>JAWNMK010000639.1:0-2400000 GCA_035044105.1 Drosophila nr. perissopoda 5 BK-2023a | reverse complement strand
AAAGACCTGTTTTCATGTTTTTTGGGCATTTATTCTGGATTTTCGCAAAACTTTTTTTTTCTACAACTTTTTTTTTTTGTATTGAATTGCATCCTCTGGTTTCTGTTGTTGTTGTTCTTGCTGCTGCTGCTGCTGCTGCACTTCAGCAACAAGTGCATTATATTCTATAACCGAAACAAGAAGATGCAGAAGAAGTGCACTCAAAACAAAAATTTCAAAATCATGCGCCTAAAAAGCTAAAGAGCAGAAAAAGAAGCGCAGCCTGCAGCAATTAACTTGCACCTGCAAGTGTGGTGCTAAATTTCATTACTTGCAACTTGCAACCAAAGTTGCAAACGGTATCGTATTTAGTTGCATACTAGAAAAATCGATATGCATATTATGGCTCATAAAATTCTGGCGGCCAAAACATGCTCGCTGGCACATCGTAAACGCTTGTCTAAAATAAACTATTCAATTAGAAAAGCTGTGCGAAAATAAATATTGTTAAATATTTTAAATTAAATATTGTTAAATAAATGCATAACAAATTAAAAACAACCAACTCGCTAATTAAAAACAGGTGCATTATAATTATATATTTACAGCGAATTACATTTTTATTTTCAGTTATTGAGAACATTTGGTGGAGACTCTTCTTTTTCTATGTTATTTACAATGTTAAAGATTTGTATATAGGCTTCGTTGCTTGCCACACGAACCTAATGACATTTGTGCTTTGATATTATATCTACAGATAGTCCATTTAACTACGCTACGAATGTCAAATTTTATTTGGCAATCCCCTGCTTTAAGGCGGAGACGGGTCTTAACCCCAAGTCTGAAAGCATTTGAGTTGCTTCCTGCTTCTGGTGTGGCAACAAAGTTGCCGCCGCGATTGCGCAATAGCTGAGGACGCGAAGGCGGTCGGGGCCGACAACAGTCGCCAAGTCTCGGATTACCGACCTGAGTTATTTTTAGCGCACGTCGCACTTTTTTGCGGCTCCCAGTCTGGGTCTGAGTCTGTCTTTGGGCTTGTATCTGGGTCTGTTTCTGGGTCTCTTGCATCTGTATCTCAGTATCTGTATCTGTATCTATGTATCTCACCCGCTGTGTAACTGTGTTGCGGATCACAATGTGTAGCGTTGATAGGTTCAAGTCGAAAAACAAAACCCAAAAAGGGTCAATCGACGTTTTTGGTTTCATAAATCGCAGTCGGGGCGTTTCTTTGGAAATATTTGTTGTCATCGGCTGGCAAAAAAGGAACAACAGGAAATTCCTTTCAGCAAACTCATCAAGCTAAAGTAAACGACGCGTCAAAAGCGTAGAGTCCCACAGTTTTTGGCGCGAGATTAATGACATTTAGACAGTCCGGGTCGCCGCACTCTCCACACTCTACCCATCTTCCGCAACTGCTAACCGTGTGTCAACCAATGCCGCCCACTTACGCATACGCAATTTGCATATTCCAACAGCAACAGCAGCAGCAGCAGCAGCAGCAGCAGCAGTATCGTCGTCGTTTGTTATGCAAGCAGTAAATTTTCAATAAATATACATACATAAACCAACAAACAAATCAAATCAAATCGACGACCGCCGAGACACACGACGACGGTCAATCGAGTAGCCAAACTGACGCTGCTGCTGCTGCTGCTGCTGCTGGTGCCGCTTCGGTTGGCCAGTGCCGACTGCCGGCTACGCTCGTATCTGTGTGTATTCTGCGTGTGCTTATGTGTGTGTGTGTGTATTTGTGAGTCGAGCCTCCCACAGGCCAGTCAGTGATAGAGAGAAACATAGCCGCATCATGTGATCCAATGGGGTGTTTGCTTGTTTGTTTTCTTAGCGCTCGAACGTCACACGTTCGTTTGCATTGCACATACGCAACGTTGGCCGAAAACAGTCGACACTCCAAAGTGCTGGGCACATATTTGTTGTTGTTGTTGTTGTTGCTGGTGCTGCTGCGGCTGCTGCTGCTGCTGCTGCTGCTGCTGCTGTATCTGGAACGCTGTGATCTAATCACACACAGACGACAGCACCGTTGAAAACAACGCCTCATTAACGCCAGCAGCAGCTCAGTCACAGTCTCAGTCACCACTTAAGTAAACAGGAAATCGGCAGGATTGCAATTGCCGCTGTCAAAGTTTAGAAAAGCGCGCGCGCCTTTTTTCTTACTTTTCAGATTGTTTTGTTGTTGTTTTTGTTGTTGGTGTTTATTTGCCATTTTAGTGGCGTGAAATTGTTGTTTACTTTTTACTCTACCTCCCTCTCTCTCTCTCTCTCTCTCTCTCTCTGTGTGTGTCTCCATCTCTATCTGTCTTTTGCTATTGCTGGTTTTCGTCTTCTATCTGAAAGTTTTGACTGTGTGCAGCCGGGGGGAGCTCAATATATAAAGGAAATAAACCATTAAGTCGACGTCGTCGCAGCAAAATGAAAATAAATATCGTCGCACATGAAATTGGATCTGTTATTGAGTCTTTCGATTGTTCTGTTGACAACTATGCAAGAATTTTGTTATTGTCTGAGTCTCGCAAATATACGTGGAAAAATTTGTTCTTTTTTATTTATATTATTTTTGTGATCTTTTCAATATAGCATTGCAGTTGCAATGGGGAAAATTAAAGTTAAGTGTAAATTTGTGTACGACTGTTGCAGCTGCAAATCGGGAAACTGTTTGCAGACAATTTTCTAAAGAAAAACAAAACACGAAATATTCACACCTTGTTGGTAAAGCATAAAGCTGTTGAGTCTGATATATTTAGTTATTGTATTTTTCACAATTGGCTTATTAAAGAACAGTGATTTTATTTTAAGCTTGAACGGGTTTAAATATAAATTGAAATAGTAAAAGTGAAGCATTTCTTTTTTCTTACCTGTCTTAGCTAAAATTTTGAAAACAACTTTTATTGATTTATGATATTTATTTAAGGCTCAGATTAGCCTACAAAATTACATGGCATACGAAAATGATTAATACCGTTTTTCCTTTTATTAATTAATTAATAATTAAATGACGTTGTTTTATGAGATTTTCTCCACACGCTTTTCGGTTATCCCAATGTCGTCACATATTAAGCTGTTTGACTTTTTAAACCTTCGACATTTGTCATGATGAATTACAATTTGAAAATACATAAGTACTTAATTCAAAATATACAAATGAAATACTGCTACGCTAAACAATAATTGACGTATTTAGATGTGTCTTTTTAGCGCGTTTTATGCTTACACTTCACAAAATTTGCAAATACGTTGAACAAGCTTATACAAATTATAAGAAATTAACATAAATTGTATTAATTATGCAATTATTTTTGGAACACAAAATTTAAGTTCATTTTGTTTTTGTTTGAAATTGACCAATTTTCGCGAAACAAATCATTGGAAACTTTGCGTTTCCGTTAGACTGTGGACGAAGTGAAAAACGTGCGCCTCAACTGATGGTCGAATGCCGACTGAATTTTGAAAACTAAAGTTCTCGTTTAGGTAGCAAACACAGACAGCGGCGAGAGAGACAGACAGCGGAAGAGAGAGAGAGTGAGAGAGAGAGAGAGAGAGAGGGAGAGAGAGAGGGAGACAGAGATAGAGAGTGGGATAGAGAGAAGCTCGCATCGTTTTTTTACATTTAAGATTTGAGAATTGGCTTGTTGTTGTCGCATACTTGTTGCTTCGTGCTCAAGGACTACAACGCTTTTGGCCAATAGCATTGCCTTCAATTGAAGTGTGCCGTTCAAAAATTGCAATTCAATTTAAATATGCTAACTGCTTAGCGTTGCAGTCGGCAAGAGCACGAGCCACACAGATTGGGAGAGAGAGAGAGAGAGAGAAAGAGAGTAATTGGTGGAACCTGCTGCTGCTGCTGCTGCTGCTGCAGTTGCAGTTTTTTGTTGTTGTTGTGAAACGCAAAACAGCTGATGTTGCCCATGGTTTTTAAGTTTCTTAAATAATTTCTGTTGCTTTTTTGATGACCGGTAGCCTATAAAAAATGTCTGAAAAGCGCATAATAAAATTATGCAGGTGGTTTCGAGTTTATTAACTGTTTAAAATATAGAACATCTGCGATCTCAATAAATGTTGTTGCATATAAAATAAATATGAGAAACAGAAAAACTGTTAAGAAACATTCAAATTCAAATTTTGATTGGAAATTCGTGTTCTAAAATTAAATGAGCAAACAGAGTATATGCTATTCAAGATGCCTCAAATACCTGCTTGTGTGTAGTATTTTTGCATAGCTGTGTGAATTTCCGGCTGTGTTTGTGTGTGTGTGTGTGTGTGAGAGTTGCAATGCAACGTGGCTCATTGAATGCAGCAAGTGCCATGCTGCGGCCATATAGTAAACATCAGCATAAACATAAACATAAAGATATCTGTTTGGCCTTAACTGTCTATTGTTTGCCAGCAGCAGCAGCAGCAGCAGCGGCAGCAGCAACGGCAGCAGCAGCAGCAGCAGCGGCAGCGGCAGCCGCAGCTGGACAACTGCTAACTGGCAAGCGAGAAAAGCGATTTCTTTATGGCGCAAACAGTATCATAATTTTGATCTAATTGCCAGATATGTGTAAAAACAAACTGCACGTCGTATGCTGCACGCTTGCTGCTTGCTGCTTGCTGCTTGCCGCTTGCCGCCTCTTAGTTGTTACCTGTTAGCTGCTGTTGCAAAAATTAAGAAATTTTGATGTGCAATGCCGCAGAGACGACGACTGCTTGCTGTAGGCCCTTGGTTCGCTGGAGTGTTGTTGAGCGTTTTATTGGACAATGGCGTGTCGCGTGTGCATTAAGATTCAGCTGCAATGCTCGAGCGCTTTTTTTTTGCTCTCTCTGTCTCTCTCTCTTTCTCTCTCTCTCTCTCTATGTTGCTTTATCTTGCCCCTCCGTCTGTCTCTCTTTATTTTTGGACTGGCTGAACTAATGACTTGAACATCAATACAATGCATGTGTCTGCCACATTTAGAATCTACAGCGTTGCGTGTGCTCCGACATAAACTTCGTCGAGATTTGGATAAGAGGAGAAAAAACAACTAAATAAAGTAAATACAAGCTCGTCCCACATGACGTATACGCAATCAGCTGGGCCAGCCGAAATGTAACACATTCGTTTGCATTTTTAATTGAAATATATTGTGTATGCATTTGGATATTCCGCCCACTCTTGCTCACATGTACAGTGTATATCAACTGCATGGAAATTGCCATGAAATTGCCAAATTTTGAATTTTCAATGACGCTTTCTTTGATTTCCACGAATTGTACCCTCGCAGAGCAAGGGCATTATGGTTTCTTCAAGCAAAATATATATTTAACATTTATTTTGTTTTCCAGGAGATCTTTTATTAGGAGGAGGGGGCGTGATTATGCTGACGACTTCTTAGCAGAATTAAAAATTACATTTTAGGGTATAAAATCGTTGGTGTTTGTGTTACTTTTACCCAAATGAAATATTTCTAATTTATGAATGAATTGCGCACTTCCCCTCCCCTTATTCGCCATTTTCCATTGCATATAATTGAAAATGCAGATTTTTGTGTTTGTTTTGATTTCCGGGCGTCGAAATAAATCAAAATTCGAATGTAGCGCTACATCAAAGTGCAATCTCTGACATTTGAGCGGTCGCAGGAAATGAATCAGTTGCTGATCAATGATTATTAATAAGTTTGTGGCAAGCACATAGCTAAATGCAACTGAAATATGTTTCTCATTGGGTCAGGCGATGCGTATGCGTGATAAGTAACCCTTTTCCCTTAAAGGGCCAAAGATAACGTGTAATGCAATCTGAGTGCACAGTTTGTCTTCGGTTGGTTGGGGCACCCCCAACCGGGTGGGTGGACTCCTGGGCATATCGTATATCAAATGAAATGGATGACCAAACAAAACCGATTATTGGTAAACATCAAAGTGACCTGCACTACAGTCAAGCCTGCCTTTGAGAGATTTCCAAGAGTGCCATTCAAATGCAGCGCTTGTCAATTTGAATACGTTTCTCACGCTAATTAGTGCGCTGCACTGTGGGGCGGTAGGGTGTAATGGGGGGTGGAGAGGGGACGTGGTTTGGGGCAGCTTAAGTGGCGGCAATTTGCGGTGCCTCAAGGATATTCGATGACAAAAAGAAATTGCTTTGCGTTAAGCTGTCTGCCTGTTGTCTCGTCTAGACTGATTTCCCTATGTGTATGTGTGTGTGTGTGTGTGTGTGTGTGTGCGTGTGTATCTGTGTGTGTATTAGTCCGCTTAGGCTTGTTCTGCTGTCGGCACTTTACATCAAAGCAAAAGCCATTGCAATTGGCTAGACAGCGTCATTATAATCCTCGTTAGTCGGTTTGCAGTTGGACAGCATGTGTGTGTGTGCATCAGTGTGTGTGTGTGTGTGTGTGCATATGTGCAACATTATTGCTTGTGTGAGGCATGCTCGTGCACATATACATAAATTAATAGATGCGACTATTTCAATCTTAAATCATGCAGGTAATTCTCCTGTGTGTGTTTGAATGTCGCTAAATATGCCGTGAGTATTAATTATGTGAAATGCAGTTGAAAAATTTAGCATATTTGAAATTAGAGCAGAATCTGTCATTTAGTAAACCAACGAAACACTGGTTTCTTAGATTGCAACCGGTATGAAAACAAATAAACTAATAATAAGTGAAAAACCACATTTGTTTTCAGATTCAGCTGTTATATTTTAATCTATTCGAAGTGTGAGATCTTTGCCAACATAGTGGGTACGCAGAGTTAGCATTTGAAGACTGTCCATACGTACGATCACGTATATCAGACATGGGTTTACAAATAATGACACAATTCGTAGTAAATGCTCAATTCTGGATTTGAATTTCATTTGCTGATTTTACATTATATATATTTCCGCCCAAAAGTATGCAACAAACATGCTGAACTCTAGAACTGCTTGCTTAGAGTTTCACTGCTTGCTTAGAGTGGCACTGCTTGCATACGCATGGCAATGCACAGCGTCTACTGCTTCCCAGTGTGTATTAGCTAGTACACAAACCCCACCTCACAGTGGTTGGCAATACTGGCAAGATTTTGCTTGCCGCCAATTTGTGGCTGATTTGCTTTTTGACAATAGAATTAGTAAAAACTTGTTTTATTTTTATGCGGCTGTTAAGATTGTTGTCACAAGGCACTCTGTACCGAAAGGTGCACAGCAATTAAATTACAGCGCTTAATTGCAGCAGCTTAAAATTCAATGGTCATATTGCGCGCTAATAAAACTCTTGATTATTTATGAATATTTAATTGTGTATTTAAGTATGTGTATTTTGCTTATTAAATTTAAAGTCTAAACAATTACAGCTGCAGCTGCAGCTCTTTGAGGCCCTATTTAATACAAACGGAACTCGTTTCTCTGTCTGTCTGTCGCACGCCTGAAGTGAATTCTAATTGCAGCGCGACACTCAGCACTTCAATGTGATGTGTGCGGAGCGTTTAACAGATTCTTTGATTATTTTATGACGACAACGTGCCAAACTTGCAATGTGCACTCAACTTGAACAACATTAACCATTAAACGCAGCGAGCAGACACTAAAATAGATAGGCTGAAATCTGAGCAAAAGCAAAAGCAAAATAAATCAATAGCAAATCAAATTTGACATTGGTTGTTTTTTTTTTTTATGTAAATCGTCAACTCTCTTTGTAACTCGATCAAGCGTCGACCATGAGTCAAATAGCAAGTGCTCCAGAGCTATTACTCGCATGTACAGCTGCGGTCAAAATAATAGTAGTGTTTTGGAAAATGCTCAAGCACAAGCAATGAATACTAAAGATAAAGAAGGAAACACTAAAAGTTGGCATAATTATAAAATATGTTCGCAACAAATACTAAAGTCT
This sequence comes from Drosophila nr. perissopoda 5 BK-2023a, assembly GCA_035044105.1. Classification (NCBI taxonomy): domain Eukaryota; kingdom Metazoa; phylum Arthropoda; class Insecta; order Diptera; family Drosophilidae; genus Drosophila; species Drosophila nr. perissopoda 5 BK-2023a. The sequence goes on along the minus strand of JAWNMK010000639.1, from coordinate 2,392,183 downwards.
TCAAATTTAATGATTTCTATAGTGCATTTTATGGAATTATTATTTAAATTAATCATTACAATAATAGTGGAATACTTAATGTATATCGTGTCTGTATCTTCACTTGACGCCGCCTTCATGACGCCGCATGACCGGAAAGGGCAGGTGAATTTGAAATGGATATATGAGAAATTTGAATGTGTGGCACTTGCTTCAGTTTTACTGTCCCGCATAGCTTTTTGATCATAGATTTGCCCCTAAATCAATCCTACGTTTAAAGTTAAAAATGAAATTTGAGGTCGGAAGACAAGTAAAAATTATAGCCCGAAAATCGATATATCGGTGTATGGGCATAGGTCGAAACTTCAAAATGGCATAGCTTCGTCAAAACTCAACTGATTTTAAAAAGCAAGGGCTTTTTGATCATAGTTTTACCCCTAAATCAATCGTACATTTAAAGTTAAAAATGAAATTTGAGGTCGGAAGACAAGTAAAAATTATAGCCCGAAAATCGATACATCGGTGTATGGGCATAGGTCGAAACTTCAAAATGGCATAGCTTCGTCAAAACTCAACTGATTTTAAAAAGCAAGGGCTTTTTGATCATAGTTTAGCCCCCAAATCAATCGTACATTTAAAGTTAAAAATGAAATTTGAGGTCGGAAGACAAGTAAAAATTATAGCCCGAAAATCGATATATCGGTGTATGGGCATAGGTCGAAACTTCAAAATGCCATAACTTCGTCAAAACTCAACTGATTTTAAAAAGCAAGAGCTTTTTGATCATAGTTTTACCCCTAAATCAATCGTACATTTAAAGTTAAAAATGAAATTTGAGGTCGGAAGACAAGTAAAAATTATAGCCCGAAAATCGATACATCGGTGTATGGGCATAGGTCGAAACTTCAAAATGCCATAACTTCGTCAAAACTCAACTTATCTTCAAAAGCGAAGGCTTTTTGGTCATAGTTTTGCCCCTAAATCAATCGTACATTTAAAGTTGAAAACGAAATTTGAGGTCGGAAGACAAGTAAAAATTATAGCCCGAAAATCGATATATCGGTGTATGGGCATAGGTCGAAACTTCAAAATGCCATAACTTCGTCAAAACTCAACTGATTTTAAAAAGCAAGGGCTTTTTGATCATAGTTTTGCCCCTAAATCAATCGTACATTTAAAGTTGAAAACGAAATTTGAGGTCGGAAGACAAGTAAAAATTATAGCCCGAAAATCGATATATCGGTGTATGGGCATAGGTCGAAACTTCAAAATGGCATAGCTTCGTCAAAACTCAACTGATTTTAAAAAGCAAGGGCTTTTTGATCATAGTTTAGCCCCTAAATCAATCGTACATTTAAAGTTAAAAATGAAATTTGAGGTCGGAAGACAAGTACAAATTATAGCCCGAAAATCGATATATCGGTGTATGGGCATAGGTCGAAACTTCAAAATGCCATAACTTCGTCAAAACTCAACTTATCTTCAAAAGCAATGGCTTTTTGATCATAGTTTTGCCCCTAAATCAATCGTACATTCAAAGTTAAAAATGAAATTTGAGGTCGGAAGACAAGTAAAAATTATAGCCCGAAAATCGATATATCGGTGTATGGGCATAGGTCGAAACTTCAAAATGCCATAACTTCGTCAAAACTCAACTGATTTTAAAAAGCAATGGCTTTTTGATCATAGTTTAGCCCCTAAATCAATCGTACATTTAAAGTTGAAAACGAAATTTGAGGTCGGAAGACAAGTAAAAATTTCGCTTGAATTGTGACATTAGGTAGGCGTCTTCTGTTTACCTTGCCTTGAGCGCAACCACGCACCTGCCACCGCCTTTGAGACTGAGACTGAGACTGGGACTGTTACACTTTCCGTTTCAATTAGTCTAAAGACAACAACAAAAACAGTTTGTCTTTTTTTATATACCTGTCGACCGGCGCCTGCTCGTAAAGGGGTTGGCCATTTGATTTTATGGCAAGGGTCTGACATTGATTGGCATGCCATTCAGTTTCGTCAAAATTGCAGCACTTTCATGACCATTTATTTATGAGCTGCAAGCACAATATTTCGACGGGGCAATTTGAGCAAACCAACCCACACACACCAAGGGAAAAAATATGGTTTGTTTTGCTACTCGCAAATATTATGAAAGTTGATCAGTTATAATGCTTTGCAGAACTTGAGCACGAATGTCTATATCAAATAAATTACAAATTAAATATGTTTTGACAGCTGTCAAGAATTTATTTATATTTGATGTACTCCATTGGGATTCGGCCTCAGGGAAATATATTGGAGAAGAATGGTTCATATTCATAGATCTACACTATGATGCAAATCATACTTTCTCCTTATCGTAATTTTATTAATATTAATTCAGCATTTTGAATTCGGTTGTAAATTGAAGCGGGTGCATGCAATGTGTCACTTTATTAAAAAAGAAAACAAAAACAAATAAGTTGCAAGTAGTAAGAAATCAATGGCGATGACGTCAGAGGGCAGCACACCTGCATTGATTTCACTTCAAAAAGCGCACAGCACTTCCTTTTGTCAGCCATTGCCCATTCCCCCCCACCCGCCACTCGATGACCAAATAAGGCGCCGCTTCACAGTATTTTAACAGCTGCAACAAAAGGCGACAACAACAAAAACTGAGGGAAGAGAAGGGAGGAGATACATGTAGCAAGCTTCTACTCTATAGTTATTTAGTTATTGTTCATGCGACTCCAACTAAATACATAGTACATGGAGAGATATATTTATCTATATACTATGTGTACACATGTATAATGATGTGTAAGTGTGTGTGTGTTTACTTGTGCCTGTTGATAAATTGATAAATGCATATCTATAGCAAATGCGAAGTCGTAAATGGGGAAAAAAACTTCCGTTGAGCATGGCGACAGATAATTATGAGTACAAGTAAAATCCATTGGGGGCATGATAAAAGCAATCCCAGTGCAAGCATCGCCAACAGTAGCAGCAGCAGCAGCAGCATTCAAAAGCTGAGTTGAGTGTAGAGATCATCTCAAGGGCAACTCCATAGACACACCACGAACTGATCCCTGCAGCATATATCAAAAACGAAACTCATTTTCAACAGTTCAATTTGCGCTCGTTGGCGTTCCCATTTCAAGTGCAACAACATTGAAGGGGAGCAGCACGCACACATATAGAGAGAACAGACGCGTGCGAGGGCGACTGTTTGGGTCATGAACTTCAATTACATGCCGCAATGTAGCTGGCCCCGCACTGCCTGCGCCCAGCAGCAGCAGGTGCTGCTGCTGTGGCTGCAATTCGTGCCACTGCCACATAATTGCCATCAAATCAGCTAGCGAGCGCATAATTATGCGTTGCATTATGATTCTCAACTGTGGGCGTGGCACACACAATCGACACTTTGTGCGTGATGGAAAAATTTCCATCGTTTGTGAGCGTTGCAAGTTGCATTTACCGCCATGTCAATGTTGACTTTAGAATTTAGAACTTTTAAATTGTATTGCGAAGCTCCACCATGAAAACATAGACTAGACTGCCAATACCCTATAGAAAAACATTTTCTCTCGTGCCACACTAAAACTTGAATAAAAATGGAAAATATGGAAAATATTCTTGCTTGGCGTATGAATCCATAACCAAGGTGCATATATGTAACTAAGTGCCTCAAAATACTTGCAGCACATTTATTAAATTCAATTGCAGGGCATCAAATGTACTCTAGTTGTGTGATTTCCATCTTTTTTATGTTACCCCAGACAAAATAAACACAGATGTTTATGGCTTACAAATATAGTATTACGTATTTACGGCTTTTAAGAGGAATTTTATTTATGCATAGAACGCGTGCATCGAATTCGAATTGGAGTTCGAATTCTTAATTGGAACTTCGTTGCACATGCCACAGGCTGTGGATTGACATTTATGGGGCCATTCAATTGCCTTATCATCGCTTGAACTTTCTTGGGTTTTTATTGTTTTATAATTGCGCTTGGTAAACTGCATACCAATTCAATTACACGACCACAGCAAAGGCAAGCTTATCAGCAGTCTCTCTTTCACTCTCTCGCTGCCTACTTCTCCATCAGTCTGTTTGGTTGAGTGGTTTCTAATTGAGCTAGTGACCCGGGCGCATGTCGAAAGTGCCTGGCAAACGCGTAACTTGGTTCAATTTTCATGTCAAGGCGACATTAACTGCGGTCAGACCATATAACCTACCCCAACAAATTGCGGGGCTGCTTTCACTACGTGCCCAGCTGATAAGCACATACATATACATTTATTTATTGTATCGAAGTAGTAATTTCTGGTATTTATTTAGACGGCAAGTTCAATGACTGCACCAGCAGTCATATGGAGCAGTTCATATGGACATAATAATATGAATATACATATATATAATATATATGTATATATGTAGCGTCATCCTTTGACGCGACGTTATGGCCGACATGTGCTTTTCATTTGCATGTCCAAGCAGATCATTAAGCTTGGCGCTGCGGGCATTTTGAATGCTTAATTCAGTTTTTAATTATAAGCAAATATGTATTTATGCGCATTTCGAAAATGAAAAGCCTGACAAATAGCTGCCACGGCGACGGCAATTTATTTCCTACAAAAGGAACAGCAAACATCCACTCACAGATTGCATTCGCTCCATGGCGACAAACGTCTCCCTCTCTCTCTCTCTCTCTCTCTCCGACTGTCTATATGTGTGGGTGTGCATGTGTATGTATATGTGTAGTGTGCACGCAAGTGCGGGTGGTGGTCTGCACTTTTCGAAGAGAATCCATTTCACCCAGCCAAATAAGAATTATTTAGCCTCTTATTTATTTAATATTTATTTTCACAGAAGCATAATACAACTGTGAATAAAAGCTAAACCAAATTCATAATATAATACATATATATAAATACTATTTATATATTAAAAGCCGTTTTAATAAATTGTACATGTTCATATCGCTTACGACGTGTTTGTCGGCTGCACCGTATGGATAGGCACACATGCAAGCACACACGCACACATGCACACCAAGAAACGCACACAGTCAAGCGACATCAAACCAAAGCACAGTCCAGAGACCGAAACAGAGACAAGAAAGCAGCAATTGCTCTGCCGGCAGCGCGCATTTATTTCATTTCAACGCGAGCGGTCGTCGTGCGAAGTAATGCGGAAGCGGGGATGCGAATGTCGATGTAAATGTGAACAAAATCTGAGGCACTCGTAATCTAAGTGTGATCTCTAAGTGAAACAGGAGCAGCAGTTGAAGCCGTTACAACATACGATGAAATAAGCGAATTTCACGAATTTATACAAGTGCAATTAAATCGAAACTGTTGCAAAGAGCGTGTCTCGGTAGTGACAACATATTAAAACAAAGCCGCAGACAAGTTTCAGATTAAATTTTATATTTCTCTTGATGACAAGCAGAAAACCCGAGTCAGTGGCGTTTAAATGCAATTAAAATAAATCAAGTCGAATTGCAGACCCGATGAGATCGGCGAAAAAATGCGTGCTAAATCACCAATTAAATTCAATAAATCATAAATAATAATCCCGAGCTCGTTTCTAATTGTGATTTATAAGCTCAGTAAAGCTGAATGCGAATGTGAATGTGTATATACTGTTTATTGTTCGTAAAATTGAATTCAATTCAAGTGAAATTACGAATGCGCAAATTTAATTTAATGTCTTTCAATTCAAATTGAGTTTTAACTACCAAACAACCACAACAACAACAAAGATGTGCCGCCAGTATCTGTTGCTGCTGTTGGCGCTGCTGCCACCGCTGCAGATGCAACCACGCCCCCAAGGCATTGCGAACGCCTTCAACTACTCGCCCCAACCGAATTTTGTAATAAACGCACCGCAACACCTAAAATTCAATTTACCCCAGGTGCGCAGCTCCTATTTTGGCTTCACACTGGTCATGCGTCAAACGAGGTGAGTGCACTGCGAGTGCAAATGTGAATGTGAATGTGAGTGCGAGTGCGAGTTTGAGTAAGCCGGTATTCGCACTCGCCTTTTGCAAATAATTATTGTGTGAAATGCTGTCGACAAGAATGCGCTAGACAAATGTTACACTTATTTGCCTTGCGGCATGACAAGCAACACCTTTCATTTTCAGAGGGTGCAACTCTCTGTTCCCCCGTCTGCAATTGAGCTTCTGGCATGGCAACACCTTTGTCAATATTTCGCAGCTGTGGCTCAATTTCATGACGAACACTCTGAAATTGAGTAATCAATGAAGCTGTTTGAACTCATACCCAAAACATATGCAAAATCAAACACAAATTCAAAGTAAACTTTTTAGAGTCAATTAGCATGTGAGGGGCTCTGCCTTTGGGGGCATTTAACACCATTGACTACTTTTATCTGGCCCATAATTATGTGTTTGTTTTTGGCAATAGTTTGTCAGCAACCGCAATTTTTTCCCCTACACAGAAAACTCGTTCCCAGCCGTTAATTTGTTTCTATGGCAGCTGCATAAATAAAACAACGCCGAAAAAACCAACAAACCAACAAAATAATAGCTCAAAAATAAAAAACACTCGAAAAGTACAACAAATAAATAAAAAACACTTTAAGCAGCATTTTCTAAAAATAACAAACTTCAACTACAATTGCCATCAATTCCAATTGCCTCAGATCGCAGCTCTCAGATCTCGGACTCAGCTCAATTGACAAACTCTCACTTCCCAGCCGCGACCCACATACGTTATGGATATATACTCGTATACAGTACTTGTACCTAGACCCGATGGCGTCCACTTTTGAATAGAATATGGGCCCAGTCAATGGCCAAATCAAGAGCCGCAAATCAAATGAAGCCAAGCTGTTCAAATTCAAGCAAACCAAAGAGCGAAGAATGTCGCAAAAAATCGGAACTAACACGCTGAGCAAATGCTCTTAAATGGAGAAAAGAACCATTAAAACCCCCTTTTTCCAAAGTCGAATTGAAAACTTCGCTGAACACTCATTTACGAACATGTATTACACACTTGAGATGATTCAGTCTTATATACGTATCTAAAATATAAATAAAATATATATATAAAATATATATATAATGCTGAAAATGAGAGCGCAATATTACAATTATCAATGCAACGCTCACTATTTCAATTTGTTCAAGCCCTTCTTCTGAAAATGAGTCATTACACTAGTGATTCGGGCAATCAATTTGCAATGACTGTAAGACGCTCTGCTGATTTCAAATGTGTATAGGGCAATAGCTTTGCTTGATCCCACTAATGGAATAAGATACAGAATATGGAAATCTGTATATAGTTTGGGTGGTAGCATACTCTGTCATCCACTTAATAAGCCAATGTTTGGTTAGAGTATAGGAAAGAGTTGCTAAATTTAGGCCACAGATTCAGATGACAAAGCATCAAATTTGATTCTTTTTAGTAATAATTTTTCTTTTTTATTATTTTGTACGTACCCCGCACTCTTTGTATATTTGGACTCATGTCTTTTTTGGCAATTGACAATCTTGTTTCTGTGTACGTGCTCATAACGAGTTTTGCATTCGAGTGCTTGAGCGAATCCGAGAGTTTATACTTAGTAGATAGACGCTCGTCCAGATAATTGGTGTACTTCCTCTGTCCGCATGCCGCCCTTATGTATGAGTCGCACTTGAACGCAATGGAAACAAATTTATTTGATTGTCATTAGCCAACTACTGCCTGCAATTAGCCTTCGAGTAAGTCTAATTATTTACGGAAATTACGCGTAAAACCACGTCAACCTGTCATTTGTTTCACATCAATTGAAGTTTTTTAAAACAAAGCAAAAAGTGGATTGAAATTAATCAAGTCGAGAGCGGTCAACAAGCAGATACTCTATACTAACTTAATCAAATTTCTAATATACAACTTAAGCCAGAAATATTCATTTACTGAACGATTTTTGTAATCCGCTATTATATTATATTTTCTGCATCCATGGTACAGAATATTAATCAAATGTTTTCTCATTCTGATAATAATGTGTTTGCATCAATTGATTATAATTAATTAATCCAATTTAAATTCATGAATGCAGAAAAAAAGTAAATATAGCAAACTATCAAAATATTAATATTCCATGCAAATAACAGCTGATTGATATTTTTCATTAACATTACTCAACTCAAACTGACCACAAGGTTATTATTTAAGTGTTGTTTAGAGATTGGAAATTTCAATTTAATAAATTCCATTGATTCATCGGAATTTGCAAAGCCCAAGGGAAATGACCCCAGTTTCAAATCTACTTGTTAAAGATTGTGATTCATTTCGCTTAAGCGAATGTCAAATGTGTAAAGTGAGCAGCAAATTGCGCAACACACGAATTACTCGCAACGCTTAGCGACAGTTGCCATTGGCGTCTGCCTGCAACAGCGGCAGAGGCAGCAACATGGCAACAGCTGCATATTGTAATGCATAAAGCGCTGTCTACGGAGTCGGCGCCATATCACTCCAGTGCTGCGCCCCCGCGACGCCATCGCTCTCGTCTCGACCCGACCGTCGCGTTAACACCGACCAAATATTTTTAGCCGCTTTTCTCTTGGTCGTTAAACCCAATTCCACAACGAGCAACAAATGCTGCTACTCTGGCTGCAGCGGCTGCTTTTGTTCTTAAACAACACTTGTTGACCTCAAGTTGCTGATGTTATTGTTGATACTGTTTTTGTTGTTGTTCTTGTTGCTGATGATGATGATGGAGATGGCAGCAATCACAGCCCGGAAGAAAGAAGATTTGTGTGGTCCTCGACGTGGCTTATTCTTATTGTCCGCTTACATGTGCACACAAAAGCCTTAACTTTAATCTCCCTGCCAACCCCCTACTTCCATACATAAGCAATACAAAGAGCCAGACAAAGACATAAATGTATTACTATATGTATTTATATATCTGAATGTACGGGCATGAATATGCACCCACCGACGACCTTTCTTACCGAATTTACATTTCATTAAATATCAGGTGCAAATGCTTACGAATATATATATATATATACACTCTGCATTTTTCCAAATCAGATGAATTGGCCATAAAACACAATATTGTAAACATATTATTGTACAAGTTAATTTATAGCTCGAAAATAATTCAGAATTTCTTAAGCAAAACATTGGTGACTTAAACATATGCTTAATATATACATATATATAATATATAATAATAATATATATATATGTATGTAAGTAGATGCCTTCAAGTCTGTATGTTTGTATGCATAACTGGGTGACACATTACATGGCCTTTGGCTGAGTGACTCATTCGAATGCGCTGCTGCTGCTGCTGCTTCATCGTTGTCTTTTTTTGGGATATACTTAAAGTTAGTGTGACGACGACAGTCAGTTACCAAAAAGCCAAAGAGCACTCACACTTACAAATGTATACATGTATGTATGTTTAGTTGTTTTCTCGGTTTATTGTGCTGTTGTTTTCTTTTTGCTCTTTGCGGGTTCCATGTTTGGCGATAAAGTAACATCAAATATTTGTTGATTGTTTTGCATAAATGAGTAAATGCCGTAAATAACAGGTAGTTGGCTGACATGTGCTTGTTACCTGATAATTTATTTACACATACAAGCATATTTTTATAGATCGTAATAACGTAGTAAAATTGGCGAAAATGAGTGAAACTATGAAACCTGGCTTCGCATCCACCGGCATCGCTTGGATGGATGCAAGCCGTGATTCATCACGATGCTGACTAATAAGCATAATATTCCTGTTATGCAGGCAGATAGGCAGAGGGGTCTCATAGACTTTTATGTGCTATCTGTGATGCTCTATTTGTGTGTTGTTATTATTGTCTTGTTATCAGTGACTATAAATAAAGTTCAAGCCGTTCAATACGCACTTAAAGCGACACAATAAACTAAACTTAAGCAGATTACAATATTTTCCGGTTTGTTTCGCCGAAACAAAAACAAAATTATTTACTTTCTATTTTATGAAACACACCTCTTCTTCTTAATCCTAGTTATCGTACATTCGGTTCTTAAGTCTACGTCACGAGTTACTAGTGGTCACTAGTCACATACAGTCGTAAAAGTTGATTAACCGGTTGGACCCAAGTCGAAATATATTTAGTTTATTTTTAATATTATGTGTGTTGTCTACAGATTTTCGTTGTTGCATCAACACATACAAACACATTATTGACTTACTCGGTGCTTCCAATGGAAATCACATGTTGAGCTTGAAGGCTAAACAAGTTGAGTTTAGCCAAATATGGAAATAAGATAATCACTATAGGCAGTGCTTTATATCACACACTTATATATATCACTCCCACTTTCATTGCGAACAACGGTAAAATGAGTAAGCTTACGCTTTGAGTGCAAGAGCGAGCGAGCGAAAGAGTCAGTGAGAGCGAGTGACACTGGAGAGTAACGCAGCGCAGTCTTAAAAAAAGCTATATGTCGTTTCTGTCAGATCGAGAGAGCCAGTAGCTTTTTAGTTACTTACAGGCATTCGATCGAGACGGTTGTGGCTCGCACACACATACATATTTCGTCGCTAGTCGCATTGTGCGTGTCGCTGTCGCTTTGCGGCGTCAGTGATAATACTATCAAAAATTGATCAACACAGCAACTATTAAGCCGTTTATTATAATAACAAATAGAAACCGTAAATATGGTAGGCCAAGGTCAAAGAGTGCCTCAAGTGTGGCTACTGTTAGCCGCGGGTCTCGCGACCCAATCGAGAGATCATAGATCCACAATTTGCCAGCCTGAGACCGCACGGGTAAGTGCTGTTCAACAATCCAAGATTTTTGACTCTCGCTCGCTCTCCCGCTCGCCTGCTCACCGTTAGAGAAAACAGGCTGGAAGTTATTGATGATTCATTCGAAATCGAAGTAGGAGTATCAGTGGGAGTGGGAGGGGGAGAGGGAGAGAAGCGAGGAGCTACTTGTTGTTGTTGTTATTTTAATGTTCAATGCGAGACAGACGTAGTAATAATAGAAATAAAATATAAGTTGCACACGCTTAATAAGTTGCACAAATGATGAAGTCATTTACTTGCTATCAATTGACAAGGCATGAAGCGGAAGGCACCATATAGGTAAAGGTGTGGAAGGGGGGGGGGGGGGGGTGGAAGGTGCTACTTTGCGGTTGCTGAACGAATACCGAAAGGTATTTAAATATTTGCCACATTGCACGTTCGCCTGTTCGCCCTTGTAACTTGGCTGCAAAATTGTGCATAATTGTGTTCGTTTTTATGTACATCCATAAAATACATCATTCAATGAGACATACTTGGTTATTGTTCTTCGTATTTCTCGCTAGCAGTTAGTCAATGCCACTTTTTTAATTTTTTGTTATTTATCAGCATTGCTTTTTAGTCGATTTCTTTGATAAGATAACCTGTGTCTGTATGTGTTTGTGTGATAAACGAAAAAATGGAAAAGGGGAGGGATGACGGCAGCGTTGCCAAAGACGTGACACGTTGCGTCCTACTGATACTACCTACTGCAATTGGTCTATTGAAATCATTAGGCTGAAGAGAGAGCACACTGTTTCCGTAGACATTCACAATCTCATTGAGATACGCAGCTACAAAGTGCATTACTTACACTTATAAAACGACCTACAGCAAATGCATTTTTTAAACAGAGGGTGTTATGTAATTAAATAGATTTAGATAAAAGTGATGTTTAAAAAACAGATTTTGAGTCTCGCTTTAATTTTCAATTGCAGCGTTATTGTTGGGGCACCGCAGGCGCAATCAACGCTCGAGGCTCAGCGCAAGATCAACGAGACGGGGGCGATTTACAAGTGTTCGCTGCTGAATGGCAACTGCAGTCCATATGTCCTCGAAGGACGTGGCAATATACAGATTGAGAGGAGCGAGTACACATGGGACTCGGAACGCCGAGACTTTCAATGGCTGGGCGGCTCCATGGACGGTGGTACACGGGACACGGACAAGCTGCTTGTGTGCGCGCCCCGCTTTATAACACCATCGGCGAAAGATTACCATATGCATGGCATATGCTACTGGGTTTCCGATACGCTTACCGATCAGCCACAGAATATCACAAAGATCTCCCCTCTGCGGCTCAAGGCGGACCAAGTGAAGGAGCAAAATAATTACAGATATTATAACTATATTCTGGGGGAGCAGGGTCTGAGTGCCCATGTCTCCGATGACAACGAGCAGTTTCTGATTGGCGCACCGGGCATCTTTGCATGGCGTGGCTCCGTCATTCGCTATCGCAGGGAAATTCTCGTCGATGATCCTTGGGCTAGTCGCCGCGACACGAGCAGCCACCAGCGTCGCCGCAAATCCCCCGAAGGCGCGGACTCGATGGACTACGAACCAGAATACACCTATAAGACGGACATACCCCGACCGGATCTGTGGGGTCAGCCAGACGACTCCTACTTCGGCTATGCCGTCAGCTCCGGCCACTTCGATAGCACCAATCTGAAACAGCTTCTGTACGTGGCAACCGCACCACAGGCGAACGAGCAATCCGGCGAGGGTTACATCTTCGACGTGCGCGGCGATTCAATCGAGAAGTTTCACGTCTTTCGCGGCGAACAGTTTGGCGAATACTTTGGCTATTCGGTGCTCGCCGATGATCTCAATGGGGACAATCTGACGGACGTGATCATATCAGCGCCACAGCACTTCTTCGAGGACTCGCACGACAACGGCGCCATTTACGTCTTCCTCAACAAAGGACGGGTGAGTAACGCTCCTTAATATTGCCTGCGTTGCTCCGCCTCTGCCCTGCCTCGCATTTGACTTATGACTAATGCGTTGCCATCATTTGCAGTTCAACTTCGAGGTGAAGGTGCTGCGCTGCCCGCTGCCCATTACGGCCAAGGCACGTTTTGGCACCACGCTGACAAGGCTGGGCGACATTAATCACGATGGCTATAACGGTAAGTTGGCTCAGAGAGTGACCCGATTTCAGATGATTCTCCATCATAGCTCGTCCCCCTCTCTCTCTCTCCCTCTGTTCAGTTTCCCTTTTTATTCCAATTCTTCGCTTCTGTGTTGCATCTGGTTTTTTTTAAAACAAATTTTGTGTTTTTTTACTTGCTGACTTCCATCTCCATATACATACATATGTAGAAGAATGTATAAAAATACATATACAGTCCATGGCATATGCATAGGAACAGTTGCTAGAATATTTTTTAAAAGCAAAGAATTTAATATTTTTGAGATAAATTTTATTTTGAAGCACAAAATACGAGTTTTTTTTTTTTTTTTGGGTTACCTTTTTAATTGTGTCTTTGAATGAAAGAATAGCACTAATCCCCCACTCTGTTATGCCTTAATATTTCAGACGTTGCTGTTGGTGCACCATTTGCTGGCAATGGATCGGTGTTTATATACTTAGGCGGAGAGAAGGGACTGCGGGATCAGCCCAGCCAACGCTTGGACTCCCCTCAGCAGCAGCCATCGCGGTATGGCCAGCATATGTTTGGACATGGACTGTCGCGTGGCTCCGACATCGATGCGAATGGCTTCAATGACTTTGCTGTGGGTGCGCCCAATGCAGAGGCTCTGTTCCTGTATCGCGCCTATCCGGTGGTGAAGCTGCGGGCTTTCGTCAGCTCACAGAATCGCGAGATTAAGCCAGAACAGAATCGAGTGCAGATCACCGCCTGCTTTGGCCTGACCACAACGGCCACGTCAAGCTCAGCCCAGCAGCAGGAAATGGCCATGCGGATTATGATTGATGCGCAGCTAAGGCGGGCCAAGTTCGTCCAGACGCAGAGCCATGAGCTGAGCTTTAATGCAACGGCGGGCACAACGCAGCAGTGTCGCGTCTTTGATTGTGAGGTGCGCTACAGTGAGAAGGACATATTCCAGCCCATCGAGTTGAAGATGCACTACGAGCTGACCAAGAAGGTGCCCGACTCCGAGGGTAAGTTAAAAAAATCACTCTCAATATTCGCCATGCTAACTGTTAAACTGATATCCCTCAGAGTTCTGTGAGACGTGTGTGGCTGTCGATCCTGACGATGCCACGGTGTACACCGAGAAGATCATTTTCAGCACGGGCTGTGCCACAGATATATGCGTTGCGGATTTGCAGCTGAGCGCGAAGGATGCCAGGTAAGGCAGCAACTCTCTTAATCTGAATAGATTGCCTCATTAAATGATTTTCTCTTTGATTCTAGCTCCAGCTACATACTAGGCAGCGACAAGACTCTGCGCATCAATTACGAGGTTGCGAACCGCGGAGAAACCGCCTATTTGCCGCAGCTGAATGTGACCAGCTCCAGTCGCTTGAACTTTGCCCAAACTCCGGGTAACTGCAAGGTCAGCGAGGCTGTCATGGTCTGTGACCTAAATCGTGGACGACCTCTGGGCAACGGCGATAAAGACAGCATCACCATCAGTTTCGATATGAGCGGCCTCACCGGCAGCTCGCTGACCATCAGCGCTGAGGTCTTCAGCACCGGCTCTGAGCAGAATCCCAACGACAATAAGCTAAACAGCTTAATTGCCCTTAAGGAGTACACAGAAATAGATGCCTCTGGGTAAGACTTTAATGGACAACCTATAAAAAAAACTGAATTTAAAAATGCAGAAACACATACTTATATTTATCCCAAACTGATTCCTGTTTCAGTGGCCAGACGAATGCACAAATCGACTTGGAACACTACAAGAATTCAGCGCTCTTGATCAACAACTATGAGATCAAGAGCAATGGACCCAGCACTGTGGGAGAGCTGGAAATTGTGTTTCATATACCCGTCGCGTACAGGACTGTCGACTCCTTGGCGACCATACCGATCATCAATGTGGGCAGTCTGAGCATGCAGGCCACGTACGACTCACAGCTGGTGAACATTGAACTGCTCGACGAAAACAATACACACATCATTATGAATACCATTGAGCACTCGGAGCGTGTGGGGGTCAGTCCGAATGGTGTGCAGGAGACTTGGCTGGACTCGGATTCGGTTACCACGGCATCGATAGCACGCAAGAGGCGCGATCTCAAAGCACTGACCGCCAATCGGGAGCAATATGCCCGCATATCGAACATTAAGGCGCACGATCTGCTTAGCGAGGAGTTCAAAGGCAAACTGCCCGTTAATCGCACCATTGTATTTAACTGTCGGGATCCAAAGATGACCATCTGCCTGCGTGCTGTAATGCGCGTCTATACCTTCAAGCCGGAGAAACCAGTCAATCTAAACATGCACTTTAACGTCGATCTGAACGAGGTCAACGCCATTCTCATTGACCCCTGGGAGTTCTTTGCCATACTCATCGACATGAATGTGCGCAAGGTGGGTGAGCGTCTGGGTACCTCTCTGTCCATCCGGCGCAAAATTGAGCCGAACGTTATTTCAAAGCATCTGGTATCCTCAACACCCATCTGGATTATCATTGTGTCCATTCTGGGAGGTCTATTGCTGCTGGCAGCCCTGACCTATCTCATGTATAAGGTGAGTTCCTCAAAATACTCCATGCAATTGACTGAAATGCAATAAAAATTATATTATTTCAGTTGGGCTTCTTTAAGCGACAAACAAAGGACGAGCTGGACAAATTGGTGCAACAGGGCGTCGTGGAGCCCGAGGCTGAGAACCTTAACAGTGGCAATAACTAAGCTCAATATTGTGATTTTCATTGCTAAGCTATAGTTTAGACATCACATTTTTTATTTAAAGAGAAGTGATACTTGACGATTGAACAGTTGGCTAATACCAAATACGAAAACTATATACCTATAACAACAAATTGATCAACGGTTCGACAGATCTTAAATGTGTTCTTAAAAAAAAATAAAAACAAAAGCAAAACTATATATATAAGTATATATAAACCCAAAAACGGGTAACGTAGTGCAAGCTGTCAGCCGCGAAGCATTGAATGTTCTTGTGGATTTGTTGTATTTTGGATAGAGTCTTATAGTTTGCTATTTAAGAACCATCTATGCAATTTATGTGGAGCTTGTATTTTGGCTCGAAGTAAAGCCATATTGCCATTATTTGTAAATATTTATAAAATATTTTTATTAATAGTTCTTTGCTAGTTTTAAAGCTGCAATGGCAACGTAAAAGACTTGAAATTTTGTATACAATGTAATAAAAAATAAAAACACTAAACAAAGCGAGAAGAGGAAATATGATTAAAAACCAACTACATACAATTTTAAACAAAAATGCATTCTAGTAGTAATATATGTTAGAGATGAAAGTATTAAATAATTGTTTGATCTAAGTTAAATAACTGGTGGTTTTCAGCTTACTTGTTTTTATGCTATAATTAAATTTATTTCTTAAAATCAATAAGTACATTGTTTTCTTTAATTTTAAACTCCAATAAAATGCAAGAATGTCTTTTAAAGATCGCAAACATTTTACCAACTAATCATGAAAATCCGATTTTTCTCATGCCGGGCTCATCTTTCGCTTTACGCACGCAATATTTGAGCAGCGAATAGAAATGGCAGAAGGCAATGAAGGGCGGCGGCAGCACCGGTTTCTGTTGGTACTCCATCACGACGGCGAAGCGAGAGTAGCTTCTACAAGTCTCGACTAAAAGATAAAATTCATTTTATGATCAAACAAGTTTTTCATTTAATTCAAGTAAATAGCCAGTCAGTAATTTGCCAATATGATGAGAATGTGCTTTACCAAAAAAGGTTCCAGGATAAATACAGCTGGACGTTGAAACCAATAGAAACCGGCAAAAGGTACCGTTCCACGAAATTTACCGTAGTATTGCATAAAAATATCTGGGAAAGCGCGAGTTCCGACCATCAGATTAGGTTCCTCGCATGGAATGCCCAAATTTTGCCAATACTGCATATTGCGACGTATGCGAATGAAGAGGTAGCCGATTAAGGCAGTTGCCACAGTGAGCAACAACATGCCGACGCCCATAATGACCGGCAAACACAACAATTACTTCGCATCAGAATAAAAACCACTTGACTGAATTTGAGTAAACAAATCTCTTTATATTTCGCTCGACATTATAAGTACATTTATGATACGGTTTATACTCTAGTTTTAATGAAGCTAAAAATAAAATAAAAGTAAAGCTGCCTTTTTCTTCATTTTTAATTAACTGGCGAACCTACCTCAACCGTAGTTCATCAATTGGAAAACTGTTCCAGCTGCATGGAATTTGAAAAGTCAAAACAAGGAACTCAATATTATATTGCCACTTCAATTGTTAAAAACGCAGAGGGAAAATACCAGACTCACTGTGTTATTGCAATGAGTAATAATACTAATTTGCTGTCACAATGACGACACATTTTACGATAACAAAATAATTTTGATAGCAACAGTTTGGTTGATTAAAGTAAGATTTATGGTTGTTTGTCAACTAAATAGTTCTGTTGCTGATATGCAACTAAATTCCGAATTTAATACCATCATGTTTTTAGATTGAATTTGTATAAGCAAATATTAATCATGAACTTATGGGCTTAACTGATTAAAAAAACCATTGCAGCTATAAATAACCTACCTCTACAGCAGTTCATAATTTGTTAAACTGTTCCAGCTGGTTGGAATGTGAAAAACTTTTGTGGTCAATGAAATCTGCAAAGCAAAGAACACATTTTTAATGAGTCGATTATAATTTTAATGTATAATAATTGTAATTATTAATAAAAATTTTTATTGTTTTGACCGGCATAATGACCGGCAAACACAACAATTACTGCGCATCAGAATAAAAACCACTTGACTGCGACGTCATACTTCTGCGACCTACTGAGAGACACTGCTGCCATGTAATCTCTCGTATGCAAAAGCTTTGTAGACAAAAGCTTCATCAATGTTTGAGTACTGAATTTGTGTAAACAAATCTCTTAATATTTCGCTCGACAGACTGGATTGTAAATACATTTATGATACGGTTTATACCTAGAGTATGAATGAAGCTAAAAATATAATAAAAGTAATACTGAGATTATTGTTACCTAGGAAACCATTGGCAGCTGTGAATGAATGAATAAATGAGTGAACCTACCTCAACCGCAGTTCATCAATTGGAAAACTGTTCCAGCTGCATGGAATGTGAACAACTTTTAAGCTCAAAACAAAGAGCACAATTGTATTGCGAATTTTAATTTATACAAATTCTAAATATTAATATTAATAAATACAATATTGTTTTGCCACTTCAATTGATAAAAACGCTCCACTTGAGAGAAGATATTAGACTCACTGTGTGTATTGTCAAAGCGTATCTTCATATTGATTTCAATATTATCAGCATGCGCAAGCATTTGCTGCAGGGTATATCGTAGTCGAGCTTACTCGACTGCACCATTCCAACTAGTCGTTTATTTATCACAGTTTAGCTTGTTGATTTATCACACTGACTCAACAATATCATATATGTATATATTTCAATAAGTGAGTGCAAATTGGAGCAGTTTGCGATTCTAATAATAGTTAAATAAAATGTAAATGCATACTCTCATATATACACAGATAACTGAGATATAAAGCTTTCTGAGAGCGAGCGTTTGCCCATAAATATATTGTGCCCAAACATTTTGAACTCAGTCTGTTAAAATGTCGCTGGTTCTAACGTTGATCGGTATTATTGCGACACTGCTCATTTACGCAGTGCATCATAGGTACAACTATTGGAATCGTCGTGGTATTCCACACGATGTGCCCAGGTTTCCCAAAGGCAATACTGGGGACTGGCCGAACAAGAAGCAAATCGGTGTACTCTTTGGGGACTACTATCAGAAATATAAAAATGCCAAAATACCCTTTGCCGGCTTCTTATTCTTTTTCACCAAGACCGTTGTGATCACCGACATTGAACTGGTAAAACGCATCTTGATCAAAGACTTTCATAATTTTGAGAATCGTGGCGTGTTTTACAATGAAGTCAATGATCCCCTATCGGCCCATCTGTTCAGCATTGAGGGTGAGAGGTGGCGCCATTTGCGGCACAAGCTGTCGCCCACCTTCACCTCGGGCAAAATGAAGAATATGCTGCCCATCGTTCTGAAAGTGGCCGAGGAATTGGGCAATGTCTTTAAAGAGAAGGTCACATCACCAAAGGTGCTTGAGGTCACGGATCTAGTGGGTCGCTTCACGGCAGATGTGATTGGCACCTGTGCGTTTGGCATCGATTGCAATAGCCAACGCAATCCCAAAGCCGATTTTGTCACAATGGGCAACCGAGCTGTTTCGGAACGAGCCTATGGTGGATTCCTTGATTTCTTCCTCTTTGGCTTCCCAGAACTGGCGCGTCGCTTGCGTTTGAGGTCGACAGTTCTGGAAGTTGAGGACTTCTATATGCGCATCATCAAAGAAACCATCGATTATCGTGTGAAGAGCAATGAGAGGCGCAGCGATTTCATGGACATGCTCATCGAAATGTACAAGAAGGAGGGTGACACCGACGCTGGTCTGACCTTTAATGAGTTGGCCGCCCAAGCGTTCATTTTCTTTGTGGCCGGCTTTGAGACCAGCTCTACAACCATGGGATTTGCCCTATACGAGCTGGCCCAGAGACAGGATGTGCAGGACAAACTGAGAAAGGAAATTATCGAAGTGCTTGCCAGGCATAATAATGTGTACTCTTACGACAATATTAAAGAAATGACATACCTCGAACAGGTTGTGATGGGTAAGTTATAAGAACCACATGTCTGCAGCATTGTTCAATTTCGAGTTCTCATTTAGAAACGCTGCGAAAATATCCCGTGCTGGCTCATCTAATACGCAAGACCATCTCGGACTATTCGTCGGATGATCCAAAGTATTATATTGAGAAGGGTACGACTGTTATTGTGTCCGCCATTGGCATTCACTATGATCCCGACATCTATCCCGAACCAAGCAAGTTCGAGCCAGAGCGCTTCACGGATGCTGAGATTGCGGCTCGGCCATCTGTCAGTTGGTTGCCCTTCGGCGATGGTCCCCGGAACTGTATTGGATCTCGATTCGGTATGATGCAGGCCTGTGTGGGTCTGGCCCATCTGATAAGCAACTACAAGTTCAGTGTGTCACCCCAAACGCAAATACCCATGAAATTGCAGACAAAAAACATTTTGTTGTGTGCTGAAAATGGCATTCTTTTAAATGTCGAAAGAGTCGCCAACTAAAACGAAACTAAAACACTGGTTATGCAAACAGGTAACATGATATATCGATGAAGTCAACAATTGGTTGATTTTAACTGCTTCAATTAATTCGTCTTATCTTATCTAACACATTCCGATTGCAAATAATCTGCTTTTGATTATTCTACACAAATGAATACATAACACTTTCGTAATTTCATAATCTTTAATTGCGTATATTTTCTTTGATTATACGATGAATTGTCAATGAATTTTGCACATCACAGTAATCAATAACTCGATTCATGCTTTTAATCGATTTATAGACCTAATAAAAATAGACTTTGTTATACATAAAAAAATGCAGTGATTTTTGTATTTTAATTGTAATTTAAGTTAATTATTTATTTAATTAGGACTAAATCCAGTTCACAATTAGTCTTTAATGTCAAGTAGTAATTCCGAGAGAATATAAATATAATAACACTCTGGATGAACTCTATTACCTCAATTGTCAAGCGTTTGAAATAAAAATCTCATCAACAGGTCTGTAATAAAGCTAATTTTAAGTGGGGTCTTGACCCGAACTGCTCGTGTCATTAACTATATAAATGCTGGAGAATTCGAGCATCTGTTGACCAGTCTAAGTCCTTGCAGAAAATGAAATATCTAGAGCAGGTCATATCGGATAAGCAGAAATGCAATGCATGAAAAACTTCTTATCCACAAAAAATGAACTATAAGTTTTCTTATATTTTTGCCATATTTATTAAAAATTGAGTTTGCAACATTTTGTACCGGAGACGCCGCAGCCCATGGAATTCACGAAACACTCGTTTCTATTACACACCAAATTTGTTTAAGCTGCTTGTGGAGCCACTCAGCTGAGTTGAAGCTGAATCAAATGTTGAATACAAAGTCAAACTCAAATTAGTTGATAGAAATTCAACACTACTGTCCGCAGTGAGACTGAGAGCCAAAACAAAATACACTCAGAACAGGTTAATAATAAATACACAACTGTTTATAAACTTATAATCAAATAAGTAGAATCATTTGGAATTCAAAGTGACGTAATATTCTCGATTACTTCTGAAAAGCTTTTTTTACGCTCAGCAAAAAACTAATTCAGGTTCTCAGTATAAACACAATGTTTGAATGATCTTTAGCTACGCAAATTGAGGCTTTGTGGTAGTCAATAACATTCAGAAACCTTTCACATGAATATTATTTATTAAGCATTTTATTTTATGGCAATGAAGCCATAAAAGATCCATTCGAATAGTTTTATACTCAGCAAATATATTAATTAATAAAAAAACAAAAACAAAAGCCAGTGATTATAATTATACTTGAAGATTGTTAAACACGCTCAACTTTCAGGAAAATACCCGACTCGCTGGCCACCAAGAAACTCTATGCCGACGCCCATAATGACCGGCAAACACAACAATTACTGCGCATCAGAATAAAAACCACTTGACTGCGACGTCATACTTCTGCGACCTACTGAGAGACACTGCTGCCATATAATCTCTCGTATGCAAAAGCTTTGCAGACAAAAGCTTCATCAATGTTTGAGTACTGAATTTGTGTAAACAAATCTCTTAATATTTCGCTCGACATTATAAGTACATTTATGATACGGTTTATACTCAAGTTTTAATGAAGCTAAAAATAAAATAAACGTAAAGCTGCCTTTTTCTTCATTTTTAATTAACTGGCGAACCTACCTCAACCGTAGTTCATCAATTGGAAAACTGAAAAGTCAAAACAAGGAACACAATTGTAATGCGAATTTTATAATTTTTATTTATAATAATTATAAATATTAATAATAGTAAGTACAATATTATATTGCCACTTCAATTGTTAAAAACGCAGAGGGAAAACACCAGACTCACTGTGTGTTATTGCAATGAGTAACTAATTTGCAGTCACAATGACGACACATTTTACGATAACAAAATAATTTTGATAGCAACAGTTTTGTTGATTAAAGTAAGATTTATGGTTGTTTGTCAACTAAATAGTTCTGATTAAAAAAACCATTGCAGCTATAAATAACCTACCTCTACAGCAGTTCATAATTTGTTAAACTTTTGTGGTCAATGAAATCTGCAAAGCAAAGAACACATTTTTAATGAGTCGATTATAATTTTAATGCATAATAATTACAATTATTAACATTAATTTTTATTGTATTGTTTTGCAATTTCAATTGTTAAACAAGCTCAACTTTCAGGAAAATGCCCGACTCGCTGGCCAACAAGCCGCTCTTCTTGTTATATTTGATAGGAATTGGGGTCTCTTCACACACAGAAAACTTGAAGTTCTTGATGAGCATAGAGAGGCCGATACGTGCTTGCATCTGGCCAAAACGCATACCAATGCAGTTACGGGGTCCCTCTCCAAACGGAAGCCATTCCACGGAGTCACGATTCTTGACTCGTTCTTCGTCGAAGTTATCTGGATTGAAGCGATTCGGTTCGGGATAATACTTCTCATCACGATGGATTGCACCAGCGGGTATCAGAATAGGCATTCCCTTCTTAATCACATAATTCGGATACCCTGGTACCACATAGTCCTCCAAGCATTGACGGTTTAGCACAGGTAGCACAGTATACAGACGAAGTGTTTCTAGAAAATAATTTATTGGGTTATGCTTTTGAGGAATGATGTCGTTATATACCTGATATGACCTGATCCAAATACTTCATATCTTTGATACACTCATATGTTAGGTCTCCATTGTGCCTGGATAGAACCTCATTACACTCCTCTCTCAAGCGATTCTGTACGTCTTCCGCCTTAGCCAATTCGTAAAGAGCAAATCCCATTGTGGTAGAAGAAGTCTCGAATCCAGCATTGAAGAATAAGAAAGCTTGGGCAGTGATTTCTTCAATTGTCAAGTTCATACTCTCTCCAGTCTCCGATTTCAACATGGGCTTGTTTTTTAAGTCAATCAACTGATCCATGAAATCGTTGCGTCTTACATTATTGTTTTCCCTGTAGGAAACAGTTTCTTTCACAATACGCATAAAAAACTTTTCGATGTGATCGGGAGTCAATTTCATGTGTAAGCGTTTCGCAAACTTAGGAAAACTTAAGAGGAATGCCAATCCCAGTGTGCCATGACGTTGATCAGTTAAGGACTTTCGTCCCATTACTCGAAACTCTGCTTCCGGATCCTTGAGACTACTGCACTCAATGCCGAAGGCACAGGTACCTATAACATCAGTGGTAAATCTTGCTAAAAGCTCTTTTACCTCAACAACCGACGACTTTGATACCATGTCGCCCAAAACATTGACGAACTCATTACTAATGTTGACAACCGTGGGAAACATGTACTTCATTTTGCCGGAGGTAAACGTTGAAGACAGTTTGTTCCTCATCGATTTCCACTTGTGTCCATCTATTAGAACAAGTCGACCTGACAACGGATCGTCTTCGGGGTTGTTAAAGAATCCTCGGTCCGTGAAATTATTAAAATCCTGGATTAGAATGTGCTTTACCAAAAAAGGTTCCAGGATAAATGCAGCTGGACGTTGAAACCAATAGAAACCGGCAAAAGGTCCCGTTCCACGGAACTTGTTGTAGTATTCCGAATAAATATCTGCGACGGAGCGTGTGGTAAACAATCCCACCATGTTGCCCAGCATTAGATTGGGTTCCTCACATGGAATGCCCGCGTTTTGCCAATGCTGCAGATTGCGACGAAAGCGCAAGAACAGATAGCCAAGGAGAGCTAGCACTGCAGTAAATAAGAATGTGGCAATGGCCATTATGTAAGAGAACAATTTGTATAATTCGCAAGAGGAAGAACCAGGAAACAACTCGAAAGAACTTCGAGAGAGTACTGAAAGTTCTGGGGGGCTTCTGGCAATTTATACGGTTTGCTTTCGCAGTCATAATGACTCGACTTCTTAAGAAGCTTTGGGAGCTTTGAGAGTACAATCTTTATTGATAAACAGCTGCAGCCACAGTCAATTTGGAAATAAACTTATCGCTTCACTGGCTTTGGGAGCTTTTTTGGGCAAAGTTTGTAATCCAATAGAGGCGAAGATCGCAGATTGTGTAGCGCCACCTGTTGGCCATGCGTCATGCAGTTGTTAGCACTTAAAAGATATACATTCTAAAAATAACGACTTTCTATGCTGTTAGGGTCGTCTAAATTCATGTCCACCGTTGCCAATTATGAATATTATGTTTTCTACAGGTACACTTGAATACTGGCTGCAAAATTGAGAATTACATCTTTATAAGTAAAATAGTGGTTTTATTTGAGTCCTTTCGGTTCATTCATTTTAGAAAATTTTAAGCTGAGCTAGTCCTGAGCTTAAAGAAATATCACCATTATATGAGAGTAGCTTCTACAAGTCTCGACTAAAAGATAAAATTCATTTTATGATCAAACCAGTTTCTTATTTAATTCAAGTAAATAGCCAATCAGTAATTTGCCAATATGCATACTCAAATATGAGAGAAAAATAAAATAAACTTGAAGCCAAATAGCTTCATTGCCTATTCTCTGCTCCAGCTGCATGGAATGTGAAAAGCTTTTGTGGTCAATGAAATCTGCAAAGCAAAGAACACATTTTTAATGAGTCGATTATAATATTAATGTATAATAATTACAATTATTAACATCAATTTTTATTGTTTTGTTTTGCAATTTCAATTGTTAAACACGCTCAACTTTCAGGAAAATGCCCGACTCGCTGGCCACCAAGAAGCTCTTCTTGTTATATTTCATAGGAATTGGGGTCTCTTCACACACAGAAAACTTGAAGTTCTTGATGAGCATAGAGAGGCCGATACGTGCTTGCATCTGGCCAAAACGCATACCAATGCAGTTACGGGGTCCCTCTCCAAACGGAAGCCATTCCACGGGGTCACGATTCTTGACTCGTTCTTCGTCGAAGTTATCTGGATTGAAGCGATTCGGTTCGGGATAATACTTCTCATCACGATGGATTGCACCAGCGGGTATCAGAATAGGCATTCCCTTCTTAATCACATAATTCGGATACCCTGGTACCACATAGTCCTCCAAGCATTGACGGTTAAGCACAGGTAGCACAGTATGCAGACGAAGTGTTTCTAGAAAATAATTTATTTGGTTATGCTTTTGAGGAATGTTTTCGATGTATACCTGATATGACCTGATCCAAATACTTCATATCTTTGATACACTCATATGTTAGGTCTCCATTGTGCCTGGATAGAACCTCATTACACTCCTCTCTCAAGCGATTCTGTACGTCTTCCGCCTTAGCCAATTCGTAAAGAGCAAATCCCATTGTGGTAGAAGAAGTCTCGAATCCAGCATTGAAGAATAAGAAAGCTTGGGCAGTGATTTCTTCAATTGTCAAGTTCATACTCTCTCCAGTCTCCGATTTCAACATGGGCTTGTTTTTTAAGTCAATCAACTGATCCATGAAATCGTTGCGTCTTACATTATTGTTTTCCCTGTAGGAAACAGTTTCTTTCACAATGCGCATAAAAAACTCTTCGATGTGATCGGGAGTCAATTTCATGTGTAAGCGTTTCGCAAAATTAGGAAAACTCATAAGGAATGCCATTACCAGTGGGCCATGACGTTGATCAGTTAAGGACTTACGTCCCATTACTCGAAACTCTGCTTCCGGATCCTTGAGACTATTGCACTCAATGCCGAAGGCACATGTACCTATAACATCAGTGGTAAATCTTGCTAAAAGCTCTTTTACCTCGACAACCGACGACTTTGATACCATGTCGCCAAAAACTTTTACGAACTCATTACTAATGTTGACGACCGTGGGAAACATGTACTTCATTTTGCCGGAGGTAAACGTTGCAGACAGTTTGTTCCTCATCGATTTCCACTTGTGTCCATCTATTAGAACAAGTCGACCTGACAACGGATCATCTTCGGGGTTGTTAAAGAGTCCTCGGTCAGTGAAATTATTAAAATCCTGGATGAGAATGAGCTTTACCAAAAAGGGTTCCAGGATAAATGCTGCTGGACGTTGAAACCAATAGAAACCGGCAAAAGGTCCCGTTCCACGGAACTTGTTGTAGTATTGCATTAAAATATCTGCAACTGAGCTTATCCTAAGCATGTTGCCCAGCATTAGATTGGGTTCCTCACATGGAATGCCCGCGTTTTGCCAATGCTGCATTTTGCGACGAAAGCGCAAGAAGAGATAGCCAAGGAGGGCTAGCACTGCAGTAAATAATAATGTGGCAATGGCCATTATGTAAGAGAACAATTTGTATAATTCGCAAGAGGAAGAACCAGGAAACAACTCGAAAGAACTTCGAGAGAGTACTGAAAGTTCTGGGGGGTTTCTGGCAATTTATAAGGTTTGCTTTCGCAGTCTCAATGTGTCGAAAGCTTTTGGAGCTTTGATAACAAAATAATTTTGATAGCAACAGTTGTGTAGATTAAAGCTTTCTGATTGTTAAGCAACTGAATACTATTGTTGCTGATATGCAACTAAATTGCGAATTTAATTCATGTTGTTGGAGTGAATTTGTATAAGCAAATATTAATCTTGAACTTGTGGGCTTCACTGATTAAAAGAATGTGTATCATTTCTATGAATTAAGGTTATTTTAAACTTTAAAAACCTTGGCAGCTATAAATAACCTACCTCTGCACCAATTCATAATTTGTTAAACTGTTCCAGCTGAATGGAATGGGAAAAGCTTTTGTGGTCAATGAAATCTGCAAAGCAATTTTAATTCGTCGACTATAATTTTAGTGCATAATAATTACAATTATTAACATCAATTTTTATAGTTTTGTTTTTCAATTTCAATTGTTAAACACGCTCAACTTTCAGGAAAATGCCCGACTCGCTGGCCATCAAGAAGCTCTTCTTGTTATATTTGATAGGAATTGGGGTCTCTTCACACACAGAAAACTTGAAGTTCTTGATGAGCATAGAGAGGCCGATACGTGCTTGCATCTGGCCAAAACGCATACCAATGCAGTTACGGGGTCCCTCTCCAAACGGAAGATATTCCACGGGGTCACGATTCTTGACTCGTTCTTCGTTGAAGTTATCTGGATTGAAGCGATTCGGTTCGGGATAATACTTCTCATCACGATGGATTGCACCAGAGGGTATCAGAACAGGCATTCCCTTCTTAATCACATAATTCGGGTACCCTGGTACCACATAGTCCTCCAAGCATTGACGGTTTAGCACAGGTAGCACAGTATACAGACGAAGTGTTTCTAGAAAATAATTTATTTGGTTACGCTTTTGAGGAATGTTGTTGTTGTATACCTGATATGACCTGATCCAAATACTTCATATCTTTGATACATTCATATGTAAGGTCTCCATTGTGCCTGGACAGGACCTTATTACAATCATCCCTCAAGCGATTCTGTACGTCTTCCGCCTTAGCCAGTTCGTAAAGGGCAAATCCCATTGTGGTAGAAGAAGTCTCGAATCCAGCAGCAAAGAATAAAAAAGCTTGGGCAGTGATTTCTTCAATTGTCAAGTTCATACTCTCTCCAGTCTCCGATTTCATTAGGGGCTTATTTTTTAAGTCAATCAACTGATCCATGAAATCATTGCGTCTTACATTATTGTTTTTTCTGTAGGAAACAGTTTCTTTCACAATACGCGTAAAAAACTTTTCGATGTGATCGGGCATAAGTTTCATGTGTAAGCGTTTTGCAAAATTGGGAAAATTATTGAGGAATGCCATTCCCAGTTTACCATGACGTTGATCAGTTAAGGCCTTACGTCCCATTACTCGAAACTCTGCTTCCGGATCCTTGAGGCTACTGCACTCAATGCCGAAGGCACATGTACCTATAACATCAGTGGTAAATCTTGCTAAAAGCTCTTTTACCTCGACAACCGACGACTTTGATACCATGTCGCCAAAAACTTTTACGAACTCATTACTAATGTTGACAACCGTGGGAAACATGTACTTCATTTTGCCGGAGGTAAACGTTGCAGACAGTTTGTTCCTCATCGATTTCCACTTGTGTCCGTCTAATAGAAACAGTTGACCCGACAACGGATCATCTTCGGGGTTGGTGTAAAATCCTCTGTCAGAGAAATTATTAAAGTCCTGGATGAGAATGTGCTTTACCAAAAAAGGTTCCAGGATAAATGCAGCTGGACGTTGATACCAATAGAAACCGGCAAAAGGTCCCGTTCCACGAAATTTACTGTAGTATTGCATCCAAATCTCTCCGTTTGAGCGTTTCGTACGCATTCCCACCATGTTGCCCAGCATTAGATTGGGTTCCTCACATGGAATGCCCGCGTTTTGCCAATGCTGCATTTTGCGACGAAAGCGCAAGAAGAGATAGCCAAGGAGGGCTAGCACTGCAGTAAATAAGAATGTGGCAATGCCCATTATGTAAGAGAACAATTTGTATAATTCGCAAGAGGAAGAACCACGAAACAACTCGAAAGAACTTCGAGAGAGTACTGATAGTTCTGGGGGGTTTCTGGCAATTTATACGGTTTGCTTTCGCAGTCATAATGACTCGACTTCTTATGAAGCTGTGGGAGCTGTGGGAGCTGTGAGAGTACAATCTTTATTGATAAACAGCTGCAGCCACAGTCAACCGGTATTCATAAATGGGCAATTTGGAAATAAACTTATCGCTTGACTGGCTTTGGGAACTTTTTTGGGCAAAGCTTGTAATCCAATAGAGGCGAAGATCGCAGATTGTGTAGCGCCACCTGTTGGCCATGCGTCATGCAGTTGTTAGCACTTAAAAGATATACATTCTAAAAATAACGACTTTCTATGCTGTTAGGGTCGTCTAAATTCATGTTTATTTTTCTATATATTCTATATCGTTGCCAATTATGTAATATTGTATTTTCTAAAGGTACACTTGAATACTGGCTGCAAAATTGAGAATTACATCTTTATAAGTAAAATAGTGGATTCGTTTCATTCATCTTTGAAAACTTTAAGCTGAGCTAGGTCTGAGCTTAAAGGAATTTTACCATTAGATGTGCCAGTAAAAGATATTTGAAGTTATGAGAGTATCTTCTACAAGTCTCTACTCTATTTTATGATCAAACATGTTTCTATTTATTTAATAAATGAATAGAATTGCTAAACTTTCAAGTAAATAGCCATTCACTATTAATTTCCACTAGCCATATTTAAATATGAGAGTATCAAACCACTCGGAATGAAACTTGTCAAGCCACTGAGACCATTTAAAATTACCATATCAAAGTCGAAGCCTTTTGACTCTCCGTGATTAATATATGTACGTCCTCAACTGACCTACATATGTAATACTTAGTACGATCCGGCAACGCTGCTGGTTTGTTTGACAATTGATTAGATTTCAAGAGCGGATATTGGTAGCCACAATAACAACAATATAAGTACTTAGTACAACAACAATTCAACAGCTTGCCATATAGTTTATTTTTATACACAACAGTTGAGTTTTTTGTATGCGCTAATTGAACGTCAAATTCAGCAGGTTTAGAGAACAAGTACATTGAGAGCAAACGTTGCGAATATTCTGTAAACTATATTCGAATACGAAGTCTCAGTAAAGACCGATTGGAATTTCGAAATAGTTTGACAAACCAGAAACAAGTTCATTTACTTGAATCTACTATTCGCTATTGAAACGTAATAAATACTAGTCACAGCCTAATAGAGTTGATGACTAAAGGCATTATAAAATGTACACGTTCTGGGTCGATGGGCGAGTGTTTCATATTTATTTGCGTTAACTCATAGAGCACATAATTTTTTTTGTACAGGGCAATCAGCTTATGGGTCCACTTTAATTTAAGCCAATCCCACCTCTATGAGTATAGGAATTTCAAAGGCAAGAACGTCTCTTTTATCTATAAACCAAAAAAAAAAGTACAACAAAAGTGATAACAAACGAAAATGAAATTTTAATTGTATTGACTATATAGAATTTCCAATGCTCAGTTATGTAGACTTTACAAATGCCCTATTTAAAGTTTTTTGAGAGAACAACTTAGATTCCGCACTCTTCGTTGGATTTTTATTTTTATTTGTTTCAATATTAAGAATCACTGATTCAATCTACACACCAAACTAAGTCAGATTGAGTTAGGCATACACAATAAATAAAATAACCTAGAAATTCATACATCAAATAAATAAATCAATTAATGTTCGAGAAATATCTGTTTTCTCGATGAATGTGTCTTTTTTCCATTACAAAATACAAAAGTGAGCAAAAAAAAAAAAAGTTAAATTAAGCATACTCAAAAGAATCGAATAGAATAATAGAAATTCGAATTTAAAAAATTATTAACTGCATAAAAAACGATGTATGTGACAAACGGAAGGTATTTGCATATATTTAAAGAACTTTATGCTCCTTGCTATTGCTCAACTGAGGCTAAAAAAAAACTTGTCTTAATCCAGCAACTTATTTTTATCTGTGTATGTGACTGTATTTATTGGCCTCAGTCGAGCGCCCACGGAGCATGTTTAAGCCAAGTCAACAGCCATAAGCAGCAATAACTGTAGTGTACCGCACTCGGTAATGACAACCCACCGCCCGCACCTCCCGCACCCCCCTCACCCCCCTCACCCCATCTAAAAATTAAAAGCTCCCAAATGGCTGGGGGAGCGTATCGTAAATATGTTTTTCACTCAATTGCACTCAGTCGAACGGCGCGGTTTGGTAATGAACGTAACAGATTCAACTTGTCGCTGAGAACGCGTTCGCGACTCCGCTTATTAGATCATTGACGATTTCCGGGCAGCAAAGAGTCACTGGCCAAAAGCGGTGATTTGTAAATATATCAATTTGAGTTTTTTTATACAAAAAATATATATATATATATGTGATTCTAGTTTCCGTACGTTTTGAAACAAATCAGCATGGCAAATATGTGGATATTATTTATGATATTAGGGCTAATCGTGCTCGCCCTTTTAGCACTGCTGATTGTGGCGGCGCTTTATCAGCGTGATTACTGGCGGTATTTGGATATACCGCATGAGAGGCCTAAGAAATTGTGGCCCATAATGAAGCAACTGGTCACCCAGTCGCTCAGCACAGAGGCCATGAAGACGGCACACTACACGACCCTCTATAAAAAGTTCAAGGGCAGCGGACCCTTTTGCGGCTTCTATGCGCTACTGCAGCCACGTGTTCTCGTCCTCGATCGTGAGCTGGTACGCCAAATAATGATCAAGGATTTCTCGAATTTCAATGATCGTGGTATCTACTGCAATCAGAAATCGGATCCCTTGTCGGGTGATCTCTATGGATTGCGCGGCAATCGTTGGAAGGAGATGCGTCAGAAACTGGATCCCACTTTCGAAGGCGATCGCATGTCCTGGTTGTATGGCAGTCTGTACGATGAGGCGGAGCAGTTGCTGCTGACTGTCAGTTCCACGCTAATGAAACAAGCCCACTCCACGCTCCACATACAGAAGCTAATGCGACGATATGTTATATCCGCCCTGGCCAGTTGTGTGTTTGGTCTGAATGCTGAGCAGCGACAGAAATACTCCTTGGATGAGTTTGAGCGGATGACGGAACTGGCGTTGAGCACAAAGAAGCATGGCTATCTAATGAATCTGATGATGATACGCTTTCCCAACGTCTGTCGCAAGTTGCGAATGCGTTTGACACCCAAAGAGGCTGAAACTTACTTTCTAACGCTGCTCGGAGACATTGTGCAGCAGCGGGAAGCATCCCAGGTGCGACATCAGGACTACTTGCAGCTGCTGCTGGATATCAAGGCACTCGAGTTGACCACACACGAGTACGAGGCAGACAAGGAGCTGAAGGAGCATCTGCAGAACGAGCTGGCAGCTCACGCATTTGTCTTCCTCAAGGCGGGCTACGAGCAAACGGCAAACACTTTGTCATTTGTCCTCTACGAACTGGCCCTAAACCCTGATGTGCAGTCTCGGGTGAGGCAGGAACTCAAGCAGGCCATGGAGAAGCATCAGAATAATCTGAGCTACGAGTGTGTGCAATCCTTGGCTCTAATGGGACATGTCATCCTGGAAACGCTACGTATGCATCCCATAACACCGTACATAATGCGTCGCGTCCTCAGCAGTTGTTCGGTGCCGGATCATCTCAAATATAATCTGGTCAAGGAGCTATTTGTGATCATACCCACGCATGCCATTCACAATGATCCCGAGTATTATCCGGAGCCAGAGTGCTTTAATCCCGATCGTTGGGGCAGCCCCCGGGATTCCTTCAAGGAGCAAAGTATTTGGTTTGGTTTTGGTTCCGGAGTCCGTAATTGCATTGGTATGCAATTTGCTCAAGTACTATTACGTCTAGCCTTGGCACTGCTCCTACTGGAGTTTGAGTTTACCTTGAACTCGAAGAGACCTCTCGTCAGTCTAGAGGATGGCATTGCACTCCAGCTGACGCCTCTCGGCTTGGTCGAGCCGGGTCAGGAGGAGCGAGCACTCTGAGCTTGTTCAATTGTGGTTGTTTTACTTAAGGCTTATAATGAATTTAGAGTGCTTATGAAGTGCAGCAGAAGATAGAAACATTTGCACATATAAAACCCTTAAATCAATTCAAAAATCATTAAAATAAAATAAAAGACGTAAAGTGGTGTGCAATAAATTAAAATAAGCTTAAACAATAATATTCTGACAAAAAAAAAAAATGATTATACAAAAATGGAACTTAACACAATCGCTTTAACATAAATTGTATTTATTTAAAATCCGCTAAAATAGTAAATATTATAGTTAATACATAGGTATGCATATAAAATTAATTACAATATGCCATTAAAGAACTTGGGATACACCCATATATTTTATTAGATTCGCACTACGCTTGGGAATTGAAAGAATCCCACAAATATATTTGTTTTTATTAAAAAGTGACCATTTAAATGAGTGTATTTAGTAACCATTTGTTTATGATTTTTTTTTTTTTTATTAAGTAAGTTGCTCTGCAAAAATAATTTAATTACACACTAATTAATTGTGTTTCTTTTCTTGCTATTTATTGTTAATTTGTATATTGTTTTTGCATTGTCATCTGCTGATATGGTTGCTATATGGCTGCTACTGCTTGTGTAGCCCAGTTAAGTGCAGTATTTTTGTCTATATCGCTATATGTTAAAAGTAGTAGTTAAATATAAATTTTGACATTTTTCGTTTGATTTTAGTAGCGTAGTTCATTAAAAGTAAGCATAAAATTAAAAACTATGCATAAGTTGTGTTGAATTGTGAGCTTTTTAGACATTTAAATTAATTGTAGAATAAATAATAAACAAAACAGAAAACAGAAAAAAAAAACAGTAACTATTAAAAACTGCTTTGCGCCTTGTGTTATCTAACAGTAAAGTTATTAACAATTATTTTTAGCTCAACTGATATGGAATGCTTTAGCTTTTTTCTCTAGGGCAGCGCTACGAAATGCTAATTTAAATCTTAAGTTTAATGTTTGTTCGACATTTTGGCCGCTAATACAAAATTGGCTGCACGGCAGCTTCGAAGTTTTCCTTTTTAATCTTTCACCTTATCTATTTTGGTGGCTTGGGTCGCGAAGGCAACGGTAGAGATTTGCGTATGGGATCACCACGATTGGGCAGCTTGCTGCGCAACATTTGCTCATGCACATAAAGCAGCAGACCCACATCCCGATGCCCGGCCTGCCATGCGATTTTAAACGCAGTGCTGCCATCCTAGAAGAAGAGGATATTGGTTTAAGTGCTGCTGTAGCTGGGGAGTACTAAGCGAAGCTCACCACATCCTGCACAAGGGAATCGCAATCCTGTTGCGACAACAAGTGCTTCACAATATCCACGCGTCCATGTTCTGCGGCGCACATCAACGCCGTGCTGCCATCCTCATCCTGAATATTAATATCGGCGCCGGCATCGAGCAACATGGCGACCATGTCGCCGTTACCATGCGACACAGCGAGCATCAAAGCGGTCTGGCAGTGCTGTAAGTACCAAGTGCAAAAGGATCAAGGAACAGGTGAGTTAGTAGGGAGACAACAGTTGACAGTTGGGGCTTGGTGAGTAAATCAGATCGATGGGCGGACACTGGGTTGGGTGTGCCTTTACCTACCTTCTTTGCTCGTATGTTGACATCGGCCATCTGGAACAGTCGCTCCACGACCGTCCGATGTGCCACTTGCTTCAGCTTGGCCAACGATACGAGCATCACGCATGTATATCCAGCGTTATTCATTTGGTTTACATTGCAAACCTTCGAATCCAGCAATATGGATACAACATCAAAGTTGCCATGCGAGACCGCATAATGCATTGCCGAATTGCCCTGCAAACAAATATTTAATATGGTAAAATAAATGGAGTAAGAAAATAGACCACTCACATTACTATCGGAGAGATTAACACAATACTCCAGGAGTGGCACCGACAACGATTCAAAATAGTCCAAGTAATCCTCAACCTCGTGCGGATTGGAGGTCGCCGTGCTGGAGATGCGGAACCAATGCTCTCCAATGCTTGTCTTTGATGATTTCAGGCTGAACGAAGAGAAGGGCTTGGAGCCCAGCTTCTTGAGCAGCGAATCATTGATGACTTTCAGGGCATCCTTCATCTCCTTGGCCAGCTCCGTTCTGTACAGCCATAAGTAGAGTAAGTATCTAGTTTCTAGTTGAGAAATTAAAAATGCTTACTTTTGTCTGGGCTCCGAGGGTGCCTGAGCCAGCTGATGCAGCTGTGCCTTGGTGGGCGGTCGCTCTTCCTTCGGAGCTTCCTTCGGAACCAGATCTGCCGTCCGCTCAATGACGGTCACCTGTGATTCCTCGCTCTGACTAGACTTAAGTGGTGTGCTCGACTTTTTACGTGCACCTTGTGCAATTTCCCGTTCCACATTGGAATCAGTCGAAGCGGTTAGAGCCTGCTCCGGCGAGGCGGACTTGCTGCTGGAGGAGGAGGTCATCAGTGGTGCGGGGGAGGCATCTCTTGACCAGCTAATGCTGACGCGTTTCTCCTCGCGCACAACCAGCTCATCATCACCAAGTTGGGTGAAATCCAAATCCTGGGAAGTAGCTGATTGCTTGGACGGCTGTTTGATGAAACTCTGCGATTCTGGAGAGCAGTCAAGCAATGCACTGGGCGGCTTCTCCTGCAGCGAGCTGTGGAAACACAAGTTAAGTACATCGTCAATTTCAACATACACAGTTATGTGCATATAAGATTGCTTCAATTGAACACACGTTAGCAGGAGAGCTGAGCAGCCGCTGACCACCAGTGGGTAGCAGGTGAAGCTGCTCAGGCCGGAAAACATCGAGAACACCATCGAGAACACGAAACGAAAATCCAAACAATAAACAAAAAGTCGATAAACGAGGAGAAACGAAGCGAAGTAGCTGCAAACGCGCCAAAGCCAAAATGAAAACTGAGCCTGAAGGTCAATGCGACCAGGTCGCCATACACTTCAATTCGGAATCCGTATTCAGAGTCGCCTGCTCAGCAAACGACAATGCGCATGTCGCAGGGTTCGTGTCTTCGCTGACGCATTGAGCTTAAAGCTTTTGCAAGTTACAGAAAAGCGCGAGCAAATAAGAATGAAAACTATTTTGTACATTTTACGATTTACTTTTTCTTAGGGTTTAATTTCACTAAAAATCTGCTGTCCGAGAAATTTTAAAGCATTGTGGAAATGGGTCGGTTTAAATTTCTTGCGGGATTTTAAATTGTTTAAAACTTGTTAACTCACCTCAGACATATTTTTCGTTGCGCCTTTGGGCTCCTTGTGGGCGCCACTGGCGTTGTCTGGACGGTTGTTGGCAGCGTATAAGTGTTTTGACGTTGGAACTGCTTGCGCACTGGACTGGGACTAGTGAGATGCTTGGGACGCGGTATACGCGAATCCGCCGAGGTGGACCGCCGCATGGGATGTGGAGCTGTTGGTGGCTCGTTGGTTGGTTCCGCCTTGGAGAAGTCCTTCGCCAGCAGCTGGATGGCCTCCTTGCAGGAATCACAGTAATTGGCCGCACACGAAATCGAGATGTGCGGCTTGACAATGTCGCCACAACCAACGTCCCGCTTATGTACCTGCTCCGTGTTGCACGAGGAGTGGGCAACGATGCGCTCGGGTTTCGCAACGGCGGGCATCGGCTGCTGCTCCGTATTGCTGGCCACATGACATGTCTGTGGTGGAGTCAGCGGTGCCATTAGCTGCTCGGTTTTGGTCACGCTGCGCGTGAGACGCTGCAATCCCTTAGTATCTGTTTGCCGGCTCGTGGACTCGACGCCGCATTGGGTTCCCACCTGCTGCTGCTCGGGCATCGCCTGAGCACCCGTGGAGCGCACAGTGGTCTCCGCTGTTTGACTCCACGCACTGTGCACCACGGTGTTTACAGTCTGGCATCCAATCGCCTTGCGTTTGATAGCCAACTGCTCGTGTTCGCCCACACTGAAGGTGTTGCTGCGACCTGGCAACTGTGGGACGGGTTTCGGCTTCTCGGGCAGCTGCTCGTCGGTGCCACAACCGACGCTGACGCTTCGCTTGCTGATGGCACACTTTTCGCAGAGCACATCCGTCACTCGATGCTCGGAGCTGCCCACGCTGCGCATATCCGGCTTGCAGTTGGTAAAGTTCTCCCTGGTCATCGGTTTGGCACTGATGCACACACTATGCTTGAGCACTGGACGCTCTGGTACGGTTTGGTTGCCCATCTCCCGCTGTTCCCGCTTTGGCACATACATCTGTGTGCCCACCGAGATGAGATGCCGGAGTCGCTGCTGCTTGCTATCGCTGAGCGCCTGTTCAATCTTCTGCTTCAGTTCCAGCTGCGAGTAGAGCGTCTCCGTATGCTGGGTGCTCACGTGGCGAACGCTCAACGGCGAGCCCACTGCAATGTCACGTGTGGCAATCACCTTGCTGGCTGCCTGTGTGGCAACATCGCGTCGTATTATGCTCGGCGATATCGAACTGCTGCGCATCCGTGCGCCCAGACTCTCCAGCGAAACGGGACTGATGCGTTGCGGCGTAAACTGCACGGGCGAAGCATTCTTAAGGCCCGGACTGGGTGGCGAGGGCGTTTGGCGTTGTCCGCGGAGCAGCTCCTCGTTGCGACGCTGCAAACGCTGTTTCTCAGAGCGCAGTGAATTGAGCTCCATCTAAAAGTTAATAGGAATCAGTAAATGCCAGTTAGATATATATATTTGTATAGTAGAGATAATTGACTATAGAGATATATACATATCTATAGTTTAGCATCTCTAACGTATGATAAGGAAAGTATTTCGATTTTAAAACTCTTAATTACCAAATTCTGAACG
The DNA here is from genome assembly GCA_035044105.1 of Drosophila nr. perissopoda 5 BK-2023a. NCBI lineage: Eukaryota > Metazoa > Arthropoda > Insecta > Diptera > Drosophilidae > Drosophila > Drosophila nr. perissopoda 5 BK-2023a. The sequence continues at coordinate 2,354,907 of JAWNMK010000639.1, read as the reverse complement.
AAAATCGTCTGACGAATTCTTACTTCTATAACGTTTTTGCAATCTCGATATAGAATATCAACAAAAACTTTGAAAAGTCTGAGATCTTTGCTGAATTTCAACTTGAATTCGATTTACTCACCTCCATATCAGGTATGACCTTGACCTGCTCCTCTAGGTCCTTGAGACGTTTCAAGCTGAGCGCCATTTGTTCTCGTATCTGGCAGAGTGCTTGTGCGTCCGCCGTAGTCTGACCCGTCTCGGAGTTGGCCGGCGACTGGAGGGGGCTGCCAGAGGAATTGCCATTTGTTGTCGTCTGTTCCGCTTTGGGTGTGGCTGTCAAATGATGGCGACGCGGTGGCGGAGGTGGTGGCGACGCCTTGTCTCCGCCACCCTCTGGCTGCTCCACGGGCGACTTGGCATTGGCAGCCACCGTGGCGAGGACATAGCTCTCATACTGGACCTCAGCGGGACTGGGACGCTGCTGCAATGGCAGCGTATTCGAGCGCTGAAAGAGACGAGGTGAGCGATTGCCAGCCATGCAGGAGTCTACATAAAAAGTAAAAAAAAAAAACAAGAAAACAATAGATAAAGTAAGCTTTAGATAATAACTGACTATATGCATTTTATCTGGTTACTTGCTCTGTGTGTAGCTGTGCTCAAAACAATTTTGATTTGTAGACTTGCCATAGACGCTTCCAATTGACTACTGACAGCGACATTTTGGCACAGCAAAATGCGTATTATTAATATTAGTGATAAAATAAATGATAGCAGTTCGAAACTGTGCCACGGTGCGCATAATTTGCCCACCAAACAAAAACTGCCGCTTGAACTATGAATGGTAGCGGCAGCAGAAGCAGCAGCAAAAATAAAAATACTAAAAACTACAATAGACAAAAGCCAAAAGCTGAAAGCCAAAAGCTGAAAGCTGAAAGAGACTTCGAGTCTGTATTTTATATGTGTCTGTGTCAGACTGCTGATAAGTCGAGGCGCCGACTGGCGCGCTATTATTATTCAATATTGATTTTACCTACATACAAACACTATCTATTGCAACCATTTGTTTATATAAAAGAGACGATGTTTTGCTGCCTCAGCTGGGGCATTGCCCGACTTGTGTGTGTTTCGCAATACGCATCGATCGCATCAAACGCTTATCGATGGAGGCTAATTGACCCTGAGTAGTGGAAAGTGCAACATATGTTGAGTGAAATTCAACTGAATGGCAACTATGCGAAAATATAAAATAATCACATTCAATTTAAACAATATCTTCCCAATTCAATTAAATATATATAGATACGTCTAAAAGGAATTGCAAGTAAATATTGATGCTCTAGAGTAAAAACATCTTCATCTGAACACTTTCGAAGCGTATACACATACTTTGCACACGCACTGTCTGTCGACAGTTGTTACTCATCGCCTTGCCGGCCAAGTATTTTTGTATTTTTCTCAGTTTTTGGTCTATTTGCTACTATTACTTAATTCCTATACACACACTAATTTATCTGTACATAGATGCTTTTGTGCACTGAACTTTCGGCAAAAAGAAGTGCAAAACAAAAGGCGCAGAAGAAATTAAGAAAAATAAAGCAGAAAGATTTGTGTTTTTTGTGTCGGTGCCAAGTTGACTGCGCTTTCGAAAAAAAGATGGTCAAGGCAAGAAGATGAGGCTGGCCAAAAAGACAGCAAGTCGCGTGTTCAGATAGCATTGACCGGGGGCCATAATTAATCAGTTTTTATGAGCTAAAAAATTAGCTATTATGAAAATGAAAAACACGCGTCTAAGCCACCAGAAAACCCCTTTATTAACCAACTAGCTGTTCGCCTGGCTAATGAACCTACAGTCATGCCACCAGCTTTTCGGAGCGCTCTGCCTTGCCTCCGTCTTCATTTTAATCTTTCGCTTCGTCTCCTTATGGCGTCGCAGCGGCAGAGTGTCTGCGGCAGTGGCAAACATTGATGTTGCTGTTGTTTGCTGTTGTTGTTGTTGTTGTTGCAACTTGTTATTGATTTTCAGTTGTCTTAATAGCACATTTAATTGAACGTTGCAGCAAAATAATTAAGATCATCGGTCAAGGCGGCAGCCATTGCACTTTGGTAATGCGAAAAAAAAGTATTTTATTTACGACTTGTTTTGGTATGGTGTTAATTAAAGCATTTGCTGTGTGAGTAATAAGTAATATTAATTTGATTTGATTTGCTCAGCTATCAAGCACATGTAGAAATCGAAGCGAACAGCGTCAAATGTTATCTGTCACAGTGATGCACAAAATTACATGTACACTGAAACTCACTCTGCATGAATTCATATTTGATTCTCTTTAGTATCGTGAATATTGGCATTGAGAATAAGAATATATATATTTTAGCCTTCCACCGTTTTGTACATATATAAGTAGATATATATTGATTTATTTTTATTACCACCAATTTTTTTATTTTTTCGCTTTGATTTCAGTCATTTACTTATGCGTTAATAAATTTCTTAATTGTTTTATTTTTAAAACATATTTCGAGTTTTTATATATATATTTTATAAATATCGTTCGATGATTAATAGAATTTGCTTTTTAAGTTTTTTTTTTAGTTTTTTGAGGACACGTTTTTCTTTTGATGAATTTGAAAATGCAAAAAACTGCCAATTTTTTTATATATATATATTTTTTTCGTGGTTATTTCGTCGATTTTGTCGTAACGTTCGAACCGTCTTTCGAATTTTATTATGTGCTAACAAACCTATCGATGGCTACAATTATTACGTATGTTCTAATTAAATTTTACATCGCTTTACTCTAGTTTCATTAATTTATTCGTTTAGATCATTTCGCTGATTTAATTGCTTTTCATATTATTTTTTTTTTAGACACATTTTATGTTTTTCGTTCGAAAGTCGTCGACAAACTGCGCTGAAATTTTCGAGCTGCTGCCAGCAACGAAAAAAACATCATTTAGCAGCAGCTATTTTGTTATTATTTAAAAGCTTTTGTGCCAAAGCAGCACAGCACAACAAAAAATATTGTTACGTATTACTAACAAAAAATAGAAAAGAAATATATTGAGAACTCGAGAGTAGAGAGAACAGCAAAAACATAGTGATAAGGTCGTCGCTCTCTCCGCAAATACAAATTAAACAATCTGAACAGCAACAACAACATTAAAAATAAATAAATAAAACCATCTGCAGATAAGCTAAATGCACATTATTAAATGATAAGCTAGTGATTATTATGATGACGCGAAACGCAGCATTTTGTAACACACTTAGATACATAATGAGCTGAGTTTACTTCAAGGTGCGTCTTCTAGTTAGTTTGCCCGACCAATTTACACGCAAATATTAACAAGTTGTGTTTAGCTATTTTCATTTTTATGTTTGGCATGCGACTTCAGTGACGAAACGCGATAGTATTGGATTTTTTCCAAGAGGTGCAATCAATCGACCAATATTTATGAGTCTAAAGTGCCGCTGCTGATCGATCAACTAATATCTAATTTATTATTAGTCAGAGATAAGATACTGTTTGATAGTAAATTAAACTAAATATTTGTCAGACATTAGCACGTAGCCGGCTATATAATTCTCTGATGCTAGTGGAACGCTTTTAAGTGTCATGTTTATTTGCTGGCTTAGTGTTAAATGTTTCTTATCTTTTATATGTCTGTTATATATAATCTCAAAAGCTCGCAGTTAGGCGCAGATTTAAATATTCCACATTAGATTGTCAAAAATTGTACGATCTTCAAAGGCAAACACATTTTGATAATTTTTCCACCTCTACTTAAATACTACATTTAAATTTAAGAACACACCTTAGCTATGGCAATCCACTCCCAGATCTTTTCCAAAACAAATCGATTCTCAATTTACAAGTTATATCAACCAAGTTGTTGGATAGTTATTTTCAACCTTAAGAAACATAGCCTGATAAGCATATTAATAATTTTGGTCAACAGCCTTGAGGTTAATTTGTATCTACCGATAAACGCTTTCAATTGAATCGCATATGGCTAAAAGAGGCGCGTCTAGACCAGCTTTTAGACCCCAAGGTTATAAGAAATTATCGCTGAACGCATTTGGCATTTGTCTAACAATAGACAGATTTTGGGCTCGATGCTTGGGCTCTGCCTCAATTGAAAAGATTTTTTTGGCAAACGTTTTTTTTGTTTTTGGTTGAAACGCATTAGAGTGAAGGCAATTTAGAAACCATTTATAACGGCCCTAAACAGCATAAACAGCAGTATATATGGGACCCACATATCGTTAACACATGTGTACAACAGTAATCATTAATCAATGCCAGTTTTTGACTCCTTGCCCAGCTTAAATGTCCACGGGAAAAAGCGACAATTTGATTGTTTATTTGCGTGAGTTTCTTGCATTGGTTTTTGCACACTTTATGGCAAATTTATGGCATAAACAAATACAAGAAAAACGAGCCAACAGTAAAAAAAAAAACAAAAAAAAAACAGCAACAACAACAACAACAACTTAGCAGCATTTGCATGCAAATTGAGCGCCAAATGCGCATTTCAAAATTGATTTAAGATACGAACGCCTCGAATCGCCTTGAAGTCGCTTGTAAACTCCAATTGAGTTTGAAATGCCAAAGATGCAAAGTGATTGTATCTATCGGCATAACGTATCTGTATCTGCAGACAACTCTGTGCATTTTATGCAGCTTAATGTCTTTTGATTGGCCCCAGACATTTATTTCGGGCAGGAGGCTTGCTGCATAAAATTGAATTATGCGTTGCTAGATTGCGACGTGTTTTTTGTTGTTGTTGTTGTTGTTGTTGTTGTTGTTGTTGTTTGTTTTTGGAGCAACATTTAAATATTACTTTGATCTAACAGCTTGCGTGTTGGGCTATGACAGCTTCATGAGTGGTGTGGCCTTACAATATAAGCTGGTACAATGGGATGGGAAGGCAAAGAAACTGGCGTACAATTAGGAAAATAATCCTTTTAACACATTATTAACAATTTTTTATATTTAAATTAATATTTTGTACTATTTAATCAGCAATAATCGATACGTCCAATTGATGCAACATGTTTGTGGTCTATTTTCGATAAGAGACATCAAATAAGAAAGACTTTTACCAATTCATGGACATATTTTATTGTACACAAAAATTCCAAACACGTTCCATTGTACAGCATTTCAACAGCCTGCAACAGTTGTTCAAAATTTTTCACACTTTCGTGCGTAAAAGTGTCGCATGTGCGGCGTCATCGCTAATTGCTAAGAAAAGCAACAGCAAAAGAAAAAAAAAGTATCTGCGAGATACAACCAAAGTCATACGTCTGCCGCCTATGAATCATACAGAGCAGAGCAGATCAGAGCAGAACAGCAACCAAGAGTATTTCCTCATCTATTTTGAGCGTTGCACGAATTTCACTCACCTGCAACATCAAAGTAACGATCCCACGTGCTATGCCCCATGCGACGCTCCTTCGCCTCCTTCGCTTCCTTGGAGCCATAGCCATTGCTCAGACTTAAGCTCAGACTGAGACTGTTGTTGTTGCGATCCATGGACAGGGAGTTGCCATTTGTATAGCTGTATGCACCCCCTTTACGCCTCCTGGCCGAGGCACGTTCCAGTGTTCGCTCAAAATCGCTGCAGACTTCGTCGAGTGCCTCGTGAAGGAAGGCACGCGTCTCAGGCGGACTGTTGGCCGGACGTGCATGACTATATGTCGGATATTTGTAAGACGGATAGATGCCAGCATCGCTCTCGACGCCGCCACGCAGTGAGGAGCATGTGGATGAGGCAGTTCCATAGGGTGACTCTGATCGCGGCGGCGGTGCAAGGCTGCTGCTGTAAGTGAAGCGTGGCACCGACGACGAGCGTTGCCGATACAACGGCGATAGTCCGGCAGCGGCACCGGGTAGCCGTGGCGAATCCGGTTCACTTTCATGTGCCGCCTGTGGTGAAAATGTGAAAAGGTGGCAAGTTAATCGAGTGCGAAGTGCGAAATCACTTTGAAGTTGTCTCGCACACAGCGAGCCAAAATTCCAAGGGACTAAACTAATACAGTTTTTGAAAATCTAATAACTAGCTTACTAACTTACTAACACTCACCTCTGCTAGCTTTGGTTGCACACGACTATCCGCCTGCCAATCGCCGCCAAAGAGACTCTCAAAGCCGAGCATGAACTCCATGGACTTGCGAGATCTGCGACGATCGCGACGCTGTAGCTCCTCGTCGCTGGGCTTGGCATTGGCCAGGCCCTCGCAGTAGCGCACAAAATCCAGATCGATGTGGTAGCCATAAGGACAACAGTTACAGCTGCGCACCGAGCGAGTCAATGTTGAGCTTGGGGTGCCATTGTTATTGCCCGGTGTTTGATGCGCTGTGGCAAGAGAAAACCAAACAAAACATAGAGTAAGATAAATGACCGGATGACCATAGCAACAAAAAAGAGTCTGTATCTTAAGTGCAGACAACGCGAATCTAAATGTCACTATCAAGGTCACGTCTGTCTGGGTTTTGAGTCTGCTGCTGATTCTTGGTACTGGCAACACACACACACGCACACATGCCTACAAAGCATATTTGTCTGCCTTAGTTTTTTGTGTGTGTGGCAGGCATTTAAGCTTTGTTTCACAGCCACACCTGCCTGCCTGTTGGCCTAAAACACGTTTTTTTTGTTTTGTTTTTTCATAATCTGAGTCGCAGTCGCAGCTCCCAAACGCAGTTCTCAGAATGTATCCGCAAGACACATTTGTGTGATTTGTGCTGGCCATATTTATGCATAATTACGTCATATCATAACTAATTTTGTTTAATTAGGTATAAAGTTAAGCACGCGACTAACTTCAAGTTTCTCCTCAACAGAAATTTATAGTCTTGAGTTCATTTGCTTTAATTAGCTTCGCTTAAAGCAATTTCCTTAATTGTATCTTTGCAACGATCTGTGATTTTAATTTATTTACGATTATTGAACATTTTTCAATTAAAATTTGTAATGGTATAATGAGTACAAAGTAGCAAAGTGCACCCAGCTATGAAAAAAAAGCTTTCAATAATTATTTAACTAACATTTTAACATACGTCAGCAATTTTAATTTTAAAGATCTTTTCACTTCCTCACTCACTTGTGCAATAAATTCTGGGCTTTTTAGCCTCATAAAACAACCAAAGCACCCCCAGCCATAATAAATTCCAAAGCATTTTCAATCGAGCCAAGGTTGACTCGATAATGAAGAAAGAGGCGTTTGTATTTCCCAAAAACTACCGACGACTTGCCGACCACTTGGGTCGCACGTTCACAGCCCAACTGGATGGCTAACAATCAAAATATTTGCTGAACTCATCATGCAGCTAATTGGCGATAAGATACGCAATGTTTCACTTATCAGACCAGGCTAAACAACGCCTAGTTACGAATGCAGCGTAGAAGCTTTTTATTTGTTTATGTGATTAGATGTCGCGTGGCGCCATCTAGTTGTGAATTTTGTATAAAAATATATCAATTTCAGATTTCACTTTCAATGCAGCGATTCATTCATAAAAACGAATGCAACTGATTAACGGTGGGCGTTTTTCGTAGGCGTCACTTTGGGAAAGTGCTGTTGTTGTTGTCTGCACTATGCGGCGTATACGTGCTGTCGGGGCAATGTCAACTAGGCCAAAAAGACGCATATTGATGAGCTGTAATTAATACAACAGTCATGGCCATGGCCGGTTGCGAGGGCGTGGTGTTAATGACGCTGCTTGCCGGCTTAATTATCAACGCTGTATTGGACACTAAACACCCACACACACACACACACATAATCACAGCTGTTTGCTCAGTTTAGCCTGTTATGCGAGAGCTTTTGGCCGTTGTTGTACGTTGTGGGCGTCTGCAAGAATGCGGTCTGCCTAATGTCGCCTAATTGGTAGCACGACTATCTGAGTGCTTGTCTCTGTCTCGACACTGTTTGCCTGTTTGAGTTGCAAAACATCGTCTATACTTGAATGACTGCCGCAACTGCATGGCTAAGGGGTTTTCCACTTAAGCACGTGTTAATGAGCATCCGCTTTTAGGGCTAAAAGTGTGACTAGCTTCGGCCAGAGTCGATAAACATTTCTCTCATGCTCTATAATTGATTTGCTAAGCTATTTGCACTCTGGCGGGTGTTAAGAAGTTTCCCGCACGAAAGTGTGACTTGCACTTATCTCAGACAATGCTATTATATATCAAGTCAAGGTTAATATGAGAGCTACTCGCAAGTATTTATTAGAAAATATTAACTGCATTTATAGCATCAAGGATTAATTACTCACGCAGCAAATATGTTTGCACCAGATACATTTTTTTATGCATACAAATTTGCATTAAATTATATATATTTGCCATGCACGATGCAATTATTAAACTGCTAAGTAGGCAATCACACTTTTTACGCGGCCGTACCAATCATCCATCGAAACATCTCCTGGCCAATTCGAACAACTTTATTTACACAATCTCGGGAGCACCATAAAAGGTGCCTATTTACCCGAACAATGACATAAATCGCGCACTCGGCGCACATAAAAATTAAGAAATTAGCCCAGCGGACAGACAGACAACAAAACTGAGCTGCAAGTAGAGGTAAATTACGAGCATGTTCCGACCTCGGTTGCCAGCCACGTAGACAGACTGTGACTCCGGAGTCGAACATCGATTTTTGCAGCGTATTCAAGACAGAGACCCAAAGCAAAGCAATCCCCATCATCATCAAGATTCCCCGATTGTAAAGACTACATTTTCAGTGTGGGCGTCTCAGACAACTCAGACGCTGCCCAGCATACGAAATGAAGCCGGCTTGTGAATGAATTTCGACCAAAAGGCAACCAGCAAAAAAGGTAAACGTAAAACAAACTAAAATTAAAACTGGTTGTCCAACTAATGCAGATGTGTGTAAAATTGTTCACGTATGAAGGAGTTGTTGCTGAATGCGGCAGTTTCGGGTAGGCGTTAGTTGCAGCTGCGGCTAATGAAGCTAACGGTCCAACAGCAGCACCAAAAACAAAAACAAAAAAAAAAACACAATTACAACAACAAAATTACCGTAAAGTGCAAAACACTTAATTATGATAAACACGTGCAGGCGCTGTTCAATCTAATTGCATTTCAAATACACGTAAAAAGTACAAGAAATATAAGAAATAAATAAAATCAGCATAAATAATTGCTCAATGGACTTGAATTCAAATATGTTTCTGTTAAATCTGTATATTATTTATTTGTGCATATTCAATCGATTCAATCGATCTAATTGCATGACAACTGCAATAAGAAAATTCCAAATAAATTGAAATAAAAATAAATGCTTGACAGATTTTGCAAAAATGTTCAAAATTCGGTCCCCTTTGTAGAAAATATTTGGTTGAATATCCGGTTTTCTAGATTTCATAATTTACATCTAAGATGTTCATGTGTGCGCCAGTTAATGGACCCTCAACGTTGATAGTGTATGAAGCTATTTCTGCTTAATTGCTGCAGTTGGCTTTCCTCGAGTTTTCATTCTGTTTTGTTTTATTTGCTTTTAAGTGCTCCCCGTGGAACGACGAAATCAATTTATAGATTTCCCTAGCCATTTCGTTAGCCAATTAATGCATGAGATTTTATGTTGTTATAATTAAGATTCTTCGCGAGTCATAAATTGTACGCGTAAACGCAATAAAAGAGCACAAATGAAAATATTGTAAACTGCGTGTGGCTAATGAGACCATTTTGGCAACTGCGGCTGGTAGTTTGATTTGGCTAACTTGCCTCTGGCAGTTGACAGCCTGCATTTGCATATCGCATTTAATTGCCTCAATTAACGTTAAGAAAACCGGCCAGGCCTACGACCGAAAAAAAGTGTCAAGTCATATCCGCTGTCATAAATTGGACACCAAAAAAAAGTGCATATGAGAAACTTATCTATATTGATCTGAGCCAAATATTTGGGCAAAAAACCGGCTTTTGGCTTACAATGTTAATTAAAATGCACATGTGAGAGCCGAAAAATGTGAAATATTTGCAAATGTTGACTTTGGGGGCGTATAAAATGCAACAGCAAAAGCCAAAGTACATTCGCAAAAGTCGCTTGCAGCTGAACTTTCCACGTGGGCATCGTGTCTGGACAATGGAAAGTGCGTTTGGGGCAACTGCAACTGAACTATAACTATTGCCAATCTGTTGCTGCTGCCGTGACAAATTGGCTCCGTGCAAAGGCTTTGCCATAATGGAGGGTGGGCGTTGGCAACGCCGCCACTCATTGCCCTGTGCGGGCGTCAAAGTTGACCCACATCCGAATCCACCACAGAGTGGTTCTCATGTGGGCTTAAGCCACGATTTTATAGCTAAATAAATGAGCCCACGCAACGCCAGTTCTACGTACCATTTTCCTCAATGAAGGCGCGTTGACTTCGCAAAACCAGCGACCTGCAAATAAAAATGAAAATAAAGTTGTTAGTTTAAGAAATGGCAAAAAGAAGAAAAAACATATATGTAGTCATTACTCAAGTGAAGGCCTGCTAATCTAAAGAGCTTGTGTCGATTTTCGAAATGAATAAAAAAGTCTTTTTATTTTCGTCTAAAAGCAACTTGCAGCATAATACTCTACACAAACTCAGCATTTACAATATTTGTATGCATATGTATGTCATCCATACACATACATATATATGTTATTCACCACTCATTGCCGATTGCTTGACAATGTTGCTCAGATGTAAAGACAAATTTATGTATAAGCATAATGATACGTGTATCATAATCATAAACACACATATTAATTTGGACTGCACTCCAAAAATAAGCGACGCCGTCGCTCGTTTCACATGGATGCAACTCGACAGACACACAGCGACTGAGAGGGGAGGGTGGTGGGTGGAGGGGAAGCGATCAAATATGGTGGGATGGGGGGTGGCATAGTCTCTGTGGCTCTTGTCATGCATGCGATACGGAAAACCGCATAAATCAGTTGACGCATAAATTTTCATTTTACATAAATTTTGGAATCGAAAAGAAACGCAACATGAAAAATATGGCAGCAAATCGCAAGACGGCTTTCAACAAGATTTATATATTTTATTTGAAATCAGCAACATTGCTATTGTTGTTTTTGTTGCTGCCGTAAGCGTGGAAAACATGACAGGCAATTAATTTAATAAGATATGAAAATGCACGGCCCGTTGGCAGAGTTTTTCCATCAGCGCCACTTTTGGGGCTAATTGCATCAGGTTGAGGACCCGCTGCCGAAAACAAATTATAAATAATTGCAGCTTCCGTTGCACGCAAGTCCGTAGAAACAAATGAAAATGAGAAATGCGGCACACATACTACACACATTTTCCAGGAAAATATATACTCAACAGCGATAGGGGGGAGGAACCCAAAGTTCACTAATGAGTGCAGTTGCCTGGGAGTGAAATCGTCGCCGAGACCCTTGCTGCTTTATGGCATGGCAAACAGATTATTGTGGATTTTGTGGCGCGCATACTTTTAAAGATGTTTCAAAATACCGACGACAACAGCAACAGCAACAACAACAACAACAACAATGACAACACTGAGAACAAAAGGGGCCGCAGGCAAAACTCAAAATGTTGACAGCTTGATATATTTTATTATAATTTCCCAAGCAAGTGTGGCATCAACTAAACGAAAGTATCTTGTATCTATGTATCTGTGTGCAACGCATACTTTAGCTGCATTCTATAATACGACTGCCTATCCCTTGCTCAATACTACATTGATTTATTTATAAATCTGATAGATAAGTTCTATTTGAACAGTTGTCAATAGCAAAACAAATATTTGAGGCTCGACTACTGCACAATAAACATGCGCGCGTTTTATGCGCGTTTTACTCGCGTTTCTTGCGGAATTTTTATTTTTTGTTTCAGAAACAATAAAAAAAAGTTGGCTTACATCTTTTGAGACTTACATAACGCTCTCGAATATATAAAAATCTATATTTGGTCGATGACATAGTGAAAAGGAACGGAGAGTCTTTGAAAATACCTTATTATACCTATATATCATTAATATTTTTATGTACATTTTGTGAACATTTCTACAATACATGAAATTGAGAAAAGCTCTAAATAATGTTGTAAAACAATGAATAAAAAATGGTACTTTCAGCAAAGTTGAAGGCCGGATTGATTCGAAATGTGGTTGAGCAATCAATTAGTCAACGTGCCTTTGCATTAGACTTTTAACTGATTAACTGGTTTTCTATTAACGTATTTGTCCAATTAATTTAAGACAACTTTAAGCTGTATGTGTTTGTCTAAAATTCTATTTTTAAACAAATCGTTTCTCATTGCTACTTTGGCACCTCAATTTGAACCCCCAACTCACACCTTAGCTAACACCCATACACCTTACAGCAACTGAGCTCTGATCTTTAATCTGAGTAAGCAGCGCCAAATTACTTTAATATTTCGGAGTTCATTTTTTGGACTTATCGAACTGGAGATCAGCGCGTAGTGTTTAATGCTTATCGTTACCTCCAAAAACGCTTAACGGCTTCCTGTTCTGTGGGCGTCAGGTGCGTTATCTTTTGGCTGAATTCTGACTCATCGTAGGCCACCAAATCGCCGGGTAGACCACCGATTCCGATTCCGATTCCAATATTACCAAGAGTCACACTCATGCTGCACACACAATTTGGTGAATGGCTTTATTAGCTGGCACTAAGCACCATACACAGACTAATTAATTAGCATACGTTATTCGTAGCCAAAGGAAAACTCTATGCCGAAATTAATTAGATTTGATTGGCAAGCGAAACTTCACGCCATCGAGGCGACACCGACCATTCTCAGACTGAATTTAGGCATGAGAAATACATTTTACTGCACTTTCTGGCTGACTCAGCTTGGCCACACTTCACTTGGCGCACAGACGAGAACGAACTTTATTATTTATTTACTTATTTATTTAGTGTTTTTTATATTTTGGCCTTAGTTCTGCGAAACGTGAACGCTCCGCACTCTAAAATCGCTCGAATCGAACTGAAACCCAACAGAGAAAAACTTTACGTTGTTGCCGCTGAACTTTATGCTCTATAAGCGTGTTGTATCTCACTTTGTGTGTGTGTGTGTGAGTGTGTGTGTGTGTGTGTGCTGCGAAGTATTTGTCTTTTTTCTTATTGGTTTGTTGTTTGTTTACGACCACAAAAGAGCAGCGGCAAAGACAGAACGTTGTTGGGTCAAAGCACAATGCGAAGTGGTTTCTGATTTTTATTCACTCTTATTATTTTGCTTTTTGGCCAAGCTTCAAGCACAACTCAACACAAAAAAGAGAGTTATCGATACGATAATTAATAAATATAAGCGTCTGCTAGACAGTAAACCAGTTCGTTGTCGTAACTTGTTGGGACACCCAAACAAGCGTCATGCCCGATAAGCGCTTTACAGCTAGCTGAGTATATATAGATATATAGATACTGAAACTAATCTATTGGAGTATTGTTGAACCAGAAGCGTCAATATGGTTGGTTCTTTGTACCTCAAATGCCTATGGAAATGATTGATGATGCCAAAAGGTGTCGCATAGCTGTCAGTTGTCCCGAAACAGTGGCAGTTGGGGCCTACTTTGATCTTTCAGTCTTTGCTATTATATATATAGCTTTAACTAATTCAATTTGACATGCAGTAGCTGTACAGTGAATAGCCAATAAAAAACAAAAAAATATATATATTTACAATAAGAAATAATAATTTGTATAATTAGCAAAGGGAGTTCAAGAATCGACTGCATTCGCCCACTTTGTAAACACAGCAACCAATACAACGATAGACGCCAACAACGTCCGGATTCAAGCTCGACAGCTTTAACCCAAAAAAAAAACACAAATGTAAACATATTGCTTGCCACACACACACACACACATACGCACATTGACAGACAGCGATAAGATAACACCTAAACAGTTGAAGTCATTACAATGTGTCAAACTGCATGTCATGCAGTCTGTCAGTGCATACACCACATGTCTATCTGCTGACACGCACCAAAATAACAATAGCAACTTCAATTTATAGCCAAAATGTTTTCCGTATTCAATGCGATTTGAAAAATAACAAAACGTTTTTAACATTGATGTGCAGCATTGTCTGGGAAAAAGTATACAAATTTAGAAGGGTCGCGCCTCTTGGTAGTAATGAGATCAATATGAGTATACATTTTAGACTAACTTAGGGGTTAATTCCTACACATTATTTATCAATTTTTAATGGGTTCAAAACTCAAAGCTGATCAATTCAGTATATAATTATAGTATAATACATTAACAGCAATGTTTTATATGTATTGGTATTAGCACTGAGCCTAAGGTATTAGCTATCTAATTTTTGAAGTTTCGATCTATGCCCAAATATCGATACATCGATTTTCGGGCTATAATTTTTACTTGTCTTCCGACCTCAAATTTCGTTTTCAACTTTAAATGTACGATTGATTTAGGGGCAAAACTATGATCAAAAAGCCCTTGCTTTTTAAAATCAGTTGAGTTTTGACGAAGTTATGGCATTTTGAAGTTTCGACCTATGCCCATACACCGATATATCGATTTTCGGGCTATAATTTTTACTTGCCTTCCAACCTCAAATTTCATTTTTAACTTTGAATGTACGATTGATTTAGGGGCAAAACTATGATCAAAAAGCCATTGCTTTTTAAAATCAGTTGAGTTTTGACGAAGTTATGGCATTTTGAAGTTTCGACCTATGCCCATACACCGATATATCGATTTTCGGGCTATAATTTTTACTTGTCTTCCGACCTCAAATTTCATTTTTAACTTTGAATGTACGATTGATTTAGGGGCAAAACTATGATCAAAAAGCCCTTGCTTTTTAAAATCAGTTGAGTTTTGACGAAGTTATGGCATTTTGAAGTTTCGACCTATGCCCATACACCGATATATCGATTTTCGGGCTATAATTTTTACTTGTCTTCCGACCTCAAATTTCATTTTTAACTTTGAATGTACGATTGATTTAGGGGCAAAACTATGATCAAAAAGCCATTGCTTTTTAAAATCAGTTGAGTTTTGACGAAGTTATGGCATTTTGAAGTTTCGACCTATGCCCATACACCGATATATCGATTTTCGGGCTATAATTTTTACTTGTCTTCCGACCTCAAATTTCATTTTTAACTTTGAATGTACGATTGATTTAGGGGCAAAACTATGATCAAAAAGCCATTGCTTTTTAAAATCAGTTGAGTTTTGACGAAGTTATGGCATTTTGAAGTTTCGATCTATGCCCATATATCGATACATCGATTTTCGGGCTATAATTTTTACTTGTCTTCCGACCTCAAATTTCATTTTTAACTTTGAATGTACGATTGATTTAGGGGCAAAACTATGATCAAAAAGCCATTGCTTTTTAAAATCAGTTGAGTTTTGACGAAGTTATGGCATTTTGAAGTTTCGACCTATGCCCATACACCGATATATCGATTTTCGGGCTATAATTTTTACTTGTCTTCCGACCTCAAATTTCATTTTTAACTTTGAATGTACGATTGATTTAGGGGCAAAACTATGATCAAAAAGCCCTTGCTTTTTAAAATCAGTTGAGTTTTGACGAAGTTATGGCATTTTGAAGTTTCGACCTATGCCCATACACCGATATATCGATTTTCGGGCTATAATTTTTACTTGTCTTCCGACCTCAAATTTCATTTTTAACTTTGAATGTACGATTGATTTAGGGGCAAAACTATGATCAAAAAGCCCTTGCTTTTTAAAATCAGTTGAGTTTTGACGAAGTTATGGCATTTTGAAGTTTCGACCTATGCCCATACACCGATATATCGATTTTCGAGCTATAATTTTTACTTGTCTTCCGACCTCAAATTTCATTTTTAACTTTGAATGTACGATTGATTTAGGGGCAAAACTATGATCAAAAAGCCATTGCTTTTTAAAATCAGTTGAGTTTTGACGAAGTTATGGCATTTTGAAGTTTCGACCTATGCCCATACACCGATATATCGATTTTCGGGCTATAATTTTTACTTGTCTTCCAACCTCAAATTTCATTTTTAACTTTGAATGTACGATTGATTTAGGGGCAAAACTATGATCAAAGAGCCCTTGCTTTTTAAAATCAGTTGAGTTTTGACGAAGTTATGGCATTTTGAAGTTTCGACCTATGCCCATACACCGATATATCGATTTTCGGGCTATAATTTTTACTTGTCTTCCGACCTCAAATTTCATTTTTAACTTTGAATGTACGATTGATTTAGGGGCAAAACTATGATCAAAAAGCCATTGCTTTTTAAAATCAGTTGAGTTTTGACGAAGTTATGGCATTTTGAAGTTTCGACCTATGCCCATACACCGATATATCGATTTTCGGGCTATAATTTTTACTTGTCTTCCGACCTCAAATTTCATTTTTAACTTTGAATGTACGATTGATTTAGGGGCAAAACTATGATAAAAAAGCCATTGCTTTTTAAAATCAGTTGAGTTTTGACGAAGTAAATGTCTTCCATGGAAGCGTGTTCGAATATTTTAAAAATGTTTGAATTTTAGTTGTTTGGCCGAACTGTTAACGAGCTAACAACGATCATTTCATGCTCCACGAAATTGGCAGTGAATTCGGTCGCTTATTAATTGTCACGACCCTCGAGGCCGAGGCGTAGATACAAATTAGCTTCGAATTATTGACAGAGGCAACAAACGCCATTGCGAACGTTAAGTGAGCCGGTTATAATTCGCATTCTCGTATCGTATATTGTATTTTGTATATATATTTGGTATCTATTATATATCTATGATTTCATAAACAAGTTTTATTTTGGTTGCTGCTGATTGTATCAGTTTAGCCTGCGGATTTCACGGCTTTTAATTATGCGTTAGAGAATTCTGCACACACATTGAAAATCTCATTGCGGGGTCCCGCAATAAATGTTTAAATAAATGGCTGCAATTATTTATGCGTCACACCCAATCGATTTCTACTATGATATCTGCCGCTGCCTAAGGCCTTACTCAATTCTTAATTCTCTAGTTTTCGAGTTCCAATGAAATCCAACAAAAATGTTTTGTTGATTGTTGTTGTAGACAATGTAATTTTGTGTTGTTTAAATGATTGCCGCCTTGGTTGGAAATCTGTTTCCCACTTTTTTTATAGCAAACAACTGACCACCGACGTTGTTCAGTTTTTATAGCTTTTGTAATCTTTTTTTAATATTTCTTATAATTAATTATTACAGGATCTTTGGCTGGCAGTTTCTTTTAAGATGCCCCGCTGAGTGTTAAACTACTGTTTTTCCCATTAGTGGTTTTGACTCTTAACAAAGTTGTTAATTTTATGTTAAGTAAATGTCGGGGCGAATTCTGAATTCCCGTTTAGCTGGTAAATAAAATGTATTCAAACTCAACATTTACAAAACGATGAAATCATGGCTATATATCTACAACTACATTGATTTTACTTATGTGCAACTTGGAAAATAAATTCAAATTATTGAAATATGCGTTGTATACTTCGAATTAATATATTAAAATATTATTTTCTAAGAAATTAGCCATAAATAAATGTACTCAGCAAAATGCATAAAACATTGTCGGGTCACTTTTCTAATCAACGCAGATTGGGAAAATCCCATCTTAATCTTTACTTTGATTAATCAGTACTGCAATATCAGTAGGAGCATATAAAATGCGCACAAGCGGGAGAACCTTTTAGTCGATGAAGTGCAGCCATTGCAGAAAGTCTACTTGCAACAAAGCAAACGAAGCAATAAAAGAGCATAAAATGAACTTCCTTACCACATTCACTTTAATGGCCTTAATCTTGGCCATAGCTGTGGGACATATAAAGGCAAATTGGATCGACGATATTGGAGCAGAAGTCGTAAGTTAAAGTCTCGTTGGAAAGTCAAACGAACTTATATATATATATATATATATATACTTATAGGATAGAGTTGGCAAGGAAGTTGAGGAAATGGGCAAGACGTTCGTAAGTCTCATTTGTTTAATATACTTCTAATTAAATTGACTAAAACCATATTTTTTCAGGAAAACTTTGACCATGATTTTTTTAAGCAAAACTAGATTTGCAATTATTTCTTATTTTATTTATTAAGATTGTGGAACTTTGAAAATATATGTAAAAATGATTATAAATTCTTTATTTGCTGATTAAATATATGCATGCATATACATATATATTTAAGAGCAATTTTTGCTACGCAATTTGCTCTGTTTGTTGACAAATAAATAGAACAATTGCTGTGGCTAAGCTCAGTTTAATCAACTAGAGAATACCCTGTATTGTCAGTTGTAAAGGTCAACTAACTACAACAAATGAAATCTTAATTGAAGACACAAAGAGTGAAAATTTGTTATTTACAAATTAAAGCCCTGAAAATTGCTGAGCACACAATAATTGAGCAAGTTTAGTTTCTAAAAATAATATGCGTCAAATTGCCTTAACTCTCATACTCTTAAAGGGGGCCTTACAATTCAGTTGCAACATGTGCCACACATTGAAGAAGGTGTTGGGCTGGGCAGAAGAATATATAAATGACAGCAACTGGTTTTATTTATTTTCAGCCATGTTTACGCATTCTTTAGTGGAAATGAATTTTTCCATTTATAAAGAGTATACTTAAGCCACATTCATCAACTGCCAGTGCAAGGGCATTCAATATTCGTCACAACGAATGTTCACTGTTTATTTTTCGGCAAATTACGCCTTATCAGCATCGTTGCGACTTTCAGGCTTTTATTTATTAATATGCCAGCCAGATAAGGCAGCAGTCGTATAATTCTAGCAGCATCTGCAGCATCTCAAAATCCAAATAAATACGAAATAAAAGTAAAATTCAAAATGAATTACAATATTTTCGTTTTCATTGTAATTATTTTGCTGGCATTAAGTGTGGATGTAACTAAAGCTGATTGGTGGGATAACATCAAAGATACTTTCGTAAGCTTGCAACTTGTATATAAAAATATGTTAATTTGTTATCAACTTTAATGTTTATATTATAGAACGACATGATTGACGCAATTAAGGACTTGTTCTCATAAGCGCAGTGCTTGAATCTATGTAAATTTCAAATGATTGTTCTGAAAACCAAATGTTATATGTAAATTTGATTGACTTGATTATAAACAGACGCTGCACTAAAAACTTGTGAATTTCAGTGATATTTGAGAGTTTCCTCAGACATTTAATTTGTTTGAGTTCTTCGGCTCATTACAGCCCAAGTGTATTTATACTTGTTTACTCCGCCAAGTGAGAAAGGCAGCTCCATCTTCATTTCCACTTACAAACAGTTGATGTCTCGCCTTTTTGGGGTCATTTCAATCAGCACCTGTCACACGGTTGTGCGAGCGTTGGCGTGTGAAGTATTTCGAGTCGTGTCTAGACGTCACAAAAATTAATTAAAAGAAATTGTTTGGCCGTTGGGCTGCTTGTCGAAAAAAAATATGAAGAAAAAACAGTTTCCTAGAACATCGTTCGACACTTTCGCTGGGTGGATTTTTTCTTTTTGATTTTTGCATATCGATAAGTGGCTAGTTGCGGCCCGTTGCCAGCCATAATTTATACATTTCGTTGCAGTTTATGACAGGCTAACAAATTTCCTGCTGCCGCCGCATGTGGTCAGCGAAACGGCGGCCAACGAGATACAACAGATACAAAGATGCAAGCATAAGATACAAGCGCTAAAGGCGGCCTGCCATCAAGGCCGGCCACAGAGTCGAGTCTCTGCGGATAACTTATGTCTACCAAAATGCTTTGAGGCGCATAATCGAAAACAGAATGCACGCGTGCGCTGACGCTTGCTACTTGCCGCATGCCCCCGCACCGGTCTCTTCAAATTGCAAATTATGATATACGCGCTAGCGATGCCAAACTGAGAAGCATAAATATAGTATTCAAGTTGATTACAATCAAGGCGCTGGCCGGCTGGCTAGCTGAGTGGCTGGCAAAGGTGAGCAACTTGGGGCATTATCAACTTAGTCATGATCATCGCTTGACCTGCCCACCCACAGTCGCCAGCTATTTGTCAGTAATCTCGTTCGACTCTAAATCAGAGACAGGTCCCGACAATTGCATCACTGCTCAAGCATTTCATTATTACACTGCTCCGGTAAGTAGACGGTGATTAGAGATACAAACAACAACAATAGCAAACCTGAACTGAATGCCATAACATTGAGTCGACATTTGGTTTAACATTTTGAGCCGTGGGGCGTAGCCACAATTTGCATATCTCGAAGCTGGTGATGTGATGACTCTGCTTCTCATTGGGCGCATGCAACACATTTGTTTGCCATTTCAAACCTACTTAGCGCTAACTTGGCACATTTGTTGAAAATAACAAATCAATAAACAGTCAAATGTATGCAGAGAATTATAATCACCATAGGACAGATAATCCACAGCTACAGTTGCTGTCAGCTAATGCAAAACTTTGTTGCCAGATTTGTATATTCTACGTTTATTTCATAAAAATTGCATTTTGAGAATGTAAGTTACTTTTGAAGTTACTGTAAGTGGTACCATTTAAATATGCCATATTAAGCAACATTTTGTTTAAATTTCGAAATGTCCACTGGGTAACTGATTGTCGTGCAAGCAATAAAAATGCATTTTGCTTTTGCTCATTGCCGTCAATTAATGAACATTTACACTCCTCGCATTGATTACCCGCTGGCGATAAGTTGAAGCGACTTTTAAGACCTGGGCGTATTGAGTTCCGTAATTGAATTTCAAATTTCAAATGCACGCCGGTGAAAGTAAGGCGCAAATTTCATTTTAAAAGGCCACAAGTCGATGACGTCTAATGCAAAAACAGTTTTTGTTTTCGTTTCGTTATTGCTGCCCGTTTTTTACGAGGCAGTCGTGAGCGCATAGGCAATAATAAAAATTCAAAAAATAAATAAAAATAATGGTTACTTAAAACGATATCCGAGATTGTTATTTATTGATTTTTATTATTTTTTTTTTGTTGCTGCGCAATTGGCCAGCCTCGCTTTTAGCCATGTTTGTTGAGCAGGTGGAACGCTTCTAAAAGCCCGAAAATATATGCAAATATTTGGACGCCCGAAATGGCGACAACTTGCAAATTTCAGTCATAAAATAAAAACACATTTTTTTGTTTTGGTGCTAAGGAATTTACAGATCGTATTTGTGTCATATGCAAACGAGGCACTGAGAACACAAAACTGAAATTCGATAGCCCAAAATAGCAACTTTGTGTAGTGTAAATAATGAGTTGTGAAAACGTAGATCGCTGTTGACAGTTCACAGCAAGTTCCAAAACCTGTTTGCACCAGTGGCGTAGTAGGACAAAGGGATTACTGCATGATATCATTATAAGCTTTCAACAGCATCTTTATAATAAGGAAAGACAAAAACTGTGTAATAGATACGTTTTTTCATTACAATTTCCAAGTGCAAAAAACACTTTCAACATGATCATCAGCCACTTGACCGCAGCTCATAAAAGCCGCAAGCGAAAAGAAGTAATTTTTGGTTCAACACGTCGAAAAATTTCAATTGCTCCACAGAAGTATAATTATGCCATTACGAATAAGAGAGCTCGGACAACCTTCAATGTGGCAACGTTAAAGTCTACAAATTATAATTGGACATTAAGCTGATGCCCCGAGCACTGCTCTATGCCGACATTCATACACATCTATCTAAACAATAGACAACGAGTCGACAAGTGGCTCACACAATTGGCACTCCTCAAACGGAAGTTGTCTCCAAGGCTGATGCTGTTTTCATTCATACAAAATACTCAACTTTAAGTACTTGCCAATTGCTGTCGTAGATTCGTATAAGGTAGGCGGGAACTTCCAAAAACCGCAAACTCAAACAGCTGCTGTTGCTGCTGCATACGAAATGAGATTGGCAGCTGCAAATCAATATGCATCAAATTTGGCTGCTTTGAATTTTCTGCAGCTGCCACAAAATATGCGCAACTCAAGAATAATTGGGAACCCATTTGACAACTTTCCCACAGCATATCAAAATTCAACAAGTGCAGCATCGAGTTAAGCCATTACGGATTTCATATCTTATAAGCATACAAAAGTAAATCAGCCAGAAAAGCAAAGTCAAAGTGGCACCTACACTCAAACATAGCCGACTTCCATATGCTCTATAGATGTTAAGCAGTTTTAAAACTCTCTTATATTATCATTCTGATAAATCTTATCACAACTTTAACTATTATTATTTTTCACAGTTTTAAATCACACCCACATAATTAATTAATACCGATAGCTGTGCAGATACCCTTTCTGCAAGGCTTTCTCAATACCCCTGCTGCAAGGGTAAGTGCAACAGTTTTTTGCTGGCAACTGCATAAATCATACTGCGAGCTCCGGTTACAGAGGGCCCCAAAACTGCAGAGGCAAGCGTTATTTCTTCACGATGATGATGATGGCACTCGGTTGATGGAACCAACCGGCTGGCATAATAACAGAGAACTGAGAACTTCTTGGGCACGACGCAAATAACTTGCAGCGTGACTGGATAAAATGCCAAGCCACACAGAGCCCAAGCCGATGATGCCTAACATCCAGACGTTGGACCCGATGCTTTGGCGAGACATCTTTCCCAGTTTCCAATCGTCGCCGGTCGGCAAAATTCAAACAAATCGCTCAAACAATGCAACAGCAACAAGACAACAAAAAAAAAATCGAAAAACCAAAAATAATAAAATACAAAGCAATTTTTTGACACGACTCGCGCAACTTTGCGGCTTTTGTTGCCGTTGTTGGTGTATGTGGAATTTGTGGCTGAGATGTTAGAAAACCGCACAATGCGTTTTAGGCCTCTCCTCAGATTTCAGTTAATTGATTAGCAAAACGTGTGGATTTAGATAACATTTTAGACATAAGATGCTGAATGCTCAGAAAAAACAAAACACGATGCTGAATTTTAAAAAAAACCATACACGTTTCTTTAATTTAAATCAATAAAATAATGAACGAATCTGCAATATACTCTTGACTTGAATTGAATGGGACTAGTTTCAAATCAACTTGTAAAATACCAAGAATAGATATTTAGCTGGCATGCTATAAAATCTTATTTGTTCACAACAAAATTAACATAAATTAATTCGCTTTATTTTTTGTCTGTTTTGACAAAAAAAACTCCAAGTATCGAGAAGATGAGCTATTAGTTATCTGTTAGACATATTGAATATGTTGCTATACATTATGGTTATCTAATCTTAACTGAAATCTTGTAAAATCTGTTGTGCACATTGTTAACTGTACATCGTAACATTTTGATTAACGAATTTTAATTGGATCATATCATTCTATCAATTGTTCAATGTTTTCTCATCTTTAATTGTCTGGTAACAATTTAGGGCAATCGGAAGTCAAAGTTAAAGTGTATTCAGAGTTTTCTATGATGCTTCCATAACTCTGTAAGTGAGCAATTTTCTAAGCATGTTTTTTACTGTAGACATTTTGGCTACTGTGTATACTCATGTATCGGCAACTTTGGCGTTCATATTTTGGCTAATGACTGTCACTAGCAAAAAATTGAATGGCCACGAAAACTACATAAAAAGTGGCGGCAACAGCTGCTGAAATTGTTGTGGCTGTAATTGCTGACTGGCTCACAAATTTGTTCACATTAAGCTTATAGTTTCATTTGTTTCTTACTTTTTTGTTGGTGGTGTGTTTTTAAGTTGAAGTTTTATGATTATGGCCTTTTTGCACCGTCGAACATTTATTGGCTTCTTGTTTATGTTGCTCTGTGCTTTTATTTATTGTTGTTGTTAGCCAAGTTCATTTGAGGCAAGACTCCTGCTTGAGGGTCACAAACAGCCGTTGTTATTGTTTTTATTGTTCTCTGACAGTTATTTGTTAATGCAGTTGTACGAGGCGTGGCAAATGGCTTTTGAATGGATCTGATGGATAACCAAACGAGCCGCTGCATTCATTGCTCAACCACTTTAAGCCTATTAAAAGCTAAGCAACTCAGGCAATGTGCAACGTCAGCCGCACACTCGCACAGCCTACAAAAGATACTTTTTGAAAACTATGCCAAGCAGCTCACACAAATGAGGAAATAAGAGAAAAAAAAATAAAACTCTTTTACTCGTAATGTGCGATCAACAAATTGCCAAATAACTGAGTACAAAAACCAATACCCCAACTCGAAACTGAAGCCGCAGATCTTTGCATCAAAGTAGCCGCCGCCACTCACAGGGGTACAGTGGGCAACATATAATACTTCATTCAGATATTACTAACATAAATATTATATTTCACTAATTATGTAAATTGAAATCCTATTAATCCTATATTCTATAAGAAGTTGGTATCACTTTGGTTATAAATTGGGCTTGGTTTATTGCTTATAGTTTATAGGCACATATCTTGAATTTGTAAGATTTTTAGATCCTTTACAAAGCAAGAGGAAGCAAGTTCTTCATGCTTAATTTATTACCCAAAATGTATTTTTTTGGGGTTTTTTGTGGAATTCTCTAATAATTTATTTTGTTTGCTGGACCTTTTTGCAGCTTGAACATGTTTTATGTGGCCAGCTTAACCCATTGTGACCCATTGTTAAAGCGATTGGCACGCGATACACGCCACTTCTCCTTGCCCCACCCGTCAACCGCGCATTTTGTCTTCCACATTGTTTGCGTGCCGCATTTTGCTTATTATTATTATTTTCGTATTTAAGCAAAACATGCAACATTTTTGGCCTGCCCCGCCATAGTATCTCTGAGATACCGGGCAGGCTTATTAAAATGCAATCAGCGCAGGAAGCAGTATCTTTCGATACTTATAAGTAACTGAGTATCGATATCTGTTACTGTGTGTGCGTGTGTGTGTGTGTGTTGTCCGCTGGTTTTGACCATTAAGCGCAGTTGCTCCAAACCGCCTTCAAAACTATGCGCGGCATTTGTGTCAAACACGCGACCCAGTCGCCCATGCTGCCCCAACACAACAATTGTCGCGGTGCAGTCATATCAGCAACTGCAGCAACTGCTTGCAATGGTTGCTACCAGTTGCAAGTGGCAAGTTTGTTGCCTGTTTGCCAAATCTGCAGCCTGCCATTGCACCAAATTGGCAACTGGCTTAGAAAGTCACCAACAATACAGCCTGGAAAGAAAGTCAAATGCAATGTTGCCACTTACATGTTGCTCTGGCGGTTGCAATTGTTGCTGCTGCTGCTGCTGTGGCTGTTGTTGCTTATTTTCCTATAGTTGCTGCTGTCAATGTTGCAATTGTTGCTGTTGTTGCGCTTTAATTAGCAGCTGCAGGGCAGAGGTCTAAGCAATGCTGAACAACTCATCTTTAGTTTGACTGATTGTCGAACTTTTGTTGCAGTTGCTGTTGGTGTTGTTGTTGCTGCTGCTGCTGCTGCTGCTGCCCAGCGGCAATCTTTTGTTGCTGCTTTTGATATTGTCGATTGCTCCTATGACGTGCGGTTGTCGTTAGCTTGTCGATGTTGTTGCTGCTGCAGTTGTCGTTTGCCAGTTGCCCGTTGCATGTTAATTAAGCGCACCTTGACTGCATTTACCTCCAGTTGCAACTGCTGCTACTGCTGTTATTGTTGTTGTTTTTGTTGTTCACTGTAAATGTAAATGCTGTTGTAGTTGAGTTTGTTTTTCAGTTTACTATTGCTGTTCATGTTTCGTTATGCTGAGCAGGCAGCATTTGTTTTATGCCAACTTGATGAGCAGTTCGAGTATCTATTAGATAAATTACTCAAGCTATGAGCTAGCATGACTTGAAAAAGACGTGAACATGAATATATCATAAAGTCATGCAACTGACGGTGTACGTTTTATAACCAATAAGACATTAAGGAGTATTAAAAGTATATTTTGTATTTCAACATGCTTAACAAGCTAGCAGTATTTATCTTCTTCATTAACATCAAAATCCAACAGCTAAATATAATTAAGTTCGCAATAATTTTTAGAAGCACTCAAATTATTTTGAATATTTTAAGAAAATTCCTAATACATGGGCAACAATTTTGATTATCTAACAACTCTAAAATCCAAAACAATTTTAATATTTTAGTCATAAAAATTGTCTAAAAGACTACAAACTATGCTATCATTTTTGCTGATCATAAATTCCAATTTCTGAAATGGTATTCATATTTTAAGACATTTATTTGTCCATGAAGGTTGTCATAAACTTATTTTTAGCTTAAAACTTTTTTAACTTTATAATTTTTAATGTTCAAGGCATCTTTATCTCGAGCAAGAATTTATTTTACTATCTTGGATAAGTACTTGAAAACTGTAGCACACTAAAAATGCACTATGAATTATTAGAATTTCAGAAAAGATATATTTTTACATTCTTAAGTCAAAAAGATTTTAATAATATGAAAAATGTAAATATATAATGAGGAATATTTGTGTGCAGTCAGTTTAAAATGGAATTACTACATTTCTTGGTGGATTCTTAGCCTACACTAACTGAAGAGCTGTGCGAACCATTTGCCAATTGAAACAATTAAAAGTATGTCAGCAATTTGATTAGCAAAGATTTTAAAGACCATAACGTTTCTGAGTTTAATAGTTGTGTCCATAAGTTAGCCAGGCAATTGCGACCTACACAAAAGTCCATAAGACCGACAACTTTTAGAGTCAAGCATTTTGCGTTGGTGGCTAAGTCAAGTATTTATTCTTTTAGCCCAAGTCCGCTGACTGACAAACAATTAAGCAGAATCAACAAAAACCCAAAGGCAAAAATATTTATGGGTTTTTGATTTTGGACTCGATCGTAAACATCTAAAAAGCACATGATATAAAACACTCAGAAATCGCGTGGGCAGTTTGTGGTGAGAATCTGATTCAATGAGTCAGTTTGAGGAACGATTCAAACTTAAGCCAAGCTCAGAACACTTGGTATCATCTTCAGGTTAAACTGCACATGGCTAGAAAATATTTTGTACAAGTCATTGCAGGTGTTCGAACCGTGGATCTTTGAATTCTCGTCATAATGCATTTTTAATGATTTAATGGTTTTTGTATCTTAACTCTACTCGCTTAACAGCAAAATTTGTAGTATGTATTTAATTTATTATTTGTATGTGTTTTTTTTTTACAGTTAACTTTTTTGGGTGGATTTTCATGCGTGAACGCACCTGTTTCACTTTTTGGTTAGCCCCTAAAGGCAAAACAAAAGCAGCTGCCGCCAATTACAAGCGCCAAACCGTTTACAACTAATGGACAGACATATTCGTTGCATTTTTTCCCACAACACAACACACACACGCAAACACACACACTCACACGAATCACAACACAACACAAAACAAAACGGAAACCGAAAAACAATTTCGATGTTGCAAGCGACGCGCACGAAACGTAACTGTTGCAGCCCAGGCGATGAGAAGCTGCAGCTAGCTGCTGCTGCTGCTGGTGCTGCTGCTGTTGCTGCTGCTGCTGTTTTGTAGATCTTGATCTCACGCACACATTCACACTCCCTCGCTCTCCCGCTCACATGCTCCTTGTGTTCTTAACTCACTCTCTCTCTCTCTCTGTCTCACTCTCTGTCTCACTCTCTGTCTCTGGCGAACTCCACAACAAAAAGTTCTAACTCGTAACAAAATGCTGAGCACGTCGCGACTGCGATTGCGATTTGCGTTTTGCGTTTTGTTTGCCGTTGTTGTTAGCTGGCCGCGCTGCCCACAACTGAGCGCCAGGTGCGACAGCAACTGAGCCGCAGCCGCAGCTTGGGCGCTCGCTGCCATAGAAAGCAGCGACGCAAGCGCTGAGCGCAGCCAGTGGTTGTTGTGTTGTTTTTTGTGTGTGTTTGTGTTTCTGTTGCTGTGTTTTAGGCTTCAATGGGTTAACTGGCCTGCTGTTATTGCTGTTTCTTTATTGACTGAGCAAGCAAGTCTACACTGTGAGAGAATAGTTAGTTACTTATTCAACGACGCATTTAATCTCACTTCCTCATCGCAAAGTCGGTGGAAGTTAAAGAAATAAAGCGTTAAATGCGCTCGTCGATGGTCATTCTCTACTGGGTATTTGTTAGTCGATTGGCTAATTGCCTTTTTGCAACCATACAAATTTTGCATTCGTAACAAAAACAGGTCGTAAAACTTGGCCCAGCCGGAAGCGGCATAGGCCGGCAGTACCTGCGTAGATGCGTGATCTTTCAGCTGCCAAGGTCTTTGGTTTTGTCTTCTCGTGGGTCCTGTCTCGGGCCCGCTAATGAGCATGCTCAGAGATGTGAGAATGTGCGAAGCCGATGAATTCGATAAGGACACTCTGGAAAACAGCGCTGGAATGTCACCCCCAAGGTGAGTAGACAGAAACTGATAAGTTATAAGCTGAGTGCGCTTAATGGACGTTAAAATTGAAATGTCACAGAAAATTACTGTGCAAAACCTCAGGGAATTAAAATCTACACACACATCTGACGCCTCATTTATTTTTTACTTACATCATCGAGTTAGATATCTATCACAGTGGTATGAATATAAGTTAATACCTTAAGCACTCATTATCCTAAAAGTAACTAAATGAAATGAAATGAGCACCAATGTTGGCAAGAGTAAGGCACTCTCCCTCAGCCTCTCTCTCTCTCTCTCTGGCAATACTATGTAAATAAAAGTTGGCCTGCAGTCAGGTAGACAAAGTCCGCTTTTGTTCCACAAATACTCTAATTTTTAAGGGAGTCTCTCGTGAAAACAAACAAAACGACAGGCAGAACGAATTGGCGGCGGAGTAATGTGACATTGCACGTTCCGAATGTGAATGGCCATTATGAATGTATGAATGAATATGTGCGAGCAACATCTCCCAGAGAAACGTGCACAGGACTGAGGCTGGGAACGAGGCGGGAGATGTGAGAGGGAAGACGGGACTGTTGGCCATAAATTTGCCAGCTTGATTGTGTTTGACTTTAAGGCACTTTGTGGCATAAATCACAGGACTGCAAGCGATGCCAGCGACTCCAGAGAGTAGAAACTGACCCAAGGGTTAATTGCTGACAATTTTCAGTGGCTTGCAGCAAAAAGAAAAAAAAATCAAAAAAATAAACATACAGGCTTAGAGAGAGACTCAGCCAGGTTTAAGTTTTGCACACTTCTCCGATTTTAATCTTTATTTATAGGCCTTGTATGCGTGCCAACGATGTGTGTTTGGTGAGTGTGAATGTGTGTGTGTGTGTTGCGTGTGTGCTGTGTACGTGTGTTCCATGTCTTTTGGGGAGTAACTGGCATTTGGTAACAAGGCAAGACACTGCGATCATCAATAAGCAGCTGCCGTCTGCCCCATTCACCCAAGTCGCCTATTAACGAGCGCAAGGAGCTGGCCAAAAGAGATTTGCAAGTCGATATTGTTGTTGCCTTTGGCAAGCTAACGAAGTTGACAACTTGATGACATTTGATCTCCTGGCAACAACAACAACAACAACCACAACAAAGAAGAAAAACGCAGACAAGCCTAGGCAAAGGCAGACCGCAAATGACAGCACGATGATCAGATGAGACGTTCAGCAGATCAGACGATCAGTTGGCGGTCAGTTGGGTTTGATTTTCGTCTAGGAGGCACGCACAGGCACGTTCAGATTGGATCCAACTTGGAGTTGGAGATGGAGCTGCCGTTGAAGTTGCATGCACCCACCAGTGCGCTACATTGCAAATTCAGCAGCTGAACTGAAGTATTGAACAATCTGTTTGTATGCAGAAATGCTGAAAGTAGACTATGCTCAACTAGAACATGGGATTTATATTGAGTTTCATAATATGCATAATTTTGGCAAACAGCTTTGAACAGTTTTTCTATAGCAAAGCACTCAAGTTTAATTTAAAAAGTTTATAAGGTGGCATTTATTACTTATTTACTAATTCTTTATATCGTTACTAATACTTGCTAATTTTATTGTAAATATAAAAAATCGATAAGTCTACTTTGGCATAGGTACTCAGGTCCAGTGACTAGCATGGCGTTTTTAACATTCAACTTTGGGAGGAACATCGAGTCGAAATATTTTACTTTAAGACTCGCCACAATACAAAGCAACCACGAATAATTATTGATCTGTCTGACAACATTGCTGAAGATGAGGTTAGCAGACCAACAAGCTTTAGCATACCCTACATGGCCTACAGATGGTTTTGTAGCCATTACCTTAAGGCTTATGCGCATGCGCCGATACTGACACCCGATATTGAAGTCTCGAAGTTGAAGCCTGTTGCTTTTTGTGGTCTGGCTGGCAGACAAGAAGAGATCCAGTCGAAGACCACCAGCAAGTGAGCGAGGAGCAGAGCACGTCGTTGTTATCTGGAGTCTGTCAAGGTTACCTCAAAAGAATGTAGACAGAGATGGGATAGAGTGTTGTTATTGCGTTTTATAAATATTCCATTTATTTATCAAAGAACTAACACCCATACAAAAAATGAGTCCCGACTGAAAAATGCAAAACTGAATGCAAGCTGTTGAAGGTAGTGATGAGATTTACACTAGGATTTCTCTACAAGTGTCTTATGTCGTTAGTGGCTCTAAAGTTTGGCTTTAATTGCAGCTGGCTGTTCCTTCTCCGGCGCAGGCAACAAATTTCCGACAGCAAAGATATTCTTTGGATCCAAATGATCCTTGGCAGCCGCGTAGAGAGAGCTGCCTGTTTCGGTGACTGCATTTTTATACCATTGGCTGCGAATTTTGCCCACACCATGGTGATGGGATAGGGAGCCACCGCAGTCCAGAATCACCTCACGTGCACTATGCTCAATCTCCTCGAATACCTCCAACGGATTCGGGATGGTGGCATGGAGAAAACCAAAATAGAAATAAACGCACGCACCCGCATCATAAGTCTGTGTGACCCGGGCGGAGATGCTGTAGTACGTAATGTTATGCTTGTGGCATTCCTGCAGGATTTGAATATTATTTAGAAATTGTATTGTATTGCTATCAAGCAGGGTATACGACTAACCGAAACGACACACTGCTTCACACGGCGACAGAGCAAACTGCAACGATCCCAGGGCACAGAGGTCTCAAACGATTCGGCCACAATGTCATTCATCAGTGCAAAGTCCTGCAAAACATTCATTTATAATTTAATAATAAAAAATCTATACTGCTTTAAATAAATTATATATATATGACCTACAAATAATTAGAATACAAAACAAGGTTAACTTACAAATTCAATACCTAAAAGATGTTTTAAAACATGTTTTTCGAAATTGATTACTTGATAATAGAAAACATTTCTATAAAAAATAGAAAACGGAAGATATTTCTCAAGTCTAACCAAACACCTTCAAAACATTTGAATTTCAAAACAACATTTTCTTATTCATGTACAGATTCCAAACTACGCAAATTGCCATTGCAGCTGATTCAAAATTGTACACTGCTATAAATTTACTATACGCTAAACGAGTTTTCTACTTTTGTAACTCACCCTAATGTAGGCGATGACAAAGGTGAATACATAGCCACGTTCGCCATTCTTATCACCTGCTGAGAATCCTTTGTATTTTGAGGCTATTTGATTGATGATCTCCTCCTGGCGCTGCACCTCCTTCTGTTCGCCCTCAAAGAGCAGCGTGGCACCGCAAATGTGTGCCATATCGAAACCCTTCCAGGCGGTCACATATTTCATCTTCACAGCATCCAGGCAGCTGGCCATCCACCCCTTCACTGGCTTCAGTGACTGGCCCATCATGAACTGATCGTTGTCCATGAGACGCACCGAGGCCGGTTGGCAGCGACGCCGGGCCACCTCACGCATAAAGAGCACACCCTGATCAAAGTCGGGAAAGACTAGGGATCCGTAACGCCGCACAGGCGGCAAAGGACGCACTTTGAGTACCACCTCCGTGATCACACCCAGCGTTCCCTCCGAGCCAA
This sequence comes from Drosophila nr. perissopoda 5 BK-2023a, assembly GCA_035044105.1. Lineage (NCBI taxonomy): Eukaryota > Metazoa > Arthropoda > Insecta > Diptera > Drosophilidae > Drosophila > Drosophila nr. perissopoda 5 BK-2023a. The sequence goes on along the minus strand of JAWNMK010000639.1, from coordinate 2,323,072 downwards.
GTATGATGTGATTAAAATCGGGTCCACAGCTGACACGCGGCGCACTGCACTCCCGCTCCAGGGTACCGGTGGGGGTGACCATTCTCACACGCACCACCAGATCCTCAATGTTCCCGTACACGTTCTTTTTCATGCCAGAGGCTCGTGTGGCTACCCATCCACCCAGAGTACTAAACTCATAAGAATCCGGTTCGTGACCCACCGTCAAGTTCTCCTCCCGCAGCACACGCTCCAGATCCTGACCCACCACGCCCGACTCAAAGCACACTGTGAGATTCTCCCGATTGAGCCACAACATTCGATTCATTTGCGAGGTGTCCAGTACACAAATCATCCGTTGCTCGTCCTGCGGACATGTGGATGAACCCGAAACACTCGTTCCCCCGCCATACGGCAACAGCATCACATTGTGCTTATGGGCTAGATTCACCAGCTGCACCACCTCGTCGTGGCAATGTGGCCACACCACCACATCCGGTATGCGTCGGAACTGGTTGTGCCACAAACGGTATATGTCATTTATGTTCTGTCCGTGACAACGCACCAAACGATCAACTCCCTCCTGCGAATGATCCACTTTGGTGCAGCTGCGCAGCTCGTTGAGGAAGCCAGCGTTCTCCACGGGCTGCGGGTACTTTTGGGGAAGCTGTGGTTTCTTGTTGGTAGGCACATGCCGATCAAAATTAACAGCCACCCATTTCGAGAGATTTTCCAATTTACAACCGCCCAGCGGGTATCTAAAAAAAAGAGTATATGATTTCAAAAGTACATATACACATACATATATAAGTATATATATTATAATTAAATAAACTTCTAATTTATGTATTGATCCAGTGCATTGTTAATGACAAATTTGTCACTCTTGACTGAATCAGGGACCTCGAAATCTGTTTTGGGATAGATCGAATTTTAGCTCTAGTTTACGACTATATACATATCTATCTAAAAATCTGGCTAGTTTTTGGCAAAGTTCTGACTCTTCAAAATTCTGAGCTCTGCACAAACCGCTTATTGGGGTTAATAATTTTAGCTTATGGCTCTCAAAATAAAACCCTTCCTTCAACACTTTTTGGGGCCAATTAGATTTGCATAACGGTAAGAGCATTGTTGAAAAAAATTAAATTAAATAAGTACCCTTAATTAAATACGCATATTTGTGAGTCAATGAATGTGTATTTATTCGTGGAGAATTGTACTCACCTGTCGCCTTTGAAATAGATGAGGTTCTGCTCTCCGTAGAACTCAGAATCATTGTAGCCCCAGCCATACCATGTGAGCGCCTCCTGGCTGAATTAGAAACAAAACAGGACCGAAAACAATTTAAATGACAACAGAGAGATTATGCTGCCTCATGGACTTACCGCTTCTTGGGTAAAACGCTGACCACCTGCCGCGAGAGACGCGTGTCCAGGGCGACAGATGTGCCCTCGGGAGGCGAGTCCGGGACTTGAGTGGTCACCGTATTCCGTTTAGTTAACATTGTCAATAAATTGAACGCTTCCTTGTTGCTAGCACTTATTTATTATTTGCACAGCCAGTGTTTTTAATTTTCCTTCTTTTTTTTTGCGTTATTGCTTCAATGTAGAAATTGACATGAGAGACAAAAATCGATAATTCGGTTTTTATTTTGTTTTGTTTTGCTTGCTTTGAGATAAAAACAGCTTGGCCTGCTAAGTTTGTTGAATTTGCCAGTTAATTGTTGCTTAAATATTTGTGCTTTTAGTTGAAATTACTTGTGTTTGACTAGTTTTCATGTACTTTGCGCTAGTAACTAAAATTAAATAGAGAATTCTACGAAAATACTCATGCGGCAGCTGCCACACGCGCTTTTCCTTCGCTTTCACTACCACGACTGTCGACCGCCCGACAAATGAGAGCGACCCACAGGGCGAGAGAGAGAGAGAGAGAGAGAACGAGTGAGAGAACGAGAGATGTCACCAGCCCCCAGGCGATGCACTCTCCCCCTCTGTCTCTCTCTCTCTCTCTCTGAGTATATATATTTAAATTCTTTGTGGGGGTTGGGGCAGAGCGAAACGGTTGCAAATCGGTCGCGGCTGAATTACGAAATTTCAAATACAAAAATCAATCTTTGAAATTTCTATTGTTGCAGGATTTCTTTAGCAAATCACAGCATATATATATGTATAATGAAAACTGAGCAATCGTTGAAATTTCCATCGCACGCAGTATGCTGCCTACATTTTTCATGTATCAGTTTTAGTTCAGTACACAATTTGCTGAATTGTGTATTGACCCAAAATTGTATTCCACAAAAATTTCGAAACATATGTAACGTGTTCGTTTTTGGCTAAAAGTGTAATCATGCCTGGTAAAAAGCGCAGCGTCACCAAAAAGTCAACCACTTCTGCTCCGGTTGCATCTACAGAATCGGATGCGGTTGCTGCTCCACCAGCTGCCGCAAGTGCTCCACCAAAATCTCCTGTAAAGAAGAGCGTCAAGAAGAGCAACACGAAGGGCAAATCCAAAACCAAAACCAAGAACGCTTAGAGGGTTGCCAAAATGACAGGCTTAAATGATGCACACGGCAAACATTAGATGGGTAACAAATACAAAAAAAAAATGTAATTGCTCATTTTTCATATTATAAAATCACAGATCTTGATCTCTTCACAAGCATGAAAACCATTCAAAGCTGGGTCGAATATTAAAAATATTTCTGAAATCTGGACTGAATTCATAGCCCATCATGTCAACGTAGCATTTTAAAAATCAAATAAATTGGACAATAAATAAATAATTAATATTACACATCGATGCACAAACTGACCAAAATAATTTAGATTATTTTGCTCAATTTTTAAGCACTGTCAAAAGAAGCTAAAAATCATAACCGTTTCGCTCTTTGTAAACGCTCTCCCTTAAGCACTCTCCATATTTATATCTGTCTCTCTCTCGCTCTCTGCCTTATAACCGGCGCTTTTATTTATGTGGGGGTGGTTTTTGGAGTAGGGGTTGGCTACTGCACAGGGGGTGGTAAATTACACGCTATGAGTCATGTGAGTTGCGTACCGGTAACATCAATGAAATATTTAAGTACCGCGACAGGTGGTTTAAATTATTTATCAGTAAGGGAGCAATCTCACAATCTCAGCTACGTAAACGACGACCCACTTACATTTTTCAAACTGCCTCGCACGTAATTAAATTGCCTTAAAGGGAAAGTTAACAGCTGCTTGTTAATTTCAAATTCATATTGACACGGTTTCTATTTAGGGTTTTTGTAGCTGAGAGATCTTGTTGAGATCTAAAAAAGCAACGGCACAAAACTATAATTGGGTTAAGGTTAAACGTAGTTAAGAGTTAAATTTATTCTTTTTCTTTTTTTATTTTGCAATGCAAACCAATTTTTTTAATCAATTAAAGTAGCTATTAATTTTTTGTTCAAGGGTTAATGATTTACTTTTAATATTCCACACAACTAAGTCACTTTTATTTAAAAATTTAATTAACATACATTAACTGTATGCAATCATTAAATCCATGCTTAAAATGAACTTTTCTTCCTTTGGGATTTTTAACGGCGCTTATTCAAAAAATAATATCACAACTACATCGCGCGACTTTAAAAACAAAACTGAAATGCCAAAATCAATTGCATTTCACGTATACGTCGTCGTTTGAAAAATTGTTTGTCTCTTGCAACAGCCGCCAACGAAAATTAACAACCTATGTTTATTATGCGCTTATTTACAAAGACGTATAACTTTGTAATTGTTTGAATTGTCAATTCGTAGAGGGCCCTCCGCGAAACGAAAAGTGGACGCTGTTTGTTTAATTTTCGCACTACGGGCACTCCACTTTGAGTATCGTCCATTTAAGGAAGTTGGGTCAAAGTGTTTTTTGTTTTATTTCTTTTAGTTTATTTTCGTTTTTTAATTAATAGACTTACATTTGCTGTATTTGCAATGGTGATTCAAGTGAACAATTTGTATTTCCACTTTGTATAGTTTAACGCAGCCAGGAAGTTAAGAGCAAATATTGACAAATACGTTCGCGACAGTTATTAAATAGCAGTTCAGACAACTGGCTTATATAACATTAGAGAAACAGAATATTAAAACAGGTTTTTAAATTTATTTTGATTAAATTGATATACAGCGGGAAGTAAATTAAACTGCGTACTCCTTACCAACACTGGCTGCTACCAAGCGTTTAGAAATTAAATAATTTACATAACCATTTATTACTATCGACTATAGGAAAGCATGTGTGTATTTTATTTCTCATATTATCAATAAATATAATAACAAGTTATATATAAAAACAATCACGATAGTGAGTGCTTTGTGCAGGTGAATATCGATAGCCCCTCAGAACCTGTTATCGATACTTGAGTTGCTATGCATTCCTGTGCACTGTGGCTACTGCCAACTCGCAACTTGTCTTCAAAGCGAAAAACATTAAAGAAAACGAAAATTGGGTGTAAAATAAAACATTGAATACGTGCAGAAAGCGCAAAGAGCATAAGATAGCAAACGCCAAAAGTGAGAAAGGTGCCGGCAACCGGACCCCCTTTATTGTTTGTATTTTTACATACATACATGGATGTTGGTGTGCGTGTGTGTGTGTGAGTGTTGGAACAATAACAAGCCCAACAAAATGCCAATGAATTGTAACGGAGCAGCGTTCAATGCGGCCGCTGTCTTTGTGCTGCAGCAGCAACAACAGCAGCAGCAGCAGCAAAAGCAGCGATGATTCATAGTTGAGTTATGCGACTTGGCTTAAGCGCATATTTCATTCTCATTCTCTCGATACTCATGTGTCTCTGTGTGCGTGTGTGTATTTAAGCCCGCAATAATAATATATCAACAACAACAATAATAACAACGGTCGTGCCTTAAATAACGAACGTAGAGCAATAAAAACATATAGGAAAATCGAATCGTTTGGCAAAATGCCGCTGCTGTCAAAATGCTTCCCTTGCTTCAAATTCAAACGTGAAGAGGTCATCGACAAGCTGGACTACAGCAATACTCCGCTCCAGGATGCCTTTCCCGAGGTCTGGCAGCACGAAAGGACACTCGAGGAACTGCATCTGAGCAATGCGCGGGTGAGTTCTGAGTGGTCGCTCGACAATTGGGACAACAGTAGATTCCAATTGGCAATTAATTTGAATTATCCATTTTTATATACATTTAAAGATATATTTTAAAATATTATAAATTATATATTTAAAATTGCTAAAACAAAAACTATTGAAATTAGCATTTCGGATTCATGAAATATTATTACAGTTCTAACTTCCAAGCGACGACAGTATTTCCATAAAAAAAAAATGCACATATAATATATACTCAACTTCATTGCTTGTTTCAGTTGCAAACGTTGCCGCCGCAGCTATTCTACTGTCAGGGATTGCGTGTGCTGCAAGTCAACAGCAACAATCTGGAGAGCATACCACAAGCCATTGGCTCGCTGCGTCAATTGCAGCACTTGGATCTAAACCGCAATCGTTAGTCACACTCTAAACTAGTAAAACTTATTAACTTAACTTAACTTATTTCATTGCAGTTATTGTCAATGTGCCGGAGGAAATAAAGGCGTGCAAGCATTTAACCCATTTGGATCTCAGCTGCAACAGTCTGCAGCGTTTGCCGGATGCAATAACATCGCTGATATCGCTACAGGAGCTGCTGTTAAATGAAACGTATCTCGAGTTTTTGCCAGCCAACTTTGGTCGTTTGGTCAATTTGCGAATTTTGGAAGTGCGACTCAACAATCTCATCACGCTGCCCAAGTCGATGGTGCGTTTGGTTAGCCTACAGCGTCTGGACATTGGCGGCAATGAGTTCACGGAGTTGGTAAGCATTTATCACTCAAAATATTTCATTGATTTATAGCTTGTTATCTCCACATAGCCAGAGGTCATTGGCGAACTGAAATCGCTGCGGGAACTGTGGATTGATTTTAATCAAATTCGCCGTGTTGCGCCAAACATTGGCAAACTGCGTGAATTGCAGCACTTTGAGGCCAATGGCAATCTGCTAGATGCCCTGCCCAACGAGCTGAGCAACTGGCGCAATGTTGAGGTGCTGTCTGTGTGCTCCAACAATCTGGAGGCGTTTCCCTTTAGTTTCGGCATGCTCAAGTCGCTGGTCACCTTCAAGTGTGAGTCGAATGGCCTCAGTGAGCTGCCCGACAGCATTAGCTATCTGGAGCAGCTGGAGGAGCTGGTGCTTAGCCACAACAAGCTGATGCGATTGCCGAGCACAATTGGCTCGCTGGTCAAGTTGCGCTTTCTCTTCGCCGACGACAATCAATTGCGCCAGCTGCCTGACGAACTGTGCAGCTGCAGCCAACTGAGTGTTCTTAGCGTTGCCAACAATCAGCTATCGGCACTGCCCCAAAACATTGGGCATCTGGGCAAACTCAAAGTGTTGAATGTGGTGAATAACTATATTAATGCATTGCCCGTTTCCATGCTGAGTCTGGTGAATCTCACATCGCTCTGGCTGAGCGACAATCAATCGCAGCCGCTGGTGCCGCTGCAGTATTTGGATGCCAGCAGCAAGACGCAGCTGACGTGCTTTATGCTGCCGCAGGTGACATTCAAGATGCAGGCACAGCAGCAACAGCAAGTCCAGGAGCAATACGAGTTCGTCTATGCCAATCATAATCAGCAGCAGCCGGCCCAGCAGCCGCCATCGAGTCCATCGCGTCGCATTTGCTTTGCCGAAGAGGCGACCATTTTGAGTGCAAAGAATGCGAGCAGTGCACCGCAGCCGGCGCCCAGCTATCCAGCCGCCAGTTATGTAACGAATGTGACGGCGCCCGGCAATCCGGAGCAGCAGCAGCTACCAGCTGGCAGCTCGGTGCGTTTAATGCGCTCGCCCACGCCGTATCCCAAGGAGCTGCGTCAAATGGCCAAATATATGCGTCAGGCGCAGGCAGCCAATGCAGCAGCAGCAGCAGCAGCTTCAACGGCAACAGATGCCTCATCGGTGGCAATGGTGTCCACAACACCGTCCAGTGAGGTCCGCGAGGCGCGTGTCGTTGTGCCGAATGGTCAGGTGGCCATGACACACTGTGATAGCAATCAGGATGCTGTGGATCATGCCGCAGCAAGTGCAATATATGGTGTTTCCCCAGAGCCCGCGCACATCTATGGGGTCTATCAGCAGCAGAAGGCCACGCAGGAATATTATGGCTTGCCGTTGGCCAACTATGAGACAACACACTATCAGCCGCTCTATGTGGATGCCAGCGCTGTGCCACACTTGTCCAATGGCAGCGAACAACATTATGAGCTGCAGCCGTTGCAGCAGCAGCAACAACAGCACCAGGCGGTGGCGCCACCGCCACGCATGGAACCGCCGCCGTATCACATAGCACGTGTCTACACCAAGAAGACGCCCGAAGATCTAACGCTCTACGAGTCCATGCGACAGCGCAAGCAGCTCCAGCAGCAACAGCAACAACAACAGCAGCAGCAATACGAGCAGAGCAACAGCTATCAGGATGCGCTGAATAGCAATTTTAAGACAACTGCAATTAATGCACAGTCGGAGCAGCTGGACTACCAAAATAATATCAGCATGGAGCAGCTTGAGCAGTTGGAGCAGCAGCTTGAACTGCAACTGGAGCTGGACCGGGAGCAGGAGCAACAAGAGGCTGATAACGAAGAGGAGCAGCAACAGCTGCAGGATATGGATGACACATCATCATTAAACTCGACGGCCACCAACAACACGTATAAGGGTGGCAAAAAATCGTCGTGGATCTTTGGTGTTCACAAGAATCCTACTGTGAAGCAGGTAACGCTGAAATGGGAGCACAGCATTGGCTTTGACATAGCCGAGCTGCTCAATCAGGTGAGATTATAGATGATACACATGTATATATATATATGTAATTTACTTACCCATCAATTTGGATTTCAGTCGGGTATTTTTGTGAGTGCGATTAGCCCAAATTCGAATGCTGCGCGTCTGCTGAGCCTTAATGATAAGTTGCTGGAAATCGATGGATATGACCTGACCAATGCCAACCTGAGCGATGCCAAACGTGTGCTGCATAACTGCGGCACAGTTATAAATATAATGCTGTCACGTAAATGATGGCCCCAAATTCCATGCCCCAATTCCCCTTCCCCCAATCCAAGTTACCCAAACCAATCCAAACCACTCCGAACCGAGACCGAAGACTTCTTTGCATAACAATTTTCTAAAGCAATTTTGAAATACGCTAATATTAAAAATAGCCTATACATCTTTATAATATTAGCAAAACTGCATTTCCAAGCCATAAACGTCCTTTACACTGGCGCCTTACGGTCGTGTTTGCTACAGTCAAGCTTCCAGTTGACGCATTTCCCTTAGATAGAATCAGTTTAAGCTGCCATTTACCAATATGTATGTAAATCGTAAGAGAAGTGCAATTTATGAGTCCCTCACATTGAATTCTGTTGTTGACTTTGGTTGAACACACATCTTCATTATACGCAAACAAGTATTTAAAGTATTTCGAACTTTAAATTAAGTTATATGTATACATATGCATGATCAAGAGACTCCATTAAACAATTGTCCTCCACTTAACACTATGCTAAAACTTGTTACTTTCAGTTGACAACTTAATGACTGTATTAAATTATGTTTCTTAGGTATTTGTTAAGCAATAAACAGATTTCTGTTAAATATTCGATTGGTATTCAAAGAGAAGCAATGTATATTTATTTTTTTTTCAAAAGTTATATTATTTCCTACTCTAATTATTAGCATTAAACATATTTATTTGTATCAAATTCGTGTTGCTATTACTTTAAGACTTTACCATTTGATCACTATTGGCTTAATATTCATTTCAAAATCGGCAGCCAGTGTAATTCAGAGCAAACATACAGAAAATATAATAAATAGTGCAATTAGCGTTGATAATACGTACATACAATTACGAGTACCATATGGACGGCATTTACAAAATATATAATCACATATATACACAAACAACTGTATATATATGTGTACTTCTAGATACATACATAAATATATATATATACATACAATAATTATATATATATATATGTCCAATATTTACAATTAGCGCCTATTTTACGCCCAGCGTTGTTCACATTTGTTCCAAATTTAAATTGATTATGTGCATAGATGAAAGTTGAACAAAGATATTAGCTGTTTATATTAGTTGTTATGGTGCAGCAATATAAATTCTATATATAAAAATTATAATAATATGTATTCTATATTTATTGTCTATATCGAATCATCATTTTTCTATGGAAAATTGTTAAACTCTTATACCATTGGCGTGTTGTGAACAGTATTATTATTTAGCTGATTAACAATTATGAGAATTATGCTAAAAGTTAAACATTTCTATATCTTTATTAAATATACATGCATACATACATACATACATACATACATACACACAAGTACAGCTAGCATAAGGGCGCACATTTTTCGTAAATACAATTTGGTTTAAGAGCGCTAAAAAATCACCCAGAGACAAAAAAAAACACATTAAGAAAAAAAATTAACGAATTAAATAAACACACAATTTTTCACTCAAACTTTGCCATTGTCATTTCGCATTGCAACGATTTAATCTTTTAGTTATACAAAAATAAAAGAAGGGGAACCAGCTCATTTGATTAATGTTCTTCGATAAGACTTCGAATGGTTTTTCTTTGGTTCTTGTCAGCACCCAAAGATCTACGGAAATAAATTGTAACCAGGAAACACGCAATCCCGTCGTCCACAGCATGAGCAACTTTTAGAAATAGTTGTGAAATTATGTGTGAATTAAACTTTTGCCGACTTTTTGGTATGTTCAAAGTTTAAACAAAGCATGAACTGACTTATCCTATAATATTCAGCAGTGTGTGCTGCACGAACTTGATTCTGAATATAGTAATCCACAGAATGATTATATTGTCGTCCAATATATGCTTTGATTGGCGATTCTAGCACATATTTTGATATCCAATTTTCATCTTTCAGTTGCTTTCTCACTTCACGCATTATCGCCTCGGCATCATATGTGCGGAAAAACCATAAGTTAATATTTGGATGATATTTACTGTGTAAACAGTAAAATTGAAAACGAGTGGGCTGATTATGTCTATTAATCGTCTCCATTCCAAACCAATCCGATGCGACTGAATCGTCGACACCCCCAATGGTAGCTCGGCTTCCCATTAGAAGTAGACTAATGCGCTCCAAGCAATCGTCATTGAATTTCGCCTTGGCACTGATGTTTGCTGACCTTTTTTTCTTTTTTCCTTGTCTATTTTTCTTATCTCCAATAGCCAATACTTTTGATATCGATGTTACTGATAGAAAAAAAAAATGTACTTCAAATTTCGTTTACGATTTGAGAAATCTTCAATTGTAGCTTACATGTGTCAATTTCGTTTTCTTTTTCGTTCTCCATATTTGAGTATTGCTCGCGTATCTTCTTAACAAAAAATATATTCACTTCACAATAATCTCGTTCGAAGCTTACTCCGTGACTGTGTAAAGCTCTCTCTCAGCTTTGCATTTATACACTACGCATTACGAAATACAATTAATTTCACAACTAAACGTTGCGGTAAAAGTTCGATGAAAGCTTAATTTTATTGTCATCAATACTTTTAGTTGCGTCTTTTCACTTAATTTAAGTATTTTAAATATTTTATTCATTCAGTTTGAGTAGTGCTTTTATGTAATTTATTGATATCAATTTGAAAGTGCATAATTAAAGTCATTGTCACATGGGTTTTACGGACACTTTTGCGTCTTTTCATTAATATATTCCTTGTGAAAATAATACAGGAACTGAAAAATTTTTTTTTCTTCTTCAGAAAAGACGCTTGCAATTACATCATTAACATAGCGATGGGTATTATACATTTCTCCGGTTCCGTATTTTTTAGGATTAGGTTTTGATTTGAGTGGCAGTTTCATCACATATTTCGATCTCCAAGTTTCTCCTTTCAATCGTTTTCTGACGCCATGCATTATGGCCTCAGCATTAACCAGCAGGCCATAACCGCCACACCAATTATTTCGAAATTTTACATAGCTTTTACAATAAAAATAACATGCTTTGGTTTTGTTTTCATCCTCAACAATATCCATTGTACACCTATCTGACGTATCCCAATCATTTACTTTGCCTACAGGAACTCGAGTTACCATCAAAAGTCGAGCAAAATGATTCGTACATTCATTCTTAAAATTCGTCTCATTGTTATTTACTGATTTTTGAATGCCCCTATCTCCGATAGCCAATACTTTAGCTTGAGACGTAACCGTGGCCAGCCCTGAAGGAAAAGATTAATTTACAATTAGTATATTTGAATAAAGTCTTGATAGAAAACCATTTTAGCTCACTTGTATCTTTTTCTTCATTAACTTCTTCCATTTGTTTGTGTATTACAAATATGTGGCGTAGCTGACTTATTATACTTGTTTGAAGCAAACTCCGCGACTGTATTGCTTTTAAGCACTTCGAATAGCGAATTACATATAATTGCATCAAAACACTTCGCTAAAAGCTCCACGAATGCTGAAGCTTATTTTAATCAATATTTTAAGTTTCATAGATAATATAGTATATGGGTTGAACAAAAGTTTGCTTCACATCTACATATGTATATAGTAATGTATTTTACAAAAATTATATAAGATCAGGAGACGATTTTTAATTAATTCATTAATTATATTCAGTGTGCATAGTGTTATATGTAATTTATTGATATTTCTTTGAATTTTTTAAAACAACTTAAATGGATTTTATGGACATTTTCGCGTCTTTTCTTTTACATAGTCTTTGTGTAAATAAAGCAGGAACTGAAACAGTTTCATTTTTTCATCAAAAATGGAATTATTCAATTGATCCCTAATATAGTAGTAGGTATCATATTCTCCGTTTCCATATTTTTTTTTTTTAGGATCAACTTTTGCCTTGAGTGGCACTTCCAAAACATATTTCGATTTCCAATTTTCTCCTTTCAAACGTTTTCTCACTTCATGCATTATGGCCTCTGCATTAACCGTCACGCCAAAATTGCCATACACATTAAATGCAGGTTTAATACCGCTTTTACAATAAAAACGACAGCTTTTGGTTTTGTTATCATCCTCAATAATCTCCATTGTACACATATCTGACGTATCCCAATCATTTACTTTGCCCACAGGAACTCGAGTTCCCATCAAAAGTCGAGCAAAATGATTCGTACATTCATTCTTAAAATTCGTCTCATTGTTGTTTACTGTTTTTTTCTTAGGCTTGCCACTTCTGCGCCTATCTCCGATAGCCAAAATTTTCGCTTGAGACGTCACTGTGGCCAGTGCTGAAAATATGAGTAATCTACAATTAGTATATTTAAATAAAAACATGATAGAAATCAATATTAGCTTACTTGTATCTTTTTCGATATTAACTTCTTCCATTATATTTTGCGTTTGATTATCAATTTTAAACATATGACGCGCAGCTGACTTATTGTTTGTTTGAAGTAAACTTCGCGACTGTCTAAAAGCTCTCTCCCATTTTATAGACTGGGCATGCATTCATACAAATTTCACAAGAAATGTGCTCAAAGCTTAATAAAAGCAACAAGTTGAGCTGATTGCTGCATTCTTACTGTTTACAGTTGCTCTCCCAAAGATAATACATACAAACACATATACTACTCTTATAGCAAACTCAATAGTAAATTTGTGAATATATTAAGTACATTAAAAGTCTTTGGATTGTCAGATAATTGGAAAGCGAGCTAAATAAGTACAAAGATTTGTAAGCTAGGGCTTAAAAATAAAATAATATTTATCATAGAATATTTAAGAAACATTTTAAAAGCTCCGAATTATTATAATTTGTTCATGTGTTCCTCATGTAAATAAACCACAAACTTAAATAATCTTATTCTCTCAGCAGCAAAGGAGTCGCAAACTATTTGCTGAATGTATTGATCGGAACTGCAATATGACTTCGATTTTGTTTTGAATGGTGTCTCAATCACATACTTTGATATCCATTTCTCGCGTTTAAGTCGTTTTCGAACTTGATCCATCACAAGCTGTGTATTAAATGTGTAACCACTAATTACAGCGCGTTCCGGACATTTCAATCCTTTGGAACAATAAAATTGATAGCGTCTGTGGTGATTATCTGCACTTATGGCCGACACTGCAAAATGATCCATTAATTTCCAATCTGTGGAAAACTCGATGGGCTCACGAATTGTCCCAAATAGTAGACGCAAATGCTCATAAAAATATATATAAGACATGTTGCAGTATTTCTCTCTGGTCGTTGGCCACTCTTCGCCATCGCCGATAGCCAATACTTTAGTTTTGGATGCTAGAAATATGTCTGATTAAAATCATATACAAATGTGTATTCGCAGTTTTTAAATTTAATTACATTTATATGTTTCTTCCTCTTTTTCAACATGTGCCATATTTATTGCAGTTGTTGCAGTCTCCGGAACTGCCGACTGACTGAAAGACAGCTTTATTATTGGCTAAAGATAACAAAATTTCACAACGTAAGCTCGAAAAAAGCTTAATGATTTGAATGTTGTTTGTATGCCTGTATTAGTTGTGTTTTAGTTTATTTTCTCTTGGCGAGCTCATCGAAAAGCTTTTTGAGAGAGTCTAAATTCAATCAGTCAGCTGTTCCAAAAAAAATCCAAAACAAAAAAGTTTGAAGTTTTTTTTAAAAATAAGAAGTAAATAAATGAATTTGATACAAATTAATAGTTTGGTTTTTGGTAAATAAATATTTAATTTAGTTTAATAGTAGGCGAATGTGTAAATGCTAGGCTTAAACAAATATGGATACGGGCATTTAAATATTAAATTGCTAATTATTTTTCATATATTCTCTGTGTAAATGAAGCACAAAATGACAAATCCTATGAGACGCTGCTGCCAAGGCGTTGGAAACTATATTTTGAATGTATTGATCACATTCATAGCATGCGTCAACTCTAGTTTTTGTTTTTAGAGGCGTTTCGATGATACACTTTGAGATCCAATTTTCATCTTTCAGTACTTTTCTAACTTCGTCCATCACAAACTGGGCCTTAAAAGTGGGCCCATTTAAAATTTCATCACGCCGAAAATATCTTTTGCGGCTGCAACGAAAGTGATAACGTCTGGGCTTATTTTCTACTTTCACGCTTGCCACTGAAAAGTATTCATAAGAATTCCAATTCTTACAATCGGTACTGGACGTTCGACCTCCATTTAAAAGGATACTCAAATGTTTGTCACAACGCATCTGAAAATGCTTCCGTTTGGATATTGCTGCAGGGTTGCTGCTTTCTGAACTCTCCCCTTCATCCCCAATGGCTAGTACTTTTACTGTGGATGTAATTGTGCTCACTGCTGGAAAATCAAAAACATGAATATTTGTTTGCTAAACATATCTTAGCTTTTTTATTTACTTGTGTCTTTTTTGGTTTCCAAATTAACTTCTTCCATATTTTGTCAACCGTGTTTACTCATTCAAAACAGCTGACTGACTGTGATTGGCCCAAAGCTTTTTTTACTGCACTGCACAGATCGGAATTTCGCAACGAAAGCTTAATGTCTGTGGATGGGTATGTATGTATTGGTTACTGTTTTGCTTACATTCCGCGAAGCTTTTCTGCATTTCAAATTTTGTGCAAGTGCGTTTATGTGGAGAGCGCTAACCGGAGAGAGAGTGCTAAGAGAACGCCAGCAAATGAAGAGAGCCAGTTGATCAGATTGGATTTTATGCCATGGAAAGAGTCCATTCTTATTTGCCAATTTGTGTAGAAGATTGCATGCGAATTGATAAATATACAATATATATTCTCAACAACTGGCGTTTTAATTACAATACGACCATAAGCACGACATTACAGCACTTATAGTATTCTGCTTATCTAGATTACAACTGCTTCTTGATTGCAAGTGAAAAGAGCATGAAAAACAAAAACTTTAACTTATGTGATATAAATTAATGTTGAAGCTAAGACACACATTCAAAACTCTCACACACTGACAGTTCTCAGTTGCCAGTTGGGGGCCCTTGTCCTTGTCATGTTTCGTTTCTTGTTATCTCCATGGTCTCTTTTTGTTGCTGCTGTTGTTATTGTGTTGCTTTAGCGGTAACAAAAATAACAACAATAATTACAGCAAAAGTACATACCAGCGGCTGTAAGCGATTTGAAATGTTACTTTTTCATTGACCTTCGCGTGTGGAAAATGCCTGCTTCTTTATTTCTTTTTGTTGTTTTCACTTGTTTTTTTCGTATATCCATATCCATCTCCCACACACACATACACACACACACCCACACACGCAATCGACGTGCTAAGAATAATTGTCAAGGCCCCAATTTGACATATGATGTGACTGCAGCTCCGCTGTGTGCCGAATACATTTATCAATACTTGCGTTTTTTTCGCCAAATTGAAATACGAAACTAACGCAAGCTGTCACACTATCTATCTATATATACATAGATCTATCTATCGCTCCCATTGTTTGGCTATATCCCCTACCTCTCCCCCATTTCCCATCCCCTTGCCTGTAAGCGGTCATTAGCATTTTTGGCGTATATTTATGGCCGCAAAATATTGCGCCATAAACATGACAGCAAAACAAAATGCGACAAATTTGCGACGCCCCCGAAAACCCGATATGCTGTGGCACGCAGCAAGCAGACAGACGTAAGGAGTTTGCCACCCATCAAATTTATGCCACCCCCGCGGCAATATAATTGTCACATTTGTATGTAGAAAGTTTCTTATTGTTTGAGGGGGGCGCAGAGATCGCAGCCAATTGGTATAAGCAACCAAAAAGTGTTGTCTTACGCTCAATTTGAGGCAAGGCCCAAGGCAGCTAGCGTTTCAATTGCAATGCGTTAGTGGGACACCAATTGAGAGGTGCCGATTGAGGCACAGCTTTGAGATACCCTAATTTATCTACATTTATCGTCAGGCAGATACTGTGGCGAGTTTCGCGTTCTCAACAGAAAACAGCCTTAGACCCCCATTTTGCGGGGTATTTCCATTTATTATAGCACAAAAATAAATCACTTAATCACATAAATTAATTTTCTTTCTTTCGTTTCTACAATTGATTGATGATTGAAAATGTTTTTGGGCCTACGCTGATTATAGTGTTACAAACCGATTGAAATAGCTGATGCTACCACTTTCCAGCCTTGGCCATAACAATTGCATACTTGGCGGCGCTCGGAGCTGCCTGAATAAGTAAAGTTTATTTTTATGCTCAACGTCGACGGCGACATGTGTGCAAATGTTAACACACAACAAACATAAACACACACACACACACACACACACACACAGTCTAACGCATACACCCACAAAAGTTCTTAGAAGTGGGGTTTAACGCCAAACACAAACACACACAGACACACACTTGGAACAAATATGTGCTTGAAACATGCCTTTTGTTTTTTAGAATTCATTTTTAAATTTACGAAATATTTAAGCGCATTACCTATTCATCTATACTTTTCAGAAATATCTTTTATATCTAAGCAATTTCCAAAATTTTAAAAATTAATAAAACCAAAATAAATAACCTATTTTCCTCATACATAAATTAACCTAATTAGAAATGTTAGAGTTAGTTTATATAGATATATACAAAATCATTATATTCAGTTTGCTAATCTGTATGTCATCTTGTTTTTTGCTGAGTGTACGCCCACTTGAAGTGAAACGAATCGACTCTGTTTTGGCGCCATGCGGGGCTCAGCGCTGTTCTTTGCCTTTGGCTTTAGCTTTGGCTCTGGCTCTGCACTTTTTTCTAGCCACAACAGAAAGGACCCATAGACGAACGCAACTCGACCAGAAGCAGCAGCAGCAGCAGCAGAAGTGGTAGCAGCAGAAGCCGACCAGGGAGAAAAGCAGAAGGCGGCGGGCAGCCAGCCAACAAACCCGTCAACCAACTACAACAACAACTACAACAACAACTACAACAACAACAACTACTACTGCTATACAAATTTCAGTTCATTCCTTTCTCAGCCATTATTGTGTGTTGTTTAGTGTGCCATTGACGCTGAATGCTAACGGGTCGCGTTTTCCGTCGTATTTCCGCTTTAAACGCTGGCTAGCTGGCCAGCTAGAAAACGTAGCCCAGCTAATTGGGCAGCGAACCTCAAGGTGTTAATAAGCAAATTCAATAATTTAATGTGTAATTTTGTAATTTTGTAATTTTGTAATTATATTGTTGCAACTGTACACACACTCCAACCTTGTTCGCATTGTGTAATCAACTGTGCATGCATTGTGTGCATTTCGTATGCAATTATTAAAGTAATATTAATATGAAATCGATTTTCAGTGTGTCCATCGTTGACAATGTCGTTTCTGTCGCCATCGCTGCGCATGGAGAACCTGTCGACGGTGCCCATCATGAGTCAGGATCATGTGCCCGAGGCTCAGCGCTACAATAAGGACAACATCGTTGCCCAATGGTGTGCCCCAATCAATGGCAAGGTACACACAAATCAAATCAAATCAATATCAATATCAAATCAAATCCCAATCTAAACTCAACTCATTCCATATCCATGCCGTCAACAACATTTATTAACATTTAATTAACTTTTCGACTTTAATTCACTTTTCGACTTTAATTAACTCTCCGATTCCAGATGTACCGCATCGAACTGGAGCACGGCACCACAAGTGGACGCCGCATGATTTGGGTCAATGGTCGGGTAAGTGGTGAATGCACTTTACCAGGCATGCCCCCATAAACAACGCAATTAGTAGCACTGCCACCAACTACAAATACGAATACAATTAACATATTACACGTCGTCGAGTCTAGTCGAATGCTCGACTCGGTATTCCCCGTGTAAATACTCTATAATTGGAACCCAACTTTTCTTATAGCAAACTACTGACGTTTATAATTTTGGGTATGATTGAGTTTATTCGAGGAAAAAAAAACTTAAGACGTCATTTTCTCGAAAAAGTGTTTATGAATGCGATTTTCAACTTTTGATGCAGAATCGATATATATAAAAAGGGCTTCATAATGTTGAAGGAATTTCGGACCTTAGACAATTATTGGCGAAGATATGGCAGTTTGAATTTGAATTCGCACCAAAAAAACTTAAAACGTCATTTCCTCGAAAAAGTGTTTATGAATGCGATTTTCAACTTTTGATGCAGAATCGATGTATATAAAAAGAGGGCTTCATAATGTTGAAGGAATTTCGGACCTTAGACAATTATTGGCGAAGATATGGCAGTTTGAATTTGAATTCGCACCAAAAAAACTTAAAACGTCATTTCCTCGAAAAAGTGTTTATGAATGCGATTTTCAACTTTTGATGCAGAATCGATGTATATAAAAAGGGCTTCATAATGTTGAAGGAATTTCGGACCTTAGACAATTATTGGCGAAGATATGGCAGTTTGAATTTGAATTCGCACCAAAAAAACTTAAAACGTCATTTCCTCGAAAAAGTGTTTATGAATGCGATTTTCAACTTTTGATGCAGAATCGATGTATATAAAAAGGGCTTCATAATGTTGAAGGAATTTCGGACCTTAGACAATTATTGGCGAAGATATGGCAGTTTGAATTTGAATTCGCACCAAAAAAACTTAAAACGTCATTTTCTCGAAAAAGTGTTTATGAATGCGATTTTCAACTTTTGATGCAGAATCGATATATATAAAAAGGGCTTCATAATGTTGAAGGAATTTCGGACCTTAGACAATTATTGGCGAAGATATGGCAGTTTGAATTTGAATTCGCACCAAAAAAAACTTAAAACGTCATTTCCTCGAAAAAGTGTTTATGAATGCGATTTTCAACTTTTGATGCAGAATCGATATATATATAAAGGGCTTCATAATGTTGAAGGAATTTCGGACCTTAGACAATTATTGGCGAAGATATGGCAGTTTGAATTTGAATTCGCACCAAAAAAACTTAAAACGTCATTTTCTCGAAAAAGTGTTTATGAATGCGATTTTCAACTTTTGATGCAGAATCGATATATATAAAAAGGGCTTCATAATGTTGAAGGAATTTCGGACCTTAGACAATTATTGGCGAAGATGTGGCAGATTGAATTTGAATTGGTTCAAAAAAAACTTAAAACGTCATTTTCTCGAAAAAGTGTTTATGAATGCGATTTTCAACTTTTGATGCAGAATCGATATATATATAAAGGGCTTCATAATGTTGAAGGAATTTCGGACCTTAGACAATTATTGGCGAAGATATGGCAGTTTGAATTTGAATTCGCACCAAAAAAACTTAAAACGTCATTTTCTCGAAAAAGTGTTTATGAATGCGATTTTCAACTTTTGATGCAGAATCGATATATATATAAAGGGCTTTCATAATGTTGAAGGAATTTCGGACCTTAGACAATTATTGGCGAAGATATGGCAGTTTGAATTTGAATTCGCACCAAAAAAACTTAAAACGTAATTTTCTCGAAAAAGTGTTTATGAATGCGATTTTCAACTTTTGATGCAGAATCGATAAATATAAAAAGGGCTTCATAATGTTGAAGGAATTTCGGAACTTAGACAATTATTGGCGAAGATATGGCAGATTGAATTGGAATTCGCACAAAAAAAACTTAAAACGTCATTTCCTCGGTTTCCACAAAACATGTAATAAATTTTGTACCATTTTTAGTTTTAATGCCCCAAGATTTATTATATTTGTGTTTAGTTTTTACTTTATATTTTTATTTAATTATATAGTTTAATTCTATACCTTTTAATTTTTAATTTTCATTTATTTTGGCTTCTATTGTCTGCTAGATAATTTATTAAAAACTATTTAATGCACAATGTTAATCAAAGAACTCATATTTCGAAATAATCTCTCAATTTCAAAACGAAACTGATCGACGTACCCAACTATATTGACTTTTCAATTGATGCTGATCAACAAAATAAATAGTTTTTTTGGATCAGAGCGTTATTAAAGGATCTTCAAGCGTTCTATACGTAATGATAATTTCCAGTTTTATTTCAATACTTTTGTTTGTATGAATAATATAAAATTTGTCGGACTTTCGGTTTTTGCAGGAGGTGTTGCGTCGTGACTGGATGTTTAAGTTAGTCGGCGAGGATACGTTTGAGATCGATCAGTCGCGCTGTATTATACGGGTTGATCCCGCACCCGGTTTCAAGTACGAGTATTCGCTCTATATAGATGGCAAGCCGCATGCTCAGTACACGGAGGAATTGACGCGTCAATATAGGCTTTGGCTGTGCACCAGTGGCACGGGGCAGGTGGGGGCAGCGATGGATGCGTCACAGGAATACCGCATTATGCTCAAGCTGGACACGCTCAGTTTGTTCGTGAACGATGAACTGCGCGAGGAGACGGTAAGCTGGAGCGGATGTTAACCAAGGCTGCCAATCAATCATGCTATTTTCATTTTGTAGGCAGTTTTTGTGCACGGCGGCACGGATACTAGTTTCATGCTGCAGGACACTCAATTTGTGCTACAGGCACGCTCCAGCGGCAACAAGCACGATGGCATTGTTCACACCCTGCTCGTTAATGGGACGCCGGTGCCGGAGGCAAAGATACAGCAAATCATGCAGGAACCCGTCTCAATACTGCAAACCAACTGAGACGTACTCAACTCAAAAGGGATCATCCACCTGGCATTTGTTACATTTTCCTCAGTTTTAGATACTTAATAAAACGAAGTATAATCCAATGTATCCTTATCCTTCTCATTGATGAGAAGTGGGGTTTTTTTAACGCAACATTAGATTTACAATTTGACCCAATTTCCCAAAAAGAAAACTACACTGCAGAAAATGTATTACTTACACAATAGTTTATTCGTTTGTTTAGATGCATAATTGTAACGCAAATTGTTTACGTTCTCAATTTCGTTTGACATTTTGCTAGCATTTAAAGTACTCAAAGTGCGTTTAGTGTGTAAAAAAAATATACAAATACAAAATACAAATCAAATTGATCAAAAACAGCAGTTGGACAAAACATACAACAATTACTCGTAAAGTAAACAAACAAATTAATCTTAATTTTCACACAAAATATAGTTGTCTAAAAAGTAGAAAATTTATATATATTGATATATATAGATTTATATAAATTATGTTTCGTTTAACTGAAGAACTTTTTGAAAATTCGCTTAACATAAAAACTGATTTTGCATTATATCATTGCTGTCGCTACGGTTTTTTACAATAAAAATGTGCATTCTAAATTTATTCAGTGTGTTCGTCATCTTGTTTTTAATAGTTATTTACTTAGTTATGTAAGTATATAAATTATGTACTATGTTACGCTTTAATTGATTGTTTGCTATTATTTTTGTTTAATCAAAACATTTTGTTGGTATTTGTTGTGTGTCTTTTTTTTGTTTTTTGCATTTTGAGTGTTTAATAATTTTAAATTGCTTAATGTTGTGCTGCCACTTTGACAATTAATACATTAACAATTAACCTTATTTTGTTTTGTTTATCATATACGATTGATTTAAAAAATTTGTAGTTAATTTAAAACACAATTTAGGTAAATTTTCATTTAAGTTAAAGCAACACAATGATATTTTGTTTTAATACTAATTCAATTCTGTTTCATTTGTTTGTTTAAATATCTCTACTCGTTTTACAGGGTTATAAAACGATAATTTACAATTTTATTTAAATATTTGTATATGTATTTTTTTAAAAACTCACACAGTGCAAAGAATTGGAACAATTTTTTCTAGGGAACACACAAAACGCGTGTGTTTTGAAAAATAATTCAATTTTGATTTCGTTTAACAACTAGCAATAAAAAGGGAAAGTGATTATAATAATAATAGTAATAATTTTTTATTGCTTGCTGGGAATCTCATACTTATACGTATTTTACAATAATTTAACAACAATTTCGTATAGTAAGTACAAAGTGGAATGTGTTTGTTTGTTTGTTTGTTTGTTTGTTGAAAACGCAAAGTTTTTCTAATACTTTAACAAAAAAGAGATATTGCCAGTAGACGGATGCTTTTGCGATTTTGTGTGTAAATTCAATAATACAGAAAATACAATAAATTGCTGATTGCTTATATAAATATATATATTTTTTTATAGCGACTCAACTTTTGTTCGTATCATCAAAGTTTGATAATGATTTTTTTTCTTTCTGTTTTTTTTTTGTTTTTTTTTTTGATAATTTTGCCAGTTCAAATATGTCTATACTTTAATGCATTTTCTGCTTACACACACATTTATCAGTTTGTTGCTGTTGCTTTTAAAAACCATTCTGCTCACTAACACTAACACACATACATTTTACATATTATTTACGCGCTTAATAATATATTAGATTGATTTTCTTTTTTGATTATGTTTTTTTTTTGCAGTGTTTCTATTTTTTGTAGTAAAATTAAATGTCTTGCTTTTAAATATTTAAAAATCATTTATATATATATAAATTGTTGCTGCCTAAATTGCTTAAAAATTGTTTGCTGCCTTGAATACTTTTGAAGTGTCTTGCTGAAAAGTCTTGCAGTAAATATTGAAATTTTCTTCTGTTGTTGTTGTTGTTGCATGCAAAGTGTTTGTCTAATTGCCTAGGTGCATAATTAGTAAAGTAATCGTTTGTAGTTTAGTGTAATACTCGCAATTTGTGACAGTTTTTTTTTTTAAGTTTTTTTTTTTTGGTATGAAAGTAGTTCTTATTTTCTCAGTTTTTACTTTAAGACAGTTGTATATAGAAGATTATAATTATTTGTTTAATAAGTAATTTTAGTATTTAAATTGTTTATTTGTTGCATTTGCTAGTTGTTGTTGCTGCCTGTTTAGCTGTTGCTCTTGTTGCTGTTCTTTATCTAATTCGTTATTTTAATTAGTTCAATGGAAGGCAAAACATGTGCTGCAGTAGACTTTTATTATTATTTGCTTGCATTTGATTATTATGATTGTTATTGTTACCATTATGATGATGCTGCTGCTGCTGCTGCTGCTGTTGTTGCTGCTGCTGCTGCTGCAGATGCTGTTGCAGTTGCGGATGCTGCTGTTGTTGTTGCTGTTGCTGTTGTTGCTGTTGGTATGGATTATATTGCTGCTGCTGCGTTAGTTGCGACTGTTGCTGCTGTTGGCGATAATGTTGCTGCTGACTTATATTATTATTGGTATTGGCTGCACCACCTGCGCTGTTCAAATGCAGTAGACTTAAATCGTCAGCCACTGAATCGTAATCACTGGAGTCCTCGCCATAGAGCTGCAAATATTTGAAATATGTTCAATGAAATCGAGCAATTGCCGATTTAAATTTCACTCGAAACTTACACGCATATTATAAGGATGCAAATCACACGTCTCGTGGTGTCAGACGCAATCCTCCAATGACATGAGCAATGGGTTCACATACTCAAAGCCCTCGAATTCCGACTGATCGATGTTGTCAATAACATGGCTAGGGACGAAACAATAATATATTAGTTTAGCCAAAGCAAAGAATGGGCCTGTAAAATCCAATCAAGAGAGGAAAAGAGAGAGAGAGAGAGAGGAACAAACCAAATAAAAAAAACTTACTCATCGTCTGGTGTCAGCTGCACCGGTTCGCCGGTAAACTCGATCGGGAAATTGGCCAAATCGCGATCTGAGTCTAAACGTGGCTTGAATGGAGGCGAAACCTGTTTGCGTTCGAGCTGCATGAGGTTGAAATTGGCATGTGCAGCAGGAGTGTGTGTGTGTAGTTTTGATTTTTGAGTGTGATTGTGTGTGTGGTCGAGAGTCGATTGTGTGCGGTAGATTTATAGATATGTATATATGCAAAGATAGTAAAAATAAAATGGTTATAGCTAAAAAGATACTGCCAGCCAATTTAGGCAAAACATAAAAGCAAATTTCATAAGGCTCAGGACACATTCAAAATGCATGTCCGTGTGAGTTTCTTTTCTTTTCATTCTTCTTTTTTTGTGTGTGTGTACGTGATGATAATGATGATAAGTAGATAGAGAGCGAGCGAGGGGAAGGGGGATGTTTTATTTTTTGTGGGTAAGTAATAGAGATGGGGGCAGCGGGCGGGTTTACAATGTGACTGATAGCAAACATTACCTGCTGTTAGTCTGACCGCTAATGCAAAAGTTCTTTTTTTTTGGGTTGTTTTTTTTTGGGGATTGTCTCATGCGTCGGTATACAATACAATAAGAACAAAATAACTGGAAGGCATTTTCTTTTCTTTGTGTTTTTGTTTTTTGTTTTTCTTTTTGTTGACCCAAAACTTACGGATCGTCTGGCGTCAATTCAGCCGGTTCTCTGGTAAATTGAACGTCAAAGTTTGTTGTCATATATGGATCGCCAGGATCAAGGGTTGGTATATAAGGCGGTTGTACCTCCTTTTGTGCAATCTTTTTATACACAAAATTATATTTAGTATGTTACGCATTATTAAAGTTAAGAAATTGGGGCAATATTTACAATACACCAGCAAAATAAAAAAGATTAAATATATATAAAACAAATTTGAAAACTGCTTTAATCTCATTTCAAATTCGAAATATTTTTGATTCTATGATCCTATTCTTCAGTTAAAACGGGACAGCTTATATAGCCCTATCAAGTATAATATAACTGGCTCTAAGCACGCCATTGGCAACAGACGAAAAGACAGACACAACAGAAACCAATTATAGGATGCAGAGGGTATCCTTATTCAGGAATACATAATACATCAATTATGGGATACAAGGAGTAACTTCTTTCAGGAACCCATAGACTTCAAAATGATTACTTTAAACATAAACTGCTAGTTTGACCCGCACAAGATATTAATTACTTATTTTCAGTAGCAGTACGGAGAGCTATAAGCTTGTTTTAGCTGTATTATAAAGATTGGAACACAAATATCATCATCATTATTATCAACATGGACACAATCACGAACACAGAAACACAAATGCAGTCTCGATGAGCTGGCCTCGGACTTACCATCTCCCAGTCGATGACCTTGAAGAACGGATGATTGACAATATCCATGAAGGCAGATTCGCGATGGCAACCCAAACGATCAGCGGGATTCTTGTTGAGGAAACCTTTCAAAACGGAGGCAGCCTTAACGCTCAACGAACGTGGTATGCGTATGGTCTTCTCCAGAATCACTTGGAACAGATAATCCTCAGTGTTCTGTAATGGTAAAAATGCACTTCAGTTAATTTCAAATTTGACTATTCGAGTGTAGAATAACTGACCTGATCGGGATTTTCGGAAGCGCCCGCAATGTCAAAGGGACTGCGACCCGCAAGCATCTCGTAAAGAAGAACACCCAGTGCCCACCAGTCCACCGAGAAGCCATAATCCTCGCCACGCAATATCTCGGGCGCAATATAGTTGGGTGTGCCGCAAAATGTGGATGTGGTGTCGCCGGGACGAATGCCCTCCTTGCACATGCCGTAATCGGTGAGCTTGATGTGACCCTCATGATCCAGGAGCACATTGTCCAGCTTTAGATCGCGATAGATGATGCCCTTCTCGTGCAGAAAATTCAATGCCAGACTAATCTCGGCTGCATAGAAGCGGGCATGCTCCTCGGGCAGGCGACGTTGTCGCTGCATGTGATACATCAAATCGCCGCCGCGCACAAACTCAATGACAAAGAAGAGGCGCGAGGGCGTCTGGAAGCATGAGTGCAGCCCCACGAGGAATGGATGATTCGAGGCCGTCTCAAAGACATGCTTCTCGGTCTGCACCCAGTCGATGTCCTCGTCATCGGTGACCAGCGCCTTCTTGATCACCTTCATCGCATAGATGCGACGCGTACGTCTCAGCTCCACCATCAGCACCTTGGCATAGCTGCCACGTCCAATGACGCGTATCAGCTCAAAGTCATTCAGCGAATACTGGCGCTGGGTGGCCGGCTCCAGTGAATCCTCTTGCGGTGGCGGCACCACAATGTGCGCATGCTCGTGCGGCTCATACGAATCGGCACCGCCGCCAACAGTTTCATATGGCAGCGGTGGCAATGGCACCGGCATCGGATCATTCGACTCCTCGGCCCGTTCCTTCACCAACGGCTCGGGCTGATCGGTGCAGTGCTTCTGCACGAGCTTATGACACTTTTTGTGCACCAACAGCTTGCACTGGATACACTTGAAACCCTGTCGACCTAGGCCCCAGATTCGATCCTGGCAATACGCACAAAAGGCACGCTGAAAATATAATATAAAATATGAGAGATATGCGTACAAATTTCAACTAAAATATTACTTGCAATCTCCACAGTGAATCATATATATTTAACATGATTATTTTTTTGATAATGTATAAATATGACATTACGTTAAAGCCTCTATCAAAGTGAATGAATGAAACTTGGAAGTGCTTGTCTAATGATATTCGCAGACTTTAAGCTAATCGAAAAATAGTTTTTTGAACTTAACCCATTTCATTCACTTTAACATAAGACTTTTGTGTGTATCTTTTGGCTTTCTGGTTCTAGTTTCGTTGACCCCGTGACAGTGTGCAATGAATGGGTGTCTCTATTAGATATCATGCGTTGCACACAGACACAGACACACACATGTGTGGCTACTTACGCGATTGAAACGCTTGGCCTGGAAAATGTGTCCGTTGACGCGATACAATTTGCGCCAGCGACGCGCGCCTCTTCTGTAAATGCTGCCTGCAAGGAAAATGTTGAGATTTTGATTAAAAAAAAAATACTGATTTCGATATGGGTAAAAGATCAGAGAGAAACACTTACGATCTTCGCCATCGCAGGACAAGCCCGGCGCTTGAGGAACATTGGGAAATACTGCAAAGATACAAATTAAATAAAAAAAGTCATAAGATATAATTAAGTAAAATCAGAATATAAAAAAAAAAATCACTTTTAATTGAGTTTCATGCTTACGGCCAGTGAGTTTACCCATGATATTGGGCCTGGCCTTATCAATTTAATGGCCAAACACAAATGCCCTGCAAAATTGATATTTCTGTTGTATATTATATTTGATATTTAAGTACTTATAAACGGATTTTTGCCCAGCCACATTTGCCGCTGTTTCGATTGTTGTGTTGTGCCTCAGTTTGAGTCTGGTGTGGCTTGTTAACATGTCAGAGCCAACTGCATGACTGAAACAGACAAAACACTCGACTCGACTGACTTCTTATCTCTGGGGCGGCACACCACGCACCACATACAGAATACAGTGCAAGTGTGTAACAGAGTGACAGAGAGAGAGAGTGGGAGTAAGAGGGAGAGAGAGAGCGCTGCGCTCTCTTTGAGAAGTTTACCCACAAGTAATTGGCCACAGTTAATTAAGTTTTTCCTGGTAGAGCACCAAAGAGACGAAACGATTCAGTCAGCGGATCCGTCCGTCTCAATTGAGCTCAATTGTTCGCATCTCGAGAGTGTTTTTTATTTTTTTAGCTATCACTCATATTCAATTAGTTACTCAAACTGTTTGCTGTTCATTCCGAAAACAGGGTTCAATAGTGTGATCGGACTAGGGTACAAGGCCACAAAATTGTCACAACATAGCGCTGACCTAGAAATCCCTTATTTCTAACATCCATATCAGGTATGAAATACACTTGTATTTCAAAGGCACACGCATATCTCTTGAGCGTTATCGGTGAGCGTTTTAGTAGTGGGAGCTCTTATCTGCACTATGCGATATGGATGACAAAATTTGTTTGGTTTGTGTTGTTGTTGTTGTTGTTTTTGTCAGTGTATAGCCGAGAGCTACTCACAGCCCGGCTGAATGAGATAACGAGCTAGAATTTATAGACCAGATAGAAATATTGGGAAATAAATAAGTGGCTTAACTGTTAATTTGAGAAAGAAAGGGCCGTCAAGCAGTCGGCTTAGTCATTGAACCGACTGGCCAACAAGTGCGAAGGTCGTGCAGAGGGTTACCCAGGTATAGATAACAATAAAAAAAAGAGAAGAACCGAAAACCCCCAGGTGGAATGCAAGTGGAAGGCGTGTGAAATCTCTTTTTAATCAGCAAACCCACGGAGAGCCAAATTCAAAACATGTGTGGCACTTATGTGGATTCCATGCGATAGGCTTACGCATTTGCTATCAGCAAACAAAAGCAATTTATGCGCTATTGACAGCTGTTGATTCATATACATATATAATTATATATATATATATATATATATACACACTTGAGCAAACGATCTTGTTTGCTTTCAAAACTGACAGCTATTGACACTTTAAGTGGTGGTGGTGGCATCCACCAGATTCATACTAACTCGAGAAACCACCACTCATCAATGTGGCCGTTTGGGCGCTGTAAATTTGCGCCGCCTCACAGAAACCGCTCCAGATGATCATCTTGGCTGTGGAGTTCAGCGTTCAGGTCAGGCAAAAGGGGCGCCAAAAGTGTTTTTCAATTAGCAATACTCAAATGTCAAAGCACCAAGTTCACAAATTATGTATAAATAATATTAGGTGCTAAATGGTATATGAATTTATATACATATATATATATATATTTTTTTTATTATTTGGCACGCGCGAGTCGTCGTCACCGCGCGACTTTCAGATGCGAACTGAGGCGAGCAAAAGAACCGAAATCAGAAAGCACAACAAAAGAACACAAGAAAAAACAGCAAACAAATAAAAAACGAAAAGAAGACAAAAAAAGAAGGGAATTAACTGCCTCAAGAGGCTATTGAATTGTCACAAGAATTGAACGACCAGCTGAAGTCTAATTGGGAGCAAGTGAGAGCGCATCGAATAACGCACTCAGACGCCGCGATCAGGGATGGGAATTTGCTTTCAAAGAGCAGCAACAATAGATCTATTAAATGAAACCGTAAATATCTCAAATTTAAAAATAAAATCTTTAGTTTTATAAATAAGAAGTATCCAGGAAATGTATGCTCTGCATTAGACTTTTCCAATTGTAAACATAAATCGTGTTTCTAAATGTAGAAGACTAGCTGAAGTCTGGGAATCTCTGTCTAAAGACGAATCCTGACGGTATTTGAATTATATATAAAAACTTATAATTATATATTGTATTTAAAGTCTTGAAATATAAGCTGATTGTGACATTGATAATGACATTCCATTCATAATCAATACGAATTTCAATTTGACAGACTCATCCAATCCAAGACTTCACTGATAACTGATAACTTTCGTCAAATGTCAACGTCATTCACAGAGTTAAAGGTCTTACGGCTCTAACTGACCAAATATATATGTATATATAATATTGCATTTAATAATTCTCATTATTATGGTTACTCAAATCGATTACAATTCCTGGACACATATTTTTTGTCTGATCCTTGCAAATTACCTGTTGCATAGGCTGGCTCGATCTCCTCCTCCGACTGTAGCTGATGCTGGGAGGACATATGATGTTGCTGCTGCTGCTGTTGTTGCGTTACGCCCATGGGCACAGTGGGTATGGGCACGGGTATGGGCAGACGCTCGTAGTGGATGCACTCGTGATGATATTGCTGATGATGATGACCGTGGCCATTGTGAATGGTGCCCAGGACGCTACTGCGTCCCCCAATACTGCCACCGGCAATACTGCCGCCTCCTCCTCCTCCTCCTACTCCACCGCCGCCGCCGCCGCAGCCATTGAGGCCGCTGCCAGCGCTGCCACTGTGATGGCCATGATGATAGTCCATGAGCATGCCCGGACCACCTCCAAGAGCAACAGTGGCTGTGGTGGCGCCACCACCACCGCCACTGCTGCCTCCGCCCGAGTCATCCGTGGTTGTGGTGTTGTTGTGACAGCGACTGGAGCAGCGACCCAGCGAACCGCTGCCCGTGCTATGATGTCCCAGGCTGCCCATATGTCCGGCATGACCCATTACCAGCATGCCGCCCATTATGGAGCCACCACAGCCCTGACTCGAATCGGAGCCCGAATCGTGACCGGTGCAGACGGCACCCGCCGAACCGGGTCTGCTCAATGTGGCATGCGGCGGCGTCACCGATGCCGTTGTCTGCATATAATGATGCGTATACGGATGCGGATGCGGCACATCGTAATCCCCAGTATCTATATGACTGGCGGACATCATGCCAATGCTGCCAGTGCTGCCAGTGCCAACGCCTACGCCGACGCCAACTCCCACGTTGCCCTGCAGACAGCCGAGGGAGCCGTGTGCGCTGCCATGATGACTGTGACTATGATGGCTGCCATGTGCGCTGCCGCTGCGACTGTGCAGGGAGACGCCACGGGTCAGAGTATTGTTCGCCGACTGTATCGAGCTGACAACCGCACCGCGGCACATGATGTCCGATAGCTGATTGGCCTGAATATCAAAGTACTTCGACTGCTTCACGCCGAGAGGAGGACGAGACGAGAGGAGAGACGAGGGAAGCAAGCAAAATGTCAGTCACAAAAGGTCAATTCCTGTGAGAGCTGTGCATGATTTACAACACTCGTTGCCTTGAGCACACATTCCACAAATACGTGTAATAAATTACATATTCGAATTACAAAAGTGAATTGATTATTGACGGCTTGTCCCTGACTGAATTTCTGATAAAACTGCACACAAACAAATCCTGAGAGCTTTCAAGTGGCACCTGACAGGCTACCTAACTTAAGTTGTACTTGACACGGTCTTAATTCAAAAATGTCTAAATGAAAGTATAACTAATTTTAAGTTTTTTACTTAGAGTGTGTTGAACTGTATTGATAAAATAGTGCTGAAGTATATATTAAATATAATTATTATTGATTTTATTTATTTTTGGCTCATATTTTCTACAGTAAGCAACTAAAAGGCTTTCCCGGCAATGTAAGGTGTACTTTTCACACTGTCTGCCATAAATGTAAAATAATACAAATTAAATTCATAACTTATATATGCCCTGATATCTATTCCGATTCTTTCGGTCATTGTCTAATTGGAGAAAACGAAAAAGCTTTTCCTTTTTGAAAAGAGACGCTTTTCAAAGTTAATTGCAATTTGCATTCGAATGTGGCTCATTTGATGGGGCATTTGACGGTTCGAATCGTGCACAGCTCGGGCTGCCCTGATTTATGTAGTACCGTGTTCAGTACCTGCGGACTGTCCAGCTGATCAAGCGACTGTCTGCGGGCCGCGTAATCCAGATGCGTGAGCAGCTGCTGTGCCGCCGGGCAATTCTTGTTCGAGTGCTGGTGCAGATGCTGTTGCGAGGATGTCATCAATGGCGGGGGCGGCGGCGTTATCGAGCCGCAAGGCGAACCAGGACACGGACTCGAGCACCGGGAACGGCATGTCGGACTGTAGCAGAGAGTGCCGCCACCGCCCCCATTGCCGCCCCCCTGCTGATTGGCAGAGGGTGTGCTGGGGCAGGTCTGCGATTGCTGCGACTGTTGTTGTTGTTGTTGCTGCTGCTGCTGCTGCTGTTGTTGTTGTTGCTGCTGTTGCTGTTGTTGGGGCAAACATGGCGGCGGCTGCTCCTCCTCCTCCTCCTGCTGTACTAAATTAACAGGCAGCGGGGTGCACTGCGTCAAGCGGCGCGGCGAACGACCGCGATCCACTGTTGTGGCGGACCAATAGCCCCAAGCCATAATTCCTGTGTGCTGCTGCTGCTTCTTCTTCTGCTCCTTGTTTTTTTGTTTTGCTTTTGTTTTTTTTGTTTTCTTTTATTTTAGCTTTGTTTGCGGCGCGTTGAATATTTCAGTTCGGTTTGTTTTGCACTTGACTTTTGGTGCTGCAACTGCTGCAGTTGCTGGTTGCGATTAATTGCCGCAAATTTGCATGAGCTGGCAATGTCAACAAGCGAACCGAAAAGAGTGCAGCACAACTAACGACAATGAGAATGATAAACTTTAGGCCAAGCCGCACAGTAACACAAAAGTGGGTGAATTTGCAAGAGCATTTCATTATTTGGGCTGCCAAATACCAATAAAAGTGATATATCAAAGAGAAAACACGAATTGCAGAAGATGCCAACACTGGAGATCCGAATTGAAGCTGCCTTTGCACTAACAGCAAAAACAAATACTCAAAAAATCGTCAATTCTACGAACCCATCACCAATAATTACCGCATATTTTATGTGCATAAATCTGCCCACATGTTATCTGCACACAGTCATTCCACTGTGCAGCACATAACAAAAACCAGCAATGAGAAATGAGGGAGAAAAAAGAAGCAAGAGAATAGAAACCGGGACAAGGCCCAGGCAGCAGCAGCTGCAATCGCAGTTTACTGCATTTACAGTTAGTCTGGTTGGGAGTGGGAGAGAGTAGGCGACAGCGCCGCGGGCCGCCAAAAACTATGCAATGCAAAAGTTTTCAAAGCCAAGCGACAGCAACGCCCCCTGGCGTGCAAACTGAATAGTTTAAAATGATTGATTAAAAATTGCAGCAGGCGCAATGTGCAGTTTTGGGGCGTGGCTGGGTGTGGGCGTCATGCAGACGCTGTCGCCGCAGAAACCACACCTAAAATAAAAAAAAATAATATATATAGATAAATTGTGTAATAATGGGCCAGCACAGCATGATAAAAAGAGAAAGACAGGCAGCGAGGAGAGGGATGCCGACGACGAAAGCGGCGCAATGCAAGTAAAACAGCTGACAACTCTGTTCAAGCGCAGACACACACACACACATAGATACACATACAGCGTCAGTGTTGCGACAATCACAAACAATTGAACCCAAGTCAAACGAGCGCACAAGTTGCTAGAAATTGTCAAAGGCGTGCAAAGCACCCAGCAGCTAGAGAGAGAAAGACCAATAATGAGAGAGAGCAACCATTGAAAGGTGAGAGAGAGACAGAGAGAGAGAGAGAGAGAGTGAGCTTGCGCAAGGGAAATTTTACTCCCAGGGCGTCAGAGAATATATGTGTGTGTGTGTGTGTGTTGGTGTTCTGTATGCAATCTTCCCCTCCACAGTTGCACTCAAGTGTAAATAGAAAATTTCTTCAAGTGTATTGGTAGGTCACATCGAAACTGCTTGACGTTGTTGTTGTTGTTGTCGTTGTCGTTGTTCTTGTTGGGTTGTTGAGACAATTGAAATTAAGTACTCTACTTTCATGCATAATTCGCATGATTAACGAGGCGACCAGAGAAGTGGAAGAAGCACCATCAACAGCAGCAGCATTAGCAGCATCCACTTGAGGCAAGTGGTTTGCTGCTGTCGTGACAAGCAATTGCCCACCAGTCGATTTTTACTTTTGTGCTGATGCAGCAGCTTGTCCGGCAACCATTTGGGGACGCCTCACGCTACTCAACCCTCACCCAGCCGCCCTTGTGTATATGTTTTCGGGGTAACATGGTTTGCTAAATATAAACATACTTGCCAGGCTTTTGTTTGGTGACTGCAATTGGAGCATGAATATTGGTTTGGTGACCCACCCCTCCCGCCCTCCCCCTTTCCGACCACCGACTGGGGACCAAGTGCGGTTTGGCACCCAAATGCAAACTGCTCTGTGGGGGTGGGGGTGTGGCATGGCTCACCGAATGAGCTGACAAGTTGGTTAGTTGCACAGCAGCAACCCTTGCTTCAACTGTTGAACCCCTCAAAGTGACAACAGTGTGCGGTAAATCAATCAGTGGCTAACCCCAGAGCTGTTGCTGCTGCTTGCTTTGGCGTTGCGATAAACTCGAAATGTGAATATAATTAATGTGGAGCATCTTTGCCAGTCTATTCTTTTATAACTGTACATAGCTCTATAGATACTGCAATTTCTATATTTACTATGGTTATTAATGCAACTGCTGATTTGGCAAATATTCCCCAACTTACAATTTCAGTAATAGTTTGGCAAGTCTGAAAATACTAATAATCAAGCACTAGAAACAGTGAGTCCTTAACACAAAACACTCCTTTAGAAAGGGATGCGAATCACTTCAAATTGTGTATTACAACCACATATTCCATATGTAGGGAATGCCCTTATTACGTTACTCATCCGCACTGTTGGCCAACTGAAATGTATGTGAAATATGTTTGAGTAATTATCGAACGCATGAAATGCCAACAAATCATTCAACAACACTATGAATGAGCTAATCAATCAGAAATATTTATGTACACACTACGCAATGCTGGCATGAATTGCTGAATCATTTGTGGCACGCGCTTTCAATCGCAATCAATGGCTAAGCCCACTTAATACGTACATAATATGGTAATTAAGCATTATACGCTCTTGTCAAAACCCATAGAGTGTTCAATGATCACCCAGCCCCCCACAAATAAAAACTACTTGAACAATGCTTAAGTGTCTGCAAACAATGGGTCTTACATCACAGCATAACAGCAGAGAAAACCGGGCGCAGTCAAGCGTTGCTGGATGTTTATCAGGACACGCCCCGGCCAAAAACCCACTCAAGTTGCCAGCGATAATAACGATAAATAAAACAACGAGCGGCCATCTTAAAGCCAGTTACTATGGATGCTCTGCCTCTGCCTCTGCCCATGCCTCCTTCTGACCAGCAAAAATTTGCCTGCGAATGACGTCAGACGAGCAGGAACCATAAAATTTTGTGTGCCTGCTGTTTTTGGCGAAACCTGCCACCTGCGTCCAATATATATTCAACGGCAGCACTTTACACTATAAAGTTTCAACATGCCACGCCGAACGCTGAGTAAGAATAAGGAAGAACAAAAAACAATTTGGCAAAAGGAGCAAAAGCAGGACAACGGGCAGAACTCTATAGCTCTGGCCATGCATGCAAAACGAGCCAAAATGTACGTCATGTGCATACTTAACTAACCCACCGAGAGGGGCAAGACGCTGGAGGTGGAGGGGGGACGAGGCAAGGGGTAGGCCTGGCAGGCCGTTCGAGCTAACAATAATTTCATTAAGCCCAATGGCATCATTAAAATATATATGCCAAGCAATCATATTGTGCCAGGGCTGAGTTAAACGTCACCTCCCTAAAATCCCTCCAAAATGTAAATGTGTTGATTTGCAAGCAACAACAACAACAACAACAAGTTAAAGGCGACAGCTTGGCCAACAAACGAAATTTTTCGATTTTGGGCTTTTGATTTTCACAGGAGACAAAAAAAGCAAAGAAAGGACGAAAGCAGAGCGAGAGCAAAAATTGTTTGCCCTGCAGCGTCTTGGCAACACACTGACACACATACATGTATACACGTGATAAGCGTATGTGTGTGCTTGTTAGCTTGGTCAAGTACCATAGTATTTGGGCATCCTTTTTTTATTTTGGCCTAGACACTCTGTAATGCAGGCAGGCGACGGTCGACTGTCGACGCTTGATGAAGTGCAAATGCCTGCTGGGGTCAAGTTTAGGGTGGGGATTCAACAAACACACACACACACACACACACAGGCAGACAGATTTATACAAGTGTGTGTGTGTGTGTTGCTTTTTTTGTGCCGCCTGTCTGTGTGTTTGTGTGTGTTTGCATGTGTGTCTGTCTGGGGCGCAACACACAGCAACCGAAAATCAGCGAATCAGCGAAGTAAATGCAAATCAATAATTCGATTTTCGGTGGACGGCTGCAAGGGGTGCAGGGGGAGGCGGCGAGGGGTAACTGAGCAAACGAAGTGTCACGTTAACAATCATGCAGCACACGAAGGATTCGAGTCGCAAATGTAACCAACAACAATTTGATTAAGTGACAAGTGTAAAACATGACACTCGCCTCGTGGGCACAGGCAACATTCGGTGGCACGATTCCAGCACCCGATTTCATTTGCCAAAACGTAGATAAACCAAATACAATTTTCAAGCCAACTTTATGCAATGGGACTGAAATACGTGTTAATAATTGTCGATTTCATTTTAAATATTTTTCATTTTTTTTACTCATTTAAAAAAACAAGCGACAAAATTAAATTAATTTTACTTGAGCTGAAAAATAGTACAAATTTAAAAAGGAAATTCTGCATTGCAGGTCAAACTGTGAAAATCTAAACTGTCAAACCCTAAAATATGCAATTTAAGGTAAAATATAGGAAAAAAATGTGTGCCCAAAAGCAGCCTACACTTTTTGCGAGCTCAAAAGCTGTCAATAACATTTGCAAACTGCCTCAATTGGTAGCGCCTCGAATCTATAGGTGCTCCGAGCATCAACAATATTATCATCGACTTGGGGTTTTTCTTCTCTAAGCGGCTTAAATAATTTCAATGCCGAAAGCACACTAGAAATATACAAATATACGAAATATATATGTAATCTATGTATTTATGATAGCTCTATTTCATACGCCCCGTTGGACACAGTGAAATATATTGAGAGGGGTGCAGCGGCAATCAGAACTCCAATCCAAATGCGTGTTGCCAGTTAAAAAATATATTGGCCAGGGGCAATTGATTTTTTCGTTCATTTTCTTTACTTGTTTGCTTCTTTATATTTTTTTTTCTTATTTGCAGATTTTTCGGGCGAACAACGCGAGAAATGAAGTAACAGTCTACAAAACAAATGTGCAAACACTTTAAGCAACGCGCTATTGCCTTTTAACGTTAACGGTTTAGTTAATTTCACTTAGTTACATATATTTATATATGTATTGTATTATGTATATAATTTATGTGTGCGGATTTTGTGTGTGTGTTGGTGTGTGTGTGTGTGGACTTTTGTATATTTGCTGTGCGCGACGACGCGACGTTAGCAACAGCAAGAAGAAAAAAGCGAAGCTTTCTTTTTCCTTTTTTCTTTTGTTCTTTTAGTTTGTATCGTTGTCTCGATTCGATCCGCACGGCACTTCCAGACAGGCGAGCAGCCACGGCGCGAGTGTTTCGACAGGACAACGAATGCCGACGCAGTCCAAAAACTTTTGCTAGGGATATTTTTGCACACACACGCACACAACGAGAGAGCGAATATAGACTAGAGAATACTCATATGTGTGTGTCGTCGTCTGCCCGCTGTTCAATGTCAGGTGACGCAGGCAGCAGTAGGCAGCAGCAACAGCAGCGACAGAACGCCTTTTAAAGTTCGTCTCTTGCACTTGCGCTCAATCTCATTTCCTTTGAAACGTTTGGGCAGCCGCCTGCTTGGCCTAGCAAAAGCCAAACGCCGGCGCAGCATTGCCAGCAGTTGAGTGAACATCCGCCGCAGCTGGCAATGCTGTCATGGCCGACAGCGCTCAGCTGTTTTTTTTGTTAGCCAATGGGGAAATTTTACTCTCGCTCTCTTCCAACACCAACCACACACACACACACACACAGAGAGTCTATCTCGCTTTACTGTAAGGGCATCTTGTATATCGACCTTATGGGTTGCAAAGCTTGTACGCCTGGATAAAGTTTTGTTGCGCGCGTGCTACTGTGTGTGTGTGTGTGTGTGTGTGTGTGTGTAGGCAGCGTTGCCATATTGCAGGCGCATAAATTATACCGACAGGCACAGAGATAAAACCGAAAGAGAAACAGAGCGAGAGAGAGGGAGAGAGAGTGAGAACGGGAGAGCTTGTTGGCAAAGGGGCAGACGACTCATTGTTAGCCGGAGATGAAACCGGAAGGTAAAATACAAAACACAAGGCAACCAAAACAACAGCTTATAAAAACGACTGCTCCACACACACACACACACATACATACACCCAGATACCCATTTACTAATCAACACAACAGCAGCAGCAGCAGCAGCAGCAGCATCAGCAACAAGAACAACAACCAAAACCACAACAACAACAACAAAAGCAACAACATCAACTGTGGCAATAACAATAACTACACAAACAAACATGCAAAGGTAGCGAAAACATCAACAGTCGCGTCGTGTAATGCTTTTAAGGCGCTTGTATGAGTTTTGTAGCATACACATGTACATCGTACACACCCACCCACCCACACACACACACACTCACACACACACATACACACATACACACAGGGAGCGTTGATAGAGAGAAAACCGCACAGAAAATGCTTTTAATACATTTTAAGCCGCATTTTTTCACACGTGGCTAAAAAACAAAGAAACAACAACAACAACGGCAACACAAACAAATCATGGGTATAAACATGTTTTGTATATATGGCAATATGCAGGGGTTAGTCCAAAAGATAACAGAATTCCCAACAGAATTCTGCAAATACAAATACTCCTGGTGCAAAAAATACAAATAAAAATGCAGCTCAAACTTTGCTGATTGTTTTGCGGTGGCAACAAATACATGTGCAACAGTATTTGCAAGCTGAATTCCACTTTTTGCCACTTTTCAACAAAGAACAGGAAAAAAACGATAATGAAATGAGACCGGCGATAAGTCAGAGGGGAATGCCGAAAGAAATGAAAAAACCGTAATGTAACGAGTCCTGAGATAACTCCCAATGGGAAGCGAGCAGTGTAATAGAAATCAAACAAAAGGCAACCAAGGATACAAGAGGAATAAAAAATAGATTGCACAAATAATAACTTAACTCTTGAGTGGTTGCATTCCGCATTATAGATGCGGAAGAATATATAGCATCTGAATAGACATCTATATTTGGCAGAAACTTAGTTGACTTCCGAATTCGACAGGGGTAAAAAGAATCGCTAGAATTTTGGTAGTTAGAGCATATTTATTCCAGTATCTCTTTGTATTTATTGGAACTCCCGTTTGAATTTTATAGATATATACGTAAGCAGATATCGTCTTTTTAGAAATTCACTTTGGGGTTTCTCAACGAATCTGGCAAATCATCAAAATTAAGTTTTTTCTGAATCTATATTCATCTTCTCCAAATTTAAAGTCGTTGAATGACTATGCTGGCGAAAGTCTAAGCCAATAATAAATTTTCTAATGCTTTCCTTGTTGGCGCTTTTCACATTGTTAATGGCTTCGCCAAAGGAGAAAAAGCTATGCATACAAAAAAGTTTTTGTTTTCCTTTTCGCAAAGACTGCAATACATTTTCCACTAATTGTCAAAGGAGAGGGGGGGCCTGAGAAGAGAAATGGAGGAGGAAAAAAACACAATAAACCAAATATGTTAATTTTGAGAGCAGAGTGCATCATCAAATTCTGGTGTCGTCTCATTTTGGCTGCTTTACGTGTTTTACACTTAATTTATGGTTGTTGTGGAAACATTTTGTTTTTGTCATTAGGCGCAAAAATTTCGAATGGGGCGAAAGCCAAAAAAGAACTTTTTGCGGCAAGTATATAATTAAGCACAGACAGTTAACTAAGCCGATGTGTGTGTGTGTGTGTAGGTGTAGGTGTGTGTGTTTGTTAGACATACTTCGGGGCAGCAGCAAGAAGAAGCCGCACAAAAATTAAATTTTAAGCTGCTGTTGCTAACCGGCGCTAGCAGCAAACAATTTAATTATAATGAATTATAAACGAAGCAGCTATCGGGTCAAAACAGCAGATATGATGGCGAATATAAAAAAATTACCAACAGCCAACACGGAGATTAAAAGCAGAGTCTACTTATGGGCGCAACGGGAGAGAAACGCTTGCACTGCAGAGTGTTTGTGTGTGTGTAGGTGTGTGTGGCTGTGTGTGTGTCAGTTATATGCCTCTGCACAAGTTAATTAATATTTTATGTTATTAACATGGTGGGCTGCTGTTTGGATTTGCTGCCTCCCGGGGGCGGACCAAAAGAAGGCTAGAAAAGCAGCCAGCCAACGGCAGGCTGGCATCAGGAATCAGGCAGTAGAAATGTGGAGCCGGAAGTTGCTGGCACGGTTTATTGGGCTAATAAAGCAACGAGCATATTGTTTAACCAGGCTGAAATGTGCACAAAATTGCGGTTAAATTGTGCTACAACTGGAAAGCCTCAGCATATTGTAACCCATTTGAACACACCCAACACACGCACACACACACACACACAGAGAAATGAGCGGCAAATAACTTTGATAATGAAATTTGTTGCAAATTAAAAACTTTCGAATAGTTTTTGCTATACGAGCAAACACCCAAATGTGTTGGAATCTAAGCGAACACACACACACACACACACACACACACACCCACACACACAGCGAATTGTTCAAATCCTTTAAGCCCGTAAAATGTATCCCTTTCAGCTAAGCACATAAACCACAATTTAAGAGGAATGTGTGCTTAGAAAAACAAGCTCGTAAATAAATTTACTACTTAATCAAGCCAATTCTTTTTTTGTTTACAAACCATTAGAAACCTTTTAGAAATGAAAACACATTTTCTGCTTTAAGCACAACTATTTAAGTCTTATTTCCACAGGAGTTGAGCACAAATCGAAAAGGAAACCAGAAAACTAAGAAAAACTCTTACAATTTCCTGAAAATTTCTCAATTTCTAACAGCATCAAAACCGCCTTGTGGCACAGAAATACACAATTTGGGAACGCAAAAAGAGATTTGCGGCAATTGAGCTGGAAGGAGCTGGCAGCTCTCAGACCAGCCAAATGTGCTTTCTATATTCAAAACCAATTTAAGCAGAGCAGACTTACAGACTAAGCTAAACTAAACAAAACAAACGAAACAAGTAGTATCCTAGGAAAACAAATTGAAATTCCCTCAATCCAACAAAGATTCTCACAAGAGATCTAACCCCACCAATAATAATAACTAAGCTCAACTCACCTTAGTTAAATTGAGAAATTCAAGAAATTTGTATTTTTAAACTTACATTTGAGATCAGAGAAAATCTTGAATATATTCTAATATCTTACAGATACCTTTATGACATGGAAAAAGTAACGAAGAGGTGACTAATTTCTCAAGTCTTTCACACGAAGAGCTTATCACATTGACATGCGTCAACATAATAAAAAGTTCACTTACAACACCATAAACCATATTTACAACATTGATAAGAAATGGCCTCAACTTACCATGTATAACAAGCTGGGAGTCGTAATTGGACTCATATAATCGGATGGCTTCATCCAGTTCCATGTTCGTTGATATTGTGCACGGATCGTTCTCCTCATCGACCCACTTGATGGTGAAGGGCTGCAATAATCATAAGAATTATCTTTATAATTTTTCTATATCAGTTTTAATGTACTCACCTGATCGATGGGAAAGCGGCAAATGTTGCGTATCTCATAGCAGAGCTCTTCGTAGGTGATATTCTTGTTGATTGTTGTGATTATGATTTGGCCATTATAGGCAGTCTTCACTGTAATGCAATTGGGCGAGGCGCCCAGCAATGAGGCGGCATTATTTATGCTGCCAGCGCCACTGCCATCGTTTAAGATTTGTGACGGCATCTTCTGCATTTGGGACGGAACGAAAACGTACAAAACAAAGATTGAGAGTCGTGTGGCGTGTTGCAGTTGCTGACTTATTCTCCTTGAGAATTCTTTATCGATTTTTTTGTACAATTTGATACATATATTGAAACATGCACAGGGAATCACAGAAATAATAACGAACTGCAAGTAAATAAACAATAAGTCATAAATTAATAGAAAAAACATCAAATCAGCAAAATCGCATCCCAAGTTTAACATGCTGTTCGCTTTTGCAGCGCTGTTAAACTATGTTTTAACAGTGTGTTAAGTTAACAGGGTATTCTCCCTCTCGCTTCCCACCACTGGTTAGATGCACACGCACAAAAAAGCTTATCAGATTAAAAGCGTCTTTCTCTCTCTCTCTCTCTCTCGCTCTCTCTCTAATTGAGCTTTCTAAATTCAAATGTGATTTTAGCTGTCAAAATTTGAACTTTTAGCCCCGGCGCCGGTTAAAGTTCGCCAGCAACATAAACAAACTCAAACAGACGCATGCCACAGGTGCCAGATGTTGTTGTTGTAACTGTTGCTGTTAACATTAATAGCATTGCAATGCAATGAATCATAACAGCATTGACGCCCACTGTAAAAAAAAAATAATTAGAACGCAAAGCTTAGCAACAACAATAAGAACAATATTAAGCTAACTTATTGCGCAAACAAACTGAAAACACAACGAGTATTATTTCTATTGCTTTAATTAATGCCGTACATTGGCCAACCAAAAAGGCAGACAACAACAATAACAGCGCAGCGAGAGCCAAGCCAATAAATGCCAAAGCGTAGCAGCGAAAGACAACCTGTTTTTTTATAATTTTTTTTCTTCATCTTTTCTTTTGCTCTATGCTCATTTGCATTTTTTGAATCTGGGGCTGCGTTTTCTTCAGTTTCTATTTGCATTTTTTCTTTTTTTTGCTTTTGCATTACACATTAAACTGTCTATTTACTTAATTTCACCTCGTAATGCTTACTCTTGGCAGTTAGTCGTGGTAATTTGTTTAACCAAAAATGCCGCACAAGGCAACACAAGCAATAAGCGCACAGACACACACACACACGCACACAGTGAAAATAGAAATTCCAAAACGAATCACGGCACATAGAACGGAATCTTAATTGTAGTTAAGTAAAAAGGCACACATAATTTAGTAGCCGAAATGAACGCACACACTTTCAATTGTTATTTTTAAGCCATCAAATTTGTTTAAGAATTTGTAACATTTTATACAAATGCAACAAGTGTGGCTGCATGCGGCTAACAAAATGCGCTGATTTATGCTACTAAATAGTGATGGCACTAAATCAATTTGAGTACTTATCGATGGCACAAGCAAAACCGATGCATTATCGCACAGGGTGATCAGATAAAAATTTTCTATTTCAAACATTTTGCTTTTAAAAACAAATTTGAGCTGAAACTTTAGTCTGTTGATATTATCATACATTTAAAGCAGTTTCAAGTGATCTTCTGTACATGGCCTCGGCAGTTATGAAATATGCAACAAAAATATCTAAAGTAGTATTTTAATATCGATAGCTATCGTTCGTCGTTGTATCGCGGCATTTCAGTGCTCCAATTCCACAGTCACACTCAGTTATGTTTTTGTTTTCTTGCTGAAAGGTTGCGGGTGGATCGCGTCGCTTAATCGCGCGAATGTTGCTGTTGATCGAAAAAAACGCATAAATCAACTTAAATGTGGCACAAAATTAATAAACCCTTATAATTAACAATTAGTTAACACATTTATTCAAATGAAGCGCAACAGAGCACAAACACAAAAGCAACTCAATTAAAAAAAAACAACAGAAAATGGCGACGTAGCAAACAATAAAAACCAGCCACAGCAACAACTACGCAAGCAGCTTAATAAACTCTTTTTTTCTTTTTTGTGTGTCGGCTGCACAAAAATTAATCTGGTTTTATGTTTTACTTTTATGCGTCGCGCGCGCGCCATTTGTAGTTGTGCGTGTGTGTGTGTGTGTGTGTGGATTGCTGTGTGTGCGAGAGTGTTTGTAGAAAATACCATAAAACCACAACAACAACAATTGTAATTAATGCCCTGTTACAGTTTAACATTTGTTTACTTTTGTGTGTCAACTTTCGTCGCGGTTGAGTTTGTGCCTCGCTTTTAGTTACTCTCGTAAATTGAAAATTGGAAAACAGCCCTCACACCATTTTTACAGGTGAGCGATACTTTTTTTATATGCGGCTTTAAATGTTTTTGTTTTGACATTTGCGTCCTGCCGCCTCTGCTGGCGTCGGCGCTGACTGCGCCATCTGTCATTGGTCTTCCTCTTGCTCCTTGCTGGCCATCTACAGTGGTTGCCAGCTGTTCGGCTCTCTTTTGTTCAGAGTGGCCAGAGTGGCATCTGCAGGAAATTGGATTTTTGTTTAGTGTTCTTCCACGACAATAATGCAGCCAGCTGCATCTGCCTGCTGCTTATGTAATTAAGAAACCAACACGTGTCAGCAAAGTCGGCGTTATGCTCGAGCGCCGATGCTGACGCGTGCTGCTGCATTTGAGTGTGGGGCAGACAACAATGACGCGCTGCGGAGGCAACTCTGGTCACTTTGCATAATATATGCATTTTTGTTTCCCAGCGTCGTTCGCTGTTTAACACAAAACGCTCTTGTCGCCAATTAAATGTGACCGTCCTTTTACGCATTGTTTATTTTTTGGGACAGCATTTAAAAATTCAAAGCGCGTTTACTTCAAACTCTTGTTCATCTTCTTCTTCGTTTAACTGAGCTTTGTACTCGTTGCGCCAAAGTACTCAGATTGCGCCATAAAGCTCATATAAATCAATAG
This sequence comes from Drosophila nr. perissopoda 5 BK-2023a, assembly GCA_035044105.1. Taxonomy (NCBI): domain Eukaryota; kingdom Metazoa; phylum Arthropoda; class Insecta; order Diptera; family Drosophilidae; genus Drosophila; species Drosophila nr. perissopoda 5 BK-2023a. Next base: position 2,279,204 of record JAWNMK010000639.1, on the reverse strand, counting down.
AAAGCGCAGAGTACAAACATGCACACTCATACATAACTCCCTTGACTGTAATGGAGAGAGACTCTCGCGACCGCTCAATATGCAGAGATTTGTGTGGGAATCAAATGATTTGATGTCTCGTTGCCGTCGCAACGGATCCAATGAAGTGTTAGAATTGTCGTAGACATGGGCAGGGGGGCTGTGGCCGGGGAACAGCTTAGAGAGCATAGCATTGCTTTTGCCAGAGCTCACAAAGGTACAGAGCGAACGAAGAGAGAGAGAGAGAGCGTGCGCAGGCCATTTATTAAAGATGGAGCCTTTTTCGAAGTTTCTGTACTAAACTCGTGTGGAGCGCGTGCTCACTCTCTCTCTCTTGCTCGCTCGCTCTCGCTCATTTAATGTAGCTCTTATTGGCTTATGCGGCAAGCAAAGTGGTTGACTGTCCACAGACCAAATGTGTGCTTGGATTTGTTTGTCTTTTTTGTGGCATACTTTGCACAGTGGGACTAGTTTGTAAAAAATTGAAGGAAAATTTAATATAAATATTTTTATTGTCAATGTCAATTTAAAACGAAATAAAACAAAGTTCACTAAAAGCTTTATGCAAAAAATACAATCTATGTAAATGCTTTGTTAGCTATTTAACCTTGACGCCATGTAATGAATCCAGTTTTACAAATTCCCATGCCGCGATTACGATTGAATGCAAATGACTTACAAACATTAAACATTTGAACTGACCTTTAACTTTTTTATCGTACACAGATCTTTGAGCATACCCACAAAACCAATGTCAGGTTGTAAATATTTTTAAGACAGGTTTCTGCTCTAGTTTTGCGTCACTATGCAACTCGAATTGAATGCATTTCTCTCTGCTTGGGCTTATCGTGCACTACACTGCGGGGCATAAGTATGCAGACGGCTATCATCGAAACGGACGGTTTTATTTATTAACTAATTTGCCAGCAAACAACAAATTGTCAAGCCAATTGTTATTGTTTCAATTGCAACAAATTGGCTCGCTTCTGTTCATGCCGCACAAAAAAAAGCTAGAATTGAGCAGAGTTTTCAACTCATGCACTCTCTCTCTCTTTTTGGCGGTCCCTCTCTTTTCATTTTCGCTCTCTCCTCTCTGAAAGTTTTGGTAGACCGTACGGCAGGAGGACTCTGACTTGGAGTCGAACTTGAGCCGCGTTTTCAATACGCTTTGACTTGCGGTCGCCGTCGGCTCGTGCACGCTCCGCCTTTTTTCGGCTAGTTCTTCGTTTCTTTTAAGCAGCAGCCGCCGCAGCGGCAACTTTTTTGCGCTGCCTTTTTCATATGCTTTACTTGTTTTGTGTGTGTGTTAGTGTTGGTGATACTTTAGTCTCTCCGCGTGTGTGTGAGTGTAAAAGAAATTTGCACAGAATTTTCCGACGCGCTTTTGTTCAACAAAATCAATTGCAATTTATGCAAAATTTGTAATTACTGCTCATTTTTATTGAGCTTTTGTGTTTGTGTTAAAAATTGTGGCCGAAATCAACGTTTTCAAATGGTAATTTGCATATTTTTGGCACAGTTGTTGCAAATTGTATTCCCCAAATAACCGTGTGTGTGTGTGTGTATGTGTGGTGTGTGTGCTTGCTAGCTGTGTGTCTGCGTATGTATATGTGTGTGCGTAGTAGTAGTAAACGCACTTTGCAAGTGGGTGGCAAGTGGTTGGGCACTAAAAAGTTCAATGTAGCTGTAAATGCTCTCCTTCTCCTCTTCTCCGTGCTCCTCTCCTTTGCTATTGTTGTTGTTGCTTTGTTCGCATTTGCTCGCTTTACAACTTGTTCGCGTTTTTTGACCAAAAAGCTTGGAATTGATGGCCGTTTTTGGAGCTCTTCGTGTACGTGCTGACAGCCGCCTTATTTGGTCTCTCTGTCTGTCTGTGTGTCTCTGCTGCTGACTGTCTTGTCTGGTGCCATATGCGTTTTGCATTAACCGTTAACTGCACGTACAGTGTTCCCCTTTCTCTCTCCCTCACTCGCTCTGTCTCTGTCTCGCCCACACATTTGACACATCTTCGGTGCATTTGTGGGACTCCTACGAGCTTTTTATGGCTCGCTTGTGTTGTTTGCTCCTCCGTTCTTGGCGTTGCCAGATGATGAAACCTGAAAACAACAACAACGCAAAAGACAATGCAATAACAACTACAACTACAACACCCTTTTACAGGCAAAACAAGTTTATGCTGCTTGCGGCCATTGTTGTTGTTGCTGCTGCTGCTGCTGCTGCTGTCCTCTTCTCCTCTGCTTTGCTTTTCTTGCAAGATCAACATCTCCAGTTATCGACAGGCACAGCGACACCATCTTATTTTATTGTAGTTGCCGTTGTTGTTGTTGCTGCTGACAAAACACGCTAGCAACAACAATGCTGCACAACACAAGTACAAAACACACACAAAAACCCTAGACTTGCAACTCTTGGGGCGTGGCAAACAGACAAAAAAAGAAGAAAAAACTTTAAAAGAAATGTAAGAAAGAATGCACCCGAAAACTTTTCTTGTTAGGTTTTTTTTTTATCAGCTTTGCCTTTTTGAGAAAGTGTATGGAAAAGTGTCTCATGACATATGCAAAGCACCCGCAACAAATAGCAAGGCAACAGTGAATTATGCGATTGTTGAGATACCCTGTAAAATAGCCAAGTTAGAAAAGGAACCATTTTAAAACATGAAGAAATTACATTTATTATTTGCACCCTTCACATTATATTTTATGAAAGAATATCAACTAATTTCATATCATCAGAAAACAGTTGTCTACACAGGTACTTTTGCATAATAATAAAAAAGATGGATAATAACAAATTTCTAGAAACAAAAAGAATCACTGTATTAAATAACAGTACTCAGATCTTGAAGGCACTAAACTTTTAAGAGCTGTTTGCCCAGTCAGTATTGTAAGTGTTATATCTGCATCTTTTGTAGAGGGTGTAACAGAAAACCGTTGCCAATAAGTCGTGCTGGCTGCTTGGTTGGTAATGAAGTGTTGCCTGGGCGGTCCCTCTTTATCTACCAAGCTTAATGACACCCACACACACACACGCTTACACACACTTACATACACGTATATATATGTATCGCAGCTAAGCACCGTTAATAAACATGAGAATGGGACTCGCTTCATTTGATTTCAGCCGCCTCGTCGCTCCTCTCCTCTCCCCCTTTCCCAGTCATAGGCATATGAATCTGGCCATTAAGTGTTAGATGCGGAAGGGGTCGGAGTATGTTTTATTCGGGGGTGGCTGGGCATCAACTAAGCTGATGTGGCTGGTGGCCGGGCCTGATAGATTGTTGCCGCCTGTGTTGCTGTTGCCGTTGCCATTTTATTGCGCTCCATTTGGCTGATTACTCATGCCAGTAAACTTTAACGGCGACAACAGCAATTGATTGACAATTTAACGAACTTCAAATACACTTACGTATATCACTGGGTAATTGATTCCACTGGAGGCAATGGTTATTAAATGTGACGTGTGCATCCAATAAATCGAATATATGCAGGTTTTTTTAAATAACAGCATTTTAACATTTTTCATTTTTATTTCATAATTTTCTTTCCCTCGTTTACGATTTGATGTGTGATAAAAAAAAGTCAGTTTCATTGACTTTGCCACGAATGATTTCTTTCAAGACGCATAAGTTGTGCGTGTTCTTATTGGGCGTCCCATTCGAAAATAATTCAAACTTCAAAAGCAACTCTCAATATTCTCTTTCTCTCCATCTCTCCCCCATTGCGGTTCCTGGGTACTCAGCTCTATCTGCCTGTTTGTATATGTGCATATATATATATATATATATGTGAGTGTGTGTGTGTGTGTGTGTAAACATAATTATTTTTAGTTGCTCAGCGTTTTTGCTGCTAACTTCAAAACCGCAACTCCGCTACAATGTATATACACACACATACACACACAATAATTGATATGGGTATATGTGTGTGTGTGTGACGACAATCAATAAATCTTTCATCAAGCGCTGCCCTTTGTAGTAGTTTTGCATTGTGTTCGGAGTTTCTAATAGGAAAAGGCCGCCCAAGCGTCCAATTGCATTTCCAATCAGTTTTTATACACACACAGGCACACACACACACACAGGAGCAAGTGTTGTGCTCATTATGATTACTCACCACCCACACCCAACAGCGGCAGTAGCAACAACAACAACTGCAATATTATGTTTGCATTTTGTACGCCAGGGGGCGTCCTGTGAGTGTGTGTGCCATGTTTGCAATTAAATGTGCAAGCAACAAAAGGCAAAAGCAAAAATGTACTCATAAAAATGGGCAGTAAACCACACAAAAAAAATGGAAGACGAAAGAAAAACCGGCAGGCAGACAGACAAACAGAAAACTGTTAGCCCAAAATGCAAGCCGGCCGCACGGTTCAACAACATCTGCAAATGCGCGCAGCTGGGCGAATGGGGTGTGTGTGTTTGTGTGTGTGTGGGTGACAACACTAAAGCAACGGCAACAACAACAACAACAAATCGCAACCCACATTTGTGTATCGTTTGCATTTTGATATACTACCCTACTACAACTTTACCGCTGCTCTGCGCGCTATCTCTTTCTTCCAATCCTTCCCTCCCTCTTTCTCTCCCACTCTCTCTTTTGTTTTTAGCTCTCCACCGCTCCTTCGGCTGGAGTTTTTTTTTCGTTAATTTTCGTTTCACGTCGCATACATAAAAATTCATTAAAGGTAGTCGACAACGTCGTCGACGGGCTTGTAAATGAAATTTACTACTGCCACCGTTTTACGTTTTGTTTTTTTTTTCTTCTCTCCTTTTTTTTCGCTGGTTTTGCTCTGCTTTTGCTACGTTTCGGCTCCCACACACACACACACATGCGCGCGTTATGAAATTTACCACCTGCTTTTTTTTTTTTTTTTTGCCTTATTCGTTTTTGTTACTCTTTGTCACACTCGCCGTGAGCCGGGCATCGAGTACTTAATCGAACAGGTGGCCGTCTGCTGCAATTGATTGTCGCATGTTATCGATAAACGCCGCAGTTGTTGAATCGCTTAACTGTTTCACTAGAACTGCACATTAAAGCTTTGGCTTTGCTTCTCTGATTTTTATTTCTTCCGAGTATTCTGTCGTGGCTTTGTTCTCGCTAATGCTAATGACATGGCTGTTCGTGACTTTTGCCAGATTTGCTAGCTGCCTGCCTGCCTGTGCATTTTTCAAGTGTATTATGACGTCGCGCCTAGACCCAAGCCACAGGCCAACATCTAGATGACGTCTCCCTCCCTCTCTGACCCCCACACCCCCCACCCCTACCCACGGCAAAGCCAACCCACTGTCAACGAACTTTGACATCGTCGCGCTCTCCCCCCTCTCTCTCTCTTTCTCTGTCTCGCTGTTGCTCTCCCCTCGTTGTTTGCTTTTAGTTGTGTTTTGTGAATGAAATTTGTAATACGATGCTACGGGCCACACAGGCACAGTGGGTCAATTTAAGCATTTTTTAAAGCGCACTAAATATTATTGTTGGCATGCATATTGATTTGTTTTGCTTGTTGTTTAAAATAGAAATTTAAATTGAGTTCACTATGAAAATAATCCTCATATAGTAGATTTATAGGCTTGCAACAACCTGTCCACTGTGCAGGCACTCGTGGCACTCTGTGGCAGTTTATTGACTTGCCGCAGCGTAGCGTGCGCGTGTGTAAACAGTGTGACCCTATTTTTAGAGCTAGACCAACGAAAATTGATGCCCAATTATGCAGATTTTGTTGCTGCAAATGCCTGCCACAAACCGGCAGATGTGCAGCAGATGTGTAGCTGCTGTTTGCACCCTACACAAATTCATATATATATATATATAAGCATATTTCTAATGCAGAGTTTCGTTATTTGTGCTTGCAGGCGTTGCCACAGCTAATTTGGCCAGCAGCGCGGCCAGTAGCAGCAGCAGCAGAAGAAGCAGAAGCGCGCCATGCATCGCCCACTGAAGCCGCACACAACGACGGCACAAGCTAAAAAGGTACAGCCGCCAACAATACCAGGAGATCAGCAGCATCAGCAGCAACAGCAGCATCTGCGACAATTGTCACCCACCTCGCCCCTTGGCCATCATCATCAACTTCCACATCAACATCAACATCATCATCAGCATCAACATCTCCAACAGGCGCTGATACCGCTGTACAGATTAAGCGGCCCATTGCGACACCATCAGCAGCAGCAGCAGCAATTGGGCGATGGCATTTGCGGCATGAGTGGCAGCAGCATTGTTTCGTCGCCCTCGTTGGAGGAGGGCGGCTTCAATCTGCCACGCGAGACGAGCGTTGCTCTCCGTCTGAAAGATGAGACGGTAACAGGATCAGCAGGAGCTGGAGCAGCAACAGGAGCAGCAGGAGCAGGCTTAACAGCCATAGTTGGTAGCAGCAACAGCAGCAGCGGCGGCAAACCACCGGCACCGCCCAGCATTGTTGCCTGTCCTCCGCCCGTCTTTTGTGCCACTCTGCGTGAACCGCTCACACACAAGGCGGCCGTTTATTATCATCAGCAGTTGGCGCTGCAGGAAGATCAGGGCATCGACTTAACCCAGTCACCTGGCCGGGATTCCCCAGGCTCGTCATCCGGATCGGCAGGTTCGGGATCGAGGCATAGCACCGCTAGCTTGGATTCGGGTCGTGCCTCGTCCTATTTGACGGGTGTGTCCTCATCGGGCGCCTCGATACGAGCGCCACTCTCCTCGCCCCGCTGTAGCTCGGTGAGCTCCTGTTCCATTGGGAGTGTTGATCGGCAGCGCAACGATGAGCTCATCATTGACTGGCTGCTGGAGATGAAGCATGAGGAGTATGCTCAGCTGTTCATTGGTGCTGGCTATGATTTGCCAACGATTGCACGCATGACACCCGAGGATCTCACCGCCATCGGCATCAAGAATCCGCATCATCGGGAGCGCATCAAACAGCGCATCGACAAGCTGCAGGTGCTCGACAATTTGCCACATTTTGTGCCGGTAAGTAAACAAAGCAACAAAACCCAGCAATGTCAACAACAAAAGCCGATCCCCAAACCGGTTCCGCTTCTCTATCTAATCAGCAAAGCGGAGCAACTCGTGATATTTGCATAAAGTCAAGTTTAGTCATTTCAGTCAACATGCACAGCAAATACTAATTTGTCAAATTGGCATTAAATGCGACACACTAAAGGTGACGTTACCTATATATATATATATATATGGCTTGGAATGAATGATCTGCAAGTTTTATCGCTTGCTGATAGCAAACTAACTCTAAAAAGCTGACAACGATTGAAATTCAGAATCGGAATCAGCAGCTAAATTCAAAATTGTTTTTAAGTCTACAATACCGGAACTGATATTACATTTGTCCCGCAAAGAGCGTAAATAAGTTAAACAAAAAATTGCTGGAATTTAGAAACTTCGCAGCAGAATCGAAACTGGTTTTTCAAATTGTCTTTTTAAGAATTGAAATTGGCGTAGAATGTGCTGGCAAATGTTTTCTCCGGTAACTTTTAACAAGTTCTTCAACAACTTCCCACGGCTTGAATAGCGATAAAAGAATGTTTCAATGAAGCTATTTCGCTCTCATCTTGAGTAGCCAAGCAACTTGTTTCAAGTCGCTGTTTGCTTATTTGTTTCGGCAGCTTATCATTTTTATATACACACAATTCATTAAAATGCCATTTGCAAGCGTGTTGCAAAAACTCGTTTCTCACAGAGACATCGCGTAAAAAGCGCTGTCAGCAAATTGTAATTTTTTATTTATTTCTTTTTTTTATTGTTAATGAAAGAATTTCGTTTAATATGCGCACATTAATTCCCATCAGCGAATCAACTAAAAATACTTTGCTATAAAAACAGAAAAAATAATAATAATAAAGCCACTCAAGCCGCGTGAACTTCGCTCAAGTTGGCCAATTTATGCAGCGTGTTGGCAAACTGCCTCCACTGAGCACCTGTACAGGTGACACCAACAAAAGTACCCCGGCAAGGGTCGCTTATGGGGCTACGAGAGCAATGGATCTCAAGAGCTCGTTAACATTGGTTCCGTCAGATCAAACTGGCCAGTCAAGAGTCATGTTTTCTTGGCTAACAACTAATTGTCGGAGCAAGGTTTCCAATGAGAGTATAATTATGGCATTAACGAGTGCGCTTGAAAAGATAACAAGACTCAATCGAGTTGAAACTGATTGTTAAGTAATTTTGAATATGTAGTTGTTAAATTATATTGTTACACATTTTAATTGATTGTTTAAGTTATTATTTTCAAGCTGCTTTTCCTGTTGGGGTAATTTAAACGAATATTCCATATTATCTCCAATTGAACTTATTTACGAAATTTCACTAAAAGATTCTGCTGATAAGTTTACAGTCTGTTCAAGACACGCTTTGAACGAAAAGTTCCGCTACAAACATTCGCAACGTAGTCTTATCCACATCATTTTGTGTATGTGCAACGATATCCGATCAAATACGTGACACAATAAAGTGCAACGCGACTCTCTTATCGATATGCAGTTCACGTGCAACCCGAAACAAGTTACTCATAGCCAAAGTTGGTGCTCAAGCCCTCTTAAAACCCCATTTTGAGAAACCACACAGATCATTACAATAATTGCAACCCAACATGAAAATCATTGTACGTGTCAGTTGCTTGAATAAACTTCCTTATATGAAACACTGAATTAAGCCAGGAAGAAACCACAACTGCACGAAATTGATCGATAAGTATCGATTTAGTATTGCTCCTTGAACTTTAACAGAGCAACCAAACTGACTTCGATGCTTTATCGATCACAAAAGAATTAGGTATCGAAGTAGTAATAGCAGTTTAGGTATCGAAATGCAGTTGGGTTGCTACGCTCTCGCTTCATTCTTGCTCTTTTTTGCTATTTCTGCTACTGCTATTGCTCTTGCAGAGCGAAAGACTGTAAATATCCATAGATAATTATTGATCTGTGCAGCTAGCGATAAATCAACAAAGCATATTATTCCATTATGCACACTTTATAATGCAATCCTAATGCATTGGAGCAGCTTTATGCATATGACAAATACTGTTCATAACAGAAAACAACAATGACAATAACCATAACTTTGAATGCATTTTTAGTTTGGCTGATTCATTGATTTCGTAAGCGTTTCAAGCGCTTTTGGGCTCGCATGCATTCACAAACACATTCCCCGCCGCCCACCTGTCTTTTGTGTGCCCACCTGACTGCATGCCTGCCACAAAATGTGCCCCTGTTTGTGTGTTGTGTTTCCAAACTGAAACCGAAATTTCATTTATCGCCCATACATCTCCAGCTCTCCAACTCGACCAACTTGGACCGCATTCCATAGTAGCTCGCTCTTAATTGCTCGATTCAAATTATAACCTCCGGTTAGTTTATCGGTTTGCATCTTTTGTTTTTGTTCAACCCCCACCAATTGGTTCAATAATAACTACTAGCGTAATATTTATTCATTTATTCTGCAACATTTTCTAACGTGCTTCGTCACTGTGCAATTTTTCAAGTCAAAAATGACCTCAGCCTTTGTGTGCTGATCCGTCTTGTATTTCAGTTTAAAATGCGCCATAAATTTTTATATTTTTATTTATATTTCTGTGTACTAGCCGTATAGAATTATTGTTGTATTTTATTTATTTGTTCGTTGTTTGCTGTTTGTATAACAATCCGTGACTGTTTTCGCAAGTTTTCTGCTGTTTGTCGTCGACTTGTTACTGTCGCCGAAGTCACTCAGATCGCTGACTGTTATCGCCTCTCTATACACTCGGAAAAACAACAAAAATATTTCTGAAAATTATGATTAAATAAGTTCTCTTTGGGGTTTTTTTTGGGTTTCACCTCTTTTTTATAATTTAAATATGTTTTTATTAAAACATTGTGAAGAAAAAAGCACAATTTTGAAAGAACTAAAACCTACTTATTCTGAGTGTATCTGTTGATCAGCCTTGCCTTTTGGGTGTGGTGCCAACTCTGCTTACATCATACCTATATCACTGTATATGTGCTGGAAACGAAAGTTTTCTGCAGGCGCATGCAAAATTGTGCGGGACACTCTTATTAGCTGACATTATAAACAAATAAACGATAAATAAGAAGAAGAAGAAAAAAAACCCAACAGCCAAGCAGAAAATCCCAACAATTCCCGCCTGTGATCAGAGCCGGCACTTTCTTTATCTGGCGAAAAAGGAAATGAAGCAAAATACCTCAAAATAGAGAGAGAAAGAGCGAAAAATGGTTATTAAACATCGTCAACGACGTGTCGCTTGCCAATCTCTTGGAACGGCTCATATATATATGGATGTATGTATGTGTATGTGTGTGTGTGTGTACCTTTCCAGCTAAAGCAAAAACAAAAACCGCAATCAAGCAACGACCTTGAAGCTTAGCCCAAAGTGCTTGTTGCTGTTTTTGTTGTTGTTGCTGTTGGTGTTGCCGTTATTAGACACTCAAATGGTATTTAGTTTTCGGCCTGACGTACTCACGCTTAACTTTAGATATACAAATATATGTATATAGATATATATATATATATACTTTTTTTTTTGGTACGTACAGTTTGCTGGAAAACCAGTTTTATATTTTCGTTGTTGACCATTATTGTTGTTGTTGTTCGTTCGTTGTCGGTTGTCGGTTGTCGTTTGTCTATTGGCTGCTGTATGCTGGTCTGATGTTTTTGGTGTTATACCATATGCTACCTGCTAATGAGCTACACAGTAGAAAACAAAATACATATATATCCATGCTCATACACGCGTATATCGGCGGAATGACGTTAAATAAATATTTTTTCTAAAGTTAAGTTTTATTGAAGAGGAGAAATATGTCGTGTTCAAGCAAGATGCTCTCCACAAATATGCATATGTAATTAGCAGCTGCGCAATGTGCAGTTAGCTGTCATCAGTTAGTGATTGCTGAGTAGTGTCGAGTTAGCTTACCTCAGCAAACAAATAATACAACACAGGTATTGTAGATTGGAGACTAACGGTTTTTTGTTGCATTTATTTGTAGAGTTATGGTGTACATAACAACGCAGGACTTAAACCAACTTTGCAATTGAATAAAATTTTTTACAATTTTGTAATATAAATGTAGAAAGCATAAATAGTAAATTTTTGGAACAAATTTTTTTACCTTTTATTTATTTTATATATAGGCATGCATTAAAATTGTCAAAAATATGGTGGAGACTTGAAAAATAATGATTTCAAGCGAATATAAGCTTGATCTTACTAGAACTGCAGTTAATAGTAATCACTACGTCGCCTTGTGGAATATGCTAAAAAAAAAGTCTACAAAACTCAAGCCAAGAAACGATTGAAGGGAACAGCAGCATTTACATTCGATTTATAAAATAGAAATCAACGGCAATTTAGACAGCAAGCTAAAGAGCAACAGCTTCAAAAGCTTCAAAAGTTATTAACACGTCACATGAAAAAAAAACAAGAAGAGAAGCAAGTAAACAGCATTAAGCGAAATTGAACGACTAGTAGCTACTCTGTAGCCACATGAAAAGGAGTTCAAACTTTTCACTGCCTTAAATCGCCCAAAAATGATCAGTTTCCAATTTATATTCAAGTCTCCAATTGCAAATTTCTACAATTTATTAAGTCTCCAAATCTCAAATTTTTTAAGTTACATCAAAGAAGTTGTTTTTAATGCAGATGTTTAAATTAGCATATCCCATTCTCAATGTATGATTGTAGGGTATATTAGTTCACTGATGTTGATGATATTTGACTGAGTTGCGTGTGCTGTGTGTGTGTGTGCTGGTGTTTTGTGGAGACTTTGGCTACCGTTTAATGGCAGGCAGAGCAATGAAAGCGGCGACGACGTCGACATCAACGTCGACGAGTTGTGTCTCTTTACCCATTTTCTTTATGTTTGTGCTTTGACGCGATTTATGTCATATCTTATCAATTACAACTGATTAGAGCTGCGACGAGCTCATCAACAGCAGCAGCAGCAGCGGGAGACAAACGCAATGCTCGCTCGCAGTGCCCCATCCCCCCTCCGAACACCCTTTCCCCTTTTTCCCTTCATTTTTGACATGTTGTGTGTGGTATCAGCGATTTGGCCTGGAATTAGTTCATGGACAAATTGTAGCTGGGGACTGCCAACGTTGGATGGGTTTACTCGTAATCGCATTCGATTAGTAGACACATATTTATATATATGTATATATAGAATGATCGACATCCATGTTCTCTATATTTACAGGGCTCCATTGAGGAGTGGCTGCAGCTGTTGCGCTTGGAGGAATACATACAACCACTGCTGGAGCAGAACTACAAAACGGTGCGCGATGTCACCCAAGTCACTTGGGAGGATCTCGAGGACATTGGCATTGTTAAGTTGGGCCACCAGAAGAAGATACTGCTGGCCATCAAGCGGGTCAAGGACATTATCAGCGGCAAATGGAATCCGGGCGGTGGCAATGCCTATCAGCAGCAGGTAAACGACACGAGAATTATTACCCGCATAGTATGCCAGATAGAGTCGTAGTCGTAGAAGTTGTGGTTGTGGCAGGCAGCAGAGAGGCGCGTTACCTGGAAAAAAAAAGAATATGACGTCAAGCGGAATGTTTTCAGCAACTTGGTTCAAGTTTTGTTTAAATTTTAGTCTTATATTTGTTTATTTTTGATTGATTTATGTTTATTTATTAAGCAAATGCTTTACTTCTTTTTGATATTTCCTGTTATTTATAGTTTATTTTAATTTTTTGCTTATAATTTGTTAATTTTACAACTTATTTCTTCTTATTTTCTTCGATTACATATTTATTTGATTAATGGGCGCCGTGCACCCGCTAGGAATACCAGCAGCGCAAGCCTTGGCAATTCAATGTGCCCATACCGAGTACGCCATCTTATGTGCCAACCACACGCGTCTCCTGGGACGACACCAAGATCTATGCGACGACGACAACGGCAATGGCAACGGTGATGCCAGCGAATATCTTGGCCAATGGTCACAGCGGTGGCCTCAGCAATGTCAGTGGGGGGGATGCCTATTATTGCACGGGCAGCAATCACGAGTGTTGCAACGGCAACGATGTGGTGCTCATTAAGGTGGGTGTGTGTGTGTGGTTAAGTGTGTGCCTGTGTCTGTGTGTGTGTGAGTGAGTGTGTGGGTACTCGACAAATGTCAGTCGTTTGCAGTCGTCGTCCTTGAACTTTAAAGTGGCAGCAACTACAAATACATTCTCTCTCTCTTGCTCTCTCGCTCTGTGCAGGTGCGTCAGCCGCGTGGCAAGAGCCTGGAATCGCTGGAGGATATACACGACAACAGCACGCGCAGCCATTTGACCTTTAGCCACTACACGACCACAGACTATGGACACTTTGGGCCGCCCACAACAGCAGCGGCGGCCGCAGCAATGGCTGCAGCAGCCACACTTCAGCAGCAGCAACACCATCAGTTGCTCCAGCAGCAACACCAACAACAACAGGCCGCAGCTCGCCTGCTTGGTAGCAATGCAGCAGCGTTGGCCTGGCGACGTTCCTACGATGATGGCGACATTACACCCACCAACGATGCCACACGTGAGCTGCTCTATGAGGAGGGCGGCGGCACACTGCCCCGCCAGCAGCGTGGCATCCTCCAGCGGGCTGTGCTTAATACAATGCCGCCATTGGAGCATCATCACTACATGAATGCGGCGGCGGCGGCAGAGTATGTGACGGCAGGCGGTGCAGATGCCACAACGGTGAGTAAACTGTCCCAAAAAACAGAAGAGGCAACATATCAACGAGAGATAGCAATCTTGAGCAGTCAAAGATGCCTTCTTCTGCCAATCTCGAGTGAAATCTTGCCTCTTGTTAATTACCCACTCATGCCACGAGCCAAATTCTAATCGAATTCCAATGTTGCAGGCCTTTCTCGGCGGCAGTCCCTTGACGGGCAAGAAGATAGCGCCCGAACCGCCAAGGCGTCACTGCAGCATACGCAACTCGCGACAGTTGAGCGTGGAGGCAACGCAACAGGCTGCAGCAGCAGCAAACAATCAACAGCAGCAACAACAGCAGCAACAACAACAGCAGCAACAACAACTACAACAGCAGCAGCAACAGCACATGTTCTATGGCCATACGGCGCAACATTGGCAACAGCAGCAGCAGCAAGTTGGAGGAGTTAACTCGCAGCAGCAGCAGCAACCGATCTATGCGAACTATGCAACCATACAGCAGACAACGGCAGAGATACACTGCGAGAAGTATCACGACAATAAGTCAAATTCCAGCATAGATTCAATTGACACGATACCGTTTGCCAATGAGAACACCGGCACCATTAAGCAGCGACTGCTTAATCGCCAGGAGCTGCAATCGAGCGTGGCAGGTGGTGGAGGTGGAGTTGGTGGACTGACGGGATCAGTGCTGAGTGCTGGACACCATGCGGCCGGCACGCATTTGCATTCGTCCAGCTCCAGTTCCAGTTCGTCGTCGACAAACACCATTGCCAACAATATAGCGCATTCGTTCCACTCGCTGAAATCTTCCAGTTCGCTGCACGACGCAACAATCGCCCGCAGCGACAGCATGAACAGCACGGCGAGTGCCGGGAGCAGTGCTCTCCACTTGCGTTCACCCACTTTGGCAGAGGCAGCAGCAGCCGCAGGCAGCGGTGGTCTGATGGAGTCATCGACATCGCCAGAGCCAACGAGTGGAGTTGCTGCTGCTTTAGCAGCGCCTGCACCTGCTGCAGTGGCTAATGCCACGGTGCCGCCAAAAGTGTCGGTCAATGTGCTCAACGATATTGGCAATATGCTCGCCAACTTAACCGATGAACTCGACGCCATGCTGGAGGAGGAGAAGCGTGTGGGTCTCAACATTGACAGTGAGTAAAGAGGAGGGGAGGCCGGCAAAAACATCAAATCGAAAGCAAAGTTTCCTTAAGCTAAAAACTCCCACATCTCGAACGAGAGAACATTTCACGTAGTGTAGCTGAAATTTTTGTGTGTAATCGTCGTCGTAGTTACTCGTTACTCGTAACTCGTATCTCGTTACTTTGTTTCTGCCTGCGTCAAGTTTTTCAGTGTTTTTACTTTGTATTAAATGCTTAGTTTATAATTTGTATGTATTATCTATAATTTTATTGGTTAAGTTCAGTGTTTTGTGTACTCGTTGGCATGTGTGTCGAGTGCTAGCAGCGAGTAGACGCGTATGCATAAGAAAATATTTTCGAATAATTGGCCTATAAATATGTTATAGCAAACATAAATCTAATATAATTAATTTTTAAATCGAAATACAATTTTTTGTGCATTTAATTTTGTTTTCATTGAACAATTCCTGCAATTTAGAAGACATTCCAAAAAACGCAACCCCAATTTAGATCTGCTATAACATAAATTAAACCAATTGGTGAACGATTAAAGTATTTGAATTGTGTAATTGACAAAGGCCTGTTTTATTATTTATGTATTTTGAATACACACACACACATGTGTAATAAATGTAACTTGAAGAACTACAACTGAAAAGCTTTTGAAAAACGTATACTTTTGTACTTTCCCTTTGAATGTTAACAAGAAAAACAAAAATCACACAACAGAATTAAAACAAAATACAAAACGCAAAAATATCTAAAAATGATGAAAAAATAAGCGCAAATTGCATATATGCAACACTTGCATAGTTAATATATAGCATAATATATAAATATATATATATATATATATATGTAAACATTTAATAAATATTTAAACAAGAAAATCATTTATATGAGCAAGTATTTAGTGGTTTGATACTAAACAAGAAATTGAAGATAATGAACAAGAAGAATGAAAACAGAAACAGAGAAACTGCAAAGCACACAACAAGAAACAGAAAACACACAAAAAAACACAACAAAATAAACGAAGCAAAACAAAAGCAACAAATAACTATTTAGCAACAACTTTTCTACTACAATGCATTTCTTTAGTTTTTACTTGCAAAATCATTTGTATTTTCTTTCATTTTTTTAAATGAACATTATAAACTAGAAATCAAATTAAACATCATTTACTTGTGACACTTTTGTTTTATATACTATATTTTAAATATGTATACAAATCAATACAATGCAAAAACAAAAATAACAATAAAATAAACAAGCGAAATCTATATGAATGAATGTATAATTAAGTGTTATTCCATATAAACTATAAAATTCATTATATATTAAATATACAAATTATATATATATTTAAATATATATTAGCGTTACATTAAGCAAGCAAATACGGGCATGAATGCTAAATTAACGTATAGAAATTCCGTGGTATACACTTCTATTGCCTTTCTTTATCATTTACTTAAATAAACGTTTTTTAGTGAAACAAACATTGTTTTCGTTTCCATTCGACAATTTTTCAGTTGTAAAGCAAATTTTTGCGCTAAGTTAATTTGTTTTGGTGCGCATATCATTAGTAATTGAAATTGGAAATATACATATACGTATACATATATGCATATAGTACATATATATATTAACAAAAGCAAAAACAAAAACTCACACAACATGTAAAGCACATAATGGACAAAACAAAAATGATAACAAACAAAACCAAACAAATTAAATAAAATTTCATAGTAAAAATGAATGATTTGATTTTATTATGGGAGTCCTAATTTTGAGATAGCCACAAAGTAAATTTAAATGATTGCGCCCTTTTTGTATGATGCAGGGTTGTTTTAAAAAAATACGAAATTTTCATAACAGAACTATTACCCACTTAACATTAATACCAAAATGTCTCGCTAGCTGTCTACTCCACACGCAAGCCCGCAGCAGAGCCCACTCCACACTTAACAGTGTGATGTTAGCTGCTTCGCTAGATATCGATATATATGGCACTTAGCAGTATTTGCGAGCAAGCCATTGGCGACCACATTGAGTCAGCTTTTCACCTACGCCGTGTTCGGACGCTCCAATAATTTTAAGATAGTCTTTAGCATTTATAACGAAAGAAATAACAATAATAGAAGTGTGTGTGTCTACAATTATTCATATTTCTCCAAATGTAGTACTATAGTCGTTTTTAAATTCGTGCGCGTCTCTCTTTCTCTGTCTCTCTAATACACTTACAACGCAGTTCAACAAATACTATTATTTTATTGTTTGTTATTTGACAAAATTTCCCATGTGAAAAGTATTTGCATATATGCATATATTATTCTCAGCACAGACGATTACGATTACACACCCATGTGATTAATGCTAAATTAAAATCTATCCAATCAAAGTAGCAAAATAAAAAATCAAATGAAAATTATGAATGCAAGTGAAAATGCAAAAGCAAACTAATTGAAAAAAAGGCGCTGAGCGAGCTGTGGTGACAAAAGTGAAAATTAATTTAAATTGAAGCGCTGTCGCAATTTAAAATAGTTGTGTGGAATTGGCAAACGCGCTAACAGCAAATCGTACGTTGTGCAAAATGTCCAACACTGAAGACAGCGAGCTGGACCCGCAAATTCAGGTAAGCCAAGACAAATGCCAAAAATGCATTGCACGTGTCTGTCCCTCTCTGCTACCCACCCATTCACCTGCACCCTTGGCCAATACATTGGGTGCCAGGCAGTGACAAGAGCAGAGCAAAAACAACAACAATAAAATGCTCAGCTGTTGTTGCCTTGACTCGTTTTATTGTTTTTGTTTTGTAAGCTGTTGTCGTTGCTGTGACGCTCTCTTTGTTTGCGTGTGTGTGTGTGTGTGTGTGTGTCAGATAGTCTCTCCATCCTCCCCTTCACTATTAATTAGTTTGACAGTTGTCATAGCCTCTTACAGGAAGGCACCGTTAGATATTTATTCATTGCACTCTGTGTTTTACAATTACATTTTAATCCGTTTTATTGCATGCTTCGCTTTTACGCTTGGCTACATTTCGTTGTCTGGCTTGTTGTCTAAACAACAATAATAATAATCAATTTTATTATATTATAACTTTGCGACTCAATTACACAAATTGCTTCCTTTAATCAAACTGTTTCCATATTCATGAAAATTTATACTGACACAACATCTGTTTATGCGCTTTTCCAGAGTTGCTAACAGAGACATCCTCTCTTCTTCTTCGCTATCTGTTTTTCACGCGCACAATGTCAAATGTCCATGTCCTTGTCAAGTGTATTTGTCTTGCTGCCTCTTCCAAGTAATTGCTTTTTACGCTTTGTGCTCCTTGTGCGTAGCTTCGAACTTGCATTCATGCATATTCCATTTACGCACTTGTCCTCCTTGTTTTTCTGTGTGTGTGTGAGTGTGCATACTGTCACTCTGGTCCGTTTCAGGTAAAGCAAAACCAAACTCGATGAGGGGAATGTGAGGAAGGGCAATGGCATGCATAAAATTAATATATTGCGGGTAAAATGCCAAAACGCCGACGCAAGCAGTTGAAAACAAATGCGCAAACGTTTTGCCTGTTTCTTTCATTCGACTTTGAAAGCCTCGTGCGCAGTTTGCATTAATCAAGCTAGGTTTGCTCTTTGTTTTCTTGTTTTTATTTATTTTTCATTATTTCTTACGTATTCATAAAGTTGTGTGATATATTGATTATGATTCGTTGCAATATGACTTGTAAAAATATAACTTAGAAAAAACCCAACAAGTACCAATAATTTCCCACACAGCCGCCATTCGTCTATTTTTATGCCCTCTCTTGGAGAGCAAAAATAAAGAAATGAAAAATATACCACGCTGCGTAAAAAGATTAAGAAAAACAAAACCGCTTGATGAGCGGCATACGGTTTGGATTGAAACGTTTGTAATGTCTATAAATATATTTGTGTGTGTGAGAATGTGAGAGAATTTATTCATTTGCCAATATATGTACACATTTAGATTGGAAGCCTCGCGAAAACAAGCAAAAAAGGAACTGAAAAACTCGTTTTTTCCGCATAAATTGCGAATATTCGTAAATATTGCCAAATAAACTGTAAACAAAGCAAAATACACTGTGTATGTGCGTATAATTTGTATAAATATTTATTTATTACTATACATATACTGTGTCTTTGTGGTTTTATGTCTTATACAGCACTTCCTCTTATTAAGTTGTTGTTGTTGTTGTTGCTACTATTTCCATGTCATAGAGGAAGAGAGAGAGAGAGAGATGGAGAGGGGAATGCGTTAACATGTTTATTCATAGACTCTGTGACACAGAGATTGGGTGCAAAATACTCGATGACGTCTGCGGGGCGTACGACAGACAAAGACACCTATAAAACATAAAGCTTAAAGTATAAAGGCTTCTGCTGTAGCTTTATCTCCGATTTGGACAGCTGTTCCAATGTTTGTAGTTGCTCTTAATGGAATTTGTTTTTATGTCAGGCACACATCGCTACCTCTCTCTCTCTCTTTCCCACTCCCATACACGCGTCAATGTTTAGTCATTTGCGTGGGGAGTTTTTTTTTATTTGAGGTATCAACTTTCTTCAACGTGAGTTGTACAATTAGTGGCCACTTATCGCTGATAGCGCGATAATAGTTGCCAAAATGTGAAAACAGTATATCACTTAATCCCAAAAATAGAATTGATGGAACAGAAAATAATACATAGCTATTAAGAAATATATATTCGTATTTAATATCAGCATGTTACCTTGTTCCACTTGATAATTTGATTAACAGAGGAAATTTTAGCCATAAATGACGAAAATTATGCTAATGACTAATAAAATACGACATATTTGTCGGCAAGGTGAGACAACGCGACACAGAGAACACGACAAACACTAATGAATCACACATAAATCGTGCTTGACAAATCACCTATGAATGTAGATAGCTATATCTCTATCAACGATTGTAATTGCTTCAAGTGTAATATATAAAATGCTACTTCTAATCTTTCTAGTATCGCAATTACATTCAATTTTATTATTCAATTTACCACAAAAAAGAGAAGCTCAAACTGGCAGCGGTGGGACTCGAACCCACGCCTCCGAGGAGACTCGGCCACGTTAGCAAACAACCGATCGAGCCACCAAAATACTTCTGCTCAAACCCTACACTTGGCCCCGATTATTAATAGCCGCCAATTGTAGCAAGACTTTTGCAACCACATATTTACAGGGGGCAAACAAACAAACAACACATTTGTATTTGCTTTACACTTGCAACAACGAGCAAACTTGAAGGCTTGCCGTAACCAGTGTTGCAACCAATACAATGTATTGTTGGCAGCGAGATTATTATTAACTCACCTTTCTGTTATTTGTCGTATTTTACACTAATTCAACGAAGATGTACCATGGTTAAGTCGTCAATCCGTATCTATCGCTAGAGTATCTTTCATTCGGCTTAAGACAGTTGCTTTGTACTTATTTTGTGCCGTTTGCTGGTTGTTTGTCGTATTCAGTTATTCGGCGGCATCTCCGACACAATCACTCAGAGGTGCTCTCTTCAACATCATCATCATCATCATTATTATCAACTTGTCTCTTCAATGATGCATAACAAACAACAAAAAAAAGTGTGCGGCAAAAGCCGGCGGTTACCGCACATAATTTGCATTTATTGTTTGTATATTTTCATAATTAATTAATTGCTATTGCCGCAAGCAAGCCGCTCAACAATTTTGTTAAGTTTCTATTTTCATTTATTTACCTGCTGCATCAAAATTTCAATGGTAAGAAATCTTGCCAACAGCAAAATAATATCTGTTTCCGCTCTTGCAATCAGACTTGTCGCGAGCAATATGCTTAGCCATATCAAATCAGAATCTTATCATTTAACAATGTTATTAACTTACTGCAACAGCTATAAAAAAAAAAAAGTTCAATTGCTTCTAGTTGTGAATTTGAAGAGACGCATTTTCCTAACAGGTTTTGGTTAGTTTAAAGGTCAATTGGTCGAAAATTCGTTCAAGTTAATGGTGACTTATAAAAGTAACCATTCGGGTTTAGTTGATGTGAAATTTTAAGTATGTTAAGTACAGATTCGACTCAATTTTTGTTTTAGCTTTCTTTGTTTTCTATATGTATCAAGAGGCAATCTAATCTGATACTGCAACTCGGCTTCGAATAACAACAGTGGATTTATCTTTTTTGTTTGAGTTGTAAACAAGTAGTTTATCTAATATCTCTTGCTGCGCTTCTTAGGTTTACATTTTTCACAATCCCATTTTCCCCATTGTCTCTCATCTGTTGACACAACTCTATTTTTGGTTTTTGGCTTTTGGGCTAATTAAAATTGTTGCGGTCAATTGCGTTTTGAGTCAAGCTACGCTGGGTTTGTTTTTGGGGCTGCCCCAGAGGCGGCGATGCTTGTTGTGTGCCTTACCCTTTTACTGTTTTTGTTTTATATAACAACACTTTCAGCGACAACAATGGCAGAGGCAACACTTGAGCTAGTTTTGCTTGAACTACATTTTTATTGTAGCCAGCCCAGCTAAACTTTCTATTAGCCGCATAGCCAAAAATCTGCCCTCAATAAATATGGATATATGCGATGTGTTTGTTTTTATTAGTTTTCGTATATTTCCAATTTGGCAACACCAAATGACGCAGTCACACTTTGTACAACTTATTACAGTTGAATGTCCTTTTGGGCACACATACCTTGCACGTGCCAGTTTCCGTTCCTGTATTACACAAGGCAAATCGATGAAAATACGGCTTCCATTTTACGACTCGAATTTCCTTTCTTCCGTTCTGCCTTTGGCAACTGTTTACGCAGCGCTCCCTGCTGCTGGTGCGAGGCCACCACAGAACTAGGTCATATCGGGTCAGGTCAGGCTTTAGTTGTAATCGGCTGTGGGCCTGTCCTTTGCGGCAAAGCAAGCATCACGCCACTTTACAGTAGCCGAGTACCTCGCTGACTTTAGTTTGCCTGCTTTCTGGCGTCATTTCTACTTTGCGTTTCGCGGGGTGTGTCCTCAACAGCTGGTTGCTGCATGATGGGGCAAGCCATTCAGCTAACGATAAGTGGCAGTGCGTAATGCATTGAACTTAAATTCCTATGGGCATTACCCGACTAGACGACAAGCTGACTAGTTTGACTCTTTGTCTCAGCCTTTCATATTATTCCATATATATATTTGTATAAGTAAACTCTAAAATTGATCAAATAGTTATGAGTTCAAGTTCAAGAACAAAAGGGGCTTTCATTTATGCCTAAATTTATTACTGCAACTACTTTAGTTGAATGTACAATTGAACCAGATTCTCGCACCATGAACAAAATGAACTCTCGATATTGAACATGGGACAAGTGTGGCAGCTCAATAATTTAGGGCCAAGTGCGCAATGTGACCATAAATCCCCAAAGTTGACACAACTCGTTAGTTGGCAGTTGTCAGTCATCTTGGCTAACAGCAGAAAGAGACGAGGACGACGTAATCAACTTTATTGCCTGTTTGTCCCGTTCGTGAAGGGCGCCCTTTTGTCTGTCAGTCTGTCCTGTAAAGCTCGCAGTTGGTGGATGAGGAGGAGGGAGTGGGGTTGAGGTTGAGAACACGTCATCTCGGAATGGCCCTTTAAGTTTTAGATAATTTAAACTATGATCAAAAAGCCTTCGCTTTTGAAGATAAGTTGAGTTTTGACGAAGTTATGGCATTTTGAAGTTTCGACCTATGCCCATACACCGATATATCGATTTTCGGGCTATAATTTTTACTTGTCTTCCGACCTCAAATTTCGTTTTCAACTTTAAATGTACGATTGATTTAGGGGCAAAACTATGATCAAAAAGCCCTTGCTTTTTAAAATCAGTTGAGTTTTGACGAAGTTATGGCATTTTGAAGTTTCGACCTATGCCCATACACCGATATATCGATTTTCGGGCTATAATTTTTACTTGTCTTCCGACCTCAAATTTCGTTTTCAACTTTAAATGTACGATTGATTTAGGGGCTAAACTATGATCAAAAAGCCCTTGCTTTTTAAAATCAGTTGATTTTTGACGAAGTTATGGCATTTCGAAGTTTCGACCTATGCCTATACACCGATATATCGATTTTCGGGCTATAATTTTTACTTGTCTTCCGACCTCAAATTTCGTTTTCAACTTTAAATGTACGATTGATTTAGGGGCTAAACTATGATCAAAAAGCCCTTGCTTTTTAAAATCAGTTGAGTTTTGACGAAGTTATGGCATTTCGAAGTTTCCGACCTATGCCCATACACCGATATATCGATTTTCGGGCTATAATTTTTACTTGTCTTCCGACCTCAAATTTCGTTTTCAACTTTAAATGTACGATTGATTTAGGGGCTAAACTATGATCAAAAAGCCCTTGCTTTTTAAAATCAGTTGAGTTTTGACGAAGTTATGGCATTTTGAAGTTTCGACCTATGCCCATACACCGATATATCGATTTTCGGGCTATAATTTTTACTTGTCTTCCGACCTCAAATTTCGTTTTCAACTTTAAATGTACGATTGATTTAGGGGCTAAACTATGATCAAAAAGCCCTTGCTTTTTAAAATCAGTTGAGTTTTGACGAAGTTATGGCATTTCGAAGTTTCGACCTATGCCCATACACCGATATATCGATTTTCGGGCTATAATTTTTACTTGTCTTCCGACCTCAAATTTCGTTTTCAACTTTAAATGTACGATTGATTTAGGGGCTAAACTATGATCAAAAAGCCCTTGCTTTTTAAAATCAGTTGAGTTTTGACGAAGTTATGGCATTTCGAAGTTTCGACCTATGCCCATACACCGATATATCGATTTTCGGGCTATAATTTTTACTTGTCTTCCGACCTCAAATTTCGTTTTCAACTTTAAATGTACGATTGATTTAGGGGCTAAACTATGATCAAAAAGCCCTTGCTTTTTAAAATCAGTTGAGTTTTGACGAAGTTATGGCATTTCGAAGTTTCGACCTATGCCCATACACCGATATATCGATTTTCGGGCTATAATTTTTACTTGTCTTCCGACCTCAAATTTCGTTTTCAACTTTAAATGTACGATTGATTTAGGGGCTAAACTATGATCAAAAAGCCCTTGCTTTTTAAAATCAGTTGAGTTTTGACGAAGTTATGGCATTTTGAAGTTTCGACCTATGCCCATACACCGATATATCGATTTTCGGGCTATAATTTTTACTTGCTCGCCTTTAACCTTTCCCATTTGATTTATATGGTTTGTGACTCAAGTTGAGCGGCGCTTTCTGCTGCGTCCCTTTTCGTTGCGCGCCTTTCATTCAGCACCCCGACCCTGACAAATGCAACAAAAAATCAAGAAAGAAGAAAAAACGTCAGCACATCGCGTGATTTGCACACATTATTTGGCGTCGGTTCTGTTTCCATGTGATTTTGACCCCGTTTGTGGGTGAGGAGACTCTTTAACATTTTAACATTTCGAAAGCTGCTGACGTATTGCTCAACTAATCGATAATTCAGGTTCGTTTTAAAATTTCTAGAAGTGTTCATCCGAGGTAACATTTTCTAGTAATAACACTATTTCCAATACTTTTTT
The DNA here is from genome assembly GCA_035044105.1 of Drosophila nr. perissopoda 5 BK-2023a. Lineage (NCBI taxonomy): Eukaryota > Metazoa > Arthropoda > Insecta > Diptera > Drosophilidae > Drosophila > Drosophila nr. perissopoda 5 BK-2023a. The sequence goes on along the minus strand of JAWNMK010000639.1, from coordinate 2,254,809 downwards.
AAATTTTAATCATTAAATAATTAAACATTGGGTATGTTCAATTCATGTGTATAAATCTCTAGCACATTTCCAATTGAATTTTAAATATTTCTTGGCAATGTCATCGTTTTTTTTTTTATTTCTCTTTTTTTTATATACTTTTTGCTGCTGTTTTTTAAGCAGGCGTTGCGCAAATATTTGCAGTTATGAACATGTGTGTGTGTTTGTATATGTTGGTAAAATTCTGAGGCGTCATTCGGTCATACAATAAGTAATTATTTGCCTCATCGCAGATAATCAAATATTTTTGCGCACTCATAGCCATAAGTACAGCTGGTTGCTGCTTGGCTGCGCAGCTTGCTAAGCAATTTATCCGTCTGGGTTTTATATCTCTTCTTCTTGTTACGATTCAATTGCAATGTCATCAAAATGTTATGATGTCAAACGACGGAATCCTCATTGACTCTGCTGGATTGTTGTCAATAAATATATTCTTCGTATTGTGTTTATTTTTTGAAAAGGTCTTTGCCTCTTGTGGGGCCGTCGCACACGGTATGAATTAATTAGTGCATCGTATGTGCCGGTAGGGGGCGTGTTTGTTGCTAAGTAAGTAAGTTTTTTATATTCAGTTGATTGCATGTTGTGCACATTAAAATTGTTGAAAAACAAATGCAAGCAAAAACTTTTAATTAATAAGCACTTTGCACAAAGCTAAACCAGACAAAAAGTTGTGCCTCTTTTGTGCGCCTCCTTTGTGCCATCATCGCGCGATGCCAGCGAATTCCTGGAAAGTTCAACTGCTTCAAATTTCTGCAGCGTAGTTTACGACGAAACTGGTTTTTAGGGGCCACAACACAGCCGAAAAGCTAAACTCGAAACCGGTCTAAAACTTAAGTGCTCCCCCGCACCTCCGCCCGTTGTTCGTCTGGGCATTTTAAATCAATCAGTCTCCATCCAGACTCTGCCCTGCGATGCTCTGCTTCGTTCCACACACACACACACACATTCACACACGCACGCATGCATGTGCTTACCTTCGCCTGCCCCTTGCTTGTATCCGGCATGCGAAGAAATGTCCAACGAACACAACACGATAAAAATCAAACTGGGACAAGCTTAATAAAAGCTGCTACAATAAAACCTACGCACACCATCTCGGTTATATATGTGTTGTGTATACAGACAACGATCCGTCCGAAAATATGATAATTAAAACCAGTTTGAATCTTTTTTTTTTTTTTGTTTTTCTTTTGACCAAAACAAAAACTGTAACCGCATGCAGTTCACCGATCCGTGGCAATACACGTTGTTGCTGCTTGGTTGGTTGGTGCACGCCCGCCGACAGCTGCATTGTACATATGGGAATTTAAAATGAATTAGCAAGAAAAACCGAAATAATTAAAAATAAATAACAGCAAAAAATATGGGCAATCTTCGATTGAGCAAATTTCCCATGGCATTTATGCAATTTGACTGCTTAACATTTCACATCATTCTCTGTAAAGGGCATTGCCATAGCAAATGTTACTTTACTGCTGTACGCTGCTATGTTAAATGGTTGCTCTGCTTGCGCGCTTGCTGATGTTGGCATGGCGGTCCGCGTTGAGCTGCGCTGCTCGCGAGTACAATGATTTTCTCTCGACGGTCACGGGTTCGAATCGCGGTGGAGGGGGAGGTAAAAGAATTGTTTTTCTCTGGAATTTGTTTATGTGCCCCTAGGTTTGTTATGGAATTCGCTGCTCAAAAAGCGATTTCATGTCCACATGGGGCGAGAGCAACGCGTTTTAATTCACTCCTCGAAGGATACGCGATTACTTCATTGCTTAGCGGATCCTTTACTCGACCTATATAAACGACAATACTTTTTTATAAACTTGAAACGCCTTTCATATCTTTTAACAATTGTTTTTTTTATTATCTTTTATTGGCTTAACCGTTTTGTGTGTTTTTTGTTTGTTTTGCTTTATATATACACTTAGAAACTATGCTTAATAGGTTTCGCTGTTTACAAGTAAATTTAATAGGATGCAAAAAAAGAAATGCATTGACAAAAAGAAGATTACAACAAAATAAGAGTAGGTCGTAGTTTAAAAATGAACAGTGACTAATTTTTTGGGCAGCTACTTTTGTATCAGCATCTTCATCATTATCTCAAAGGGGCCTCTATACAGCTAAGTACATATGTAAATTGATAGTTGTTAACTTTCAAAATTTAGACAAACTCGTAGCCAATGCCAAACTGGAAACCATTCGAGACCCTGTCAGTGGCCTGACGACTCAACGGGATGCAGTAGTTCAGCTCGATGCGGGCACGCTCCGCCAGCTTGATAGCCAAACCCAAGCCATAAGCGCTGCGCATGTTATCTGGAAAGGGATTGAAGAATGAGCTACATATTTTCTTTTTGAAATGGGAAAAATACGCACCAGTTGTAAATGCATTGCTATTGCCCATATTGTAGAAGAAATGCATACGGAAATGACTAGCGAGTCCCTTGAAGACGCCCGCAAATGGCAGCGGTGTCCACAGATGTGCGCCCGTACACCAAAAGGTCTGGGCACCGATGGGCGTGCCCTCGACAACGGGTCCGGCGCAGCCAATCTTAAAGCCACGCAACGTTAGCGGACCGCCGCAATAGAATAGATTGCTAATGGGCAGCACCGTTGTCTTCTTGGTCTCCTTCATGACGCCAACACGGGCACAGAACTGTGCCACCAAACCCGCAAAAAGCGGCACATTCATCTCACCATGCGCCGTGCTGCTGGTGTATGCCACATTGCCGCCCAGTCCGCAATACTCGTTGACGGACTTCAACATAATGCCACGGGTGGGAAACACATTGCTATCCCTATTGTCAAAGACCAGGGAATAACGCAGCAGCGATGCCAACTTGGGTCCACTATGATCGCGTATGGCAAACGGCACCGATTTGTTCAACAAACCCAGGTCCCTTATCGAATTCTCATACTGCAGCGAGTGTGTGAGCTGTTCAAGGCGGATATAAATATATATCAATATATATAGAGATTATAGATTATGGTTATCCAAAAATAAACTAACATCGACGCCGAGCATAGTGTGTGCACTGAAGTCAATCAGGTAGCCCAAGTTGGTGGTCTGAAATGAGCTGATGTCGAAGCGATCCGTTTGTCGAAACACGCTGAACGACACTCTGTAAAACATAAATAAACCCCAATTAACTCAAATGATCAAGTAACGTTATGCAACAAAAGTAAACCCCAATTAACTATCGATTTATATCGATAATCGATTACATACTCGGGTCGATTCTCGCGAAAGCGTGTATGAAAGAAGGGCTTCCAGAATTTCAGCTGTAGATCGTTGGCTCGGGTGCTGCTGTAGCTGCCCTGCAGCGAGATGCTCTCGCCGCGTCCAAAGATATTCGGTATGGTCAGCTCGGTGCGCAGTGAGCCCTCGTTCTGGCCAATCTCTGTGCCCGCCGAGCCCATGATGCGTGTGTATTCGTTGCCCTTGAAGGTCACCTCGTAGCCCTGCGGCGTCGCATCGGCGCCACGACTGATATCGATGTGCACGGAGACATCCTTGAAGATGCCCAGCTCATGCAGATACGATTTGGCTGACATCGCTTCGAGCATCATCGACTGAAAGTTGTCCGCCTTGAACAGACCCTCCGCTGCCCGCTGCACATAGTCATTGTGGGTGCGCAGCAATCCGCCAACATTAACCTTGTCCACACGAGCTGATATTTTGCCCAGATCATATTTGCTATTTGGATCCTTGGGCATGGGACCGCCAGCCGGCGATTTTGGCATTTTGTGTTTGTTGCTGTTGTCGTTGATGGGTTGGCAATAGCTGCAATGAAAGAAATATGTGTTCAATATCATTATTAATATAAGATTTCTATTTATACAACTCTGAACCATAAATTTCCTTTGCATTTGTCTTGCAGATTGAACTTGAGAATCTCAATAGTGCTACGGATGAGATTAATAAACTCGAAATTGAATTGGAGGTATGACAAAATTGTAATTCTCCTCAAAAGCACTCTTAACTCGCTCTATTTTTATATATCTTTCAAATAGGAGGCCAACTCAACATTTCGCATACTGCTGAATGAGTCGACGCGCCGCTTGAAACTCTCCTCCAAGAAGCTAGGGAATTGCATTGAGAAGGCGCGTCCTTACCACGAGGCGCTGGATAAGGCGCGCGAGGCGCAAATTGAATGCCAACAGGCGGCAGTCAAATTTCAGCGAGCCAATGGTAAGACACAAACAAACAAGCAAACAAGCTGAACTCCAGCTAAAGTCGAAAAAATGCATTCTTGCAGAGATTCATGCAGCCGCCAAGGAGACTGTGGCGCTGGCCGAGCAGCGTTTCATGTCCAATTCACACGAGTGGCAGTTCGACAATGCCTGGCAGGAGATGCTGAATCATGCCACCCAGAAGGTGATGGATGCCGAGAAACAGAAGGCCGACTGCCATGCGGAGCATCAGCGACGAACGCGACTCTTTCACACCGCCGAGCAGAAGTTGCAGCAGCTCGAGGATCGCTTCAGGCGCAGCATAAACAAATCCCGACCGTACTTTGAGGAGAAGCAGGTGTGCCAGGATCAGCTGCAAACGCAAAAGAATCGCATCCAGGAGCTGCAGCAGCAGGTGGCCAGTGCCAAGGCGACATATTCCACAGCGTTGCGCAATTTGGAGCGCATCAGCGAGGATATTCATCGGCAGCGTGGCGATTATCCGGCGTTAAGCAGTTCCCCGCCACCGCCAGGACCGCGAGAGCCGGGCGTCGGCGCCGAGCTGAATACACCAACATCGAGTACGTTGCCATCGCTGCCCGACTTCCATCTGGAGCTGGAGAAATGTGACTATCCATCGATAGCGGGCAGCCAAATGTCTCTCGGAGCGGGTAGTGCCACACCCGCTGCCACCCCATCCGCTGTTGAAACGGAGGATGAGCTCGACGAGGAGGAGGAGGATAATTTCCGCGACTACGATGAGTCAGCGTTGGGCAACGATCTGCGTGGCGTTGTCGACGAACGCCAACTGGAGGCGTTACGCCAAAAGGTCAAAATACTCGCAGTGCGACCCATCGAAGGCGGCGACGGTCAGCAGCAAAACGATGTGTGGGAACACGAATTGAAAGCCACCGTTGACAAACTGGATCATCTCATGATGCTCAAGGAGGCAGCCAAGCATCAGTTGCAGAAATCTACAGAGCTGCGACCCGATTCACTGGGTGCCGAGGCCTTCAAGCGTCACAGCGACATGGATGAAGTGGATGCCAGGGATGTTGTGATTAAAATAAGCACCGCCGCCGTATCAATCAATGTCCATCACAGTCTGCCCGTAACGCCACAGCATCAGCTGAAGCAACAGCATCATCAGCAGCAGCAGCGGCATCTGCAGCAGCAGCAGCCCAACGATAGCAGCATTAAGAAGCTGCAGCAGCAGCTGGCGCCGCTGCCATCGGTGAATGTTTCCATGCGTGAGTTGCCGCTACTCGCGAGACTCTCCAATGAGCTGCTCGATCGCAGCAGCGCCGCCATGGGCAGTGTTCGGCGGCAACTGCGACGTCGCTCCCTCGAATAACAGCAACAGCAGCAGCAACAACAACAACAACAACATCTCTCAAAACTCTAATATCAACTTAAAAGTTTGTTTATATTAAATGAATTGTAAACCGTTTGTGAATGCAGCAAAGAGAAACGCATTTAGTTCACAACACTGAATATTGAGTACACAATGCCTATAAAATATATATATATATTACGCATATATATATATATATCCACATCTATTTTTCGTATATATATTATATTATTAAATTATCATAAATGTTGAGTAATTGTTCCGAGTGTCCTGCGTGTTAATATTAACTTATTGATGTCCTTTTATGTGATTGCAAACCTTTTGAAAATTGTAAAAAGAAATGAAAAACGAAAGCCAGGCACTAAACAAATAAGCAGTTTTAAGTTAATGTTTAAAACAAAAATACTGAAAAAATAAGCCACTTACTAATTAAAGAGAAATCAGATAATTGGGCACATGCACTAAATAGTTTAGCCTAAAATAACGCATTAAAATAAAAAAAAAAAGATAGAAAAAAAACGGCACTCGTTTGAAATGAGAAATGCAACAAAAAATAACAAATACGAATTCAATTAGCCAATTAAGCAAATTTCTCAAATATCGTGAAGAATGCGCATAAGCTGAATATGAGTTATAAATGCAAGTATTTCTCTGTGTAGTTGAAATTACAATTTCCATTTAAAAATAAAATTTACATTTTAATTTAAACAAACTTGACTCGCCTTCTTTTTGGATTTCGGCTGATAAATGAGCAGCTTAAATGAAACCGGCTTTGTTTTGGCCCGCTGTAAACAATATGTTATCACTGCCCCAATATATGCAGCATAGCAATATCACAGCTGATGCCTTAAATATCCCTGCCACACACAGATCATAAGACCTTTTTCGCCTAATTATCTAATGCAGCGTCGAGCAACTGAAAATAAAATATTCCCGATGTATGATGTCATTTTGTGCTTGCATTTTGACACAAATCTATAAATGAAAAACAAAATTTTGGTCCGCAGTAGCCAAAAAAAAAAAATTATGTAAGCCAATAAGTATCAGTAGACTTACCTGTTTTGCGCGCCTACCAAGCTTGCTTGCCACTCGCGGCGATCGAATTTGGTGGGTTTGTGTTACAAATCCACAAAATATAAATAAATTAAAAGGCGCCTATTGACCAGCCAATTTTTAACTAAATTACTTTCGACTTGAAACGCACGCGTGCGACTAATGAATGTTTCACTAACAGCTCAAGCTATGGGCACCCTAAACTTTAACATTCGCTCAAAGTTTTTGGCAGTGCGCAGTTTACATTTGAAAAATATATATGTGAATTAATGATAACAAATTTATTCAACGGCGTATAGCTTACGGCAAATTGTGATTGTTAATAATAAATAAAAAACTAAGCTGCTAATGGGCTACAAGCTAATCCAGTAAATGTTCCCAATTGGTCATCTCTAAATTAGAGATGGCAATGTTATTGAGCGTTGTGACTGCCAACTATCGAGACACGCATTTCTATTTGTTTACAACAGCTGCTTCAGAGTTCCTTCTGAGAGATAAGAAAAGTCGAAATGAATCCAGCTTGAAAAGTACAATATTTTCAATGATTTCTATAGACCAATTTCGGTCAATGTATATTCACAAGTGCTTAAATAAACAGTACTACAACTAGGGATGCGTGGGCACGTTTCAGATGTATTTTAAAAAAATTACACGGAATTTCCTAGATAGCTTTTCGGGCATTATTCAGTTTGGTGCACTGGATGCCATTCGATTGCAGCTTACGCATTATATCGAGTGCCTGCTGCTTTTTGGCTAACGCAGTTGCATCGGCGCCAGACTCATCCAGCGTCTCTCGCTTTTTGCGAAGCTTGACTTCGACGCCACAAGCGCGCAGCTTGTTAAGTATTTGTTGTGTGTCGCCTTTATCAGTACTGTTGACAACTGTGGGTTTAATTGTTTTTGCTGCTGCCGTTGTTGTTGTTGCTTTACAAGCTGCTGTTGTTGTTGATACTTCACATGCTGAGGTTGTTGTTGTTGCTGTGCCCACAACACGGGCTGTTGCCAATGCATCCAGTCCCTTGAGATCTTCAATAATATTCTGCACCATATTAGCGTCATTTTTCAGCTTGGGCACATCGAAGCTGTCGCTTATTTTATACTGTTGTTTTTGGCTTGTGAGAATGGTACGCTTTGGCGCTGAATGACTCATACGTTTGGAGGGCGGCGGTCGCGCCAATTGTTGCTGTTGCTGCCTTTTGGGCGCCTGCTTTACATTTTCCGTTTCACTTTCGATTGCCTTGGCTTTTTGATTGCGAGTGCGAATCTCAACGACGTTCTCTTTGGCATTGGTTGACGATTGTTTTGTTTTCGTCTGCAGCATTCGATTGTCATCTGTGTACCAGCGTGGATCCTCCAGCTCAGCTTCCCAATCGATATTACAGTTGACGCCATTGTGCACAGCATCTGGTTCATAAATGAACATCTGGAAAAAGGCATTTCACGTTTTAGCGCTTTTTGGTTTGTTGTTTCTTAACATTGTTACTAAGACCCACCTCTTGCTTGCCATTAATTAGTCTCGACTCTCGCCTCTCCTCGTCGTACTGCAGTTCGTCAATCGACGTCACAATGTGCTTTATGGCACCGCATTTGATGAGGTGCGCTTGGAATGCGTCCAGTGATATATAATGACGTTGGCAGGAACGGCAAAGCATTATTAAACGCCGCTGTTGATCGTAAAGCACATCGCCGAAGCGTACTAAGCGCAGCGATTTAAATTTACGATTGCCATTCATTTTGTTTTTATTAGTTACTGGCCACAAACAATTACGATATTTTGCTCCAGCAACTTGTTTCAGTTCTCTTTTTCAATCTGCTTACCGTGTATTCGAATAATTGTTTAGACGATTTTTTGCACATTAATACAAATTGCTTCCTAAAATGTTAAACAATTAGAATCGTACGCAATTTTTGTTGTTCGAAATTCAATAAGTATTCTTACCGTTACATGCCAATTGGCGTCACAAAGATCTATGCCTGGTATCCGTTATTTATTTATATACTGTTTTTTTTAGTTTTTAGTCGCTTTAAAATGTGGGAAATTGTGAGTTCTGCTGGTAATAAATATTTGTGGCAGTATGCCGATGGACCTGATTATTGCTCGATATACGTTCGATTGTTGGCATGGAAGTAGTGTTGGTAAGCATCTGTTTGTGGACGCTCTAATGGCGCGAATTCAAACGAGATTTTTTTTTACCTTGCTTTGCTCGACAGATGCTTTTTGTTTGTTTTACCATTTTTGCTAATTTAATTGACTGGCTGCCTATTTGGTCGTATTTGAATGGATCGGCTTTATTGTTGCTTTAAAATGGATGTTGGCTTTTGTTGCCATTGATTAACGCCCCTGCAATTGAAATTAAATCGCTTGCAAATGATTCGTCGTGCGCTGAATTGTCCTAACATAAAAAGCGGAAGCAAAAGCTGCACCATTTGTATTCCCCATTTTTTTAAACAGCTCTTGCTGAAGCACATCCATATGTATGTATATATACATATATGGTGTGATTTTGATTCCCTGACTCCAAGAGAAAGCCAATAAAAAATTGCTTTAATGTGTTGCGTGTCGCGGCACTTGTGCAATGCATTTTTTAACGTCCTTTTGCTGTGTTGCTGCTACCTGAAAAAATAACTGCAGATGAGCCACGTTAACACACACATCCTAAAACCACCTGGTCATCAAGTTTTTAAAGTTGTGCTTTGGATTTGGTTGTTGTTAGTGCTTAAAATGAGTAGAGAAACAAGAAGCTAATATGAGTGTTTAAAAAGTGACACCAAGAAAACGATAGTCGTAAAGTGGACAACATTTTTTGGGCATCAGCAATTGGATTTTGGGTAACAAAAAGTTGCCAATGCTGTGCCATGCAATTAAGCAAGCTACACTCGACCTGCTCCTCTGTGTGCGCCTCCTCCGCCTGTGACTTTGTCTTGTAAATAACCATGCACCCAAAAGCCCATCTGCTGCTGTTGCCAATGTGCCGTTGCATGCTGACCATGCAAATTACATTGCCCACAGTGACACACACACACACACACACACACAGACACACACATATGGGATATGGACACGCACTGCTGTCACCATTTGGCTGTGTGTTTGAGTGATGCAGTGGGACAGGCAACACAAAGGGGGCAAGAATGGGGCGGGTGCAGCTAGCGAGTAAGGACAGAGAAAAGCCCAACCAATGTCAGTGCATCATGTACGACCAAAGTTAAGTTAAATGGACTTGCGGTGCACTCAGGCAACCTACACACACACGCTCAAGCAAACACGCACACATACATACAAACACACACACACATTGCCTGAGCTGAGAGTGGGGCTGAGCAAGGTAGCAACTCGGTTCGTAGATTAAATTAAACGCAACAACAGTACAACTTAGAGCCGACGTTGCAGCAACTGCAGCAACAACAACAACAACATTAAACGTGTTTACACCATGTCCAACCGGCTAGTATTCCAACTGCAACACACACACACGTTCAGTCTAACTGGAGCGTGGTTCGCTTATGAGCAGCGACTGCTTCTGGACAATGAACACTTGGAATGCCACAGCGTCGTTGTCAGCTATTTCCACTGCCTCTCGTAGCTACTCTTGCGGGTTTTTGTTTACAGTTAAGGAGCCAGATGCGAATGTGAAAAAAATCAGTGCATACTTTCAGGTGCATGTGCTGTTATAATACGATTCAAGGAGTACGGCGACATTGTGTGCGCGCCCTGACTTTGAATTAGCCTTTGGCTTCTAACCAGACATCTTGCCACACGGGCACACACACACACATTCATGTAGTAGCCCCCGCATCATGTCAAAATGCCACATGCTTGCAGGCAGTTTTGTCTCTCTCTCTCTCTCTCTCTCTCTCTCTCTCTATATGTATATATACACACAAAGTTTGGTTAGTTGACTTTTTAAAAACCATAGCAAACACCTGCTGTTGTCATTTAGCTCCTGTCATTTGCCTCCTTCAATATTCGAGCACTACGCAACACTGTCAGTGAAGTTAGTCAAGTTTTCAAATTACGCTTCGAGACTGGTATTCGATTTATGTAATCTTTAGAACAAGAGTTATTTTTTGTTAAGTATTGCATATAGATATATGTATTTAGGTATACTCCTTATATTGAGTAGCAAATAAATAATAATTCAGTCCAGTATCTAACACTTACATATATAATAATAATTTGTAATTTGTAATTACACAATCTGTATAAAAACACACAAATCAAGGTACAAATAAGCAAACACGTTGTGTACTAAAAGCAGTCTTTCAACAGACGGAAAAATAGTGATAATAAATCCAATTTTGGGTTTGCTTTTCAGGATACGTTGCTGCAATGGTTTAATTGTTCTCAAGAGACAGAATGCTGCTTACTTTTTGGAACAAACAGGCGAAAAGGAAAAAAGCTTTAACTCGACGAAATCCTTACATATTTTCAAAGATTTCAAGATCCATTAGAATTGCAAGGAACACGTCTTTCAAACTCCATTAAAGGACAATGGGGTCATTTGAGAATCCAAGCTCTTGTCAAATTTCACTCCAAGGCGAGCGGAAATGAGTGAAAATCACAAAATCCTTGTTTTCTTGTGAATTACAAGGACGATTTTGATGTTTTTATTTTACCAGTTATCAGATAGTTCATTTAAGGATTATATAATTAAGTGCAACTTATGTAGTCTTAACCTAAAATATATAGATATTTATATATATACAAATCAGCCTTAGATAGCCAATTTTGACTTAAACTTAATCTCACATATGTGGTTAAAGTTAATGAATCTATTGCTGCCTAGCTTTGGCCAACAAATAGATGAGTTTTTGTTTGCCGCTTTTAAGAATCTTTTTGGTTTTTGATGAAGGAAATGCTTTTAGGCAGACTGCGTTTTCTTATTGACCAAACGAATCACAGTTAACGGAAACATTGCTTTGCAGTTTTTTGCCCCATCTGAGTTTCCAATGTCGTTTCAACTCATTCAATGCCTTAATATTACGTTCATTTATTGACTAGAAGCAAACAAAGCAGCAAAAGTCAAGTAAAATTGTTATAAACGCTGCTCCTCCCCTCTTCTCCTTTTTCTTTCCTCCTCCTCCCGATGCACGTATGAGCATAGTGTGTGTGTGTGAGTGTGTGTAAAGGAGAATGAAGCCAAATAGACAAATGCAGCTGCACTCACTTCCTGGATGACTCCTGGCGATGGCTATGGCTATGGCTATGGCTATTGCTATGGAGTTGACTATGACTATGGCAATAGCTTTTTGGCTTCTGCTATCGACTTTGGTAAGGTGGAACGATTGGAGGAGATCGCCAATTTCCTCATGCGCCTGCAGGTACCCAAGTTGATTACAAAGCACTAAAATCAATAGGAAATGCAGTTAAATATTTTGCCAGCCAGCACAGAAAATGTGAGGCCAAATCCAATATGAGATGTTCTAAAACATTTTATTGCCGCCTGCTGTCGTTGTTACTGGAAATTATTTAATTAAATGCTAAGGAAAACTGAAAGCAGAAAACTGAAACTGAAACTAAAGCCAGGCGTCTTGCTGAACAGTTTTCAGTTTGGCTTAAAATCAACGGCAAACTTATGGCCCGGTGTGAAAACTTCGCAGGCCCCGGCATACAGGTGAAGAAGTGGTATTTATTTTGTTTATAACTTTTTTCTTCACTCTCTGCTGGCAGTTCAACGTTGGCAGCGTTCAACTTGTTAAACAATTTTCGCATATAGAAGAATTTTCGACAAGTTTTAGCGCTGTGTGTGCTGTTCAAAATCTTTAAGATGTGCCATCCAGCGGCGAAGCCAAAAACGAATGCTTTAGCAGCACAAGCTGCAGCTCTACAACAACCCAAAAGATACAGATACAGCTTAAGCAGCATCAGCAGCCTGATTTACCTTATGCGTCTGGTTGGCAAGGGGTGGGATGGCGCTTATACACTGCTGTCTGTCTGCGCGTCTGGCTGGCAACTTTTGCCAGACAATTTTTCTGCTACTTTGCATGTCGGTGCAGCAGCCAATGCAAATAGTCGAAAAGTTACAGCCGCTAACTTTTTGCACAGTTTGCTGAGCAGATCGTCTTCGACATTTTGCAATTGAATTTAGACCGAAACTCTCACATTTTTACCTCAACATCTGCATACCATTGTAATGGTAGTATCTGTGCATCTGTATCTCTTTGTCTCCCCTGCCACAGCTGCTGATGCCATGACCATAAAAGGCAAGTGAAGACCACACATTCTGCTGCTGCCCATTCAGATAACATTTGAGGCCATTCTGTGGCATAAAGTGTGCGCTTAAGGTGTTGCCTATTGCCTATTGCCCATTGCCCATTGCCCATTGCCCATTGCCCAACGGCTATTGGCCATTGCCTGGCGGCATATCAATAATAAATAGGCCAACAGCATGCAACAGCATTTGGTGCTTAAGAATATGGCAAAATATTATATGGAAAGCTTAAAAGTGGGTCTATAATAAATTGACAGCTTAAGACTATGCAGCAAATGGCAGCCGTTGAATGCTTCCAAATGTGAATTATAAATGGGTCAGCTCTTCAGTTAGATTTCAATCAATATTTATACACATATATATAGAATATTTCAACAGCTCGGAAGTATGAAAATAAATTGAACGTTGAGTGTTGTTGACTAACAAAACTTTTCAAAAGGTTGATTAAATATCGAACTTACCCTAGAAACAAAGTGCGAACAGCTAAAGGTCATTCTTAAAGTCTGTCTAACTAGACATTCGAAATATTTGCAGGCAGGGATCAATAAACGCGTGTGGCAAATAGTATACCACTAAAAGTAGACGGCAATAAACCGCCGACAATCGCAAATAGTAGATGCGACCAAATTGTAATCACCAATAAGCACGGCTCCAGCAAATATTTATCCCAAAAAGTAGGCAACGGCAACGTCAATGGCAACGACGAGATTTCCAATGGCACACACTAGTACGCACTCACACACACACACACACACACATACATATACACATAGGCAGTCGCACACAGGCAATCAAATATAAACATAAACATAGTCAGACACACAGTTAGCAAATACTCCCACGTTTAGTCGCAGCTTAAAGTGCAAACCAATGCGGACCGTTTACAATTTTGGCTCGAAATTAAATTTCCCTCTCTCCAGGTAAATGCACACACACAAATACACAAGTACACATGCGCACAGACACATACACTTGCACTGAAAATACTTTGTGTGGAACAGCGCCTAAATTGCCGCTAAACAAAAATTAAATTGCAACGGCCACAAATGAAAATCGAAAAATTATCAGCTGCCAAGCGACCGGCAAATGATTTTTCGCACCCATTTCGTGGACAGTCCCAGAGTCCCAGAGTCCGACAGTCCCAGTCTCGGTGTCTGTTGCGATTCCCATGTTTATTGAAAATCAGAGTCTCATTGAAAAACCTTGTTGTTATTCTTGTTGCTGTTTTTCTGTCGGGTAAGCGGCAAGGTGGGAGTAAACAACATGGAAATATGTGCGTCCGACAAATTTGTCGATGCTTGGGTTTCTTTGCTTCCGTTTTCGTGTTTTTTATATACGCCGTGTCGTGTAAATAATCGACTGGCAAAAAGTCGCCAGATTGTTTAAACTATCGCATTAAATTATTTTCAATTCGCACAAGCGACAAAAAGTTGGCCTTAACAAATGCAGTCAACAATCGGATGCTCTATAACTTGTATACCCTGTATCTGTCAGAGTGGGTATTCCCTATTTATGTGTAAGTTGAAGTTGTGTGTTGAAATTTGTTGTATTAAGCGTTGCATAACCTGCATGCACAATAAAAGAGTCAAGGGAACACAAAGGTGCAAATGAAAGGGGAGTGGGGGGAATGCGGCTTGGGCATGCAGCCACGTAACACAAATATTTGTGAACACGTGTCCAATGAGCACAAGTGAAGAGCCAAAAGTGCGGCGAGCTGTGGTGCGAGACGAAGAGCGGATATGAAATAGAGATAAGCAGAGGGCGGGGAGGGCAACTCTGAAAAGGTGGCAAAGAGGTCATGTAACTGCAACAGCCGCGCTTTTTTCTATTAAATGAAAAGTAAATAGCAAAGCGGCCACCTCAGCTGCAGTTTCCTTTGCCTCCCTTGTTACCCCTACCCCAGCCATCCCACTTTCCCTCACTCCTTTTGTCAGCAGAAATATCAAATAAATTTTAGAGCACAACTACAAAACTACAAAAAAAATGTATATAAAGGCCAAGCCGATTCAACTTTTTGTCAGCCAAAAAGGTGAACAACCCAAGAGTCAAACTTTCGGCACGTACTCATGATGCACCGACAGCGTAGTTAAGGCCACGGCTAAAAGGGGGAGTGGGCAATGATGGCAAAGGGCTGACAGCTGCGAGTTCAATAACTGGCAGTCATTAGCATCCAAATGGAAAACAGGGTCAGTTAAAATCGGTTAAAAATACAACGTGGTATCAGGGATTAGTCTGTAAAGAAACCACATCCACAGCCAGCCAAGCAGGGGACCTGAGTCCCAGCACAGAACGCGTACCAAGAAAAAAAACAAAAATAAGCGTCAGAAATGCAAATGTTTTATAAATCAAAGTCCAGACACTCTCAATCTGGAAAATAAAAAACAGAAGCTGCGTTTTGCAGCAGACGCTGACTTGTTGACAGCTTAGTATATTCTTAATATTGCATATACCCCCAAAAAACAGCAAAGCATAACACGGACAGCAGCGTCAGCTAAAGAGCGGCGGGCAGGGGAAAGAAAGAAATTTACAATTTCGCACGCCATAGCGCCTACAGAATGTCACAGCAGACGACTGTAAATAGGTAGCAGGAGAACGAGGAGCAGGGGGAGGAGCAGGGGGAGGAGCAGGGAGAGGAGAATTTGGAGCGCCAGTTGTTGCCGCCACCGACGACAATCAGAAAACAGACAAATCCTACAACGTTGACGACGAGGACGCTGCTGCTGCTGGTGCTACTGCCAGGCGATGTACACGAGCTTGTCGCTGTGTCTGTTACGTGCCACATGTGCGTCAGATGTGGCAATGATTTGCATCGAGCAGTGGCATAAAAAACAAAACAAACAACGAGGCAAATGGGGAGAGGTGCTGTCTACCCCGGAGCAGTAGTCGGATGTGGGGCAGAGTTATGCGTTGCCTGTTTTTATGACACATATGCCTGCCTGCAGGGTGGACCAGCCAAGAGTGGAGGGGACACAGGGGGGGTAGGGGGCGGTACCTTTACCTATGTGCGAATATCACAACAAACAAGAGTACTCTGCACAGGAGGCATCTAGTGGCGTTGCGGGGTCTGTGTGTGTGTTTTTGTGTGTGCTTGTTGCCGGCAACTGGATCGCCTTGTTGACTGTTTGGTCCTGATAGGTCACAAAATACAATTGAAATTGGCCAGCCAGCGAGATTTTAATTAAGGTGGCTTAGGGTTATAAATATTTAAATACAGCCAAAAGGGAGTGGAGAGCGAGTTTGATATGCAACTAGGATTTAAAGTTGATTGGCCAATAGCCGGAGCCAGTTTTCGATCTTAAAACAAGTGAGAACGTTGCAGTGAGGAATACTTTGATACCATATCATGCGAACCATTGGATAATCATTAATATGCCACTAATAATTGGTAAGTATATTAAGAGTGGGTTCATTCTAATCTATCCTCAAAGTTTGGTAAGTTTGGCTCTTTGTTACTAGTACACATTTGTAGACTCTAGCTCTCCAATTGTGGGAGATATTTGGTAGTATAGATGTGAATTTTAAATAGAGAGAGAAAATTAAAACTAAAATTTTGAAAATATTCATTGTGAGCATGTTTTATTTAGAACATTGGCTGGCCTTAATCGGCACCAGCTGTTGTTTTCTATTTTAACAAAAATAAGCCAAAAAAGCCAAAAAGAAATATGGCCGAAACAATTAAATAAATGTTAAGCTTGGGTTTGGTAGTCGACACAAAGTTGAAACTGAAAATTAACCCATATGCAAGTTTGGCTAGGTTCTGGCCAAGTTATTGGTGTGGGCGTGCATTTCGCATTATGCGTGACTTGGCCTTGTTTTGTCGCCTGTGTTAGACTCTCTGTATGCGCATCACATGTCGGAAATATGTTAATAACACTTGGCAACGCAACAACGTTGACGGCTATTTCTAATCATTGCGTTTGGGCCATGGATGAGCCCAGGAAAGGCAACAGCAGCTGCTGCAGCAAAAGCAATGCCAGCAGCAACTGTTGGTCTAAACTGGCCATTAAAATGCACGGCAACGAAGCGGATAAGGACAAAACACTTCCGGTTAATTCGCACTCGCAACAATGTCTCAATTTCTATCGGCTCTCGACTTTTATTTGAGAGAAAAAAAAAAAAACATAAACATAAGCATAAGCATAAAATTTAATGTGAATAATAAAAGCAAATTAGCCACAACAATGGGGATGGAGGAGGGGCATTCCCTCGGCTCAGCTTGGTGGGAAAAAATCCATGCCTATACAGAAGGCAAAAGAGAGCAACATATAAATACATATATAAATACGCTTAGCATGGGTATCAATAATATTGACAGCCCCATTGACAAAAGCGAAACCAATAATAAGCTCATTCAAGTTCATGTAAAATGCTTTAGCGGCTCCAGCTAAAGCGGGCGCGGGTGGCGGCTCGGGCAGAGGGGGGAGGGGGGAGGGGCGTTTAATTGGCGTGCGAAGCAGTCGAGAAACGTGAAAAGATAAATTACGCGTGTATCTTTAAGGTCTTGGTCTTGGTCTTGGTCTTGGCAGCCAACGAAAACTGTCAATACGCATTTACGTTTGCTTTTGGCCTGTGGAGTGAGTGGTGTGTGGTGTGTGGTGTGTGGTGCGTGGTGTGGGTTAGAGGTGGAAAAGTCTTGGAGAACTGCGCTAATGAAATCAGACAACATTAACTGTGATGCCGCCAGCAACAAGGCAACAGCAAGAACAGCAGCCGATGATGATGATGATGATGATGGGCGATGGAAATGTTGGAGACGCCAAAAACTGAAATGAACAAAATGACGACGATGTCAGCTGGATAGAGGAGCTATGGAGCGGGGGGACCCCAACAGGTGAGCAGTTGAGTGAATTAGATGGGCAATTGTTGCATGGAGACAGAGTTATGAGCGGGGCACCTCCCTGTGTGTGTGTGTGTATAGGTGTGTGTGTGTGTGTGTGGCCATGGGACATAAACGTTTCATGTGACGGAACTTAAATAAATGTAATTTGTGTGGTTATTGGCGGCGGTGAGCCATAAGGCAATAACGTAACAGGCTGCCTTTAAAAGGCTATTCAATTCCACACAGACCCGTTTCTCCCTCTCTCTCGCACACTGCCTCTCCTCTCTGTGTGTGTGTGTAATGTGTATGCTCCCATGGCTCAGCATTCCAGCACAGGCGGAAGCGGAAGGACGCTCAAGTTCCATGTTTAGAGTAGGCATTCAATAAACAATCAATAAGCAATCAAATTTAGTTTATAGAAAAAGTTCATAATTATATAAGGTTCGAATTTGTGTCTTAATATTATTACCTACAATGCACGAGCAGAAGCTGATTGAGCTGCAGACTGTGGACCAACTAACTTGTGGCTTAACGCAGTTTGGGGATCTTAAATAAATCCATTGTGGAAACTGGAGACGAGTTTGCAACACTCTTAACCTTATAAGTTTTATAGGCTAGGAAGGGAACGAAAGAGCCGATTTATTTGCCATATATTCTTTACAAATTGTATACTGCTAGCTTTGGCAGACTAAAGACTGAAAATTCATAACTTTATCACGGCTTATAAAAGAAGGATTAAGCTAAGGTCTGGTTAGCACAATCAAGCGATTTAACCAGTTAGCAAGAATGAAAAATCCAATATGGCTTCTTCAAGGAGTTAGGCATTATGTTATCCTTGCAAGAGTATAAATAGATAGACACAGCAAGGACTTACCTGTCTTCTAAAAAACATTTTCCTGGAAGTTTGCCACTTAAACACACAAATTTGGGTAGAAACTTTGGAATGCTTGCCACAGATGCTGCACCACAGAAATCTGAAAAGTGCCAAAAGTGTAATGTTATACACTTAAATATTTTATGGTTACTCAGCCAACTTTTAAACGAAGCTTACAACCAAATTTATTAACAACTTAACTCTACAGTTGGCAAAAGTCAGTCTTTTGAATTCTAATGAATTTTATTAAATTCCGTAAATCGTGTTGGATTTATTGGCTCACATAAAAACGAGTTGAGTTATTAGCCTTGTCTTTTATCGTCAATCGGTTCTGTAAGCTCCTAAGACCACTAAGCTCTTTAATCAGCTTTTTTGTACTCTGATCATAAGAAGAACCGCTAATCGGGCAAAAACATTGCTGATAAATGCATAGCTGGTTGTTGCCAGTTGCCAGTTGCCAGTTGCCAGTTACCAGTTGCCAGTTGCGATTTGGTAGTTGTAAATCCGCTAACCAAGCAGACCAAACCAAAGCGCCAAATGCGACAAAAACTTTTCAATTAGTTATGCTCACAACTTCATAATGCAAAGCCAAACAGACAAACACTAATACCGAATTTGCAAAACAGTCAATAAGTAATCCAACAAACAAACTATGCTCCGGACACAATAGGATAACAAAAATAGTTTCCTCTAAGGTTGTTTGACTATAAAATGCCCTGTAAAGAGAAAATACTTTATGTTGTTTTAGTACGAACTTTGCAATGAGCATTTGAATATTTGTCAAGAGATCAAAGTTAATTTAATTTATATTCTTTTCTGTTTACTTGTCGCATTAATATGTGCTATCATTACAGATTATATAATATTAAAGCCGTGGCATTAACAATAAAAATGTGTGTTTAAATGATATCTGGCACTCTTTGGGCCATTATCCGTTCAACTGATAATTACAATTGTTGTGTGCAAGGTCTGTCATTCAGCTAATTGCCTTACTTGTACAATAGGGTATTAAAAAAAGCGTAATGGCAGACATTTAATTTGCCGCTGTCATGGTGGCAATGAATAACAAGCCCAGATCTAACCCACGGGGCACAGACAGTACTCAATAATATTTTTTCGAGTGTGAGTGTATATGTATATGTGTGTGTATCTGTATCTGAATCTATATATAGATGTTGTTTTTGTTGTGGAAACCGCTTCCGTTTCCCCTTAGGCCCCGCTGTAATGCCTTTATATCTGTTGGACAGTTTTGGACTATTTTATTTATTTGGTTAATTATGGCCGCATTGCGTTGCCTCGTTGCGCTGTAGAAAATAATGAAATCAAGCAAATAATACAATTACAGGATACACGCAAAGCGAAATACAATTACGCACAAACACACACACACACACACACACATGCATACAACTACACAAATACAGATACAATTACGTGCGGGTCAGAGCGAGATGGCAGCAGACACCGTTCCCAAAAATAATAAGCGCGTAATTATGCGAATTAGGCGACGGCAGCCACACAATATAAAGTGTAGCATACGCTCAGGGGCAGCTAGCTAAGCACACACACACACACACACATGCTCCCTGTTTGACATTTTAGGTATTGCAGCTAAATGGATGAATAGGCAGAGCCAACGAAGACAGGCTGCTTCACTTACACTTAAGCAGCTTAAGATTATCCACAAAATGATGATTTAATTCACATCTATTCCAAAATTCTGCATTACTCACATCAATATCAAATTTCAGCTTAAACTTGAACTGCCTTGGCTAGCACACAATTAATTTTGAATTTGCTATATATATATGTGTATATGTGTGTGTATTTTTGGCCTGCAGACACTTTTATTAATCTCTTCATATATTGGAGCAGCGTAGCGTATTTAAGCTTCGGCTTTGCTTAAACACCAGATGTGTATCGTGTTTTGCGCGTGCTTGTATTTATTTTATTTTTTGGTAATTAGTGCTTATACTTATTTCAACATGAGCAGCTTGATATGAACGTATGTGTGTAACTGTGTAACTGTGCAGCTGTGCAACTGTGTAACTGTGTAACTGTGTAACTGTGCAACAGTGAGCACACCGTGCACCTACCAGCTGGTACATTTTTACCTCTGCTGCACTTGTGTAAGTACTCGGGAAAGTGAGACTAACAACAACTGCAACAAGAGCATTGCAATTTCAACAACATTTCAGCATTTGAAGCAGCTGCAACGTGCCGGGGCAGCATAGAAGGCAACTAAGGCGCATAAGCGTCGTCATCTAATAAAAATTTAAAGCCATTACTGCCAGTTGCCTCCATTGCCACCTCCACTCCTCTCGGCCCTAGTCCTAGTCGTCCTTCGGCGTTGGCTCGTGTGAAGCTTAATGCAGAAGCCCGTCAACTCCGCCAAAAACTCTTGCCTCGCCAGAGCATTAAAACAAATTCCCAAGTATATTGTTTGAACAAGTCTCGTAGAAAACGTCAAATGTTAAATTGCCAATTTTTTCTCAGTTTCTTAACCCTGCCTTGCTGACTTTTCTCGTTCATATGACACCCGCCCTCCTGCTCCTACTTTAATGTGTGTGTTTGTGTTTGGAATTTCGGAGCAGAGCCCGGTTGCCTTTTCACTTTATTTGCAACAAATTCTAAGCTGCATTCACAATAGGCAAGAGGTACCCCGTTTTCCTTCTACTCCTCCTCCACCTCCTGCTGAGTGCAACAAAATGTTGCCAGCATGAGGCGCTAAAGGGGGCGTGTTCATGCATAAATTGTGCACAGCTTTTGGGCCTTTTGGCCAGGGCTTTAGGTTTTTACTACTTTTTGGCTTATATTTTATTTTATTTCGATGCATATTTGTTGCTTTCTCTCTCTTTGTGTGTTCACGTGTGTGTGTGTGTGTGTGTGTGCTGCTGCTGTGTGAGTGTGTGTGTGTGTTTTGTGCTTGTGCCATGCAACATTTATGTCATCAGCATAGTTCACACAGTCGCTGGCCCCCAACCCGCCCTTCGAGTCGCCTTATGACGTAAATTAATTTTGTATAAATTACATCTACCATGCAAAAAGCGGCTAAGGAAACTAAGAAAGCAACGCGTCAAGCCAACCATGTTGAAGGCAGCATACAAAAGACAAACTGAAAAATGGCTCAAATGTCTGGCCAATTGTAGATGGACATGTTGAAAGCGGGCCAAGGCTGTTACCAAAGGCCAAGCAGAGCTAAACAAAATTCGAGAGTGTAAAATGTTGCAACCATCTGTGAGTTGTGGCTTTGACCACATCCGAAGATAAACAATTGCCTGGACTTAGCATGCAACTGCACAGGTTTATGCAGATAAGCCTTTGTGCAACAAATAACCTTTCGAAGTAATTGAACATTTGACATTAATTGCCTTTAGATATAAATTCTAAGCAAGATTATTGCTTGGCTTAACAAGTTACTTAATTATAACTATTTACATCCATAACAAAAGTTAAGTGCCAGCATTAACACTTGAAGCAAGCTGAATTAAATTGATTGCTCCACACTTCGAAAATCTTAATATCGTAAAAGATAAAAGAAGATTAAGTAAACCGTAAATTAAGCCACATTCCTGACATAAACATACTAATCCGATCTGGTTATGGTAGACTTCTCTATATTGCCCTCGGATGTGTGCGTTGTATACCTTCAAGAATCGTATGAATGAGACTTAAAGTTTTAAGTTTTATATTTACAAAAACCAGTAAGAATTAAAACTTTCAATGGTGGGATGACGAATGAAAGGCAAAGTACTGATTGTACTGAGTGGTAATGAGTCTCAATTTGATAGAATTATCTATAGAAATCAAGCAACTTTGATCTACGCATTCACTCAGAACTCCGGCCTGGCTCATTCTTTGTTTCTGGTTAGTTCGTTGACTGATTTTGCAACGAAATGTTTTCGTCTGAGGAACCAGTGAATTAAGTCAATTAGCAGAAATGCTCAATAAGTATAAACAACTGTGCATACATACACCTAATAATGCATAATTAAAATACAAAGGGAATTTTGAATGGAAACGTCGCCAGCAGTTCTAAATGAATTCGCCCAAAAATGTACATTTTAATTATTCATGGCTCGAGTCCTAATAACTTATTAAAGAAAGTTGTTCTAAGACGATGTCAGCCAAAGTTTTCAAAGCTATGGCTCATAAAACATAACTGATTCGATTTTCAACTGCATGTAAATTAAGAAACATGATTCTTTGCCAAAAGTTTGTTGTAAGATTTTCACCATTTGAACCCAATTCAACAGCTAAATTTGCTTCTTTTAGTATTCAGTTACACAAATGTAGGTGGCATGTGTGTGTTTTTGCAACGGTCAGCTGGCCGAAACCTGCTGCTAAATGATGTATTTTTATGAGCCATATAAAAAGCAAGCGATGCGAACTGAAGCAAGTTGCAAGATACTTACTTCGAGGCAATAGCCTCGATAGCAGTCAAGCGTCGTAAAAACTCACTAATGAATTTATGACATGACAGACAAACAGTCTGCAACTGTGTTGAACTTATGGATTACTCTCGAGTGCGACTAGGGTGTGTGTGTGTATGTATGTGTGTGTGTGGTTGTGTGTACTGTGTGTACTATGAGACGCTAACAAACACTTTTCATGCTCGCATCTTGTCAGAATTTATGAGCACAAACATTTTTAAACATTTGCATATGATAAGTAGCAGGCGGCAACCCTTGCACTAAACTAGACGTTGCAGCCCAGAAGACAACCCTACGCTGGGCACTCTTCATACACTTCAGAAAAAAAGAGTACTATATTCGCTGTACTAAGAATAGCTTAAATTGAGTAGTCTCAGAATAGTCTATCAGTGATTCTTAAAGTGTAGCTGTTTAGGCCGCAGCTGTCTAATATGAAGAGCGTGGCTGTGTTAAAGCCCGCCAGCGTACTAATATTTTTGCAGTTTTGCAAACACCTCAACACCCACACACACACACACACAGATACACACACAGATACATGAACGTACATTTACTTATACACCCTATTATTTATTTATGCTGGCACCCTCAGTGGAGCCGCCAAGGACATCAGCAGCATCCTCGACGCTGGTTGCCTTATCAGAAGCTGCACTTTATTATTGTTGTTGTTGTTGCGCGTGTTGTTATCGTTGTTGTTGTTGTTGTGCAGGTTAGATTATGTTAGGTTAGTCCTCGCTCTTGTTGTTGAGGTTATGTGGAGCGCGTCGCGCGTTGCTGGTGCGCCTAAAAACGGATTAAAAGGGATTAAGCATACGCAGCGTGTGCGCGCCTTCAACACATGTTTAAATTATGTTAAAATTTGTTTAAAGTGCTCAACGAGGGAGGGGATTGGGGAGGTGTTTGTGCAAGATAAACGCGCACTGTTCATATTTGTGTTTGTGTGTGTGAGTGTGTGTTGGCTTTGTTACTGATAACGCGCTTGGTGGCAAAAGGGGTGCAAAGGCAAAAGTCAGCGGCGGTGCTCTTGCCGCTTCTTGACTTTAATCGATGCTAATTTTCGGTTTAATTCAACGGTTTTGTTTACATGTGTTTAAAAAGCCGCCATGCTGTGCCTGTGTGTGTGTGTGTGTGTGTGTGTGTGTTTGCGCCTGTGTGAATAATGTTGTTATTATCCAGATCTTTTGCCAGAACACAAAATAAGGAAAAAAAAAACAGAGAAAAAGAAGCATTGGCCTGTGAAAACAAAAGAGAAAGATGAGAGCATCAGGTGCGAAAATACTCCGCCGAAAGATAAAAGATATACTTAACACTTGCACATCGAGTGTGTGTAAATTTTTGAAAATTAGGCGTGTGCTGAAGTCGACGTTGCGTTAATAATGCCACCTTATCAGTCTAAAGCTGGCAAAGGAAGTTGGCTTATTCTGTCTGTTGTCTGTTGTCGGTTGTCTGTGGATATCTATGCTTGAGTGGGTTTGATGCCTAATTATTTACACTGTTACAAAGAGAGCGCAGATAACAAGTAACTGCGAAATCGATGCCAATCTGTCATTGACAGACAACCAAAATATACCAATTAGCAAACATAATTTGATAGTCGGCAGTATGTAATATTTTATGCATAGATTATTATTAATAAATAGCTAAAACAAATCAATTATTTGATCTATATTGGCAAACATTATAAGAGTCTTGGTAAAAACTACAAATTATTCATTTGATTAACTACCCCATTTATCTAGCTCGATTAATTGTTGCATTTCCTGGCGCACTTTGGCGATAAGGCAAATTAAATAAAATAAATTTATGTACTCCATTAAATTTGTTCTCAATTTTCCCTTGACTGACCTCTGGACAGTGTGTGTGTGTGTGTCTGTGTGTGTGTGTATCATTTTCTCAGTTCATGTCTCAACATGATTTACGAAGGCTCTCAACTGTAAGCAGCAGCAGCAGCAGCCAGAGTATCCCTATCCGTGTTCCTAACTATCGCTTCCAAGGAGCTGCTGTTGCTGCTGCCGCATGTATGAAAAATTACACGCATATATCACTTGAATGGCGCACAATTTGTGCAGATAGACACACACACACCCGAAAATTCATTGAGGCGTAATAACAAAGCCAATGAACACCTTGATGACAGTTAACAAAGTCAACACAAAGGCGGCGCTTCTACCAACGAATAGACCCGGCGACGTCTTCGTCCAAAATAAAAACAAAGCAAAAGCAGCAGCAACTACAACAGCAACAGCAACAACTACAACAATTACAACAACAAGGAGCGCAAAAACAAAAGGCGAACAGAGAGCGCAAATTACAGACAAGCTTATTACGCAAAATTTCGCTTAATTAGCAGGCAGACATCAGAGACGCACAAAAGTAGGCAACAGTTGCCCGACTTGGCCAAGGCAGACAGGCAAAATAAATAAAAGCAAAAACTACACTAACTCACACACACACACACACACACACAAGCACACATAGTTCCCTCTTCTGCATATATATATATATATATGTTTGTGTTTGTGTTTGTGTTTGTGTTAATATATATGTATAGATACACTTATGGCACCTTTTGCCAGGCAAAGCATAATATATATGTATAAACTGGCCTTAACTATTTGCCCGCACGGCAGCAACTTAGAGCAGAGAAAGAAACAACAATTCTTACGACGGACAAAGATTAAATACCCTAGAAGGTATACTTACGATTACCCAAGTAACATTAGTCTACTAAAGGTTTAATGAGAAAACAAACACAAAATGAATTGCAAGCCGAGTATTAAATTATTTACAATATTTTTTCTCCTTTCAGCTCTCGCTGTTATCTAGTTAGCCATATATAAATTAAGTTTTACCGTAAATTCTTTTTATGTATCAACTCATAGAGTATGTGTTCTTCATCGAACTAGACATTTAATAAGAAAACTTATAGAGTAACACAAGAGTTGTTTGACGAGCCATGTTTAACTATGAGTTGCCCAGCATGCAATGCAGATTTATTTTATTTACAATTTACAGACAAACAGAAAAGCAATTTAAAATGGATTTCATCAGATATTAAAAGGATGGAACTACGAATTTCAATGATACAATTAGATGACAGTGCAAACACAGAGCCCAACTTTTGTAGTAGTATTTGAGTTGGTCAAAAATTGTAATATACCCTTGTGGGCCTAGTAGAACAGAAAACCAGCTGGCAGATATTCATTCTGCAGGCAGGCAGGCAGGCAGGCAGGCAGTCAGTCAGCAACATGTGAGCGACGAGAAATTTACTTGGCCAACAGAATATTAAATGCCGCGTGGGAATTCTCGCTGTTTATGGCTGCAGCCTGAGTTTGCAACCACAGCGAACTCTACTGGGGCAAGGCAAAAAGGAAATGCCACAGACGGAAAAGCACAAGGCACTAGGCAGAAGGCACTGGCATAGCCAGTGGCAGAGGCAGTGGCTTGAGGGGGAGCGGGAGGCGTTCGGGGGGAAGAGCTGGCAATGGGTCGCCATGCTTCAGTAATTTCACTTAAGTCATTATGAGCCATTAATAAAGCCTGCGTGCCGCCTGTGTGTGTCTCTGTGTGTTGGCCAGCATAACTGCATATCTAGTAGCTTACATAGGTATAAATGTACATATAACTGTCTCTCTGTCTGTCTGTCTGTCTGTCTATCTGTCTATCTGTCTGAGCCAACTTCCCATTCCCATTGCACCTCCACAATCCACTAACTCGTTCGTTAGCCATCGGAAGTCAACCACGTGGATGATGCGCCAATGATGTCTGCCACAGATGTCGATTCGAGTCAGTTTTCTGAGTGTTTGTTGTCGTTGACTTTGACGCACTATTTTCAGCGTTTCTTTCATATTCTCACCCACACATTTGTCAGATTTTTAAAACTCTTCCTTGGCTCAAATGTGTGCGGTTGACTTTTATTTGTACATTGCAAATCGGTTTTTGTATGTGGAAAATCATTTTCCTGGAATAAGCTTTACCGTTTTTGCTATGCATTTTGCTCATTATTTGCTGAGAAAATGTTTATTATTATTGTTGTTGTCAGCTTGAGAATCAAAATGAAATTTCTAAGAATCTGCTAATGACTCAATTTTAAATTCGAAATAAATACCAGTTAAGTCTGAAGGGAAGTTTATCTCAAATTAAATTAAATTCAGTTGCAGATGATTAAGACTTGATCTCAGTTCAGCTTAGTTATATCTTTTAGTAATTCTGAGAGTGTAAAAAGGATTATTTCAGCAAATTATTTCAGAATTAATACAAAACTTACAAGAAAGGACGAGTTAGGTAATACAATAAGATAAGTTACATTTATAAAATAATATCTATTTATCGACTTTACAATATTTCATGCCTAAAAACTCATAAAACATAATCTATAATATATATATGTGTATGTGCATAATGAGTAAAGTTAAGTATTATTTTCCAATATTAAAAGTGTAATTAAATATGGATTAGAATATGAATGCGATAGGTGTTTATTGCATTGGTTCCCCTTCTTTTCATTCAGGTAGGGATCGGAAATAATGATGTGCTTCTATGTACATATATAGTAAATTCACACGAAAATGCATTCTTGTTAGCTCTCCTGTTCCCAGTTAGGAGGGGGTGTGTCGGCATTCATGATGCAATCAGCAACCACAATTAATATACAGTTTACGGCAAGCTGGGCTTGTGCTAAGCCACAAATATGTTCAATACATTAATAGTTCAAATTTTAACTGTCATCTTCTCAAACACACAACTAAACTTAATACTTTACTCCACTTGTGTGTCAAACAAAGGAAAACACGTTGAGCTCAAATTGAAATAGGCTTAAGAAAAAGAAAATGCTCTGAGATGGGAGGAAAAACTTTAGCTATGATAAAGCGATTGTCGATTTATTTATTTATTACTTCAATATGACTTAAAAAGTGGAGAAAGAATGCTTAGCTCAGCCCCGCTCAGTTTGTGGGTTCAACTTCGATAACTTTAACCGTAATCCATCTCTCGATATACACACATATATACATATACATATACATATATATTTATATATATGCATAAGTACGTGTATTATATTGTTTGCTTCGTGCGCTAAGCACCCAAAATTGACTTTCACTTTCACTTTTGTGTGTGGAAAACTTTTAGAATTTTTTGCGCTAAAGCTTCTGCTTCTTCTTCTTCGTCTTGTTGTTGCTGTTGGGCCCCGCCTGCATTTTCGATGAAGTTTTTGCCATGTTTTGCCACTTACGTTGCCAGCTGGACCGTTAGACGGACGGACACTCTTACTTTCGTAACCAAAAAATTAGAGCCTGGCACTCTTCAGACATGTTGCCTTCCTCGTCTCTCTCTCTCACACTCTCTTCGAATGCAACTCTTTTACGCACACTTATACAAAAGCATTTTGCTCTCTTATATAGTTGCTCGTAATTTGCTAGTGTTGCGTTGCATCTCTGCTAAAGCATTTCGAAATTATATTCAGCTGTTGTTATTGGCTGTGTAGCAGAGTTGCGTATAAGAGTGCGTCTGCACAATTCGAAAACAGTAGCAGAGTTGCTTACCTCTTCGACGGCAGCTCGGCGCAGTCGCCGTGGCTGCTGTGCGAGAGTCGTGTCCCAGCTTCATACGAAGTTCGTAACGAAGTCGCTGTTCTAAAAACAAATACAAATCGTTTTTAGACAAACTGAGAGATCCCAGAGAAAAATCTTCCACAAAACTGTAAACAAAAAACATAATAAAATTAAAACTAATAAAAATGGGAGGCGCTCTAACGCATTTTGCTAAATTATAAGTTGTGGGCATTATTTGAAGCTCATCTGAAATGCAACACAACATTTTATTTGCAGCCCGTTCCGTCTGCGACTGGCTTAGCAATGACGCGAACCGACCTTTACAAGCCACAGCGTTGGCAGCTTGTATAAGTGAGTGTTTGAGTTCGAGCTCGTTCAGCCACCTGCCATCAAGTTCGAGTTGGCTGGGAGCTGCGCTTCGCTTTGCGTTCGATCTGTCTACTTTGGATTTGGATGTATCTACGAAGGCGGCATTTCCAGCTGCGTTCAGTCTTCAACGGTCCGCGCGTTGTTCACGTTGTTAACGTCGTGCGTATCTCAAGCAACAGCAGCGAATCAAGTGCAACACAAATTTTAGTCAAGTCGAGTCGAATCGAGTCGAAACGAGACAACAACAATAACAACTGCGAAGCCGCTTAAATTTATTTGCATGGCCAAATGAGTTTATCACAACTAGCCAACAGTTAAAAAATAAGTCACTCTGTGTGTGTGTCTGTGTGTGTCTCTGTGTGTGTGTGCGTGTGTAGTGTAGTTGTGTGCAAAATGTTTGCTCAAATGCACCGTGGCTTAAATGCAGGGCCAAGCCTAAAGCAGGCAGCTCGCAATTAAAAACACAAAACATACAAAAGTATCTGTATAACTGTAAACAGCCAAAAAAAAAAACAACACAAAAATTCCACGTGTTGAGCAACCGAATCCAATCAAAAAAAAGTTAGTTAACAATCCCAATAAAAACCGCAACAACAAGCATTCATCAAACGGCGGCAAGATGCAGTTTTGGATAACTTTGACATTTGCATCGCTTGTGGGTAAGTTATTAAGCCGAGCGTCATGTGCGCCAAAAAAAAAGAAAAACAAAAATGTGTCTCATAGATGCCTCTGACCGCTGCGCAAAGTTCATGACATTTGACTGCTGCGGCCACAAAAAAGCAAAAAAAAAATTGAGTAAAATACATATAAAATAGAAGATGAGTTTCAGCAGCGAAAATCTTCTTTTTTCCATATGAATTGTGCGCTGCGCTCGCAGACTCGACAGATATTTTCAGATACAAAACTCCTTTTGTCTGCCTGTCTGTCTGCTGTCTGTCTGTCTGTCTGTCTAGCTGGCTGGCTAACTGGCTGCTGGTTTTTCTTGTGCTTGCTGTTGACATTTAAACACTTGTTTTTGCTGTCGCCGTCGCTGCGGCCGCCGCTGCTGCTGCCGCTGCTGATGCCGCTGCTGACTGAGGTTTCTACTTCACAGCGCCAAAAATGTGTATAAAAATCGCCGTTTTTTGTGTTTTTTTTGGCCAAGTGTTGCGCTAACACACGTTGGCCACACCGCACCCCGCACCCCGCACCACCCCCGCTGGCCGCCTTTGCCCACGGGCTCGTTTTAAATGCAAAAGTTTTTCGTATAAATTTTTTCCCTCAGTTATTTTTCTCAACATTTTTGCAGTCGCAACTTTACTTATTATTTCGTATTTTTGTTGTTGTAGTCTCTGCTTTTTTGCCACTGCTGCTGTTTATTTGATTTATGCGACATAATTCGAGGCAAACTTTGTGGCACACATAATTTAATTTTTGCCATAGCTTTTTGCTGTTGCCACTGCTGCTGCTGCTGATGCTACCCGGTTGCAGCCAGCAGCCAGCAGCCTGCTCCTGATTTTAATTATTTGCCATTTTGCATTTTTTATTGTAAAGTTAGCCGCGGTTGTTGCATGCTCATTGCACAGTTTGTTTGCCAATTTGTTTGACTGCTAATTGAAAACTATTTGCATAAAAAATGTAAAATATTTAACAACTTTCATGGACATTTTTTTGGATTTTTTTTTTTTTTAATGGACCGTTACAAAAGTTCTGCTTTTGATTTAATGCTAATGAATTGAGCGCGACACAATGGCAAATGCAGTCAAATGGATTGTGTTGCATGGGTTTTTGGAAATCGAATCAAGCATTTGTGTTTGCGGCTCATCTGCTGTCATCTATTAACACAATTTTAATGATTTTACCACCACATGACGAATGTATTAGTGAGCATTGAAAATCTTTAATTAACATACCGTTAATAGAACCCAAAGCCAGTTTATTTACATTTATGATCTGAAGCGCCGCAAGACTACAAAAAGCAGAAGAAAAAAATACAAAAACAAATAAATAGACTTAAGAGAGATTAGTTTCAAAACAAAATATTTTTATCTTGAAAATAATATTTTCTCTTTCATTAAATTGGCTTTAGCTGGGAAAAGAGCAGCAAGGCAAAATTCAATTTATATTTTATATACAATGCCAAGAAATATAAATTGTTTGCAAAGATTCGCAGAACAAATAAAATTGAAAAGTTATTTTGCTGAATTCATGTTTGACAAAAGATATTTTTCTTGCTAAAAATACAAACAAAAATATTTCGTATTAAGATGTTTTTCTATTCCAAGCTGCCACTTGTAGGAAATAAAGTTTGTGTGTGAAAATCATGAAAAGCAATCGTAAAGGGATTTGATCAAAAATGAAATAATCGATTTTCGTGCATATTGTTTAAGAAATTTGTGTAATTTGCGCATTTGCGAAAATTGCTTACAATTTTGAATGGAACCACAGTTAATTGGGTGCCTTCGTCAGGGCGACATTGATGAGGGCCCATCAGTGGCATCATTATTAGCAGCGGCTCCAGCTGCAGCAGCTCCAGTTTGGTTGGCACACGCTCAGGGACGGATGTGTGTATACGGTGGACACAAGGAGCAGCTGCCTCGGCATGTGGTCGTCGCCGAGCTTCCACTTTGCACGCGCTCAAAATGAATACCAGCCAAGCTGCAAAAGGCAAACGAGCCAAACCTCCAAACTGGCAGGCTGACACAAACACAAAATACAGCAACACAAACATAAAAGTAGAGAAAAACCGCCAGGCAAGCAAGCAGCAGACAGGCTGTTGAAAAGAAATACACCTGCCCCAGAGCCCGCAATGGGGCAAACACAGTTTAAGGCAGTCAAATTTTCAACATGTGTAGCAAGCAGCTAAAACATAACAGACAAAAAAAGGCGGCATACAAAAATTATGATTACGCTACTTTTTTTTGTGTTTTTTTTGGACGTACTTCTCTCTTTCTGCTTTTTTAGCACAACTAGAAAAATTGAGGATGTGGTTAAGCGTTGAAAGACGGCCTGCTAGAGGAGGAGGAGGAGCAGCAGAAAGGGGGGTGAAGTTGTATAAAAAGAGTGTACAATTCACAAATCTCTTTTGCCTACACACTCGTAAACGATAATGGGCAGAGAGGAGCAAGCCAGAGGCTTTAAGCCAAATATGTAGGTTTATGTGCGACTGTGAATAGATATATATGTATATACATATGGATATATACAAACACATACGAGCGACGTTGCTATATAATCCCAGCAATTTACCTAGGCAAATTGAATTAAAGCTAAAACCTCGGCTAAAACAGACAGACGGCTCTTTGGCTCGCTCTTGGCTTACAGCTGGACTTAGCACCGATTTGGCTTAAAGCCGTTCCTAAAATGTGTTTGGCATAAAACTTTTGACGCTCTTGTCTAAAACTGGACATTGTGTGCGCGTGTGTGTGTGTGCGAGTGTGCGGCAAGCCGTTTGTAGTGCATTGAACTGAGTCGGATTTAGCTCGTTGCGGCTAATCGGTGGGCAGCAGCAACAGCAGCAACAGCAGCAGCTGCTGGAAGTACTTAGCCACTTGCTCTGATTAAAAAATACGGCGGGGAATTATGCTGAGCAGGTTGTTAGTTAGGGGAGTGGGCTGATAAGGGGGTCACAGCCCACATATGTGTGTGCCTGAGAGTGCAGCAATGGAATATGAACAGCGGCATAAAAGTTCTGGCTGAAAGGGGCACACAAGTCTTGACTTGAACTGACCGCAATTGCCTTAGCAAATTGGAGCTGCTTTCTTGTTTGCTCGCTCCACTTGGAACTGGCCCAAAACTTCTTGTGTAATATTCTCAAGCGCTTTTGTTGTACTTGTAATATGCTTAGCGTACGGTAAAGAGCCACTGTCTTGCCATATTTAATTGGGTTGTTTTTGGCCTATATATAATATATGTATATATTAATAAATAAGCATAATTAAACATGCATATGAGAAACATAACTCCTATCCTTGGCATTCCAATGTTACTCACAGCTTATTAAACATTATAATATTAGCTCATCTCCGGCCAGAATCACAACTCATGCCATTTATTAAAGTTTCCGTTTTGGTTTATGGCTCATTCCCAAGCACCTTTGTCTATCTATGCTGTCTGCTGCTGAATATATTCATTCAGTTTGTGTACCTTCTGTGCTACTTCTAAGTAAAAGCCATCTACAGCTTTTGCTTGGCTGTCACCATGCTTTCACAATCCTCTCTCTCACTCGGAATACATATGTGTAAGTATTTGCCAGCTCATGCCGAGCCTGACGATTGCAACTTTCCCAGCCATCCGAATTCCAAGTGTGCTCATGCTTACGGACCAGGCCCAAACCTACAGCTCACAGCTTACAGACCCTTGTCGAGGCATTTGCCTAATAGACCTACCAATGTGTGCAGCTTTGCTGAGGGTTTCATCTGCTGCTGCTCCAATGACGCCCCCCACCCCTCCTCCCGTCTTTCCCCTCTTTCTGTATTGTGTTGGATAATTACAACCCCTGTCTTACCTTCTTTTTTGCCTTTCTTTGCATTTGCCCATTTGTACAACTCAGTCCAGCAACAACTTGGAGACCCGCACAAAATGCTGGTCATTTGTTTTTATGTAAATAAAATGCGGCACCAGGTTGTTATTGCTGCCCCATGTTGTTGTTGTTGTTGTTGTTGTTGCTGTTGTTGTTGTTGTTGTTGCTGTTTGCTTATGCATATTTGTTTGTACTCAACGAGTCGCTCAGTCTGACACTCTTTTTATGCAATATAAGTTTATATACATATGTATGTATGTATGTACGCAGTTGTTGGTGTTCCTGATGTTTTTTTCTTTTTTTATTTGTTGTATGTCTTGCAAACATTTGGCTGTTTGTACCGCCTTTGGCTGAGGCTGGTCAAAAGCGCACAGCATTTTCCTTTTTTCGTCATATGCTGTTGTTGTTGTTGTTGCCGCTGTCTTTTTGTGCAAATTCACTTCCGCCACAGACATTTGCCAACATCCAAAAAAAATTAACACGAAAAAAAAATACATAAAATAATAATAACGAAAAGCAGCAGAAAATTGCTCGCAACTGCGTCTTTATCTTCTTTTTTTTTGGGACTTTGCTTTTTTGCTCACATTTTCCTTGTGCAATAAAAATAAATAACAGTTTATGAAAATTTGCCAAAAATATCAACAGCAACATCAAGCTGAAGAACAACAACAGCAACAACAACAATTTGAAGTGACTTTTCCTGTTTTTGGCTGCGGCGGCTTTGGGAAACGCGTTCTGCTTGGGTTTCCATTCTATTGTAAAAAGCTTTTTCGTAGCTGCCCATTTAAAAGGCGTTGACAGCAATGAGAAGTGCCACCCCACACAAGCACCCCTCCCCTCTTCGTCATTAAACACCCCACATAGCAAATTTGTGCTAACGAGTTGTCGTCGCTCGTTTGGACTGCAGAAAATGTACATACACATATATAAAAAAATAAAAAACAACAACAACACACACACACACACACACACACACACCCATCCACAAAATAAAGAAAAGCCCATCTGAACTGAACTGAGCTGAGCTACCCAAATAGGCCCAGGCCCATCATCATCATGAACCGATGCTGCCAATGTTGCCTCAATGTGTTGCCTGCCCCCGCCTCTCTCTCTCTCTCTCTCTCTCTCTCCCCCGCTGTGTGGCTCTGTGTTGTCTTTGTGCTAAATTGAACCAATTTTTTGTGTTTTTTATATAACTTTTTCATCTAGTGTATTTTTGTGTTTTTTTTGTTTAACTGCTGTGCGCTTTCATTTTGTTTGTCTTTTTACAAACTCAGATATGTACAGACCTTTATGTTTGTGCCTTATGTGGCACCAACGCTGCGCTTATTTTGCACCACTTTGCGCGTCAAGTGAGTGAAAAACCCGAGCGCAGCTCGACAAATGCGCTTTCAAAGCGTCAAACTGTCTATGGCTCGGCCTATTCATGCGTGCAGGAGGATGGGGAAGGGCGGGCCTACAATCCAATATACCTCAACCTCCGAAGTCTCCCAGTCTCCCAGTCTCCAATCTCGAAGACCGGGCCTATTTCACATAAGATATGAGTGTGCACATATGTGTGAATTAGAGATGAGCACGTTCGCATCATCGTTATTGTTATTATATGCGACCTTACTTTGTTTGCCTTTTATCGTTTTCACACGCTTTCCTGTCACTACCCGACCAAAAAATATAAAAAAAGCGCCAAACATGGCATTTAAATTATTTCCCATTTCATAATTTGTGAAAATGTTTGTTTTTTTAATCAAACTGAGATCGTTTTTCTCACCTTTCAGCTCCCTTGAGTCTTGGAAAGCGTTCCCTTAAACTGATAATGAATATTCCTCTTCATTCGAGAATAAACCATAAATATTAAGATGAAAAAATCAAATTCTTATCTCCAAAATGAATTAAATTATATTATTATAATTAATTTTGCTTTTTTTAATTGTAATTTTTACAGTTCAACTTACTAAACATAAGTGCATTTCTCATTAGGCTTCTGATTTCTAGTTGGAAAATAAACGCATCTCTATTACCTCCAGCTCAAGCTAATGCTTTTGCCTAACGCTTTGTTCAAGTGTGTGTGCTTGTGTGTGTCTGTGTGTGTATGTGTATGTGTGTGTGTGTGTCTGTGTGTGCTGGTTGCATGTTTGCAATTGCAGATTTACAGCCAATGCAGTGGGAATGGGAGTGCGGAGTGGGCGTGCGTGAGGTGTCAGTGGCACAACGGCACCTACAACGAGCCAACCCGGCCATCGGCGGCTCCTACATATGTGTCTGAGTTCTGCTGGCGTCTTAAACTGCATCCAAGTGCAACTGCAACTCCATCAACATCATCGTCATCGCTTGTCTGTCGTCAGCTAAAGCTGATGTTGGTGCAGAAACAACAACTGCGGTGGCAACTGGCGGCTCGTGGCTGCCACTGCCACTTGGCAAACCTTGCAGCTAGCAGCGGGCTGCTGTTGTTTGGACTTTCGCAGTTGTCGGAGGTTGCCATTGCATTTTCGGTCATTATTCAACGTCATTGCAGTTTGGCGCTGTGGCAGCTTCAATGATGCATAATTTGTAGCGTTATATAAAAGCAAAATCTCTGTTGATATTTTATATGCTAATTGCATGCAAGTAAAACTTAATACACCGCACACACACACACATACACACACACACACACACGCAGTGCAAGCCGTAATTATGTGCGCCAGCGAAAAAAGAAAGTTGACAGTTAGGTGGCGTCAGCAACAGCAACAGCAACAGCAGCAGCAGTGGCAGTGGCAGCAAGAGCAAACAAGTCGAAACAGTTGCAGTTGTTGCTGCCTCGTTTGGTTGTTGTTGTTGTTGTTTTTGTCCCTATCGCTGCTTATGACGGGCTGCTCGTAACGAGCATATACATATCCATATATGTATATTTATATATAAATATACATATGGTTACATGTGTACAGTTAGGTGTTTGCATCTGATGTATGCAATTATGCATGGAGCTCAGATCGATGTGATAAAGCAGCAGCAGTAACATCAGCCACATTCCAGGAAACTAAAAAAATCCAATAATAATTTGAAGCAAAATATTGGGTTCAAAATGTGTAACGTGTGAAGTTGGCGGCGGATGCATTTATTACTCCCATTTATTTTTTCGCAGTCTGCAACTAGCGGTTTTTTAGCAGCTAAGTGGTACTGCCAACACGTTTGTGCGTTGTTTGGAGAAAAAAGATGGTAAACATGTTTGTTGGTGTGGCACATGCCTTTCATTACTTTGTTTGTGCATAAATTAAAACTAAATGAAATTAACTTAATTTTTCTTACCATTATTATGACAACTTGATATTATGTGCAACATATATTTAGGCAGAGCCATACATTTATTGACTGTGCGTTTTGAGCCTGGCTTAATCTATGATCATTAAGCACATGCAACTTGGATATGAAATTATGAAAATTTCAGAGTCTATTTGACAGATCTCAGGGGTGAGTTTCTTGCAGTCGACACTTAATTCTAGCTCAATTTTTCTCTGTCCACTAAAAGTCTGCTGCCACTTTATGCGGGTCCTCGCAGCCATCTCCTTGAAGCACCTCGTTGCCAGCTGCTATATACCCGATCTACCATATCTACGACCTTAGGCTAGGTTGGATAGCAGAGATAACCAAAGATTATTTAAAAATAAATTTGAATCAAGTCACGCATAAAAGTATTTTATTATTTTCTGGCTGTCAGCGGAACAGTGCCATAAAAAGAGCGTAATATATTATATAGGATATTAGTGTTTAAAATGAAATTTTTCCCATACCATTTAGTTGAGCTAAAATATATACAGCAAAATAGGAAGAACTAGATGTAATTGGTAAAAACAGCGCTGTAGGCCAATTAATTAAGTTTAGTACGCTCTTGTGACGGAGCTTGTTGGCATATGCTGCTATAAAGCTGCCATAAAAAACGCTTTACGTACCAAATTACAAGTCACACGCGGCAAACGCTGCCAAACGCTGGCGGAAGCAGCAGTTAAAAGGCACTTAGTAGCGCTTTAGAAGCACCAACCGGAGTATCAAAAGCTACTCCTCTTACCAAGCTGCTCCTGCTGCTGGTGGTGGTGCTGGTGCTGGTGCTGTATACTATAAGGCAAACATAAAAATTCATTAGAAGCGCTTCCAATAAATTATCAAGCTGCATTAATACGCTCGATGCGCACTTGAATATGCGCTATCAATGGTCATTAATCTGCTGGAGTAGTGAAAATAACGACGATGACGCTGACGATGGTGATGTGAATGGGAAATGGGGAATGTGGACGAGGATGAGGATGAGGATGCGGACGACAAACGTTGATGTTGACTGAATTAATTTCTGCAAACAGTTGCCCGACACACGATTTAGACAGATAACTACCACTACTTACCTTGTACCCTGTACCCTGTACCCTGCACCCTGTACCCTGTACCCTGCACCCTGTACCCTTTAACAAGCCAATTTGGCTAGGCAAATTAGAGCGAAATTGTAAAGTTGAATGCTCGATTGCTGCTGTCTATGTGTGTGTGTGAGTTGTTCAAGTGCTGCCAATTAACAAGGCAGCCCTGCCATCAGTGCGAATCGATATTTACTCAATTAATTTATTACTTCCGCCAGCAGCAGCAGCAGCAGCAACAGCAGCAGCGATTTCTCATTCATAAAAAAAGCGTCAGAACGCTAAAGTTGGCCAACAAAAGCTGATGAAGCGTCAGCGTCGCTGTCAGCGCCTAAGTTTCATCGACGTCGTCGTCGTCGTGCGAAGTTTCGAGTCACTCTTTGTGGCACAGGAAGCAATCACCGTGCTACAAGTCATATTAACTTACGTTGGGCGCACAAAAACAAAAATCAGAAGAAGACCAAAAACATAAAAACGAAACTCTGAGCCCAGACTATGCTACGCAGAATCACAGCAAAAACAGAAGCTGAAGCAAGCCAGCTGGGCCGGTTCCAGCTACACACACACACACACACACACACACTCACTCTGATCGCTGCTTCAATTGGAGCGAGTTGGGCGATGGGAGCTGGAACTATAGCTGGATGGTCAGCATATGTTGTCCGACAAGTTTGCGCATGCGAAAGTTGAGCTCAGAGTGCATGAAACAAAGTATCAATGAAGGAGGCCTCCTCGACTTCTTTAACATGGGCTTCTCAGGCTGGCTAAATGCGAGCAGGTGCAGCACACAGACACTTCAACTCACACACACAGTCACACACACACACACAATATAATAATGATGGATGGCTATGAGTTGGCCGTGCGTGTGTTTTTGTGGCTGTTTCTCTCTGTGTGCTTGTGCGACGCGCCTAAGCCGGTTTTGGACAACAGCAGTTGTCAGTGTCTTATTTTCCCCTCCGCTTGCCGCAATTAAGCTGCCAGAGACGTGGCCGAAAACCCACAAAACTGTAGCTGAAAGGCGAAGCAAAAAAAACAACAACAAAATATAATCAAATAAAAAATTGAATTAATAACAAGACGCGACAATGTGAAAATTGTTAAACGTTGTTTATTTTTTCAATTTACCTGTGCAATTACCAAGAACCAATACAACAAAAAGAGTTCAGAGCAATGTTCATTATTGGGTCATATTCAATAAGTATCGTAAATTCATAAAGAATCATGATTGATTGGTGTGGGAAAAAAAGCACTTAAAGATCATTGGGGACAACTTCAGAGAAAGCTTAAATTGACAATATTTCAATATATTTAATAAACTCGCGTTAAGCCTAACTGGAGAATTATTGAAAATATAGTCATAAAGACATTCGCGCGAATGTTCTTAAGTGGTACATATTTAATTGGCGAATCTGCCATATGCGTAGTGCTAAAAATGATTAATAATTGACTGCTCCTACGCATCGGGACGGAAACCATATTTTGGAAGTTAGTAACTGCTTAACATAAGCAATAAGCAGATTACCAGCAACAACAGCAGCCAGATAGCTCTTGGCTTTTTGGCTGCGTGTTAATTTTGACAAATGAACATTTTGGTTGCTGGGCATGTAGAGCATTATTGCCCATTCCCCATTCCCCAGTCCCCATGCCCCATGCCTCAGCCGCGGCGGCTTGTCTATAATTTACAAATTCGGACTAAAGAGCGACTGCGGCGGCTTTGCTTAATTATGGCTTCCAACGCTGACTGGCCTTTGTTTTGTCTGTTGTCTCTTGTCTTGGCCTCAAACTAATCAGCTTGAAGCCATTAATCTGACCAGTGTGGCCGTGTTTCACTGTATTGCACTGTTAGCATATCTCTCTTTTTTTTGGCTCTTGGTGTCGCTAGATTATCTAACTTTTGGCTGGGCTGCCTGTGGACAGTTGTTATGCTCGAGCGGTTTTTAAGACTCCGTCAGATAACTTGAATTTCAAGCCCGACGCGCTCGACTGGCTTTTTAGTTCTTAAGACCCAGCCAGTTTGGGACTAGAGTACAAAATGAAATGATTTTTTTTATTGTTATTATAATTTCATTATATGTATTGCGCCTTCAAATGATGAGATATAAGATCCGATCTGTAGACATTACCCGCATTTGTTCACACACACCTACAACATGCATAAATCTTAAGACTTAATGAACGCATCCTTGAAAATATATTTCAATAGGTTTATGAACATTTTGGTTCGCAATCAGGCGGCCATTAAACTTTTGAAAAACAAACGAGCTGTCTTCAAAAAAGCTGAAAACACACACAATCTCGCAGTTGAAAAAAGTTGAAATCTGCATACATAAATTATACGAAACAAAAAGGCGAACACAATACTCAGAAACAAACTAAAAAAAACTTTTGAACAGACCCGCAAACTCATTCATGAATACTACGTGAGCGTGCGGGTACAAGGTAATAAGAAAATAAAAAATAAAATACAAAAATTATAAATATATAAAAAACAACAATAAAAAAAAATCAAGTGGAATTGCATACATAATATTTGCATATAATTATTTATACTTGATTAAATGAGTAAAATGAAAAAACATACATATTTTTTGCGAGACAATGGCTTTGCGGTGCATTGGCATGAGATAGTTCCGATTCCCACAAATAAAAATATATTCCGCCTAAGCTTATGAATATTAATAAAGCAAGCTTTAAAGCCATATTATAATAATTAAGTTGAAACTCACTAATAACATTATATTGTTATATCGCGCAAAATTGTTTATCTGCAAAAGTGATAAAATTCCAGCATTGAATTTATGATTCCGGATTCAGATTTTCTTATTTTTATTTTAAGCTCACACATTTTATGCATTTATGTATTTATATGTTTTATGTATATTATTTTTGCTTTTTTTAAATTCGTATGTTTCTTTATCGAGGTTGAAATTTGTATTTCATGTCAACATTTATGGGCAGGCTATAAAATACTTGACTAGTTTTTTATACAATGTGTCTTTAAGAGTTCTTTTAATTGTTTCTCAATTCCAATTTATGTTTAATATTTGGAATTAATTTGGCTTTCAAACGGTGTTAGCCCACTTGCAGAACAAACTCATTGCCTTAGTCTCACACTTGAGTGTCTGAAAAGTTCAGCACGTCAATGAAAACAGCAGAAATATGCAGTTTGACCTTTTGGCGAGACAGACAGTCAAACTTGCAAACAACAAGACATTCAGAAAAGCAGAGAGAAAAAAATATAATACAGAGCCAACGGGCCGATCGGGCCCAGACATTATAATTATGCAGCTGCCACATACACCAGCCAGCCTGCCAGCTAGCAGCAGCGATGGTAACGGCAACAGTCAACAGTCAACAGCCAACAGCCAACAGCTAACAGCTAACAGCCAAGCGTGGCATGCAATGGCTTCGTGTCTTGGCATTTGGCTAACGACAAGTGCAGCCGTCGATCGCTGTCGATCCGCCAATTCGCCAAGCGCATTAAACTAAGCCGGGTGAAAAAAACACACACACACACACACACAACAACAAAACAGTCAAAGCCAGGTGCGTGCTCTGGGTGCTCAAGACATGGAAAGAGACCAGTTCAAGCTGTATAGTTGTAGTTTGTAGTTATAGCTAGAGCTTCGGCTAAGACTAGAGCCCCTCACCATTGGCCAGTTAAATTGAAATTCAGTTTAATATGCGCCACAACTCAAAGCCCCGACGCGTCGTATCTCTGGTAGGGGACTCGTCCGGCCCACGTCTTTGTCGTCTTTGTGAGCCATTCATATGGCGGTTGCCATTCATAAACCCGTATTTTTTTCTTTTTCCTTTTTTTTTTTTGTTGAAGCACGTAGGTTGTGGCGACGGCTCTGTTAGTTAGTGGCACTTGAACTGGTTTTCCAAGCTCCATGGCTAGCGAGCGCTAAATGTTGGTTTTGATTACTTTATGAGACCATGTCTTGCTGTACCATTCGAGCTGGCTAGATTTCTTATTCAAATACCCTACGGCTCTGTGGGTTGTGTCAATGGACCAACTGCGGCTGTCTTAGTGTGTGTGTCTCGGGTGTGGGTGTTTGGGCCTAGCTTAAAGACCGGTAGTCGTACCGTTAACATCCCAAACTTAACGCATTAAAGCCCAATGTAAATCCTCAGCAGAGCTTTGCTCTACTTTACCGAAAATCTGAAAAAAAAAAATGTATTAATTTGGCTGCCGCAAAATATAAGAGCAGAAACAGCAACAACAACAACAACAACAGTAGGAACAAGAAGTGGCGGAAAACTTTGCCCATTTGCAGAAAAACATCCACCCAAGTTTTACGAGCGCACTAAATAATATTTTGTTGCATATTTTAAGGTTCCTCTGGGCCATTCTCATTGCTGTATTGGGCCAACTTCCTTTTGTTGTTGTTATATATACAATATTTTCACTGACTAATTTATTTTCATAGACTGCCGACGCAGCGTTATTTTATTTTTCACTTTTTGGATTTTTTTTTTGGTTCTGGCCTAGGTGTTGCCCATGATTTTTATGCTTACCCAAAATTTATGACTAATAAAAGTTGTAAAAATTTTTTTTTTAAGATTTTTCCCCCCTCTTGCCGGCGGCTCTGTGGGATGTGTGGGTGTTTGAGATTTTCTACCCACGCATTGGTGACAACAACAAAATTTGCTTTGACGGTGTTTGACAACCGGACGAACGTATAAACGTATAAACGTATAAACCAGCGAATGTGTCGTTGAGTGGCTTATAGACATAAAATCATCAAATCTATGACATTTCTCTCTTATTTTATTATCAAAAGAGAAAAATAGAGAAAAAATGTACACAGAAATCCGCATGGACTTATATATATTATTTTTTTTGTTATTTTGTCAGTTCTTCCGAAAGTTGTTAAATATGGTTTTAAAATTGTTGTTTAGCTTTTATTTATTTTTGTTAGCGAGCTTTATATATTCATCTGTGCACAGCAGATATGCCATATATTATTATTTGAAGTTTATGAGCTCAATTTGCACCGTATTTGGGTATGCGTATTTAAATTTATTGTTTGCGCTTAAGTGTTTTAGTTTTTTTAGTCATTGTGACTTGTGAAAAATGTTTCAACTAAAACGCCAGTCTTAATTTTACTAATTGCCTTGCCCGCATGGGCAAACCGC
Organism: Drosophila nr. perissopoda 5 BK-2023a; assembly: GCA_035044105.1. Classification (NCBI taxonomy): domain Eukaryota; kingdom Metazoa; phylum Arthropoda; class Insecta; order Diptera; family Drosophilidae; genus Drosophila; species Drosophila nr. perissopoda 5 BK-2023a. The sequence continues at coordinate 2,211,918 of JAWNMK010000639.1, read as the reverse complement.
AAAATACTCTCCATTTTCAAAACATCATTTTTTTATGTGCTGCGGTCAACAATAGCGACTCCAAAAAGGAACATAAAATATTTCGTTGCATATTTTATAAATAGTTGACAGCCACAGAGTTCAAAAGGGGCAATAATTTTTATTAATTAATTAAAGATGAAAGCTCCGGTTAGCAATGAATAAAGCAGCAGCACCAGCTACCAGCTGGAAGCACACATCTTCAACGTTAGGAGCATTCTCATTCATGTTCTTCCAAAATGCTCATGAAGCAGAAAATAATTAATGTTAATGCTTTGACTGGCTGGGTTACTCTTCGCCCCGTTAGTGTCCCAGGGAATGGGTCTCTAATTTGTGCGGACCGCAAAGTTCATAGCAAATTAGTTGATTAGTTTAACGTCGCTGCCAAAGAGCCTGTCCGTTTTTTGGTTGGTCGACACGGGCAGGGTGACGGGTGGGTAAGGCGCAGCAGTTGGGTGTTGTGTGTATGTGTGTGTGCATATGTATATGTGTGTGTGTAGAACCATTTGATATGGCTATTCACATTTGCTCAGCTGCAAATTTTATAATTCAATCAGTGCCCTCTACACAAACACAAGCACACAGACAGACAGACTTGGTAATGCGGCAATTTGTGTGAAATTCACCAAGAGCTAAACAGGCTCACAGATTGTGAGTACAAGCGAGAGAGAGAGAGAGAGAGTGGGGAACAATTTCGGTAGCCTCTTCCCCTGCCCCCTCGTTGAGAATGTTATTGTGGGGGCGGTACGAATCGCGTGAGTCAAATGCGTTTTATTGTAAATTTATTAAGCGTGCCCAAGGCGAACATTAAATGCTCAGTTCCGTGACACTGGAGTAGATGCTCAGATGTTGGGTCGAGAGAGAGCAATAAAGATGGCCAAGAGCAGGCAGACAATAAAGGAGAATATTGAAATCGACGGCAAGTGGATATGAACGATGGAGTCCCGATAAAGGATGCTTGAAAATACGAAAAACAACTACAAAGAGCTCAAAAAATGAATGTATTCGCCATAAAAGAAATAAATTGAGCATATTAATATATGCAAAGGAAAATGGACAAAATATAAAAGGCAATATACATTGATAAAAGATTCAATTTAGGACAGTACTATTTATATAGACTGTAAACATCAAAATCAAATCAACAGAGAAATTTGCTTAAAATGTTTTAAGAAGATTTGCTAAGGAGAAGGAGAAGAACAGCTGCAAAATTTGAGCACTCTATTAATATTTAAAACACGTATCTTAAAGATATAAAAATAAATATTAATATTTTTATATCTGATTAGACATTGATATTCCCGGCAAGTATGCAAAACAAGTTTAACTTGAATGCCTAAGCTGCTCTGCGAAGATTGATTGGTACCTCGTATATGCGGGCTGCGCTTTTTGCCTTATACCCAATTTTAAATATCACAACATGCTGTGAAATTTGAACTCCAATTTGTCTGCGACTTGGCTCATTTAGCAATTTGAGCAATGAAATGAAACTGAGCATTATATAATTCCATAAATAAATTGTTATAGCAATGTAGCTGTCTCATCTCTCTTATGTTCTTTGGATAAAGCGAAACCCGCTTAGGAAAACTGATCCAACAATCTTGTTGGCCAAAGTGGCTCAACATCGAGTGCACACCATTTACTTAGCCTGCTTTTCAAATTATAAGCCTTTCCACATATCCACTCGAGCGGATTGTGAAAGGTTCCAGCTGATGCTGCCTCTGTTGATGTTGCTGCTGCGCCTGCTGCCTGCTGCCTCTGCTGATGCGGATGCTGCTGGTGCTGCTGATGTGGTGAGCTCTAAGCCACATGTTGAAAATAATTGTCATGGCTACCCCAAAATCCTTTGCACAGCGCCATTTAAAACAATTCCAAACACTTTGTGGGCGCTTAACATAGCTGACAACAAATTTGACACCAAAGCCGCTTTAATCAATATAATAAAAGACATTTGTTAAATTAACGAAACGCGTCGCGCACACCAAAAACAACAGGGAAAAAACGCAAAACAAAAAAGCAGAAATTTTAATTAAATTTATAACGCAAAGCCGCAAAGAGTGCCTAGGAGCTCTATGAGGGAGATTTATGAGACCGTTAATTTTGTCAAAGTCTTTCGTGTGCGTGTTGTTGTTATTGCTGTTGAAGTTGCTGTTATGCTTGTTGCCGTTGTTGTCATTCTCGTTGTTGTTGCTATTGCTGACTGTGTGCACGCTAAGTGTCCTGACGCAAAAAGGAGTGCGAGAAAAAACCTCACCGGATTTCCTGTGATATGCCACAATATTTTCCATTAACGCTCTGAAGTTGCAGGCAAACACAGCAAACCAAAAACAGACAACAGAAAACAGAAACAGCCGCAAAACTGGAAACTGGTCTTGATAAGACACCAGCAGCAGCAGCAGCAGCAGCCGTAGAAAAAAAAGCAAGACAAAAATAAGAAGAACAGCAGCAATAACTGGCAACAGACGGCGAGAAAAAAGAGAAACAAAAGCATCGAGTAAAATGTGCGTTGGTCCAGAGCACAGGCAGCAGCAGCAGCAACAACAGCAGCCGATTCCCGGACCAGGTTCAGGTTTAGGTCCCGGCCACTTCACTGTGGATTGTCTGGATATCGTTCACTCTCTGCAGCACACATACGGCGTGGATAGGCTTTGCCTGCTGTGCGGCAGTTGCTGGCTTTATATGAGTTAATGACTTGTAGATAGTTTAACTTACAAAGTAGACAAGGCGGGGAGAGTGAGATAGACAGAGAGAGAAAAAGTGAGAAAGAGGATTACTAACAGTACAGCAGGGACTAAACTGAGCAAGATGGGAAGGGTTGTGAGTGTCTGTTGCGTTGACCATTAGTGCGACATCCGGCGTTGTGCTTCGCTAGCTATTGCTCCACGTTGCTGCCACAGTCTCCATGCTTGGAAAACTATTAGCAAGCTTTGCGACTGTAGGCCAGCTCAGACACTCACTTAACTTGGGGCCGGGCGAGTTCAAGTCGGAGTCACAGGATCGCCACACCAACGGCATCAAACACATCATCATCGAAATCAGGCATCGACTGGCAAGGAACCGTTTTGTGGTTGAGCTGTTAGTTTAGTTTGCGTACAATTTGTGGGCCCAGTTGACAATTACTGACCATTTGTGAGAGAGTGCGCCTGTCTCTCCTGTCTCTCCCGTCACTGGCTACCCTGACCACTGCTCACTGGCCAGAAAACGCATGAATGAATGAAATGGTAAACCGGTTTACTTTAGCCAGCCTTCTGTTCTGTCTTTCATTTACTCTGCACTTTACTTCACTTTACAGCTTGTGTGTGTTTGTGTCTCTCTTTTTTTTCTTCTTCTGTGTTTGCTGCCGGTGCTTCCTACTGTCACACTTCAAGGATTTCTTTGTTGGTCATCCTGCCTTGCATATGTGTGACAATTACCCACCTCTTATGTCTTGCATGTGCGGTTGTGCACATACATATATACGTATGTATGTGTTTATGAATGTGTAGGGAGAGGGGTTGAAGGCACCTCGTAATGACACTAAATGAGTTGTAGCCAAGCGGAGACCGTGCCAGGGCTTGGCCTCTGTTTTTCTCGTCGTCGTCATTGTTCTTGTTGTTGTTGTCGTTGTTTTTGTTATTGTCGTCGAGGCAAAAACTTGTCAAGTTGTGCACTTTTTCATTGTTGTTGCTGCTGTTGGTTAATTGCCACAGGAAATGTTCTGGCTGTGCAGAGTTGGTCAACTGTCTCTTCGTCTCTGGTCTTAATTGCTCGAACCTTGGACAAAGTTAATGCAGCCCTATGCAAATTGAAGCGCGCCCCCAAACAGAGCAACCATCAACCAAAAAAAAAAGAAAAGAAAGAAAACTGAATGACTAACTTGCAACTGCGGGTGGTCTATTTGTTGTCTTTCCGTTGTGACCAAATCATATTCAAATGGATAACTCCATTTATGTATTTGTCGTAGATGTTATATGCCTGTAGTTCAATTCGTGCTCAAGTCCAACGGATATCGAGCTCATTTCGAGACCATGAAAGTCTCGCTGGCGGTTGTCTACGACAAATAATCAATTAATCCATTGATGAAGTCCACGACAGCGACGTTTATTTGTTGAGCCATTTGTAGGAACGTCTCACGCAGCGCATGCTTGGTTGCTTGGATGTTTGCCTTAGCTGGTTCCTGTGCCGCACAGTGGCGCAAAAACTATGCAATCAATTATACAGATATGTATTATGAAAAAATGCATGTTTAAAAACCAGTTCGAATTTGCTGAGAATTTAATTGAGCATTGACTGCAACTAATTGAACTCGTTTTGATTGGCCACCAAGCTGAGAATTATGCGTTGCTTGATAAATGATAATTGATTGCAGTTGGCTAAATTCTACAATCCCTTATTGAAATCCGAACCGATTTTAAATTCATAGAATTTAAAATGAGTTATAAATTGCACGTTTTCGAACTCCATAAAAATCGAATTTACATTGGAATTTATTAATTTTATTAACTTGTGCTAAGTTCTGCATTTCATTTTCTTTAAACATTCCATGGCCCAGTTATTCGCTTCAAGTTTTATATGACCCCGTGACACTGTGCGTGCTTTTATGTATATTACCTATGTAGATGGCTCTAATGCTGATTAGGTCGACGACAAAATACACACACAAATGTACACAACACACTCACACACACACACACAAACACACTTAAGCACATATACAGCTAAGTAGTCGGTTCAATTTGGTATCGAACGTGGCTGGCTCTTTTCTTTAAGACATTTTAATGCTAATGAGCCGCAAGCTGTAGACCTACTTCGGTTCAGCGTGTGGGTTGATGTAGCGACACACAGACTGGCAACGGGCAGACCATGATGAAGACAACGACAGCGACAGAGACAGAGACAGGCAGATGGATGGACAGACGGACATGTCTCAATGACAGCCTGAAAGTGCCCTGACACATACATACACCTACAAGCACACACATGTGAGACATGTGTGTGCGAAACAAATAAAAAAAAAACAAAAACAAGAACAACTACAGCAACAAAAACAAAATAAAAGTTGTTCCAAATTAGTTAGATGTGACTGGGCTGCCTCGTTGGGTCTTACGCTTAAGTAATGTGTATTTTATGTGGGGGCTGCAAAAAAAAGTAGGTAACTGTAACTGTGACTGTGCCGCTGACTGTGACTGTGACTGGGTTGGCTGTGTGACAGGTCGATTCGTCGATTGCGTTGCCAATTGAACTTAGGTGCTCCGTATGCTGCCGTTGCCAACTACGTGCGCAATTGTCGAACGTGCCGATTAACAATAGGCGAATTTCCTATTCACTCTCGCACTCTCCGTTTCTTTTTTTTCTCTCTTTGTTTTAGTTGGAGTGAGCTGCAGTGCTCAGGTAGTCGCCACTCAGCAAAATTTTCGCGTAACTCCGCACGATCTGCAAATACTGGAGGGCACAGATACACTGATGCGCTGCGAAGTGGACTCGCGCGCCGGCAAGGTGCAATGGACCAAGGATGGCTTCGCGTTGGGTTTCTCTGCAGTCATACCCGGTTTTCCGCGCTACTCGGTGCTGGTTGACGCCTCCCATGGCTCGTACAATTTGCAAATCAAGAACGCCACGCTCGAGGACGATGCCGAGTACCAGTGCCAGGTGGCACCGGCACCTGGAAATCCGCCCATTCGCGCCAATGCCAAGCTGAGCATTGTGGCAGCGCCCAGCAGCATATCCATCGATGGCTATGCACGCAATGCCAAGGTGGAGGTTGTCGAACGCCAAAACTTAACGCTACAGTGCATCACTGAGAATGCCAATCCGGCCGCAGAGATTGTATGGTTTCAGGGTGAGACGCCGGTAAATATGGGTAAGTACAGCACTGACTTCAGCTTAAAGTGGAACTTTTCTAAATTCGCTTGGGCTTTCGTAGTGCCCATTGTCATAGTGAACGAAACCTCAGTCAAGCGCTTCCGCACCAGCTCCACGCTGCACTTGGAGCCACGATCCGATGATGACTACAAGGAGTTCTCCTGTGAGGCGCGCCACAAGGCACTGCCACCCGATGTGCCCATGCGGGCTCAAGTTCAGCTCTCTGTGCTATGTAAGTGAAGAAACTCCGCATTAACCCCATCGACATGGACTCACTCAAGTCTCCCTTCCCAATCAGACCCACCCGGTCCGCCGTTCTTTGAGGGCTATAGCCAAGGTGAGACTTTGCGTCGTGGCCAGGAGCTACAAATCGCATGTCGCAGCCGCGGTGGCAATCCGCCCGCTCAGTTGATTTGGTATCGCAATGGTGAGGTCATCAATTCCCCACAACGCACCTCGGGTCGCCTCTCGGAGAATGTGTACAAGTTTACGGCCAATGCCTCCGACAATGGCGCCAATTTGGTATGCGAGGCTAAGAATCTGCTATCCAATACACCGCTGCGTGCCGAACTCAATTTGACTGTTTTATGTAAGTCGCACAGATGGCCTCCAGCTATGCGGCTCCTTGTAACCTCCTAAAATATCTTCGAAACAGATTCACCAAAGGATGTTTTCCTTAGTGGGGCTACCCATGCTAAGGTCGGCGATGCTGTGCAGCTGAGCTGTGTGACAGCCCCTTCGAATCCTCCGGCACGCATCAACTGGTCAATGAACGGAAGACCGTTGACTAACAGCACGTTTAAAACGACAAGTAGCGCCGATGGTGGCTGGGTGAGCAGCTCCAATATAACGCTGAACATTGATTCGCAGAGTCGCACCTTTATTGCCGTCTGTCATGCGCTCAATGCGGAGCTGTCGCAGAATGTTGTCGGCTCCCATACGGTGAATGTTTTGTGTAAGTAACGCAGCCATCCATTGTGAGTTAGTCTGCTTTAGCCGCCTCTGCCTTTGATCCATAGATCCTCCCTCGTCGCCCTTGTTGACGGGCTATAACGACGGTGATATTATCATCTCCGGCTCAATACTGAAACTACACTGCAGCTCCGCTGGTGGCAATCCACCGCCCACTTTGCAGTGGTACAAAAACGATAAACGTTTGAATGCTGCGTCGAAGGTAACGGAGAACAAGATCAGCTCGGAATTGTCGTTGCTGGTGAATGCCTCCGATAACAATGCTATCTACAAGTGTGAGGTTCAAAATGCTGCTATAGACATACCGTTATTTGCGACAAAGACTTTGGGCGTCCACTGTAAGTAACATTCATTGACTAATCTAGATGTTCCCTCAACTATTCGTTATTTTCGCTGCCCATTTAGTTCCGCCGGAGACAGTCAAGATTAGCGTTGCGCCCAAGAATCTCGTGCCCGGCATTCGAGCCAAACTGATCTGTGATTCCAGCTCCAGCAATCCACCTGCGAAGATCAGCTGGTGGAAGGATGGCATCCCAGTAGAGGGTTTAAATCTGGCCAATAGGCCAGGTCTGTGGGGCGGTTCAGTATCGACGCTAGAAATGCATGTGAACATTACCCAAGATCTCGATGGATCCATTTACACCTGCCAGAGTCACAATGAAGTGTTGCAGCGTAGCGTGCACGAGACCATCAGCCTGGACATACTTTGTAAGTACTCTCAACTAACATCCACTAATATGTCCAGACTAAATAGCAAACTCCGTTGTGAACAGTTCCGCCAAAGTTCGATGTGGCTCAGGTGACCAGCTTTGTAGGTGTGGAGGGTGCACCACTGCAGGTGGAACTGCATGCGAGTGGTAATCCCATGTCGATAAGCTATACCTGGACCAAGGATGGTCTGCCCATTAGCAACAACGCACTCAGCGGACAGCGTTTGATCTCTGACGGACCCCGTCTCAACATAAGTCGTCTCAGTCGCAACGATGCTGGCGTCTATGTATGCGAGGCACTCAACACACAGGGCACAGCCATGCTCGAGGTTCAAGTGATTGTTGAATGTAAGTTGTCGCCTAAACAACCCCCAAACAACAACACGCCCAAGTTACCCCGTTGCTGATATTACTCTTCACAATTAGATGCACCCGTAATTACGTCAGTCACCGATGGTCAGAGTTTTGCCTCTGGCGTTCAGGCTGTTCTGGCCTGTCAAGTCCAGGCGCTGCCATTGGATGCATCACATGTGCGTTGGTCACGACCCGGTTACGACTTTGCCACACGCACCACTTCAACATTCGAGAACAGCACTGCCCTGTTGCACATCGATAATGTTCAGCGGGGGGATATCGGCAATTTCACTTGCACCGTGGACAATCAACGTGGACCGGCTGCCACACAGAACGTGCTGCTCGTGGTGCAAAGTAAGTAGCCGAGCTAACCTCAACAGCAGCGAAACTTCTATTATTTTGTATTATTTTGTAGCCTCCCCGGAGATTGATCATACTCCAGCCTACACACGCTTTGCCGCCCGCCTGGGCGTTCGGGCTCAGCTCATTTGCCGTGCCCTGGCCTCACCGCAGCCCAGTTTCATTTGGCGTCGCCATGGCAAGGATCTTAAGATGCAGCGACGCAACAAATTCACAAGCGTCGAGCGTCAGGAGGATCCACTGCACTTTGAGTCCGCACTGCTTGTGGAGAGCACCTCGGCGGATGATTATGGACAGTACGAGTGTGTGGTGCGTAATTCGATGGGTCAGGCTAGCACCACACTGGAGTTCAGTAAGCCCTCCCGACCGGATGCGCCCCTGCAGCTGCGTGTGGGCAATGTGAGTGATGCGAGTGTGGAGCTAATGTGGACACCTGGCTTCGATGGCGGCATGCAGGTGTATTATCGCATACGCTTCAAGCAGCAGGGTGAGGATAAGTACAAGTATGTGGACGCCAAGGTAGGTCAACAGAATATCACGTTAGAGGGTCTGAAGCCCGGCGGCACCTACTACTACTCCGTGATGGCGCACAACGAGGCAGGTGGCAGTAAATTTGTGCCGGACATTAAGCTGACGCTGTCAAAGGGTTCGCAGCCACATTCGGCAGAGTATACGGAAAAGGATGAGCTGCCCAATGTAATGATCATTGGCATTACATCGGCAGCGATGGTGTTGCTTGTGTTGAATGCGGCGCTCGTCGCCTGGTTTGTCATACGACGACAGAATAAGACACAGGGCGAAACGGAACCGAGCAACGATGATGCCTACTCCAAGGATGACAACCAGTCGGTCTATAAGGTAAATAAACATCAGCTAATTGCAAATATTGAACTGCAGAACTGATTGGCCTAATCCTAACCAGCTGCCCATCACTGCTTTGCAGGCGGATGTGCAGAAGAAGGCGGCCGCCTCCACCTATTTAGTGGAGAACGTGGACATCATACAGTCGACGGCCTATCCGCCCAAATACCAGGAGAGCTCTATGTGCACACCACCCTATCCGCTATGCAATCCGGACTTCACCCGCACCCTGCCCAATCCTAAGCGGCACAGTCAACGCAACAGTGCAACGGGCATGATTGACGGAATGCCGATGCGTGCCAAGGATGATCATATGCTGATCTCCAATGGCCTCTATATACCATCACCTTCGCCCGCCTCCTCGCTGGTCATCAAGGGCAGCTACATATCATCGCCATCACCAGCGCCGCCAGCCGATGGCTCCTATTTCAATATGAGCGACAAATACATGTCCTATCCACCAGTGGTAAGTTTAAAAATAATCTTCTCATATCGATCCTCATTAGTGAACTCCAAAACAGATTATTCATCTATCTGAAAAATATTCACCAGCACAAATTATATGCTTGTTATGTGCAAAATGATCTAACGAAGTGAATTTCAAAGAATATCAATAATAATGAATATAATTCTTAATGAAAAAATCTCTCCACACTTTGTGAAGTTGCCTCAGTTTGAGTGTTGTTATTGACAATAGCTTATTAAATTTAATACCCACTCTTTTTTCCTCCCATTTTTTTGTCTTCACTCTATTTTATCCGACAGACCTACTAAAACCGAGCAGTGCGTCGAAGACGAAGGCAGCCAACACCAGCCAAGCCCCAGCTAGACTGATTGACATCATAAAACAACAATAACACCAACAAAAGCCAAAACATCATCGGCTGCATTGAAATTGGATTTGAGTCGATTTCAGTCAATAGGAGTTTTGATTTTTTTTATGTTTTTGCTTTGGGTTTGGTTGATGCTGTTGCAAGTTTTTCGATTTCTGTTCATAGTTATTACTAAATGACGTTGATTATTATGGAGCGCAAATGGTAGAAACATGTTGAATGTATTTTGAGAAAAGACATTTGCATGCGGCGCTCGAAGGCTGTGATAAGTACCTGTATCCAAGGCTCACTCAACTCCACTCGGTCCGACCGCATAACGATGACCAACACGCACATCAAATATTGGATCCACATCAATCAATGCAAGCGACGCCGATGGCAATGGATTTGCCTTTGGGGCAGGTGCGCAAACCCACTCTACAAATGCTTGCCCCCTCTCATCACAAACACACAAACCGACAAACAACAACAACAACGAGAAATACAACAATATAAGAAAAAGCAGCAGCATTCGTAGAAAGAACAACACAAAAAACACAAATATTAATTTGTAGGCATTTTTCTCGATATTAAGTAGTAGCAATTACGATTTTTAGCATTTAGCATAAATATTAACGAGTCTGTCGAGTCGTGACTCAATCTCATTAGCAGTTGTTCAAGTTTAAGCTCTAGACATACCATATATAATCATACAAACACACAGACATATACATGTATGTACAACCCTAAGGCCCGATAAGCGTAACGATATTAAACAATTAATAGCATGCGATTCGAAATCACAGAAAAAATACCAGAAAATCTTCAAAGCATACATCAATTATAAACTACTCTTAAGCGTGATTGTCGTTAAATTTAAGTGGCGATTAGATATACATATAAGGGCATACAGATATACATACATATACATTTACACATACATATATATGATATACCATATTTACACAAATTCAACGACTTTTTATCATGCATGACAATAAATTATATACATGATAAAAATGCGTAAACGCGCAAGCGCCAAAAATTATGCTAAACACAACAGAAAAGCTAAAATGGAATAAATTGTTAATTCAAGTTAAAAATCAGATCTAGATCAGGATAAGCATGTGTACCATACGAAATCAAATTTAAATAAATTATATATAATTAATGTAATAAATATTTAATGCATTTCAAATCATAGAAAAAAATATAAAAAAATAATTTAAAAAATCATACAAAAACACCCACAACAAATTTTTGTAACTTTAAAGAAAAGTATTTGAATAAATAACTTACAAATTTTTGAAAATTATAAAATCTACATATTTTATTACCTAACACTAATTTCGAGGGTTTTCTTTTGGGTCTACCCGTTAGGTACTTAACGCCCACGATTGTCCGTGGTTGCCCCTGCCACCTGCTTCATTATGCCGCCGAGCTGCACAAATTTGTCTATTGCCATCAATCAGCGCTTGGCTTTGTTCATCATTCTTGAGCCACCATTTTTGCTGCGGGCTCCATTAAGTAGGCGTGCCGCCTTACACCTTAAATGCCGCCTAATTGTTTTTCGGGGCCAGACTTAACGGCGCTCGAGTCGGCTTTTTGTTTAGAAATTGTATTAATTAATAGCGTTGCTGGCGCGCTTAATTAATGACACATTTAATAATATTTATTTCTTAATTTTTGGAGGCAGCATTAGCGGATCATTGAATTAGTCTGGGCCAGCTTTCACTGCCCCCAGAATAAAGCTTTTTACGTGCCCGGTGGTCTACGCTAATATTAATCTGAATCTGGGAAAAAAAAAGAAAACCGACCATATTTGGAAATCAAATATTTATTTCGTCATTAAACTAACTTTATAATTCAGTATTTGCATATTAAATTTGACAAACATAAATAATTGCTTATTTTATTCGCACAACCATCAACTACTATTTTTCCTTTTTTTACTATGCTCTATTACATTGAAAAAATTGCTTTTATGCCGCGTCCGCAGAATATTAATGATTTAGAATCAAAAGTTGCTATTGAAAAATATGTGAAGACTGCAATTGCATAGGAGTTTGATTTAAGCATAACAAGAAATTGTTATTATTATCAAATAAAATAAATGTTGTTTTAAATATTGTTGGCTGCTGTCATGCAGCATTCCATGGCAGCCTGTACTGGGAACCCACAATAGTCTCAATTGCACTCAGAAGCAAATAACAAAGGACCATTAAAATTAATTTTCAGCGTGTTTTAAGTGCGTAGAACGAGTGTCAACAGAAGCAACAACAACAGCATCAAAACAAAAGCAATGCATAATTAAATACAGTGATTTCATTAAATTTTAATTAAAACATTTGAACGGGTAATAGATTTTTATTTTACTCGAGTCTACAATTGGGGAGCAACAATACACTACAACTTCGATACGGGGATACTCTTTACCTAAATAATTTATTGATTTATATTTGATTATTTTAAAAATATAGTATTCTAATTATTCACATTTACATTAAGAGTTGAATTTGTAGTTACTTCATATTCATTGGTATAAATGCTTGTAAGTGTTACGAAAAGCTTAAAATACATGTCAACCCCACACAATTGCTGTAGTGTATAAAAGGAGCTACCTACGACGAGAGCTTGGAGCCAAGAGAGGCAGCCAGCGAGGCCAACAGCGACAAGAAACGGAAAACTTCATTAAAAGTGGGCAGCAGTTGGCAGCAGCCGTTGCCAGCAATTCACAGAGTTAGGGGCGGGCGGGGAATGGCTGTTGGGCTGTGTTTTCGCTTTGGTTCTGGGCATGTTCTAAGCACTGACTGCCAATGTGACGACGCCCGGCTCGACTTCACTTCCTGTGCTCGGCTGTCCAGTCCAGTCGACTCTCTGGTCGCCAGCCCCAAACTACAAGCTGACTGCAATCGAACGCATAATCATATTTAATAAGCGCGTCGCAGTCAGCAAGTGAAAAGGCTTCGTTCAGTTGCTGTCTCTTGTTGTTGCTGTTGCTGCTGTTGGTGATGATGTTGATGCAACAAGTGCGGCCAGAACAAGACACAGATGTGCAGAAAACCGGTCCAAGTTAGCAGCAACGCTTTAGCGCAATTTGTTAACCTGGCTGACAAACTGTTGCCTGCTGCTGCTGGCTGCCTGTGTATTCCCCTCGTCTTCCCCCTAGTACCCTCCGCTGCTGACTTTTGTAAAAAATAGGTGCGAGTGCAATTAAGAGCCTGTCTGACCAGTTCCGAGTGAACGTAAACGAGTCGAATCCTGGCCGGCAGCGAGCACTTCATTCATAAAATTACGCGCATGTTACGTGATGTTGACGCTAGATAAGAACCAGAACCTCGTCCACAGTGAGAGCCAGCTGAAGCCAGGAACCCGGAGCCCAGCCCAGTTAGGGCCAACGCCAACCTGTTGACGTGCTGGCCAGTTTGCGGAAAAATACTTATACATATATATATAGATTACTTAGATTTCAGCCAAGCTGACTGCCTGACTGGCAGGAAAAGTGCAGCGACATCAAAAAAACTCGCTTTTCTTGGTAATTAATGAAAGCTGCCACGGCTCAGGCTGACGCTATGGCAGAAGCAATAACAACTGCACCAGCTTAGCTACTGTTGCCGGCAGTTATTAAAATGTTGCGATAAGTTTTGCCACGGTCCCGGCCAGAGACACATTTGTATGCAAAGTGCCAACAGATTTTGATGATGCGACGCGCAGGAAGTTGTCGCTGAAAGTGATATTGAAAACTGCCCGCAGAATGGATTACTTCCTTTGGCGACAGCCGCAAGCGAAGAATCCCCAGGTGTTGGTGTACAATTCAGCCGGTATTGTATCTTTGCTTACGATTAAAAACACTGAAATGTGCTTCAAACTTTCAGACTGAATGAAGTCTAAGAGGATTCTGACGAAGAGTAGCTGCCAAATAGCGAAAATGGTTAAGCTTCAGCATTTTTAATGGCAAAAAACTTAAAGGCTGAGCAGATTGGCGTCAGACTAATATGAAAGACGCAACTCAGCTGATAGATTCTCAGAACTTTTAGGCAAATTGTTGGAGCAGTTGAGCCGATTTTCTTTAATGATTCGTGGTTCCCAAGCCAAAGGAATAAATATAATTTCTTTCATTTGCGACACTTGACGCACAACTTGAGCTTTTCTCACACCTCCCACCCAACGGGTTGCAAAGTCGAAGGGGGATGGAGTTGTGGCGCTTGAAAAGCCCGCATGTCTTGGCAATCAACTGCCCCACCATTTAGCATCATTAAATTAGTAGGTCAAAACATCACCACAGGCCATAAAAAATGTCACAGCTTAGAGGAAAAATGCACTACTAACAAAATCTACAGAGCGGGGGAGAACAACGAGAGGGTTGAGAAAAAAAAAAATGTGGAGATAGAGAAAAATACATTTAAAAATGTGGAAGCCCGCGAGAGTATTTCAAATGTGTTCTGTCACTCACGAGAAAAATGAAAAGTCAAGTTGGTGCAAAAGCTGCTCTTTTTGGGGTCTCCGACATTTGTCAGTTGGGGTACACAATCTGTGACACAATCGTAAGCAGCGTAATTATCAATGTCAACGAAGAATTTTCTCAGCGCATCATTCTCAGCTAGAAACTCAAGTGGCCAATGGCCAGTTAAAATTGTCTTTGGGCAATTGGAACGTTTAAAAATTTAAAAAGTTGATGCGTGTCTCTGCGGCAGTTATGTAATTTTTAAGATGCGCCACAAAACCTAATGACAAATTTAATGCGCCACTCGTTTTGGGACCTGGGGGGCAGACCCAGACACATGTCGACAAGCAAACAAAACAAAACAAACAAACAACACAACGCAACCAACACATTGAGACGCCTCTAGAGTGCGTTGTCTGTTTCTGCTAGTGTTTGGATGCGTATGTCTCTGTGTGTGTGTGACCTTTAAGATAAGTTGGAGCCGCATTCGGAGTCACAATCGCGCTTAGGGCCAGAGTTGGGAGTCTGAGTGTTGCATGTGGCCCCCATTTCAAGTGGCAAGCTGCTTGCCTGTTTTATAAGTTATTAAAAAATTAAAGCAGAAAAACTGTTGCTGCTGTTTCTATTCATGTCGTGAAGGGGGCTGAGCACATTATTCACTCATTAAAATCATCAGTTTAATAGCCAGAACATAGCTTGAGCACAAAAAAAGCGAAATTATATTTTTTCCACAAGCTGCTGTAAGGAATTATTAACTAAAAATGGTAGACAAGATCGCCGCCGTACGGACGTATAAATAATACAATGTGTAGTGCCGTAGGATGGTGAAAAAACAACGCAAAACCATGAGACTTTATGCTAATACGGCACAGGCACAGGAAAGAAGACACACGAAGGAAAAGGGGAGTACACCAAACATGCCTTGGATTAAATATTAAGGTGCCGACCTGACGACTGCTAATGTGCGCTACACCGCGAAAACCTATGTGAAAATAAAACATTGAATCTGACAACTATTATCTGTGGGTATTGTATATTTATGAGGAAGGGTTACGGTGACAAAACAAAAATGATTTGAAATTAAATTTTATTGCCTTTCCATAAAATACATGCGGTTATTTAAGTAGCATCAAGTATGTTGTTAACATTCAATTATATTTCCACTATTTATTTATTAAAATAAATTGGATTTCACAAAACAGTTGTGTAATTATAAAATCTCATTTATTAATTGTATTGCAAAAAAACAGGAAATCATATTTCATGGCATTTAACTGAATTCCTAATAAACATTATTATTGTTTTTATAATATAACTGTAGAGGTAAATATTTTTTCGTTGACTATTGGACAACTGAAATCCTGTTATTTGTCATGAACTTTGATAATATGTGAACCAAATCAATATTTATATTAAATTTAATAAAATGGTTTATGATTTTATGTCCAGTGGTTAGCTATTATCGCATAATAATCTACAGATTTGAATTTTTCATATGTTACTTTAATTTAGGCTCTGCTCTATTTAGCAATAGGTTTATCTAAACATATGCAACTATTTATGTTGGCAAACAAATAAGCAACAACTAAAATGTAAATGAGCCAGAATATGAGTAGATATGTGTATCGTGTTATTAATTAATTGTCGAAATAACTTTAAAAAATGCATATTTTATGTATGGTATTATGGTGCATATATTTTTTTATTATTAAAATAAACTGTTTGTTTAAATCATGTGCTCAACACGTTCAAATAGAAAATGCTAATTTACCAACGAACAACCTCTGAACTTTTATCAAATTTAATGAGCCCAATGTTGTGCTTGCTGTTCAACTAGAGGCAGGCGTACAAAGTGCTGCTCATTCATTTTAACAAGGCAAATGATTTGTTATGGCCGCGCTACAAACAACTCCCGACCATTCGTAAGACCGTCCCAAAATGGCCATTGCAGTGCAGCCATAAAAAAGATGAAGCGATTTGCAGCCACTGTTGTAATTGTGCCGCTTAGCCGAACGTCGGCGTCAACTGCGACGTCGAGATGGTGAATTAAAAGCTGAAGAAAAACGACAACAGCTACAAGTACGCGAGTACATAAACTTTTGCCACTGTCTATATAAACTCTCAGATATATGTATATGTATATGTGTACATACCTACATACAGAAGTGCTACAGATACAAATGTGAGGCAGGCTTTACCGCAGACACTGGCGAGTGACGAACTGACTGCAGATGTCGATGGGAGGAGGGAGGTGAGGAGGATAAGGGTTGCGAAATGGGATGGTATGGAGATGGGGATGGGGATGGGGATGTGGTGGTGGTAGTGGTGGCGTTGGTGATGGAGGTAGCCTGGCAGCGGTGCCGGGTATCAACGAACGAATGAGTGAGCGAGTATCTTGGGAATCGTCACAGGCCTGAGAATAATTAATTCCCACGAATTAATGTGCACGGCACCAGCAGCAAAAGCAAAAGCAAAAGCAGCAACAAGAGCGGCAAAAACAACAAGTGCTTTGCCTTGGTGAGGTGTCTTAAAGGAAGCTTGCGGCTCAGCCGTGGCACAAGTGTAGCGGCGGCTGTGTATCTCAATCTCATTGCCGAGCTGCTACAAGTTGAAGCTTAAGTTACGTTGCCTTTTCCTTTGCCAGCACCAAGAAATTAATATCTCTGATGCAGCAGCAGCAGCAGCAGCAACAACAACAAGAACATCTACAGAGGAGACTCTTTTTGGCATCGCTTTACCTGCCACAGTTGCTACAAATTATACGCAGCTTGAGAAACTGCCAAACTGCTTGTCAAGCAGCAGTTCCCACCCCCTGCTCGCACCACGAAGTACATTCTGAATCACTTGAATGTATTTAGTCACCTTAATGAATTCTACACATGATGTACTGGGATTTTGGGACAAAAGCCTGCACAGATTTGCCACCGAAATGTTGCACAGGGCTATCAAACTTTCCACAGGTAGCGCCGACAACCCTTAGCGCATTTCTCCCCATTCCCATTCCCATCCTGGCCCAGTTACAGAGACTTTAAAATTTTATGCGAAACGTTTCCGACGTCATGTGTTTTGCATTTCATTATTTTCTCGGTCTGCAGACGACAGAAGTGCTACAAATTAGAAAATCACCTAAAAAACTCTCAAGTGTGAATAGTAACAGTACAAACTGTGATTGGAGGGAACGTGATATTTATAAACTGATTATAAAATGTTAAAAAAAAATATAATTGCATTCTTGAAAAAATGAATTAAAAAATAAAAGAATTATTTAGAACATAAGTATGTTTTATATTATATTATTGTTTTGTTTACTGTTTTGCTAATTTTTATTAGAACTTCTTGCACATCATACATTTTTCAAATATTATTAACCGAACTTTTGTTCTTACTTGTATAATCAGTGATTTAATATCAACTTCCACTATTTACTTGTTGCCTTTCACTTTTCACTTACGAATTCAAAAACGTTCCTTATGAAGTCACCGTTACCTGGCATCTCCAATGCTAAGGAGCTTTTTTCTTGGGCTATATTAAATAATTATAATTTTAATTAAAATAGATTAAAGCCGTGTTGTGTGCTCGAGCGCCTTGTGAGGTGATTAAGTAAAAAAGGCAGACAGCCAGGAGCGTCAGGAGCCTACAGCTTCTGCTACTGCTCCTGCTGCCGACAAAAGTGGTTGGAGAAAGGAACAGGAAGGAGCTATAGAATCTGCAGCAAGTGGCAGGCAGATGAAAAAACACAAATCACTTCAAGTTGTTGATGTTGCTGTTGAGATTATGACGATGATGAAAAGCTCGCGCTGCTTTTCCTATGCACAATGTGAAAGAAAAGCCAAAAACAAGAATAACAACAACAAGTGCTCACAGGGCTAATGGGAATAGGCCTCGAGGCAAACATTGGGATTACAAAGTGAAAAACTTGGACGGTTAGGCGTTGATGAGTGCTTTTGGGGTTCGCTTTGGTAAAAGCGCAGAGACTCTAATATCTGTATGCATATAATTATAATTAGAAAAGCCGTAAGACACCATTCGGGAGACAAAAGCGAATCGCGGATGGGCCAAGATATGCTTAGGCATAGGTTTCTGCTTATATCATTATTAAAAATATATGTGTAATTGTTAATTTTTCCAAATTCTTTCGAATACTTTAAGTTATCTGTGATTATGGGCTATTGTCATAATATGCTTTTGGCATAATGTGTACCCAGATTAGTTAATTCTATCTGACCGATGTCGGTAATTGCCGAAATACAATATGTCGCCCTAATAGACAAATCCTCATTGAAACTGTCACATTAAAGTCAAGGGCAGCTACTACCACTACTACTACGGTTACTGTAAATCTCTCAACAATATCCCTTTCAAGTGGCCGGGCCACATCCTCGCCTGGCTGTCGCCAAATCAGCACATCTAAACCTGAGACACAGAAGAAAAGTAAAAACAAAATCTGACTTCCGCTTTGGCCTCTAGCTGAACTGGAGGTCAAGAGCACACACACAGGATAGTTGACTGGTTCAGGATCAGGCTTGCAACTTGATCGCCGCCCGATGTTGACAAATTAATGTGGCAGCCACAGTTGAGCTAAGGCCTTTGTTAGATAACCATCGTTGTCATGAAATCCGATGCGGCTTACTTGAAATACTTGAAACACGTTCTGCCTGCCTTTTAGACGATGTGTTGATATTTGAATTCAAACAAATGCCTGCTCGACCGTTGACATAATACTCATAAATAATGCCAATTGGCCGGCGGTTTTGTGTTTGTGTGTCCTTCTGTGGCACAGTTTGTTTGTTGTCTGCAGCCCCGACACCAACACCTCAGAGGCAGTAATTAGCCCGGCTGCCAGATGCTGTCGTCGTCGTCGTCTGAGAGCTTAGCATAGGGCACCCATGTGGCATTCATCTTGACTGCCGTTGGCTGTCCCAGCATGTCTTTGGTTTTATTTTTAAACCGCACATTCCTCTAGATGGCCGCTGGGTCCACTTGCTGTTCGGTTTTTCATCTTCATCTCCCGCCTGCGAGTGCCTCCTCCTGCTTGTTATTGTTGCTGGATATTTTCATGACCTTTGCGGGGGTTTTCATTTCACTCGTTGCTTTGTTCAATCATTTATTGATGCTGCCTCTGCTCGAGCAGCAGCAGCAGCCGCAGCGGCAACAACAGCATCAGAATCAGCAGCATTTGCTGTGGCTTGACTCGACTTTGGCTTTTGTAGTCCCTTTGGGGCATGTTTTGTATAAAAATACATGCAGATGATTTCGTATTTCACATCATGTTTTCTCTGCGGGCACACACACAGGCGCGCACACACATATTCAATTAGCGTATGTGTATTGGCTTCTTCAAGCATAGCACAACACACAATTATTTTAATAAATGTATTTCCCGAAAATATTTCTTTATTTTTTCCTTCTGAAAGTATTTTCGTAGCAGACAAGCAAAGTTTGTACTCATTGAAGCGCAAGCGGCGCGTTGCCTTGCTGGCTTAATGCGGATATATGTATATAAAAATGTATCTTCAAGATACAACAGCGAGTATGAAACAAATTGGGCTCCTAGACCCAACAGCTCGTGGCGGGAGTCAGTTGATGGTGTGTGTATGTGGTGTGTTTATGTGTGTGTGTGTATTAATAATATGAAAATTGTTTGATGTTCTGTTAAGTAGCTATAAAATTTGAAAAACGAGCCCATTTAGTAGGTAGTTAGAGAGCCAAGTTTCATTTGCATGAAACATCCACCAACATCAACAGCCTGTTGGATGCGCGATGCTAGATTTGTTGACTGTAGACGCTGCTGATGATGTGCTACCCGCTCTGACACCTCTGTTACTTTGTACAAGGAAACACCTGCCGTCACTGACAACGTTATAATAGACCCTCTGCCATGTACCAACTAATGAGCTATTGGTTAGCCCGGCAATGCACGTCAGCAGCAGCAGCCGCCGAATGCGATGAACTTGAGAGCATGTAGTCTTAATCACTGCCACTCAATTATGACATTAGGGAATGACAATCAGTCTCAGCTCTCTTTTTTATTCCACAAAGAGCTGTAGAGTGTCTTGGACTGCTCTTTCGCGTGCTACAATACATACAAATTGATCCATTTCCGAAACTTTTCAAAATTAAACCAGCTTTTAAAAGTATGGCCCGATTATGGTTTGGACCATAGGGATATATCATATATGTGTCTAAATTAATGTTACTCTTAAGTTGACAAACACAATTTTCTGTCAAAATTCTGTAAGAAAAATGTTAACCGAAAATGATTCCAGAGGCGATTTATATGAAATGTATTTCAATGCGCTGATGATCAATTTAAGTTCCACGTACTTGAGTAAATCTGAAAATATGTGTACATAAAACATTAAACTCGAATTCCATTTCAAACATTTTTAATTCAATTAGACAAGAACGAATGTGACCAAGATAATCTTTCAAACCGTCTTCGACAATGCGCACCACTCGCATCACAGTTGAACAAACTTATCGCATCTCAAGCAAAAAGCGCAGCGCAGAGAACCGAAAACAAGACGACCCCAGGTCCATTTGCACATACACACATTTAAATTGTATATGTATGTGTATGTGAATGTTTATTTGTGTGTGTATATGCACCTACCCTAGCCAAAACCAGATACACCTCCTGTGACAGTCCCCAGTCACCTCAAGACCGAATCCGACCACACGTGTCAAAGCAAACGGTAAACGGCAATCGCCGCACCTTGCGCAAATGTTGTCGAAAATGGTGATGAGGTTAAGGGAGGGCGAATATACATATAAAGGATGCAGAGTGCTAGTGAGAGAGAGAGAGAGAGAGAGAGAGAGAGAGAAAGAGGGACAAGGAGAGTGCCGAGGAGTTCCTCCTCCATAAGTGGCACGTCCCGGGTTACATATTTGTACAAGTTTATGGCGACAAGCGATGCCATTTGCCTTTGCCAGCTGATGACTGGCCCGATACTAAAGTCATGAAAGCTCCCATGTCGAGCCGAGTCGAGTGAAAATATTGCACGGATTTTGTGGACGGCGGCACAACAAAAAGTGTTAAGTGTGGATATTTTTTATTTAAGCGTAAGAAGCCTTACCACAGTCAGCAAAACGAGCAACAGCAACACAAACAAAAACAGAAATCGGAAAAGAGGAACAGCCGAACTTATCGATAAAATATAAAGCTGGAAGTCAGCCGTGCAAAAATTTGCATGCAAGTCAAGACCGAAACCAAGATGTAAATGCGAATGAATGTGTGTGCGTGTGTACATTAAGGTGTGTGTGCTTAGCGATAACACTTTGACAGGATTACGCCTGCCTAAGGACCGCATCGAGGCGTAAAGGCAGCATACACATACTAAAAACGATATCACCGCAACTTTTTGCGCCTTCGTCGATGGCCAATTGAAAAGACATTTGCTGGCACATTTGCCCGACTCAATTCGACTCGATGCTTGGCAAACTTTTGCATGACTTAAAAGTTATGATTCCAGTTGGGGTTGCTGCCACGTCCCTATTTGTTGCTCATGCCCTGCACGTGAGGTAATTTCTAATATTTAACTCTAAATTAAGTTAAAAAGAGGTTGTGTCCAAGAAGGGTTCGAAGCACGTTTGCTGCGGTTGGGCACCCAGCACAGCACAGCACAGCTCAGAGCAGCACAGCACAACTCAGCTCCATTTAAGGAGGCAGCCAGTAGCAAGAAGAATAGTCACTTTAAGATTTTACCAGGCATATTTTATTGCAAAAGTCCCAAGCCGAAAGCAAATGATGCAATAGGAGATGCGGCAGCACTGGACTTGAGGTTAGTTGTCTGGACAGTTGGTTTATTGGTCACACTTGGGCTCGCACATAATTTATGTGGGAATTGCGAGCCAAGTCATTACCATCACCATCACTCAGCTCAGTCAGGCAATTCAGATAGCTGCAGAGACTAAAATAGAGACAGAGAGACTGAGAGTTACCTAGGCCAAGCCCGAATGAATTGTGTGAACTAAATTAAAACCAAAACGAGAACAAAACATATGCGAATTATGTCCAACAAGTTATAAGCGACGGGCGAATACCCTATTCGCAAAAAGGGCATATTACTGAGAGGGATTATTTTAAATAATATGATATTTCAGGTTCCATTTCCAAGCATTTCTACGAGAACAGGTTCGATGCCCAAAAATAAGTAAATAGTTAAGCTAAGAATTTTTAAAGTAAGTGCTTGTTTAAAAATATAAGCCAGAAGTATTGTTTGTTTGTAGTTCAATTCCCAAATAAGGGAGCTGAATTGAAGCTCAATTAACAACTGCTAGTCGTTGAAAGTAGGTATTACCCTATCTTTAAGCAATTGTTTCCCAACGTCTTGATACCCTTTCCGAGTGTTCTCCGCAACGAAACGAAAGCCCACAAATGCATATCACGCGTTGACTTTTCCAGTGTTTCCCTGGTTTGAAGCTTCGTTTTGTGCACCGTGATCTGTGCATTGGGAACTAAGAACTTAAGAATCCACATGAGTCCAACTTGGCGAACATTTCAACAGCTCCCTCCCCAGTTGTTGTTTTTCTTTCAAGTTGATTGCGTGTGGCAAGCTTCCGTTCCCAAAGCGCGGCGCAGCGCTGCATGCCACTAATTGTTTTGTACTTGAGAAACTTGCGACCGCGAAAAGTCAAACAAGCATTTATTAAACTTATTAAAAACAAGGAGTTGCAATTGCAGTTAAAGCCGTACTGCGTGCGTAGAGGTGGAGGTACATGCTCAATTCAGAGTAAGCTCAACTGCCTCCGAACAAAAGAACGCACTGATTAGTTGCCACGCCCCTGACAGAGGCATTTGCCTATGCCTCTGCATCTTTTGCTGCCGTTGCTGCTGCTGCTGCTGCTGCCGCTGCTGCTTTTATTATGCAAATTAGCGAAGCCAAAATCTGCCAGTGTTTGTACAATGTACAATCTTTACACCCACTCATCTATAAGCCCGACACACAAACTGTTATAAGTAATTGCCTGCTCGATATTTGGCATCCAATTACTACGCTGCTCACCGACCGACCGTTCTCTGCCGCCTACTGCCTAGATAGCTGACAGACAGACAGACAACCCACGCTTGGCCAGCGTGAATCGATGAAATAGTAAAAGCGCTGGCCAAGCCATATACTTATGGATATAGATACTTTGTGGCTTAAACAGGTTCGCTTTGCCATCCCAAGATCAAACACTCATCAGCAGCGGAGCAGCTTTTGATGCCACTCTGATTGCTGTTGTTGTTGTTGTTTTTGTTGTTGCCTCAACATCCGCTGAAAGTCCCCACACAGCAACGACGGGGGCGTCGTCGTCGTCAGCGTCGTCGGCGTCGGTATCAGCTGCCAGCGCACAGTTGTCAATTGTTCGCTTTGTAATTGAGCAAAGTTACAAATTTATTGGGGTGTCAAATGGCTGTTTAATTGTTTGCACTTACACACATAAATTACGCATATGCACAAGTGCTTTTTGCACGTTCAATTATTATGCAAATATTGGTGAAATTTCAGATAAGTATTTGCAGTGCAAATATATTAGTTTGTAACATTAATTTGCCCCACTGTGCATGACCTGAACTTGATTTGAGACTTGTGTGAATTCTGGTTTGAAGCCATGGCTCAAACTGGATTTGGGGCTTGGGATTTTTATGAATGAACGCGAGTGGTACCAACAACACCAACTATATTTGCAACTCAAGCGGCGACAACAACGAACAGTTCCAGTTCCAGTTTTCCATGGCCATTTGCGTTTACTACGCCGCTGATGCCGCTGCGGCTTTTGCAATCTGCTTTTGGCCAAGATACAAGATACAAGATACGAGCACATGTGAGGCGGGTGCTTGCCTGGGCAAATAATGAACATGAAACGCTTGCAGGTGTATTTCTAGCTCTTTTCCCGTGGCCAAAGCGAGACTCGAGTTTCATCGCTCCCTGCGTTGGCCACAGTTCATTAATAAAATTCACTGAAGCGAAGCAACTTTGCTCAGCTGCCCATTTATATCCATCTAGGTATCTTTTTCTATATATCTCTCTCACTTTGCGTGTGTATATCTGTATACGGATAGGGCATTTATTTGTCCACGCTGTAAATAAAGTATTCTACTTTTTTATTTATTTTTTGTCATTTTTTTTTCATCAAAACGTAACTAATTGAATAATAATCCATGCATTTCAATATGAATAGCCGATTAAGACATGTTTCTCATTTAACATAAATGCTTTAGCCCGGCGTCAACCATCGGAAATGGCCAAATGCGTGAGAAGGAGGTGGTGGAGGAGGTGGAGCCACCAAATTCGATACGGCTTAGTGTAGCTTTGTAGATATACTCTTGTTTATGCTTATTTATGTATCCGTGTGAGTGTGTGTGCGTGTGTGTTGCCTTATTACTTCCTCTTCTATTTTTTGTGTGAGCTTCATAAGCTGCTTTGATGTGTAGCCAACCAACAAAAACGCTCCAAATTAACACGAATTTTCGATATGAGATACAGAAAAAGATCATTTGGATTGTGCCTTTATGCCTGTGATATTTACAAAACTGAATCAGTTGAAATGATGCTGATAAAATGACGATGAATAACCCTAAGCATTCAGAATTTTCAGATAAGTCACATGGTTCATAGCAGTCTGTTAATTTGAATGCATCTGATGATATTACATAAGTGGCCACTTTAATAGTTAGTTAAATTGATATTTGCTCAGCTACACAATGTTTGAAAAAATATTTGGTTAGCTAAAATAAACGTATACAACCACAGAATGAATATCCAATAACTCAATCACGAAATTAACCCGCATTAAAAAAAACCGTTCATAGTGCTGGCTAGTATTAAATACTGGGCAGGCCATGTGATGAAGGTTTTTAAAGTATTCAGTATGGATAAATTTCGGTTGGCATCCATGTCCGTTTTATTTTTCTTTTTTCTTTTTTTTTTGGGACATTTCCCCACTGACAGCTGCCAATTGTTCAATTATTGCACTGTGGATCCTTGGCTCGTTGGCTGGTTGACTGCTGGCGCAGCATTTAAAAAAATTCCAACTATCATTTAATCATAAAAAATGCATGCGCCTATAGAATAAATCCCAATGCGTCAATTGTCCCATTTCTGGCTCGAATCCGTCTCTCGGCTCTGTTAATTGCATATCAATGCAGCATCAGCAGGCCCAGGATCAGCACGAGGACAACAACCCAATGAGTTGGCAGGAAGCCGCCTGCCTGGCATCAGCTAGCAGTTCATCAGAGTGTCATTGACAGCAACAGCGTCGCAGTCAGCGTCAATGGTTGCCGTCTGCTGATAGTTGTAGCCACGGATGGCAATTAAACTGATAGACTTTTAACGCATTTTGTGATTTTAATTATTAACTTGACATTTCGATAAGCCAGCATGCCATATATCCCATTCCTGAGTTTGTTGCTCTCTTCTTTTCAATCTCTCTCTCTCCCTCTCTCTCTCGCCGACGCTGTCTGTCTCTCTCTCCTTGCATGATAAATGCCTTTTTAATGACTTCAACACTTTCGTGTGTTGTAGGACTATGTTTGTGTGTTTGCAACCATCAGTGTTGAGCAAGTGCATTTTCCAAACTTACTAAATTTAATCAAATACGGCAAATTAGCATATAAAAATGGTTTTAAATGTTCATTCACTTTTATATATAATTTAACATAAATTATAACTTTATTTGTTTCATATTAGTTTATTGTTGGTCAATAAATTTAAACTTTTAATAGTTTGTTATTTATATTGTCCAAAAAAACATTTGTAAATTATTCATTTTCATAGCTTTTGTATTTTAAACCTCTGAAGAATTTAAAATAGATTTTAGCTCCGCATTGAAACATAACTTTATGAAAGACGAATCTGGCTAAAAAGTTGATGGTGCAACTATGTTGTCTGTGCGTTAGTGTATTGTTGTGTATTGTATTGCGTATGTTGTTGACCCTGGCAACATGTGTCTGTCTCGGGAAGTCTTTGAACGTGGCCTTACTCCCATTGACTGTAGCTGCTGTTGTTGTTGTTGGCATCCGGCTTGTTATTGCACATTAAGTATTGTCTTTATTTAATGTTTGCAATTTGGCAAATTTATTATGAAAGGATTTGAGTTGCCCCCAACGGTACGCCAGTGTCATTTATTGCATCTATCATGCTGCACATGCAACACATTCCACATACCAACATCTGTGTGTGCATATGTGAGTTTGTTGCGTGTGTGCGTAGAAACAAAGCGACGTCTGTCTTGTCTGCCAGTGCCTGACAGTGATTGCAATTTTAATTTACAATAAAACTCATTAGCAGTGATTGCTGTTTACAGAAAGGCAGGCAACAGTTAGCGCCCAGCTAAATGTGCCAAGTGCTGTTGTTGGCCTCAACGGGACAAGTACTACTATTACTATCCTCTGCTTTCGAAGTGCATATACGTGTTAGTGTATTACGATTTCATTTACTCTATACTCGGCATTGCGACGAACATTCTCCTGATCGACTAAACCTCGACCCTTTCTCAACCACCAACTATCTGGCCCAGCTGCCTGCCTGCCAGTCTGAACATCTAGTCGCACATTTGCATCTAATGTCTGGCGCATCTGTATGGTGCTCAAGCACTCAGTGGTCTTGTGTGTTGACTTTGGTAGGCATTATCATTAGCATTAGGCAACTATATGTACTAATACATGCTCTCCGTTTTAGACATTACCACCTGCCATGTTGCAGAAGCAACAGCGGCAACAGCAGGAGTAGCATTAAAAGCAACCGCATCGCCATCAATTGCAATCAATGTTGTTAAAGCAATTGCCGAAAATGTTTGACAATTAAATTATGTTGATTGTCATTTAGCTCCTACAGTGCAATTACCAAATTAATAGCTTAATCCATAATGTATATATATGATAGTGAAAGTGGAGAAAAAGTAATCATCAAGTTTGAAATTTTGAATTCCTTTATTAAAAATCAATTTTAAACACTCATAGATATTGTGTCCAAATGCACAATAGAGGCTTTCAGTTTATTTAAGTAGTTGTTTTGCCCTTATTCCTTATTATTGAATTATAGTAAATTCCTAATTTCGAAATAAATTTAATTCTTAAAATGAAAATCTTATAGCTATATGTGTCACTTCACATGCGTTTGATTTATTGCTGATTTGATGTGAGCGTTTTGTTTTGGCAGTTGCAATAAAACTAATTCACTCGATTATTGGTCGAGAAAGATTTTGTTGCCTGGTGATGGTAAAAATACTAATATAAATTGCATCGCTTCATTTCACTGATGAAATAATTCAATATCGGGACTGTCACTTGATTTTAATTGTGAATAAGTACGTTGCATATCGCATACAGGTGCATACACACTCTCTCACACACACGCATTCGCACACATAAAACGTAGATGTGTAATTAGAATTGAGCAAAAAAGCCGATATTGCATGGCTGTCGACATTTGTTGCATGTGTTCAGTCGACAGCTGCAGCATTTCAATAGGATATTTGCTGGGCTTCGCATATGACGTATACGCAATGTAATGCAGCACATTACAATTAATCATACGACAGGTAAACCCGCTTAGTCCCAGCACATTAAAATCAAATATACATTTACCATTTCTGCATGTAATTCTGCTTGTCATTATGGATGTATGTGTGAGTGTATATTTGCATATCTATATGTGTTTGTATGTGTATGTGCATTTGTGTGTCGTGTTATTCGCACGCTTAAGCTGCGGATGCTTTTGGTACATTTCAATTAAGTCCGCGACGGTTATATTAGTTAGTTAATTTGATTATGTAATGCTCTTTACGGGCATTTGTTTATCATTATTGGCTTTTATTAAGCATTATTGGCATCATTCACATATTAGCCGCAGCTTTGTGTGTGCGAATTATGTGTTAATTTAAAATAATGATACGGGATTTGTCACAAAAATCAATCGGAAATATGTATATCAAATGTATGTGCGGTAAATTTAAAACCCTTTAAGAGGATTTTTGCCCTAGATTTTGCGCAATTTGTTTAATCTTTTAATTAAAAATACAAAATAAGAAAACATTACGTATAATTATAAGGAAAAACAATTTACAGCATTAACGCAAAGCGAAGGCTAAAAGCGCAACTGTCAACAAACAAACAAATAAAAATTATGAAATAAAATATGGACTACGAAGATTGTATACCCTAGAGTATACTGTTATTATAGAAGATGCTATTAGTGAAGAGCTTTAGTTTGTATGCATTACATTGAATGTCAAACTTTGATTTCTGTGAAAATTTGACGAATTTTGATGACGGCATAGTATTATGCTATTATGCTACTATTATGCTTCAAGGGCATTAAAATGAGAATATAACGATACCTTGCACTTATGCTGATGAGCCTGGCTGTCAGACAGACAAATGGCCTGGCAACCGCACCCTCCTCGGAGCCTCTATTCGTAGTACCAGCCCAGTAGCCAGCCGTATCCTCATTCCGTTAATTTTGTATTCAACTGGGACAGACAGGCGTAGACAGCCAGCACGGTTATTGTTGATACTGGCAATGATGGTGTTGCTGATGGTGATGGTGATGCTGATGCCGATGATGCTGATGCTACTGATGGTCCAGCAGCATTGTGTTAATAATTATGGAAAATCAACGCTTCGGCATCATTTGGCAACTCATTAAAATTCATAAATTATACTTCAGCGTTTCATTAAAAAATCAGCCAACAACGATTGCAGACTTGCAGAATGTGCAGCAAAGCTAACGACCATAGTGGTGCGGAGGGGTGTGGCCCAGATGCATCAAAAGTAAGGCAGCACGTAGCACGATTTAATTCAGGTTCTCTGAATCCTAAAGCCTGCACACACAATGGAACACTGATATATTTTGTTTAATAAATTCAAATAAATGCGAGTATTTCATTTAAACACATAAAATCAAGACAGAATAATTTATTTAAAATTGAAAATAAAAAATGAATGCCAAATAAAATAAAATGAATTGATAACAAATGCGGTAATTCCGACTTAATTGAAATGAAATTTGAACGGCATGGGATTAATAAATGCTTACATTAAATGAATATGTTTTATTTTTAATGGAATATCAAAGTTATTAACATTTATTAGGTCAATTAAAATTAATTAAGTTGCTAAATGAAACGATAATTAAAATATATAAAGTCTAACAAAAATTGTTTCAAAGTTATGAGCCACACAAATAATGGAAAACGAAGCCAATCGCATGTGAAACAGTTTTACTTATGAAAAATAAATAATATACACTCTTTATACCAGACTGTCTGCTATTAGCTAAATATAATTTATTTGCAATTCACAGAGTGCTTTTCAATTGTCAAGTTCAGTCACATTGCAAAAAACAGGAATTTAATGTAAATTAATTTAATTAAATAAATTAATTAATCATTATTTGCACTACAATTGCGTTGCGAATATTATGTGTACTTATGAATACTTTAGCGCAATGTTTAAGCGATGTTAAATAAGTACCTTTTATTTGTACCAAACTTGAATAAATATTTGCACAATTGCTTGCTGTGGTTGTGTCGCAATCGAATTACGGAATTCAGAATGCGGAATTCAGATCTCGAGCCGGGGATTAAAGCAAAAATTAAAGCTTTAAGCACTTTAGTCGGGCATAGTAGACGTAGACAATACCTGTATAAATTAAAAGTACTCGGAGGATAATGAGCTAACCATTTAATTAGTTTCATTAGCTAAATGGAAAAAACTATGAACTTTTCACTTAATTATAATTTAATTGATATTTTTGCTCTTACAAATTATTTATTTCACTTTATGATAATCAGCTTGCCCATTTTACTGACAGCAGTGTAAAAAAACAAAATGAAAAAACAACACATAAATATGTTTGTTTTTTATAAGCCTACAAGCTCGAGTCACAACAAACACAACATTTAAGCACACATTGAACCACAATTATGTAATTACATATAAATTAAAATTGTAATACAATTCCCTTGTTTTCTATACTTAAATGCATATATGTGTAAAATTGCGTACAATTTATTATTTCCGCTTAACTACGGCTGGAGAAATTTCTTAATATATTCCTTTTACGTTGGTCAACTTACTCAGAACTCGTAAATTGGTGAAGTACCGTTCGGTGAACCGTGCCACTCCCCCATGCGCCCAATATCAAAGGCCAACGCTCATTAAAACACGTCAGCAAAAGGGATAAAAGCGTTTTATTGCATACATAAGACCAAACATATATATTCGAACATTTTCTTATTTGCATTGAATCGCAATGTACTGACCTTTCTATAGGGTATTTGGGGTATAAGTAGTCTTACAATAGGTATTCCAAGAAAAGAGTTGGACCCAAGAAAATATATTGAATTTAAGTAAGTTCTAAACTACTTTTATGGATTTGAATAAGGTTGAAATTGTAAATCAAATAGCATGTCAAATTTTTAGATAATTATACAGATGGCAAGAAAGCTTAAGCTCACAGCTTATTATTATTAGTGTTATATATGGTTAAGGGTATTAAGCGGATGGCACACCAGAACAAAAATTTTAATTTCCGACAGTTCTGTTTTTTTTTTATTATATTTGCCTGTCAGCGTGAAAAAAGCAAAGAGAGTGGCGGTGGCTGTGAAATCAATTAATGAATTGGTAAAAATTAAGTGCTTCAATTGTACGAAATTGATTTCGAGTAATAATTTTCAGCTCGAGCGACGGCCAGGAAAATATATAAATATAAAAATGCGCAGCATTTACTGCATTTGTGAAGGGGACCTGGGGCAGGGGCAGGATAATAATAATGTATAATGGCTACCGCCGTCGGCGATGTCGGCAACAAAAATAACAACAACATCGCGGCTCTTTTTCAGCGTGCAATGACTCCGGACAAGTTCAAAAGGCCGTAGCATCCTTTTCTGGCCAACAACAGGACGCGGACTCGGACGCGGAAGCAGAACAACTGGCCCCAAAGGACGACTTTTCTTTCAGTTGCATAATAAAAAATAATAATCATCATTTTTTTTCATTGCCGCTGCCGGCGTCGTTTGCTGTGCATTTTCCTTTTGCCATTTTTAATGCACTTAGCTCACGGCTCGACTGTGCCGCATCTCAGGAACTGCAAGCGGCCAGGATCCGCCGCAGGTGTTGGTCACCGTTAGCAACGTATTTTAATGGGCATTATCTGCATCATGAAAATTAAAAACTTTATACAGCTGCATTTGCCTTGTTATTGCTGATGCTCTGTTTGTTGTTAATATTGTTGTTGCCTCTGCTACTGTTGTTGCCTTCTTAAAACACACAAATTAATTTGCCTAATTATACGACCAGGTCCAATGTCCACAATGTAATCGTAAATTAGCCAAGTTTATGCGTGCTAGCAAAAGTTTTCTTCCACCTCAGTCCGCTGCGTCAGCCAACAAGGTAGTCGGCCACAAAGTTGCCTTGGCCAACCCTGGGCTACGGCCAACGCGATAATGTTATCTAAAAAGGCATAAAGTTTTGCATCAAGGGCTAAAAATCTAAATATTATTACCAGCATCCGGTTCACTGCACCGTTGCGGTCCGTCTCTGATTTATTTTGCAGAACTAGTTACTAGTTACTAGGACTGTGCCTGGGCCTGTTCCTGTGCTTGTGCCTGGACCTGGCCACTTGACTGGCCGCTTTTATTTTTAACCAGTTGTACGTTGGTTGATTACAGTTTAAGGCAATTACCAGAACGGGGAGGTGGTAAGATGACTGCAGTGGGCAGTGCCTTAATTTGCTTAGAGGAAGCTGCAAGGAGGAGGACAAGTGTGGCACAAACTACATTGCGGCTATAATTTGACATGGAGCCACAAGCTGATTCCCAGGTAGAGCATATTAGTTTTTAGACTTCACATAATTCATCTATCCATTTTAAAATAGAACTTGAGATTAAACTACAGCCGATTCCTAGAAAAAAATATATATATACTAGCATTCGCCCAAGTTGGAAATAAATGTTAATCTAAGAAATCAGTCTGTTTGCATGTATGTATATTCAAATAATAAAAGACTTGGTATTCAAAAGTTAACAAAGTTTAATTGCCAACTAGTTGCACTAAAGGGCAGCACTAAGTCCAAATGTCCAGTTGTCCACTTATCCAATTCATGCCCAACGTTGCACATTAAGAAGAGTTGCCCTGCATTCTTTATTTTTATAGCTAACAGGAAACGCAACGAATTGAACGTCGTATATGGGAACGGGAATGGGGATAATGATGGGGATGGGGAGATATGCGACACAAGTGCTGATTATTGAAATTAACTGATTGTTTGCTGTTCAGCTGCATCGGCAAATTATTAACTATGTGCATTTGTAGACATGGCCAAGTGGAAATGGGCAAGACCAAAACAAGAACCAAATGAAGCCAGGCCAAATAAAAATACATTGCAATTGCATGCAGAACAGCAGCGAGCATTAAAGAAAGTGCAAAGCAGTGTGTCGGGGGAGCTGAGGGAGCCAAGTGAACTGAAGCTTCGCAATATGGCCAAATGGAAATTGCTGTAAAATATGAACTACCAATTTCTGTTTGGTACTGCAGCATAAAAAAAAAACAACAAATAAAAAGGCTGAAACTGAGTCGACTGGAGGATGCCCTGTGCGTCAGTCTAAAGGAAAAACTGATTGAAAGATTAATCATTATTAAACTTAATACACTGTTTCTATACTAAACCAATTAATTAACTAATTAATTAACTAAATATTTCAACCAAATTATTTGTGCGTTTTCGGTATCAACTCACTCTTAACGATTCATTGAATAAGGTTTATTTTTGTTTAACTTGTTGTCGTAATGTCAATACATTTTTTATTTATTTATTTTTTGCATATTTTCCCATCGGAATTCTTAAGAAAAAGTATAACCAGTTTCGAATTTCTCTTTCAAAAAATACACACAATTATTATGGTGTATATGTATGTATGCCTTTAAATGTTCGATTTTCTGCTACAATGGCAGCTAAAATATACCCTTATAAAATTTTCTTTCTGGGCATGGTGTATGCTGAAAAAAAATCCACTCTGGCAGTTTGGGCAGGCACTTCAGGGGGTTTACGTCGGTTGGCTGCGAGACTTTGACACAATAACACCTAAAGTGGCTTTGTCCACCCTCCAATATTGACTGTCAGAAAATGCACACGACAGCAGACCCCAAATCGGAATCCCAGTTATAGTGCCCCCTTCTCCGCCAGCAGCTCTCTTCATTCCCATACATACACATACGCATACAATGGTTGCTACCAGTGAGTTGGCAATCTGCTTCTGCTTGCAACTCTCGCTGACTTTGGTCGTTGTATTCATGCATGAATTTTGAACGAAATTTTCATACCTTTTCGCAATATTCTTTCGTTTTACTCTCAATTTTTTTTTTCTTGTTTTGGTGGGGGCTGTTTTACACTTCAGTCCGTTACTTTTCAATTTCCACTGGTATATACACACATCCATACACACACACAAACCATTGTAAATTTTTTGCACCGTGTCTTTGGTGCGATTTTCCGCAACACTGCATTTTCATTATGCTTGCACGTGTGTTGGAACGGGATACAGATACCTTACACAGAGGCAGCGATAAAACTAAAGACAAAGAAAGCTACTAACTTTTTTTGTTGTTAGAACCGCTTGTCAAAGACAGGCAGTCAGGCAACCAGTTGGCAATTGAAGTTACCAGTCGCTTTATTGCAAATTGCTTGAATTGCTTTTGGCTTACGGGTGTTGTCCATTTGCCTGACTGTCCGTCGTATATCTGCAATCTTTTGTATTGTATCTCTGCACTTGATACTTCACACTTGCCACTTGCCACTAGTCGCCTGGCACCTGACAACTGGCACCTGCCAACTGGTCGCGTGGGCACTTGGGCGCCTCGTGCTTACCCACTTATTTGTTACACTTGACCAAAATCAATTGGCAGAGACAGCGAGAGCGGGCACGCCGCCTTGCAAGCTACAACAGATTATGTTGTTTAACAATCAAATAAGTCACGCGGCGCTTAACTCAGCTCAGGTGGAAGCACCGCAGTACAAACGCAACGACGGCAAACGGCAACAAGAAGCACAACATCAAAGGAAAATAAAATTCAGTTAGTCGATGCTCAAATGCTCTTAGCGAATTCCGTAGCACTTATGCCAATGCAGCTACAAACATGTTAGTTGTGAAAGTATTTGAAATAAAATGAACAGAATCTAACCAGTACTCTTTAAATATTCAACCTAGGCTTTTATTCATCTTATGAACCCATTTTTAGCAATGAAAAGAAAAACGCTTAAATATGTTTTATCTTTTTATTGCGCCATTTGAATTTTTTATTATAGGTGAGTTTATCAGAAAGTTATCATGCCCCACGCCACATACTTAAATGTGGAACAGGCAAAGCCATCAAGTTCTGCACGAAAGATTTTTAGCTACCTTTTAGCGCGGACCTACAATGTCCGTCCGACACCTGACGTCCGACATTCACGTACGTTGTGTTCAGTCTTGCCCCCATCTGGTGTCCGTCGCTCGTCGTCCGCCGCCCATCGTCCGTTGTCTCTGCAATGTGTGGCTTATTGTATAAGCGCGTCCGTCTGTATCCGCGCGTCCAATGTAGGCGTTTTATGTGGCCGTATCCCTAAGTTGTTGCCGCTGATGTTGCCATTGCTGTTGCCTGCGTTGTTGCTGTTGCTGTTACTGTTACCCGATGTTGTGGTGTTGCTTGTCTGATTGTTGTGATTCTTGGTTCGCATATGCCCAGCAACCAGCAACCACCTTGTGTTGCCTTCTGCCGCCTGTCGCTTGTGCCATGAGCCGTGTAAACATTGGCGCGTGCCTGTCTGCCACCAACAAAAACAATAACAACAGCAACGGCATCAACAATACAACACCTTAATGTGTGCGCCTGCCTGGAACTGATTCTAATCGCTTGGAGTGTGGTGTTAATGCTGATGTTTCAATTAATTTTTATTAGTTCAACTCGTTATGCGCATGGCTGATGTTGCTGTTCCTGCAGCTGGTGTTGGTACTACTGCTGCTGCTGCTGCTGTTTTCCGCCTTATGAAAAATGATGAGTTGCATGCGATGAGGCAACGTGCGGGCGAATGGTGCCTAGTTTGGCCTTTCAATTTCTGCTCAGTGGACAGCTCAATCAAGTAACAAGCTAATGCCATAAGCTTAGCCCCTCCCAACCTGCCCATATCAGCCATATGTACATGACCTATTGAGGATCCATTAATTTGCATATTGCTGCAGCTCAGCTATTGGCAGCTCACCTATAAATCCTTTGCTTGGCTCTTTTGCACGCCGTAAATAACCCAGCCGGCAGGCAAGGCAGGCCAAGTGGTCCAGTTGCTGGCTGGCACAGTCACAGGACGACAACGTAGCCGCCAATCATTTATCAAAAATATTATCAATCAGTCAATAGATGAAATGGCTTGATGAATGTCCAACAAGCAGCCTGGCAGGCAGGCAGTCAGGCAGTCAGGGCAAGCAGCAAGGCTGGCCGATGGACGAAACAGGCGTCTGTGTTGACAGCCCAATGGGCAGAGTGGGCGTGTCTGTTCCATATACATACATACATACATACAAACAACAGCCGAGACCCCGAAGAACAACGAGGCAGACAGCCTGCATTTGATTGATTTCAGAAAATGAAGAAAAATCGTGTCGAAACACCAAGACAAACTGAACAGCGACCAGCGAAAAACTGAAATTGCACATTGCTCTACCCTATGTGGCTGTTATGTATTTCCTTGCTGAGTGAAAATCACTTACCTATCTCTTTTAGTCCTTACTCTGTTTAGGTACGAATTGAATGTGAGGGATTCTAAATTCAATTTTGTGTTCGGCAGATGAAAAACACTCAAAAAGTAGATGGTGCACATTTCATACATACAGAGCGTGCGAATTATATATGTTCAAAAATATGGTAAATCATTGCCTTTCGCTGGAATATACATGCTAACTTTAGTGCCAAGATGTCAAAATATAAAATGACCCAAATATTTGGCATTCAATAACTTAAATGCTGTCTCGCATAAGGTCCATCAAACCATCTTAGCTTCGTACTTGAAGAAAATGTTAAAATTTACTGATTAATAATTACAAAAAAAAAAAAATGCTTACTTACCGTAGCTTAAAGAGCATTCATGAATCGAATACATTAGAGTTGCCTACTTATTTGTGGGTTCCATGGTTGCTCTTATTGATAAATAGCTTCTGGAGTTTTGCCACACTGGTATTCGTACTCGTTGGGACTACAATTTGAACAGAGATCATTTGGGAAATGGGATGTAGCAAGTTCATCAGAAAGCGATTAACAGTGGACAGGCATGGAAGCAATGCAAATTTGATTATTTCGAATAGTGTGAGAGATCAATACCCACACGCACATATAGAACCACATACACATACACACACACATACACACTTTGGCATACAAGCATAACAATATGTTCTATTCTTTGGCTGTGTGTGTGTTTTTTTTACGGACTTATTCAATTTGCTCTACAACATGTCAAAAAGTTGTGCGCAGCAAATGAAAAATGTGCACCAAAAGTGCAAAACGCAGCAAACATGCTACGAAAATTACAAATTTTTTCACTCTATGCATGTGCGTGTGTGTGAGCCGTTTTTGTTAGTTTGTCTGTGGCTTGTTGTTGTCTCTGGTGTTGTCAAAAAGTATGCCAACGCCGGGCCCGAAATGATGGAGTGACAGTGACTGTCATCCGGGGTGGTAGATTGCGACTGTGCCAACTGAACGGACTGTATCCGTGCAAGGGATCAAAGGGGGCAAAGGGGTCGTTGGAGCTCAGCTCCCTGCTCCCAGCTCTATCCGTGTGTCTCCTTCTGACTCTACATTTGACAAGTGGAGTGTGCGGCCAAATGCCTTTTAGTACCTCTTTCATCTGCAAATATTTGTGTTATTAGAATTTTTAAGCCAGCTCGCTGAAACGTTTTTGCCAGCGCAAAAACTATACATATATACATAATATACGTATAAGCAGAAAAATCATGCTCTCGAGTTTTCATTCGAGCATATTTCGCCAACAATATGAGTTGGCTTTTAAGGAAGTAAACTTGCAGCAATAACTCTTCTTACATGCATAACAAATTGTTTTTTAGATAACATACAAAGATTTGTTACTAACTATTCTTGCTAACAATGTGGAATATCAAGCGAAAATGATTTACAGAACACTCTCGGCTTGCGGCCACTCTATGTGTAGCATACTCTCATGCGCAAACAGGGACGGTGTGTGTGTGGTGTATGTTTGTGTGTTCGTCGTCCGCTGTCAACGAAAATGTTTTGAAATTGTTTCGAGTCGTTTTGTTTTAGTTGTGAAGAATTTTAGTCTTTTTGTTGTTGTTTTTCATTTTGAGTCGGTTTTTTAAAATATTTAATTTCCGCATTAAAAATTTTGCATATAATAAAATGCCAATGCTCAAATATTGACACGCCTTGTGCAAGTTTAGCTGCCGAACTGCTTTTGTACTCTTTTGTAATTCGTTTTTCAATATCAATGCAATTCAATTTTGTGGCGTTGCGTCGATGTCGTCGTCGAAAATCGAGCGGAATAGATTTATGACGGCGACACTGCATTTTATTACACTTAAAGGAAATCTTTCTTGAAATTGGCACACGAAAAAAGTTTTGT
The DNA here is from genome assembly GCA_035044105.1 of Drosophila nr. perissopoda 5 BK-2023a. Lineage (NCBI taxonomy): Eukaryota > Metazoa > Arthropoda > Insecta > Diptera > Drosophilidae > Drosophila > Drosophila nr. perissopoda 5 BK-2023a. The sequence goes on along the minus strand of JAWNMK010000639.1, from coordinate 2,173,940 downwards.
GAAAAATAAACGCAAAATTTCAGAGAGCACGGCTAAAAATATGGCATATCGAGGCAGTTAGCAGAACCAGAAGCAGCAGCAGGTAACGAGACCGATAGAGCAGTTGGCGTAAGTATGGCAACGCCATTTATCAGCGTGACACCTTGCCGGATGGCCAACTTGGTTCTGGATTGGCAGTGGGTGCAGAGCTTGTGCTGCTTCAGAGTTGGCCCTTGGTGTGCCTGTGTATAGGTGTGTGTTTGTGTGTTTGTATATGTATATGTGTGTGTGTGTTCGTAGCATGTACATGTGAGAAATGGTGCAGAAAGTGCGACACAAAATTGTAGACAAATTGCTTGAAATGATTTCATTTCCTTTATTTATGCTGGAAGCTTTCGAATTCCTCTTCAGAAGTCGAAGCCAGCATAAAGCCCACCACACAGTGACTTTTACTTGAATGACAAAAGCACTCAAAACATAACAAGTTCAATTTTTAAAAGATTTTCAAAATTATTATTCTCTGCAACTCATTATTAAGCACTGGCTTTGTATTTGAAATCACAGACATCGATCGGAAAGTTTCGAATCTATATTTGAAAATGATTTTCATAAAACGATTGATTTGATTTTTATTTACACAAAAATGTGTATTTTAAATCTTGCTTCCTTTCTGCTCAATCAACAAATCTAAGCACAGTTAACTGGTGTTAACAGGACTATCAGAACAAAATACTATTTGCTCTCATCCCTAAACTAAGAATATAAGTAATTACATATCCAGAAGTTAAATGCACCTGAAAAAATATAGATTAAAAACCTTTCCATTTCAATGAATGTCAAAAATGAATAAAACTAAGCTCGCATATGGGTGCAATAGAATTTGCAGGGAAAATATTTGGCTGCATAAATCAAACGAGAGCTGGCCCCAAAAATAATAATAGCGAACCCAAAACCATATCCATATCCATATGCCATGTCAGGCTGACAAAACTAAACTAAAACACAAATACATATGCATAACATGAGCAGAGAGGAGCTAAAACAAATCCTCAACACAAATAACTGCCGACACATTTGCATATATCTCACAAATAACCGACAGCAAAGCAAAATAGAAACCAAAAGCCCAAACACCAAAACAACAACACACGATGAAAAAAAGAAGAAAAACGCATTTACAATTGTTGAAACAGGAAAACAACAAAAACAACAGCGAAATGGATAAAAAGAGAAAAGAGTCGGGCGGCAACAAAATGCAAAACACTTCTAAAAATGAGGCATTTCCGGTCGACACACGCAACACCAGCAAGCAGCGTATAAAACAAGGGGTTAAAAAGAGGCGCGAAAAAGTAAAGCATAATAAACGCCGAACATAAAAATCGGCGTTGAAATCTGCACAAAACAAGAAGAACAACAAGAACAAAGACCATCGCTTCCGAATTGCGAAGGGACAGGCAATATTTAAAGCATATGCCATGGCTAATACAATAATATAAAAGGCAATAAAAATCGTGGCCTGGCCGGATTCGTGGGCAGAGGTAGGGAAGGTACGGAGAGCGAGCGGCAGCAGCTGCTCCTATCAGTGTGAAGCCATCAAATTCGATTAGATGCCCGGCCTTTGGGGGTTGGCAATAACGGAAAAAGAAACACTTGACTGTTTTGGCAGCTGCAAAAGATGAAGATGAAGCCCCCGGTCGAGCGTGAAGTTGTTAGGCCTGAAAGCGATGTAGAGGGAGGTTCGAAAAGCTATCCTGCTGTCGACCGGTAATTGTTTGTTTTGTGTTCATATTTTTTGCATATTTATCGTTTTTTTTTCTTACCCAAAACCCCTTTAAAAATTATGACTATAAAATCAGTTGGAAGGCTGAAATACGAATCCATTATTAACCATAGTGAAAAAGCCATTTTCGGGTGCTCGTTAATTACGCACAACAAAAATGTATAATAATCAGATTAAAAGTACATATTCATTCAAAAAACTTACAAGCCTGAGCACCAAACTTTATCTTAACATTAAATGGAATGGCACTAGAAACGCGAAAACGAATGCGCTTTTAAGATATTAAAAATTAATTTTAAGGTAAGCCAACAGTTATCCAATTGAAACTTGGCATCAGTTGGGTATTCTGAACTGAGAAGAAACAATGAAATCAACAGGTTATGTCCTTCATCCACAATAGTTAGAAAACTTGAATGAAGAAATGCTCTTATCATTATTAGACAATAAATAATCAAATTAGTTTATAATAAATCGAATTATTTAATTGCTTTACACATAAAATCTGGACTTTGGTAATAAATTTTGGAACTTACTCAAGAATTTCAATAAGCAGATATTAATAAATCAAATTAATATTCATAGAAGAACTAAAGTATTGAGTGAATACTTCGCTGGTTGCTAACAATATGTCGCTTCATAAATTTAAAAACATTGCTTCTAATGACATCTGTATACCATAGTTTTCTTTCCTAGGAACTTTAAAAGGATTTGTTTGAAATTCCTAAAAATATGCATTGTTGTTGGTGCTATACGAAAATGTTTTGATATCTTACTCACATTTTAGATATGTATGTAAATTCAAAACCACGTCAATGATAAGTATTAACTATCATGTCAATGTAAGAGAATGTTCAGCTTTTAGAAGTAAGATGATATGGATATTTGTGACCCCCAGCCCCAACTCCGACCCCGACCACGCACGTCTTGCGTATGTCACCCCAGGGTCATAGTCATCATATATGGTAACCCGGCCTCACCATTAACACTTTAAGCGCAAGCCTCTCGGGTCTACTTGGCAGGCTGAGTTAGCCCAACCCCGTCCAGATCAATCCAGGGCAAAGTAAACAGGATGGGGCCACTCAGGCTCACTCGGGTTGTTGGCCAGACTATTTTACCTACTTTATGTTTATTTATTTGCATATTTTTCAACTTTAAGATGACAATGAGGGGTGAATAGAGGCAGCACTATACTACAGGACTATTGTGCCGCACACAAAAGCCATGTCAGCCAGGACAATGACAATAGTCAAAGTGAGAGCATGAGTCGCTTCTGGAGCCGCAGTCAGTATGCATTGTACCGCTATTTTTATAATTGACAATAATACATAAGAGATGTGTATAGAAAAAAGCATAATAATGGTAAGTAATACATTAGCCAGACATAAGCCCAACTCCCGCCCCGCCCCATTGCCATCCTTACGTCCCTGGGGCTGCCCACTACTGACACTGACAATGCATTTGTGCCCGTGAAAAAAGGTCACGTCTTATCTATTTACCTAAACAATTTGCTTAAAATGTTTACAACATAAGCAACATCATCATCAGCATCAGGCGCGTGGCAGAAGGTTGTCCTGAGTTGTGCATGTGGCCAGGTTTAGGTTTAGGTTCAGGTTCAGGCAGGGGCTAGTGCCATCTATTTACCTTAAGTAGTCATACGGCCCTTGGTTTTTCCTTCTTCGTATTACTTGAGATACCTTGCCATGATACCAGAGTGTGTCCGTGGGTGGGGCCAGGCGAAATGCTCGACCAACATTAGAGCGCAATTGCCAAGGGAATTGTTTTATAAGCTATGAATAACAGGACAAAAAGAAAACGAAACGGCATAGAATCTGGAGAGAGAGGAAAGCTTACCAACCTGCCACACGACTCGACGTTAAGATACTCTTATTTGCCATAATATAAATTATAATACAGTGTTAAGCAAATTTGAATTGTTCGTTTGCAAAGGCATATATTAAGAATAATAATTAAATATAGATTTGGTAAACTCAGGTACACTTTATGCTTACTCAAGACAGACGCCATTAGAAAGTTGAGAGACCTCGTTTCACAGTTGCTAGCAAAGCGAATTGCGACAGCAAAACAATATATGGCAAGCAGCAGACCCAGGCTCTGCGGCTTGTGGCTGCCCCGTTGATTGTGGCACCCCAGCTGAAAGCGACTGTTGCCTCTCTTATACCATTTAACGTTCGCCCCAACTTTGAAGTTTTTGTGAGAATGTGCGTCACTTTTAAAAGGTCGTGCACTGCGGCTCTGAAATTGTTTTTTTGTTTGCACCAACAGCATTTTCACATTTACGAATTTCTTCGCTTTTCTTTTGCACTCCGGCTCTATCTTCATTTTTGCTGAGCTGCGACACGCGCTGGTTCGGTCTTGAAGGGCTTAGGCACGGTCGGTCCTGACTTGATTATTGGTTCGTCGCATCAGTCTTTCCAATCAACATCATCTATCAGCATTAAACTCAAAGTCAAGGCACAACCCACGAAAAGAAAAAACAAAAAAAAATTAGAAACGAGAGCGAGTGAAACCGTCGAGAATGGCCATGAAGCAAACGAAAGGAGCTTCCTTCCTTCCGTTCCTGGGAATACCCAACAGAAATGTAATGTCTTTAATTTATTTGCAATTTTCTAATCACAGTCTGGAACACGCGTCTGCCTTTAAGATAAACAAATGGTGAAATTTTTCATCGTGTTAATTGTATAAATATAGTCAAAGTTTTTATGGGCTGTTGTCTGTAGAAGCTTTCAACAAACAACCCTCTTTCCAGGAAGAGCAAGCAGACAGTCAATAATTGAGGGCTGCTTAGTTGGGTGGAGAACATGTGAGGCCAGAACATGTTACATTTTATGAGCCACATCTATGGCCCAAAAGTGACTTATCTTGTTACAAAGTCAAAGTCTCATGCATTGCCAGAAACATCATGTCAATGTCCTCATGAAAGGCACTCATTAGCTGTACCATTGATTTTAAGAGTCAAACATCAAAAACATGAAAATGCCACAGTCAGACAAAATCAGAACGCGGAAATCAGGCAAAACAAAGAATTTGACAAGTGCGTCTAAGTAAAGGCTAAATAATCACAAGGTTTGCTTCTATATATAATTGAAACGTATATATACCATCACCTGACAACCTGATTTATAAGTGATTTAAATTTGAAGTGATGAACCTGAAAATTAAATTCTATTTGAAACTGAAATTCGGTAATGCAAAATAAATTATGCCTATTGCCAAAAAAATACCAAATTAGGCGGTGTTGAAGCTGAAATGTGAAATTCAGATAATTTATTACTCATAAATTAAATATACGTTCCAAGAGCAATTGACTTAATTTAAAGTAAAAATTAAACAACAAAAATGGCACATCATAGGAACTGAACATTTTATGGACTGACTTTTTCAATAACTTCAAAACTTTTTAAATCAAGCATTTTTGCAATGCCAAACAAGAAAAAACTTTACGAAAAACTTTTAAATTACAAAATTGGCTTATCGCTAGCGAATTCCTTCTCGGAAAAGGAGCATAACTCCATCTAGCTGTGGACTGAATCCTTTACTCAAACATTAAACTAGGCATGTACTTTATACATAAATACGCTGGCACAAAGCACTGCCCCGCTTCCCCTTCTGCCCTTGACCCTAGCCCAATTCATCCCCTATTGCATAGGGCATAGAGCATAGACAGAGCTGATGATTTTGGGAGTTTGGAGGCAGCACAATGGCCACAGCGACGCATTGTAGCGCATAATTAGCAGAATGAATGAAAGCCGAAAAGCAACAGCAAGGGAGGTTTATGTACAAAAAAAAAATAAAATAAATAAAAGGCATACAGAGAGTAAAGAAAAAAAAATAAACTTAATTCGCAAGAACAGCGATGGACGTCAAAAAACCGCCAGAGCTGCCTGCCAGCGGCGTTGAATTTTCCACAACTTTCCTGTTTTGTCTAATTGAAGATTTGCACTCGAAATGATTTTAACGCTGTGATAATACCCTCCCTCGAACTAACCAATGAGCGGGAAAAAGAACGAAGCACCTAAACAAACTTTGCGAGCCGATTCAGTCGCTCACTTAAATGACTGGAGCCCAGAAAATTAATGCACGAAATTCCATCAGAGGCAGCAATAAAAAGTGTAAAATTGATTTGCATAATGAAAATTTGTTGAAATTGCCGCCATTTTGTAGCTCCGAAGTTGGCTGCCAACTGGCACAAATTGCTTGTTGTTAGTTAGTTTTCGATGTTGACTGCAAATTAGTTGGCTGTCTGTCTGTGTGGAGCGCTTCAGGTCACATCGCATTTTTCGATGGCACTTTTGCATTTAACATTTGTAATTGAATTAGACAGACACGTACGCCCACAAATACATACGGCCAAAAGCGGCCGAACATGAACGCTGACATATTTCAGGCAAGTAGCCGGCGCACATGGAAGCAAATGGCAGCTAAAGGTCTTTGGGGAGGACTCGCCTATCTAAACACCAGCAGCTGCCGTAACGTCTATTTTGCATTTTATCTTCACAAACACAAACACACACACACACACATAGAGCTTACCACGCGCACAGTGCGCGAAATGACGGAAAATGGCGTCGCTTGTAATAAATTACGTATACGCAGCATTGTACGAAACTTTCAATTGTGTGCTGGTGCTGGCATTAGTATTGGTATTGATGTTGTTGTTGTTGTTGCTGTTGTTTTTTGCTGCTGTTGCTGCCGGTGCATGAGAATCCGTTTGGTTTGGTTGGCTATGCGCTACACTAGAACGCCCCAGGCGGTCACCACACACTGGACTCCTATGTGTATATGTGTGTGTGTGTGAGTGTGTGTGTGGTAAATGAATGTGGATGTATGTGAATGACAATGGCAACGTCAATTGGTTTGGGGCCCTTCTGGTTTTCATCGGTCGCATTTTGGATGATTTTTGCGTAGGTAGCGCGAATTTGCCGCGGCTCCTTTCGACTGATGCCATGTCAGGCATTTCATTGTTATTCTAATGCCCGGTTGTAGTTTCATTGCAAGCGCCATAGATTACACTAAATTGCTTAGGGCTGCACAGCGCCAAATTGCTCAGGGAAAAACTAAAACCACCAAAGTCGTGCGATCTGAAATGGTCGTCAGATGGATGAATGTTCAACATTCGCTTAACGATGCACTTATCTCTATGTATATTTAAAGCTATTATACTGCCTAAGTGGCTAATCGTTTTGTGTTTTGCTTAACAACGTACAGAAATATTCCCAGCTTACAATAAATGTTTAATAAAAGTAAATAAAATTGCAAAATTACAAAAATATTTGTTTGCAATAACAGAGATAAATTTTATCAAAATTTCATATACCGATGAAGACTGAACGAATAAATTAAAATATTTATGTTACTTCGCCCACCTTTATGCAACACTTCTCCAGCCAATATTCGGCCCATTATTGCTCACCAGTCACCTATCAGGCAAAATCAGATGACTTAGCTAATAAAATAATAAAGTAACTTTCAATTTCATAATGATTGCATGTTGTCGTGCGGATTCACCAATGTTTTAAATTATGCACACTAAATCACAACTTCCACTACTTTACAGTATTGTTTTGACTCATACATTAGCCGAATACTGAAAAACAGTTTCAAACTATAAGAGCGCCCATCTATAATACTCACCCCAGTAAGCTAAGTACATGCAATAAATCACACTTGCGAGAGAGAGGACGAAAGTTATGCCCCACAGTTAGCAGCAACTGTCAAACCAACTGCTCATTACGCCAACCCGCAGTCGCACTCCTAAAATGCCACCATTCCCTGTCCCTGCCCCTGCCCCTGCATCAGCCCTTGCTACTGCTGCGAAATGCTGCCAGTTAGCCACTACCAAAAAATACCACAGAAAAACCCATTGAAATGGCAATGTCCAAACAGTCCACTGACTGAGCTCATTATACTCCATTTTTGTTGCTTTCCCAATTTTTTTTTTTGGCTTGCACATTGGTGCCCCTGGACCATATGCTGAAAATGCAGGAGCCGGGCAGTCGGTTTCGGCGACCACATAACATACACACATACATTCGGGTCCAGTTGCCATTGTCGTCGTTTTATTTTGTGCAGTCAGTTGGTAACGCGCTGCGGCGACCACTCGGCCCATTGTTGTCGTTCGCTCATTGCTAATATTGGAAGCTGCTTCTGCTCTTGCTGTTGTTGCCGCCATTGCTGCTGTTGTCAATGGCAGTGGTGTCAGTGACACTGACATTGCTAAGGCTAACACTCGCCTCGTTCATGTGCTTTATAGCCACAAACATACAAACGCCAAATAACAACACAGAACATTTCAGGAAGCGACGACTGCCAACCACCCCCTACATATGCTGACCCCATATATTTGCGCTGCATATGTTTGTGCCATATCTCCGTACGCATAAACCACAACTGAACTACGAGCTAAACGGAACTAGAGCAACAGCAACAGCAGCAGCAACAGCAGCAGCAGCGTGGCATAGCTCATTACCGCAACCAGGGCTGGAAACTGAATCAATTTTAAGCGCAGAAAATATTTCTTCACAAATTTCGTTATATAAAAATAGGTTTTCAAAATTTTTGTTATTTTTAATTTTTTCAAGAGGAAATTCTTTAACAAAACCAATCGAAATGGACTGCATAACAAAGATTTTTTTATACCTCTGACTAATACTGTAGAGGCGACCTACTATCAACAATTCTAATGCTTGGCATCTCCAGCCACTATACAGGCCGCAAAGACCACAACACGCTGGAAAAATGGTCAACAAATGGCCAAAACTAAGCTGCCTCTTGTCTGTTGGCTCTTGATGGCTTGGAGTCTGTTTTAATCAAATTGCCACAAAAGTTCAGTCAGCTAGTTCAAGTGCAAGCCGTTACTCTGCGATTTAGTGGGCGTTTGTTGGTGTTTCCACGCGCGCGTGTGTGTATGTGTATCTGTGTGTAACTGTGCGTGTGTGTGGATGAACGCTTTGGGTAGCCCATAAATCCATTCAATATTTAACAGACAGCAAGAAGTGCAAGCGTTGGCACTTTTTGGTTGCCGACTGAGCAACAATAATGTTTATTATCATTTATTTTATTTCACTTAAATGACTCGTTCGGCCTGTCGGAAGCTCGCAAAAGCTAATAAGCTGCAGTAATAAATTATGTGCCATGCAGCATATAAATAATTCTCAATTAACTGAAATTCTGCATAAAATGCACAAAATTTTTGCATCCAGTAAAAATATTTACGGTTTAGAAAACTTTTATCAACGCAAAAACAACAATGTTGGAAATTCCAAACATTTTCAGCCATTTCCACTTTTAATGATGTCACACAATGTGTGTCTGTGTTTGTGTGTGATAATAAATGAATTTAAATTTTATTTTAAGTGCCTAAATAAACTGGTCTTAATTGTTGTCACTGGCATTCAGAATGACATTTAAATTATGTGCTGGCCTATCAAACACCTATGTTTAGTTTATTTTATGTGTGGCTGATTAAAGTTTATGACTCCATAGCGGTACAACAAGTTGGCATACAGACAAAAGATGATTGGCGACGCCTAAATAGACTTATTGTCATGGTAAGACCGAGGTTAAGACAGGCCTTCAGCTCACTAGAAAGTGCCGCATGTAAACGAACTTAATGGCATTTATATAATGACACAAGATCTAAATTTGAAATGAGCGCAAATTTTATGCCGAACGTCGAATTGAATTTTTATGTGCCCAACATCAGCATTCATTAGCTTAAACTATTGTGAGCAAAACTAAAGTCAACAAGAGTCAACATAAATAACAGATGTATTATTTAAGTGCTTAAGAGTGTCTTGTTCTACATACTTTCATTGTTGCAAAACACAAATATGTGTAGATTCTAGTTGAATAATTGGTATATTTTAAAGTATAGGTTTGGGACTGCAAAGTAAAGTGTATGCAATAATTCAAATAAGAAATATTTGAATACGCAGTATTTAACCAACAAATGCAATATAATAGGCTTCAAATTGTATAGCAGTGAAATAAGAATTCAAATCAAATATGGCATCAAAAGCAAATATATTATATATATACATAAATATGCATTTGCTTGTTGGCAAAGCCTGGGATCGATGCCACTGCTCGCTTACGTCACTTATACCATGTCAGAAGTATTAATGGCAACAGCGTTGGCAACGCCGCTTTCACAACTGACCAATTGGAATCAGGGCCCAGTCAGAGTCTGACTGGAGGCAGTGTGGCAGCATTGTTATGGACATGGCTCGAAGGGCTGGGCAGTGGGAGCAGTGCCAGTGCAAAATGCGCCCATTTAAATTCATGTGCAACTTAACGCTTCAAAATTGAGTGCAACGAACGCAGTGCACTGCATGTTGCGCGTTGTGTGTTGGGTGTTAGGGCACACTATATGACTACGCCACCCACAGCCGCCGTATCAAGTATACGCGATGGCAACCGGAAGCGCGACTTGGAGTGTTTGCCTGACTGCCTGCCCTAGCTTTCGCTGGCCTGACTGCCTCTGACTGGCATCGTCACTGGCTCTGTTTCTGGCTCTGGCTCTGGGTCTGACTCTGTAGCAGCAACAGCAACAATGCGCGACAAAAACGGCAACAACAAGGATGTTGGTTTGCCTGCCTAGGTTCATGTTTTCTTTGCCGCTTTTAATTTCAAAAATTTATGCGCTCGCGCCACGCTAAGCGTAAAATAACGATGTCGGGCAAAGTCACAGCGAACCAACATTGTGTCTATGCCCTACCATAAGTCCTGAATTAAGAAGCATTTCCTTTTGGAAGCATATTAATGCCTGCTCCTAATTAAAACGTTACTAATAAGCATAAGAATAATTCATATTTTCTTATATTCTATATGCTATGTCTGTTTAAATTGGACAAGGGATGACTTTATTTTGTTTAATAGGGCATCTCAAGTTCGTTGCATACAAAATAAGCTTCGTATTTGCGTTTTTAACGTTGTTGCTGCTGTTGTTTGTGTTCTCTGGTGCAAGTTGATCCTTTGCCGCCATTTTGCAACAAACTCCCAGCATGCACTCCATTAAACTCTGCCGTCGACTTTGTTGCACAGTCGCTGGGAAGGGAGTTCGCAAATTTTATTTATTAAAAAAGGGTAACGTTCAAGTCAAGTGGCTCAGCTCGAAAACAATTAAAATGAAGTTTGTATATTTTGTTTCAAAAACATTTTTTTTTTTGTGAATCAACGATATGTATATGAATGAATATGAATACGGGATATTTTCGAGTCAGCTTTGGTGTTGGAGCCAGAGTTAAAGTCACGGTTCTCTTGCCTACTTGGAGGCGGCAAACGAAGCACAACTAAAATCCAAACCGAGCATAAAATCTTAACGACTTTGGCTAGTTTCACATGCTTGGCACACACAGAAACACAAATCTTGCAAGAGAATGGCATAATTAATTGCCGTTGCGGTTGCCAAAGTCCCGACACTCAACGCCCCGGTTAAATGTTGCATGCAAATGGATAGAAGATGGCGCCGACCGGAATAAAACCGACTACAACCCAGAGATATGGTGCAAAAAAGGTGCGCCCTATTTGGGTCACCCACAGTGCGTAACGTGTTGCATATTTAATGGCAGCTTTGGGAGGTAGGGCTGCGGCCCAACCATTTGGAGCACTTGCGACCGAACTAGTTCACTGAGAAGAGAACTTAAACTGAGCTGAATTTTGTCGCAGATAGCTCCCAGCATTTATTGAAGTCAAGTCTGATGATTTTAATTGAGTTAATTTAATTTAGTTCAAAATTCACTATATATACATATAAATATATATATTAACTTATGAATTGAGAACTAGATCATCGCTCCAACAACTCTGTTGTGAACTGTTTGGCTCGACTTAAGCTTGATTTAGTTCTTGTGTAAATATTTGCCTTCCAATGAAATACTGGCACTCGGCATGTGCCAAGCTCAAAGTTTTGTAACGCATCGTTTGTCTTCTTATCCCCCAAATACTTAAGCATGTATACATGTATGTGTGTGTATGTGTGTGTATATATCCTTATCATCTAATGTGTGTGTATGTGTGCATAATTTTGCAGCGTGAAACCATTTAGCACGCAATGAGGTGCTGCAGATTTGCCAACATTGCAGCTGCGGCTTTTGAAACTTGACAGCGTCTGTTGTATAATATAACTTTAAACTGAACAGTGGCAAGAATGCTTTCACAAACATTCCTGAAGCAATAGTTTCCATTAACGTTGCAAGCTTTTTAGAGCACCATCAAAGCTGCAAGTGATTTCATGTGGCAATATTTTGTTTATTTTAGTTGACAATAAAAAGCTAAATAACAATAAAGTTCTTCACCGGAGTGTGTAATATAATAGGATTACATATAGCAATTGAAGTGCATGCAATGCTAATCGGCTTAGAACATAGTTTACCATGCAATTTGTAAATAACAATAAATATGTTTGAGAATTATTTAGAGTGTTATTTCCCATAATAAGAGAGAGTCGATTTATTTATTTACATACATAATTTATTTTTAAAACCTATTTTTTTCTATATTCAATACATGATTTTTAATTAATAAAACATTTAAATAGAGCTTATTATAATTAACTACTACGCAGCAGGGCAAAAAAAAAGGAATATTTTGAACAATATGTAAATTACCAGCACAAGTGGTTTAAAATGCTAACATTTTTGCAATTCCTGCAACCACTATTACTACTAACATTAAGTATTACTCATAAGAGCTTCGAGTAAACACAAAATAAAAAGAACAAAGACTGGACAGCTGTTGGCTGCTGCTCCTCTCTCATGGCAAAAAAGTCAGCTTAGCCGCAGGCAACTCGTTGAAACGAACAACAACAAAAAACAAAATTACATATAAGACTCGGCGAGTGTTCTCGACTGGGGGATATCTAATATATAGCATATGCATACTGTGCAATTTAAATTATCTTTGTATGGGGAATATATTGTTAGTTATCCAAGAATATGTATGTCCTTTAGAGTTGCAGATGCTTCCTTCTGTACGTGACAAATACATTTTACAACTGCAGCCCTTTTTTACACATTTTTAATGACTATAGGGTATTAAAGAGAAATAATAAAATAAAGATGGCACACGGTGCAAAAAAAAACATTGTGTTTGTTTTATGCACTTGCAACATTGTTGCAACCCTCAAAGAGACGAACATACACACATACAAGCGGGCTATATTCAGCTAGACAAACTTCAGCTGCCATCAACATCAACGACACGAGAGCCAAGTCGACTGAAGTCGAGTTGAGCGAGAACTGCAAACGTTTAGCATGCCATGCCAGGGGTGATATCGAGCAGAGCGTGAGGTGCAGATGATGGTTTTGCAACAACAGGCACTACATTCAGCAAACTTTGCGGCATTTTCAGCAATTTGTGGTATTTTACTAGTTAATCCTTAACTGTCTTGGGTGTCACACTAATACACAACGAGCTGCTCTCGCTCCGACAGCCTGCCACGCTGCTTGCCACAAGCCATCAACAGTTTGTTTCAAATCAGACGACGACGACGATGACGATGTGTGGCATCAGAGCTGGCAACAGTCCGTGCACACTGGCACCTGGTGTGCAAGTTCTATTCTGCTTCTACCCCCTCCATCCAGAAGGATAGCTTAGGTACTGAAACTGCTCCATTGTTACTCGGCACCAGACATAGCCTATTCTGCTTATAGGAGTCCTGCCCAACTTGCCTCGCATGCCTACTTACTGTTCCCAATCTGAATCTGAATCTGAACTTGTGTTAGTATCTGTGTGTATTCGTGTGCGTGTGTGTGCTTGAACTGCCAAAAGTACTTCTATGCTCAGCATTCTCACTGCGAAGTTTAATTAAAGTCGCGCTACAACTTTTGATATGTTCTTCGAGTTGTTCTTGCTCTCATCCGTTTCCGTTTGTGGCACAGCGCTCTGCCACTGAGTATGTGCCACCGTGGGCACAACATATCTAAGCAAATATTATCCGGTATTACTTATCTGCTTATGTGGCTGTAATTTTCCGCTAGGTGCTGAATAAAATACTTTTATTTTTTCATCTTTTAATTTATTACCAAGGAAACTACGTGATTTGAACATTTTGCAACTGTAATTTAAGAAATTTCCACTGTGCATTGTAATAAGTTTTGCTGTTTGGCTTCATGGGGACTTACGTACTTACTTGAAATCTTTCTATGACAGTTTTCCTTATAGAGTTTTGTTTAGTTTGCTGTTGAATGTTTAAGTTTTCGTATCAACTTAGACGCACATGCACATGAATGCATTCATTGTAACATAATGCGTGCGTGCGTGGGTTCGTGTTTGTCTGTGTGTGTGTTTGAGTGTGTAAGTGCGTGTGTGTTTCAGCGAGTGCTTAAATGTTCCTAGAATACAATGAGAGACGCTTAATCGTATTTTAAATCTGGTATTGATTGCTAACCGTAAGCTGTGGCTACATGTTGCTCTGAATTCACCAAGACAAAACTGTACAATTATTTTTCTAAGAAATAAAATCTCAAATTTATATTTTTCAGTCCAGCAAACACTTCAGTTATCTCGTTCACAAAAAACCTAATATGTTTTATATAAAATATTCATTATTCTATTATTATTGCACGAAACGTATAAAATGGCTTCCGACTCCCATTAGATACACTATCAAAAGTCAGTCAAATATTCTGGAATAGTTTGTTAGTACCTAAATTTAAATTATGTTGATAGTAAAAACGAAATGTACTTTTTTGTAAAATGTAAATTGTAATAATATATATATGGTTTATTATTTAAATAAACCTAACATCAGAAAAGAGTTTTCTTAACAAACTGCCAGAAACATATAGTTGGTTGCAACTTTAATTACAATTGCAAATATTGAAGAAGTAAACATAAATCAATGGTGTAGTTAATTGAATAGCGTATTTGAAAAACGGCTTGCGATCTGACTTCAAAAGTTTCATTTCCTGCGAATACATACGCATATATATGAATGTACATTTTGTGCAGGCAAGCGCACAAATTGACAGCATTATGAAAGGTCAGGTCAGAGACGGCCAAATTTATATATATTAGCCCAGCACGTAAGTAAAAAGGACATTCCATTGTGCCATAATGTCGGGCAGTTAGCACACACACACACACACATACAGTGATGCGAAAAGAAAGTCTGAGAAGGAGACCAGCAGTTATCCCTGCTCGTCCTCGATTCAAGCCACTGGCAATCGTGTGAGTGTCAAATGCCAGGCCATGGCCACTCGTCCTGGCAACACATGCGACCAGCCGCGTCTTATTCCCCCCTAAAATGCCAAATGCAAATTTTATTTATGAATATGATTTCTGGCAACAAACAATAGCGCCCAGCATTCGCCCAGCATTTGCCCAGCATTTACAATAATAAAAACCCAAAATTTTGGTTTGACAAACACATACAAATGGCAAGGACCAATCTCAAACCAAACTCCTGGCGCCGGGTGTGGCTGCAGCTGTTAACCCTTGCACTGGCAATACGACCCTGCGGCTCTGGGCCGCTCGAGTGTGTGCCAAAAATATGCCATTTACCATCTATGGCTGACTTGTGCTCGTGTTAAAATAATAAAATATTCTGCGGACTGTTGTACGCGTGCACGCACATCCAACCACCCAACCAGCCAACCCAATTCTAGCATCCTGACCGCATAGTGCAGGAAATCAAAAATTGAGGAAATGAAATTTGGTTATTAGTCAGCGCGGCACGTTGACACAAGATTAGTAGCGTCGTCGCTGTCGTCAGTTAGGTGTGGCATTCAATGTCTGTCCTGTCAGTCCTGTCAGTCCTGTCAGTCCTGCCAGTAGAGCAAGACCTGCTGCAGTCTACCCGTTATAGCCACACCACTCAGTCGAAAGCCACACACAATAATTATAAATCAACGCCGGCACTCGACTAAAGTCTAGACAATGCCTGACAAAGGCAGCCACAGACCCCAATGAATTGGCTGTGCGAAAAGGGAAAGGACTCTGTCGAAGCACTGAGCAGCGAATTCTTTGGCCGGATGCCCAGCAATGACCATCATTAATGCACTCACAGACGTGGGCAGCCCGTCCCAAAAATTTCCTTGCTTTGTGCAAATATTGTCAAAACCCATGCCAAATGTATCAAATTCAAATTTGAATAATAACCAGTTGATCAGGGGTTGAAAGTTGATTGCTTGCAAAAACCAATTCATTCTGCACGTTCTCAAACAAAAATTGAACAAAGAAAATTAGGTAAAGTATTAAATGAAACCAAGAAAGGAAACAATCTCTATAGTGATCGACAATCAGACACCCTGTAGCAAGAACAAAATTCGATCTAAAAAGTATAAATTAAATTATCCGAGTATATAAACTTGTTACGAACTGACAACTCATCTTATTATTCTGATTGTTATATAATTGGATTTAATGTACCCTTTGAATCGCATCCTAATGGCAAAAGGGTATTGCAGAGAGTAATTTATTGCTTTATAAAATATGAAAATGGTTTTCGGCTATTAAAAGTTCATTATTTTATAAACAATTGCGTTTGTTTCATACTGTAGTCTTAATTGCCATTATACATTTATCATTTTGTTTGAGGCAAGACGACAAAGCAAACAGTTGTCAGTTCACTTATGATAAATAAAGAATGAGTATTTCAAATTCTGCTTTTATCCAAGCTGTAGGCCAAACAAATACGTAGTTTAACTATTGCAAAACCAGTCTGGCGGTTGAAATCAGTTGCTAAAATCTGATTCGTATGGTCAACTATTGTGTATCAAAGGCAGCGTACGTAAACCACAAAACCAGAATATAGCCACATTTCAATTGGTTGCCAGCATCGTTCGCACTCAAAACGCTCATATGTAGGCAACAGTATTTTTTTCACTCACTGCTCTTTACATTTAACATTAAATAGCTATTGAAATAAATCAGCATGGCATAAGAGCATATACAAAACTCAAAAATACACACTCAGGCACCGGAATCAGCAACATCAAAAATCAGTAACACCATCAGCAAGCGGTCCATATACATTATCTACCAAGGGTCAGGGGATGCTGTGTACGGTGTGAGGCAACTCTTGTCGCACGTGTAGTATCTGAGCAGCAGCGGCAGCAGGAGCAGCAGAACACGACTCTGCAGGTTCTACATGCAATAAACAAATAAATATGCGAATTGGTGTTGCTGCTGATGCTGATGCCGCTGTTGATTTAAAAAGAAATGCGGGCCATGATTTTTAGCAATGTGGCACGTACACAAAAAGTATTTCGGGCATGGGTAGGCCAGACAGTTGAACACTTGAAACAACCCAGCAGCATAAACAACAACGCCAGAAACAACAACAACAACTGAAGCAGCTCCTGTTGCTGTCAATTTTGGTCTTTTGCGTAGCAGACATGCTGATGATTCGCCTGGTGACTATGCCGCTTCATGGTGCATAACTCGCCTCCAGTTGCCAGTCGCCAGTTGTTGATGTTGATGTTATTGTTGCTTGCTTGGCTGCTTCAGGTTACACCACAGAGTCGAATGCAGCTACAACAACATCAACAATGAGGTAGCCAGACACTTTAAGGTAAAGTGTAGCCACCATTAAAAGATTTAAAGATTTAACATTTTAAAATCATAGCTCTCCTTGAAACCAACAGTGCTTTTCGCAACTTTCTTAAAAACAAGTAAGAGCTTTACAGAAAATGCAGCAGCAGTTTGCCAGATTTGTGGAAGATACAGGTCAGCATAATTATGGTAGAATAAACTTTCCAGATACACAATTTTGTTAAAGGTAGAGAAAAACATACTACAAGATAACCTGCGTTATTTTGGGCGCACATAATAGTAAACTTTTCAGATGAACTATTACATGCATTTGAAATCACTTAGCTGTCAGTTTGATGACTGCCAAAGCCTGGTGATATCTTATCAGATTCAATCTGATTTTCATCTCAGTCTCAGTCCAAGTCTGAGTTTCGGTTTCATGCTCGATGCCTCAGTGTCAGATCTATTCGTAAAGACCCCAAGGCTAAGCCCAATTGGTTGCCTATCTGCAATTCGAAATGGTTTTTATTTCCATTTTTTTCTGCCCTTTTTGCTTGCTGGCAGTTTGCTATTTATGCGTCTTTGATGCTGGCTCCTTTTTATTCCATCACGCCCAATACGACTGCTTTTCTTTTCTTTTTTTTTTTTGCTTTGCTTTTTTTGAGCAAGTTTTCGATTATTTCCATTCAATTTGTTCGTTTAAGGTTGCGTTTTCAACAAGTGGCCTGCGCCATTGCCTTTTGGTATAGCCCTGTTGCCTTGACAATATTTTAAAGAAAAATATGAACACAAACAAACAATTACGAACCACAGAGCAATCACTCCACATCTACTACAGCTCTGCCCTCCGAGCGTCCATTTTTTTCTTTTCTTTTAGGTGCTTATGATTGGTCTTATTATTTGATTCCGTTTAAATTTAAAGAAACGGAATTTAATTGTAATCTCGATTAGCATAGTCTGTGAATAATGAAGTTAAATTGATTGACCTACAAGCTTAACCTAAATGGGGTTTTCACTTTTCTCTTATAGTTTATGTCTTTATAGTTTTAATATATCTCTTTGCTAAAACCCATTAAGTTTAACTCATGTCAGGCAGTCAGTCAGTTTTAATAGTTGACAGCACATTTTAATTGACTTTTCCATAAACTGTCTGTGAATGCGGTAGTATTATACTTTTAGTTTCGAGAATGGGGGAAAGAGTAAAATTTTCAATTTCATAAATACTCACAAAACGTCCCTCAACATTATGAGTTTCATTCCATTTGAAAATTCTCAAATTTGAGCACCGAATTTCCGCTGGCTATCCATTGTGGTTTTAATGTTTCGCCTGAGTGCCGTTTGCGGTTCGGTTTCCGAATCTGGTGCTGTTGCTGATGGTGTTCCAGGTTCTGGTTCGGTATGGTACTGGTTCAGTTTGAGTAGTTTCAGTTACCGACGCGTCGGCTGACCGTAATTGGGTTTCATTTGGTCGCAATAAAGCAGTTAAAATAACTACATGACAAAAAATAAGTGTTATTTGCTGCCGCTGGTTAATTATTCGATTGTCGGAAAATGCAGAAATAGCGTCAACAGATAGACAGAGAGCTGACCGCCACAGGACACATTGCAAACAGGACTCTGGAAGCGCATTAATGCCAAACATAAATAACAGCGCGTTAAGCAATTGTAACACCAGCCATAACAACAACAATAATAATAATAATTTTAATAATATAAATGATATGCGAATGCCATAACATGCAATAAAACAACATGCAAACCGAAACCGACATGAAAACTTCAGACCAATAAGAGTGGAGGACAACAAACACGGCAACAACAATAACAAAATAGTAACAGCAATAGAGGGGTTCCAATATAATTACAGTGCTGCTGCTGTTGCGGTTAACAAATTTATAACAGGCCATAACAAGGCGACTGCTCTGTGCCTTGACTAGTTTGGGACATGCACTAAAATTGCCACGCCCCACCCAGACACACATACACAGGTGCACACATGACTGCTAAACATGCAGGTACTTGACCAAATGTTTCCGGCGCACATGGCCACAGGTTGTCACAAAATTGCTGGGGTACTGCTACAGATCCAAAGCTTTGCAGGCGAAAACAAAGGGGCTCGAACCGGGCCGCAGTCTTGGCACCTGACCCCGGCTTTTGTGTATAGACACGCCTTCCCCCTCGACCCTTTCCGCATCCGATGTCGACAACAGTCAGTTGTTTGATTTATGTGTGTTGCTGTTGCTGTTGCTGTTGCTGCTGCTTGTTGCAGCACAAATTAAAAATGTTCAAATGTATGGGACCATAATTCAAATGTCGATGCATTTGTTTAATTTGAAATGTGCATGTGGCAGCACTTTTGAGTTGTTGCTGTGGCTGTTGCTATTGTTGTAATGTGTAATTGCCCAGTATAAGCGTTGCATTAAAACTTAATTAAAGTAATCGTATGGGGCCAAAGCATCAGCTGCACCAGCAACAACAACAACAACCAGCATTTCGATAGCATTTCAAATGGCAAATTGCTTCAAAGTTGAGGTTAGCTTCAGATCTGTGACAAAGCAACAGGCATTTGATATCGACTACGTTGCGAATTGTGGTGCTGAATAGTTAGCTATTTATTATTTATATCACTTTGCCTTGAGTTTCTAATTACAATTAAGTACTTTGAATACCCATTTGAATAGTCAAAGCAATTAAAATATATCCATTAAATGCATTTGTACCTTTTGCAAGGATGTGTGCGAGGAAAGTGATTTAGATACTCAGTTTGACTTAAGCTTTTGTCTGCTGACTGTCTGTAGACATTAAATTAAATTAAATTAAATTAACTAAGCCTCAGAACTTAATCTAAAGTTCTGAAATGAATTTTTGCTCATAAAATCAATATTTTCCGTCGAATTAAAGTTAAGTAAGAAAGCTCATACAATTTTCTTAAGCAAATTTACTTGCAAACTATGCAAATATTGATGCAAATTATTTTTCCGCCACATAGTTTAATAGCTATAAGCCTTGAGGAGCGGCATTAAGAACTATTAATAGCGTTGTTGCCCCACCACAAATAAAACTACATAACCGCTGTTGGTACGATGCCTAGTCATCCAATAGACAGAATGCAACCTTCAGAATGCCGCACCTTGTCACAACTAACCCCAGCTAATCCATTTTGTAACTATAACCGCTCACCGCAAGGGGCCAATAGAGTCGGCATTGGCACCACATCAAAACGCAGCGAGGGACCTCAAAGGTGAAGGCCCAGTGAGATAGGGAGGGTGGCAGCAGTCCGTTGAAGAAGTTGCAGACAACAATTAGATAAAGATCAACAGGCAGACAGTCCCACAGAGAGAGAGTGAGTGGAGTGAGAGAAATCATCCACAACGTGGATACATACGAAACCGCAAAACTAAAAGACACGCCCATTTAATTGCATAAAACATAACGCCACATGCGAGATGTCCAGTGCGCCAGGAGGAAACGGGCGACAATTTGCTGGCGACATTTGGCATCAAAGGGCGACCGAACTGACCATTGTGACTGCCCCTCCCCCCTCCCACTCTTCCACTCTCAAGTGACTCTCTACACGCTGGCAATGCATTAAATTATTTCCGCTCTGGAGTCCCAGCAATTCTAATTAAGGCAAAAGACATTTGGATTGACACGAGACAAGCGATGCACACTGTAAGCTGTGTAGCAGCTGCTGACCAACTCCCCCCCAACCCCACCTAAAGCCGAGCACACCCCCACTCCCCCTGCCTACCAATTTGCCTGCTTTATCACTACTTGGCAAGGCGACTACGTCGCAAATTGCATAGAATAAATTTTCATTAAATGCGCAACGAAGTCACAGTCTGAAGTCAATGTAAAGTGGCAGGACACAGTGAACTGGCCGCGCCCGCCGCGGGGGTCAATGGCCCCGCACTTGCCATCGACTTGTCCATTTTCATAATTTTTAATTATTTTTAATTTAATTGTCGCGCCTCGCGTGCTCTTCGCAACAACAAGTGACTCGAACGCTGACTCTGACGCTGACTCTGACTCTGACTCAACTCTCGACTGCGGTTCGCTTCCCGCTGCGAGGGGAATGCAGCAATAAACAACGTCTGCACTGAATGCGATGAATGTGCACACAGTGTTTAATAAGTACTATATATATATATATATACATAAGATTGAAGAAATAAAATAGTCACTAAAGGCGAATTTGGAATGCACTTACAGAACATAATGATGACACGTTTAAATGCTCATATAATTTAATCAAAAATCAAAATAACTTGTCAATGTTTTTATTATATTTCTTATTGAATAAATAAAGCAATTTAAATATTTATTTATCAAGCCACATAAATTATAAGCTGAATGAACAAATATGCGGCAGGTATACTTTAGATTAAGGCTCTAATTGATATTCAATTGAATAAATGGAACATAGCTCGAAGCAGTTCAAATTCCGTAATCAATTTAATATACCCTACTCAAATATGAATGCGCATAGTTCCTAAGAACTTGCGACAGCGTGAAAAATGAGTGCGTCTATAAACATTTAACGCTCGTTTCAATAATTTAAGTTTTTCCAAGAATTGTTTTAACAATTTTTCATGGTCGATGCTGCTGCTGCGGCTGCGGCTGCGGCTGCCGTAGTCTCTCGTGGCTCTGTCGCTTTGCATGTCGATTGACTACCACGAAACATAAACACAAAATTTTAATTACTTGAAATGTGCGGGCGCACTTAGAGAACATTTTGCGGGGTCAGTTGAGCTCAGTTACGGAATCGGACTGTCAGGTGCCCGTAGCCAGTTGGCAATAACCAATTGCCAGTAGCCAGTAGCCAGGGGGACGATGCCCGTGGTTCAAAGTTATTTACCCCCAAAAATTGTATGTAATTACAAAAGTTTTTGGCGTTCAGCTCTGAATATAAACGCTGGTCGTTGTCAACGTTATGGCAAAATTGTTATCATCATCAGCAGAAGCAGCAGCAGTCGCCGCAACATTCTCGATGCCAAACCCCAACAATGTTGGGTTTGATAATGGGGCTGCGGCTGGGGAAGGGGGGTGGGGGTTGGAGGCCAATGGGGTGCCAGGGGATGCCAACTTATTGTCGTCGCTCAAGTAATTCACACAGCAGGTGCTCGCAGTTAGCTGTGGTTCTCATCGTCCAACTCCCCAACAAAAATAATTATCACTCTTGATTATCTTTTGTAGAAATTAGTGTGCACGCGCCCTTGCTATGCTTCTACTACATTGGCACCACCTTTAACCGGGCATTACAACAACCCCACACTCAACCGAGTAACCCATTTAACCACCCGCACATCGCAGCATCGTAAAAGTAATTGTTGTGTTTTTGTCAAAAACCTTTTAAATGGGCAGACAGTCGCCCGAGGGGGCAGGTAAAACTGCCAACAAACTATGCTAACTGTTTAATGTTGTACCTGAGCAAATTGTCGACGCTTGTGCAAATTTCTCAACGTTTTATTGGGCACATTGAAGCGACATTCTGTTAACAATTCCGGACTCTGTGCTCTGTGCTCTGTGGGCGTCAGCTTAGGTCTGATGTTTACCTGCAAATTGCTTCATATGCTTACAATATAATTTGCGTTTTAATGCCAACAGTAATGGGGCCAAGAGTCTGCGTTGTTTCGGATAAGATGCTATTGAAATTTCGTCAGTTTATTTTAGGGACTGAGCTCTGCTAACTACTTTATAAGCTTGCAATATTATTAAGGCTTAAATAATTGTAATTCGTATCAACCAGTGACTATAATATGTCTGGGACACTTAAATATGGGTGAATTGTTTGACGTGCAATAGATCATGTATTTATAAAAGTATACAAAATAAAAAAAAACATACATCGAAAAAAAGAATCATAATCTCCTCTCACACTTTTGTTCCATCATTGAAAAATCTTTTAGCTTATGCAAATAAAAATAATGTTTATTTATTGCATAGTGGAATGCTTATGATCTTCAGATATTTATTTAAAATGTAGAAAAACCAAAATACTAAAAATAAAGCAGCTTAAGGCTGACACATGAGACGTGTATTAACCCTCTCTAGAGATAGTTGGCAGCAATTTTATGTGTACTAGTTGTAGATTGTCGAGTGGCATTTTAGAAATTCCATAAATGGCTGAGACCAAAAACTTTTAGATGACATTTGTGCCCCAATGCTAACTTTGCTAGCTACGACTTGTGGATACAGACTTTGCCCCAATGCCATTGCCTTTGCCGTTGCCTTTGCCTCATTTTGTGTTAACAACGCGCATTGCGCATTTCCGCTACAGCTTCTGCTGCGGTTGCTGCTGCTGCTGCTGCTGCTGCTGCTGTTGTTGTTGTTGTTGGATAAAACTTTTACTTTTGTTTATTTGTCGCTCATTTCGGTTGATGTTGATGCTTTTTCATCATTTGCAGCTTGGGCTTTCAGCTTTTTGTGCTGCTATCTGCAGTTGGTTTTGTTCGGCTCTGCCTTTAAATGAAAGCTAATTAAGTTTTATTTTCAACAGCCTGCACACTGCGTACACATTTTGCTTTTTTTTTTTTGCCTTACTCTTAAAAGACTGTGTGTCCGTCTGACTGCCTGCCCCCTGCTCGGTTGTCGTTGTTTGGGGTCTCTTTTGGTCATTACAAGTTGATTAACTCATAAACATTTACTGACAACTGACAACTGACGTCTGACAAGTAGCAACTTTGTTAGCTCCGCTCAACATCCAACTGATTTTTATATTTTAACTTAACTGCTCTTGATTTCTTTATTACTTATTTAATACCAGTATTTTTTTCTCGCATTTTACTCTTTTTTTGCGCAGCAAAAAAATGCTGAAATAAATTTGCGTTTTCCGGAATTTGGACGCATTGCCCTAACCCCGCCCCCCGCTTGGGCTAAAGTGCTGGGCTTACTTTCTTCAGCGTTTGCTCCGCTCGCATTTTGTTTGCCTGTCTGCCTTTCGTACTTATTTCGAAATTTAATTTCAAAGAGTTGTTCGTATCTCGCTTTTTCCTGTCGCACATTTTTTACGCCGCTTTAAATTCACGACCATTTTTTTCGCACTGTCATTTGCGCTTTTCATTAATTTGGCGCAATTTTTTCCCTCGCGTCGAGCGATCTTTTTATTTGTCTTTTTTGATGTTGATGTTGTTTCTGTTGCTGCTGTTGTTTCCTTCTTGTATTTTATTATTTCCAGCTAGGTACATTTTGGTCAAAGTAATGTTGATTGTTTGCTCCGCTGACTTTGATTGCGAAATTGTTCAAAATAAATACAATTACGCTCAGCAGCAGATTGCCTAAGCTGGCAGTAAGCACACTTTTTAATTGACTTTTTAAATGCCCCACACAAAAGAAAATCGTGTGGTGTCATCCACTTAAATAAATATCAATGTTTCCCAAGACAGTCTCTAGAGATATGAGTTGGTTTGAGAAATCATCAGCAACTATACACATAATCAGTTAAAGTCAAAAATCTTTGCACAGGGTATTGCCTAGTCAAGCATTATCTATGGCATTTTTGTTTCCGTTTTAAGGTGACTTTAGATAGCTTGGAAAAATGCGAAATTTCTGATGGGTCGCGTTTATTTCCTCTAAAAATAAAAAGGTTAACATTTTTTGGGTTGTCAAAGTTAATTAGAATGTGACCTGTTGATTTTTTAGATGGTTCACAAAAATGAATGCTTTAGATAGATTGCTCAAATCTGATCCCTTGGCCATTTACATAGCATGTAACTGCAAACTAATTGACAGACAGTGCAGAAAATGTTCAGAAATTTTGATTATGTGAAGGTTGAGGGTATTACAAACCAATGTTGTCGACCGAAAAACTCGTCACCAAAAGCATTTATCGCATTTAATTGCATGAAATGAAATTGGTCATCAAAGATATTCGATGGAAGCCAATCCCAAAATAAGCCTTGGGCCGTATTGTGCTGTGCAATTCAATATATGTAAATTTCAGAATATGCAATGACTTTTATCTTTTATTCATAACTTATGCAATTATCAATGCATAAATTTGCTGAGTAATTACATGCAAATGTTAATATTCTAATATATTTCAGAATTTTTCATCATAAATTTTGACCAACTCATTCCACTCCATTCCATCTGTCTTTCATTCGTTGTCAATTTGTGTACATTCATTCATTCATTCGTTTTGCCATTAGTTTTCAACATTAATATTTTCTTCTTATTTTCCACATCTTCTATGTAGTACATTTCCAGCCAGTATCCCCACAGTCCTCATTCATCCGCTCCCCGCGTCGTTGTCAATTTGATATGCCCCACTGCAATTTCCGTAAATTGCGCGTAAATCGTTTCAAATTTTCACTTGTCTACGTTTGATTTTCCCTGCATTACACAAACTCACACACACACACCCATAGGAATACACACAGCCACAGTGCCACATAATTCAGCAAACATTTTTCCCATTATATTTTTGGGGGGTAAAACTGTAAGCCAAATAAATCAATAAAAAATTATGCTTTATATACATATATATGTTGTAGACAAATCGTGGCAAAGTCGAAGGCAAAGGCAAAGGCAAAAGTAAACGAATCCGAAGCCGCAGCGAAATGAAAAACAAACTGCCCGCCACGTTAGACCTGCAGGATGTGGCGACGAAGACATTTTCTGAGAAATTTTAAACGGCATCTAAAGCCTGCAAATATGAAACTTATGGCAATAATATTGATGTCGTCTTTGACTTACAGAACCCGCCATAGACCCCATCCACCATACAATTTTCCCTCAACCCCTCTGCGCTGCTGCAATATCAAAAGACGCCCGCAGCATGAAAACGATAGACGAAAGAGCGAAAAGGCTGAGTGGCTAAAGGGGGAAGGTAGAGGCAGTGGAGAGGTCGCAACGAATTGCGATAAAGATAAATAAGCAGCGATATACTTGATGATGTCCTTGCTGCTCTTGTCGCGCTCACGGCTGCCTGCGAGTCGTTGGTGTTGTTATGGTCGGTGTGGCTGGTTGTTATTGGTGTTGTCCTTGCTGCTGTTTCTTTGCTGGTTTCGCTGGCGTTTAGGGTTTCCCCTATTGTATTATTTAAATTTGATTTTATTTCACGAAAATTGAGTTTCGTTTGCGGGCTTTGCGCATATTCTTTTTATTTCCTTATTTTTCATTCTTTCTTGTTCTCGGTGTGTATTGTCCTTTCTGTTTGGTCCTTATCTTACGAGGCGCGGCATTTCTTGTTATCGTTTATTTTTAATGCAGCCAAAAGTTCGTAAACAAATTATAATATTGAACTTGTCATAGATACGCGCCCTACCATTTGTGGTGTTTTCCACCCACACCCCACCTCTCTCTCTCTCTGTCTCTCTCTCTCCTTTTTGATGTGTGTATATGTAGGTATGTGCTTGTTTGTGTGTATGCGTGTGTTTTTGGACAGGGATTGTAATGCGGTCTGGTTTTGAGGTAGGTCCCAAGCACGCTAAGCGGATGATGTGGGTCAAATCAGCTTGGACATCATTTTGTGGCATAGAAGTTGATTTTCAACATTGCTGCTCTGATTGAAGGCATGTTTGATGGCAATTAGTCTCCTATTAAAGAAACATAAGAAACCTAATAACCAACTATGTTAATTTAATGTGCAAGCCAGCTAAATATATTTTATTAATTATAATTGTAAGTCCTTAAGCTATCGCAGATTGAATAAATATCGATTTCCTAGACCAATTGAAAACCTAATGGCTTTCAATCGAATCATCTATGTATGTGTGTAACAATCAAATGAAATCCAAACGGACATTTCAATACTGCTTGCGTCATTTTCTTCTTAGATCTGATTGCAATTTTTTGCTCAAGCGAGCAATAAATTCAACATCCAACAAGCATTTTAAATATGCATTTTGCCTTTGGGATTACACATTTCAAATCTCAAATCTCTTTTATTATTTTTTTTTTTTTGTGCCGAATTGCTAGCACTCAAGTATAAATGTTGGACATACAACGCTGTGCATTTCGGCAAGCCAGCAAATTAATTGCAATATCAGCTCAAAAATATTTATTTCAATTTTTGTGGTATCGATTTACTTGCAGTTCTGTACAACTTTAAATGGGAAAATGCAAAATACTCCAGCTGCAACAGACGTAAATACTTCTGTATGTCCAAGCTTAGATAGAATATTCAGTTTCTCATCCAAATGAGATTGCAGTGCTACATTGTAATTTTATGACTTACAGATGAAATTCTAGATTGGCCTGTCTGTTTCAGTAGCAAAACAATTAAAAGGTAAAGAAATTCGCTTTCAATAGAGTCTGACAGCAGCAGCAGCAGCAGCAGCAGCAGCAACAACAATAACAACAGAATGTCATTATTCTGTCGTCGACATTGTTGTCTCGACCCGTCGTCTTCGTCTCCGTTGTCGTCCGCGTCCTCGTCCTTAGATGACTTTGAATGCACTTTGACAATGGCAACGCCCTCAGGCTGTTTTTGAATTTTTGGTTAGCGCTTCCATATCCAAATTGGCTTACCACGCATAAACAGACACAAGACTGAAAGCTGCCACACCGCGCCTCGCCCCACCTCGCCCCTCCCCTATGGCAT
This sequence comes from Drosophila nr. perissopoda 5 BK-2023a, assembly GCA_035044105.1. Taxonomy (NCBI): domain Eukaryota; kingdom Metazoa; phylum Arthropoda; class Insecta; order Diptera; family Drosophilidae; genus Drosophila; species Drosophila nr. perissopoda 5 BK-2023a. Next base: position 2,146,140 of record JAWNMK010000639.1, on the reverse strand, counting down.
TACTTTTTCTGCTGGCTGCCTACACTTGAGAGCTCAAGTTGCTGTGATTATCGTGCAATTTCGCTGGCTGGCAATGACAATAGCTGCCCGCCCGTCTACTCCAGTCTGCTCCTGGTCCTCATCCTGCTTCTGCTCCAGCTTCTGTTCGTGTCGTGGCATTTGACATTACGTGTTGAGGCGTCGCCTCGCCGTGATTATCACTGCCTTACGCTTCAATGCATCTACGCTACGCTCTATATATAGATATTTTTATATATACATGCACACATATACATACATATATATCGCTGTTTTTCTCTTAACCTGCCCGCGTCAGTGACTTGGCTGCAGGTAGTAGACACAACCCTCGTCTTTTGGGTTCGTCCTTTTGTGTGTGTGGTGTGTGTGTGTGTGTGTGGGTGTGTGTGCTTCTTAACCTTGTCCTGTGCGTTTGTGTTTGTGCATTTCATTTGAATGCCTCACAGTTGCATTCCTCATACCACTAATCGTTCTACGTGTGTCTCGCTCACTTTGCGTAATTAACGCGTTCACACACAGCCACACATACGCACACACACAGAGAGAGAGACGCACAAAGGTCGCCTAGTCGGGACTTTGACTCTTTGCCAATCATTGCCCCCACCATGTCAGGGAGATGACAACGCCAATAGAGACCGCATCACATCGCACCACAGCTCTTTGCATCGTTTCGCATCTGTCGCATCACGTCTCGGCTTTTTGGTTCTCAGATATCGAAGGCGTCCCATTTTGATGACACGTTGTTGTGTGTGTCTGTCTGTCTGTGTGTGCTCTGTTTATTTAAACATTGACTCTTTGCGGGTTTTCCACAATGATTTTTCATTCAGTCTTCTCGCTGACTGTTTACCTTTTTCTCTCGTTCATAATTTCGTTTGCATGTTAATTACCATGATTATTGTGCTGCAGTCGTACGTTTTTCGGCTGCCCCCTCCCACCCCCTCTCCATCCACCCACTCCCAGCTAATACCCTTGGGAAAAAGCAACGTAATACCCATCCAGAGGCTGTGTGTCACATTATTAATTTGAGGTACACACAAATGATTGAGCAAATATTATGCAGACAGTTCCACGCTTATTAGAAGCTTAAGAAAGATGAGTCGAAACAAAATGCCATAACTTCGTCAAAACTCAACTGATTTTAAAAAGCAAGGGCTTTTTGATCATAGTTTTGCCCCTAAATCAATCGAACATTTAAAGTTGAAAACGAAATTTGAGGTCGGAAGACAAGTAAAAATTATAGCCCGAAAATCGATATATCGGTGTATGGGCATAGGTCGAAACTTCAAAATGCCATAACTTCGTCAAAACTCAACTGATTTTAAAAAGCGAGGGCTTTTTAATCATAGTTTAGCCCCTAAATCAATCGTACATTTAAAGTTGAAAACGAAATTTGAGGTCGGAAGACAAGTAAAATTTACAGCCCGAAAATCCATATATCGGTGTATGGGCATAGGTCGAAACTTCAAAATGCCATAACTTCCTCAAAACTCAACTGATTTTAAAAAGCGAGGGCTTTTTGATCATAGTTTTGCCCCTAAATCAATCGTACATTTAAAGTTGAAAACGAAATTTGAGGTCGGAAGACAAGTAAAAATTATAGCCCGAAAATCGATATATCGGTGTATGGGCATAGGTCGAAACTTCCAAATGCCATAACTTCGTCAAAACTCATCTGATTTTAAAATGCGAGGGCTTTTTGATTATAGTTTTGCCCCTAAATCAATCGTACATTTAAAGTTGAAATCGAAATTTGAGGTCGGAAGACAAGTAAAAATTATAGCCCGAAAATCGATATATCGGTGTATGGGCATAGGTCGAAACTTCCAAATGCCATAACTTCGTCAAAACTCAACTGATTTTAAAAAGCGAGGGCTTTTTGATCATAGTTTTGCCCCTAAATCAATCGTACATTTAAAGTTGAAATCGAAATTTGAGGTCGGAAGACAAGTAAAAATTATAGCCCGAAAATCGATATATCGGTGTATGGGCATAGGTCGAAACTTCCAAATGCCATAACTTCGTCAAAACTCAACTGATTTTAAAAAGCGAGGGCTTTTTAATCATAGTTTAGCCCCTAAATCAATCGTACATTTAAAGTTGAAAACGAAATTTGAGGTCGGAAGACAAGTAAAATTTACAGCCCGAAAATCCATATATCGGTGTATGGGCATAGGTCGAAACTTCAAAATGCCATAACTTCCTCAAAACTCAACTGATTTTAAAAAGCGAGGGCTTTTTGATCATAGTTTTGCCCCTAAATCAATCGTACATTTAAAGTTGAAAACGAAATTTGAGGTCGGAAGACAAGTAAAAATTATAGCCCGAAAATCGATATATCGGTGTATGGGCATAGGTCGAAACTTCAAAATGCCATAACTTCGTCAAAACTCAACTGATTTTAAAAAGCGAGGGCTTTTTAATCATAGTTTAGCCCCTAAATCAATCGTACATTTAAAGTTGAAAACGAAATTTGAGGTCGGAAGACAAGTAAAAATTATAGCCCGAAAATCGATATATCGGTGTATGGGCATAGGTCGAAACTTCCAAATGCCATAACTTCGTCAAAACTCATCTGATTTTAAAATGCGAGGGCTTTTTGATCATAGTTTTGCCCCTAAATCAATCGTACATTTAAAGTTGAAAACGAAATTTGAGGTCGGAAGACAAGTAAAAATTATAGCCCGAAAATCGATATATCGGTGTATGGGCATAGGTCGAAACTTCAAAATGCCATAACTTCCTCAAAACTCAACTGATTTTAAAAAGCGAGGGCTTTTTGATCATAGTTTTGCCCCTAAATCAATCGTACATTTAAAGTTGAAAACGAAATTTGAGGTCGGAAGACAAGTAAAAATTATAGCCCGAAAATCGATATATCGGTGTATGGGCATAGGTCGAAACTTCAAAATGCCATAACTTCGTCAAAACTCAACTGATTTTAAAAAGCAAGGGCTTTTTGATCATAGTTTTGCCCCTAAATCAATCGTACATTTAAAGTTGAAAACGAAATTTGAGGTCGGAAGACAAGTAAAAATTATAGCCCGAAAATCGATATATCGGTGTATGGGCATAGGTCGAAACTTCCAAATGCCATAACTTCCTCAAAACTCAACTGATTTTAAAAAGCGAGGGCTTTTTGATCATAGTTTTGCCCCTAAATCAATCGTACATTTAAAGTTGAAAACGAAATTTGAGGTCGGAAGACAAGTAAAAATTATAGCCCGAAAATCGATATATCGGTGTATGGGCATAGGTCGAAACTTCCAAATGCCATAACTTCATCAAAACTCAACTGATTTTAAAAAGCGAGGGCTTTTTGATCATAGTTTTGCCCCTAAATCAATCGTACATTTAAAGTTGAAAACGAAATTTGAGGTCGGAAGACAAGTAAAAATTATAGCCCGAAAATCGATATATCGGTGTATGGGCATAGGTCGAAACTTCAAAATGCCATAACTTCCTCAAAACTCAACTGATTTTAAAAAGCGAAGGCTTTTTGATCATAGTTTTGCCCCTAAATCAATCGTACATTTAAAGTTGAAAACGAATTTTGAGATCGGAAGACAAGTAAAAATTATAGCCCGAAAATCGATATATCGGTGTATGGGCATAGGTCGAAACTTCAAAATGCCATAACTTCGTCAAAACTCAACTGATTTTAAAAAGCGAGGGCTTTTTAATCATAGTTTTGCCCCTAAATCAATCGTACATTTAAAGTTGAAAACGAAATTTGAGGTCGGAAGACAAGTAAAAATTATAGCCCGAAAATCGATATATCGGTGTATGGGCATAGGTCGAAACTTCCAAATGCCATAACTTCGTCAAAACTCAACTGATTTTAAAAAGCGAGGGCTTTTTGATCATAGTTTTGCCCCTAAATCAATCGTACATTTAAAGTTGAAAACGAAATTTGAGGTCGGAAGACAAGTAAAAATTATAGCCCGAAAATCGATATATCGGTGTATGGGCATAGGTCGAAACTTCAAAATGCCATAACTTCGTCAAAACTCAACTGATTTTAAAAAGCGAGGGCTTTTTGATCATAGTTTTGCCCCTAAATCAATCGTACATTTAAAGTTGAAAACGAAATTTGAGGTCGGAAGACAAGTAAAAATTATAGCCCGAAAATCGATATATCGGTGTATGGGCATAGGTCGAAACTTCCAAATGCCATAACTTCGTCAAAACTCAACTGATTTTAAAAAGCGAGGGCTTTTTGATCATAGTTTTGCCCCTAAATCAATCGTACATTTAAAGTTGAAAACGAAATTTGAGGTCGGAAGACAAGTAAAAATTATAGCCCGAAAATCGATATATCGGTGTATGGGCATAGGTCGAAACTTCCAAATGCCATAACTTCGTCAAAACTCAACTGATTTTAAAAAGCGAGGGCTTTTTGATCATAGTTTTGCCCCTAAATCAATCGTACATTTAAAGTTGAAAACGAAATTTGAGGTCGGAAGACAAGTAAAAATTATAGCCCGAAAATCGATATATCGGTGTATGGGCATAGGTCGAAACTTCCAAATGCCATAACTTCCTCAAAACTCAACTGATTTTAAAAAGCGAGGGCTTTTTGATCATAGTTTTGCCCCTAAATCAATCGTACATTTAAAGTTGAAAACGAAATTTGAGGTCGGAAGACAAGTAAAAATTATAGCCCGAAAATCGATATATCGGTGTATGGGCATAGGTCGAAACTTCCAAATGCCATAACTTCATCAAAACTCAACTGATTTTAAAAAGCGAGGGCTTTTTGATCATAGTTTTGCCCCTAAATCAATCGTACATTTAAAGTTGAAAACGAAATTTGAGGTCGGAAGACAAGTAAAAATTATAGCCCGAAAATCGATATATCGGTGTATGGGCATAGGTCGAAACTTCCAAATGCCATAACTTCCTCAAAACTCAACTGATTTTAAAAAGCGAGGGCTTTTTGATCATAGTTAATCAAAGTTGAAAACGTGATTTTAGGAGCTCCCATCACCATAACGTAAGAGACTGCAAGTTTGAGAATTACCGTTAGGAGTTAAAAATTACCGAAAAAGTTTTGCGAGCAACTTTTTTTATAGAGCTTGCCTTGCTCGAAAGACAAAGGATCAAATTGACTTATGAATTTTTATAAACTCATTCTTAATACTTGCCAAAATTAAAATTGGAACAAGTGAGATTAAATTTGAATAGCTTATCCTCAACTACTATACTAACTGGCTGGATAATTGTGTTGTATCATTGTGTTTCTAATTATGTGCAGCATGCGTATGAATTGTGGCTGATTGAGCAACTGATTCGTTCCTCATTTGTGTTCAATTAAAAGGTAATCAAAAGTTGCAACATACTCGTATCGGATCAGCGACCTGCCCCCTCCCGCCATACACCCACTACACGTTCATATACACGGCACAGAAATAACAACCGCAATAAACTTTTCGCTTTGCCATATTATCAACAACAGCAAAACAATAAAAAAAATAAAACAACAAAATCAAAACGAAAACTGTTTTTCTAACAATTATGCTTCAATATTGCGCAGAGCCGCAGAAACTGCCAGCCACCTACAAGCCCTCTCTTTTCACTCCCCCTCGTCGAGCATTTCGCTTTATGCGTTTTCTATTTTCTACCGCCAATTTTGCCCAAACAAATAAACAAACAAAAAAAATCGGAGGAAATATAGCGAAAACAACAAACTTAACAAGTAGTTTTTAATAAGCTGCCAAACGAAGCTACAATTTGCTCAGCCACCACGGCTGCCACAGCACCACCCACCACCGCTCCCCCATCCCACAATAACCTCCCCCTTAAATAACTGGAAGCATCCAATCCGTTGGCGTTGACTTCAGTCTGGCCATCGCTGGCTTCTGTTGATTTTTCCGCTTGCCACTGAGAATTTCGCTGAGTTTAATTTTGCACGTTTTTTCTTCATTTTTTTAGCTATAGCTCTGATTTTCCACCTTGTTGGAAAAATATGCAATTGATTAGCTGAAATACAGTAAGAGGATTAAGCGTTGTTTCGTAGTTAAGTGAACACTTTGAACGCTATTTTATATACTCAACGATTTAAAATTGAAGTTTCGCGGTCTTCCATGCCACTCCACAAAGTGAACACATTGAGTATTAAAAATTGATTAAAATGAGTTGATTAGAAAAACATTTTTCTGTATTTAAGTCAATCTCAAATAAAAACACACCTTCTATGGAAAATTGGCAGGTTATTTGCCAGCTGAGTTTTTCATTTTGGGCCTTTTTCAAAATGATTTTATGTTGTTTTCATTCCTTTTTTTGAACATTTTAACAGTTTGCATAAATAATGTATTTTTATAAGCATATTTTTACCTCATGCATTTTATTCGATCGAGTTTTATTTGACAACAGAATTAATTCCCACATACCACTTAAAGAATTTATTATTACTTGTTTTATCGAAAAAATTATTGGAAAATATTTTAGTCGCCCACTCAAGCTCCGATAATAAAATATTATAAAATTCCTTCTGTAACGAAATTGTTTAACGTTGAATAATATAATTTGTAGGTGCTTGAATTCATTTTCCGCTTGCAAATAACTAAATTGTGCTCTCCACTTGTGTTCTTTTATTCGTTGTTATTAATATGGTTTCACAAGCAGACATGGCCAACAACCACAGCAACAGCAACAAAAACATCTGTTTTAACTGAGTTTGTTTTTCTTACTGGGTTCGCAACAAAAACCATTTCTGCAACCAGCAGAAGATTTGCAGCCGTTCCCAAATGGAGAAAGAAAAACTAATGAAAATAAAATATAGCGCAAAGTGAAACGAGCCACACTGTTGAAAATTATCCCTGGGTCAAAATGCAATAAACACGCGCTGAGTTCAGAGTGTACCATGAAAAAAAAATATAGCCAACAACTAACGGCTGACCAACAAAATGGATCCTAAACGGAAATGTCGATATAAGCATTGCAACCAACAACAGAGGCATGCATCAGCAGTAGCAGCAGCAGCAGCAACAGCAGCAACAAACGAGAGAAGACAGCGACAGTTAGCGGCGACAGCAGTCGCACAGTTTTCCACTTTTCAGTTTACTGTTTACACTTTACACATATGGCCAAAAGGTTCTCTGACCAACACAGCCAGAGATGTGCTAGTGACACGACACGAATCGGCGCACAGCAAGGAAATTCTATATATACAGAAATGCACATTTATTTAATAATATTTTTTTATATTAAAGCCTTACGCAAATCCGTTATAAAATGTTGGCCAAATATAAGAATAGCCTTTTTGTAATTATTTAATTTATGTGGACAAAAAATAGTGTCGCGTTTTTAAAAAGGTTTTTATAAATAAATATTGAACAGTAAACTTAAATATAAAGTTACGAATTAAATTCCATAATATTGCAATGGTAAAAAGTAATGAAAGAAAAATATGTAACCATTAATGGAGCTCAAAAATGATGTGTAATATTTTGAAAAGGTTTTATGTACACAAATGAAAAACATTGACTGCAATATGCTGGATTTATGGCTTCGAAGTTGACGGGAATCTATCATTCATTGCATTATTGTTGTACTTTATGAAATCATAAACTTAAATATTAATATTGCACTATTTGCATTTATAAATATCAGTTTTATGCGCAATTGTCACGCGCACAACGCCAATAACAACAATGCAGGCAAAAAACATAAGAAGAATGAAAGAACCGCTATATTGACCAACTGAGTATAGTATTCAGTGAACAAGCATTTGCAGATGGTGATTGCGAACGAGGGGCGGGAGGGGGATGCATGCTGCGTGGCATAGATGACTCGGTCTTTCTGTGGGGGAGCTGCCCATTCGTTTTTGTTTTTAGCCAAAGTTCGCGCGCGAACTGTGTTGACAAACGCGCATAAATGTGTGTGTCTGTGTGTGTGTTTATTTGTTTTTGTGTGACCATGTGTGTGTGTGTGTGTTGGCAATTCAAAATGGCATGCACTTCACTAAAAACTGCGCATTTCCGGTCAAAATGACGACGAGAACGCGACTGCTGACAACGCCAGCCGCATGTTTGTGTGCCTTCTCTCTCCTCTCTCTCTATCTCTCTCTCTCTCTCTCTGTGTCTGAAGCAATGTGTTCGTGGCTTGTCTAGTTTTCATGTGTGTGTCTGTTTGGTAAACTTTTTTACAGCTTTAATAGTTCCACTTGGCATTTTTGTGTCCCAAAAGTTTTGCGCCAGCGCTGCGCCAAAGTGCGTCATAAATGTGTGTAATAAAATATTTACTTTTCTTTTATGGAACACATCGACTTAGAAAGGGGCGCGTGCCATAAATTAGCGAAAACCCAACGCAACCTCAAGCATATATTTATATGTTGAAAATAATAAAAGAAATGACCTCTTATAAATAGCAATAGAAACAGTCGCATTAAATTCAACTTTATTCACTTTTTTTTTGAAGTTTCTGTCTGTGTCTGTGCTGTCTTCTCATATTGCTTTGTTGCACAACGCCACAAAATGCCGCAACAAGCAGACAAAGGCAACAACAACAACTGACAACTTCCGTGTCCTGCAGTTTTACTTACTTGCCAGCAACCTTCTTTGACTCTATATAAACAGATATATATGTATATATATATATATATATATTTATATTCTGATGTTTTTCTTTCCTTTTTTTTCTTTGCAACCCTTGTGCAATTGTTTACTATGCTTATCAGATTTGCAGATTTCTATTTGGTAACAAGAAAAATTGTCGTACTATTTAAAAGAACCGTTCGCAGCTTCCACTTTTTCCTTGCCGGAGAAACTTGGCATTTGGGTTTGACATGCGTCTGCCTCCGCTTTCGGTTAACTCCTCCGACCCTTCAAGTGCATGTCAGCCACAGTGACCCCTCCCCCTCCCCCTCTCCCAACCCAACAGCCCATGTCTGGCGTAACCCAAATACCAACGAGGCAAACAAAAAAAATGAAATAGAATGTGAGTAACCCTGAAAATTTGCTCGTCAACTGGGCTTAGTTGCTGGCTTAGTGGCCAAAGGTAAGAGTTGTTGATGGGCTCGTGGATGGGGCATGTGGCCCTGTTAGTTCCTAATGCGTAGTTGTCGCATACAGACTCCGTTTTTGGGGTCGACGGCTGATCCACGTCCACCTGAAGGGTTCGCCGGATCCGGCGCCAGCTCTCTCTCTCTCTTCCTCTCTCTCTCTCTCTCTACCTCCTCGAGGGCTGAAATGGAGCAATAATTGGCTGTTGCCAATCTTAAAGCCCGGTCGGATACGTATTTCTGTTACTCCACAAGGGCTAAGGTACAAATATGTTGTTATTTGCTTATGTTCTTCACTGTTGCCGACAGTTCAAAATAAATGATGAAATAAGAGAGTTTGTGACAAGTGCAGCAAAGGGTTCGAGAACTTGTTATTGACAAAATTATTAGCTCAGATTCTTAAGTTCAAGAATATTTGTTAGTATATAAATATACTCGTTGAGTCAGCCTATAAATATATGGCGCAGAATATTTATATATGTATATATAGAGTATGTATGATAAGTGGACAAAATACTTTGAACAGATTGAGCAGCCTATTCGTAAGCAGAGTTATGAAAAGCGCTCTTTCGATTAATTTGATGTATTTCCAAGAATTTCCAACAGTTTAATTTATTTGCAATCAACGAGTATATATTAAGATAATGCTGCCTTGAACCGACTTAAATATTTTGCATATTTTAATAAAAATAATTGATTTCAAATTTCAACAATAATTGTTGAGTAATCCTACCTAAGCTGGGTCTCTTTCAGTTTCGCACTTTGAGCAACTGTTATTTAATAAACACTAAATACTAATTCACTTTCGGATGATGCAAATCTTTAAGAGGCCAACCTCGAGCGTGGGTCAATTGATTCTGGCCAACTCTTTCACTTCCACACCCCACATTTGAAACTTTTGCACCACCCTCGGCTTTCTGTTGTTCTTGCTCTTACAGCTCTTAGTGTTGGCAAGTTTTCGCTGGCTTCTTGGCCTCGGCAAGTTGGCGAAGCCTTTCGAGCACGTCGGTTAACCCGGGCTAAAACACTTTGCTTTCCTGTTGGCAACTTGGATTACTTTAAATTCACATTTAAAATTGTAAACACGGGCTTTAAGAAACGACTTTGCTTTGTTTTTGGTTATGGTTTGCTTTACATGGCACTTTTGGGCCATGTCTCGCTTAATTTGGCCAAGATGGCCAACCCCCATTCGGAACTAGCTTTTGGGCTCTCTCTTGTCCATTTCACCCTATTTGCTGGCCACATTTTTCTCGACGCACCCTTCCTGTTTTTTTTTTTTGCGAATATTCTTTTTCAAAATTGCATTCAATATGCTTCTATGACTTGGGTCTTTAGCTTGTTAGGCAAAAACTTTGAAGCAAAGTTTTCTTTCGAACAAAAAATAAAGTGAAATCGAACTAAACTATTCATACTGAAGCTGCTTATAGCTTCTTATGATCATAATCTGAATCTAGTAGGTGAACAGCTGGCTAATGAAATGAAATACTTTCCTGTCCCTGTGATGTCAACTTTTATTATGTTGCCAAGAAGAAGATGGACTTATCCATATCCATCCGTTTTCTCTTACCTTTTTTTCTGTTCTGCTTAAACTCACCCTTGTTTTAGCTGTCTGCTCATTTGCTTATGAGCCAAACTTGCCGTGGCCGAAGCCATTAGCTATATTAAGTCGTCTGCTCAACGGAGCGACTATCTTTTAAGCTATCAGTCTTGTGCCTGCTGCTTAATCATATACCCTGCTGGCTGCCTCGCGGGCTGCCTGCCTGCCTGGCTGCCTGGCTGCCTTGCTGCCTGTCTGACTGGCAATATCCGTTACTCATGGCTTACATATTTCATAGCCAATGTGGGCCATCAATGCAGGCACTTCTAGCCCACTTTTACTAGCCAGAAGCTGAAGACGACAAGCCATTGGCCATTGCATTAACTCAAACCGTTCGTCGTCGGCATAAACATCCATACTAAAATACATGCATATAAGCTGCCATGGATCGCTGCCCCTTTTCGCTTTACAACCCACCCCTACCTAGCTGCCCCCCATACATGGTGCAGCCACTCGCATATGTGGCACGGCACTTTGGCAAGTTTTAGCTTCATTGCGTTGACGATTTTTGATAGCTCCATTGACTTTATTACCAGTCTGCCAGGCTGCCTTGCTGCCCGGCTGCCAGGCTGAACACTTTCAGTTTTCATTTCTGAAGGGGCAACTGGGAATGGATTGTAAATGCTGCGATAGAAGTGCGAGTCGAGTGCAATGAATTACTTCATATTTTGTCAAGGCTTGCAACAAGAGCAGCAGCAACGAGGGTAGCTCTGTGGAAGACAATCGAGGCAATAATTTAATCAAATATGCAAATAACGATTAAGGTTTTACCTTAAATAAGTGTCTAAACTTTTTAATTAAAGAACTAATCGAATTAAGGGTTTTGTTTAAAAATAAGTAAAAGGCAGCTTCAAATACATCAAATATTATTTAAATCAAGTTTCATTGCTCTGGTGGAGACAGTTCAACTAGGATATATCCTGAACACATCTGAAATAAACTTGATCTGATGAGAACTTTTAGAAACATTTCAGATTTCAAGTTCCTATAGTCCTTGACGGACATGGCTAAATCGAGTCTGCAGCTGACATTGATCAAGAGTATATATGCCTTATTCTTCCCTAAAAAATGGAATACCTACAACGATATATTTAATTGAGAAGCATTGCTAATTTCACAACCTGAAACTCAATTTCCCCAAAAAATAAAAACTCAGAAACCTAAAGAGATATATTTAATTACGAGTGATAACTGATTTTACTACGTTAAACTAATTCAGTTATCATTCATGATCATTTTCGAAATTACTTAGAAGGAAAATTCATAAAATATAGTTTAGATTCAGATTCAGCTTCAGTTTATGAACTGACCTCGGTTAACTTTGACATCTCACTCACACTCTCTCCCCGTCCCTCTCCCTGCCTGTCTGACGCTCACTTCTGCCATTTGGTTAGGTAGTCAATCGGTCTTTGTCAATCGTAAAATGCCAGTAGTAGTAGCAGCAGCAGCAGCAGCAGCATCCGCACACAAAAGGACGAGCTACAAATAATAAGCACAAACAAAGATTTCGATATCAAGTAAATAAGATGACAACAACAGCAACAGCAACAACAACAACAACAGCAGCTAGAACAAGAAGAAGAATAAGACAAACTCTCGAGCCGTTTGTGCCAACATCACAACATCAGTGTCATCGTCATTGTGTGGGTGGAGGAGTGGTGGGGGCGGGGGGAATCTTATGTGTATGGCGTGTTAGCCAAGTTAGTCCAAGTGAGTGAAAAATGTAACAACAAGTGCCGTGCGTGTGTGTGCGAGTGTGTGTGCGAGTGTGTGTGTGTTTGTCTGTATGATCTTATATGTATTCATATTTATTGAATTTACGCTTGACAGCCCTGAGAGCAGCTCAAAGGGGGACGCACATTCAGAATCTAAAATTGTTGTTGTTGTTGTTGTTGTTGTTGTTGTTGTTGTTGTCAGGTCTTCTTCACTTTTCACTTAAGGGTGGCACATAGCACCACACACACACACACAGACACACACATGTGTATGTGTGTACATGGGACTTAGTGGATATTTATGCGGCTTGCAATGCGCGACGCTCAGCGGCAACAACACTCTCAACGCCAGCTCGTTCGCCTTTTGCCTTTTGCCTTTTTTCATAAATATTAAAAGAGCTACAAAAACAAAAACAAAACAACAAAAAAAGTACAAATATCAACGGACTAAAGTCAAAAGTCGTGCAAAGCCAGCTTCAGCTGTCTACTAGAAAGAGAGAGAGAGAGAGAGAGAGAGAGAGAGCGAGCTCTTCGAATTGCATTCAGTTGCATTGCGTTGCATGCCATTTCCATCCGATTCCTTTGCTACATTCACCATTTCCTTATCAACACATATCACTTCATTATTTCGATGCATATATATATATATATATATATATATTAATATAATTAATTCTTTAATTTAGTTTTATTTGAGCGCAACTCACAACTCACAACTCACAACTCGCAACTCACAACACAACCGGTTGTAAGTTCGAATGTGTTGTGCTCGTCTTGGTTGCATGCCAGGTTTTTGTCTCTGCTACGTTAACTTATACCAAGTGTATAAGAGCATTTACACAGTTACTCGAATTATTCGAAATTGCTAAAGTTCGAATTATAAGGTGTGGTGCTTATACGTAGCAGAGTTGAATATAGGCTCATAATTTTATAAGCTATTCTTATACAGCTCAGTCTGACTTCTACTAAGTCTTATACACAACTTAGACTTCTACCACATATTTTACTTATATTTCCACTTATATACATTTTAGTAACTTCAGATTGATATAAAAATACTAATGGGTGCTTAATTCGGAAGAGACTTAGAAGACTTATCAAATTTCAATGTTCATATTGTATTTCATATATTTTGTTTAGGCTAAAATATTAGACTTATTGAAACCTAACTCATAGTTCCCATGAGTATAATATAACAGTCTGACACTTACTTATACAGCTTATACGTAGGTGTTGCCTGTTGAATTCGATGTTTTTGGTAACATCTTTTGTTGATTTAGGTTTGAGGACAGGATTGTTATTATGTTCTTATACCTTCAAGGGTGCTCATAAATATAACTAAATATGAACTTGCTAAGACTTATAATTTACAGTATTCCATCTTCTAAATAGAGAACGACTTTATTTTAACAATATTAAAGTATGCAGAAGATGAAAATAGTTGAAAGTATGAGTTGGCTTAGCGCAGACATGCACCTTCTAAGCAACCACAAATATGTTGCTAGTCAAACAGCACTCAAACACAACCTGTTGTACGCAAAATGCCATGCAACAAAAGTTTTAAAATCAGAAAATAGAGTCTCAAAAATGGTTTGTTTGAAATAAATTAATCATAATAATAAGCCAGCGACACTTTTGAGTGCATGTTAGTTAATTATTTATTTTACAAATATTTCAACTTAATTTCTATCCAAAATTTGTTAAGTAAAATATAAAATCTCCGAAAGTAAATTGAAATCTTTCCAAAGTGAAATTATTCACACAGTGAAACAATGAAATCGAATTAAAAATATTGTTTGCTTCAAAAGCCATTCCTTAGTTGATTTTAAATTAGTTTAATAATCACAGCCTTCATCTTATAGCATTTTTAAAGTATTTTTTGGGTTGTTTTTTAAACTAATGCTTTATTCCCTTCATTTCCCATCTCACTTTTGGCCAATCTCGTTGGCCGTTTGCGTCTCAACCCAATTACAAACCTATTACTATAGATGGAAAAAAATATACAGCCATATTTTTGAATAGCTCACCATTTTTTTTATTGCAGCAAATTAATCACCCGCAGCGCGCACACACACACACACATACTCATACACATACACATACGCGGTACGCACATAAACTAAAAAAAAAAAATAATGTTAAAAAATTGCAGCCACGAAGCGTAGAATAAATAACCGAGTTTCTGACGCTTTTAGCAACCACGAAGTAATGCACACGGAATCAAACTCTGAATCGGAATAATGGAATAATGGCAGTGGCAAACACACACACACACGCACACACACAGAAGCAGTGGCTGCCAAGGGGGGGGGCACAAATACTCCACTTTCTCAATACAAACGCAGCACAATTTACTGCAATTCAATATTGTTGTTGTTAATGTTGTAGTTTTAGATGTTGTTCTTGTTGTTCTTGTTGTAGTTGTTGTTGCTGAAGTTGTTGTTGCACTTGAAATTTAGTAACCTGCCCGCAGAGCTCGCCTCCTCCCCAACCCTGGTTTTCTAAATGAACCCAAAAAGCAAAGGGAAATAGCCACAAGAGTGTGTGGCAGTGAGTGTGACAGAGAGGCAGAGAGAATTAGAGAGTGAGAGGGAGAGAGACAGCTGTTGCATTTGCCTCCGATTTCCGTGCACCGTGACCACCCGCAACTTTTTATTTTTTAACCCGCAGCGCGTCAAATATAGTTGCTATTCGAGGGCTGTTCAACTGAGAAGTTTTCAATATTTTTTTGAAACGCTGCAAGCGGAAAATTCAAGCCAGTCTCCGTCCACCGAGAGAAATTAAGATTTCCTCTTGCTATCGCACAAGTTTTTACTCAATTAACTCTTGCAACAAATATAAAGTAATATTTATATATATTTACAGCTGTGCTCAAAATATGTTCAACAAAATTCAAAACTCGAATCAAAATGTTCAGTTTCTTAGCCATTTCTTATATGAAGTAAGACCTCTCTTAAGCAGATATTGGCATTTAAGTTAACAAACGCTTAAAATAATAGTAATGTTTATAAAAATAAAAAAAACATAAACAAAAACTGCTTCGAAACTATCAAAATTGTGCAGAATATTGCTTTATTGGCATATTTGGCTACTCTTTGTTGCCACAGATTGCGAAAATTGCTGGCAACTTGCCTCAAGTTTATAAATATATTTAAGCTGACATTTGATGACCTTTTACCAATTGTAAACTTGTAATTGTATTTAAAGTTTAACAAGAATGCTTTCTTTATGATAAAAGTGACCCTCAAACAGGCTCAAAAAACAGAAACCAAAAAAAAAAAACAAAAGAAAAGAAATTATTTTACAGACATTTTACACACTTGAAGAGGATATTTTCAGTTTGTTTTTCTTAAATCAATAAAATACATTTATTCTGTATATATATATATATATATATAAGTCTGTCTGTCTGTGCGACAATCTGCACGAAGTTCAGCTATTTCAACAGTAATCTAAATGCAGCTTGTTGTACAACCTGAAGGCAATCTATAGGTGAAGGATGAACGGATCGGACTACCATGGATCGGACCATGGACTATCATGGATCGAAGATGAATTGCAAATGATTATATAGATTGTAGACCGGAGTTAATCAGTTGATATCTAAATGATAGTTTGGAGTTTGAAATATGATGTTCTTATTCGGTTTATTTATCGATTGGCTTTCAACTCATTGTGGGAATGACTTTTGATAAGTTTCCTTGATTTTAAAGTGAACAAAAATGACTATAGATATGCCAAAAAACAACGTTTCGTGAGTCCACCCCAAAAATCGTGTGGAAACTGTTGAACTGAGAACAACAGGCATCTAATTAAGAGTCAATTCAGAAGACTACCCTCGTTAAAGGTCATGTCGCCGTGCAGCTCACAAACTACAAACTCTAAGCTGCAGCCCACAACGCTGCACGTGCTACCCTCCTCCCTGCAGCGCCTCTTGTATGCAATTTCATCGAGCCACATTCGAGTCGTCAACAGTTGAACAGAAATTTGGTTCAGCCCGCAGGCAATGTTTGCAACTGACAACTGGGAAGTCTGTGGCAAAAAGCTGTGGCGCCGCACCGCAACCAAAAAACCACCTAGCCACCCAACCACCCACTCAAGCACCCATTACCAATTACCCCAGCCCAGTTAATTGAAATGTCTGTCAATGCGAATCGATGGCACAAACTAAATGCAACTCAATCAGCGAAAGTTGCCCAACAACTTTGACAGCCTTTCCCCAAAATTATACCAATTAACCTCTTAAGCACCCCCCGCACCAACCCCCTCCCACGCACCACCTCTCTCGTAGCATTGGCCGCAATTCCCGAGTGTTGCCAACTTTGCGACGAATAATTAAAAACCGTCAGACAATTAAACATGAATTATGTATTAATAACTTCTTGCGCCGCAATTGGCCAGAAAAAAGCACTAAAAATAATAGAGATAAAAGACAAAGGAAAAAAGCAAAAAAGTAGAAAAGTAAAAAGAAAAACAAAGCAGCCAAAGGAAAAGAACTGAAAACTAGAGGCAGCTACTCGCAAGTGGCTAGCGGCAAGCGGCAAGCGGCAAGCGGCAAGTGGCAAGTGGCAACTGGCTTTAGACTACTTGCGGACTAAACTGTGATTCAGCAACTTGGTGCTGGCAACTGGGGGAGTGGGGCAGAGGTGCACGGAGCGGGGGGTGTTTGGGCAAAAATTTATGCGCTGCACACAAAAGCAGCGGCAGAAAAAAAAAAATGTTCAAACAAACAAAACATTGAAACGCTTCCCACGCACTCAACAATGGTGAGAGAATTTTGTCTTTTTCCATTTTGTTGTTTAATGTTTTCCATTGGTAGCACAACAATCAAATGGGGCCCTTATTTGGGTGGGGTGGGGGCGTGCTGCTTGCGGCCAAAGTCTTTTGCCACATGCAACAGCGGTACGATGGCAAAGTGCGCATACATTGCGAAAATTGTCCGATTTTTAAAGTTGAGCTTAAAAGCTGCTTAAAGCTTGTTAGACAACTTAAAGCTCTGGCAGCTGAGCAACTAATTTGTATAAGATGCCCCAAAACTGCTGCTCAGGTTTCAATATAATGCCCCACTTTATTAAGTTGAACTTCAAAACAGCTTAAAGCTTGCCAAACAACTTAAAGCTCTGGCAGCTTTTAGCCTGGCTTGGCAATTAATTTTGCTAAGCTGCCCAGCAATTCATTCTGCCAGTTTCAAACGCAAAATATTAATTAAAGTTTGCGAAATGTCCAGAATAGAAATCGGAATACTTTTGGAGCTTGACAAGGCACTTTTGTCGCTCACTGTACTTTTCTCTATTTCCATTTGCACAAATACTTTTCTCCATTTTATTTATTGGTCTGCGCAATTACACAAAAATCTGGTTGTATTCCGTGAAAATGACAATTGCAACGATATTTTTGGACGCGTGCCACATTTGTTATTTACATTTAAAAGTGGGCATGGCAAAAGAGATTTGCAACATTTTAAATATAGCAAGTGAATTATTTGAAAGTTGCACGCTTTTCGTTGAGGGATTACTGTTAAAAATGTATGTTTTCACCGAATTGAATTGCAGCATTGTCTTTTTGCGCTGCTGCTGACCGCCCATTGTGCAACGTTTTGGGGCAGCACTAAGCACGCGTGGGAGCTCACGTTGCAGTTGTGTGTGTGTGTGTGTTAGAGTTTTTCCGTTTGTGACGCCATTTTCATAAGCAGCCGGGGCAACATTTTGTCTCTGGCCCCGTTGGAGTCACTGTTGTTGTCATTTCTTCTTTGCATACCCTGTACTCTTTCACAAAGTGCAAGCTGGGCATGATCAATTTGTGCACACACATGTAACAGGCAGAAGGAGACAGCTACGACCCCATAAGACTTATATATTCTTGATCAGTTGCAGCAGCCGACTCGATTTCAGCAGATTTCAGAGTGGAGACTTAAAAAATGTAATATATACCCTATGCAGATCATGTTTAGTTTAATTTATCGATAACTATGGCGATTAACGATAGCAGTAAAGGATAGTAAACAAAATATAGTTGCCTTATTGATATATGATAAAGTCAGACAAATTATGTATAAAGTGCAAAAATTGCATCCATCCATAAGTCTACTCTGGGGCACAATAGACCTGTTAGGTCGCAGTGCTAATTCTCCCCCAATTATAATAATAATAAGTCTACTCTATTCTCGCTTATAACTATTATCTATATATTTATCTACATTCTATCTATGAAACTACTATTTGTTATCTGCTATCGACTATCTATTGAATAATAGCTAATATCTTTCAATTCATCGATCTACTTATCCATCTCTATATACATATTTATCTACTATCTATCCATTTATCTATCTATTTGAATTTCTAGCTGCTGTCTAATATCTACCATCTATCCATTTATCTATCTATCCATCCGCCCATTTATCTTTTATCTATCGGTCTTTCTATCTACTATCTATCCATCTAATATCTACTATCTTTCAATCTCTCTACTATATAGTATCTGATAGCTTCCCATCTATCTGTCCACCTATCCGTATACCTATCCATCTATCTACTTATCTACTATATAATATCTTCTGTCTCTTATCTGCTATATATTATCTGCTATCAGCAATCAACCATCATCTACCTATCTACTTATATATATATATATATATTATCTATCTATCAATACATCTATCAATCCATCTAGTTATCTGCCATCAACCATTTACCTGTCTATCTACTGTCTGTCTATCTGTCAGCAATCCCACTATCCAATCCGACCATAGAGATACCCTACAATCTGTTAATCAAATTCTAGTTTTTGGGTATCTCCCCGTCGAGTCGTCTCCTCCAGAATATTCTAACTTGTTGTTTCGGGTTTTTTGCTGTGTTTTGTGTTTAGTTGCGCTGCGGCATCTAAATAAGTTTTTCCGTTTCTTGTTTGCATATTTTAGCCAACTCGTTTGTCGCCGTCGCCTGCTTATTTATTTTGTTTCGAATTCATTGCATTTTCATTTGGGCTTTGGCTTTGGCTTTGGCTTTGGGCGACTGCTTTTAATTAAATGCATAAAGCCAAAAGCCTGTTGCCCGTAAAATGTTATATTACAAATTTATTTTTATACTCACCAAACAAAAAACAAAACACAGACAGAAAAATAAAAGAATGAAACGCAAGCAAAAGTGTTACACTTGCCACTCGAGCGGGGAGGCGCCGCTCCATGCGAAGTGGGAGACAAATTACAGGGCGCTGCGGAGCATGTGGCAAATGTAGCAAATGTGGAAAATGTGGAAAATGGAGCTGCATATGGAAAAGTATTGCATTATGAATTGTTTTTAATTGCATTGAATTTGCTGGCTTTGGAAAATGTGTGCATGCAACACTCGCACCACAAAAATCGGGGCCAACAACATCAAATTAAACTGCCTGCCGCCCGATTGTACATGTGAATCTCAAGTGCCACAAATGCCAAAACAAAATAAATAAAGAGAACGGAAAATGAAATCACAATTTTGCCGCCTTTTGACGATGATTAAAAACTTTTCGAGACAGTTGACGATGCAGAAATTACTACAAATAAAAAAAATATTAATAAACAAAACCCAAAAACAAGGAACAACAAAATTAGGTTAGTAGTGGGGCGGAATGAGCAGCTGAGCAGGCGGAAGTTTGGGTCCTTTTGGAGAACGGCCACACACATAAAAAACACATGTATATGTATGTATATGGTAACATATGCAATTTGATTAAAACTTTATAGCTCTACCAAAACGACAAAAAAATGGCAAAAAAGTGTTCTATTCGAGTGAGCTCGACTAGCAGATACCATGTAGAAAGCATTTCAGGAGTGTTCACAGTTTGAAGTCAGCAGAAAACTTTATTTAAACAAGAAATGACTCTTTAAGACTTGAAACTTCCATGAGCTTATCAAAACCCAGTTTTTAAGATTAGCTAAGTTATGTATCAGATGCCTGCAAATAATATAATTTATAGGAATGAATCAAAATTAAATTGGTTTTTTAGTTTATTTCTTATTAATATCAAATAAATAAGTTTTATTAACGATTAAAATGCACAATTAACTTTCATAGCAGGCTGCCTTGGAATGATACACATGCGGTTGCTATATCGGCTAACAGTGTGGCAGCGCCGCACAAAATTTGCTCAGGGCTGCCGGACTGACGCTTAAAGGTGCGCAAATTTGAATGTTTATTCAAATTTAGAATGCAATTGCGCACTCTTGTTGTGATGACTATTTTAAGATGAAAACTTGCAGTACATATAAAAACAGCTGAATAAACATAAAAAACGAATTTAAATGTTTATTCAAATTTATATGTTATTTATGTTGTGTTATACATAAAATAAGCAGCTAAATAAACATAAAAACTCCTTAATTTGTTACTTTATTCGTCATTTCTAACTGATTCATAAGTACAAATTGAATTGATATGACGAATTCATTTAACCAACATTATTATTATAAATATTTAGTTACAAGCGCTTCATAAAGCCTCAAATGCTCTCAAAAGCTTACCGCACAAATAACGGTAAACTTTTTGTAAATAAACATGGCGTCCATGGTATGAGCGCCAGCCAAAGAGCAGCAGACAAATGAGTGTGAGAGAGAGAGAGAACGAGAGGGAGAGAAACACACGCTCACTTGCTATGCGTGTGGGCGATAGAGAGAGAGAGAGTTCTGGAATGCGCGCGCTTTTTTCAGTGAAACAGCAACAACAAAGAGAACAACAACAACAACAGCAGCAGGAGCAACAACAACAACAAGATGCGTAATAAACAGGAAGCTTTTTCAACAATTGCACAACGCGGAGCGCAATTATTGCGCGATTGGCAATCGGTGCGGCAACAACAGCAATAACGCTGCAGCCGCCAAAAACAAAACACAGAAACGCGCACGAAGACACAGACACATAGATTACAAAGGCAAATAACGGTTTAATTGACGACTGTGTGCGTGTATCCAAAAAAGGGGCGGGGTGCGCCGCCCGCCTCCCTACCAGGGCTGACACACGCAAAAGTCGCTCGTTTTACATCTTTTACATATACATACATATATTATATATAAATATGTATATATATGGCGGCTGCTCCCGATTCATTCAGTTGCAAATGTTCATTCAGTGTGTGAGTGTTGATGAGGTTAGTTGTAAAAAGGCCCCATTGTGTGCGATAAGTGTCGACGAGCGTTCGACTAATAATCTAAAACGGAGCGAAGAATAAAGAAAAATGTGTTTCAAGTTTAAAGTGCAGTGTTAAAGAACAACTAGAAAAATAAACGAGTCCAACTCAAGGCAGTGCGAGAAATAAAAAACAGGATTCCAGAGGCTTGCTGCTGTGTGAGCTGGCAATAAAATTGTGTTGCATACTTTTGAGCTGGCGCCGAAAATCGTTACGAACATGTTGGTAAGTTGCTGAGCCCTTAAAGTATGCAATCGTTTTTATTTTTTAACAATTCCTCATGCTGCACATGAAAATACCGTTACATGCGAGTTGCATGAGTGCTGCAAGCGAAATTATTATGAAACATATTGCGTAAATATGCAAAAAGAAATTTAATTAATTTAATTACGCAAAATATGTAAAATCTTGCATGAGGGCAATTAAAAAGTTTTCTAAGAAATGATTTATTGATTTTTCCGCACTGCGTTTGTGTGTGCGAGTGTGTGTGTGAGAGTGTGAGTGTGTATATGGGGCCCTGTCTGTGTGCGTATATTTTTCGGTATGCACTTTTTCCAGGGAAAACACCCCACCAACCCAACAACAACAGCAAGAGCAACTATTGTTGTTGGCATCCAAACAACCCCCACAACTAAAAAGCGCCAACTTCTATTTTTCCATCATCAATACTTTGCTACACATGGAAACATTTGCCATGTTGTTGTCACACACACAGTGATAGGTGTGTGTATTGGTATTGGTATGGCTTGGAGTATTGGAGCAGGCGCCTTATGCAGCAAAAATACCAACCCCCAAAACAATGCACACACTCACACCAACACTCACACACACAGACACACACTCACTCTCCCGCACGCACACATTGAAAATTAAAGCTTTGGCATTTTGGAAAACTACGAAAAGGAAGGCAGTTTTGGTTGGGTGGTTGTTTTTCCTACCACCGGCGCATATCATAAATTTTGTGTCTATAACAATTTTTGTTCTACTCAATGCGAGCATCAAAAAACTGCAAAGGAATTGTTGCAGTTTCTGACAACACACAGCGCGAGAGAACGAGAGAGCGAGAGCGGGAGAGAGCGAGAGAGAGGGAGAGAAAGTGAGCTTTGTACTTTATGCTGCCCGCTCTCTCTCTCTCTCTCTCTCTATCTCTCTATCTCACTCTCATTTTAGTGCTACATAGTTTTAATTTGCTATTTCTCTCAAAAATGCATTTGCATTGCTCTATCTCTCTCTCTCCCTCTCTCTGTCTCTGTTGCACTATTTGGGGGCGTTGTGGGGCGTTTATTGCATATGGTTTTTGTGCTTTTGTTTTTGCTTTTTATGCAACATATGCGGCATATGAGAATGCAATTGCATATGTATGTATGTGTGTGTGTGTGTGTATGTGCGTGTGTATGTGCGTGTATGTGTGTGCATGTTTTTATTATATAATTTGTATTTTGTTATTTATGCTCAGACATTTTGCCAAAACTAATATTTTTTCAGTGTGTTGTTTTTATTGTTGTTGCTAGGCAATGCAAATAAATATTTTTATTAGGGGTTGGGGAATGTGTGGATTTATTTGAATATTTGTACATATGTATATCTACAGCATACATGATTTATATCTTATATAAAATGCAAAGCTTCAAGCATTGGGATTATACATATACAAGCACACACACATATGTAAATATATTTATTTTCATATATACATCAAAATAATTGAGGTGGGCGAAACATGAAAATTTGTAGCTCGAAGTGCATTTAAAATGCTTTCATGGATTTTCAATTATTCCCAAGCAGTCAACAAGGATTTAACAAAAGGATTGTTTAATATACTATAACAAATATTTAGGAATAACTATCCTGTATATAAAGATTTATACAATGGCATTCCTGTTTGAGTATAATAAATCTCAGAGAAGGCAAAAGGATTGCATACAATGTGTGCTTATATCTAATAAGTCTAAGAATAAAATAAAAATTTTATATATTATTTAAAGGCTGCCTAAAGCAACAATAGCAAAAATGTGGATCAAATTAAGCTCAGCTTCTCTTTAGTTTTTTATGGGCAGAAAACACTCTGAAAAATATCTGCGATATTTTTAAATAGGTAACATATCGTTTAATTAGCATTTAATTAACACAATTTACCTATTTTTATAAAGCGATTCGATTTCACATTGCTCAAATCAGCAGCTAATTAGCTGCAACCGGGAAGACGACGCTGAATGAAGTTCACTTGCTGGCTTTCCTCTGTCTTTCCCCCTCGGCAGTTGCCTTGTCCTTCAGTGGTATCTATACTTAATAAAATAAATTATTACAAATTTAAAGATACCAAATTGATTTTTACTATTATTAAACATATATATGTTTGCCACAGAACAAAGTATGAATCGAGTAACAATTTCGAGCGCATCCAAAATACTGACCATTTCCTGTTGCTTAAATTCCAGTTTGAGCTGACAGCAAAGTTACCCACTAAAGACCACAACAAGAAAAAATATGAAAAAACCTAAAAAACAACAAAAATCACCCATAGCCCAGAAAGCCGTGACTCAGAAGCGAGCACAGCCCAACCGCAAAAACATGTGTGAACTGAAGCCAGCAACAACAACAACAACAACAACAATAGGCGGTTAGGCAGAGAGAGAGAGAGAGAGGCAGACCTTAATAGATGGACGGCCCACCCACGCCCACGATTCCAACTTTGTTTTTTTATTTTTTCTAGTCGGTAAATTGCGCATGCGTTACCGTTCCCCGAAACTCGCTCCCCTTTCCCGTCGCCCTCCTTTTGTAACTTTCTTGTTGCCATCCCACGCTACGCCATATTGAATATGTGCGATCGAAACCCACCCTTTGGCTATAGTCTGCCATTGTTGTTGCTGCTTTTGTTGTTGTTGCTGTGAGGGTCAGGCTCGGCTCGGTTCGGCTCGGCTCGGCCCCTCTTCAGTGTCGCCCCATAATTTTTACTCGTTACTTTTTTTTTTGATTGTTTTGTTAAATGATACGTGACAAAGTGCAAGCAAATCGTGACGATCGGAGTGGAGAGTACAGCGTGGAGAATGGAGAATTGTAAGCCTGCTCAGGGATTTTTATTGGTCGACGCCTGGCGCCTGGCTGCAAAGGAAGCCCTATGCAGCGACACTTTCTCCCACAGACTGCAAAGAAGAAGACGAAAAAGAAGAAGCGGGGCTTCAACAGGTTTCCTTTCTGGCGCAGCCATGTGTTGTTTTTTTTACTCTGGCTGGTTTTGTAATTGACTTGGGCTCATTATACTTGGGGCTTACGTTATATCACACAATCGAATGGGCCAAGGATGGCCAAGAGGTTAACAGTGTGGTGTGTGTATGTGTGTGGTGCACCCGACAAACGAAACAGCTGTGATCTCAATGCGAAGATTGTTCAAGTTCGATTTCGAGTTTGATTTCGATTTGGTTGTCGGCTGCTCTCCTCGTTCCAGTGGGCCACTTGCTTAACTCTGGTCTCGATAGGGTTGCTGCTGCTCCGCTGCTGCTGCAGACCGGTTTTTAGGCAGCTCCTTTGCGGCGATCGCCATTCGACTGGCAATGAAGTTTAAAAGTAGGGTGCTCCATTTCACTGACTAACCTGTTTTTATTATTTTCGTGTCCCCGCTGTTCCTCGAGTGCGCTGCACTGCAGGCATTTCCGATCCGATGCTGAGGGTGCTAGATAACAAACAAATAATTTGAAGTGATTCGATTCACATATGTATTTGTACATATGATGTACTACATTCTCTTATATGTAATTTGTTGTCATTATTTACATATGCTAATGTGCTCTAATATTAAGGGCATATATTTAGAGTGATTTCAAAATAATGATAATAAAAAGTTGATGCGCTAATTACAAAAAATCAAAAATATTGATAATTAAAAAGGGTTTGCTTACACAATTAGCATTACTTATTACTACTACTTACTACTATTATTTACTGATATTATCATTGGATCAGAGTAGCGCACCCAAAAGCTCAGTTAACCGTTAATTTAGCAACTGCGCACGCATCGACATTGTGGCATATGCATTTTTGCCCATAGTCTCGATTCACTTGCAAAGCTTCTTTCTGATTACAACAACAACGCGGAGAACCTTAACTTTCCGCTATAATAAAAGCGAAAAGCTTCTCTTCGCTGCATCATTTGCTGCTTCCTCTTCCTCATCTGCTTTACACAATCATTGATTGCGATCAACTTTCAATTTCATTGACTTGCTGTCGCTGACTGCAAAACTGTTGTTGTTGCTGTTGCAGTTGTTGTTGTTGTGGTGTAGTGAATTTCTGCACTATTGAGGTATTTCCCATGTGAGTCATGCGATTTACATATGCGTTATTCGCAGAAAAATATAAGCAGAGTTTGCTTCAACCTAACCTCAATTCGAGTACTGCCCACGCTGATGCCAGCGCCACCCAGCTGCCAACTACCTGCCCAACCCTATATACATGACTACATACACATATACTCAGCCACATATACTGTGTCTACCTGGACTATGTATCAGCACCTCCTCCTCGAAAACGAGCCCAAAAAAATAAGCAGCGGCCACGCTAATGAACGCAACAGTCAAACGTCCCCCGTCGCCGACATAGCCGCCAACAGCAACAAGAACAACAAAAACAACACAAGCAAGCAACCCACATGCACGAAGATCATTACCAACAGAGTCAACCCGCCGACGCCGACGCCGACGGGCGCGCATAAAAACGTACAACAACAAAAATCAAGTTGCGCAGCGGACGCCACACAAACTGACCTGCTTCTGCGCGACTGCGCAGTCAGCAGCAGCAACAACAATAACAACAACACCGTCCAGAAATTCTACAAGCCAACCCACCCTACGCAATAAACAACAATGCGCACACTGCCTCTCTCCCACTCTCGCTCTCTGGCGCTCTCGCTGTTGTGGCTGGTGGCCCACACAACAGCACACAGCACAGACGGCAAAAACGTGAATGAGCGGGTGGCTTGCCTTGCCCGCTGTTGACGCCGACTGAGGCAGAAACGCCGGCGACTCTGTCGATTGCTTGTTGCAATTTCTCTTTTATTCGATCATTCGCTTTATAAGGTGGCTGCTTGGGCCCCCTGGCGGCTGTGCACAGTAGGCTGGAAAACTAAATACGATGTTTACACATAGAGAATAGAGTAATTAAAAGTGTTAATAATGTAAAGAAGAATAATCAATGTTGTTTATTTATAAAGTACAACTTATTTTTGAGCTTCAAATTGGAGCATAATTTAATAATTTGAATGTATGCAATCTGTTTTTGAATTATCGGCTCAGTTCCACTGTGCAACGCCACTGACGCTGTCGTGCGCGTTCGTTTTGAGAAGCAGCAGCAGCTGGCTGCGTCATCGTTGCTTCTCTCCCACATTTTGCCCTGGTGTCGCTGACGCTCTCGCAGTCTGTTGGAATTTCTCGTGGCGTTCGGTTCGTTCGCTGTCAATCGCGCGCATCAGCAACAAACAATTTTTGTACTGGCGGCGCGTGTTTTTCAAACGGTTTTTTGGCCAGTGTTTGGATTAATTAAAGTGCATCCATTAAGTGTGCGCAGTTGCAATTAATTGCATTCCCACAAAGAAGTGAGCGAATTTGGTTCGTAACAAGTGCAACAACTACAACAGCGACAACAAGGACGCTCAACAACAAATTGAAATGGCTTAAGTGCCTAAACAACGCCGAAAACCATTGCAGCTAAACTAAAAGGTAGATAGCTATAAAAAAAGAAATACATTTATTAAATGTTTGGAGAAGAGTTGACGTGTGTGGTGAATATTGATCTAAATGTGTCCAATTCTCAAAGGACGAAAGCTATTTATGATGTTGCCAGATTCAAAATAAGAAGCAAACAACCTGCATAAGAAATTGGGAGTAAATCGTAAGCAAAGTGAGAATAAATCAGAGTACAGTGCTCCAACTGCAATTCTAATTTGCATATGCATAATAATTATAATAATAATAATATGAAAATATTATTCTAAACTATCGCAATTGCAAAAATAAATAAGAAATTAATTAAATTAAATTAATTAAATATTTATTTAAAAAAATGTAAGAACTTAAGGCTAATTTTAAGGCCAGGATTTAAAGAGCAGTATTTTTCATACATGTTTTTCTTCTGTCCTCTTCTAATTGTCATTGCACGCTTAGGCTTATGTACCCACCCCCACTCCCCTCGAACCTTTCCATGACACATGTTACCACTCAGCAAAACTCAGAACCCATGTGGCTAACAGGCAGACACACACACACAGAGACATACACCAATACTATGAAGCATTACATAGACCCATCGACAAAAATCATACCGAAGGCCACAACACAACCCACAGGTAGGTAGTGGCTCACAAAAACCGGTTACCCAATTTCCAATTATACCCACAGACACAAAAAAAAATTGAAAAAAAAACAGCCACTCCAACGCCCAAAAAAAAAACGCACCAAAACTCACACATAAACACACTCCCAAAAAAACACGGCTCACAAAGAATGCCCGCGAAGAGTGGGCACCCCTTTCGTGTCGTTGGGCATCGGGCATGCCTCTGGCAATCACACAAAGAGATGCCAGCACACACACCACACATACCAATGTCGCAGTCGCCATCGCATTTTTGTTTTGGCCCTCCCTCGCTTGGCGCAGTTGCGACGGCGCGCTGCAAGGGGCAACGAGATAATGAATGATGTGAAACCTACCACCAACAACATCCTTGCCAGCTTGCGTGTCTTGACTATGTTCGCTATCCCTCTCTGCCGCCCTCTCTCTCGCTCTCACGCACACTTGTGGCTTCGTTGATTTTAATGCGACCTGGTGGCAACCCTGAGCCTGCGCCTATATTATCCTACTTTCTTTCTCGTATTTCTTTTCGTCCGTTTCACAAATGCGCAACGCATTCAACTCACACACACATTTATACACATGTGAGTGGGTGATGTTTTAAAATCTTGCCTACCCGTTTTCCCCCGGGGCAGGCAGGCAGTCAAACACGACGCGTCGCGACGCCTACCTCAGCCCTATTTATTCTGTTTTTCTCTTTTTCTGTTTCTGTTTCTGTGTGTGCGTGTTTTTTTTTGCTTTGTCGCTGCGCTCTTTAATTGCCGCCTCGCTTGGCACAACTCCCGACTTTCGGCGTCCCTCGCTCTCTATCTCTGTCTTTCTGTCGCGACTGACCGTCGCCGCCTGCTTCTACCGCCCGCTGTTTCGTATGTTGATTTTTTCGTAGGTTTTTGTTTTGGCGTCCACTGCCTAAAAAAATAAAGCGGCTCTCAGCCCTCGTTGCTCGCTTTGCGTTATTTTATTTTTTGTTGCCTTCACACCCTTCTGTTAGTTTATCACACAAAGTTCTTTGGCTTGCCCGCTCTGCATGCGTCGCCGTCGTCTGCCTGCAGTTTCGCTGCTGGCTGCTGCTGACTGCGATTTCTGACGAATTCTTACACCCACCCAGCGACGACTTTTGCATTTTGCCTCTCCTCGCCTCGCGTTGCCTCGCCTCTGCTCTCCTCTCCTCTCCGTCTTCTCTTCGCTGCGCATTCGTTTGCTTTGCTTGGCTGCTGTCGTTGCCGCCCCCACACAATTCGGCCCTCTATTATAATTTTGCAGTTATTTTGTGTTGTCTTTATTTCACATTTCGTCTCCTCTTCGCTTTTGCTTTTAACAATTTTGATCATCATTTTTTTGCTGCGCAAGGAGTTGTCAATGCAACGATCGCTTTTAGTTACACATGTAACTGTATTTGTGTGTGTGTGAGAGAGAGAGAGAGAGGGAGAGAGCTTTGCCAGGCAAATATTTAATTCTATATGCTGAGCTTTTGACTGCAGGTATTTATTCTTTTCTACTCTTCTTCTGTTTCCCTCTGTAAAATGAGCAACTTTCTCGCCCAATTAGACAATTGTCTATGCCCTACAGTGACACACCCTACCTTAAAAAAGACAAACCTAC
This sequence comes from Drosophila nr. perissopoda 5 BK-2023a, assembly GCA_035044105.1. NCBI lineage: Eukaryota > Metazoa > Arthropoda > Insecta > Diptera > Drosophilidae > Drosophila > Drosophila nr. perissopoda 5 BK-2023a. The sequence goes on along the minus strand of JAWNMK010000639.1, from coordinate 2,116,709 downwards.
ACAGACACGCCCCCTCCCCACTCCCTCTATTGCGTTCGCGTAAGTTCAAGTTCCCATGAAGAGCAAGGCGCGACCCCAAACAACAAAAAACGCAGCCAGCGCAAAACTTCACAAAACTAAATTACGCACTTCCCGTCGGTGTCCGTCGATCTTTAGGGGATAGGGTGGCTGGCAGAAAGACAACGGGTAAGGGAAAGGGACGGTCGACAGTCGGCAGTCGGGTACCTGACAGACTGTTTGCCACATGAGGGTTGCTGTTTGCTGGTTGCACTGATCGAGCGAACGACCCCAGCCAAGAGCAGCAGCAACAATCTCACCTCAAAAATCACATAGGAATTTCCTGTTACAGCGTCGCTTTGCCTCCCCCCGGGAACCCGAAGCCGTCCTGCAATTTACCTGCCGGCAAAGAGAGTTTACCTGTTCAGCATCAGCAGCAGCTGTTTGTTTTGTGGCTTTCAAGGTTTCTACTTTTTACCTGTGGCGTCTCTCGAAACAAGGCAAGCAGCAGCAGCCACCCCATTGCGTAGGATTTCATTTCATTTGTGGACCGTTCACCGCTTTCAATCTTGGGTTGGGTTCGCGTCTCCTTCGTAGTTATTGTAGTTGTTGTTGGGGGAGGAGGGGTTAGAGCTGTGGGCTTGATTATATTTCGGTCTGGGTTTGCTTCGGTTCGAATTGGGCCTGTCTCCATCTCTCTCTCTCCGTCTCTGGTTTGGCCCGAAAACAAAATAAAACGAGAAACTCGTCTTCAATGCTTTTGAGTCGCTTTGTGCTTTGCGATCATCATTATCTGCGTTTCGCTGCCTCATTCTATGGGGCTGAGACGCTCAAGAAGAGGTTGTTGGAGGAGGGGGAGTGCAGGAGAGGGGGTTGCCGCTCAATGCTGCTGCTGCTGCTGTCGGCGCATCGCCATCGCCTCCTCCTACTACAATTTGCCTAAAAAACCTCAACCGTTTTTCAATATTCAACGTTGATGGGACGGCCCAAAAACCAAAAAAATATATATATATATATATGTATATATATAAACACACATGAGACGACGATGTCGATGTCTGCTTGAAGGTTGTGAAATTTTTCATTATTGGGTCTCTTTTCGGTCTCTGTGTGTGTGCGTGTGTGTGTATAACAGACTGTTGTTGTTATTTTTAAGAGACGTCCAGCGTCAACAGCTCATCTTTGGGTTTTTGGGTTGGGTTTAGGGTAAAGTATGCATATACGTAAACATATACATAAAACGGATGCACAATCGCATATAGCAAGTATATAATAGTAAATGTTAGACATGAACAAAACCTAGATCAGTTCCAAAAACAAACCCAAATCAGTAAAGGAAATTATTTACTCCCTTATCTTTAAGGTAATTGAAATGTAATCAATTCTTAAGGCACATCTGAACTTTAACAGTTTAATTCTCAAAAAATAACATTCTTATTAATAATAAAATTAATTAAAATCGGTTAAAAATAATAACTGATTTTATAAATAGCGAAAAACATAAACCTCACTCGAAATAAATTTCAAGTGTAACAAATCCCTCAAATAATAAAATATATACATATGTATGTATCTACCGGTCATCCCTTCTTGGCATGGCTGGCTTATCCACTTGTCAGCTGGTAATGTTCACCCCTAAAAGCAAGTGCAAAACATTCCATGCCATGCCATCAGTTGTGGCAGCAACAGGCTAAAAACAGTAAGTATAAGAAGAGGAGTCTCTCTGGCGGCAGCTGCAACCTGCAAGCCTGCCTGGCAACCCTACAACAACAACGAGTCGAATGTGAAAAAAACCACCCCTAAAATGAAACAACTGCATAAATTTTCTACCCCAGAGGGGCAGAGGATCGACGGACAGACAGATAGAGACGAGGATCGATGCACATGTTGCTTGGGTAGCATTTTAAGTAAAAGGCAAAGATTTCATAAGAAAATGCAGGAGGCGGATGAGGAGTTGAAGGAGGAGGAGGGGAATTCGGAGGAGGAGGAGGAGGGTGCGCAACTGACACTTGAAAGAGGGACGCAGGCAGACGCAGACGTCGCCATTTTTTCTTCTCTTTTTCGTTTCTTATGTTGCTGTGAGCATGTGCAGAAGCAGCAACAGCAGCGGCAGAAGAAGAAGCAGCAGAAGCGCCTGCATTTTTTTGGGTCGTTCGGTCGAACAACTTTTTTTTATGAGGGCGCGCACCTGCCAACAGCTGCCAGCAGCAACAACAGCAGCAGCACAGCAACGGCAGCAGCAACAGCAGCAATAATAATAATAAGCATACCCAAAAGCTAAAGTCAGAGACGCTGCTAAATGCTATATGACTTGGCCCGAAACGAAGTTGAACCCGAACTGAAGCTGAACTGAACTGAACCGATGGCTGCCCTTGAGAAAATTGGTTGTTGCTGCTGCGGCTGCTGTGAATGTTGTTGCTGGTCTTGCTGTTGGCGCAAACGCCCACAAGGCAATGCCAACAGCACCACCCAAAATTAAAACACACACAGATAGACACACACACAAGGAAACCCGCTTATTGCTTTGTTGTCTTGGACAAAGCTCGGCTCAAAGAGAAGACGCCAAAAATATGTATAAGAAAAGGAAAAAAAATTAAGAAGCAGCAGCAGCAGCTGCCGTCGCATCGTTTTTGCTGTTGTTGTCTTTGGCTGGCCACAAAAATTACCACCTGCCGCCCATATAAAGCTGCCCTCATACACACACTCACACACGTACAGACACGCATAGCGACGCTGGCGGATGTCTTCTTCTGCGCAGCTGCCGAAAGTGCAAAAAATCAACTATTAAAAGAGACAATCGTAAAAGGCAGCGCTGCATACATGTGCATTTGTGTGTGTGTATTTATGTATGTGCAGCTGATATTTAGCTTAAAGCTCTTTGTCAAATTTGCTATACCTCCCCCTCCTCCCAGCATTGTCAACTAATAAAATGGACCCACGCAACCAACACAAATGCAATCGACAAGCAGCCCACACGCATGCGCTGCTGCTGGCGTCGCTGCTGCTGCTGTTGTTGCTGTTGCTGCGTAGGCGTGTGAAGCAGCGCAAGAAAATCATTTAATGTTACGTTCCCTGCTGCTGCTGTTATTGCTGATGTTGCTGTTGCTGCTGCTGGCGCGCATATAAAATCTTCAATTTTATATCGCAGTCGTTTTGGTTGATCGTTGATTTTTTTTGCTGGACAACAGCTGTTAGACACCCACCCACTTTAGCAACTTGTTGTTGTTGCTGTTGTGGTTTTTTGCTACTATTGATGCTAGCGTATATCGACATCACGCTGCTTAATGCCCACAATCGCGATACAGTGGTGCAAACTGTTAGAAATCTACATTGTGGCTTTAGAATTTATATTACATTAATTAGACCATTTTCAACATGCTTTTGATATTCTTGCAAATCGCTGTAATCTTTTTAATATTTATTTAATAATATATTTAAATTATTTAAACAAAATTTTACCTCATTTCATAACAGCGATATTGCATGTGCTTGGCAATTTGCTTGATTAGTTGCATTTCGCAAGTGACCGCTTTAACAATTAGCTTGCCCCACTGTGCCATCATCAGGCAAAAGTGTTTTTTAATAACTGCGTGTAGCTTTTGGAACGGCGGGCCGACAGACAGACAAACGGCTGCTGCTTGGTGCTAACATGTCATTAGCTGTTGACGCTTGTGTTATTGTTGCTGTTGTTGTGTTCTCGCTCTCTGCCTCGACCTCCCCTGATAGCGCCTTCTCTCCTCTTCTCACCTCTCCTCTCGTCTTGTCTTTTAGCCTTTCACCGTTCACCGCAACAACAACAACTTCTGCTAGTAATGTTGTGGCTCACCCTGAGCTGCCATCAGGTCGGCTCAGCCCACGGGTGTTAAAATGTACACACATTTACTCACACACACGCATACATATTTATTTAACTGCGCACGCACACATGGTTAAAAAATATAGCTTTGCTTCTCTGGCAATTTGGCGCATTGACGCCCGCCAGCTAACGGGTCGTTTATTTATGTGTGTGTGATTGTAGCACATTCAACGCAATTCTGACAAATATTATCAGCAACCAAAAACAAACGGCAACAATTGCTGCTTCTGCCTTATTTAAAGAGAAGCCACGCAATAATGCGTTTACCGTTAACAGTCAATCGTCCGGCATCTGCAAAACGAAAGACGAACGACAGACAACAGACGACAGCTGGACAAAGAGCGACGATCAGGCAGACGTGCAGGGCGCCCTATCAAGCCTTTGCTCTCTTCGATGTCTCTCTCTATATCGCTCTCCCCATATCAATTATTACTATGGGCAAAAGCTCCCAACCGGCATTTTTTTTGTAGGTTCAGCTGCCAACCGGTTTGTGTGCGCTCTCTCCCCATCTCCGGTGCGCTCTTTCGCTCTCGTTTGACTCCCCCAAATTGCGCTGTCATTGCGGCTGCGTCGCTGCTGCTGCTGATGTTGGTTTTTTTCTCTTCTCTTCAGTGTTTTTTTTTTTTTGCACACCCACCACAGGCGGCGGCGTCGTAGCTGACGGCGACTGATCGTTGTATTTGTTCTTGCTGGTGGTGCGCGTGTTAGAGTTGTTGTAAATTGATTTTGTTGTTGTTGCTGCGGGTGCTGCTGTTTCTGGTGCTGCTGTCGGCGACGTCTGTTGCGCCCATTTTCAGCCCACTCGCTGACGCGCCCGTTTGACGCTGTCTCTGGGTATTTTTTTTATTTGTTGTGCTTTATTTTTTGCTGCCTGCCATTAGCAAAGCGGATGTTGTTGTTGCTGTTGCTGCTGCTGGTGTGCCTGGCCCCAGCCAAGCACCCACACACTCTGCTTCTTCCTCTGCTTCTGGCATGACACTCTTTTCTGTCGTTATCGTCAGTTTGTGTCTTTCAGCTCGCCCACACTCCTCCCCTCCACCCCTCCTCCACCCATTGGCCCTTTTCTTATCTCAGCTAAATTTTAAATTTTGGGATTATGCTTTTTTGTATTATGTATTAATATATTTCTGTGTAGTTTCTCATCAATTTTCGGAAACTCTTTTTAAAAGAGTGTGTTGCAATTTCAAGAGCTATTAATGGGCTCGTTAATCAGTAAGAAATGGATTTCATTAGAGTTAATTTAAAATACAAAAACTAGTAATAAAATATGTGAAAATATAATAAAATATTTGAGTATCCTTAAAACAGTTTGAGTTGCTTTATGTTTTATGATGCTTACCAACACTTGCACTTTTAAGTGGACTACTATCACACACACGCACAGATGCACACACAAAGCTGTGATGATCTTGAGCTGAGACAAAGTCAAGTCCCCACACCCGACAACAGCAACAACAACATCAACAATGCCCTTGGCTTGGCAAAAGCCACACGCAGCGAGTCAATCAAAGCTGGAGAAGTTTTAGGGGTCACAGAGGGGGTATGGGTGGAGGGGAGGGGGGTCGGCTAGGTGCTTTCAGATCTGTAAGGCAAAGGCGAAAACAAGACTATAACAACATAACATAAAAAAAAACCAAAACGAAGCGAAGCAAGCGAAAAGAAGAAGACGCAAACGCCCCCAATGATGGCGCACCGCAGAGTGTGGGCAACAACTGTAAAAAAAGCACACAAAGCATAAAATCAAATATGCACAAAAAAATAACAAGAAGAAGAAGACGACAAATAACCATACGAAATATGAGCGCAAAAGCGAACGAAAGAAAACACGCTTCGGTATGGTCCACACACACACAGACGCAAACAGTTCTTTCATTCCTTCACACACACACACACAACACTCTCCCCTTGCCCAGCCCTGCACAGCCCTCCACCCAGATTTGGCATGGGCCAGGGTCGAGGTGTGTGTGTATATATATGTGTGTGTGTGTGTGTGTACATGCATGTGTGCATGTATGTGTGTGGGTGGCTTCGGTCTGTGTGTATGTTTGGCTCTGGGCCATCGAGACGTGCCCGCGTACCCAAATAACAAAAACCACTATATTTTTTGTCGCCGCGCAAAAGTTTTGTTTGTTGTTGTTGTTTTTGTTGTGTGTCAGCATCTCTCGGTGGAAAAACGAGGCGCAGTCATCAGCAACATGTGGGCCAACAACAACAACAATAGCAACAACAAACAGCCACCCACCAAACACAACAAAAGTGCCGCCAAAATTACAACGCCAACAGCTTTGTTGTTGTTGTTGTTGTTGCTCGCTGGCAATTTGTCTTGTATTTTTATGAGATGCGCTTAGCGAAGTCCTCTCAAAGTTGCAAAAGTTTTGGGCGCGTTAACTTCTCAATGGGTTTTTTTTTAATATACCTGGCTGGGCATGTCGGCGTTTTCTCGTTGTTGTTGTTGTTGTTGGTTGTGTTGCTACTAAAGTGTTGTGGTTAATTTTATTAATATATGCAGCAGACAAAAAAACAGTCGCTTCGTGCCCAACCTGTATCAGGTGACAAAAGTGGCAAACTTGCATTTTAAACACCTTTTTTAATCGCTTTATAAATAGCTGAAGTTGATAACTATAATACAAAAAATATAGTATTGGATTATAAATAGTTTCAAATGTTGTGATTATGTGTTTGACCAACATAGGTTTTGAAAAAATTAATCTCTTTTGTGAATTAAAAATATTGACCAGCTGAAATCTAAGATTTACCTTATAAGGCAATGTTTAGTTTCTAGATACTCGATCTCTGGACTTACATGATATATAGGATTGCAACTCAAGCTCAGATAAGGTAAACAAAGAGGCATTTCAGCATTAATCAATAAAAGCTTGCTGCAATCGAAATCAATTTCGACACCTTTGTCGCCTGGTCGCGCAGCCAAAGTGGAGAAATAAAAATGAGTCGTAAACAAAAAGTGTGCTCAATTCGCTGCTCGCGCTCAGCGCTGACTCAGCTGATGCTGCGCCGAAACCGACGTCAGCAGCAGAAAATCCCCGCATCTAAACCCCCCCACCCCCTAATTTACCACAAGCAGCAGAAGCAATGATAGGGTCCAAGGCAGGCAAGTTCCAGACAAGAGAGAAGCTGCTAACTGCTAACTGGCTGGCTGTTTGTCTGGTGTGTCAACAGCAAATTCCCAGAACTGTCATCGATTGGGGGGCTTTGGTTAGTTTCTGTACCGGATGTGAATGTGATGTGCGTTAAGCTTCAACTAACTGACTAGTTAACTAACTGTCTTTCTCTTGCTCTTTCTCTTTGTAGTATTCGAAGCGCATACGTGGAGGGATCAGCGAGAGAAGTTGTCGTCGCTGCAATTATCTACGTGCAACGGAACGCCGCCAGCAGCAGCAGCAGCAGCAGCAAGCGAAGGCCAAAGATTCGCAGCAATGGCAACACTAATCCCAGCGATCGCAGCCAATCAAGCAGCGAGCGCAGCAGCAGCACAGTCCTCAAATGTTGAGGCCACATATGAAGATATGTTCAAGGAAATCACACGTAAATTATACGGCGAGGAGACCGGCAACGGTTTGCATACGCTTGGCACTCCGGTGGCTCAGGTGGCCACCAGTGGACCCACAGCGGTCCCCGAGGGCGAACAGCGCTCGTTTACGAATTTGGTAAGCTTCATTTAATTAATTAATCATCCGACTCCATTTACACTTGGCCAACTTCCTTAACTGATTCAATCACACTTGGAGAAATCAATGTTTGATTGGAGATTTCCAGCTGTGATTAGTAGATAAAGTTTGAACTTGCGAAAATAGCAAAATAGTAATAATAAAAAATGCTACTATTTTTTAGTTCTGTTTTCCCTCATTCTAAAATTAAACAAGTTGAAAACGTAGAATAAAATTATGCACTTTTTTTTTGAAGAGTCTTTTTCCACTTTTATATTCTATATTATATGTATTCATACAAATTGAAAAAAAGACACACTTGAAAACATTTTTTGTGCGAGTGGTGCTATTACTTTGTACGCAACTGTAAAAGAGTGTAAATCGAAAATAAGTTTAAATCTGGTTGTATGACAACAGCAACTGTTTACATGTATCAAGTGCATTTTATTGCTAATTGCTCGAAAAGCACTCAACTAATTCTCTGAAATTGTGTTGTTCTTTCCCATTTGCTCCGCACAGCAACAAATTGATCGCACCGCAGCGCCCAGCATTGAGTACGAGGCGAGTGGAGCTGCGGGCGGTGGCAGCAACAACAACGTGGCCACAACCCAGGCCAATGTAATACAACAACAACAGCAACAACAACAACAACAACAGCAGCAACAGCAACAATCAGAGTCGGGTAACTCTGTGGTGGTCAGCGCCACTGGCAACGGCGCCACTGTGGTGCCGGCACCCAGCGTTGCCGCCGTTGGCAGCTTCAAGTCTGAAGATCATTTGAGTACAGCTTTTGGGCTGGCAGCGCTAATGCAGAACGGTTTTGCCGCCGGCCAGGCGGGCCTGCTCAAAGCCGGCGAGCAGCAGCAGCGCTGGGCGCAAGACAGCGCCTCGGCCGCCGAGCAGCAGCAGCAGCAGCAGCCGCAGCTGGTGCAGTGGACAACAGGTGGCAAGTTGCAGAGCTATGCGCAAGTCAGTCAGCATCAGCAACAGCAGCAGCAGCAGCAGCAACAGCAGCAGCAGCAACAACAACAACAGCAGCAACAGCAGCAGCAGCAACAGGTTCATCAGAGCACGCCCAAGTCCAAGTGAGTTGAGCCATAAAAAATCATTTTTTTATTCGAATTTAAATCACATTTTTTGTGCATTTAGAAAACATCGTCAGGAGCATGCAGCGGAGCTGATTTATGCCAGCCCGTCGACATCGGCGAATGCGGCACAGAATTTGGTTCAATCCACGCCCACCTCAGCGCCCACCAACAGCAGCAGCGGCAGCAGCGGCGGCGGCAGCAGCAGCACCTCTTCCGGCGGCGGCGGCGGCAGTCGCAAAAAGTCCGCCCAGGCGCAGGCAGCCGCTGCCGCTGCTGCGGCGAATGGTGTGCACATAGTGAAGCGATATGCGTGCACCCATTGCCCCTATTCGACGGATCGGAGGGATCTGTACACACGCCACGAGAACATCCACAAGGACGAGAAGCCCTTTCAGTGCTATGCCTGCCTCAAGCAATTCAATCGTGCCGATCACGTCAAGAAGCATTTTCTGCGCATGCATCGCGAACTGCAGTACGATATCAATAAGACGCGTCGCCATGTCTCCTCCAGCAGTGGCTCCGGTGGCTCTGGTGGTGGTGGTGGTTTGTCCGTTGGCAATTCCCATCATGCCGGCGGACGGGGCAATGTGACGATCAATGCGACCGGTGTGAATATTGATAATGCATTCTTGGAGGCACAGCGACATCCCACCTCGACGAGCATGAGCATTGTGGAGACCATCGAGGCGGTGGCCTCCGCTGCCGATATGCCGCTCGCCCATCTCAAGCAGGAGAAACTCGACGATGGCTCCGTGCTGCCGCTCCACGTGAGCGCCGTGCTGAACAGCAGCAGTGCCCAACAGCAGCCGGCTGTGGCCAGCTCCAGTTCCGGTTCGGGCAGTAGCAGCAATGCCGCCGGCTCCGGTCTGCTGAAACCGAAGCGTGAGAAGCGTTTCACCTGCTGCTATTGCCCCTGGTCCGGTGCGGACAAGTGGGGCCTCAAACGTCATCTCAACACCCACACAAAGCCCTTCGTTTGCCTGCTCTGCGATTACAAGGCAGCTCGCTCCGAGCGCCTGGCCACCCATGTGCTCAAGGTACACAACAAGCGCGCCTGCAGCAAGTGCTCCTATCTCGCCGACACCCAGGAGGAGTTCCAGCTACACATGAGTGATGTGCAGTAAGTAGCTTTGGAATTTGTGATAGATGTGATTGGCAAATCTATCGATTAATGTTCAAACTAGATTAGGGATACCTCCACAAACTAGTTAAAGGATCTCTCTAGATCCACCTAGAACTATTATTACTATTCCCTTTCCCCAAAATACGTATTTGCTGATAGTCGATTTGTTTCTCTCAGTCCGCATGACAATCGCCCAGCGCGCAGCGGCAGCAATAATGGTGGCAACATCAACAACAACGGTGGCAGCGGCAACAACAACGGTGGCAGCAACAATGCAACGCATAGCCAGAATTTGAACGTCTTGCGAACGATTGGCAACACCCTGGTGGCCAATAATCAGCTCAACACGTTTCACAATGCCGGCAATGCTTTTGGGTAACGTTCTCAGACAGCCCTCCTTCCCCCTCTCTAAAAAAAACACACAAAAAAAAAAGAAAAACAAAAAACAGATTTACCCAGCGCGCAGAATGCTCCTAACTCTCGTTACTACCCTCGTTCTTGTTCTCTCAACTCGTTCTCGCCCCACACCCCACAACTGTGATCCATCCCACCAACCAATCAACTAACAGCTCCTCCAGTGGCGGTGGCCAAACGGTTGGCAATGTGAGCGGCAGTGGTGCCGTCACCATCTATACGACAACCACCAACGAGGGTGTCTCGGGTGGAGGCAACAACACCGGCGGTGGCAACATTACGGGCGGACCCTTGCAGGAGATCATTGTGAATCCCACATCGATGGTCGGTTGGCGACTCAGTGCCAATGGGTCACTGATACCGCCGCATGATCTGTTGACGGGCAGTTTACCAAATGCGGCAACACAGAAACGCGGCTCGGAGCGTTTATTTCAATACCTCGAAGCCGAGGGCAGCGATCCGGAGGACTATGCGCGGTATTTCTTGTCGTTTCGAGTCGTTATTTACTCAATGATTGACTGATTGATTGATTGATTAATGTTTGCTGTTGTTTTCATTACGTTTTGCTTTTGATTGATTGATTGATGTTTGCTCTTGTGTTGATTACGTATTGCTTTTGATTGATTGGTTGATGTTTGCTCTTGTGTTGGTTACGTTATCATTTTGATTGACTGATTGATGTTTGCTCTGTTGCCTTTTCCTTTTGATCTGCCTTCCTTCTGCCATTTTTCTAGTTTTCTGTTGCATTCAATTTTTATCATTTCATATTCAAGTTTCACAGATTGTCAAGGTAAAGCTTTTCCACATCCTTAGTTTATTTTGACGCTTTTGTTGTTGCCCATTTACATTATTTTCTTTATATTATTGCCAGGAAATTTAGTTTTCCCTGCGCTGTTGCCAATTTTGTTTCAATGCTTTTGTTGTTGTCCCTTTTTGTTGTCCAATTTTATTCAACTGCTCAATTATATACATGTATTTTTTTATTTTATATTTTCTATATATATATGTAATACCCATACTAATCTTTTGTTGTTTCTTTTTCGAATTTCCAGTCTGCTAAAAATGGACGCAATTAGTCGCAATACAGCTTCGGTCGCTCAGGATTTTCATAAAGCGGGAGGCGTGCACGAGTTGAAAATACCAGCTAATCATCAACTCCTGTTCAATAATAAACTGCCTTCGCAATGGACGACACGAGAGGCTGCAGCGCTGCTGCACAGCCTGAGCAACATGGGCGGCGGCCATCACAACAACAGCGGCAACACCAACAGCGGCAGCAACAGCAGCAGCAACAACAACAACAGCAGCAGCAACAGCAACAACATCAGCTGTAACAGCAGCAGCAACAGCAACTGTAACAGCAGCAGCAACAGCAAAAAGTTTGGCGTCATGCGTGCTCGACAGCATTCGACGGGCGAGGATGATGAGAATACGCCGTCGTCGGCATCATCGTCCTCGTACTCGGGCGATGAGTACAATACCAGTATGTCGGGTGTGACGTCACCGATTAAACTGTCGCGTCATGCGAACAACAAAAGTTTGCTGCGAGCTGCTTGCGATGAGAGCGAGCACCACAAGGAGCAGAGCAAAGCTTTGATTGCAACGGCATTTCTGGAAGCAGCTGCCTACGAGCAGACGGCCATCGAGCTGCTCGCCAGCAAGCGAAAGCTCAAAATTGAGTATGACGAAGATCAAGAGAATCAGCAACAGCAACTGCTACAACAACAACAGCAGCAACAGCAGCAGCAGCAGCATCGAGTGCAGCTTATTAAATCGTCTCCCGCGTATAAACTAAACAGCAACAAAAACAACAACAGCAACAACAACAACAATAATATTAATACCAGCAATAGCAACAACAATAACAACAACAACGGCTATTACAGAGAGAAATCTCATAGGAATGCCGTGCAGCATCAGCAGCATCATCGCCAGGATGATAAGGAGAATAACACGAGCAGCGCTGAGGCAGCAACAGCAGCTGCTGCTGCAGCGGCAGCAGCAACAACAGCGGCAGCGGCTGCTGCAGCAGCAGTCGCTGCAGTCACCGCAACACCAAACAGCAACAATAGCAACAACAACACAACAACACCTTTTCTCACACAAATGGAATACCAGAATCTCAATCGCATTGGCACACAATTTCAGAATTATGTTAAGGATATTATAAACAAATATTATGCAGCCGAAACACCGTTAATGTTAGCCGCCGCAGCAGCAGCGCTGCCCACAGCGACGACAACCGGCCAGCACAGAGAGCAAAGAGAGCAGAGAGAGCGAGAACATGAGTTAACATACGGCAAGCGACGGCGACTGATGAGCGAGACGGAGGAGTACATTGAGTATCTGCGCAACAAGGAGGATATTACGCTCACCATCACACCAAAGGTGTCCAACAACAACAACAATATTAGCAGCAGCAACGCACCGTTAAAATCGTTAGCAGCGCCGGCGCCGCAGTCGCTGCTTAAACGTCAGCTGGATCTGGCAACAACGCGCAAAAGTCCCAAGAAAGCAGCAACCAACCAAAATACCCTCAACAACAGCAGCAGTAGTGTGGTGAATTCCTCGTCGCGCAAGTCGCTCAATCAGCTGGCAACGCTGCTGCCACTGCTTGCTGATGCGGCCAGCAAGCAGGAGTATTTAACGGCGCCGCTCGACTTTAGCAAGAAATCGGAAGCGGAAACGGCGCGCAGTTCGCGTAAACAGGCGCAGCCGAAGAAAATGCGTGTCGCACCCGAAGTGGTGATCGCTATGCTGCGCGACAAGCACCTCAATCGACTCGTGCATAACGGTCTGAGCTGCGCCAGCTGCTCGGCGAGTCGACGGCGCAGTTGCGGTGGTGGCATCAGTTTCAGTCACCATACACTCGGCTCACTGGCACTGCATCGGTTTTGGAAGCATCGTGCGCTGCGAGTGACAACGCAGCCGAACAATTGCAAGCAGTGCAGCGCAGCGTTTGAGCGGCGTTACAGTTTGCAGCTGCATCAACGGCTGAAGCATGCCAAACTGTAGACTTTGCACACTTTCTGCTCTCTCCCTCGCTCTTCCTCTCTCTCACACTATCGCTGAGATAGAGAGCAAATTGTTTCTCATTTAACTTAGCAAATGTTTTGCTTGCCATATACATTTTTTATGCATTAGGCGTTTTCATTGAAAATTCATTCAAAAAAATTGCATTTATTTGTTAAATTTTAAGTTGTGATGTACCTGAAATATGATTTCTCTTTAAAAAACAAAATACACAAAAAAAATACAAAAAAAAATGTAGAAAGCTACGCCCAATTTCGATGAATTTCAAATAATATTAGTTGTATAATTGAGGTTATGTAAAAGCACACACACACACACACGTGTAATACTCACCTTGTAGTGTTTTAAAAGACAACAACAACAAACTTACACTTAAAAATATTAATTAATTAAAATATAAAAAGGAAAACACTCACTTAATAGAATTTAGCGATGCTCGTTGAGCATTTATCAAAAGTCTTGAAAGTTTCGTTTGAAGTAAAATAGCTTTAATTTGCCATTACAGAAAGAACAACAGAAAGAAGAACAAGAAACAAACGGAAACTTTGTTTACTTAAGTTTACTTAACACGAGTATATTTTGCCATTTTTTTACATTGATAGTTTACTAGTTGTTTAAGTTGTATTTTACACATATACATACATACATTTATGTATTTAATTTATATACATATATAAAGCGAACCTCAAATACCTTTTTGCCTTATTTTTTAAATTAAGCTTTAAACACACATGAACATTGCATATTATGTACATTTAATTTAGTTATAGTTTGTGCAAACAGCCACGCCCACAATGCGCCCACACACACACACACACACTCACAAATACTACTGCAAGCGAGAATAAATCGCAAAAGTTTATATTTAATATTACACAAAAGGAAACAAACACAAAAGAACAAATATAACTGTAATGCGCAGTTGTATTTATGATTTTAAACGAATGAAGACGAAGGAAAACACAAGAAACAATACAAAAATACTCAAAGAAACAAAATACGATAAACATAAAAATACACTTAAAGAAAACAAAAACAAAACAAATACAAAAATATATGTAATAATTTTTACCTTACACTGAACAAGAAAATATTTGACTGAAAAGTGTCGGGGAAAATATTAAGGAAAGATACAAATAATAAATAACAAATAAATCGTATAAACAATTTCTAGTGTAAAATGTGTGTTTTTGCTAAATGTGGTAAACTTAAACGTAAATTTATTACACCAAACGCTAAAGGAAATGAAATGAAAAAAAAATACAAAAACCAAGAGAAATTCTTAAGTAAAGTAAATTTTTGGATGACAAAAGCCATTTAGACAAAATTTTTGAGACGAAAAAAGACATTTATGAGTAAAAAAGAACAAAAAAAAAAAACGATAAAAAAAATACATAAGAACAAATTACTTTACGTTTTATTTAAGCACAAGTTGCATAAAAACAAACAACAAAATAAATGAGTAATATAAAAATAAAAACAAATATAAGTGTTTTTAGTTTAAAAATTATATTTCCCAAAAAAAAAACATTCAAATAAAAGTAAACTAGTTTAAAATATAGAAAACTATTTGTTTTATTTCGTATTGCAGTTTTTTCAATGAGAAAAAATCGATAAAAGTTTAACAAAACTTTTGAGAAAATTTAAGTTTCAGAATAAATTTATATACAAGCCGGGGGCAGGGGGAACATATAAAACAAAGTGAATTTCATTTGATTAAAAGTCTCTTATATTTATTCCAATTACAAGCTAAACTCTAAAATAGTTTCCATCACTCGGAATTTGTTGAGGTCCAGTTTACAGTTTAGCGGGCATCAAAAACGACAACTGTAAAGAGTTAACATTAACATTGCATTAGTTGCTGCGCACAGTTTTGGAGTCACTGCAGGCTACTTACGACGCTTGGTGCGCTTCTTGTACATAATACGATAGCCACACTCGCGACAACGGATCGGATCTCGTGGACGCATCTCATTCTCGTGATGGCATTCTGTTTTTGTTTATAAATGAGAAATGAGCATTAAAAAAACAATTAAGTGATTTGCATTTGTATTTGCCGCAAACATGTGCGCCAGTTCAGCATTCCTTGTTTTAGCTGCTTTGCGGCTGTTTTGCTTACTCACCGCCACATATGTAAGTCATTGCTGTTTTAACATTCTCCTTGGAGCTGGTTTCCGACATTTTTATTCAATAAATTCGTCAAAAACTTGCAAATTCAGCTGCTGCACAAAATATTGTTATTGCAAATGCGCTCAATTTGCTTTAACAGAGTTGTTTTCATGAACAGTGTGACCGTATAGCTGTGCACTGTTGCTTGTTAGTATTTTTAGTTGGGTATTTCTGTACTAACACAGAACGGCCACATTCGTGCGGCACTAAATTCAATTTAAAGGTTTTATTTTTCATTTACTTAGTTTATTTGCTAAAATGGTGAAAAATAGCAACAAAAAGTTTGCCATGCATCCGCGCAATCCGCTGCGCACAGCGCCCGACTACACCAAACTGGCCATCAAGCACAAGGACTTTCGGCACGTCTGCGAATTGGTGAAATGTGACTAACAACATAAAACTTGTTTATTTTTAATATTAAAATGTTGCAGGAGTTGAATGGCAAAGTTTCGCTTAATTTTCGCAACGAGCGCACGCTGCGTGAGTTGACCAAAATGCTGCTGCTTGAGTATTTTGGGCTGCAAGTGGATTTTGCAGCGGGCAGCTTGGTGCCAACTTTGGCGCTGCGTTTGAATTACATTTTGTGGCTGGAGGATTTATTGGCGCCACAAAAACTGGACGCAGTGCGTGGCATAGACATAGGCAAGTGGCAGAGATAATATTCATTATTGACTCTCTCAGAGTAATGTAAATCTTTTACAGGCTGCGGATCTTCTTGCATTTATTCGCTGCTCGGAGCGAAGAAGAATTTGTGGCAAATGTTGGCACTGGAATCAAAGCAAACGAATATTGAATATGCGCGGCAGAATGTGGCAAGGAATGAGTTGCAGTCACTCATCGAAGTCTACGCACAGCCCGACAAACAGAGCATTTTCAGCAGCTACTTCGAGTCGGAGAGTGCAGCAACCAAAGCAGATTTTCACTTCTGTCTCTGCAATCCGCCCTTTTTCGACTCGAATGCGGCGAATCCGTTTGGCGGCAACACGCGCAATCCCCAGCGACGTCCGGCGCCCAACAATGCGCGCACCGGCAGTGCCGAGGAACTGACCTGCGCCGGTGGCGAAGTGCAGTTCGTGCAACGTATTGTCGACGAGAGCCAAGTGCACAAGGAGCGCGTGCTGTAAGTACAACGCTGCAACCCATTAAAACGAGGCAAATAACGTATTTATTTTTCTTCACTTGCAGCATTTTCAGCAGCATGCTGGGCGTCAAGGCGAATGTGCCCAAGATTATGGATTATCTGAGGGAGCGCAAGATAAGCAATGTGTGCAGCACAGAGTTTCATCAGGGGCACACCACACGCTGGGCAGTCGCCTGGAGCCACCAGCCAATAAGCCTGAGCAACTGAGCAGCTATGTAGATATAAGTTTATATGGATATATATTGTTATCTATTTAGATATAAGTTTTTATAGATATAGCTTCAAATTGTTTAACTATCTTTCACTGTTTGCAACTAGCATGTTTTGGACTTGCCCTTAATCCTTCTGCTGGCTCAATTTCAAACTGTTGCCCGCCCATATCGCATTCCCATCGTGCTTCGCGTGCCAACAAAAAGCTTTCCACTAAATGGAAATTTGCATGTCTGGGAGCACTTTGCCGCCAACAACCAAACAAGAACCGAGCCGAGCAGCCAGCAATTCCAGCGGAAGTTATCGTTTCATTTAGATCATCGTTGACCGGCGTTCGACAAACATCCACAAAACAAAACTAACACACAAATGCCAAAGGTGTTTGTTGCTTTTGTTTCTAACCCGTTGCTACAGTGGCTCCTCGAACATAGCCGAATAATCATTGTCGCTGCACTAAAAGCATTATTTTAAATTAAATCTTTGTTTCTAAATGAATTAGAATAATGGAATTTTTTTAAATATATATTTTGAATTTATATACACACAAATGTCGGAGGTATTTGGTGTGATTTACAGTGCTAACCAGAAGATTGGAACTTTCGAATAATTTGAATGATTTTTGTCAATGTATTAAGTGAAATACTTATTTGAAATTCATTTATTTATTTTTTTTGTTTTTTAGCTTTAATATTTGAAACAAGAAACAAAATAATAATCACTTTGAAAATGTATGCATTCTACTTAGCGGGTGCTCACTGTACTCCCATTTCACACTAATGCTCGTGCAGCTGGCCAAATGCGTCATCAGTTTTTCAGACAGTTAATTGATTGCACTAAATTATTATATTTGATGGGTTTTTTTGTATCTTGTCATATTCCTAGATTGTATTACCTGAATGAATAGCACTTTGGAGTTGCAATAATACTCATATGAGTATGGATAATAATATCCCCGATTGATTGCTTTTTTTTAAAGAGCATGCCACAGTTGCGTATGCCCAACTCAAGAATTTTTAGCTGTTGGCCTTCCGCCTTTCCCTTTTTCTACTTCCATTTTCTTTCGGCCTTTTTGTTGCTGCTGCTTTTGTCTTTACTTGCCACACGTTAAGGTGTCAAAAGCAACGCAATTAAATGCTCAGTTTTTGCGGCCTAAACTCGACACCTTTTCTCACATGCTCAAGGCTTAGTTTTTACCACTCTAACTGTAAAATTAACACGTGAGTGAATTTGAAAAGGCCAGAATTACTATTGTGTTGCGGGATTCGTAATCGCTTGAAGTATTCTTGTGGAAAGTGAAAGGTTTACCGATGGATAAATGCCAGGTTTTCTTTGAAGTTATTTTTCTCTCTTTCTAAATTTAAATGTGCTATTAAGCTGGAGCTCAAAACACATTTAAAAATCAACACAATTGAAAATCTGTTTATGCTAAAATGTCGATTATTGAAATTGTCAAAAATGACTGCAACATTTAAGTGCAAGCACAGCAATTTCAACTTGAAGACACCTTAAAGCACAGAACTGCCGGCATGCATAGCCAATACCAATACCAATACCAATACAAATTCCAATCTATACACACACACATGTCTGTCCATATCCTGTGCTTTGTTAAAGCACTGCCTGCATTGGCACTTCCAGGAGCCAGCTCCTTAAATGACTGGCGCCCGTTACTGGCTGCATGCCAAGCCAACAATATTAACCGGCAATATGAACAGATGATCACAGAGTGAGTGTGTGGCAGGCACTGGTTAAATGGGCGGGCATCGGTGGCATATCGTAAATACATATGTGGCGCACAACATGGCCATTATCACAAGTGATTTGCAAAATGACACGGAATCAAAATGGAAAACCCAAAACCAAAAACCAACTGGCAGACAGGCCAACAGGCGGCTAACCAAAAACTGGCAGCTCGTCTATCACAAGAACTCAATGTTGACTTTAAAATCAAATCAAACACACGCACACATGCTCAGGTGGCCGTTCAATTACTCGACTCGTTGTGGCAACTGAATGCACAGCCACCAATCTACACACACACACACACACACGCACACCCCGCCGCACAACATGTTTATTGAAAAGGGTTACATGAATGACACACACGCCACACACGTCACACACGGACTATTTGTATAATGTGCGCACGTGTGTGTGTGTTGTGTGTGTGTGTCATTTGGCTGTCATTCGTATGGGTTTTTGGTCGGTTTGTGCTCATTGCACTAAGTGAATGTGCTCCTATTGCCAAGTGAAATGACAATAGCATACATTTAGGCAGACAGACAGACGGGCAGACAGTCTGACAGTCTGTCAGACAGACAGACTTGGCTCTCAGCTCACAGCTCTTTTCGTGTTGTCACGCAGGCACAGCAGGCTCCCAATCAACCCAAAACAGGAGCCCTCATCCAAATATCAGGCATCGAGTTGCATTTAAATGGGGTTTTTCAATTTGGCTACCATGTCTGGTCCTTAAGCGCACACATGATAACTACTCAGTTCCAGACAGGACGCCATTTTGTGAGAGCCATATACACTGGGGGAAAAAATATGAACTACATTTCAGCGAAACTCGCTGAAATCTAAAAGTAATTTTTGTATTATTATTAATAATTAAAAAATGTGTATTAAATATATATCTTTAAGTAGAAATGATTTTTTCTCAGTGTATATAAAAAAAATATTTTTTTTTCTTTAGCTTTTCTCAAATTTTGAAAAATCGGTTTGTTTTATTTAGAATTTATTATAATAAGATTCAGTTGAAATTATTAGCATTAGAAATCGAATCAAGACACACGTTTTTTGCTCAGTGTATGGAATTGGGTGCCACTCATATCCTGTTTGGCTAGTTTCTTTAACATATGACACCCACACACACAACACACACACACACACATACACACACACATCTGCTTTGATTGATGATGTTGCCGCCTTGTTGCCAAAAGATTGATGTTGCCTATTAGAAATTGTCAAGGTTGACGAAAGATTTGTGCTGAGCATATGAAATGTCATCTAAATTAACCACCCAAAAAAAAACACTGTAATATAAATCAAAAATCACACTCTCATCCTCTTCAGTTTATGTCATATATCTTCTTTTCATGTAAATATATTTATCTTCCACGGCGCAGCTCAATTTAATCAAAAAAACAGGTTCCCCATTTTGTTGGCCTTGCTAGCCAATTACTTATCAGGTTTTAGACCCGTCTGCAAACGGTATATGGTGCGCCCTGCGTGCTGCGCATTAAAAATGTATTACCGTAACATAATGTTGGCTTTATGTATGTCATAAAGTCATTTTCTAAACAATTTTACGATTGCCGTAAAATCAAAGCGGCGCAACTCCATTCAATACGGATAGCCCTAATCCTGTTGAAAGTGAGGCGCTTACAAAAAACGAAAAGCAAAAATATCATGGGTCCATTCTCGACTTTACGACATTATTCAACACCTTTAACGGGCCATGGTCAGTGGGCTTCAGTTGCGCCCACCAACTTTGAGGGCGCTGTGCAAACAATTCGTGACCAGAGAGCGTTTTTAATTAACAATTACACCGTTGAGCCAACTCGGCCACACGTGTGAGTTATGGGTGTGCGAGTGTACGAGTGTGTGGGTGTGCGAGTGTACGAGTGTGTGGGTGTGCGAGTGTGTGTGTGTGTGTTGGTTTAGTTGCCTCAAATTAAGGTAATAGCTGGAAAATTACGAAAGGCACACCTGAGGGAGCGCTCAACAGCGCAGTAATACCATATAAAGCAAGCGTTAACAACAATAAGCCATTTTGTGAACTCCTTCTAGATATTATGCACTAGGTCCTGGAAATGAACAGGTAGGAGCCAGTTTTTTTACATTTCGAAATTTTGCTGAATTGTGCCTTGGAAAATCAGGTTGCTGCCTCAAGCATAAGGAAAACTAAAGCAGGGGCAAAATTCATACAGATTTTCAAATGCACCAGAAATGCAAGGATCAACTTTATCAAACTGCATTCAAGGATTATGAAATCATCTAAGATCCACAGACGAGTTGGATGTCAGTTGGTAGCCTTGGTAAAAACAGTTTTGATCGAGTAATTATGAGTAATTTTCAGCGATTTCAAGGATTTTCTTCCCTTTTTAAGCTTTATTCGATTCAACAGACCAAATAATATTTTTGCTCCAAAGTACAAAGCGATAATCCTTAGTTTTTCTCATTTTTTCTGATCCGTGTGAAATGTTTACCAAATTGTTAAAATCTTTAAATGCCAAGCTCATAAAAGCATGTTGAAACTTTACTCGCAGGACGAACACGAATGGCTTATAAAATCCTTGCTTTTTCGGAAACTACAAGGACGACAGCTTTAGAGTCACCTTTTTAATGAGTTGATTAAAAAATAGCTTGCTTAAATTAGCTTTGCTTCTTTATGACAATATTGGCATCATTTTATTTGAATGCTAAATCATCATGTTATTATGGTCCACTGGGCGAATGCTTAATACACAAGTCTACACTTGACGCTGTTATTGTAAACTAGTCACAAATGGATCATATATCATGTCAGGACTAATTCAATTATTTCGAGTGAGTTTTGTTGTAGCAAAGAATAGCAGCGAAGGAAACACAAATCACAAAGAAAGCGGGTCGAGGGGCAGTAAAAGTAGGTGCCAAAAGAAATGTCTCGCTTAAGAAAAACTTTATTATATTCGAATTTTCGAATATCGTATTCAATTTAAAGCCCGTACTTATGCTGAGCACAAATCAAGTAGCAGCAGCTCAGAATGTAAATCGCTTAAGCCAAAGTTCGCTAAAGTTTCAAAGTCAAAATTTGATTTGGCTAAGCAAACGGCGAACTTGTTTTTGGGCGTGGACTTTGTTTGCTTTTGGAATAACCAAAGAGCAGAAGCTGCTTTTCCGCTAACAGCTAGCCTAAAGCCAGCGCACTTTAAAGCATACATTTTCATATATATATATATATATATATATGTATATGTATATATATAGAACTTGTGTTGGTCTGCTGTCAATTTGTGCCAGCCCCACCACCAAAAAGTTGTTGCGCACCGTTGAACTTCAGACAAAAAGGACGCGAAAGCTTTCCACTTGCCAGCAATGGAGTCCCGGGAGACGGTAGACAGAAACAGACACAAATGAGTGGGGAGGTGTTATGCCATTTGTGTGTGTGTGTGTGTGTCATAGGCCGAGAGTTTACATCATGGCGTATACGTAATTCGGCGGGGCACGTTCTCCTTGCTCTTTGGCTTCCTGTTCGAGGACAGACATGGCAGCTGAAATCGAAATGTGCTCAGATCGGAAGCCGGGACCGAAACAATGATTTCGAGTATTTTTTTTGTATATATATTTTTTATCTGTTTCTTGGCCAAAATAATGACTTTGCATTTCGGCGGGCAAATGGTGCGCAAACTTGAAACCTTGAAGGCCTCCCCTTTCGCCAATTACGCCGGTTGGCTGTGAGCTGGAGCTGTGAGCTGTGAGCTCTGCGGATACAACTCGTTGTCTGTCACTTTATCAACCTCAGAAAGGGTTTATGTGTCGCCCGCGCATTTGTCAAGCGTCTGTCGCCCGTCGCTCCTCTCCCGTCCACAACACAATGGTTGGAATGCTGAAATTGTGGAGCCCAAAAAGTCTGGAGGAAACTTGCCATGCATTCTCACACGCCTCAAACAAAACGGATGCGCAGCATTCGCCAAAATGTTTGTCGCTATCTTAAGTCCTTCACAACGGCGACGCAATGTTTTTCAGTTCATTTTTGGTTGTGTTTCGGTTGTTCGTCTTGTGGGCCCTCTGCGGAATGTACAAATTCACGCATTAGTTTCAACTCAGTGCAACAGAAAGGATGTGCCTTTCTCACACTGTGTCCTGTGACAGCTGACGATTGTTGTCTTTGTCTTAACTTCAGTGACTGTCTGATTTGTACCCTGTTTCGATGGCAACTTTCTTCAGCTCTGTAAAAACACTGAAGCGAAGAAGATGATGTTTTGCTAACTTAATTGTATAACTTTACTACTGTTTTTTTTCTTGGTATCTCAAGCAAAGAGTATCTTCGCGTAAGCATTTACAAGTCAGGGAGACCTTCCACTTGTGTTGCAGCTGCTGACTGGCAAAATGCAACAGCGACAGCAGATAAGAGCTTCAGCTGTCATCATGGATTTAAATTAAGTTTTATGTTTCTTGTGTGCATACTTCTCAATGCCAGTCGCTTAAGGATTACTCTCACAAGAAGCGTCTAAATTAAAGCTCAATTAAAGTCAAGTTAAACTGTTGTTTAGAGATCATTGACAAGTTAAAAGTTGTAATCGGCTGCTCCGATAATACACTCTATTTATACAATACTGTTGGCAAATGCACTATTCTGTATATTTTTAATTGGCTGACTCACAAACCATTTATTTGCCATTTTCGGCATGTGCGGCGTATTTTTGCTCTCTGAAGTATTTTTGCATAATTGTTAAATATTTACCGCAGCATACAGGGTGACTTGCCACAGTCGTTAAACGCATTTTTGATTAACCCAAAACAAATTGTTTTTTTTTTTTGTTTTTACTACTCCATGAGCAATTTGTTGAGAGACTCGTTTGCATATGCAATGAGGCAAGCTCGCATTTGATTAGACTCGTGCCAGCTGACGCCGAAAGGTGTGGCACACGGTTCGTTCGTTCTGCACAGCAGTCAAATGTCACTTACTATTTACATATGCAGTCGCATTTTTACGATTATCTTCAGGTGCCCAACTAGACAGGCAATCGACTTTACGATAACGACACCCTGTGTCCTTTACCCGATCGACTGGAGGGGAGTGAGGCGGGCTTGGGCGAACACACAATAAGTGCAGACCAATTCATTTCTGAGTGACTCACACAGCCGCACACACACAAACACACACACACACACAAAACAAAATCCCAAATGGCTGACAAAAAAAAAAGTGGTAGTCGAAAAAGTGTAACAGGAAAAAAAGGTTCAACAACAGTAGCATCAACTTAGTGGCAAAAAGCGTAGAGAGATGGAGAGTGATAGGGGGAGGAGGAGAAATGTATAAATAAAAGGGAGCAGAAAAAACTAGTTAGCTGCTTACGCAGATGAGTTATGCCAAGGGCCAAGCAAAAAACCAAAGATAGCAGCAGAACTTTTCATTGATATATTTTTATGGTTAACATTTGGTATTTGTTTTGCGGTTTGTTCGCTGCATGCTGTTTACGGCTCGGTAAACTCAAAAGGTATAGCAAATAGTATACATACATATATGAGTGCTCTGTGTGTTCATATTTATGTGTGTGTGTATCTGTGTGTGTGTGTTAAAGTTCGTGCGTGCAAACGTCCCAATGGATGATGATGCCATTGCCTTAGCAACTTTACAGCACTGGCTGCTGCTTTTCCGCTACTGCTGCTGCTGCTCTGCTGCTGCTGTGGCTTTGTGGTCCTCTTCTGCAAGTGTGTGTGCTTTTGTGTATTTGTGTGTACTGACTGTCGGCTTTCCCTATCGCTTTGTTTATTTGTGGAAAAACACTCTGCAGGCCAAGAGCCGCACACACAAAACAGCGCCAGCAGACATCAGCTGTTGTATTGTCATTGCTCTCCGATTACTCGCCCCTTTCTCTCCCTCTCTCTCTCTCCCTCTCTCTCTATATATAAACGTATCCCTCTCTCTCTCCCTCTAACTCTAACTCTGTGTCTCCTTCACACAACGCACTCTCTCGTTGTTGTTGTTTTTTTCTCTCTTTAATTTTTGCTGCCTGTGCACAAGTTTACCCTGGTTGCACAACTATTAAAATCAAAATGAATATGTTGAAATTGTGCAATTATTAATATTAGTTATATATATATTATATTAATTAGAATAAATCATACAGAAAATAAATATATTATTATAATTAAAGTAGAGACCCATTTAGGTCTATCACATTTGCTTATAGCCTTTGTCCCACTGTGCAGGTAACAAAATGAGCAGAAATGCGCTCTCTCATCGACTGCTTGGCTGGCTGGTTGGTTTTTTGTTTGCTCTCTTGGCGCGTTTGCCCGCTCGATTTCTGGGGCTCCATATTTGGCTAGTTGTTGACTGCCGGCTGGCGCTGACGTCGCTGCCTCTGCCACTGCTGCAGTCGCTGTTGCTGCCGCTGCTGCTGCTTCTTTCGTGGCTCCCGTTGTCGACTGTTGAGCCTTGGTCCTGCAGGATACCCAGCCGCAATTCGGTCTTAGTGTGAACGCGTAGCTTGCGTTTGTCAGTTGTGCCCGAGCTTGTGCCAGTGTCAGACAGACAGTCAGTCAGTCAGCCAGTCGAATTCAGCGTCAGCTTTAGCGTTTCTCAAATTGCGATTTACTTTTTCCAAAATCTCTCAAGAAAACATACGTAAAAACTAATCTGACTGATAATTTAGTGGTTGTGAACCTTTTTGTAATTCTTTTGAAAACGAAATAATATTTCAATTATTTAAAAAAAAAATCAAATATTTTTCTAAGCGATTTTTGGACAAAAAGGTTTCCACCCAACAAAAGTCAAAGTGCAAATAACAAACCCTAACAAAGTTCACAACAAAAACTTTAGATTCGTGTGTGTATGTGTGTGTGCGCATAAAAACAAGTCTTGTCGTGTGTGTATGCGTGTGTGTGTGTGTGTGTGTAAGTGTGTGACTTTTGTTGTTGCTGTTGCAATTGATTAAACAACAGCGATTGGCGTTGGTTCGGGCCCGGTTACCTAGGCCAACTCGAAGCACAGAGACCGAGCAACAGAGCCCTCAGACACAGATAAAATGGGCTGCAACACCAGTCAGGAGCTGAAGACAAAGGACGGCGCCGCCATCGATGCTGTCAGCAATGGCGAACCGGAGCCGAGCGCACCACAAATGGAGCTCGCAGATTGTGGGGCCTCATCGGCAAAATCCAACTCGAACAATCACACAAATCACGCAAAATCAAATTCGATTATCTCCAATGGCGATGCCAAGGCGGCACTCAGCGCCAAAGGAGGCAGCGCCTCGTCCACGACGGCGACAGCAACAAATGGCGTCGTCGACCGTTCATGCGATAAGGCGGAAATCACGGAACTCGATGATGATGACGAGGATGAAGGTGAGAAGAGTCAAAACACTCAGTTCAAATATATACAAATATATATAGAAATATATATCTGATATAATTTTGGCAAAAATACATTCTTTTTTTACAAATCTATAAGGGATGTGTGCGTACGTGTGGGTGTGAGTGTGTGTGTGTGTATTGTGTGTTGTGATACCTTCATTATTATTTATTGTATTGTCGTATTTATCAACTGTGTGCTGTATGTCGCATCTTTATCTCAGTTGCTCTTTACTCACATGCTTCGCACTCTAATCCAATAACGTGTTTAATGGGCTCGCAAATATATATTGGCACTACATACACATACATATATAGGGAATACTTATGGGGAATACATGACTTCTTAATGCGCACTACACTGCACTACATTACATTCCGATCTTATATTACATGTCCTTTTATGACTTCTGTGCCTGGGTGTGTGTGTGTGTGAGTGCTGTGCAAATTGTTCTGCCCTTCGGCAAATTTGTGCTGCACTTAAGTTTGTTAAGTAGCCGAACTGTTGTCCCGACTGCCTACTGCTCTCCTCTAATGGGCATTATTAGAGACCATGCTTCACTGTTTATGCTATCTAATAAGCGCCGCATAAATATATTTTTATGACAGCGCTAAGAGCATCATATAAATATCATATTTACTGGTGGCAAAAATTCATTGCCTACTCTTCTGGGCTCTGAGACATGAACCTGCTGTAGGCATATTTGCGCAGATATATGCATATATATATATATATATAAATTTTATTTTGCATAAGGCAGCAGCCTGTTTAGCTTAATCTTAATCTGATTCTGTATTAAACGTAATTTATGTGCGCCATTTGCGAAGATTTCTAATATCTCTATCGTTCCATCGCTCGTGTATGATAATAAGCTAATAATTTCAAGCTAACTAGCTCATTGGTCACCTTGCTGACCCAAGTGTGCTATTTATCACATCTGCCACTTTATTATGATGTCAAAACTTTTAACAATATCGTGGAATATACTACAGAATTTGGCGAAAACGCTTGTAAAACACATCAACGTGAAACTTTTTACTTAAATTTTATTCGTCAATTTCCCTCCAGCTCTCTGCTTTACATGTGGTATATAGAGAAATAACTGCAACCACAATGTTATTTGTAGAAAATTTCACTAAAGAAAGAAATAACTTTTGCGTTTTGTTTGCCTCAAATAATGGAAATAAAATTCACGCGAGTTGTGCTTGCGCACCGGAGGCCAAATAAGAGTGCAGAACTCACAAGCATGACTCATAAATTAGCAGAGGACGTGTTTTCCCACGAGACAGGTGCAGTTCTCGGTTACTGTGTTCCCCGGTTGGATTGGCTCCCACAGCTCAGAGCTGCTACCTGGGCTACCTGCCCTCGCACATCTTCAGCTATATAAATTGCAAAGCGACACTTTATCAGCGCTCGTAAAGCGCTGGTGAGGACGTCGATAAAAAGGACCAACCATTGCTGTTGTATGGGTATTCCTTGGGTATCCTTGTGCCCTGTTAATACCACAAATTATGATTATTGCTTTGTAATTTCGTTGTTGTTATTGTGGCTGTGCTCGTCGGTGTGGTTGGCTTTAATTTGCTAAGCATTTTCATGCATGCGTTGGCAGATTTTAATTTCACCATGTCCTTGCCACAGGACCTGTTAGGGGACACAGCTGCTATTCGAGATTTTCGCCATGAAAGCAATTTAAATGAGGGAATTTTCGTTGGCTACGCTAATTAACGTTTATTAAATGCTTTTGATGTGACTTGGGCTCAAAACAAATTTGCTTCTATTGATGAGGACTGGGGAACCACTCAAAAGAAATTCAATTAAAATATAAATCTGAAGCGTGAGCTAATTAGAAACTTGAATTTCAAATTGACCTTTATCTTTCATTGCAGAAGCTTACTTCAAAAAGTTGAATCTGCAACTCTAAAGTTCAATGAGATCGACGAGTTCAAATTAAATTTCAAATACACAAAGCAATCCTTTTGAACAATACCCTAATTATTTTTAACGTCCTTATAAGTGTTATAAATATGTACTTCTGAACTCTTGATTAAAATGAGAAATTTAAATGAAAATGCCAGACTTGCCTTGGCAACTTCTTTAATAAGCAAGGCAAACAAATTTAAGGGAAATTCATGAAATATGTTTTTGGGGTGTTTCTTTTGCATCAATATTTTATCTGCAGACCCAAATATAATATTTCCAAAATGTTTACAGTCGCTCGTTAAGTTTTAAATTTGTTGTTTTTATGCGTTTCTGCAGTTTTTGTTTGTTGGCCACCAACGTCATAAAAAAGGAAGGCAACTGCAAAAAGAAATATAAAATAAAACTACTGAGAAGCAAATCAACCATACAAATGCCTTTTAAGTCGTCGTCGCTTCATGCCTTTGCCTCTGCCTCCTTGTCGGACTGTGCCAAGAAATATTTCATATTATAAACACGTAGCCGGGGCTCAACACATTCACAGTCTGTTTGCGTTTTTCTCTTGGCTGCAAATCAAAATAAATTATAAAAAAAAAAAAATATTAAAAAACACTGAGCTGCCAACAACAGCATCCGCCAAAGGACCCGTTTTTTCTCCGTCGCAACTGCAGTTTGTTCAACCCGTGAGTGATAAAGAGAATTTCTGAAACGTCTGTCTTTGACACATCATAAACTAATTAATATATGCTGATGACGAGAGCAGTCGCCGTGGACATGGCCTATCTTTACGACTAGCCACTCCTAGCCAGAATGGCATTACGTAAACCCCAAATAGATATGGCCATTAGCTAGCTGTCCTCAGGCGTGGCAAGGCCATCAAAAATTACACAACGCTGCACATAAATTAGCAATAAAGTAGTCAACTCGTGCGTAAATCTACGCAACAAACACACAAAAAATGTGTGCAAAAAAATCCTAAATAAATACACAAAGCATCCCCAAAAGCGGAAAGCAGACAATAAAACACTTTGCCCAAATGCTAAGCCCTCGCAAAGTATCTGTGAGCTGCTTTCCTGCTAATGTGAAATGCAAATAAACGCCTGGGAGAGGTGCTCCACATTGTTGCTCGCGTTCTTACTGCTTTTGCAGGCGCCTTATTGTTGTTGTACATGAGCAATTAAGCCATTCCTAAGTGGCATAAGACCATATCAGGACAAAACGCACGTACACGACATGCCTATACCCTAATTGGATTACACTGCACATGAGAGTAATATATTTTTAGAATGGCAGATTTAGTAGATTAAGCAAGCCTATCAATATCAGTCGGATTCAACTTATTTGGAAGATACATTTTCTGTGTCAACGTTCACCTGCTGAGAAAAGCGAGAAACGACTTCAACTCAGCTGAAAATAATAGAGTCGCAACTGAACATCCATTCCATTGGTTGTCTAGACTTAAAAATTAAATATACCCGTCGGCTGCAGTGCATCAATCAATAGCATTAACGAAATATGCGCACAAAGCCGCGAAATATAATTCGAGTTTAGTGCTGGTTTCAGCTGGCTACCCGGTCGTATGCTTTATATGATATTTATTTGGGGCTTATCATATATATTTGCATAATTTTAATTAAAACGACGCGACGCTTTGAGTTTCGGTCAAAGCTTTTGAGCTACAAACGATTTCAATTAGTTAGCTCACACACACACACATACACACAGCATATACACACCCAAAACAAAAATGGATCATAGGCTTGGCGGTATCCGTTTCCGTTGCCTTCGCTCGCAGCTTGTTAATTATTTCTATTTTCTCCGCTCAATGTAACTCGGACAGAGTTCAGAGCCTAATGTAAGCCTAATTGAGAGTAAATAAGGCGCTTTTGCCTGCTCCCGTCAGTCGCTTGATTTATTAGCGGCTAATGATTACCATTTGATATTTCTCGTTTTTGTTTGCCTCTACACTGTACTGCCCTAAGGTGCGGCCATCCTCCATCCATTACCACGGCCCGATCCATTGTGTTGACGTGTTTTATGTGTTCGCAGCTCGCTTCGTCGACTTTCATGTTTGTGTGCCCTGGTTAATTAGAACTCTTTTTTTAAGGTGTGAGCAACTTGTTTGACTGATTGGCAGTCCTGCAGTTTGTCCAAGCAGTGAGCCATGATAAGAAACTTGTTGTCAAGTTTTAGGAGCAAAACATTTTATTTACGAGTTGGCAGTCTTTTTAAAATGCAGTTTCAAAACATTATTCTTGGCATTAAATGTATGAACCCATTTACGAATGGCGTAATAACAATAATCAGCAAAACATCCACACTTCGTTTTGTAGCTCACTTAGTGAGCCATTATTTTTGTGTCAGGCTACATGGAGAGCTTCAAATTGGAGGCAATAAATTTTTAGAGGGCAAACGCATGAGAGGAGCAGAATTGAAATACATATTTGGCCTGTGGGGCACGTGGGGCACTATTCACAGCTCGTTTGGTCGCTGCCGAATCCGAAGAGCTATAACAATATCACGCATACGCCATGATGAACCCTTGTGTTGGCATTTATTTTAATTTGCCATAAAAGGTGCGTCCGTCTGGCTAAAAATAGACAACAACAACGACGGCCTTGCCCAAAATAATGAAATTAAAGCGATGAAAGTGTGGATAGCATGGTTTGGTCGGGGGGGGGGTTGGCCATTATGTGGCTAAATGCTGCATATTTACACGAAAGAAATGCATAAAGTATGAAAATACTAAGCTACGTCAAAATTGGACACTGGAGTCGCATTAAAGCACCAGACAAATACTGGAAATGCGTGCCAGAATGTTATTTGATATTTTTGTTTTTCTTTTTTTTTTTTTTTGTAGTTTTTTTTTGTCTCTGACAGTCGCGCTGAAATTGAGCGAAACTGGCGCCACACACAAATTATGCATATCTTTATGTACACATAAATGTCGACGGTGGGCGCAGTTAGTTGTTGGCTGGGGTGTGGTTTCTCAGCTAACTGCCCAAGATGAGTTCGTCCTTCGCACTTTGTGAAATCAAATGGCTTTTGAAAGCGAGCAAAAACATTTGCTAAGCGCACAATTTGCGACGCGTTAACAAAACGGAAATGATAAATTGACATCCCCTAGTTATGCCCGTGAGATTTCCGTTGCTCCATTTACCGCTCAGCGTTTCCTGTCATCCTGTTTACGCTTCTGTCATTGCTTGCTGCACGCTTCCTTCAACGCTTTCCTTATTGACAGTGCAAAGTAATTGTGAAAGACGCCAGACTGCTTAGCAAATAATTATGACAAAAGAAACCATTAGCGACAAATTACAAATTAAAACTGACATCCGATTCTAAGAAATGTACAAAACTAGTGCAATCGCTGTGAATTTAGTCAAAAAGTCTTTGAATTCCGAAAAGTTGCTCTGCTTCAAACAAACAATATCTCAAAGAAATCATCCACGAAACACAGAACATTTCCACATCTTTTCACATCTTAAATTTAAGTTTTCTGCCTTCGCATAGAAATGTGTGTTATTTGACGTCTGCTGGTTATGAATTTATTACGAAGTTATTGATATGGCCAATGTTATTTATGATGCTTATAAGCCCAGTCGACGTATTTTTTTGCACGTCTGGCATTTTGGCATTTGTCACTTGGCGCACAAGATATGCGCATACATTTCTAAGCAACACTGATATCCTTGCACGTCCTTATGACGCATGCCGCTATTTTGCAAATGAATCATCCATTCCCCGACTGACTGTAAATAATTGCCTGTGATTATTTGTTATCGGTGGCATTCTTTGACTTGGAATACTCTGCTACCATTTTCAGCTGTTTAATGGCTTATGAGTTTTTTTTTTGTTTGGCAATCGGAAATGCTTTGGCAACTGCAGCAAAACGTTGGCAATAAAATTTAAATACTTTTTGTATTTATTTCATGTCAAGTCAGTGGAATGGAAATACATTTTAGAGCTGACTCACACAGCATTTGCGTCATGGCGCAAGAAATTGGGGCAAGACATTAATCATTAATGACTTCGAGTCAAGCGGTCTTAAAAAGTTAAAATCCCTTTGCTCGACTTTTTGGTAAGTCTCGAGATCGAGACACTGACCTTTTTTCTTTCGTATTAATGAATATAAATGTGCTTATGGCCACTTTTGCTCTTTGTGCATCGTCTAAAAATAAAGTATTATAAATAGAGCACGGCTTATTCTCTCTATGGTTTTGATAAATGCATAATTTATTCCAATAAACAATTCAGTCTGCTCCGAACAGAACACGTAGCAGACATTGACAGAGCCGAGTCTGATAGTAGTCGACCTATTTGATGTGTGTGTGTGTGTGTGTCTACATATGTGCTTTAAGATCCTAAGGCATATCTGTTTTGGGCCTTAATCAAGCACACCATATAACACGAAAGCTAATTGCACAAGGCCAATGCCGCAACTCACAAACAAATCCTCCCCAAATGGCCCAAAGCAGGCAGGCGAGCGACCCATAAAGTGGCAGTCATTGTTATACACAGGATAATGGATATTACGCACCATAAGGAGGAAATTTAATTAAAAAATGTGTACTTAACATCCTAACACATCCCAACATCCTGCTTAACATCCCAAACACCCGCTGGCAATGGCAGGCAATCAATAAATTGTTTTGGGCAGGAGTGGCAGCATTGCGTATACGTCATGTTTAACAGGCCCTGGCATCTGAGCTGTTGCTTCCGGTACATCAAAATACTGCCGCCAATAAAAAAAAAAAACAACAACAAAAAAATAGGAGAAAAACAATAACAACAGAAAGTGCCGCAAGTTGAAACACAAAAAGTTCTTCAACTTTTCTTGACAAACAAAAGCGGAAATTGATTGTATTACAACAAGCAGAGTAACAACAGCAGCAAAAACAACAATAGCAGCAATAAGCCATATTAGCTGACAACATAAAGTGTACACACACACACATACATATGTAATATATATAGTGTACATATTTATATATATGTAGTTCGCGACGACAGGACAATAAACCTGGCGCCACTTTTTCTGCTCCTTCATTGTTGTTTTTTTTTGTTAGAATGATATTGTTTATTGTTATTGTTGTTGGCGCTGCTCTTGAAAGTCTTTGCATAACATTCTTTATGCAATTAACTTGATTATGTTTTTGCTCGTTGTGAAATTCGGCTATAATTGCGCGCTCAGGATATAACTTTGGCAAGCTGATTAAAAGTTTAGCCAGCCAGGCGGCAACTCGTTCGGCGGCAACTCGTTCGGCTGCAAACAAGTTGAGGCAGGCAAAGAGACGTCTGACAGACATCTAACTTTTCCCCAGACTTTGCTTATGTCTATGTCTGTGTGTCCTGCAATTGTGTTATGCTGTGTGTGTGTATGTGTGTTGCCGTTCACTCTCCTTGCCAGCCTCTGAACGTAATGGGCTACCACAAGCGCCAAGTTTTCTCATGCCTTCACACTGGAGGTGCATACCAATGAGCCATGCCTTTGAAACTTAACAAGCTCAGTTCTGTAGATATTGTCACATGCATATTTGATAAGCCTGACTACGATTGAGCCATTTCATTCAATTAGAGGACGCATACACTTTTAGCCAAGAAATCTTATTGTGGACTTTAGATTTAAAGTAAATAAAGCATGAAAAAAGTATTTGAAATTTAAAATCAATTATTTATCTTACAACCAAACCACATAATTGAAAAACTATTGCATTTGAAAATGGTTTTAGTTTTTACTAATCCATGAAATTTGTGAAATTGGAATTTATTTAAATGACAGCGCTGCAAATCGGTTGCACATGTAATTAGTACTTTAATATAAATTAAATGAGTACTTAAATATAAATTAAATAAATAAATCGCACATCTATAAGAAGCAACATAACTTTTTAGCTAACAGTAAGGTAGGTAAGTATATCCATGCACTCAGGTGGCAGTCAAATGCAACCACTTGAGGAGAAACTCCCGCCACTGGCAACTGCACTTCAACAACTGCCATAACTCCGAGTATTGTATAACTTTTTGAGGGCCAGAACTCAACATTGACTTCAAGAGTTGGCATTTCATTTTGGGGAATTTCCTTTTATTATGTTAGTCTTATTTTTCTTTTCTTTGTTTCTTTTATTGTTGCCGCGTCGCACTTAAAAAGTTTTGCTTGCGTATGTAAATGTAGCTAGCCCTTTTTCCCGACTTTATTGCTTATACCCTGCACAAATGAGAAGGGTATGCTAAAGCCACAGATACAAACAGATATTTCCGGCAAATATCCATATATTTTTAAGTTCTCTACAACACGTATTACAGGGTATATCCAAGTGAAGTGTGCGCATCATAAGTATTTCATTCTTGTCTCACCATTGTGTTGGGCATGGTTACTTTTATAGGTATTTATATGATTAAGGACTTGGGAACTTGCGGAAATTATTCAGAAAATTGGGAATTGATGCGTAGCTATTCCGTCGATGAGTCAATCGCACTTTACACGTGTGTATCACCGGCAGGAGATGTTAAGTTGCGTGGTTCTAATCAATGCTAATAGGCCGATGCGTGTTAGCAGGAAATTGAGTCGCATATGCGCGAAAATATCGCATACGCACTGTGTATTAATTCTGAGTTTCCATGCGTGTGTTTGTGTGCGTGTCTGTATATTTATGTATGTGCAACTTTGACTTGACATTCATTTTGTTGGAGTCATTTTCTTCATAAATCTCATCGTCTTTTTGTTCTTTTGATATTGTACTCGTTTCACTTATTCCATGGCTCATGCACTTGATACAGAACAATATATATATAAATAAATATAAAAAGAAAATTTAAACGGATTTTGATTGTATTTTGTTTTAATGGCATTTCTTCTCTGTATTTGTCTTTGTATATTTTTTATATAAACAATCGACACGAACAACTTAATTGAAATTGTTAAACCAAATCCGAAAATATGTATGTATATCGATAATACTGCAGATGAAGAACTGGAAGTGGAGATACTAATACCACATCATCATCATCATCATGGCAGCAAGAAATTCCGTCGAAATCCGTTGAAAAATTTGGATCTCGATTTTAAATTCGATGTTAATTCGTTTTAGCCAGCACCAAAAATAACAACAACCACAACAACAATGACAACAACATCAAATGGTGTGTGTGTGTGTTTGATAGCTTGGCAATTTGTTGCTGTTGCTGTTGTTTCGTTGGTTGTACCAACAAGACAATGACAACAAACAAAAGCCTAGCAACCTATCTGTGTACATATAGTAACGGCCTAGAAAGCACGTGTTATTTTTTGTGTGTTGTGCCACTAATACTTATCAAATACTACAGTGTTGTTAGTTGATTGACAGTGTTGTTAAGCTGTTTGAAAATATAGCTGCCTACAATTTTGTTTGTCAGTAACTTTGCACGTTTCCTTGATGTATCTTACATTTTTGATATTAAATACATTGAAAATATTTATAAATAAAAGAAACTCTTAAATTTTATATTGGCATGTTTTTCTAACGGACTTTCCAAATTAAATTTAAAAAAAAAAAACTGTAAAAGCCCAACATTTATATGCAACGTACAGCTGGTAACACTTATGCAAAGCTCTTCAAGCTTTTGAGCTAATAAGCACTCTCACTCTTTCTCTCTCTATGTGTACTTGTATTTGTTGTATTTGCTATACGGTGCTTAAAATTTCCTTTTATAAATTTGTATCAAAACTATTGTTGTTTATGTGATTAAATGTCTGTATTTCACTTACCAATTGTTTATCTTTGTTAATAATTCTCTTACGATTTAAATACTAATTTGTTATTCCATTCTTTACTTACAGGTAAATATCGGCGTTGCTTATATACGAAATATAAATATTTTATATTCAGGTATTTAAAGCTTACAAATGTACCCATGTTTCTGCTTAATTCTTTAAAATACTGGTTACGCTTGGCATTGAAACAATTCCCACTAAGACAAAAGCTTTCCGAAAAGCTTTAACAATGCACAACTTCAGGCACAGTGCGAGGTGTGAGGATTCTCTCCAGCTAAACGGATGCCACTCAATGCGAACACTGAGTTTTCACTCACTGCCAGACCTACTTTTGTTTTTTTAGTGGGCTGTGCCGTGTTCCAATTCCAGATGGATCCCAGTCAGAGGCAGTTAACAGTGGTCGCAAAACATCACTCGTTTCGAGAACACTCGTGAGCGAGCCCGAGTGTCGAGCAGCGTTAACAGAGTCGCTGTTTTAACCAAACCCAGCGGAACAAACGAGGCCAGTTTCACAAATCAAGCGAGGTGTTCGGTTCGATAGGTTCAGTTCAGCAGCAGCTCAAAAGTGAAAGTGCGCGCGACTCAAGTATATATTTTGAAATTCAAAAAGTGTAGCATACTTGAGTGCTGAAGCCAATTCAACGCCTGCTTACCCTTTGGACAAGGTACGAGCTATGCTTAAGTTTACAATTTACACTTTTTCCTCACGTTTAGTTATCAATTCTCTTTTTCCAATTTGTCAAATAAGCCGCATGTCCTGCGTTTGACTATCATTTTACGAGCAGGTGTGTGGCCGCACACATAAAAATGCAAAATTCCATTAAAATCACCATAGATTGCAATACATGTGTATATATTATATATTTTTTTATCTTAAATTGTGCGCCCAACTGTTATTTCCTAGCTGTGTGTCCTGTGCAGCTGTTCTGACGTACAAGTTAGCGTGTCCATGAATAAATAAAAATTGTGTGCACGCCGCCACACGCCCATCGCTGTTATTTCCTTATTTATTATATTTTTTTATTTTTTCAACATAAAAATATCATAAAATCTGGCTGGGGCTTTACAATAATTTTTCTTTCCTGACTTCCAATTGGTACTTGGTGTGGTAGTTTGTTGGCGCAATGGGTGTAGTTTGGTTTCCGCTTGAGTCCTTTTATCGCCGCCATTTGCATCTAATCAGCTTAAAAACTGGAGCCGTTGACCGTTAACAGGCTCGCATATTTGGTTTTATTTGTATGTCTCTATCGTATATCGATTGGCGGCGACAATTATCAAAAAAAAAAACCTCCAATTTGTTACTCCGTCCGGGTAATATTTTATCTGCCCTCGGCCCGTACTAGCGCTGACCCATTTCCGTCCAGCACTTTTTGTGGTCGTCATTTTTAATGCTTTGCCTCTTAATGATTGAGTGTTGACATTTTGTTATGGATTTTTCGAGGGATTTTCATGATTTAATTTGGCCTGTGCAGTACGATGAGGCGCGTAGTTTAATTAAGTGGCGTTAAAATAGACGAGCAAGGCTGTATAAACAACAAGGGATTGGCTTGAATTTTTTTGATTAAAAAGGGTCGAAAACGTTGAAGAAATTTGACTAAATTGGGTCGCCTAATTCTGCACTTAAAATAAACTCCAGCTGGATGAAAGCCTTTCAAATATTATATTATATTATATACATTTCCAAAAATAAGCAAAGGTGAGCATTAAATTTAAATATTTTTGCGCTTCGCTTCAAATTAAGTTGAATTCTTATTTGGTGTGATATGCTTTTTTAAATTTTGTTGCACAACTTTCCGTGAATGAGAAAAGCCCGAGAAATTTCCGGCAATCTATTAACAGCTTAAGTTATAATTTCTTTTGATTTTGTATCGCTGAAAATATGCTTCATGAAATACACATTTTTCTGGAGCTCAAAGTTATTTCCTTTGGCACAGCTTAATGGCCAAAACATATTTCACCTGCCTCAACCAAATTTTACAATTTTTCACGTTAACTGAAATATTCAGATATTTGACTTACCTCACCCCACCGTTAACAAGAACAATGCCCAAACGAGACAAAGCAAAAATAAAATATTCAATTTCAGCCGCTGCAAAAAAAATAAGCAACATGCAACTGAACTCGGAGTATGGGAACGAACAGAGCTGAGAACTTTGAAAATGACACATGACCTCTAACCTTTGTAATTCCTTTCTTTTGGGCGCACTCGCTTCTTATTCCGTCGTGAAATATGTTTACGACTGGCTTTACCAACGCCAGGCAAATATTCCAAAACAAATAGAAAATAAAAAACATAAAACCACAAAATTTATTTTGGCTTGCCAATCAATCATTGCCAACTACAATTTAGTGCATAATTTACAAAAAGCAATGAGCAAAACTTTCATAAATGATATACGACGTTAAAATCATATTTAAAATAAAACATATACATATATGTATGTGTTGAGTGATGGATGTGATGGCAACAACGCATAAGAGAAAAGTTGCAAAAATAAAATGGAATTATGCGTGGACAGGAAGATCTTCACCAGCAAAAATAGGGATTTATGTCAGATGCCAATCGATTTTGCGGCTAGAGCGCGTGAAAAAGATGGCGGCTTGCACGGAAACCGCTAATACTTGGCATATCCTGCGTAGGGAATGGTCAATATAAAGCGACTAAATTCATTTTATGTTCAGCACGTGGCCAGGACTTATTTGAACATTCTCTGCTTGGCCGTTGCTGCTACATCTGCAGTCAGCCAAAAAAATGTTTATAGTCGTCGTTGCAAATTGCGTAAGTTGCCCTCTGTTGCACGAACAGCATTGATGCTGCAGCAAGTTTCACTTCTTAATGTGCCCGCTAAGTGAGTCGTTAAAATGCCACCCGATATCTTATTAGGTGGATGGTAATTCACTGCAGCAATTGCTTTCTTTTAACGAAGACAAATATAACATGAGGAACTGAGCTTCTAAAACAGAGAAAAAACAATCATTTTAAGCAAAAGTTTATTTGCGCATGCAAATTAAATTCTATTGTATTCATTATTTATGAGCACTGTTGTGGAATTTGAAATATACATACATTCAGAGGAAAAGAACAAAGTGTGGAAAATGTGGATAACGTTTTTGAGAAGTATGGCGCAGCTACTTATAAACCGCAACATGTATAAAGTTTCCATGCTAACCACGACTTAATCTGGGACGATATTAAAAACAAAAAAAAGAGATTATAATATCAACTGGCTGTGCTTGTCGGCATCAATTCAAGAGTAAACAAGTCTATCTCAAACATGCCTTCTAGCTAATCAAGCCATACAAATTGTTGACAAATCGAAAGGGAATTTAATATTTCATGATGTTGATTTAAATGTTAGCTTTTGCGTTTAATTTGGACGAGAATGGCACAGCAATCGTATTGACATAAGCTCGACATGTGCACCACATATGTATGTAAATAAATAACTCTCGTCTGTCGACTTATCCAGCCACATGACCGTTCAATGTATGTACAATATCTACATATGTATATGCGCCAATGATATTTACAAAAAGCCCTTGTCAAAGTTCTGTTTACCCAGCAGCTGTACACGACTTTAATTTGTTAAAAATCCCCCAAAGGGCCGACGCTGGCAGCGCCAAAGCCAAAGCCAAAGCCAAGGCATTTTATATGTGTCATGCAAAAAGTCGAACATACAGAAATACCCCCACACACACACACCCACACACAGCCATGGGGTTATCAATTCCACAAAAGAAATCATTTAGGTGGAAAAACAACCAAAAAAAAAAAAAATGAATACACAGCATCAGTTTGTCATGCCACTGGGTTGACTATATTTCATGTTGCCTTCTGCATACCAGTGCACAAATGTCAAGCCTTAAAATTGCCAGACAGCCAGCAAACCCACCCACAAAGAAATAACAAGTCAGCTGCGTGTTGGTCCCTCTTCAATGATTCGGACTAAAGCTCTGACTCTGACTTTTGCTGTGTATTCAGTTTGATATAATTCAATTTGAAACATACATTGATCGACAGAAAATATGTATGTGCACAAGCCAAATACATGTTTACTTAACTAAACTTATGCGCATATCATGCATGCGGTTTGCTAGACATTAAATCAATAAGCTAAACAGACTGAAAGCAGAAGCCATGTAACAAATTGTCAAGGACTAATGCCAGGCAGATGCCGCCATGACGAATCCTGCAGTTGGTCATTTATTTTAACACTGTCATAATTAATGCAAGAGTAAACAGCTAGCCACATGGTGCCGCCTGGCGTTCATTTGGTCAATCAGCGCGTAAAATTGCCACAGTTGCCAATCCCCATATGCAAAACCCCTTCCATTGCAATACACACACATTGCGCATATGTACGTCGTGTATGCCAACGAGTGAAGTCCATCGTCTCTGGCAGCTTGCATAGGTGTGTTTGACTTTGCATTTCTAATGGTTGGCTTCCAGTCCCTGAAACTAGTTTAGACCGGATACACAGACACACACTCACACACACACACACACACACACACATAGAAGCAAGTGCATAGCTTTTGAGTGTCGTCTCCTCTATCCACGCCCCATTTGCCACTTGGCCTTGTCAAGGCTCGCGGTTCACATCAAAGTGCCTAAGTAAGTTGGCTGCCTGCTGGGGCGCAAGTTAAGCAAACTTTTCGAAAGGCCGTCAGGCAGAGTATGTGGTGTGCATTATAGTCTCTCTGAAATTCATAATAAAACCGAACTGGAGGTCATTTTAGTTAAGTAACTCGCAGCCTGAATTGTATATATTTATGAAGCACAAAATTGGTGCTAAAAGTGAAATTGTTATTGCTATGATCTGATGGCGACCACAAGTGTAACAAAATTCAATTTAATTACGGGTTACACAATATTGTTCCAATAGTTGTTAAGTAAGCTTCGACTTTGTCTTAATTTATTGGATTTCCCATTGTTTCAATAGCCAAAAAAAAAAACAATTACAAAGCGGAGTAATAAATATTTATACATTTGTATTAGGGTTGAATTCGAAACTCAATATTAGCATTAGAATTGGGTTCAAATTTATCATTATTTCACCCCTTAAATAATTCTACGTTTAAATTTGTTATTTTAAGGATGAAAACTGGCGAATTTAACTTCTTTGTATAACAAAGTGATATATTATTCATAGCTCAGTCTTGACTTATTGCATTTTTCTCAAAATCTTCCAAAAGCTCTTTGCTGTTTATGTTTCTTTTAATCAATCACTCTGAAAAGAGTCACGCAATCATGAAAAAATCAAATTCCAAATGGTTCAAACTATTTTTTGTATTCAATTCAAATTGAGTTATAAACTTCAAGCTATAAGCGAAAACTGAATTGTATAGAATTTGGCTTCTATACATACGTTTCTGGTTAAAGTTTAAGAACTTTCTGTTATTTTTGGATGGCATTCTGCTTGTTTACTCAATTGTGTGCGGCTATTAATAAAACAACTAATGTCACGGCCTGTGTGCCTGTCCAGCTGGTTTCTCTAAGTGCTCGACAGTTTAGTGCCACACGCTTTTTGCCGTTTGGAGGCGGGGCGATGTCCATTTATCTAAGCTGCGACAGCGTATTCAATTAAATATTGAGACACGATACTAATAAATTACACCAATGCTCGCTGACCATGAATGCCGAGTTTGTTGTGAAATTATTCAAGACATGCACATAAATATGACCCACTTTGGGCCGAAAATCGTGTAAATCTACAAATTACCTTAATATTTAATACACCATGGATGGAGGCCACGAAACACCAACATCAACAAATAAAATTGTATCAAGAGCCCTAATCGAGGAACCCAAGACTTATACGCCCCGTTGACAGAGTAGCCAGGTGCTCTAACCGCCTCTTAGCGTAGAGTTAGGAATGTATGTGGGGAGATAGAGGTACAGGGTGGTAGGGGTTGTAGTTTAGCGGGGGTAGTGCGCAAGCAACCCCTTTTCGTGCCCATCATTATTCATTTGCTGTGGCTTCGTGCTAAACAACAATGGACGCCTAAATGTAATTTCCTTTAGCTGGCCCATTGTCTGGGCATTGTGGAAGTGCGTTCGCCGTTGATTCCCTGTCAATAAAATCAAATTTATTTCAGTTACGGATTTTCGGTCATTATTTGAACGCTTAAATGGATTCGTATTCGTATTTGGACGGGCAGGCAAATGGCAAATCGTTTGGCGGATCCGTGAGTCTTGATATTCAGCCGCAACGACAGATTGCGTAGCATTTATTCAGTCAGCCAGGAAATTGAAACCGAAATTTCAAAATTTATCGAAGCGCAAATTATTCAAGGTTTCAGGATTTGGTTTTATTATGGTATTTTGTATCTTAATCATTGAGGTAATCGCTCAGTTGTAAGATACGTTTGCAAGAATTGAGCTACTCCTAATATCAGCAAATAGCAGCTTACAATATGTCTGCTTGGTATTAACTTGCTAAGCTCAACTCATTTGGCTATCTTGGCAATATTTGCTTATCTTTAAGCTCAATTGCATTTTATGTGGCATTTTGAGCTTCATTGAAACCATATTTGCCAACTTACTTATGTCCAACCAATTCTGCTTTGGCAACAACGATGATGTTGATGCTGTTGCCACTTTTGATATTTTATAATAATGTTCCATCGTTACATCGATACAATGGGATCCTTGTGCAGAACAATAACAATGCATAGGATGGGGCAACTTTAATAGAATATATTGTGAAAGTTCTAAGTATGCAAAATCGGAAGCAAAGTTCATGCCAGACCTCGACTAACGGCAGCAACCTTGTTGTTACGAGCGGCATATCCACCGTTCCGAGGTCTGGAATACAACAACTGTTCGACCATGAGATACCCTATAACGAACTTGTGCAATTTGCCATAGATGTGTTTTTCATTACATAAAAAATGTCTTTTTAGTGGGTTTTGTAATTGCGACTCCATTTTGTATAACGAACTGACAGAAATTCCAATAGAACTTGTAGGTATTTAGTTAGA
Source organism: Drosophila nr. perissopoda 5 BK-2023a (assembly GCA_035044105.1). Classification (NCBI taxonomy): domain Eukaryota; kingdom Metazoa; phylum Arthropoda; class Insecta; order Diptera; family Drosophilidae; genus Drosophila; species Drosophila nr. perissopoda 5 BK-2023a. The sequence goes on along the minus strand of JAWNMK010000639.1, from coordinate 2,074,298 downwards.
TTAAAAAAGGAGTGGGTATGTATTGCATTTTTGTTTATCTGATATTGTTGTGATACTGGCTGTTGTTTGCAACATTCATTTCCATAATACACAACAATTTACAGCAATATACAACATTAGCATACCTTTTTATACAGACAAGACCAAAGAATGGATAAACTGCATCTAAACCAGACTTTGAGGCCAACTTTCAATGTTATTTGATATATGTAGTTAGTTAACTTGCAGGGCGACTGCTTGTCTGGGCTACCAGTCAGTCAGGCAGTCAGTCAGTCAGTCAGTCAGTCATTTAGTTCACACGAGCGTGTATATCCTTCCTTTCTGCACTGCAGCGTTGAATTTCCGTTCCAGTGCACGCTGATTGTAAGTCTTACGTACTTATGTGGCCCTTGTCTGTCGGCATGTGCCGACGCTGAAGGGCCACTGTGCCACGCCCACACGACGCCCGCTCGCCGATGTCGTTTGCAATTTTAATGCGCAGTGACGTAGATGCAAGCATTGATAATGCCGAACGGCCCAGTTTCGATAAGTCGCCAATTCAAATAAACTCAAAAAAAAAATAAAATTATATACAAACTGAATACTAAATACTCTAACCGTGGGCATAGGTCGAAACTTCAAAATGCCATAACTTCGTCAAAACTCATCTGATTTTAAAAAGCAAGGGCTTTTTGATCATAGTTTTGCCCCTAAATCAATTGTGCATTTAAAGTTAAAAACGAAATTTGAGGTCGGAAGACAAGTAAAAATTATAGCCCGAAAATCGATATATCGGTGTATGGGCATAGGTCGAAACTTCAAAATGCCATAACTTCGTCAAAACTCATCTGATTTTAAAAAGCAAGGGCTTTTTGATCATAGTTTTGCCCCTAAATCAATTGTACATTTAAAGTTGAAAACGAAATTTGAGGTCGGAAGACAAGTAAAAATTATAGCCCGAAAATCGATATATCGGTGTATGGGCATAGGTCGAAACTTCAAAATGCCATAACTTCGTCAAAACTCATCTGATTTTAAAAAGCAAGGGCTTTTTGATCATAGTTTTGCCCCTAAATCAATTGTACATTTAAAGTTGAAAACGAAATTTGAGGTCGGAAGACAAGTAAAAATTATAGCCTGAAAATCGATATATCGGTGTATGGGCATAGGTCGAAACTTCAAAATGCCATAACTTCGTCAAAACTCATCTGATTTTAAAAAGCAAGGGCTTTTTGATCATAGTTTTGCCCCTAAATCAATTGTGCATTTAAAGTTAAAAACGAAATTTGAGGTCGGAAGACAAGTAAAAATTATAGCCCGAAAATCGATATATCGGTGTATGGGCATAGGTCGAAACTTCAAAATGCCATAACTTCGTCAAAACTCAACTGATTTTAAAAAGCGAGGGCTTTTTGATCATAGTTTTGCCCCTAAATCAATTGTACATTTAAAGTTGAAAACGAAATTTGAGGTCGGAAGACAAGTAAAAATTATAGCCCGAAAATCGGTAAATGGGCATATGGGCATAGGTCGAAACTTCCAAATGCCATAACTTCGTCAAAACTCAACTGATTTTAAAAAGCGAGGGCTTTTTGATCTTAGTTTTGCCCCTAAATCAATTGTACATTTAAAGTTGAAAACGAAATTTGAGGTCGGAAGACAAGTAAAAATTGTAGCCCGAAAATCGATATATCGGTGTATGGGCATAGGTCGAAACTTCAAAATGCCATAACTTCGTCAAAACTCAACTGATTTTAAAAAGCGAGGGCTTTTTGATCTTAGTTTTGCCCCTAAATCAATTGTACATTTAAAGTTGAAAACGAAATTTGAGGTCGGAAGACAAGTAAAAATTATAGCCCGAAAATCGGTAAATGGGCATATGGGCATAGGTCGAAACTTCAAAATGCCATAACTTCGTCAAAACTCAACTGATTTTAAAAAGCGAGGGCTTTTTGATCTTAGTTTTGCCCCTAAATCAATTGTACATTTAAAGTTGAAAACGAAATTTGAGGTCGGAAGACAAGTAAAAATTGTAGCCCGAAAATCGATATATCGGTGTATGGGCATAGGTCGAAACTTCAAAATGCCATAACTTCGTCAAAACTCAACTGATTTTAAAAAGCGAGGGCTTTTTGATCTTAGTTTTGCCCCTAAATCAATTGTACATTTAAAGTTGAAAACGAAATTTGAGGTCGGAAGACAAGTAAAAATTATAGCCCGAAAATCGATATATCGGTGTATGGGCATGGGTCGAAACTTCAAAGTAGGTTGATCAATATTAAATTAAATTGCTAAATTAAAAAAAAAAAATAATAATAATAATTTCAATGGCTTATGGTTGTCATTCAACTTTGGTGAGGGCATAAATTGTGTCATTTTCTAACCTTATTGTTGCTGTATCGACACATTGTCATCTGTCAATGTCGTCATAGTTGCATGTCCTGGCAATGCAACTAACTGTTGTCCACGGCCTCTTTAGCGAGACAATGTGACAAAGGGGTATCACTTGGATATTTTTTTCTATTGCTTTTGTTGCACTGCACCCTCGACAGCAGTATTCTATTAGGTCCTGCTTGTCGGGTTGATCGTAAAAGTGTCTAATTAAATAGAGGTTTCAAGGCGTTCTAATTTCACAATCGTGCTAACGCAACGAAATCTCTTTTGGCTGCAGTTTTCATGCGGCGAGCAAATTGCTTTTACTTTAATTGGATTTGAATTGTCGTCGGTCGGTAGATGTTTGCCACGGTCACGCACCCACACCTGGCTGTGTTGACAGAGCCCCGGACTCCAAGCGCCGAACTCTCTATTCCTGCCTGCCCCTTCACTTAAGTGAAAATAAGATGGCAACTATTTTCCAGGTCCGTGCCTTCGCCCTTGGGGCATTTTCTTGATTTTTCTCTCGTTCCCCATTTATTTGCTTTACGGCATGTTTGCGTTCATAACTGTAAATCCGTTTCTTTTTTCCGGTTTTAAAATGCGCAGGCTCCCACAAGCCAAAGCGGCTGCTGCTTGGCACACACATATTTGCTGTGTGTGTGTGTGTTTTTATGCCCCTCAACCAAACCAACAGGGCTTAAGGGCATGAACAGCTGATGCGAGTGCTTGTTATGGCTCAAGGAAAAGGAATAAAGGAACACAGTCGTCAAAAGTACAAATTAAAATGTAGAATTATTTCGAAAACACATTGTTGAGCTTTAACATGTTTTTTATGCGTGTCATTTTAATTATATAACTGTAAACGAGTTCTTATTAATTTATTGAAGAATATATAAAAGACCTAATATGCTTCTTAACCACCTTGAGCTGAATATTTTCCAGTCAGTGGGACAACCAAAAGTTGTTAGAAACTCCTTTAGATCAAGTCTATTTTTAACTTTGTTTAGCTCAACCCAAGTCCCAAAAATCGACAAAAAGAATTCATAATATCTGAAGCACACTTGAAGCTTATTTTTATATGTTTTTTGTTTTATGTATTTTTGGTTGGTTTTTCTTTTTCAACCCGCTTCCTGAGAATGCTTAACGCCAGAACCTTCAGCGCTTACATTCATTGCATGCCATATTCCATAAACTTGAACGCTGAGCTCAACGCGAGCAACTCGGCACCACGCTCAGCAATTTTGTTTATTATTTTATGTGTCAGTTTGACTTTTGCAACTACAAATTATTGTGGCAACAAATCGCAAGGAGTGCTCAACATCTCATACAAACACAAACAGGAACTATGTGCCACAATAACTTACTGCCCTTCATTGTAGAAGTTTTAATGGGGAAAGCGGCCAGTAGAGCACACATAGTTATAACTATGGGTATGATTATGGGTTCTTTGAGGCACTGATTTATGGCACAGATTGGGAAAAAGATTCAAAAAATGTTGTGTATGCTTTGGATTATGCTTTAAGTGGATGGAATTTTGGTAGATTGTGTTGTCAAGTGGTTTGGGCCAATACTTTTATAATTGGAGAATTCTATGTATGATAAAGATAGCATGTGTAATGTATGCATTAGTTTACGAAGCCATTAAGCTGATTGAAAAATGTATTTAAAGTTATACAATCGAAGCGGAAACAAATTAAGGCGAACAATTTGGTAAGCCTAAGCTTTTAACTATATTTTAACCCGATTTGTATCACTTTCGATTTGAATTGTATAAATAAATCATCGTAAGTCTGCATAAAAATCAAGAAAAATTGATTTCAAAAAAAAAAAAAACAGAAGACTAGAATTTAGTTATGACTTTCAGCGAAATTAAGTTGAAAATTAAATTTGAACAAATATTTGGGCAAAACGTAGCAAAAAGCAGTTGGCAAACATTTTGGGTGACACACAAAATTGCGTTAGCTGAAGATTTTAGTTGGCCAACTGTCACTAACGGCAGCAGCAACATCAACACACAAACTAGTTTTGTGTATACCCATACATTATAAACGCAAATATAAATACGAGTGAGATTAGTTTGCACTACGCGCATTGCTCATAATTAGGAAGTTGCAAATTTAGTGCCTGCCACTTTATGTTGCCTACTATTCGTGGCACTTGTGCGGAAATTTGTGTTCGGTGCCATAAAGCCCTTCCGCATTCGCTCATTTTAAAATCATCAGATTGGAACGATGTACACCACCCACTATAGTTGTTTGTGATTATAATGCGCAGCCGCTTTATGACTGTCTAGCGACTGCTTATACCCTGTAACTTACAAAGATATAGCAAGGCATCTTCGTTCATCCGGCTTACTGCTTAAACTCAATGATTTCAGGCACAAAAACTGAATTTGTATCAAATAAGTATTTAGTTTCTATTAAGTGCTTATAACTAGTGTCTGCTTGTCGAGCACTCTTGAGTGGAGCTCTCCTCCAACTAGTTCCCATTGTGTCTGCCTTACTTGCTGTGTTGGGCTATTGATGAGCTGTTGTTCTTTCATTCCCATTGTTATTGCATGCCCCACTAAACGACACTTGAGACCCGTTTCGGTCCATTCTACATGCTCCATGTTTGTTTACATTTGAATGTTTGCTTTGCACCACATCCTTCGTCTCTGGTGGATAAATGTGAAGCCACTTTGTTATGGCTCTTTTGGGCATAGCAGGAGTAGCGTCAAGTTAATTTAATTCTGTGTTCTTGCTTAATTGAGTGGCTGGTCAAGCCTTAGTTGAGTTGGAGTATGAAGGAAATGGAAACGTAGCGGAAAAGTTTAGATTACGAATTAGTTCCACTGAAGTCCTGGCCTACTCCAGCTTAGCATGGCTCTTATTGTGTATTTGGCCGTTTACACCATATTCTTAATGTATTTTCACTTTGTGTGGATAATATTGTTTAAAGAACGTTTCGCTTAGCAGGATACAAGAAATAGAATGTGTCATTTGATTTAATGGTTTCATCTTTAATTCTTTAAGCTTGTCTGATTGAAGTGAATTTCGAAATGCACCCAAGTAAAATTAAAGTGGTTTGCCTTCGAAACTTTCAAGTCTTATTCACCTAATTATAATATTTCTATAATTTATTGTGCTGTCATCTTCTGCAAGCTTCTCTCTGCCTCGTTAACTGCAGGTTTTGGCTAATTACACTTAATTACTCACACTTGGCTGCTTTTGTTCTCAAACTTCGAATTAATGACCTCAATTTAAGAGTCTCGAAGTCTTCTTACCAATTTTGAAATGTCATATTTGTTAATTTAGACTGGCATTTAATTAAGTACATGAAAATTGTTATATAGCGAGCGGGTATACAAGCATATTTACCGCTAATAAAACTGGCAGCAATGGGCGTAGGTAGAAAGTAACGACATAAAACAATGTAATGGAAAACGGTGCACGTGGCCAAAGTTGAAGAATAAATTGCCACAATAAATATAAACTCAGTCATCGGGCAACAATAATGTCAAGTACAAAACACGAACACCAACAACAACAACAACAATTGTTGCAAAGAGCAATAGCAATAGCAACAACCACAACAATATCAATAATAATGTGCTTACGCACAAGCGCCTTTCATATAATAGCCTCAAAACAAAAACAAGAAAAAAAAGGCAACGGAAACTGTTGTACAGCGAGCATTGAAAGAGAAAGTCGAACAACAGCAAACCGAAAGGAAGAAGAAAAGTGAAAGATTTTTCAATGCAAGCGTGACGTGTCCTAAGTTTTATACGATGTGAAAATTAAATTTTCGCATGTCAGCGTTAAATTTATTTCCTTTTCTTTGTCATTGCCATCTCTCATTGCGTAATGAGTAACCTTGAAGGTGGCACAAACTGACAGCAACCTCAACAGGTGCTATTTATATATATGCTTTTCATTACGACATTATTTTTTATTGAATATGTGTCGTATGAGAGAAACACATTAGAGAAGATTTTGTTGCAGAATAGATGACTTAACATTACAGCTAGAAATACGTAATTGATATCGATTTTTCTAAGTGATTGCCAGATTGTGATATCCAGAACCGTTAGTTAATTGATGACCAAGTGTCTGTTTTCTCGGAGTCCTATAAATAATACAAAGCATTCTAACTGCCCAGCAAATTGAATTTTGGCCAACCCTCACTTGAACTTTGCCCTTATGCTGCCGAATATAGAAGCGAGTTGAAGCTTGGTACATTTGGCCCTTTCGGTGTCATCGGCGTAATATATTTCAATTTCAATTGTCCTTAACACGCCAGCAAAAAAAGGGCAGCAGCAGCGAGTACAAAGCCGGTTGCAAATTGCACTTGTCCCTGCTGCACTTGCAACTAGCAACTACCAACTAAAAACCATAACCATAACCACTTCCCTCTTTGCATTTGAGTGTATTCTTTATTAAAATCACCAGTAACTAAGTGTTTTTCCCTTCGCTCCTTGTATCCTATAGTGGTGGCATGGGTTGGCCACATTTCTGCTTTCCTCTGAAACTTAATAAAAATAAATAAAACTATAGCAATATTAATATTGTTTATTGATGTTTATCAAGCACTCTTTGATTTATTTATATCAATGGGAAGTGAGACTTTGAAACAAGTATTAAGTATTGCAACTCAGATATATTGACTACAGAGTATCTCCAAGTCGAGTACTCTCTAATTGGAAATTGTTACATTTTATTTCCATTTCCACCGAAAACGAAGAGTTCTTTCGGCCACATAGTGTTGTTTAAAAAAATGAAATAAATTCTAGAGATATTATTTTTGGGCAACTTTCGTGCTGCTGTGCATTGCTTGTGGGCATTTTTAATTTGGTTGCAAACTTTGTCCGTGCCAGGTTTGAGTTACATTTTAATAATAAATATATACGAGCGCCATTTTGCTTTATTTCGGGTTCATAAATAGACCGGAAATGCTGTAATGGACGGACGTCCAAGGAAGCGGAAAACGTTACTTACGGCTTGTGGGGAGAACCCTTTGAGAAAAGTAGTTACAGCTGGTAAATGTAACTTTTTTAAGAAATAAAATTTAAGAAAAATGCCAGACCGTTGAGCCTTTAAAGTTCAGTTTCTGGGTACCCAAAACAATTACATGATGAAATTGAAGTATTCTCAACATTCGTAACAAATCGAGCTGAATTTAAAGTTTGTACAAGATTTCTTTACTTGGCTGCGAAATTTCGGCAGCAAATTTTCAGAGCTTAGCGACACGACACGTAATCAAATTGTCAACAAATGGATTTCTTTCGCCTGGCACGTGACCAACGTGACCATGGCCCCAAAAGGCAGAATAGGCTCGCAGAGCCACTTGAGGCTTGCTTTGGTCTTTGTGTTGTGGACCCTTGGGCTTGCAGCGGCATCTTCATAATTTCCAAAGCAATGTGCAATGCATATCAAATAGTTTGTCGTTTGTTTGCCTTCCCAAACTTTGGAATGACTGACTGGCAGGCAAGGCAGGCCGCTTTTTTCGGCATATGGAGCGTATGCGCATTTAAATGCTGTGGGCCAACGTGTTGCGAGCAGCTGTCGAAAGTTTGTATAGCCTGTCAATCAGCGCATCGATCGAGTGTTGGCTGTCGAATTAAGCGCTCAACTTGCTGTATAATTGAAATTGATTGTGTGCACAATTAACACGTCTTTTTCACACGTTTAACAATAGGTAAAATAATGTTTAATTAAGTGGGGAAATAAACAACAAACACAGATTGGCAAATACTAACAGATGTGTAGTTAGCCAAGTTAAGCTGAGCATTGTCTATTTCATTTGCAACAGTAGCCATATGAAATGACATGGCCAAAATCAATCAACAGAGTATCTTCTAGTTCATATATACTCCTACTCGTTATCATGTTGTCATATAAAATATGAAATTAAGTTATATTGCTAATTAATTATTATATTATCTGGAAAATAATTTGAAAATAACAATTGTCAACGGTCTGACCAAAACAAAGCTATCAAAGCTGGCATTTTCAACCAGCATGCAAATAAAACTCTTATCGAATAAATTTCTGCAAGCCTTGCCTGTTATGAGCCACTTCTGATAGTCATAAAAACAAAGCCGATTTTGCTTTATTTATGAACGCATTTGACTTCTGTACAAGTGTGTGTCTTTGTGTATGTGAGTTTGTGTGTGTCTCTGTATGTGTGTGTGTCTCATTATGCCTTATCTATTATTTGCCTGCATTTATGTTGATCTGAACCCAGCTGAACAATTAAGTAAGCCTGGTTATACAAATTACCCCACATAAATTCCATTAATTGCCCCACTGCTGTGGAAAACACAGCACAGTTTTCTAGCTTTGCGTTGTTATGGATGATAATCAGCGTTATGCCGCCAGTTTGGGATCATATTCATTTATTCTTTTGTATTATGCAAAATAGGAGAAGTGGCAAAAAAGATATGTGCCGATTTATTTAAACGCTCTGAAAGGTTTTACTTAAATACATAGTCAACGGCAAATATTACACATACATATATCTTGTAGTGGAAGCTGATTAAAAATGCAACATAAAACCCTTAATTCGCTTTCAGGGAAACGTTATTATTGCTTAGTTACTCACCGTTTGGTCATTTGCTAACCTACCTTCAAATCAAAATATTAGTTGTTCCCTCTAGTCCTATTTGGGATCCCATCGCTATTTTCACCATCCGAATATAAGGAGAAAGCAAAACTTTCTGCCATTAAGTTTCACTTAGGGGCATCAAGAGTTGTGGCAAGTATTTTGTGTATTGTTATGGAACGAAAGTTTGCCACACCTCGTTTTCTTAAATGCACTTTCATTACAGTGGCTTATGTGTGTATAAATTGCATTAATTTTTGGAAAATTAATAACCCATTCAGCTTTATATTTATGAGCCCAACTTGTCATACTTTGGCGAATTGCCATCCAAAATATTCGAGTGGGGCAACAGCGAGCCTGGCTTATTAAATTAATAGCCTGGCTTTATGGAACCTGCCTATGAAATTGTTTCCCTTGGCTCCTCAATGTGCGTGCCACTTTCATCGACCTTCCAGCACGAATGCAATCAATTGTTGTGCAATCAGTAGGTTTGTCATTGGAACAATTTTGCCAATATTTGTCAGGTGGCAACGAACAGAGATGGTGGCAAGTTTAGTGAAAGCAAACATGCGAGAACTATTAAGGTTAAGACAAGTGTCAAAAACTAAAAAAAAATCGTGCTTGCCGTGTTAATAATTGAGCACGCTCTCTTCTCCAGCTTAGTTTGCGTGTGATAGATCGAAACAAAAATTCAAATGAATTTCCACATAAAGCAAAATGTATTTATTTGATAAAAATAATAACTCGTCTGCGGCACGTGCAACAAAACCACGTTTTGCCCCATATCGAAATATGATATTCAACATATTTCAATTGAAGTTGTCATGCGAATTGCCCTTCTTGAAACTGGACCTTAACTCTGATTTCTGCTGCGCTTTCTTATTTATTTACGACTGTCATTAAGGTGCATGCACGACCGACCTTACAGTTTATGGCCTAGCCCAACGACTACCAATTGGAATGGAAACCGTACAGCAGTTAGAAAAACAGCTAGCCAAAGTTCACCACTGAGCACTGGCCATATTCCTGCCCCAGCAGCTGTCTCCTGCATAACTCATTTGCTTTCATATGCTCGAAAGAAAATATGGAAGAGATAGAACTTTAATAAGCCAAAGCAGCAGACTGCGAGCATTTTGCATGGTACGTAAAAACACGATTAAAATGCAACAATTTAATTAAAGTAATAAATTTCAAGGCATTTGTGCTACCTGCGCCGCGCAATATGACTCAAGTGCGTTGTTGTGCAATGGCGCTGAAGCCATTTGTCTTACTACAGCCTGGAAACAGCTATGTGTGGCAAATAATGTCCTAAGTAGCAGCTAAGGCAAAGCACAAAAATCAATATGTGCAAAATGTAAAAGAAAACTCTTTGTTAGGGGCATAAAATAAAACATATATGTATACCAGTGTGAGATTTACATTTAACATTTCTCTTATACAAGAGAATCATTAGATTTGTGTGCACAGATAAAGCTAACAGGATTAGTGAGACATCTTAATCTTGCAGAATTACTCTATAATGCCTTACCAATCAAACTAATGGCAAGTACATCATTAAAATATGCTTTCGCTGCAATCTGATTAATTCTATTGTTTTCGTATTTGAGTTGTCTACCCAACTATTCGAAAAACTCGCACAAGATCTCGTTAAGCATTTGCACTTTAATCAGCATTTCTGTGCTCTTAAATCGTTCGGTTTATTTTCCATGGGAGCCAGCATGCCATGACCACGCCTTCTATCTGCTGGCCCCGTTGGTTGGATGCGCTAATGAAAGGAAAACTGTTGGTAACAGCAAGATAGCAAACAACTACAAGGCAGCTGCTTTAGACATTTCCCAACTTTTCACCAGCACCAACAAAATACTTGCAGGAAAGACGCCATACGAACCGTTGCTAATGAATTTTAATTACGTAAATAAGTTAGCTTGGCCAGTTGTTGTCAATTCTCAGCAGTTGTTTTTTTGTTTCACCACGTCTAAGCGCAGCTGATGACTTTGGCTGGTTGAGTAAAGGAACAAAATAAAAGTAAGAACAACAATCATAATAAAGCAGCTTAGGGAAGCAAAAAAAAGATGCTCTGCTTGACAAATTTTCTTTGTTGAGACGGCAGGAAACGGAAATGATTTTCGCTGCCTTTCCCAAGGACAAGTCACCAGCTTGCTAGAATATGGCAAATGGCTTATAATGCATTAATTAGGTATTAAACAAGTTTGACGTTGATGCGCTCTTGCTACCGCCCTCAAATTACTCCGTTATATGGCGGCAAACAGTTATTTAATTGGGTGCTTGCCTCCCTTATGTGCCACGTTCTGATGTCTTTTTTTTATTTGCCCAGAGTTTGCTTTTGGCATTTTGAGCACAATTTTGTTGTAAGGCAAACACTTGCGTGTCGATGCAAAGGTGTAAATTTGTTACCTGTGCTTGTGCGGTTTCTGTGTAAGGTTATTAATTTCATTTTCCACTCGAGTGCACTCCGCATCTGCCATTTGGCTACGGCTCATTTTTTGTTTTGTCAGGTTTAATGAGCCGCATGCAAAATTTATTTAATAACTTTGCCACGCGTTATTCGGCTCGTTTTATGACAGCACTAAAATTGAGGCCATTAAGCGAGGCAAGCAGCAGCTGGCCCTTTTCATGTTGGAGTCGGAATTATTTAAATTGATCGGTATTAGTTTTAGTGGACTACCACATCAATTTAAAATTAATAGTGGATATCAAGTATTCCAACATCCCATTAATAATTGAATTCATTTAATGCTCAATTGATTGTCAAATAAAATATTAAATGCTTTAAATCTATTTCGACAGCTTTTAAATAAATGACAATTTCGAATAATTTTGTTCAATGTCATTTAGTCGACCACAATTTCCGGATATACATTTGTCCAGTTGTTCGGTGATTAATTGCCAGCACTATATATAATACACAGTCGACATTCGAAAAGAAAGCAAATAAAACATGCATTTACTACCATTGAATGATTTAATGCCTCTGGCAGAACACTTTTGGACAGCTGTCTGAATAGCAATGGGACTACTGTTACCACTTGACACTGGCAAAGCCATCAACAAAATTTGGCCATCCCCGTTTCAGCTTTTACGCCTTGCACACCTGACTGGCCACCGCCCACTGGCCATCTACCGTTGCCTGCCCCACATGACTGCCACCACGGCGGCCACAGCTCAACAAAACAACCTTGCAAAAATGCACAATACAACACAATATTTCAAGCCACAAAACTGTTTCTGCTTCGGTTTCCTTTGTTGTTGTTTGTGCTCTTGTTGCTGCTTTCACTGATAGTGTTGGCCAAAAAACCTTACGTGTCAATTTACTATAACTTATTCAAGGAAAGCATTTTGGTATCTGCGTGAAAAAAGCCATAAAAAATGAACGCTGACCCAAACAGAAAGACAGTCCTTACATGAAAAGCAAAGCTTACTCAGTCCCGCCCTTCTATATATCCTATTTATAAACATTAATGTTGGGGTTTTATTGTGTAAGCCGGAATTAGAGATTCCATAAACATATTGTAATCATATTTATTCGCTCATAAACCCAAATACTAACTGTGCTCTTTGTACACAACTCATTTCACAGGGTATCTTGCTGCCTAACAACAACTAGTGTTGCAATGTTTATGGTTCCATTGATGGTCCCCGCCCAAAAACTCAGACACGCAGAGAAGTTACGCTTCAAGTATATTAGCAGAGCTCTTGCCCTGAGTTCTTGGCAGAGTGCCAAAAAATTCTTCAACATTTTGTGGGACTCAATCAGTAATCGATCGATTTTTGTAGAGGTTTGTCCGCTCATAGAAGTTAATTGCTTTGCAAAACTTGCCATCAGAAAAGTTATCCAAAAGGGGAGAAAACAAACAGCAATAAAAGAAGAAAAAATGCTGTCACAGAGTTTTATATAAGCATGACTGGATTCTTATTAAAAATCAAAGTTTTTACTTAACTTTTGATAGATACTTAGGCAGAGTGACACTTTTGCTATAATTTCTTTTGCATCTTTGTATATTTGATTACAGCAAAAGCCGCAACAAAAATTCAAGCCGTCTTTCGAGGCCACAAAGTGAGAGAAACCATGAAAAAATCGGAAACCAAAACCACTACCAACAATGGCAGCGCCATCCCCGCTGCTGCTGCCGCCGCCGCCGCCGCTGCTGCCGCCGAGGCAGCCTCCTCATCTGCGGAGCCCACCAAAGCGGAGCTCGAGGCTGAATTCGATCCGAACGACAAAGGTAAGCGTATTCCAAATGAAAGTACTCAAAAGTGTTAAGCAAGATTGAAGATTGAAGCGTACAAACGGATGGTATTAGTTTACAGTCAGCAAATATTTACTTTGACCAACAAAAGATTGTCCAAATATATACGAGTTGAACGATGCACTCCGGTTACTGAAGATGGCCAAGGCGGATCTAAAGAAAAATTCAAAAAATGCGAAAAATACTCAAAGACACAGAAACTTTGGTGTACCTGGAGACGTGCTGTATTTTATTTCATTCAAGTGTTTGTTGTCGCTGCAACCAAAATCTGAAAGAGCTGCTTAATTCTAAAATTGGTTTAATGAAGAAAAATCCGCAACGAGCTCATTGCACGCTTGATTCGCTTAGATTCCATAAGTGTGTCTCATTAAAACTACATCTAAATTTCGTATGTAAGCACATTCACAGTCATATATACACACACGCAAGACAACTTGAGAGCTTGAGAGGTTGAGAAGTGGAGAACCTTATACGTTATCCAACTTGGTCATTATTAGCTCAAGTCGTGACACAGTTGCGAGCGCCTTGACTAAGTGCTATCTTGTTAACCTGCTTGCTCATGGCAAGCACATTAATCATGACCTACACTTGCCGAAACTCTCATGTATATTTATTTGACACATGCCGTCAGCTCATTCTACACCCCATCCTCGGCCTGCCCCTCCTCTTCGTAACGCCATAACTTCATTTTCAGGCATAGTCCTCGGGGTTTGCCTTCTCACATCGTTGGCAAATCAACAACTTTGCACCCATGCTGAAATTACAGTTTGTACAAGCTTTCCCTTGTATGTAATGAAAACTTTGGCGTTACCGTTACGCAATTTATTTTCCGAGTGTAAGAAAAATTTGTCACAACAACATCGGTTGCGTAGCGGCGTTGGCTTAGACCTGCCTGCGAATGACAGCGGGCTCCACATGGATATGTGTATGCAAAGTTTAAAGGCAGGCTACGCCCCGGCCCCCGCCCAATGGGTATCTAATTGTGTCTCTGACAGATCCGCAACTCTTATAAATAACGCAAAAACTTCAAGCGACACAGCGGCATTCATCCCCGGGAGAGCAGTGACTGAGGATCTGCTACTGGCTTCAACGTTTAACCCTATTAAGCCATAAGCAGCCACTGACAATACTTAGCCATAATTTCGTGGAAAGATAGTCAGGCCGGCAGACTGGCAGACTGACAGACTGGCAGACTGCCAGACTGGCGTAGCTGCTCATTAAAAACTTAAAGCGTGTCATCAAGGTGCATAACCAACGAGCACAATGTCAGTCTCACATGGTCTCCCCAAGCCAGGTAGACAGGCTCCGCCTCTGTCGCTGCCACTGCTTAATTGCGATGCTCAACCCTGGCTCACAGATACATTTCATATACATATGTGTGTGACAATGGGCGGCAAAGGCTAATTAGACGCGGTTCACAAGTCAAAGCGATGTGCAAATGCATGGAAAACCCTGCAACTTGTTGTTGCACAGCACTCAATTACATCAGAACAAGTGGAACAAGAACACTTCTCTGAAGGCCACACATCAGTCAGACCACATTTCATCTGTCACCTTGAAAAGCACATTGTTCCTATGCTTTTTTGTTAGTATTATAGCCATGAATGAAGGATGGTATGTATCAAATACTGAAGATATCAATACTCTTCGACGTAATTTTAGCCATATTTAGATCGAAAAATGGCATATCAATTCACTCAGAAATGATTAATTGGAAAGCCTTAAGTCATCAAATGGGGATTCATTTATTTTCATTTGTTTAGTTTCAATTCCAGTTTTCTAACTATTGTTGTGTCATAAAGTTTATTTTCTAAGCCCCTTTGAATGTGTATATATTCGTGGCTGGTTTTTTATAGTATTGTTCATTAATATACATTTTCTGCCGTGTTTGCACAAGAAACTTTCTTTGTTTCAGACTTTAAATTCACACCTGGCTCACAGCTGGTCGTATCCAGCAAACCGAAGCTTAAAACATCAACATTTCACAAAGTTGGCTGCCACAACAAAAATGGACGGCCAGCAGCTGGTGTTGGCCTAGTTTTCAAATTTTTACCCAACATATTGCACTGTTTTACATAGCGATAAACAACAAGTAAACCACAAGAACAGCCGTGGGGCCGTTTCAAATTATTTAGTCAGTGCTTGGCTTACGCGAATGCAATAACGTCCATTTGGCATGCAAATGAGCCAAAATACCAGGCACACACACATAAACACACGCACATACACATACACATATACATACGCACACACAGTACGTGAGGGGATGAACAAAAATGGGAAGCCAAATTTGAAAGGATATTTTCTTGTTGCATTCGTATTTGGCAAAACAATGTGGTTTTGGCATTTCGAGAATTTGCTTTGTGCATAAAGTACAATCGTTTAAGAGAAAATAAACACACACAACACACTCACACACACACACACAAAAGACACTTATGTGCACATAATGCAGGCATACGCTTAAAACATTTAGCCTAATGCCCTTGAAGGTCGACCAGTTGTCTGGCAATTTGTTTTGCGGCCATGTCGATTGCCATTTTGGCCTCATTTCGCTTGCATAATCATTTTCCTACTAATTGTTGTTTACTGCAGGCAAAGTATTTCCCAGTGTTAAATGCCTTTTGAGACCGTGTTGCGTGTGGCCAACGTTGCGTATGGGTAACTTTGAGAATTATTCGAGTATTTGCATGCAATTATTGAGTCGGTCATTAAAATGCAAATATCTGCAAAGGTTTACGATTTAACCACTTAGGCACTAATTGGCTTACTAATAAGACTTTATACTGTGTTCAAGGATTGAGCCCAGCTATAATTACACATTAAACACGTTTTCAGCACAAATTATTGTGGAGTTTGGATTATGTCGTCTAGTATACGGATGGAGTGGGTGTTTTGTAAATGTATCCTTTTAAACAGATTAGTATTTGTGCTGTTGGTGGAGATAAAGCCCAAACACATCATCACTGCCCTAATAATAACTTTCCAACACTTTTGCAGCCTTAATTACGCTTAGATGAATGTTGAGAGACGGAAAGAACGCGCAAAAGAGATTACTTATAAGTCTTCAGTAAGTCCAAACACATGGAGCGGGTTTATTGGCTCGGTGCGTGTCAGCCGGATGTTGAGAGTAACAACAACCACATCTGCGATAAAGCAGACGCAAGGTTTTTTTTCTAATTGGATTTTCGGTTTTAAGCGCAGTTGTAATTTCATTTACACCACAACAAAGCATAGCCACTGAGCGATACATTTAAGTACAATGTTAAGTGCGTTGTTGTTAGTCTTGTTGCTTATTCACAGCTGCGCCACAAGCAGAAAACCAAACAAAAAGGCGGATCTGGCAAACACGCGCCGAAATGCGGCCGTATTAAAACAACAAAAAAAGCCGAGGGAAATAACACAAAACGTACAACGAACATGGAATACGCAAAAAGCAGCATGAACTAAAATGTTTCGGACGCTGAATTGGCGCTTTTTTAACAATCCCACACTAATGCGTGCACACACACACACACACCCTAACACACACCGACACACATTTACACCTCTAGGCTTGAGCTCAGGTGTTCCGCAATGTAGGCAACACAAAAGCAAACTCCTCAGCGGCCCCTTCAAAAGAAAACAGGCGACAACATTTCAGTGACGGTCGCTTAATTTATAATGCACAGTGGCCAAAATAAAAAACTGCCATAGATTACCACTGCGACAGTATGTCTGTGCGTGTGTGCAAGTGTGTGTGTGTGTGTGTGTGTGTGTGTCTTTTGGGTATGTTTGTTAGACAGCTGGGTTTGTATTTATTAGGCATGCTGCTAAGCGTTTTGGAAAAGCTCTTTCTGGTCTGTCGCCCTGTTGGCGACCGCATTTTAAATATTTTAGCAACTTTCCACCTTTAACGCAGTCCTTTTCTTGCTCTTATACTAAAAATTCCAATGCACAAGTGGAACAACCTTTATATATAAATAAATATGTTTATTGTTGCTTTCGAATTCCACTTTGTAAATATTTAATTGTGGTTTCAATACTTAATTTGCATACTTGCTTAGTTACTTGCCCAAAATTTATGACGGGTTTGCTTACCTTCTGTATAATCCTCGACCTCAAGTCAATTTATGGTCTGTTGGGATTGGTTTACCCTTTGTAATTGTGAGCTAATCACCCTTTATAAATTCATTTCAAAAATATTAAGCAATTAAAATGAAAATTACGAGTTTTTTGACTAACAAGTTTATTTCTAAACTTTACACATTCCATAAATTACTGATACTTTGTTGATCTACTCAACACCTGCAATAAATTGTATTTAGTCTTTAAGCCAGTAGTAAATTAAGCCTGGGATTAGCTTGAAGCACTGCTGACGTTTAATTAGTTGAAGCAGCCCCAAAAACTCCATTTTAACCCCTACCAAGTTGCACAATAAGCCATAAGCTGATTTTGTGCCTGGCTTTATATTAATTAAAGTTTTTTGTTTGATTTGTCGTGGTCTCATTCCTATGTTGCTGTTGACAGTGTGTTCGTGTGTGTTGGTGTGGGAATGGATATGGGTGTGGATATGGGTAAATGCAGCACACAGTTACGTTCACAAATTCCCATTGGGACTGTCGACCAATGTCATTTGGTTGGCTTAAGTACGATTACCACACGAGAATTTATACGTGTTTGAGCTTAATTAGCAACACAATCTCGATATTTATGCGATATTCATTTCAGTGTAAATTATGACTTAATATGGACAAAGAGACAAAATACTATAAATATTCATAATGAAAACTGTCCACCATCTTTGACCTTCATTTTTAATTGCGACACCACAGTGAGCACGCAATTATCTTTGGCAACCTCTGCATACTGTCAAAGAAGATTTATTTGCGGTCAAACAACTGACAACAAAGAATGCCAGCGAAATGAAAATCAAACCTCTTTGGTTAACCACTAGACTTAGTGAGCGGAAATTGAAAAATGGGCTTAGTATTTCGTGGTGGACCAAGGCTAGCTCTCTTGGTCACCGCAAACCCTAGATAGAATGAGAAAACGGAATAGGTAAGAGTCAGAATCCTGAAACATTTTTGTTTTTTTTTATGGCCTGTTTCCGAACTTGACAGCCTTGGCAAGCCATTTGTTTTTCCTCTTCTTTGAGCGAGCTTATTATCATTGCCCACTTTTCAATTGGTTGGTCGTCCTCTTACCCTGCACAACAGATAGAAAAGGTATATTTAAAAATATCTAAAGAAAACAAATTGCTCTTACCTGTATAAATTTACTTTTTATACATATATAAAGTGCCATTAAAAGAGTCTATTAGTTCAAAATATTTACATTCCCATTACAAGAATAAATTGCACACTTATAAAGAAGCCATAAACTTGTACATCAGTTGTAAATTTACAAGCACATAATTTTTTATCCATTTGGCAAGGAAGTGCCAACAAGATGACCAATTATATTTTGCAGCAATTCGGTTCTTGACTATATAGTTAGGTATGCTTCTTGTTTTTACTGTGCACGTGTAGCGCAAAAGTAATTAAAATTCAGATTTATGACAAAGACTTAACAAAGTTATTATCGCAGCTGCCTGCGAATGACAGACACAGCCAAGCAGAGGCGAAAGAGCTGACGATTATTAAGTATTACATGCCTGACAGAGACAGCCACACAACCACTTAGCTCGTTATTCCCACTTACCCTCACAGAAGGTATACAAAATCTGATGCCTTTTTGAGGCAATTGGATAATGAATATTTATGCTGACAAGAGTAGCTTCGATCAAAAGTCTCATTTTATTATTTGGTTAACTAACAACTGAATCGTTTTCTGAGTATATTTTATATATACAAATATTAAGTTGATTGTCGAGAGATCTTCATTGCATTTAAGTAAGAGTACTTCTAGTTCGTTAGTCGTAGTTGTGAAATCTTCTATTCTTTTCTTTAAAAACATTATGTGCTCATTATGCGCGTGTCTGTGTCTGCACTTGTTCTCTGTATATGACACAATTACTTAGCACACGTCACAGGTTTTTCACTGTTGTTAATGACACCCAAAACAACACTTCCACACACACACACACACACATATATATATATACTCACACATTGTCTCGAGCATCTCGTGTGTGCCTTGCTTTGTTTTATTGTTAATATAAAATTTGCATTGTTTTTGTGCAGTGCGAGATGAATGTGGGTCAAGAGCGTTGAATGCCACATAAAAGTGGCAACACACGACCAAGGGTGGTTGTTCTTGTCGTATTGTTGTCCAGTAAGCACTCTCTCAATAATACCAATAATCATCACACCGAAGGGCAGCAGACGTGGTTGAAAAATTGAGTGAAAATCGCAGCATATTTGCCCAAAAATATACACAAACACAAACACGATACACAGGTCGTATGATTGATTAGCTTTGTGCATTGGGAAGTCGCTGATGGAATCTGGAAAAATGAAGTTTTTGCAAGGTCAGCAAAGCCATCAGCTTATTTTACCTGATTTCGAAATCCAATGGATGTCAGATTTCAGAAATGAAGACAAAGTAGTCGAACAGGTAAAAGTAATCCACAGAACAAGCTAGCAGCTAGTGATGATGGATTAAAAGTAACTGAAAAATGAGCTAGAATTATGACTAGGATAGTAGAAAGTACAGCGAATCTCTCTTAGTTATTGATGGTCAATTATGACTTCGTAGGTAAATAAAACTACTTATATACTAAGTTAATCACTCAATGAGAGATAGTGAACTGAAGATTCATGTTAATACAAAAGTCATACTTCCATAACTTTTAACTTAACTTTTAACTTAATGCATTGTTAGATACAATATTTTATAGTCAAAGTTTGACAAATTGACTTAAACTGCTCTTCATTTAAACAAAAACATGGCAACCGTTTTTGGCATCATTTTCAAATGGAATTCATACAGAATTTTAACAGTAAAAAATCCCCTTGAGGATGTTCCATATTATACAGTTTTATAACTCACTCAAAACTGGAGCGAATTTCTTTTACAATTCATTGCTTACCATGATTTGACTTGTATGATAGAGTTTATAAATTAGTCTCATCTACTATATGGCAAACTTTTTTACATAATAAAACTTTCCTAAAATCCACAACCCTTTTGACCAAGTTTTATAGCTACAGGGAATTAAAATGCAAATCGCTAAAGTCATGTCAAACTTTAACTATTTAATTATAATTAAGTCAAGCTTAAACTTTTCAATATCATGCTCTAATACGTTTTTAATTTAAAGTTAAAGTTGAAATGCAATAAAATTCGCCGCTGACAAGTGCCGAACATGACTAACAACAACGTCATGCTACCGAGTCTGAGCATGTCGAGCCTGAAAGCTTTGCCAGGATAGTCAGACAATCAGGCCTAGATTCGATCGATTGGCCGGGAAGCGTTTCACATGCAACTCGCTTGCCAAACATCAAGCTAGCTGCCAGTTCGTGCCGCTGGCCACAGGTACAACTGCGTTAGGTGCAAAGTCAAACTGGCAACAACATACAAACTCAATTTATATGCACCAGTCAACAGGAGCATCCGAACAGAGCAGCACTGAGCTGAGTCCATGTGCATGTTCTGATTTTAGGCAGAGTTAGCTGGCATGGGCCATGTGCTGTGACAGGACACGCTCAGTACGTGAGCGAGTGGAGAACATGTGTTACATTGCCCAGACATCCTTAGCCGAAGCGTGACAGGCACGAAAATGCTACTATTGCTCCCAGAAAGTTTTCATAATCGGTTTCGCTTCAATTTCGGTGGTAATTTACCAACTTTATTCACAGATTTGCAACTAAGCGCTTATTGTTTCACAACATTTAAGTGCTTATCCAATCTATCAATTTCAGTTCTTTATTTAATTACAAACAGTTTTTGCTGACGCTGAATAGAAAATGCTATTTTGCTTTTTGTTTGTTTTAGAAACTTTTTAGAGCATGTTTATGCTCTAGCTAAGTGAAGGTTGCTCAGCATTTTGTCACAGGCCCATTTTGTGCCTCCTGTAACTTGGCTCATAAATGTCACAGTAAGGCCTTAGGGCTGGCAGTTTCGAGCTATTTGCACGTGTTGAGCGTATTTTAAATATTTTATAAATAAACAAAAATGCAGCACGACTGACGCGGCACGTGAGCCAACCCGCAGTCACGTTGCTTACACGCCGTATGTGTTATTTGATGGCATTTACTGGCCAAGACTCAACCACAATTAGTTGAATATGCTAAAAACACACGAATGGCATGCGAGTTCAGCATCAGCATCAGCATCAGCAGCCACTGAAGCCAATTTCATTTGAACGCCTAATTGCGTTTAATATTTGACCTGGCCCTCAAGGAGCAGGGCACCAGAGAGTCTTGCCAAATTAAATAAATGTACATTGTTCAGCTAAGCGAAATCCCAACAGAAGCGCAAAGCGTAATCAGAAAACTTCAAATGAGAATTTCTCAACATTTGCATAAATGCGCAGTGCAGAAAAAACAGGGGGAATAGCAAATAAGAGAAATATCTGGCAACCGCATTACATAACGTAACTTGCAGTTAAGGTAAGCATACAACTGATTCTCATCTTAGGGAGGCAAAATAAATATTTTATGAATGCTAAATGCATTCGTACGAAACGAAACGAATGCATGAATAACGACACAAATATCTGCTCTTGAATTATTAGCCAGATTGTGCCACAACGAGAATAATAATCACAGCCATAAAATAAAGTTAGACAAATGAATGTGACTTAACATGTCATACAAGAAATAACAGCATTTTTTAAATTTAAATATAAAAATTTAAGAACCCTCCTACAAAGGCCGATGGGCAGCCCTTTTTTAGCTGACACATTTGTCCTGAGCTTAGCTGAATTTCTTTTGAGTATTATACAATTAATTGCTAATTACTTTTGGTGACGCTGCGAAAAAAAGGACCTCATTAGGGAGACTGATGCAACAAGCTTATATCTTTTTTATTAACAACTTTGAGCTGGCAAATTATGGAGCACGTACTTGTGACTTGACCAAAGTGGTGGCCCCATTCACATGCATTCGTTGCTGAACATTACAAATGATGCTGAATTCTGTTTCAGACTTTTTGCGGCTGCCTCATGCATTTAATATGCAATCAGCATGCGGCAAAGTTGCTGGATTTCCACTCTCGTTTTTCCCTGTGGCTAACCGCAGTGGACATATTGCGTATACGTAATGTGATTAGTCTGACCATCATGGGAGCAGGCGCACCAGTATCTCGACAGCCTCCATTTAGCTGCGAGCTTGTGAAGAGCGTTTGGGGAGCATTCGTTCTGATGTCGATTATTTCGCATGCAAGCGAATGGAATATTTACAGCCGTCGCAGATTTTACACACAGAATACGCAGTCAGGGCCTGTATATTGTCTCCACAGGGAATGGAAATGTGCTGAATATTTTGTTAATACCAAAATATATCCAGTGACAGATGCGAGTGAACAGATGTAAACTGGTTTGTGTCCTATTTAAAGTACATATATCAGCCACGAAAATCAATGTTTGGCTCTCTAAACTGTTAAGGCTATTGCCAGCACAAGTATTATGACTACCGAAACTATTGGTATGGTCTATCTTTACATAGTTTGGCAGTTATACTGCCAATCGTCATTCCCAAATTGTTAAAAAATAAACTGATTTTCAAACGCAAAGAAACGTGATGGTCAATATTTGCTGTGTAACTAAAACTTGTGTGACCCAAAAAGGCAATAACTAGTTCTAGTATGACGCCACATGAACAGCAGTTAATTAAAACTACATAGTTTGAAATTGTTTTGTATGTACATAGTTTAGTCTAAAGTTTCAATTGAGAAGAAAGAAAAAAATCGTAGTGTTGTACTTAGTACGGTCAACAGAAAGCACTTAGAATGGCGGAAATGTGCACAAAACTTTGCTATTAACTAATTTATTTAGTTTTGGGGCTCTGGCCAAGTAGCCACTTAAAAGTAGTGCAACAGATACATCAATTAATACCCTATCTATCTTTCTCTCTCTCTCTCTCTCTTTCACATTTTCGTTCTCTTCTGCACTCGCAGAGCTGTGCCATGCCGCGCTGAAGATCCAGTCGACTTTCCGTGGCCATTTGGCACGCAAGCTGGTCAACAAGGATGAGCCCGAGGATGAGGACATTCAGGAGATAACCAAAAAGGTGGCCGAGGAGCTGGACATTGATCTGACCGATCCGGAGCTGAACAAGGCTGCCACCAAAATTCAAGCTTCGTTCCGTGGCCACAAGACACGCAAAGATACCACTAACGAATAAGCTGAACGAGGAGCTGTCTTTTTTGAATTTGTTGCTGTCGACTGTCCGCAGAGCAGTCAACAAAATAAAAATTTATTAAATAAACAAAACAAAACAAAACAAGAAAAAATTGGTAAAATGTAACTGTGCAAAGCCTAGGCAGAAGCTTGCACTAAACTTTTTAGTAAATATGTTAATAAATAAAAATGATATTTATGAGCGAAGCAAAATTGTCATTGTAATAATAATATATATATATATATTAATTCATTAATTTTTAAGCAATAATTAACTTGATTAAATGGCAATTATTATACCGAACCTTTGAGTTGTTCTCAGTTCAAATAATTTTGAAAAAAATAACGCTTTAACGATCTTAGAATAAATACTATGTCGTCTTAATTTATAGATTGAATATATGTTGGATATGTTGTATGAAATCATTTGCTGGAGTTTTCTGCATAAATTTCATTCAAAATAAAAAGTAAGCCCGACCCGAGCCAATTACTAGCTAAAAATATAGCTTTAACTGTCTACCACATTTTGATTGATAAACAAAATTGACATTCTGGATATATAGGTTTGTTTTTTTTTTTTTTTCATTTCAATAAAGAATTATTAAATTATGCAATATATGCGAAATAAATTCGTTAACGCTTTTTAACATAATCTCCATAGTTTGCATAATACAAATTGCTTATAAATTTCTTACAATTGTTAGAAATTGAAATTATCCATTAATTCAATAAATTTAATTTACTTTTAAATTTGCTAATAACAAACCCAAACTTAATAACTTAAAACCTAAATCTAATGGCAAAGCAGTGTTAAAATTCAATTTGCAAAGCATATTATAAAGGCACGATGTTCCAAAATTTATTGTAGGGCAAAACAATGAAGACAAACCCAAGGGAAATGCTGAAACATTTTTAAAACTTAACCGGTTTGTCTGGCCAAAGCCAAAAATCCAAACCAAATGCAGTGTATTGTTGTACCTACATAGGGAAACCCAAAAACATAAAATAAATAATACAAATAAAGATCATAATTTTTAACTGATACTCGATGTTAAATAAATTGAATAAGCCGACAAGGCACATTAGGGGTACTCAAGCGACTACAGCTACGAAACGTCAACAAATTTTTTCAGCGAGCTACTTAAACTGATAAACAAGAACTCAAAACTAATCTGGTGGCACAATTTTATGTTTTTCTACCAAGTGTACTACAAGTTTGTCTACTTGAAAATATATATTATCAAAAAACCAAATGAAAAGAACAAAAAAATAATATATATATATATATATATATATATATACGTACAAGTATTATAGAAAATTGAAAAAAAAAAAATTAAAGTAAAAATTCGCATAACACAAACTAAAAACTTAATTAAAAATGCTAGCGAAATTGCAGCAAGGAAAATTGTTACGAAAGCAACTACAAACAAAACTGTTTAAAATTCAAATTAATTACTACTAAATTTAAAAAAAAAAAATAATGAAGAGCATTAAAATTATATTAGAGATCAAAGTAAAATTATACTAAAATGCATAACAACTACATTAAACCAAAGTAAATAGCAGTAAGTGACAAAAATATTAATGAGAATAAATGTAAACAAAGGAAAGCATATACATAATACATCCAGCAAACCAACAACAACAAAAAACCAAATGTCCCAACTAAATTTTAATTGAGTAATAAACATAAATAAAACTTGAGAAAATGCAAAAAAAAAAGAGTTGTTTTTTATTCTAAGCCGCATTTGCAAGTTTAACCAACTGACAGCCCCACAATTGCAGTACTTATTTTAGACCTCTGAAAGTAGGAGCCATATCTCAACGCTTCCGTGCACATGGCCAACATTTAACGATTTTTTCCTGAGTTGCTTGAGCTCCTCCGTGTGCCTGCTCCCCTCCATCCATGGACCGAAAGTGGTGTCACTCTTCTCGCTCACGACTACTCGGCTCAAGGTTGTTTGTTGCATTTGCAAACAGCACTGTGACTTTTATAAATAAGCAAATCAGCCAATCTGTCCAACAAACATTTCTACGTTTGCACTTAAATGCTTTAAATATGCTAAGATTGGTTAGTATATGGATTAAATGTTAAAAGTGCCATCAGCTGCTTCTTTCGCAGTTTGATTGATGGCACATATGACACAGCTTGACACTGCTAAGTGCGATGTTGCAACAACACAAGTGTCATCCTTCGTCAGCAAGACGCAACAGACAAACGATGGACGAGAATAGATAGAGAGTACAGGTTGCTATGGTAACTTTTGGTACCAGCTTGCTTTGCTGACGTTGATGCTGATGCTGATGCTGGTGCTGACGATGATGACTGTGTTGCTCGTACTGCTGGAATGAGTTTTAAACAGCATAATGAGAATGACAGCAATGTCAGAGCTTGACCTACAAAGAATAAAAAACGCAGCTTCTGTGTACATTTTGTGGAGTTAACTTTCTGAAAAGAATAAGCAACTGAGACGTCAAAGTGAAGGCGCTTTAAGAAAATTGCTTAGCCCTTGGCCATAACTGCAAATTTCTTAAATATTCAAGTTTGAAGCAAGCAAAGCGCCACCAGGGATGCAATAAAAATAAAATAAATGTAAAAAAAAATAAAAAGGATAAACCCGCTGAGAGTATGTACAGTCAAAATTGGACAAGTGCCACATGACGTAGGTGTGACTGGCAAATTGAACTTGCCAAATTCGAAGCAAATAAACAGAGAGAGATAGAGAGAGACGAAGAGAGAGAAAGAGAGGTACGTAATAGCAATTTGCATGCCATTGGAATTGCATGTCAATTTGAGTTCCCAGCACACCTATATGCACCAGGGGCATAAGGACGACTGCATTCCGAGATCCGGGCTCCGAGGACTGAGTAAAGCCCTTTGAAGCTGAGCGCGTTTGGCATTCAGTGAAGTCTTATTTTTTTTACTGACTTTTTCACGGCTCACAAATATTTCAACGCTAAATTTATGCGCTTCCGTCTCCACGCGAAAAAAGCGAAACAAACGAAACAAACCGGGGAAAAAGTGTAAGCTATCTACTATCTGGGCATGGGTTGACTGTGTGCATCATGGCGTATGCGCAATTTATGAGGCCCTAAAAACAAAGCGCTGTATAAGTGCTCATAGCATACAAAACTGCCACGACGACGACGACGACGACAACTTAGTGAGCAATGCGTTTCCTCTCACATTCGCTTGGGACCCTCCAAATGTGTACGCTAATAGTGGCTGACACTATTATTCCATTTTGATTATAAAAAAAACACTTTAAATGTTTATTGGAGTTTGAAACAAACAAAAGATATCCATTCTATAAAAAGATACACACCATAATAAGGATGATCTTAGTGATTTGACAAACAAAATGATACAATACAAAATCATATTGTGAAGTTTTGACTGATTTTTCCTATCGTTACATCCTGCTTGTTACTTTGAATTTTTTTTTATGACTTTATTAGCTATTTAGCATTTTAAATGGCTTTCCGTGCTTGGCTAAACTAATGTCATTCATAGTTATTGTATTCCTGTGCCTTTCAGCCGCAGCACTCAACATTTATCGCACATTTGCAGTTGCTACACACATCAACTTTCAATTTCTAAAACCACGCTGGTAGTAGGGGTTGGTCGAGGGGGTAATGAACGGAAGGCAAATGAAATCCGTGCCAAATAAGCAACAGAATACAATCAAAAGAGCCGCACGCCGACTGCTGCTGCTGCTGCTTCTGCTTCTGCTTCTGCTGCTGCTGCTGGTTTTCACACCTTTTGTGTGGATTTCAACCGCAAAATATGCCAACGAGTATACTGACACGAACACACACACCCACGCGCAGTCACATATACACACACACACACACACACACAGGCTGGCTCACAAGGACACCATTTCTGAGCGAAGTGCACGCTTAACTGTAAACTGCGCACTTGAGCGCATTACAAATGTTAACAGCTACAAGTGTTGATACTGCGAACTGCTCATCAATACGGTTAAGCGAAGCGCGAACTCAACAGTTGCATAAGTTAGTTGAATTTTCAATATTTCAAGTATAATTTAGTGGGAAAGAGTAAGCTTTAAGTTTTTCAAGCAATTGCCTAGTAAGCCTAGTCGAGTTGCTGTCGAAACCGTTTTGAGGAATGCGCGAAAGTGATTATGGTAGACTGGCAGCGAGAGCTGCAATTGGAAGGTTCGCTGCATTTGCCATTCAACTTTATTTGTTTTGGATGCCCCTTGACGACAGCTGTCCGGTGCCTGTCCTTTTGTTCGTGGTGTTCGTGGCAGTTCACTTGACACTGCCACACATAATTTGTTGGCCGACTGCCATGACACTTCCTCTCGCAAGCAATCGGTCTGCTTCCGTCCAGTCTTGTTCATTATGTCGATCGTTTGAGAATTGTGCCCTGGGCTAAATCAAATAAGGACAAGCATTTCGAGCATTTAGATTTAGGTTTTCTTATTTATTTTTCTTTTTTCCTTATTATTATTTGTCTTAGTCAAGTTGTAACCCTTAAGCTAGCTGACGTTTGGACACTTCTTTTCGTAGATTTTGTAAGCTATGCTGGCATCGCAGACAGTTTGCAGCATTTGTTTTGTTTGTTTTGACAAGTTAAGATTTTAAGCATTCCAGCTTTCAAGACAATAGAATTTAACCCACTTTTTTAAAATACAGTATTGTATATATTTTCACATAAGGAGTACTTTTCACTTATTGCTGCTGAGTCCCAATCAATTTTTGGTCGCTCTTTGTTCCACCTTAGTTTTGGCTTTGTGGTTTTGTCGTTCGTTTCCTTTCCAGACGCATAACTGTCGCCTTTTGTGTGCACACAAAACCTTTTTTTTTTTTTTTTTTTTTAATTTAGCAATTTAATTTAATATTGATCAACCTACTGAAAGGTTATAAAATATTGTTTTGAAAATTGAATACATAATAACGGGGAATTTAAATTAATAACATAAACAAATAATTGGATTTAACATATTACAATATTACGTAACATCAAATGTAAGATTATATATAACATTTATTGCACATTAACGAAAAATATTAACGCCCAGCAGTCCAGAGGTCGCTGGTGTGGAGGCGCTTTAAGCGTCCGCGGGTTGTATTCGACCCTAGTGACGAAGCCAATGGGTTAACATGGTTATGTAACCGGTCAGAATCATTTGAGGTCGGAAGACAATTAAAAATTATAGCCCGAAAATCGATATATCGGTGTATGGGCATAGGTCGAAACATCAATATGCCATAACTTCGTCAAAACTCAACTGATTTTAAAAAGCAAGGGCTTTTTGATCATAGTTTTGCCCCTAAATCAATTGTACATTTAAAGTTGAAAACGAAATTTGAGGTCGGAAGACAAGTAAAAATTCAAGCCTGAAAATCGGTAAATGGACATATGGGCATAGGTCCAAACTTCAAAATGCCATAACTTCGTCAAAACTCAACTGATTTTAAAAAGCGAGGGCTTTTTGATCATAGTTTTGCCCCTAGATCAATCGTACATTTAAAGTTGAAAACGAGATTTGAGGTCGGAAGACAAGTAAAAATTATAGCCCGAAAATCAATATATCGGTGTATGGGCATAGGTCGAAACATCAAAATGCCATAACTTCGTCAAAACTCAACTGATTTTAAAAAGCAAGGGCTTTTTGATCATAGTTTTGCCCCTAGATCAATCGTACATTTAAAGTTGAAAACGAGATTTGAGGTCGGAAGACAAGTAAAAATTACAGCCTGAAAATCAGTATATGGGCATATGGGCATAGGTCGAATCTTCAAAATGCCATAACTTCGTCAAAACTCAACTGATTTTAAAAAGTGAGGGCTTTTTGATCATAGTTTTGCCCCTAGATCAATCGTACATTTAAAGTTGAAAACGAAATTTGAGGTCGGAAGACAAGTAAAAATTATAGCCTGAAAATCGATATATCGGTGTATGGGCATAGGTCGAAACTTCAAAATGCCATAACTTCGTCAAAACTCAACTGATTTTAAAAAGTGAGGGCTTTTTGATCATAGTTTTGCCCCTAGATCAATCGTACATTTAAAGTTGAAAACGAGATTTGAGGTCGGAAGACAAGTAAAAATTACAGCCTGAAAATCAGTATATGGGCATATGGGCATAGGTCGAATCTTCAAAATGCCATAACTTCGTCAAAACTCAACTGATTTTAAAAAGTGAGGGCTTTTTGATCATAGTTTTGCCCCTAGATCAATCGTACATTTAAAGTTGAAAACGAGATTTTGGATCGGAGCATACGTAAAAATTCTAGCCTGAAAATCGGTAAATGGGCAAATGGGCATAGGTCGAAACTTCAAAATGCCATAACTTCGTCAAAACTCAACTGATTTTAAAAAGCGAAGGCTTTTTGATCATAGTTTTGCCCCTAAATCAATCGTACATTTAAAGTTGAAAACGAAATAATAAGCCCACAAAACTTGGCAGGAATGTTGACTACTCTTCGTTTGTATTACCAGATGCAATTGTATCGAACTCAAGGCGCTTTTTGTTTGCTCGAACCACATCTGGCCTGTTTGTGGTGTTGAGTTAACTAAAATATTTTGTATTTACGGGCACATTTTTGGACTGTTGCTCACCCCAGTATCGATTATCAAACGATTGACTTCTGACCAGAGTGAACAAAAGAAATAAGCCTATAACATAAATTGAACAGACTTAATATGCATGCGATTTAGCTATGGATAGGCTTATGGGCTATATAATTAGACAAACGAACAATAAGTTCAATCAACCTTTTCCTACCCCAACAAACTGACCTTTCGCTACTGAGTCACACAACCTACCTCATAGTAATCATAATAAATGTGGTTTAATTTAGCCACCCTCTGAATAAAATATGTGTTTTACATCATGTCACGCCCAACAGCCTCAGTTGACCTATCATTAAATGTTTGCAGCATTTGTGCGACTTTGTCGACATGTTGTCGCTAAATTGGATTTGTTTGGTGGTGTGACAATAATTACGGTTACTTTTTACTTACCACTATTGGCCACGCTCTATTATTCAATTTGCACATGACTGGAAGGAAGTATTTAGATAATACTAATAAACTGATAACATGCTGGAACTGCCAGAGTTACTGCGATGGTAGTTGCCACAGTAGCCGCACAACTTCAGAGTCTATTTATAAGTATTGGCAGTCGTCAGACGGCATATCGGCATATCCTGGCCAAGGATTAATGGCAAGGTCGAAACCGAAGAATTCGCTCTGCGCTGACAAGCTGCAAACATTTATACTTTTGGCTTTTTCTCTTTTATTAACCCCACAGAGAACATCATTTGATATATTGTGTGTGTAATGAGTAAAAAGAAATTCGTTTGGTATTTTTGCTGGCTTCACAAAATGGCATTTAATATTTCATGTCCCTCGTCCGATTTTATGGGCATTCTCTCTTTTTCCACATTTATATTCTTTGTCTTTAAATGTTATAAATGAGAGTTGTGCCGCATTGCTTTGTTGTGTGGTTTAACCCAAAATATTAGTTGTCATTCTGCTTAATAGCCGACTTGCACCTTTTTTCTACAGTTATTAATGCGTTTTTTGTGTTTATAATATTTTATTATCATCATCATTTTGTTGCGGATGTGATTATGAACCCAAATAAAATTTTATACATTTTTTTGCAGAGCTATTCCACTCCTTACCATTGGGACATTTGGCCCTGAAACTGTTGTGTATGATAATTAGAACGATGAACAAAGCCAACTCGAACAGTTTCATTTTCAGCGGTAAACTGTGATTTTAGCCAACTCACATTTTATAATAATAATAATAATAATGATCATAATACAAATACATTGATTGGCCACGCTTTGAGTATACCTAATTGAACAATTTCACGTATCGAACACAGCTTATACATTTTCAAGGTAATTTCACGTTTCAATTTCAACCAAACGGAATTGCCCTTAAGTTAATCTTTGAGGTTTCGATTTCGCACGTAGCAACATGACAGGAACAAATCTTACGAATGACAGCGATTTTTCAGCAGAACACCTGCGGCAAAAATAAATAAAAATGAAAAAGCAAAAAAATCTCAACAAGGGTAAGAGCAACCACAGCCTGCGAGTGAAGCATGTGGAATCAAATGTTCTTACAGCATAATGAAAAAGTGTACACAGCGCGTATACTCAATGTTTTCATGTTTGCATGAGTGGGTTGTGAACACGACCGCACAACCCCCACCGCTTACATCCTTACGTACTTTCGCACATACAGAAATTTGTGGGCTGCCTTTATTATTCGTTTGAGCAAACTTATCTTCGGCGAATCTTAAATACCCTTGCGAGCATTAATCTGATCTTAAGTCATTTTCTTTAAAAATCGGCAAACAAACTTTCAGTTATGGAACTTAAAAGTCAGTTCACAATGTTGGGTGTCATACTTTGAGTCAGTCACGAATAATATCGAAGTAGGTTTACACTTACTGTCTGCTTTTCAACTACACCTAAGAATCTTCAATAATTCATATCCTCAAAATGCCGAATATGGCGTTAAAAGGCTGGAGAATCACTCAATTCCTGACGGTGCTCCTCCATTGCCTGGCGACGATCGCATATCTCTGGGTATTGATGCATGCATCGGCGATGCTGCCAGTTATCATTATGCATTGGTTCTTCTGGCATCAGTTTTCAATAAAATACATTTCGCTACTCCCCTACGATGAGCACACACAGTCGCGTGTGATGTTGCTGATGTGTCTGCTGCTATTTGGGATCTATCAATGCAGTCGCTGCAACTTCTGTGTACGCAGGAAATATCGGATACTATTGGATAGCCTCCTGCTGATGTTTTTTTGTCTCTACTTGCTGCTCCTGTTCGTGTGCTGGCTTTGGAGCTCTTATTCGATTGTTCATAAGCTGATGCACTTGGATAAGATCATATTGACGGATGCGAAACATTTGCTCTACTACAAGTTGGTAATGGTTTTGTTGTTCAAGATGCTTGTTGGATTCAATGCGCTGAAGCGATGTATTCACTGTGGCATAATTATCAAGCAGCTCTCCGAGGGGAAGCAGTTGCACAATGCTCAACATTTTGGCGATTATATAATCTTTTTTTTTTATAACTAAGTTATTCGTACTTTATATGCAAATCAAAACAATTACATGTTCACCAGGCTAAACAAGCGAAGCTTTGTATCTTTCTGCTAGTGAGAGGGTGTCATTTAATCGTCTTATTTTTATTTGCGGTATTTGGTGTTCTGCCAATTATAGTAAATGAATGCAATGAGCAATGGTCGATTTCAGGAAAGCACAGCCATATCTAGATAATTTCATATTTAAATGACAACAATCAGTGCGATGGCAATTCTTAGTAATTCTTTGTTGACGCCTTTGGGTTGCTTGGCAACATTTGAATACCACAAACTGAATGACCAGCCGGATCAAAAGTCAATTTGCATAATTTTCGTGTTTTGATTCAGTCGATGTCGACCACAACACATCGAACCTACCAAAGAGTCGGTCAGCTGCAGTCGAGAATGCGTTAGTTGGCCACGCGTAGCAGAAGCGAGAGAAGGAGGGGAAACTCCACTCAGTTTCAACAGATTCGTTGAGAGGCCATGTCTCGCTGCTGCATATGACAACTTTGATTGAGGCCATCAATGACAGCGGCAGACACGAGTTAACCCAACGCAAATGGCCACTGGACAGTGCGCAATCAACTGTTGCCAACTGGGCCATTTTGCAAATGGCTCGCACAATGCGACTTAAATGAGCAGAGGCAGCAGCTGACAACTCAATAACCTTCTTTCGCAACAATAAATACATTCTCGTTGTGATCTCAAGTCAAGCTCAATTTGTGCTCTTTATGCTTGCAATTTGTTACGTAAATCGGCAAGGCGAATACTTAAATGGCAACCTTACGGAACTATCTTCTTTTATATTAGCTTCCGCTTGTACGCTCGTCTTAAAGGTAATAAAACAACCTGTTAAATGCATGGCTGTGCATTTATCATCAGACCAAACAAATTGGCAA
Organism: Drosophila nr. perissopoda 5 BK-2023a; assembly: GCA_035044105.1. Taxonomy (NCBI): domain Eukaryota; kingdom Metazoa; phylum Arthropoda; class Insecta; order Diptera; family Drosophilidae; genus Drosophila; species Drosophila nr. perissopoda 5 BK-2023a. The sequence goes on along the minus strand of JAWNMK010000639.1, from coordinate 2,040,827 downwards.
GCGACAGCAAACTCTAAGTTTAGCCTTCACTTAAGAAAACATATGTCGACGAATTTATGAAATGTGTTTGAAAAGCAGACAAACATATTGAAAATAATTTCACATAGTTTAACTAAATAATTTTCTTTTAGCAAAAAATATTTGATTTTGATTTTAGGAAGCCTACTTTTGAAAAGTAGAAATGCTTCCAATTTTTAAAATAGCATAAAGTTGTCTTTGACAATATTCACTTTCTGAAAATTAGTACAAAGAATAGAAAATAGTTTTCTTTGAGTGTATGGTTTATATCTTTAGCTCATCGCTTTGAACAATCAGGTGAGCAGGTGCTGGCAAAGACGCCCAACAGACATGCCTTATCAACATTTATGGTGCTTTTATGAGGTATTTTCTCAAACTCAGACACAAACACACACACACAAACACACATGCACACACACACACACACGGTATGCACACCTAGACTCAAATGTATGCCAAGTTGACATCGGGGGCAGAAAATCATTGAAGCGAAAAATAGAGCAATAATCTTGCCACTGTTTAAAAACGGTAGATGCAACCAAAGAAGGTGAAACGGTGGCAGCACGACATGCATAACAAATAACTGCAGTTAGTGGGCGCTTGTGGGCGTGTCGCTGGAGTGTCTGATGCTGGACAGCGATAAATTTAACAGCACATAGCAGAGCCAACAAGTAACATTTTAACCAGCCCGCTTTGCTCAGGGGCGTATCCTTGGTGCGCCTAAAAGCATGCATAACGATATTATGAGTGACCTTTCTATATTGTGGTTGTACTTACTCACATGTCCCAGCAGCACACTTGAATCACTTTGCCAGCTTCCTGTCCCTCCTCCCGGCCAGCCTTTAATGACTGGCCAAGCAGCTGCATTGAATTATTGAGCTCTCATCAATATAACGGACAACGCCTACCCAACAGCAACGCTTGCAATCAGCAGCAGCAGCAACATCAGCAGCAGCAGCCTCATCATCAGCATTATTAACAGCCACGATTCCGATCCAGCTGGGCCCCAACTGGGAATCTGCGCACACACATACTAACATACTATTGTATATGGATGCTCGTATATTAAAGCGAGCGCTGCACACATACACAAACAAGCAGGGAAGGTAAATTTGCTTTGCTATGTATAGAAACATACAGGGTGCTCGTGTGTGTGGGAACAATCATACTAAGTGGGTGTTTCACTTAACCGAACACCCTGTTTACGGCCAAAGCAGCCTGCCATCTGCCCAGAGCATCCTCGCTGCAGCGCTTTTAAATATTTTATATTTCAAATAATTTGATTGGCAATCTGCATTGAAAACACACACACACACACACACACACACATCGACATCTATACCAATTTTATTATTACACACACACATTCACGCATATGTTATGCGGAAGTTGAGCCTGTCTGTATTGCTGATTGTCTCGGACTTTGTCGAGAATTTTAATTAGAAATAGAATTGGTTTAACTTTGCCTTTTACGATAATACTCCAAATAATGCATTCACCAGCAGCAGCAACAATAAAATAATAATCCTTTCCTAATTGTCTCCGTCACTTTCCTTACGGCTTAGCAACTACATTTACACATTGTTTTCACTTTTTCCCAAACACAAAATGAAAAATTTAAGGCAAATATTCTAGAAGCACAGCGACAACACGTTGCGCCACAGCAAGCAAGAAACATAAGTCGCAGATAAAATGTTAAAGGGGCACAAGAAAATAATTATAATTACACGGCGGCTTAATAATATTGTACATTGAAACAATTTGACCATAATTGATATTACACGCCTCAATATTGTTCGCTTGGCTGTAGGTGACCGCAAGGATCTCTTTCTCTCCATCTTTAGCTGTGCTCAGCAGTTGTCCTTTCTCCTCTATGTCTATTTGCGATGCTACTTTGCAAGTAAAGAGACAACAAGAATTGAAACCGCAGCACCGACAACTAAATAGTCAAGCAATACTTGTCCTGCACCAAAACACAATTTAAATTTATGTCACTGTTGTCTTTGGCTTTGGCTTACACCTCTTCTGCTCTATCTCTTGTAGTCTCTGGGATTGGTGCAAACGGACAGACAGACAATTCTCTTAAGTGATAATTGTGGCTTCTTAAAGTGGCAATCTCATCTATTTTTACCGGACCTCTTCTCACTTTCCCATACTCCCTCTCAGTATCTTTATCGCCGCCTCTTGTTTACACCTCATATAACGCCTAATGAAGCGCGCTTTTAGACATTTTCATTTCCTTTGTGTATTGACCACGAACTGGGATTATTAACATGGGAATGGATGGGAATGCGACGCATTTGCTGCTTTCATCTCGTAATCAATGAAATAATTGCAAATGCCTTTGATTGCTTAGATGTTGCATTGGCTTTCGTTTTTTCTTACTACTCAGTCTGTGTTGCTATAATTACGGATTGCAGACTACGCTAATGAGACGTTGGTGACCTCCTCCGGGGAGCAGGTAAGAACTTAATTAGTTAACGTAGCGCACATACCAATCGATGAGGTTCGTTATAATGGGGCCAAAGTGCAAGCTAAATGTTAATGGATACCAAACGGTGCTCATTAGAGCAGCTAGCAAAACAGTTAATTTGGCGAAGAAAAAACAAAGCCATTAGCTGCTTAGATGGGTTTTTATAAGCCAAGTGAATAAAAACTCTATGCATACCTGAAGAGAATTTATATGAGCTGATTTTGAGCAACTTGCTGACGCTTGCCGAAGATTTATTTTAAACAATTGAAATTTGTTTTTCTAGTCCTTGCTACACTGTCAGCCAGCTAAGCTCGGCGCATTCTTGTTATCTCTTGTGTGTCTGGCTTATCTCAAATTTCGTTAGCATATCCATTTCAACTGTGTCGCGAAACAAGTCTGCTGCATGATTGGCCCAAAGGCTGTAACAAATTCTTCTTCAGCAATCGGCGAGTCCTTTCCCTTTATGCTAATAATGTTTCCATGTCCCGCAGCGAGACACAGAATTGAGGTTGCTATAGTTGTTGTTGTTGTTTTTCGTGTTGTTGTTGCTGGCATAATATTAAGTCAGGTGCGAATGTGACGCTCACACGTGCATTCCAAAGGTCGAATGTCACAGCACAGGAAATATGCTAAATACGCACGCCAAGATTTTCGAGTGTCTCATAGACATAGAGAAAAAAAATAGAGAAAGACAGAGAGAGAAGCATAATTGAGTCAGATTTGTGGCGTACACTTGCAATTGTCAATCATCCAGCTGCTGGGGGCAGCAACGCCCCCAAGTTCAAGCTCTGCAAATTAATTAAGTTTATGCTAATTGGCCAGCTGAGGCGCAAGGCATTAATTATGTCACATGGCATATGGTGCGTATACGTAACGCAACGTAAATTAAATTCAAATCAAATGTTTTACAAATTTGCATAATGGCCCTGAGCTGGCAGAACAACAACAACTGCAACAGTAGAAGTAGCAACTGACTGAAAGCAGGCCAAACACATTATCAATCACTAATCGATGAAATCGATAAGGCAAACAAACATGGCGATGCATGCCCAGAAATTCCACATTGCCACATTCCCCCCTCCCCATTCCAACCCTTCACACTTAGAGATGGCAACGTGCAAGGTGAATTTGAATTGTTGCAAAAAAAAAAGAAAAGAAAATGCAAATCCCGAACAGATGTGCAGCAAGGTAAAAACAAAGTTTCCACACATATCTACAGACTGTTGGCCTTTGTTTAGGTGTATGCGTTTAGCTAATTTCATATCGCATATCACCCATCTCTAGTTGTCAAAGTCAATCCAGCCCAGTGGTCTATCTCATGTAACAATAGTTAACGGCTAATCGAATTTACAGCTGATTAAGCCGTTCCAGTTGCCAGTGGCCTGTACTCTTGTCCCACATTTCTGAGGGACAACTGCCTGTTGTTCGAGACGCTTCAATAATTTTTATTTCATGATTTACTCGTACAGGCATTAAAATGCTTTTGGCTCTTTTATCTGCCGCAAAAATTTAATGGCTTTTTATCTACAAATGGACAGCTAAGAGGCCGTGCCGCCAATTGACACGCTTTGAAAAATTTCCATTGCTTTTTTTTTTTGTTGCTGCAACTTTTGGGTTTCACAAATTTAAAATTCCTTGCAGCTTTAACCGAAATTGCGTTTTTTAATGCGCCAAATTCGCGGATTTTGTTCAAACGACTCCCAGGGGTAGGCTAACAAGTTAAATTAAAACGTGATAAAAAGGGATATAATTTTTTTGTGTTTTCTATGATACATAAAGCATTTAAAAAGCAATCCAATCCACAAGCACATGCATTATTTTCCAGTATAAAAAAATGTTGTACAAATTTGTTCAAAACGTCAAATGCTTCCTGGCACGCCTCCTGGAATTTCCCTGGCCTCATATGCCGCATCACTTAATCCTTACGGAGCCAACAACTTACCCAACAGTTTACCTCAAACGTTAACAGAGTCCTGTTAAGTCCATGTTGATATGTTGGAATGGAACATAACTGAAAGAATCGCGACATGTGTGAAAGTGGGCTGAAATAAACTCAAGTTTGAGTCAACCTTGAGCATTAGCAGCACAGTTGTAACCTAGCAACACAAATGAAAGAGGAAGCTTTCTCATCAGTTTCGTTGAAAGCTTTCTGCAACAGTTGACACATGAATAATCAGAATACTGGGTACGCTATTTGAAAGCTTTAATCACGGAATTACTCCTTAAGGCCAAACAGTTGTTTTATATGATTTTAAACAGTTTGCTTCTTAAGCTGACATTTTTCTTATTTTTGTGCTATAATATATATAATAGATAATAAGTTAAACATACGCACACACACTAGCGTATACACACATTAATATATATCTTTATAATCTTTATAACTTAAAGCTTGCATTAATTGTGATATTTAAACTGATTCTTAATCAATTGTGCCTAGCTTATCTATCATACACTGTCATGATCTCTATTCTCTCATTTTTGTATCTCACTATCCTCGACACGAACTGGCTTGCGGGACAAATACAATACGATAATGGTAGTCAGGGCGCTGACCAGGAATATAACATCGAACCAACGATGATAGAAATTGAAGTGCAAATTTCCAAGCACCTCAGTGATGATCACACGATACTCAGCCGGCATATTCATCCGCATCAGCAGAACTGATGAGCAGAAGTACATGCCCATAATTTGACCCAAAATCAGAACAATAATGTTGCTCGATTTGCTCGATGAAATGCGATAGAAGAACTGCAAGAAACATACACATTAAACAAATCATATCGATGAGACATCAATGCCTACCTTTGTGAGTGTGAGCAGTAGGCCACGAATGGAGGTGACCACAATGCAGCCGACGAGCAGAAAGGAAATGTGCTGATTCCAGAATGCCAAATCAATATCAAAGCCGCACCAGTGCACGGCAATTTCCAAGCCACGCGTCACTGGATCTTTGCGACCAACGCGATCAAAGATAATATTAATGCAACACTGCAAATTGTACAGATTAAACAGAAATTGCAGAAGTTATTTCACAAGAATTTATACTAACCATAAATATCTTATAAACGCAGTAGACACTGAAGAAATGTCCGATAACGTTGAAATATTTGCCCTGCAGCGTTTGTGACCAACGTTGGCGCTCCTCCATATTTTTGAGTGAGCTCAGCTCAAGGAACACCGAGCGCTGCAGCTCCTCCAAACCGTAGACTTCCTGCTTCAGCTGATTGATGTCTGCAGGGAAATAGTTTCTTTCAAATGGATAGCGAAACAATGAAAACACGCTTACCCTCCCCACCGCTGGTTGTGCGTTGCACTGCTGATGTCAGCATATCCCAAATTCTTGGCTTGGCAGGATGCTGCTTACTATGATTATAGGCGGCCATGGCAATGCGTCGCTTTTTGGCCGTCAGCATGTCCACAGTCAGAGCCAGACGTCGCTCAAAGCACATGATGTCATTGCGCGAAACGGGCCTGCAGTGAATAAACACACACACGTTAGCCGTGAGTGATAAGGAATCAGTTGTGTGTTGTTCGTTTTATGGACGCTTACTTAATGAAATAGGTCATGCTGGTGTACGGATAATTGACCGCACCGAAGCCGGAGAGTATGGCCATGACTGTGACGCCAATAACACTTATCCGCGACACTCCCTGCTCGATGGTGAATATGCCATGCGAGGCGCTGAGCAGTGGGAAGGGTTCGCCAATGCGCCAGAGCCCGTAGAGGAAGATAAACCAACAGAGAGTGGTCAAAATGCGTACCCATTTGTCGGAAACTGTCGGAGAAATAAACGCAGAATAAGCACTCTAATTAAATATGAATAAGCAAATTGTCACATACAGAAGGAAATGCTGTGTATCACAGAGTAGCAGATGTAGACGGGTATCACCGCTGTCACCATGAACAGCAGCAGCGTCAATCCAAGACGCCAGTGGAAATACCGCGAGCTGGACTCCAGTACGCCAATGATTTCGAAGATGATCAGCTCAAACATTGTGATGGAAAGGGCAAATGTTGAGGAGAATATCAACTGCACGGAGATGTGGCGAATCTCATAGTGCTTGAAGAGCTGCTTGTTAAAAAATAGCCAGCCGCCTGCAAAGAACAACATCTGGAACAAAGAAAATAATGCCAATTGTAATTCGAATCCAGATGAAAAATGTTAGAGCCACTTGCCTGGGAAACAAACACAATAACACAGTCACCCAGAAAAGCCATTTTCGGTTGTGTGACAAGTTGTTACGTTTTGGTTGTTAATATTGCTCTGCTTGGGTGCATAGGTAGTGACATTGCTTAGTTAGAAATCGCTTTAATTCTATTGTTCTTCACATTCATTGAATCGAAATTGCCAACAAGCAATATAAACAAAAACGCCGATATGCCCACGCAGCGTTGCCAGACTGCAGGACTAACCACATATCGATGTTACAATTTCACAAGTAACATTATTAAATGATGGTAACAAATATTTGGAGATCAAGTCGAGCAAATGAATATAAAATGATTACAATAACAAATTCCAATTTCATAAAATCTGCAAATGATATAAACTAATAGATTCAGTGTTTTGCCATCTCCTCACGAACCGTTGCAATTAGTCCATCTCTAATGACAGCACGCGAATCAGCTGTGCAATAACCACTTCTGTGTAATTTCGTGAATGTTGTTATTTTTAGTCATAAATTAAACGCTAAATGTGAAGAACGTTTGAAAGTCCAAGAACACACACACTCAAAAATGTCGTGTTATTATCGGCAATATGAAGAGACAACGGTGACAATTCCCAAATATTCCGTCGAAAGCTCAGCAGGGATCACGTATTATGACATTAAGGTATTTAATTATATTAATGACCATGCAATACACACACATATTTTTAATAAATCCAATAATATTTGCAAATAGGTTCAGGTGGCGAACGTGGAATGGTTTGTGGAGCGACGCTATCGCGATTTCGCTCAACTGCACGAAAAGCTCGTGGAGGAGATATCAATCAGCAAAAAGCTGCTTCCGCCAAAGAAGGTACGCCCACCGAAATCTAACCTTGAGTCCGGGATTACAGATAACAAGCAAACGCAAATTTCACTCGTTGCAGCTAGTGGGCAACAAGCAGCCCGCGTTCCTGGAACAGCGTCGCGAGCAACTGGAAACCTATTTAAGGGAGCTGCTCATCTATTTTCGCAACGAGCTGCCACGTTTGCTGGCCGAATTCTTGGATTTCAACAAGTATGACATCATCTATCTGCTACAGGATCTGGCCAGGCTGTTCAGCGAAACCGGCGACGCACTCCTGAGTGCCAAAAAAGAGTACAGCCTCTCGGCTCTGGAGGTAAGTAAGACCCGATTTGATCACATTTTAATTTAATCTTTTCCTCTGCGAACAAAGCCTCAGTTTTATGTGAGTTATGTGATCGATATTCAATATTTATGTTTAGTTTTGCTTGTTTTTTATATAAGACACGCGTTTGCCATGTCCAAATTGTTTGTGCTAACCCTGACTATGTTCAGCGGCCGGCCACTGTCCCAATTTCGAGGCCTTAAGTATTCTCTGGGTGTACTGCATGTGCCCCGAACAAAGTTCTCTGCGGAGCTGCAGCATACGCTCCAATCGGAACATAGCTTTGCGAGCATCGTTAAAACACACTCGAGCCTAGTCCGCAGGAATAGAAGGTGGCACTGCCTGCACGATCCGAACAAGCGGCATTTCTTTAACTACTTGCTGTTGGATCCGCGCATAGCCAACGGACTGAGGAGTCGGGCAAGTGGCATGCACCAGCTCGATGTGTGGTTGACCTTTCTGCGCTCCATTTTCTATGTTGGCAAGGGGAAGTCATCGCGTCCCTATGTCCACTTGAGGCAGGCGCACAAGGTGATGGAATCAGTTGATCGTCATGTGCTGGCAAAAGATCCAAAGATCGCCCTCATTGTGCATCTGTGGCAGCAGAAGCGTGGCGTTCAATTGCTGCGTGGCTTCCACGGCATCTCCTCACATGATGCACACACCCGAGAGGCGGCAATGATCGATGCCCTGGGCATGAATCATTTGACCAACAGGAGACTGGGTGTCTACTTTGGTGTGGCGCGCAGAAAATTCACAATGCAGCAGCGCAGGCTGCTCGGAGTCGTATTGCTCTACAAATTGCTTTCGCTCTACCTCAAGCATGAGGAGCGTGAACTACAACCCGAGAGTGCTGTCCAAATCCAATTGAAGTGTTAATTTTACTAATAAAATTAATCGGTGTGGCTTTAAAATATTTATCATTCCCTTTGTAAATCTTTGTCAATTGAATTTCGCAGGTTTATGCCATCAGTGAACGCCTAGCTTTGCCCTGTCCACCAAGTGAACTGGGCGGCAAATTTGATTTCTCGCATGTGCTGGACTTTAGCATGCAGCTGGCGGCGTTGGTGGTGACGCCGGTTAAGGAAAATACCAGCTTTGTGCAGGACTACAATTCGGTGGATGTGCCAATTGGACGCAGCAATATTATTCCGAATCGCTTGAGCTTCAATTTGAATGCATTCCGTAATCTCAAAACTCTCAAATTCTCAGCACTGTCCACGGAGAACATTGTGGACATTGAGCCGTTGAAGCCAACTCTGCAAACGATCTGTGTGCATAACACAACAATTACACACATCAATCAAGTACTGCTCTGCGATAATCTGCATAAATCGTGCGATGTGCCCAGCCTAGTGCCGGAGACGATAGCCGAAAATGGTGACGATGCCCTGGTTACCACAGATGCGTGGAGTGAGCTTAACGAACTGGACTTGACCGGCAATCTGTTAACCCAAATCGATGGCAGCGTACGCACTGCACCCAAACTGCGTCGCTTGATCCTCGAACAGAATCGGATACGCAACGTGCACAATCTGGCAGAGCTGCCGCATCTGCAGATGCTGTCGTTGTCAGGCAACTTGATAGCCGAATGCGTGGACTGGCATCTAAGCATGGGCAATCTGGTGACCCTGAAGCTGGCGCAGAACAAAATCAAAACCCTGAGTGGACTGCGAAAGTTGCTCTCTCTGGTCAACTTGGATTTGAGCTGCAATCTCATTGAGCAGCTGGATGAAGTTGATTTTGTTGCCAATCTTCCGCTCCTAGAGACGCTGCGACTGACCGGTAATCCCCTCGCAGGCAGTGTCGGTAAGTTTTCATTAACAATTTAAAACCAACCTAAGTGAATTTAATTTCCTAATTGTCTCCGTTTCTTGCAGATTACCGCCCACGTGTCTTATCCCGCTTCCACGAGCGTGCTGCTGAAATCTCGCTGGACAACGAGCCGGGTACACAACAGGAGCTGGACACCGCCCTTGTACTGTCCGCCCTACTGCAATCTAAACAGCGACAACAGCAGAAATGACCAAGAACAGTACAATTCCAATCCTCGAAAAATAGCCCTAATCAACATACGTATTCTACTGGTGTCAAAAGGAGTTTAAGTTCAGTTGGTTTAGTCGCAGAGCGAGTCTTCTGCCCATGCAGACTTGCTTACCAAATGCAACCTATGTGCGTGCCTAGGAATTGTGGAATTTAACTCAGTTTCATCAAAGAGTTCCATTGGCATTGAAAGACTCAAACTGTGCTTACCAATATATGTAATTTTATTTTATATGTTTTATGTGTATTGCATGTGGACAATAAGAGCTGCATGTTTTCTTCTTTTATTTTGTTGATTTGTTTAATGTATTACGAATAATCTATCAATATGTACTGTGCAATATTACGATGCATAGATTGTAGTGTATGTATATAAGCTAATAAGATTTAAACTCATAAAATACATGAATGCTTTTTTTTGTAAGTGGATGAACTGCCTCAGTAATTCTGCCAAGGCAACGTATAATCGCGTGCCTTCAGCTTGCCCGGTAGCTTATATCATTGGGGTAGTTGATGATGATGCTGCTGCTGCTGCTGTTGCTGCTGATAGTGCTGTTGCTCGGCAGCGGCAACCGCATCGAACATGGGCGTGTGCACCTCACCCAAAAACTGTGGCGTTGGCGGCGCACTCGGCTCGGCCAGCTCCCCAATGAGCGGCATGTCAATGTCCGTTGACATGGCGCTCTGACTGTAGCCAGTCAAACCATATGGCTGCTGTTGGTGATGCTGCTGCTGGTGTTGTTGTTGTTGTTGCTGCTGTTGTTGCTGCTGTTGTTGCTGCTGTTGCTGCTGCTGCTGCTGTTGTTGTTGTTGCTGCTGCACCACAGACACCTGAGCATACTCGGCAGCTGCTTGCACCTGCTGCGGATCTAGTATGACAGGTGCCGCCTCCATTTCGCCAAATTGTATCGGCGTTGATTGCTGCTCCTGCTGCTGGACTTGGGGCAAGTGTGGCAATGGTACGGGCTCGCGATGTGCTTCTATATATTCCTGTTGCCGCTCATCTGTTTGCATATCAACATGGGTGTCCTGCGGCAACGACTGATGATGTTGCTGAGTTGGCACCTGCTCCGCTGGCTGACCCCCTTGCGGCAGCTGTTGGTCATCATCAACCGGCGTCTGTAGCAGCTCGCGATTATCATCCATGGCATCATCGACCGCATCACCCATATCTCCGCCCTCTCCAGAAGTTTCACCGTCGCGACGCACCAGACCCAACATATCCAGCATATTGCGCTTGACGGCATTCTCGTTGGCCGCCTCTACGCTGGGATAGCAGGTGCTGAGGCAGCAGTTGGCCAAATGCTGGGCCATTTTGTTGCCATTGCTGGTGGCAAAGCCGCAGATGCAGTGCATCTCCTGCAGCATATTCACTTCCATTGCATCCTCAAAGTTGCTATTACAATCGACGCCATGTCGAAACTGGGCGCGCTCGCAACATGTCTGATGGTTGCACTTGATGCAGTGCAGCCAACCGCTGTCAAAGATTCAAAAAGAATTCAACGGTTGTACATCGGATACATTTGTTGCTTTCACTTACGTGTAGTGCGTCTCCTCGCTGGCGAAATCAGTATTGCACTCGGCGCATGTCTTGCCCTCGAGGAAGGCAAAGAAAACGGGCCGTTTATATGTGGAGAATGGCGGCTGTTCCCGATGGTGAGTGCGCACCTTGGGCGGCGGAATCAGTAGCGAGTTATTCAATAGCAGACGCACTGGTTTATTTGTCTTGGTCATGCTGACATGATGAATGACCGCGTGCTGCTTCAAGTCGCCCTTTTCCAAGAAGCTCAGTGAACACTTCTGACACCGCAATGCTGGATCGCGTTTGTTCACATGCTCGTGCAGATGCAAGAAGAAGTGCTCAACTCGCAGCTGATTCACCTTGCCCTTGTGTGTAAAGTAATATATCTGCAGAAGGCAAACAATTATAAATCATTTTTATAAAATATTGGATAAACTTCAAATTACACTTACATCAAGACAATATGGGCACTGCAAGAAGTTCTGATTCTTGTGATCGTCGTAGAAGTGGCGCACCAGATCCCGATGCGAAGAGGAGCGATAGCCGCAGGATTGACACCAGTAGGGCAACTCTAAAGTGCTGTGCACCTTCTGCAGATGGGCGGTCAGCAAGTGCAGAGAATTGTGTCGCTGCTGGCAAATCAGGCAATAATAGGATGGGGAGCCATCCGTCTTGGTTTCGGTGGGATGCATAATCTGATTGTGTTTGGCCAGCACAGATTCGGTTGGATGTTTCTCCAGGCAGAAGAGACACTGGAATTGATGTTGTTTGCCCTCGGGCGAGATGTGCGACACCAAATGAGTTTGCAACTTCTCATTGGAGTCATACGTATCGCCGTTCAAGCAAATTGGACACTCAACAGTCCTGGTCAGCTCCGCTGGATTGGCTCGTGGCGAGCTGTAGGGAAAATGCTCGTAGAACTCTTCGGTGCCATCGCTGATGCCATAGTAGAGCTCCTCCAGACCCTTGAGTTCGTCTTCCTCCTTTTTAATGACAATGGGCACCTTCTCTTTCTCCTCCTTCGTCTCCTTAGGCTTCTTAACCATTATTTTGGGCGAGGGCAGAGCAGGCGCGATCGTCTTGGCCGCTGCAATTTTAGCAGCCAACTTTGAGGTTCCAGCTCCTTTGCCAAGGCCCTTGGCGGCTGCTGCCGGCGGAGGTGTGCTGACAGCACTGCGACGTTTGCTTCCTGCTGGCAAAATATCCTTTTCACGATCCTTTTCTTTCTTCACCTTGCTGACATATTCCTTGCCAGTGTGCACATAGTCCGTATCACTGATGGCTGCGAAACGAGAAGATCAGATCGTTTAGGATTAAAATCATATCTGGCTTAGCTTTCGGATCACTTCTCTTTAAATAACTCCGCACATTCATCTCAAAGATGCAGAGAACATTCTTCGCTTGAAGCCATCCACATTTCTGATATTTCTTTTCTTTTTTTTAACAGATTTATGCCTTTTAACGTTTTGTCACTTCAAAAATCATAATGAATACAAATAAAAAGTACCAGTTTAACATAGTTTTGTTTTTAGTTCACTTATATAATTTTTTTTTTGTTTTGTTTTGTTTATTTCGTTTTAAAACAAGTTAACACATTTTAAGAATGCCAAAAGTAAAATTATTTGTAAATCAGTTTTTAAATGCTGACTGATTTGAAGTATTATCCATAAAGATTAATTCCAATACACATAGTTAAAAAATTAAGAAGAATTGATAAATATTGCATGTCGGACATTGGTTTTTACAATCGTTTTGAAGTGACAAAACGCACAGGCATTACAATATATTTCTGGTTTGGCATTTCTCACAGCTTCTGCTGCCTTACAACTAAATTAGGCTATTACGACTAATCACTGTCTACATACTAACTAGCGGTGATTTACTAACGTTTCTTGAGACGCTTGGGCGTGGCATTGGCTGGTGTCTCCTTGTAATTGGGTGGCAGTACGCTCCAGTCCTTAAACGGATTCGTTGCGACCTGCGAACAAACACAAAACAAACACCTTGCTACATTAACCTATTTCAAAATTGTATTTGCTCGAAAATCACCTGATACAGGCGCTGTGTAATCGTCTCATTGGTCGTTACACGTGTCTGCTCGGCAATGTGTATGATGATATTGTTGAACGCCTGCAGGGCATAGGTGCCAAAGGATTCGCGCCAGACAAGCTCATCGAGGAACTGCTGTATCATTTGGCGCGAGAGCAGCGACAGCGTATTCTGAAACATGCGCGGCACAATTCGACGCAAGTATTCCATAACAGCCGAGTTGTTGTGCTTCGCTGCGTTATCGGTGGCTGCCGCCTGGACAATGTTCTTGAAGCCCATGCTGAAGAGTGTTATCTTGTCCACGGTCAAATCTATGCAAACAGTGCTGTCCTTGTGCACCCAGCGAGACAGTGGCTCTAAAATTGCCTGCAAATAATGTATCCATTTAAATATATATTTCATGATAAATTACAATATTCCCCACCTGGAAACGCTTCTTATAATTACGGTCGCCATCGGTAATCGGTTCTACGGCACGCAACCGTATGGATTTATCCGTATAGTCGTAGACGCCAAGCACCTCCACCTTCACCTGACGTTGTGCGCCATCCTGCGACGTGGTGCCCAACGAAATGACACCCACCTACAAAGCGCCCAAAGGCAATGAAAATTTATTGCATTCTCAAACTTACTGAAAATACAAAATAATAAAAATAACAAAATTAAACGCACCTCAACAAACTTGCCGGGACCGCCGAGCTTTTTGCACTTTTGATGAACGGCCAATGTGCAGATAGCGCGCAGCCATGTGTAGATGCCCTTGATGTAGACACTGTCCACTTTGACCCACTGCACCACATTCTGAATGCTGGTCTGGCAGGCCCAATGATAGACGAGTTTTAGTAGAAATGTTGGCGGATGCTGGGCGCCCTCAAAAATGGAATTGTTAAACACCGAAACGAAGCGGTAGGGACAACAATCGCTAATCCACACATAGCCGCCGGTATACGGAAACTTGCTGATGTCCGAGTAAACGCCTAGCATAATATAGAAAAAGTATTTGACAGACGTTTTACGAAATTTAAGAAATTCGAGTATTCTTACATAATAATATAAATACATAAAATAAATCACCATTCAGTTCTTATTCCAATGAAGCTTTACAAATGAAACACTCAATTTTAGTATTGTCTTTCTTACCCAATTTGAGCTCGTTGCTGCGATGATTGATGCAGTGCTGCTGGGCACGCAGCAGGCCTTCTTGGAGCAGCCACTCGCAGAACTTGTTGGGCGTCAGCATGAGAACTAGTTTGACCTTGGAGTCTAGTTTGCTGCGCGTCGCTGCCATATCTTTGATCTTGAGGAATGGTTTGGCAAGCACGACCAGTGATGGATATGTTTTGCCCTGCATTTTCGTATCCTTCCCATCCTTTGCATCCTTAGCGCTGCTGTCATCGTTGCTACCCACTACCAAACCACCCACAGAGTTAACCTCTGCCGGACGGAAATTCTTGGGTGGCGCTTCGCCGATAGCCGATGCTTTGCTGGACCCGGCTCCCGATCCCTTGCCACCCTTGGGCTGTGGCGATGCCTTGCCCGTGGGAGATGCAGCTGCTGCTGCAGCTTTTTTACTCGCTTTGGGTGTCGATTGGGATGGCGGAGCGGCGGCAACAGCCTTCTTGCCCACTGATAGTGCTAAGCGTTTGCCCAGCGGCACATCGTCGTCGCTCTCGTCCGATGACTCCAAGTAAGCAATGTTTGCTGCCAGACGGGGTCGGCCACGGCCACGCCCAGTGCCACCGCCGGTTGCACCCGACGCTGAGGTGGGCTGTGGAGGCGGATCTGCTTTTAGTGGTTTCTTAGGCAGGGTGGCCTCCTTGAGCTCCTGCAGAACTTTGCCCTTGAACGAGTATGCCTGAAAAACCTGTCCGCTAAACAGCTCCTTGCCCTCATTGGCGCTGACGGCGGACTTCAGCGCGTTTTTCACCGCGTTGTGCTCGTTTGTGATTTTCTCGTAGTAGGCCAATTGGGCGGGAGACAGCTCCTCCACCCAGCACTCCATATCAAGTGATAAATCACTTCTAGTTATCCGCGTCATCGTTCCCAACGCACTGGGCTACCTTATTTGATGTTTGTAAATTGAAATTTATTCCTCGAATCAAATGGACAGTTGATTTTTTTCGCCGAGGCTGTACCGTGGATGTACCTGCTTGTGCAGTGTGACCATTTCCCCATAGCATAAAAATACCAAATACTGAAATAGCAGAAAAATGGGTGTAGTGCTTGTTTAGAAGTAACAGAACAGGGTGACAATTTCATCTTCATTAAGCTTTGCAAACGCCAAAGCGGTATATTATTTTTAATTTCTAAATCGTGCTTTATTTTTAATCTGCATGGCAAATTTGGCCAGGAGACAATTTTACAGAAAAATTCTTGAATTTAACTCCAATTGGTTTCATGTTTATATTTTCATTCGTTTTTTATTTTCAATGTGAAGGCATTGAAAAAATAAGTCAAAATTTAAAAATAAAAATGGCGATTTTACAGAATTTGAGTGAAAAGAAACAATGATTGTACAACTGCCCAAAAAAAGCGATAATAAACACGCATTTTATACTAATAGGAAACAAACTTCATAAATAAATTAATTTATTTGGATTCTAATCGGAAAGGTGGAAAGATATGTTTTTTTTTTTGGTTTCTACAATCGTGCCATAGAAATCGCAGAAATCTTTGCCCACTACTCTCGAATTGTTATCAATTAAAACTAATCACGCACTTTATACTATAAATACATATAAATAAGCAAATTTAAGTTGATTCTAATCGGAAAGGTGCTAAGACATGTTTTTGTTTATACAATCGAGCGATAGAAATCGCAGAAATCATTGCCCACTACTATCGAAGTGTGCGGCAATAAATGGCGAATCATTCAATAAGCAAAAACCGTTGAAAAATTGGAGCCCAACAGACTGATAAAAATAGACTAACTAAACACTTTTGCTTGAAATTTGCTTGTATTTATTATGGTTATTATTATTAATCGGCAATTAAAATGTCATCCAGAACGGTGTCGTAAAGTATTTCCTTGGCATTCATACCCCAAAGGAAGTCCAGGTGATTCCACTTAGTCTGAGGCAAGCGATAAGCGCGC
Source organism: Drosophila nr. perissopoda 5 BK-2023a (assembly GCA_035044105.1). Taxonomy (NCBI): domain Eukaryota; kingdom Metazoa; phylum Arthropoda; class Insecta; order Diptera; family Drosophilidae; genus Drosophila; species Drosophila nr. perissopoda 5 BK-2023a. Next base: position 2,024,283 of record JAWNMK010000639.1, on the reverse strand, counting down.
TTCAGGGCACTTGGGTTCATGGTTCGCCTCAGCAAATCCACATCGATCAGACTGGCGAAGTAATCATTGTCGCTGTAGTAGAGATAGGTAGGTACATCAACTCCCTCAACGTCATAGTTCGTGGGTGCCTTGTTACCATACTCCTTCTTGTTTCTGGAACTGCCATAGTCGAACTGGCGGAAATAGCCGGATTTGTATTCCTGCAGGTAGTGGAAGAGCTGATTGATGGAGCAGCCCGCTGGCGTTGTTGCCATGATATCGGCAATCATTGTTGCATTCAAATACGGTGAGTCCCAGCCACCCGCTAGGAAGAGCACATTGGAGCATATCACTTGAGATGGGCTTTGTCCTGGCACAAAAGCGAACCCATCAACTCCATAGCCTTTGTGTTGGGCAAGAACTCAGCGCTACCGAATAGCTCCACCAGTGCGTTAGAGTTTCCAAACAAGGAATTCATTTCATTGAATTCTAATCGGAAAGGAAGGATATGTTTTTTTTTGGTTTCTACAATCGTGCCATAGAAATCGCAGAAATCTTTGCCCACTACTCTCGAATTGTTATCAATTAAAACTAAACACGCACTTTATACTATAAGAAAACAAATTTCATATATATAAATAAGCAAATTTAAGTTGATTCTAATCGGAAATGTGGTAAGACATGTGTTTGTTTTTTTTTTTTGTTTTTACAATCAAGCGATAGAAATCGCAGAAATCTTTGCCCACTATTCTCGAAGTGTTATCAATCAAGTGCGGCAATAAATTGCGAATCATTCAATAAGCAAAAACCGTTGAAAAATTGGAACCCAACAGACTGATAAAAATAGACTAACTAAACACTTTTGCTTGAAATTTGCTTGTATTTATTATGGTTATTATTATTAATCGGCATTTAAGATGTCATCCAGAACGGTGTCGTAAAGTATTTCCTTGGCATTCATACCCCAAATGAAGTCCAGATGATTCCACTTGGTCTGAGGCAAGCGATAAGCGCGCTTCAGGGCACTTGGGTTCATGGTTCGCCTCAGCAAATCCACATCGATCAGACTGGCGAAGTAATCATTATCGCTGTAGTAGAGATAGGTAGGTACATCAACTCCCTCAACGTCATAGTTCGTGGGTGCCTTGGTACCATACTCCTTCTTGTTTCTGGAACTGCCATAGTCGAACTGGCGGAAATAGCCGGATTTGTATTCCTGCAGGTAGTGGAAGAGCTGATTGATGGAGCAGCCCGCTGGCGTTGTTGCCATGATATCGGGAATCATTGTTGCATTCAAATACGGTGAGTCCCAGCCACCCGCTAGGAAGAGCACATTGGAGCATATCACTTGAGAGGGGGCTTTGTCCCTGCACAAAAGCGAACCCATCAACTCCATAGCCTTTGTGTTGGGCAAGAACTCAGCGCTACCGAATAGCTCCACCAGTGCATTAGAGTTTCCAAACAAAGGTCCTGCCAGCTTAGCCAGCGGACTCTCCATATGCTCCATCCAGGCAACCGGAGCCAGCAAATGGGCCGAACGAATGCGACTCTTAAATCTCTTAATCATCGAGTTAAGCACAAAGAAGGAAGTTGTGCCCTGCGAGTGACCGACATACTGCAATTGCTCCTCCCCCGTATTGTACAGAACGTAGTCAATCATAGCTGGCAGATCATAGATGCCAATGTCGTGCCATTCAAAGTTCCAGAACGGCTGAAGCAGTGGCGACTTGGTCGCGTGCTTCTTCGAATAGGTGTTGCCGCGGGCATTGCCCATCCAGACATCGAAGCCAGCATCGGATAGAATGAAGGCCAAGCCATTTTCTGGTCCGCTTAGAACCCAATCTGATGAGGAGCAGAGCAAACCATGCTGAAGGAACATAACCTTACGTTGACCACCAGCGTTGCCCGTTTTCGGAGAGTAGGGTATGCGATGCATTGTCAGAATATATCCATCGGATGTTTGCACTTGATGCTCCTCGATTGGATAGCCAAACTTCTTCACAATAGACACCTGTATAGATTTCGAAATTAAAGGATATGCAATGCATGTTTGAATATTATATGTTATATATTTTACCGTGGTTACTGAACTAGACCGTCCGACATTGGAAGGCAAAGCCGTAACAATAAAAGCCAGAAATAGCAGAGCCACCAGAAATTGGAGGAGCCCCATTTTCAACAGGTATGTTTAACTTAATTGAGCGCTGCAATTAGATTTAAACTTTGTGAAGTTCACATGGCATTTATATACCCCCTAGTAGTTGAATCGGGCAATAATTCAATCAAATTGAAGATAATTACTTTGACAACGGTTTTTTGCAATCATAATAGATAGATTTATTAGGTGTAATCGAAGGCTGATAGTGTGCGGCGTCATGGATGATAAGCATTGTTATTTGATGTTTAATTTTTTTTTCAAAATTAATTGAAGCGTCAAATTGTGGCGCCAACTGTGGCGTTGCCATATTATTACTAAATGTTCTCGCTGTTAACAACAATTCTGTAATGTTATGTTAAATTGTATTTTAGTTTAGCATTTCTCATTTCCTGGCAGGCTGTTTTTTTGGCCCCTAATTTTAAATAAAAATAAAAAACAATGCGTGAGAGACGCGATAGAGAACGAGAACGAGAGCGGGAACGAGACCGCGACAGAGATCGGGAGCGGGACAAAAACCATGACAGAGATAGGGATAGAGAACGAGAGCGGGAACGTGAACGCTATCGCTCCAAATCAAAATCTCCCGCACGCAGCAGCCGAAATAGATCAAAGTCAAAGAAGAAAAAGTCAAAGAAGTCGAAGAAATATTATCGACATAGTCGCAGCAGCAGCCGCAGCTCATCGCTCAGCTCACCGCTGAGCTCACATGGCTCATCCCGCAGCAGCTCGCAGAGCCGGCAGAGTAAGGGCCGCGAATACGATTCCCGCAAATCCAAGTCCAGGTCGGCATCTCAGCGCACAACACGAGCGCCCAGCGCCGAGAGCGGTTCCCGCCAGCTAAACACATCATCATCCACATCAACCGCACCGACCATCAAAGCAATCGATTTGCTGGACGCCAAAGTGCAAAAGGCGCTGGAAACCATCGATGAGGATGTATTCAAGCCGTCTGCATTCTTCAGCTCTCGCGATCGGGAAGCCCCCGGAAAGGACAAAGTGATTATCGATTTGAATAAGGAGACGGTGGTCATAACAAAGCCAGTCGAAGTTGCAGGTCACCAAGAAGACGAAATCTTCCATCCCAATGTGTGTTTATATATTATATTTTATTTGCATTTGTGCTGTATTTAACAAATGTTTTTCATTGATTTTTTCGATTTGCAGTTTTTGGGCGACTCTGAACTGAAGGCAGAGAAATGGCTGCGCAAACTCTACAATTATCGCCAGAAGTACATGCAGCAATAGCAATGAATATTTATAATTAACAATTAATAAAAACCTAACAATACATAAATACATAAAAATAAATAAATACCACTGCCAATCTCAGGCGTTAGTAGCTCGTTGGGTGATGGCTCTATGGATTTGCCATCAGCGTCCAGCTTGCCCGCCTTGAAATCCTCAATAATCTTCTGCGAGTAGACGGCATTGAAGAGATCCAGGCTTGTATACTCGGATTGTATTACTTCGGGCGGCTTGTAGGACACATATGGCAAGTTAGCAACAATTCTGGTATTGTTATGTTAAATTATATTTTAATTTAACATTTCTCATTTCTAGATCGGGTGTATTTTTCGGCCGCTGATTTTAAATAGATATAAAAAAATACGTGATAGACGCGATAGAGACCGTCACAGAGATCGGGACAGAGATAGGGATAGTGAACGAGAGCGGGAGCGGGAACGTGAACGCTACCGCTCCAAATGAAATAAAGAAATATTGGTTGAAATTTGCGTGTTGTATTTATTATGGTTATTATTATTAATCGGCATTTAAGATGTCATCCAGAACGGTGTCGTAAAGTATTTCCTTGGCATTCATACCCCAAATGAAGTCCAGATGATTCCACTTGGTCTGAGGCAAGCGATAAGCGCGCTTCAGGGCACTTGGGTTCATGGTTCGCCTCAGCAAATCCACATCGATCAGACTGGCGAAGTAATCATTATCGCTGTAGTAGAGATAGGTAGGTACATCAACTCCCTCAACGTCATAGTTCGTGGGTGCCTTGGTACCATACTCCTTCTTGTTTCTGGAACTGCCATAGTCGAACTGGCGGAAATAGCCGGATTTGTATTCCTGCAGGTAGTGGAAGAGCTGATTGATGGAGCAGCCCGCTGGCGTTGTTGCCATGATATCGGGAATCATTGTTGCATTCAAATACGGTGAGTCCCAGCCACCCGCTAGGAAGAGCACATTGGAGCATATCACTTGAGAGGGGGCTTTGTCCCTGCACAAAAGCGAACCCATCAACTCCATAGCCTTTGTGTTGGGCAAGAACTCAGCGCTACCGAATAGCTCCACCAGTGCATTAGAGTTTCCAAACAAAGGTCCTGCCAGCTTAGCCAGCGGACTCTCCATATGCTCCATCCAGGCAACCGGAGCCAGCAAATGGGCCGAACGAATGCGACTCTTAAATCTCTTAATCATCGAGTTAAGCACAAAGAAGGAAGTTGTGCCCTGCGAGTGACCGACATACTGCAATTGCTCCTCCCCCGTATTGTACAGAACGTAGTCAATCATAGCTGGCAGATCATAGATGCCAATGTCGTGCCATTCAAAGTTCCAGAACGGCTGAAGCAGTGGCGACTTGGTCGCGTGCTTCTTCGAATAGGTGTTGCCGCGGGCATTGCCCATCCAGACATCGAAGCCAGCATCGGATAGAATGAAGGCCAAGCCATTTTCTGGCCCGCTTAGAACCCAATCTGATGAGGAGCAGAGCAAACCATGCTGAAGGAACATAACCTTACGTTGACCACCAGCGTTGCCCGTTTTCGGAGAGTAGGGTATGCGATGCATTGTCAGAATATATCCATCGGATGTTTGCACTTGATGCTCCTCGATTGGATAGCCAAACTTCTTCACAATAGACACCTGTATAGATTTCGAAATTAAAGGATATACAATGCATGTTTGAATATTATATGTTATATATTTTACCGTGGTTACTGAACTAGACCGTCCGACATTGGAAGGCAAAGCCGTAACAATAAAAGCCAGAAATAGCTGAGCCACCAGAAATTGGAGGAGCCCCATTTTCAACAGGTATGTTTAACTTAATTGAGCGCTGCAATTAGATTTAAACTTTGTGAAGTTCACATGGCATTTATATACCCCCTAGTAGTTGAATCGGGCAATAATTCAATCAAATTGAAGATAATTACTTTGACAACGGTTTTTTGCAATCATAATAGATAGATTTATTAGGTGTAATCGAAGGCTGATAGTGTGCGGCGTCATGGATGATAAGCATTGTTATTTGATGTTTAATTTTTTTTTCAAAATTAATTCAAGCGTCAAATTGTGGCGCCAACTGTGGCGTTGCCATATTATTACTCAATGTTCTCGCTGTTAACAACAATTCTGTTATGTTATGTTAAATTGTATTTTAGTTTAGCATTTCTCATCAGCGTCCAGCTTGCCCGCCTTGAAATCCTCAATAATCTTCTGCGAGTAGACGGCATTGAAGAGATTCAGGCTTGTATATTCGGATTGTATTACTTCGGGCGCCTTGTAGGACACATATGGCAAGTTAGCAACAATTCTGTTATTGTTATGTTAAATTGTATTTTAGTTTAGCATTTATCATTTCTAGATCGGCTGTGTTTATCGGCCGCTGATTTTAAATAGATATAAAAAAATACGTGATAGACGCGATAGAGACCGTCACAGAGATCGGGACAGAGATAGGGATAGTGAACGAGAGCGGGAGCGGGAACGTGAACGCTACCGCTCCAAATGAAATAAAGAAATATTGGTTGAAATTTGCGTGTTGTATTTATTATGGTTATTATTATTAATCGGCATTTAAGATGTCATCCAGAACGGTGTCGTAAAGTATTTCCTTGGCATTCATACCCCAAATGAAGTCCAGATGATTCCACTTGGTCTGAGGCAAGCGATAAGCGCGCTTCAGGGCACTTGGGTTCATGGTTCGCCTCAGCAAATCCACATCGATCAGACTGGCGAAGTAATCATTATCGCTGTAGTAGAGATAGGTAGGTACATCCACTCCCTCAACGTCATAGTTCGTGGGTGCCTTGTTACCATACTCCTTCTTGTTTCTGGAACTGCCATAGTCGAATTGGCGGAAATAGCCGGAATTGTATTCCTGCAGGTAGTGAAAGAGCTGATTGATGGAGGCGCCTGCTGGCGATGTTGCCATGATATCGGGAATCATTGATGCATTCAAATACGGTGAGTCCCAGCCACCCGCTAGGAAGAGCACATTGGAGCACATCACTTGAGAGGGGGCTTTGTCCTGGCACAAAAGCGAACCCATCAACTCCATAGCCTTGTTGTTGGGCAAGAACTCAGCGCTACCGAATAGCTCCACCAGTGCATTAGAGTTTCCAAACAAAGGTCCTGCCAGCTTAGCCAGCGGACTCTCCATATGCTCCATCCAGGCAACCGGAGCCAGCAAATGGGCCGAACGAATGCGACTCTTAAATCTCTTAATCATCGAGTTAAGCACAAAGAAGGAAGTTGTGCCCTGCGAGTGACCGACATACTGCAATTGTTCCTCCCCCGTTGTGTACAGAATATAGTCAATCATCGCTGGCAGATCATAGATGCCAATCTCGTGCCATTCAAAGTTCCAGAACGGCTGAAGCAGTGGCGACTTGGTCGCGTGCTTCTTCGAATAGGTGTTGCCGCGGGCATTGCCCATCCAGACATCGAAGCCAGCATCGGATAGAACGAAGGCCAAGCTATTTTCTGGTCCGCTTATAACCCAATCTGACGAGGAGCTGAGCAAACCATGCATAAGGAACATAACCTTACGTTGACCACCAGCGTTGCCCGTTTTCGGAGAGTAGGGTATGCGATGCATTGTCAGAATATATCCATCGGATGTTTGCACTTGATGCTCCTCGATTGGATAGCCAAACTTCTTCACAATAGTCACCTGTAGAGATTTCGAATTTAAAGGATATGCAATGCATGTTTGAATATTATATGTTATATATTTTACCGTGGTTACTGAAGTAGACCGTCCGACATTGGAAGGCAAAGCCGTAACAATAAAAGCCAGAAATAGCTGAGCCACCAGAAATTGGAGGAGCCCCATTTTCAACAGGTATGTTTAACTTAATTGAGCGCTGCAATTAGATTTAAACTTTGTGAAGTTCACATGGCATTTATATACCCCCTAGTAGTTGAATCGGGCAATAATTTAATCGAATTCAATATAATTACTTTGACAACGGTTTTTTGCAATCATAATAGAGAGATTTATTAGTAGTACTCGAAGGCTGATATTTGTGCGGCGTCATGGATGATCAGCATTATTAAGCGAAATTAATTCAAGCGTCAAATTGTGGCGCCAACTGTGGCGTTGCCATATTATTACTAAATGGAATACATGTTCTCGCTGTTAACAACAATTCTGTTATGTTATGTTAAATTGTATTTTAGTTTAGCATTTCTCTTTTCTTGGCAGGCTGTGTATTTTTGGCCCCTAATTTTAAATAAAAATAAAAAACAATGCGTGAAAGACGCGATAGAGAACGAGAACGAGGGCGGGAACGAGACCGCGACAGAGATCGGGAGCGGGACAAAAACCGTGACAGAGATAGGGATAGAGAACGAGAGCGGGAACGTGAACGCTATCGCTCCAAATCAAAATCTCCCGCACGCAGCAGCCGAAATAGATCAAAGTCAAAGAAGAAAAAGTCAAAGAAGTCGAAGAAATATTATCGACATAGTCGCAGCAGCAGCCGCAGCTCATCGCTCAGCTCACATGGCTCATCCCGCAGCAGCTCGCGGAGCCGGCAGAGTAAGGGCCGCGAATACGATTCCCGCAAATCCAAGTCCAGGTCGGCATCTCAGCGCACAACACGAGCGCCCAGCGCCGAGAGCGGTTTCCGCCAGCTAAACACATCATCATCCACATCAACCGCACCGACCATCAAAGCAATCGATTTGCTGGACGCCAAAGTGCAAAAGGCGCTGGAAACCATCGATGAGGATGTATTCAAGCCGTCTGCATTCTTCAGCTCTCGCGATCGGGAAGCCCCCGGAAAGGACAAAGTGATTATCGATTTGAATAAGGAGACGGTGGTCATAACAAAGCCAGTCGAAGTTGCAAGTCACCAAGAAGACGAAATCTTTCATCCCAATGTGCGTTTATATATTATATTTTATTTGCATTTGTGCTGTATTTAACAAATGTTTTTCATTGATTTTTTCGATTTGCAGTTTTTGGGCGACTCTGAACTGAAGGCAGAGAAATGGCTGCGCAAACTCTACAATTATCGCCAGAAGTACATGCAGCAATAGCAATGAATATTTATAATTAACAATTAATAAAAACCTAAAAAAAAGTCCCTTAGAAAATATCACTGCCAGTTTTTCGGGCACGCAACAGCGCAATCTCAGGCGTTAGTTGCTCGTTGGGTGATGGCTCTATGGATTTGCCATCAGCGTCCAGCTTGCCCGCCTTGAAATCCTCAATAATCTTCTGCGAGTAGACGGCATTGAAGAGATCCAGGCTTGTATACTCGGATTGTATTACTTCGGGCGCCTTGTAGGACACATATGGCTTCAGTTTACAACCAGTCAAGTCTGGCACAATGATGTCGGGTATTTTTTCTGATATTTCCACGAATTGGCCATTGAGTGTGATGCCCGTGTCGCGCACTCCTCGCTTGTGGATGGGCACCGGAGGATTGGCCAACGTACGCTGTGCTTCCTTTACCACACGTGTGCCACGCTTGCTGTACACGTTAAATTTACGAAAGTTACGCTTGCCAGCCATTGCGGCCGTTGTGCTAACCGCTCGCTGCTGGCACTTGAGTGCAAGCGGAAAGAATTTAACACAATTTTGCATGGTTTTTTATTAAGAAATCGAATGGTTAAATAACTGGATTGGCTGCAGGCAGTAGCAGGAACAGCTGTGCTGTCAATCTGCTGAAAAACAAGATCTGGCAACGCTGCAGCCGGTAAAGTATCGATATTCAAGCCCAAATAGCTTTTAAGCGAACATATTATTGTGAAATTGATTACACAGTTAAATTCGCACACATTTCATACTTGATGAAATAAGTACAAAATAATATATATAAACAGGAGCTAACACAATTTTCTAGCAGTATTTACTTTACATTACTTGAAGAAGTTATATTAATCATACAAAAAGCTAACTATACAAAATGACGTCAGAAGGTAAATTAAACCACAACAAATCGCTTATACAAATGTATATTTATTTAATGTTGTGAACAAATTAATTTAAATATAAAGTCTCTCTTTTGTTGCAGACAATATGAGTTTCGATGATAAATTCGAGAATTATTTGCATAGATTGTTCTACATTCATCAAAAAACAGAAGTAAAGTGCGATCCATCAATTGTCGAGATATTCGGAGTGCTAAGTCTAACCGATGCGCGACAACCTAACCGCAAATTGTGGTACATATATTATTGCAAACAGACTGAAGTCAACGAAACCTTGGACCGCATATTCAAAAAATATGGCAAGAAGAATATGCGTGAAATATTTCGGAAACCCGTCTTCAGCGGTGTTGGTCTGCGCGAAAGAGTCAAAGCCCATTTCGCCGAAAAGAAATTGTATGTGAAAAACAAGCTGCTGGAAGCCCCACCAAATAGCGCCTTTACTGACGACAAGGTGATAAGGCATGTTAACCAATTGTACGATGAGGAGCGAAGATTGCTCTTCCAGTATGTTTGTCGGAAACACTGCAGAGACTTTAGAGAATTTAGATAATATGTTGTATATGCAATTCCTTTAATATTTAAGACAAGAATGAATAATATAAATAATGCAAATTTTTTGTACTTTTCAACTAATGCACAGCAATAATCCAAGTTCCTTCTCTCGGAGATTGTCCGTGGATTTAATGGGATAATGGTTAGTCAATAGTCAATAGATTTTTTTTTGTACACCGTGTATAGTCTCAGGGTAGCTATGAATATATTATACATACGTATGTTATGATTTATGATCAAGCAAAATATGTAACTTTCGATATATTTAACGATACAAAACGATAACAGTAATTATTTTATATTTTGACGTTAAACTGTCATTTTGTATGCTTATTTTATTTTACAGTCTCCGGTTTTGTTAGGAAGAATAAAATAAAATGTAAGTAAAATCATAATTGGTTTTTATTCTGTTTCAGTAGAAATTCCTTTACGTTAACTTAAGTACAAGAGCGACTTATCAGCTTTGATTCTGACTGATTCCCGTTTAAGGTCCTACCATAAGCAATATCGTAGCAATAAGCATTACTACCCGAAATCCGGTTGGGAAAATCACCGCCGCAGCTCATGCAGCAGTTCCCCATCTCCATCGTCTCGTCGTTATTCAACTCGCAAGTCGCCCAATCTCCAACGTTCGTCACGCGTAAGAAGCGACAAAGCTAAAATAAATCCTAGTGATGGAATTCAGTCTTGCCTCTTACAGGGTCAGTCTCAGCCCAGTCGTTGCTTAGGCATATTTGGCCTGGACAGCTTCACATCGGAGGACACGTTGCGCAAAGTGTTTAGCAAGTTCGGACGCATCGAACGCATCAAAATGGTAAACTTTCTACAGGTAATTCCAGTTTCCAAGAAAGTTTAAATTGACATTTTGGACATATTTTTAAGTTTGTATTTGCTAAATTACAGACACGAATCTCGCGCGGTTTTTGCTTTATTTATTTTGAGAATCTCAGCGATACACGGAGAGCCAAGGAAGCCTGCGAGGGCATGTTCATTGACGGTCATCGCATTCGTGCTGATTATTCCCTTAGCCAGCGTGGCCACTCCCCTACACCTGGTGTGTACAGGGGACTACCGGCATGGTTGGTATCTTGACAGTTCAATACTCTTAAAATGTGTATGGTAGAGAATTTCCGACTAGAAATCTCTTTCACTCTTACAGCTTTGAAATCAATCGTAAACGGAAGAGAGAAATGATACATTGGTCTCCAAACAACAAATACCACTCAACAGAGCATGCCAATTCGAAGCGACAATATCGCTCCCAAAATGGTCAAACTTCCAACAAGCATTAATCACCACACACATACAGCGATGTTGGTAAAAATGAATGTAAAATCAAAACCTAACGTTCAAAACATATGAATAAACTATCGCTAGAGCCGATATCTCGGACTATTAATTGATACAACTATCGTTCTTTATACTTTTGCAGCCCTAAGTAATTTTGCATGCTTTACTTTTTGATAGTAGTTTTGAAGCAAAAGTAAAAACAAATTGCATCAAGTGTGGTAAAGTTTGGCATTAAGTGCACCCAATACCATGGTAAGCATAGTCGTACCTAAAGGAAACGTCTTGAATGCTTGCTTAACACGATTTAATCTTCATGTCCGCAGACCTCTGGGTTTGCTAACGCAAATGAATATTTACATTTGCAGCGCAGTAATACACACAAATTTAGCCGCAGGTATACTTCTTCTTATACACATATATATATATATATATATATATATAAATACAGTTTGGACACACTGAAATATTGAAAGCACTCTGCAGCTCTGCCAGGCTGTCATCTCCAGCAGCAAAGTCCTCGGACAGTGCTCGCTCCCGTCAGCGTCGGGAGTATCGAATCTGGAATTGAACTGGTATCGAGTAGACCTTAACGTTGTCAATCTAGCAGGCTAACAATTTTTGGTGTTGTTCAACTGTCATAAGGAATTCATCATTTCGACTGAGCTTTCCAAGCGAAAAGGTTCTATTCTTCGGTCTTCAAAAAATTTATATATATATATTTATATACGTACCAAACTAGAAAAATGTAAGAACAAAAGTGAAATAAAATGTGTTTTTTATTTTTGCAGAGCAGAAAATGTGCACAGTTCAAATCAAAAAAAACAGGAAAATTTACTTTTGAAATGCAAAACAAATATCAGAGCAGCTCAATTCCATTACTCAAAAGTGAAAAATCCGATTCACACTCTTTTAAAATGAAATGAAGCACAGACAGCCAACAAAAAACCGATTGAAAATCTAAACTGCATATTCCCATTTCAAGGTCTGACGTGGAGGTCCATAGCAGCCGTCATTTCAACGCCAAGTCCGGTTTTCCGCAACGCCGACGTTCCACCGGATCAGAATCGCCGCCTGCGCATCGCCACTGTTCAGACCGTCGCTTGTCGCGTGATTATAAACGCATGCGTCCAGAACGCGTAAGTAGCGGCAAATTGAAACCGAAACAACAATTTAGTGGCAGCTATTAATTGCTTTAGTCACAGGATAATCCACAAGCTAGTCGCTGTATTGGTGTTTTTGGCTTGCACACTAAGACCACCCAGGTTAAGGTGCGCGAATTGTTCAACAAATACGGGCCCATCGAACGCATTCAAATGGTCATCGATGCTCATGTAAGTGGAAGAACTGAACGTAATTACCAAAATTGTGCCATTAATTTTTGGTCAGCGTGCAATTTGGAATTGAGCTTGCGCTGAGTTGCGTGTCTGGCATTTGGCAAACAGTAAATGCAGCAATAATGAGTGTCTGCTATGCGAATCACTACCAGTTCACTAAAGGCTTGCTGTAACATAAAAATATAATTCACTCTTTATTCCCAATTCAATATTATTTTCCATCCTTGTAGACTCATCGCTCTCGCGGCTTTTGCTTCATTTACTATGAGAGTGTCGAGGATGCACGCGTTGCCAAGGATGCCTGCACTGGCATGGATGTTGATGGCCGTCGCATTCGCGTCGATTATTCCATAACACAGCGCCCACACACACCCACGCCTGGTGTATACATGGGACGCCCTTCACGGTTGGTAGTATTAAAAATAACCTCAGTTGCTAAATAATGTTTTTAATGAAAATGCTGCAGTGAATCCCGTTCACGTCGCCGCAACCTACGTGATTCGTCGTCTGTGTCACCAAACGATTCTAAGCGTCGCAAATATAGCAGTCGTCCACGCTACGAACGCAGCAGAAGTCGCTCTCGCAGCTATTCCCGTTCTCGTTCACCACGCAGGCGTAAGTTTAAAGATATATTATTTATCCACTATTATTTATCATTGTTTGTTATCATTTCAGCATCTCGCAACTCTAATTATTATTAATGTGGCGTGCAACTGAAGTGTTTCAGCACACGAGGGTATAGACTGATTTATTTTTGTTTTACAATTCCATGTAAATAAGATGTGGCAATGCTAGTATAAACAAACAAACAGCGTCTAGTTTTAGTTGATAATTCACCAATATCGTTTATGTTGCACCCCTCGTACGTTTTTGAAAAATGTTGTGTAGCCATCAAGAAAGCAACCGATGTGGATTTCGCGTCTCATCATTTATCCATCCAATGGCGCGTAACACAATTTGTGATATGTATTTTACAAGAAACACCATAAATCGATACAAAATATACTGACAAAACTAATCCAGTTGTACGTTTTAGTTGTGGGCTCTGACACAACCAATTTAGCACATATAATATATTTAATGTATGTTTCTGTATAGATTTGTATAAGAAATCGTTAGTTATATTTAACTTATAGGCTAGCAGACATGAACACTTCAAGCATTTAATTTGGATTGACAGCTGCTGTGGCTGTTGTCGTCGTCGCTGTCGTTGCTGCTGCTGCGCCTGCTGCAGATTGTGTTGCACGCGACGTCTTGTAGGCCAGCTCTAGGCTCTGCTGTATTACGTGCATGTCCCCTTCGATGCTGCGCGCCCAATTCTCCACATCTCCCAATTCTTTTAGGGCACTGCTGAAATTGTCAATCAACTGCAGCCATTGGTGCGTCTGTTTGGCAAAGTTGGTGGCACCCACATGCAATTGTTTGGCCTCCGCATCCAAACGCTTCTGATTTAAATATGCCTGCGCTACACTAATTTACAATTCATATAATATAAATATACATACATCATCTGCTAATCACCTTACCCCACGTTCAGATGATCAACCAGTGATTGAGTAAGTTCGTTTGAGGCTTCAATTGCCTCTTTGCGACGCACTTCTTGCTCTTGTTTTCGCTTTGATTGCTTGGCATGATGATCCTTAACCATTGAGCTCAACATCGCACCTGTTTTTTTTCTTTTAAAACAAAATTACTTTATAAACAACACAATTCAGCTGACAACTAGAGATGGCAATCAGCATGAATATAAAGTATCAGATGTGACTCAAACTATCGATAGGCCACATTTATGTGCAGTAGAGATTATCGATACTTTTATGGTGTTTATTGGTAAAACAAATTGAATTTAATGGGTAACTAACACATTTTGGTTAATAATTCAAATGCACCAGTGCCGTTGCGCACCGGGAGGCCAACCATCAGGCGACTCGATGGCGAATTAAGCTGATCGGGACGTCCAGAGCCGGCTGCGTTGCGCAGAAACTGCAAACTGGACTCAAAGGACATTTGCTGCAGTGGCGAAGATGAATGCTCCATGCCCTTGCGCGACAGTGGCTGAAAGGTGCCATCAAAGGTCATGTAGTCGGCGATCAAAGACAAGTGGCGTCGATCCACGGTAATGCCATACACCTTGAAAACATTGCTCACTTCCTTGACAATCACCTGGGTGGCCGCCTCGATGCCATAGGTGCGTGCTATGGCATGTATATCGTTGGAGTACAAACGATTCAGATCCAGGATCTTATTGTGCTGGAACATTTCACCAATATTGATGCCATCCGTTTTCAGCAGCTGCTCGTCGCCGTTGCCCTTGTAGATGATGGCGCGTTTGATATGTGACACCTGATGCACAATGCTCTTGGCGGCCAATTCGCGTATGATGGATGTAAGATCAGGTTTCTGGTAGCGCACACTCAGATTGAGTGCTACTCGGCACCACAGATGATGCTCCTTGTCGTAGGTGTAATCGTTAACCATTTGATTGCTAAGCAGCTTTTCCACCGACTTATCGTCCACCTCGGCATTGTCTTCGTTTGCCTGTTCATTGCCATCGCCATCCTCTTCTTCATCCTCGTCGTCTGTACATTGCAATTTTTTAATTTTTAGTTTTGCGTTTATTTTTTTGGTATTAGGCACACTTACCATTCGCATCTATAATTTCCTCAACATCTTCGGGATCGTCATAGTCATTTTCATCGGTTTTGCGTTGCTTCAGCTTAATGCCAGTAGCGTCATCGTCACCCTATTTAGGATGATTGATGTCTTGAAATTATATTTTTACTTTGACATATTCAACTTACGCCGTCATCTGAAGAGTCGTCCTCATTTTCTGCCACTTTTTGTGTGGCCATGTCATCAGCAGCATCAAGCTCTTGGTCATTATCCTCGTCCTGCTTGTTGCCGCCCTCCTTTTTGTCATCGACCACAATGCTGCAGGTAGGCAAGTTTACAGGTAAGATTACGGTTTCTGAGATTGACAAAGTAAATACATTTTGGAAGTCTTCTTGGCATTGGACACCTTCACAATGGCGCGTATGAGCTGCTTGAAGAACGTCTGATGCATGTATTTGATAATGCGTTTTGGTCGAACACTGTAATCCTCCTTGTACATCTCGCGCGGCAGGAACTTGAACATCAAGTCATAGACATAGGCGCGTTCTGGCTCCAGCGTCAAACTGGTGCTGATGTGCACGGCTAATACGGCAAAAGGAAGCAGATATAGCCAATTGTGTGCAAATTAGGATAACAACTTACATTCAAGCAGGCTGGCGAGTGTTACACAATTGAGGGAAATGCGCAACTTCTCTGCGTTGTGCTGCTGCCCCGGCTTGATGGGTATATCCATCGATGGCGTCTTGATGTTCGACGAGGCCAGCATGAGAATTTCACGCAAACGTGGTATACCCAGCGTGACGTTCATTTCACCACGACCCGCAAAATGGAAGGTGTTCAGCGTCATCTGGGTGGATGGTTCGCCAATCGACTGGGCTGCAATAAGACCCACCGGTTCGCCCGGCGAGGCGAGTGCCTTGATGCTCTTCATGTGCATTATGTCAGCGATGATTTTCTTTTGCGACGGATTCTTCAATGCATATTCATCAATCAGTTGGCGCGTGCGCTCCGAAACGGCTCCATAGTAATTATCCTGCTTGTATACGGCGACGGTGGGATCGGGACAGCGGGCATATTTCTTGCGATACAGTGCCTTGTCCTCGGCATCCGCCTTCTTCCACAGCTTAATAAGACCCTCGTCGAAGCGACGGCGTCCCGTCTTGGCATTGATTTCATTGGGTCGCTTAACCTCCACTTCGTTGCGGAGCTCCTCCGAGAAGTGGGTGAAGGCGGCACGCAATTTGTCTGGCTGTTTCTTCTGCCAGCTGCGTATGTGCTTCTCGTGTCGTTTCACCTTCGCCAGGCACTCCTCGTCCTTCATTAGCTGCAGCTGGCTGGGGCGCAAAACGGCTTTCACATTTTGTGCAAGAAAATCAGCGCAGAAATTGCCATTGAAGAACTTGGACTTGAGTATGTCGAGGCCGTCCTCGCCATACAGAAACTGCACCACGCTGTTGTCACTGTCGCGCACAGTCAAATCATAGTGCACACTCAATCCCTCCAAGTGCTTGATGAGGCATCGCTGCAGATATCCGGATCGGGAGGTCTTTACAGCTGTATCGATGAGACCCTATCGTACGATACAAATATATATTAGTATTTAGAGATTGTATTCGGAATCTATGTGCTTACTTCACGGCCAGCCATGCAATGGAAGAAGAAATCCTGCGGCTGTATGCCCGTCATGAAACGTCCATCAATAAAACCGCCCGACTTGGGCGATGTCTCAAAAGAGGTAAAGCTGGGAAGCGATTTTCCCGATATCATCAACGGCGGTCGCTTGCCCTCCAGCTCAATTTGGCCGAGCAGGCAGGAGATTTGCATGGTGTTCACCATGGAACCTTTGGCGCCGGATAGCACCATCAGTTGCAGATTATTCGATGGGAACTTGCTGATCAGACCGCCTGGCAAGCAGGTTCTATACGATGATGATAAATAAATCACTTTTAATTGAAATAGCTTCTGGGGATTAGCCATAAACTCACTTGTTAATGTCATTTGTGTAGCCATCGAGCATCGATTTGTATTTGCGATCGAGCAGAACGCGAAACTTTGAATCCTTGACGTAGGCAGCTTCCATTTGCTCGGCCAACTCATCGTGCGGCGGCACATCGTCCAATTCGAGGGCAGCGGCAACGGCACTGTTGCCCGCATCGCGGCATTCATCAATGATATTGCGGCGTTTGCGATCCGCCACATCGCTTACCAAAATATCCTTGACGCCCAGCGTAAAGCCTTCGAGTTGCAGGAAGAATGTGAACACCTTGGTAAAGGCGGTCAGCAGGCGAGTGGACACATCCCCGCCATACAGCTCGTACATGCAGTGGATCAGACCAAAGGTGGTGGCGCCATACTGCTGCTTATCCAGCACGCCCACCAGCAGCTCACCCTTACGTATCTGCACCTGACTCTCGCTCAATTCCTGTTCCAGCGGCGACGTGCCGCACAGCGGAGTGCGTGGCTTGGCCACATTCCAGTTCTGCAAGTATTCATTATCTTAGTAACAACAAGCAATCTGTTTAAGCCCTTGCTTACCTTGCCGCCAATTTTGGCAAAGGAATCCAAGTTGATGAGCTCGTATCCCTCCGGTATCAGATTAATGATTATGGTGGAGAGCACTTGTTTTCCGGACCACAGAGTGACTGGTTTTATAATCGAAGGTGGCAGTAATTTGACATCGCCTTTGAGATGCGACAAGCCCTGGAAGACCAACTGTTGGTAGTCCTCGCGACTGAAGAAGCGACCACGTATGGAGAGCTTGACGCCCGAAATAACTTGATCCTGGATGAGGCCACCCAGCGGCGTGCCGTCCTTGGGTACCAAATAGTTACTGGCCACATTGACCAGATTGTAGGCCTCGGCACGGGCCACCTCGCTCTGCGGATAATGTGCATTCATCTCGTCACCGTCGAAATCGGCGTTGTACGCCTTGCAATTGGAATAATGCAGCCGAAAAGTTTTCTCGCCGTGCAAAATGCGCGCCTTGTGCGCCATAATGGAGGGCTTATGCAACGACGGCTGACGGTTAAGCAGCAGAACATCGCCATTCAGGACGTGGCGATGCACGATCTTGACACCGTCCCTGGGATTCGATAGCAATAGTTTAGCCATGCTGGCTCGCTTGGCCACATTATCGGCGGGTATGAACGTGGTCGATCCCTTGCTGTCCTGTATGTAATTGGCACCCGGATGCACATCCGGTCCATTCATGACCATTTTGCGCAACTCGACGACATTCCATTCGGTTACAGGCACCGGATACGATAATTTCCGGGCAAATATATCTGGTATGCCAATCTCATCCACATCGATATTGGGATCGGGTGTGATGACTGTGCGCGCTGCATAATTCACACGTTTGCCCATCATATGCTTGCGGATGAGGCCGTCCTTCTTCTCGAGCACCTGCTTGAGACCCTCGGCGGATTTAATGTCACGCGACATGTTCACGTCGAGCAGCACATCCACGGAGCTCTGCAGCGAAAGCCAGGCATTGTAGAGCTTCTCGTGGCTGTTGCTGCCACGCATATTCTGGTAGGTAGCCCTGGCCTGCTCACTAAGATTCTCCTGCTGACCCTTCATGAACTTCAGCACCACATTGAGCACATTGTTATTCTCAATGATGTTCACATATATATCTGTCTGCGGATTACCCTTCATCATGCCGTTAATGACGTTCATTGGACGCGCACGCGGCGGTGTCACTGGTATTGTGTCCATAAAGAACACATCCACGGGCGAGTAGTCGCCGTTGCTGCTGCTTGACTCGCTGTTCAGGCTGAGCACGGGCACCAACAGTTTCAGCAGCTGCGGATAGTGCTCATATATTTTGCGCAGATAGCGTTGCCCCTCATCGGCAAATATCACCTTGTTCTGGCCACTATTCTCGGGCACATCACCCAGCCTGGGAAAAGAGTCGGTTTTAAAAGGTATCGCAAGTGGATTCGTGTAGGTCTGACTCACCGCTCCTTCATATCGGCAATGGTCACATAGTAGACGAGGCGGCGATGCAAGTAACGCACAAAGCGCATTGACTTATTGCAGTGCCGACACTTTTTGCTGGAGGCACGCTGCATTGCCGCATGCGTGATGGCTGTGCGTAGGGAGCAGCTTGTCTTGGTCATATTGGTGGCATTGCTCACATTCTTTGCGAGCAATTCGTTGACAGCTGCAATGCGTGGATGCACTGCATCACCGTTGTCCAGCTTCACCAGCTCATCGGTGTTCTGGCAGGCGATCTCTGATTTAAACAGCTCCAGCTCCTGGGCCTCAATAATATAACCAGCATCGATCAGTCGCAGCTGCAGCATGACAATCTCGCACTCATGATCTGTAGAGATGGGTTTTCAATTAGTAAAATAAATACTGCTGTAAGCCAAGACTGGTCAAATACTCACCCTTCATCTGCAGCTTGAAGCAGTGCAGACAGAAGATGCAGAGTAAGCGCTGCACCAGTTTGATGAAGAACGGATTGTACACAAGTGTGCCCAGCTCAATTCGACCCATGTGACCGGGACAATCTTGCATCCTCAAACATGTGCCACACGGATCCATGCAACGGCCATAGGAGCCCAGTCGTATGTCATACAAACCACCGGGAATTGGGTGACCCAATGCATCGAATGTGAGGCCGGTTATTATTTTCACAACACTCAGTTTGCGTATCTCTTCTGGTGTGAACACTGCGAACTCCAGGTCCGAGGGAAACATATGCACGTCCAGTGCCCTTCTCGTACCCATTTTACAGCGACTTTATTTATATATTTAATGAAAATAATTGTCCGCCTCAAAGCTGCAGCGCGCAGCACGTGTATTTAAAGAGCACTGCGAAAGTATCGATGAATGTAACGATCGCATCGATATACAAGCCTATATCGCAATACATCGATTACTTATATCGAAGAAGCAGCAGAAACCAGGGTTGTTCACAACACAATAAAGGTCGAATTTTCAAATTTGAAACAATTTGTCATGTTTAATTAATAAAAAGAAATGTGTAAATACAACTTCATTTGGATTATGCTTTGGTTATGCTTAGAACTTATCACAAGTCAACTGGTATTGCCAGTTTTTAAAAGCCACATTTTGTTCGTATTTGTGGCGGACAGCGTCCAGGTGTTCCGCAACAATTGCCTCATCTCCAACGGCTGTTGCTCCATCACCGCAGCCATCTCTTGCTCCCGTTTCCGTTCCATTTCCAGTTCCGGCTCCTCGGAGAGTGTTTGCAGCCTTGCTGCTACCCAATGCTGGCTGTTCATCGTACGGTTGCAATTGTCTTGGACGTCGCATCCGCTGGTTGCCTGCTGCTGGTCCTTCACCCGTTCCTGCTGTTGCTGCTGCTGTATCTCGACCTCTTTCTCTGTCACGCTTCGCTGTACGACCACCTTTGCGCCAGGACTCGACATTGGCCACGTGGCCCGCATCGGTGCTGCCTCGAAAGATGGTCGTCCAACGAAACCACTTTTGTCATAATGATGCACTGTGTCGGCTATGCGGCATCTCGCGCCTCAGCAGATAGACACATAGGCCCAGGCAGGCGAGCAGCAGGCACACTAAGCCGAGCATTGCATAGAAGCCCTGGCGATAACGTGCCGCATCTGCATTGGCCTCCATCAGTCTAACACGCTGACCCAAGACACCGCCGTCATAACCAGCGCGCCCCTCGCGTAGCTCTTCATCCTGTGCCGTGGGTAAGAGTACCCGCCAGAAGCCAAAAACACGGCGCAGATGATTGCCGTAGCCGGAATCCAACTGATTGCTGGCCTCATAGGATTGTCCATTCTGTCGATAGCTATCGTGGCGATTTATTCTGGACAAGCTGCGATCTGTGCCAAGCTCTGTCTGCTGTTTACCGCCCAGCAGCTGTTCAATTTGCGCCTCATCCGATCCTGATGGCACCTCCAGGCTTTTGGTGGCCAGCGCCTCACCCAGACTGTATATAAAGGGCCGCTGAGCGGTGTACGGTTGCCAGCCATCGTAAATGCGTCCTGGCGTGGGATTACCGCCCTTCACAAAGCTGGCAAAGGAGCCACGCAGCTTGCGGCACAGTTTCTCCTCCTCGGCGCTGAAGCGACGCCTTGAAATCTGCTGAAATAAGCTCGGACCGAGCAACAACGGTAAGTCCGAGCTATGCGAGGCACCACCAAAGAGATTCTGTCTGCCACGCATGTCCATCGAATGTGTAAGCGACTGGTCAAAGACATATGCATAGCTGATGCTGCCATTGAGCAGCTGCAGCAGACGCAGGAAGGGTGTCTCGTACAGC
The DNA here is from genome assembly GCA_035044105.1 of Drosophila nr. perissopoda 5 BK-2023a. Taxonomy (NCBI): domain Eukaryota; kingdom Metazoa; phylum Arthropoda; class Insecta; order Diptera; family Drosophilidae; genus Drosophila; species Drosophila nr. perissopoda 5 BK-2023a. The sequence goes on along the minus strand of JAWNMK010000639.1, from coordinate 2,002,919 downwards.
GACTCGGACTGCAGACGTTGCATGCCCCACAGCAGTCGACTGACTGACGAATCCTCGCCAAAATAACGCCAACGGATAGCGGCCAATTGTGCCTCGCTGGCTCCCGCTTCCAGCTGCATGGAGCGCAGCACATTCGGCAGCAGAGTGCTATTAATATAGCCATGCAACGGCACATGTCCATTGCGTGCCACGTCCAGCCAGTAATCTTGCAGAAAGGCGCCCTCATTGGAGCCAATGCCCAGCAGCAGTGGCGGCAATGATACATTAACTAAGAGCTGCTCCAATTGACCATGCAGCTGGACACCTAGCTGCATACTGCCATTGCCATGATTGTAGACACTTTCGTAGGCACGCACCAAATCCTCGGTGCTCTTGCGGCGCAGGCAACTCAACAGCTGGCGATGCTGTTGCTCCTCGAACTGACAGCCCAGCTTATGGACGAGCATTCGTCCCGTGGCCACAATGCGCTCTTGATGACCAACACCCAAGGCGTACAGCACAGGACCGGGTGACATCAATATGACCTGCTTAAATATCGTTGCATCTCCATCCGGCTGAAGTGCCATGGCCAGTGCTAGGATGGCACCACTTCCATGACCTAGCAACGTCACCTGATCCGCATTGCCACCGAAACTGAGCGCGTTGCGTTGCAGCCAATGCAACGCCAATTGAATATCACTCAATCCATAATTTCCCGGCAGCTGGCGATGATCTTGACCCAGTCCCAGCCAGCCATAGATATTGTTGCGATATTGCACGCTGACCACAATGATGCCCTCGGCAGCAGCAAAGTCCAGACCATTGATGCGATTGCGTGGCCAGTCGTAGGCAAAATCTTCGCCGCTAATTATGACCACCATTGGCAGTTGGCCATAACGTAAGCCCGTCTCCGGCGTCCAGATGTTCAGATACAGACAATCCTCTTTGCTTGGAGTTGCTCGCAAAATGCTGCCATCGACGGTCTCATCATAAATGGTATTCGCGAGCTGTGGGCAAATCGGTTGCATCGTCGTTGCCTGCAGCGTCCGGTTCCAGCCATTGTGCGGCTTGGCGGGCTAAAAGGAATTTGAAAAGGAATTTTAAAATTAAACCTCTTTAATTTGAAAGAGAACAATAACTGCTATCTTTGACAGGCCGAAAATTACAACGCCTTTAAAAATAAATAAATAAAAAATATAGAAATCGGCATTCATTCTTTAGCTTGCCGCAAATCGAAGTGGACCCAATGGCGGCTGTGCATAGGGTATTCCCAGGAAAGCGTAGACACCGCTGCGTGCTCCATCCGGGAAGATCTTAAGCTGGAACATCGAAGAACAAGTTTGAAATGGTATGACAGTTCCTTATATATTTTCTTTTATCAGACTTACACCTATTATATCGCCCTGTTCTAGTTTGATATGCGTTTGTTGGGCCCAGCAGCCGTGGATGCTGAGCCAAGTGAATACCCCTAGCCAGTTAATGAGTACAAACATTTTCATCTATTGGCCGCTTTTCACTTGCTAACACCTGAAGCTGCATTTATTAGTTATTGTTTTTATTTTTATTTAAATTAATTAAATGTATATATTCGTTTTTTTAAACTTTTTTTCCCGCTGCACTTTTTTAGCTACTAGACTTCTGGACGCTGACAGGAAAACTAAAAAAAAAAAAAGAAATGAGCCCGTTGATGAAAATGTTGGCTAAAAGTTTCTGCTAGAATTATTTCAATTGTTTTGTGGTGTCATTATTGTTAATGCTGTTGCTGTTTTTGTGTTGTGTGCGCGCAGGAATCATTCATGCATTCATTAGAGATCAAAACGCCAGCGACACCGAAAACATTAAACTACAAGCAAGTTCGCAGGGTGGATTGTTGTTGGTTGTGGTGCAGGTACGTTTACATGTTTCAACACATGCATACATACATACATGCATACATATGTACATATATACGTTGTGTCCGCGCTTTAGTCCGAAGACTGGACCCATAACTTTGAGCCCAGTATTGTTACAGGTGTTCATTATGGAGTATGTTATAGTAAATCTGTTTCAGAGGGTTGCTCAAAATGTTTGGAAGTTGGAATTGTGAACCGAACTATTGAGTCATGAGAACTATACTTATTTTACTGTCATTGTCCATATTGTCCATTTATATTGCTATGAGGAACTTTCATTGGTGCCCTCGATCTTCTTTGTTGCCCTTTTTTTTATTGAGTTTTGATTTTGCTGGTGCTGTTGGAGAATGTAAATATTTGTACGCTTCACAGCCTGCGACTATCTTTTTTTTCTGATTCTCTGTCCGTCTGCTAAATGGAGCTGTCGCAGCTTTTGGCCCACAGCACATAATGTACCATAATATTTGGTTCAATTCCGGGCCAATGCGAACGGAACAGTTTACCTTGGTGGTTGTTTTTACGAGTTGCTCTTTTTTTGTTTTTTGGATTTTGGCTGGCTCTGTTAGGCGAAGCGCAGTTCCGGTGAATGACTGTGGCTGGAGTTGGGAGATCGGAGTTCGCAATGCTCATAATAAACATCTATGTTGTCATGGAGACTAGCAGTTTTATTAGCGCACACTCACATTTATGCATTTTAATTAGTTTCAAGAGCAATTTGTTGCCGCTGCTCCAGCAGATTCTGCGGGAAAATCAACAAATACAACAACGGGCGGAACAATAATTTTGTGTTAATTATGGGGCTACAAAATACACGATTAAAATGCCATTTGGCCGGAACTATCTCTATCTATGCGCCTCTTCTGCTTGTGCTCTGTGGCAACTTAATCAATTTATTCCAGTTTGGATTTGCGATTTGATTATTATAAATTGCCAGATTAGTTTAGAATAGTCCGTAAATACAATATCGAGAGTTAAGTTTATCATATGAAATGGTATATTTGGCAATTGGCTGCGGCTTAAATCGTATGTTCAAAATATGTTGATTTATGGTACGACAAAAGGTATTACAAACTGTCATATTTCCACTTAAATACGCAGACACACATTCAGATTATCTTTCATCTAAATTGTTTGTCCTTTTTACCATTTTCGGGCTACAAGCCAGCAAGTAGGCCAAAACAAATTAAGCTGTCAAACTGTTCATTCCGTTTTTGGCCATTTAGCTGTCGAACTAAGCTGTTGATCGTTGTTGCGCATTGTTTTGACAATTGGCTTGGGTCCCGCAATGTTTTCAATAAATGCATCACAAAAAGCTGTGACAGAAAGTTGGCCAAACCCTTAAAGCACTTATTGCCAAACTGGGAAACAAAAAATGTGCTGGCCAAAAACCAATGCAAATATTCAAGAGAACAAAGTAAATCGGAGGGCAATAATAACTACTGGTTGCATTTTGTTAGATATGTTCTGATTTTGTTGCTCCAAATAAATAATATCTATTATTTGGGACTGAACTGATTGTTTACATATTGCCAGAGAGCAATATTGCAAAATTCTTCATAAAATTTAAGTTTTAATAAAATCCAATTGTTCGCTGCTTTTATTGTTGACAGTTTGTAGACATTGTTGCTATTATAATAAAAATTCCAAATACAGCGGATGGAGAAGGGAATGCAGGGTAAGGGGTAGATGGTGTATATCGAGATGTTGGTTTGGATGACTGAGCTCTTGAATACTCGTAATTTGGTTTTGATTTATATTTTTCAAACAATGCATTGAATTATTTGTGTGCTTCTGCTCTTGGTTTTTATCAACTTTTTTTGGTTTCTGTTTCAGCATATCTTCAGCGCACTAAAGTGTGACCACTGTGGATTTTACACAAGGAAATTTTTAATTTTGGCTTTGCCAACAATTTGTCAACACTTCCAAACAATTTAAGTTGAGGTTGCCTGGTTCATGAAAGTTGGACATTCAATGCGACAGCGCTGGGGCATGCCCCAGATACTTGCAAACAAACTAAAAACATAGTCTTTGTAACCTTGAAACTGAACAGATTATTTTGATGAATAATTTTTATTCCTGATGTGTGCTCTTATACATTAAATCTTTACTATTTTATTTGAAATATTTAAATTATATATTTATGGAAATTTTTGCGTGAATTTTGTATTTAGTTATTTAACCTAAAGTTTTATTATTTATGATTTTAAATACATATGCGGCCAATAAATTAGAATAATAATTCCCATGTGCAAATGCCAAATGTAGGCATATTTTGAGTAATAACAACAACAACAACAATCGCTAAAAACAACATTGAATAAGTGCATTAAGTAAAGTTTCGTGGAACAACAGCGCGCAGTGTAATTATGTAATTAGCTAGAACAACAACTGTGCCGGCAATTTGCCCAAAAATATCTAACAAAACATTGCACAAGGCTGTTGTTGTTGTTGTTGTTGCTTTTGGTGCTGTTGTTGTTGGCTTAAGCCTAATTTAACGGCACAGCAGACAAACAATGTAGCAGGCATTTTGTTGATACTAACCACACGACTTGCACTCAAGCATTATGTAGTTGGCAAGGGGCATGCAGCTGAATGCTGCACACTGCATGTTTAACACGCGCTCGTTTCTAATTAATGCTAAAAAATTTGACTTAAAAAAGGAACTGAAAACAAAAGAGAACCGCATTTTAGTTGGTCTATCTGCCGGAAAGGGGGAAAGTTAACGGGTTGGGATGGGTACAAGGGAAATAGTTGTAAAAGCCACTTCTTCAGCGCTTTTGTTAGCCGTTTCTATCTGCCACAAGAGCTGACAAAAAGTGGCGACATAAAAACTGAACATATGCAACACGTCCTTGACAATGTCAACAGCATCCAAGCAGGCGCACAGAAGTGACCGACTGAGGTCGCTTGTGTGACTGTGGCCAAGGATGTTAAAGCAGCTTTAGCCAGAAAATGGGCCTGAAAAATATACTCATATGTGGAACATAGTAACTTGGAATACATTCGTTATGCCGTTTTAGCCAGCTTGAGGTTATGATATCAGTAATTCTATTATTAGGGAAATATGAGTGTTATATTTCTAAGTGCACTCAATCAAAGCTGAATCACAGGGTATATAAGCGCAAGAACGGGAATGATCAGGTTATAGTTGCTTGTGTGATGATGAAAGCAACGATCGCGATCGATTATTGCGGAAGCAGCGTATCCGTAACGTGGTCTACCATGGGGCCACCATTCGATTTTAATAGATCTCTCCTGGGAGTTACTTCACAAGCTTATAATTACTCAAAACCCTGTTAAATTGACCTAACTTATTCACTTTACAAAGTGATATGTTGCTTTGCAAACTGCTTTCTATGTGAGCATAATTATGTGTAATTATTGAAATGCACTTAACAATGTGCCCCCCGGCTTCCTCCGCAAACTATGAACTCCTTATTTGCGGAGCAAATGTGTGCAATAACCGCGAAATTTCGTTGCATGCTTTTAGGCGGGCGCTTCTTGGAGGCAAAGCCGCAGGAATGCAATTTATTAATTTGCAAGTGCAGAAATTGCTTGCTAAAAGTTTTAGATCTATATTAATGTGTATGTATATGTGCAATCACATGTACACACTGGAAGAAACTCACCTGGTTGGAAAACTATTTTTGGGAAAAGACGGCGACATGTTCCCTGCTCCTCGCTAAAAACTTTGCTAATTCGTTTTGCAAACTTTTAGCAAGGTGTTGAGTGTGGCAGCGACTAGACTAATAGAAACAACATTAGCTACTCGGGAAATAAATGAAAAACATTTTGCAAGTCTCTCATTTCATTTAATTTTTATTCAAAAATCACATTTGTTGTTGTTTTATTTTTGTTTCGTTTTGCTGATTCGGCGCGAGCTGCTGTTCAATAATATAATAATTTTTACTACATTTTTTTTATATATAGTATGCTTACTAGATTGAAGTATTTGTTTATGTAATTTACATGTTGTTTATGCTTCTCCCTTTGTTGTTAATGTGGCTCTCTATTTTGCTTTGGAACCTTTTTCTCTTTATTTTTGCCTTAAGCTTTAACAATTTTTACTATGCAATAACTTAAGCACATTTACTTGAATGATTTCATTGTGTAGCAGCTGAAGTACTGTATATATTTATCAACTGTTTATATATTTATGTACAAAAGTTCATTTGTTAAAAAGTCAAATTAAAAGCGTTACATTCCCTTGGGCGCACTTTTCCATTCAATTTGACACCTCAAATTGCAGTCGCTTTTATGTCTATATAAAATTACAAAAATGTAATTAAATCAATTTTACAAAATGACAAAATGAAAAAAAATGTTATGCGCACAAAACTCAATTGGAAGTACAATAAATGGCCAAGTGAATAGGTTCGGTAAGTTTGTTAACTATTAACTTAAGTTCTGCTGTGTCTAACTTATAAATAAGGTTTGTTCCTGCTTTGGGTAGAGGTGCTTTTCTAACGAAATAGCTGGTTCATATTTCTATAGGCTCAGGTCTTATTGTCTGCTTTCAAGCCTCGCTCTCTCTCTCCGCTTTTTTTAATATTCACTATAAATCATAATATATTCATAGACTGAAAAAATACTGTGCAACTACAGTTAATTCAAAGTCATAATTAAGAAGTGACTATATTTATTTTATTTTTGTGTTTTATTTAGTCCTCACTCCAACTACTAATCTGAACTTTTATATGCTGAATGAACCTATTCACATGTCCATTTTCGTATAAATATATATTTTGAAAGATTTTTTTTTTTTTAAATTTTGTTGCAATCTTTTAAATCAGATGATGATTCAATTTCAGTGCTTAAACGTGCATCGCGACGAGCACGATGAGCAAACAAAAAAGAGGCGGAAAGCAATAAAAAATTGAAATGCATTCTGCAGGTCAGCGTGGCCCTCATCTGTTAAATGTGGCAAACTAATTGATTATGCTCAATTATCTTTAAAATGCAAACGCAATAAATTGAAATGCATGGAAGTTGATAACGTATGTATGCATATATACGATCATACTATATATTTTGTTGCTGTTGGTAGCATTTCTTATGACAATCGTATCACAACATTTATATTTCGCATTTAATTTACTTTATATATATGTTTATGGTATGCAATATGTTAGATTAACATTTTATGTTAGCTGCGTATATAATATTCATTTATTATTATTTGTGATTAGTGGTTGAGGGACAGGCGAAATGTGTTGCACATAGTTTTTGATTTGATTTTCGTTTATTTCGTGTTTCATTTGGCTTGTCAATATCATTGAATTCAATTTGTGTGCACTGTTGTCGGATGTTGTGTATAGATTGTAGATTTGGTTTTGTTGTTGGTCAATTGTTTGTCCTTAGAGTTTTTTTTTTTTGTTGCTTTTTTATTATATTTTTGTTGATAGTCATATATGTATAAAAAGTGGCATAGTCTGTTTCTTGTTTGTGTCAAATACAAATGCACAAAATACGAGTATAATACAAATATTTTACACACAGATACAAAAAAGTAAACTCACTGTACAAAAATTTCTTGTTTGGTTTCTGAATAGAGCTATATATTATTTTCAATGTATTGCTTGTTCCAGTTTTTCTTGTGTTGGTTGTATTGTTATCATGTATGTATATATATATATGTGTGTGTGTGTGTGTATGTGTATGTGTCTGTGTCATGTCCTCAGCCTGGAATTTTTGATTATTATTAGCAGTAAACGCAGAAAATATTTGAAATATTTGATTTATGTGCATTCTGATGCCTGATAGGGCGAATTCATTGCATTCGTGTCTCTCTCTCTCTCTTCTCTCGTTCGTCCTTCCGCCTGTCTGTCTGAATTTCTCCACTTACATACATATTTAGCATATTGCATTCGTGTGTGTGTGTTTGTGTGTGCATGTGTGCATTTATTTTTGTGTATATATTGCTGATAAACATTTCCAATGATAAATGCTGAACAATTTGCTTGGCAGTCCAGAGTTGAGGCAATGCTCCTCAGAGATGCACTGAGCTAGGAAGTATTTCTCTCTCTCTCTCTCTCTCTCTCTTTATCTTTATCATCATTTTTCTGTTGACTTCTTTGGCAGCAAATTATATCTGATATGTTTAGGGTAAACATTATTGCATCTTGCTACATTTTACATTTTACGTATGTATTTCGTGTTTTCTACTCTTATTGCCCTATGCACTTTTGTAAGTAACGAAATCTTACAATAAAAACAAAAAAAAAAAAGAAAAACTGAAACCAATCACCAAAAGAGGAGAACATAACGAACATCCTTGAAAATAAAACAAAATTATTGATATTATATTTTATATGTTTTGTGTATATTTCTGTAAAAATATGTATAGTTTCAGTATGTGTAAAAAATTTGTTATTGATTTTTTCTCTTTGTACACATATCTATGGTTAATTAAAACTAAATGTAAAAAAGTAAGAAAACTCTCATATGTATGCATTTGATATGCGAGCGTATAACTAATAGAATTGCATATTTATAATATTTATATAATTGATTGCTACAATATATATACACATATGTATATTAAATGGCCGCATTAAAAGCTAAAGCTAAAGCCGATATACAATATCTATATTAAAATATGCACTCTTGAACTGTAACTGTAAAATGGAAATTGCACATTTAATATAAGAGTCTAGAAATAAAATATTAAGCATTAATTAGGAATACACAGATACGAATGAAATGAAGACATTTACAACTATTTATTAAATACCCTTGCAGAGGCTTTTTCACATAGTTTCATAAAAGTGTTGAATATTATTTTTGAATGGCATCTGTTTTGGAACAATCGGAAGAGTATTATTCTTTTTACGAAAATACCCAGCACATTATGGACTTGCCTTGCTCAGCCAGTGACTGCAAGGATATTGTTCGGCTTCGCTCCGAAGACAACTTTTGTTTCTTGAGTTTTGTTGTTGTTTTTGTGCAAATTGTAGCATGGCTGAAGAGTTTCGTTCACTTGTAGCTGTTCAATTGTTTGTCGATATTGCGAAATAATGGCCACAGTTTTCATTTTTAATAATAATAATAATAATAATCGATAAGGAATATCTTTGCAAGCGTAAGCCCAATCATTTTCCATTAGTAATGCAACATAAGAAATGGCTACAGACACACATGTATCAATAAAAACACTATCTAACTATACATATACACATAAGGATATATAACTTACACATACATATATCGTATCCTTTCAGTATATCATATCAATTGAGTTACAACAATTACAGTTACATACATACAAAAAAACATTTACACATACAAAAATCAAACGCGTCGCTTTTACACAGTACAAAATCGGCTACTTATGTATATATATATATATATGTATATATATATCGAATATTGAAAATTTGCTGGGCTAATTTGAAATTAGCAAAAATGGCATTCCGCTCGCACATTCTGCTCCCACGGCAGGGAGTATAACTTAACTAAGCCTAATCAGAGTCCTTCTATATACATATACAAACCTGGTGTGTGTGTCTGTATATAACTACATGCATATATGTGTATATGCTGAATTTTATTTAGTTACATACATATACATATACATATACATATATACGCTTCATAAATCCTAACTAATTTCTTCTACTAATAATAATTAACATAGTTTGCGGCGCTTAGCAGCGTCAATAAACAGCAGCTTATAAAGTCTCTGTGTATGTATGTGTGGGTGTATACATATATATAATAATAATCGATATATATATATATGGACTGCTGTGTGTGTGTGTGTGTGTGTGAGTGTGCGGTAGGGGAATCTCAGTACACTTAACGCTTGTAGCTATTACCGATCTGCACATATCGCTAGCTGCCAACCAACTCGATCTGGCGATACTTTTTGCGCAAATTGGAGACTGGATCGCGATACAACATGGGATCCATGCGCAAATTGGAACGTATAAGCGGCATGTAACTGTAAATACATAATGAATAAAGAAGAAGAGAATTATGCTGTGTGCAACTCTATCGATGCTGATACATAGTTTGATTTGCACTGTGATTTGTACTCACCCAAAGACCGCGGCGAATGTGTTGAGGCAGCTCTGACGCTGTATGAAATGATCGGGATCATTCCATGGTGAGCGTCCCGTCTCCCGATCCTTGTAACCCTTGCGCTGCGTCACTTTGATCGGCGGTTTTCTGGTCACGTGCGAGACCAGCAGGTTCATTAGGATGTCCTCGCAGTTGGAGGACTGCTGTACAGTCTTTAATAGCAGCAACGACAGCCAATTGGTGTACAAGTAATTGTAGTAGCGGTGGTAAAACGCCGCACCCGTCAGCACAATCGAGTAGTAGTTTGTCCACTTGGACGTATATCCCCAGGCATTCTGTAAAGTGATTAACACCACCAACAATAAGCCACAAATCACACAAACACACACCCATTCAGTGGTTGGGTCTTGACTCACCTTGGAATCATCCCAGAAATGAGCTCGCGCCGGATAGCCGACAATGCGTTCTGGAAAGTCACGCCAGACCGTGTAGGCAAAGTCCAGTTCATCCGTGTTGAGTATGGCATCCTCGTCGAGTGACAGTACAGCATCTGTCTGTATCTCGTCGTAGGGCAGGAATCTCTGTGATATGCTTGGCCTCGCCTCCGCACCTGTCTGCCCTGTGGGCGTGGCGGCTCCACGCGAACTGCCGCCCAAGGCGATGACATGCAGCGGTATGTGAAAAGTGGGCGGCCACCTTTTCTTAAGTGGCAACGGTCGATCAGCGGCCCACAGAATGAGTATCTATTTGAAGAGTTGAACAAATAAATATCAGAAATGGACTACAAAACGTTCCCATCTCTTTAAATGTATGTTCGATAAAGAGTTGAGGCATTTTACACATGGAATAGTACATTAAATGCTACGGCTTTACCACCAATATTGATTGGACTTTTGTTTCCTTTGAGGGAGTGTGGGTGGGGTGGGAGGACACCTATCACTTTGCATGTTTAACAATTGGACAACTGCAATTTGGATACTTACTCTATCCACAAATTGGCTCTTCGTTATGGTCCTGACTAGTTTGTAGAGGGCCGCATTGGGGCCGAGAGCGGCGCCAATTTGGACATAGATAACGGCCGTGTAGTTGTGACGGGGCTCCACACCCATCGCATTGAGCAGAAAGGGCATAAATCTGAAACGGGCCACAGGCAATTAGGTTAATGGCAAAACACTTCAATGCGCCCAAAATGGCAACGAATGTAAATTTAATATGGCACGTCAACTGTACTGTTTTCGCTGCCTGACTCTTACCTAGAACTATCCGCAAATGTGGGCAGTGTGAGGAGGGCGCCCGGCGATGAGTTCCAGATGAGGTTGCTCCGTACCGGATAATCGGGCAGTCGTTCGCGAATTATCTGTGAAAAGAGGAGAAAATCAAACGGCTGTTTAATACCCCCCAAAAAGGAACTCAAGTGGCAAGGCGATTGCCAATTGATTGCTTAATGAACGGTTTCTGCACTTCAATTGGTTGGCCAAATTGCGTTTTCAATGGGACTCGACGCCAGCCGCTTAAGCTGTCAGTCTGTCTGTCTGTCTGTCAGTCAGTCAGTTCGTCTGTCCATCCGTCTGTTTCTCTTTCAGTGGGGCAGTCATTCAGTGTGCATTAATTCGAAAGGCCGCCAAGCTGTTGCCTAATTTTCCGCTCCACGCAGCTGGGAGCCAAACAACTCCCCAGAGGGAAACCGCTAGCCGCAACTTCCGCTGTGCAAAGGGGAGCCGCACAGGGAACTAAAGTCCCCGCGCTACTTCTTTCTCTCTCGCTCTCTCTCTTTATCTATGTCGCTCTCGTTCGCACAAGTGCTAAACAAAGCAGCTGGGAATTCGCTGTGTGTTTGTGTTCACCCAGCAGCAACGCGTGTCATTAACGCCCATTAATTTGTCGCTCAAAGTGAGAATTATGTGTGTATGTTTGAGCACATATAACGCCTTAAAAGTATGCCATGCTAAATTAGCTATGCACATCACGAGAGTCAGACAGAGACAGAGGGACAGAGAGTGAGAGTGAGACAGTTGCCAAATCCTCAAACACTGCACTGCAGAAAAATAAATTTACTTTACTGGCATACAAGATTTTGGATAAAATAAGGACATGTTTGAGCATGAGCCTGAAGGATAAGATTTAATTTAAAACGTTTGCCAAAAGTTTTTCATATTAATTCAGCAAAAGTGAAAGTGTCTTGCTTGAAAATGGCAGTCTTAACAGTTTCTGCTGTTATCCAACATGTAATTATGATTGAATTTGTCAGAAGAAAACGTGTTAAAAAATTACATATTGATTTTACATTTAGAAAATTTATTGAGAAAGTGCACTGGGTGTTTAGTCAGGTCGGGAAACTGCCATTATAATTGTTAGTCCCGACTCGCACGAGTGCAACGTGCGTCCCATGAAGACAGTCGTGGCAGAGGAGGCAGGCACAGGAGCAGGAAATGCAGCTGGAAACGCGGCTGATGCTGCTGCTGCTGCTGCTGCTGCTACTGCAGATGGCGTGGGCTCCACTCATAGGGCTTTCAGCTGACACGCTCTTTTGTGTGTGCCACCCGGAAAATGTGGAAAGAACAATTCAACTGGAGAACGGTTGTGTTTAAATGTGGGGTTTAGAGTCAGTGACGCACTATGAAATATCATCTGCACCATAGAGATAAAGCTTGCATTAATGCGAGTTTTTATTTATATAAGCCTATACAATTAAACAACTCTGCATTCAGATCAATAATTCATTTATATTTCAATGTAACAATTTTTATTATTAATGCATCTTTTCAGCTATTTGCTTGTAAGCTTTTGTTATTAGGAGAAACGTTGCATTCAGCTCAATCAATTTGTAATCCTATAAATTCGAATCACAAATGGAATTGAATTTAAGTAGAAAATCGCCAGTGTAAATGTTTTGGCAAACACTTTATTTAAATGAGTGACACATGTTAGTTGTAGAAACAGTTGTGCTTATATTAAATACATATTTTGTCTTCCGCTCACAATTCTGGGCACACATCTGGATTTGCAACTTGAGATTTAGTGGACTTTCTGTCATTATGCCATGAGGCAGTCATCTAGAGACTGTCTGACTTGCTTCTCCGCCTGCTACTCAAGTGCCTGCTTTATTTTGTAATTATAATTTCTTTACTATTCTATAGTTTTTTTTTTTTTTGTGTTCTCTCTATTTTATTTAAGTTCTTTCCCGCTACTTGGCATAATCAACGCAGAGCCTCCTCCGCTCTGCGTCTAAGAGCATGCGAGACGCGTGTTTACTTACCTTTTCAAGTCAAGTGTGTGTGTGGGTGTGTAGGTGTGTGTGTGTAGGTGTGTATGTGGGAGGCTGACATAATTAAGTCAATCTTGTTGCTGCTGCTGTTGACGTTGCTGCATAATTGAGAACAAGCGAAGAGTCAGCAAAGAGCGAGGAACTGCACTCAACTCTCGTCTCGTCTCGTCTCGTCTCGTTTCGACTTGACTCGACTCGTTTTGTCTATGATTCAATTATGCCAGGTTGCATATATGCGCAGGTTTAGTCCAGGTCAGGAGAGTCACAAGCAAATATTTGGCATTGCCGTTTTAATTGGCTAACAAAGTGCTTTAATTGACTTTAAGCTCGCTGAGTTTTTTTTAAGACGAATTTTCCGTTTGCGTAGTTTCCACTACCTGGCATGGGAGCTGGCAACAACAAGAACTTGGCCATGTTTGCTAACGTGGCGGTAAGTTAGATTCCACTTTCCTTTTTTATTTTTGGCGTTTCCTTAAGCGACTTAAGCAACTGAACGACAGTTTGGCCAACTGGCAAGTGCCGTTTACTTCGACTTCCTGACTTAGCCAGCTTACCAGTTTGCAAACAGGGGGACTGTGGAAAATATGGTAAAAGCTGCAGCTCTCAACTGGGCGCAAGAACTCAATAGAGCGCATAATGTGTGCAAATAAAACAGGTGAGTGCAGTTTTGGGCGTGGGCGTGGGCGTGGGCGTGGCAACTGCTTATGCAAATGCTCGTGTCTCTGATATGGATACAGGATACAGGATACAGATACAGATGCACATGCACTCATGCTTATCTCTCGGTTTTAAAGTAGCTGCATCCACCACTTCAGCCCAGCCTTCAATTAGCCTTCAGCCGGTCGAATTGCATTTTGGGCCAGCCTAAAAGCAGGCTAAAAGGAAATTTACTCAAATTAATTGCATACATTGCTGAAGCTCTTTGGGCCAAACAAAGTTTCTTTTGCGATTTTACATTTTACGATTTGGGCGTTTGCAACTGCTGCTTCTGATGAAAGTCAAATAAATTGCTGTAATTTAAACATTACGCAGCTCAACTACGTTGGGTATGTGGCATGGCTTAAGCGTCTGTGTGGCAAGTAGTTTCCTGTTTGTTAATTTGCCTTTTAAATATTTAGTGCTCTCAACTCAGCTCGCATGCGATTTGTAACTGACAAGCTACACAAGAAAGCAAATGTTAAGTCTTGTTCCCAAAGAATCGCCAATGTATTAAAATTGTTAGAACTGAACAGATTTCAAGCATTTTAATATGCTCTGCACAATTGTTTGTCTGCTTGTGAAATCTGCTCGCTTTAAGTGGCACGCATAAGCAGAAATCGCATTCAAATTCGCGTTTGCATTTGAATTTCGCATAAGCAAGCACAAAAAGAACGTATTTACTGATGTTTTGCAGCATAGTTTCTGGGGCGTAAAAGTTCAAAGCGTCGACAGCTGCATACATAAAACGTGCAAGCAGCCAGTAGCCAGCAGCCAGCAGCCAGCAGCAAGCAGCACACACATAAAATTTGCAGTTGCAGTTGCAGTTGGCAAAAGTTGCAGTCAACGACACCAAAACAAGCAACCAGCAAAGCAACGAAATTCAGCTGAAGTTGCACAACTTGCTAATGTTGTCCCGCTTGATGCTGTCATTTCATGCTCTCCTACACAAACACAAACACACACACACACACACACACAAATCCTGCAACAAGAAGGTCTCTGCTCAAGACAGACACGAATTAACTTAAGCTAAGAGTAGCTTGAACTACGAAGAGGAAAATTGTATGTAAATGCTTGTCAACTTTTACCAGCTGCCGATGCAAGTTGCAGTGGCACAAGACGGCGACTTTGGTTTAAAATTAACAAACGACCAACTCTGTATAAAGTTAATTCCGACAACATGGCGTATGCGTAATAAGCTGTCCTTCAGTCAATTTGCATTGCCACAGCCCAACAACAAGTGGCCCGTAAATAACGCTGAGTGCCAGGACACGCTCGTCGCTCGCACTGTTTTAATTAAAAAATAAATAGCAAACTGAATAAATAGAAATGGTAAATAATTTCAAATGCTCGTTTCCGACGAATACACAAAATTTGAATGTAATTTGCGAGCGTGAAAAACTCTACATACAATATTAATACAAATCAAATGGATCTCAATGGAGCATTTTATACCCTGTTTAAATAAAGTGTAAGTCAAATTTATGATCAGGAATGGAGTCTCAAGAAGGTACAAATAATTTAGGTTTAAATTTGTGTTTTGTTATCACTATATTTGTTTTACTCAAAAGTGAATAGAATCATTTTTTTTTTAAATATAGGGTATTACATAGTCGACTTTTAAAAGTGAAATTTGGCTAACTTGTTTTTTATATATTTGCACTGCGGTTTGGCAAGCGACAGAAACATTCACCCAAAAAAAAAAAATGAAAAAAGTTAACTAACCAAAATGTCAAACTCTTTTCAAAAACACAATTGGTTTTAAATTGTTTATTACTTTAAATACCTTTACAGAGGGTTGTTAAGCATTGTCACGAGCTGTGTAACAATTTAATGACAAACAAATAAGAGAAATGCTGACATCTATATAATTATTCAAAGTCGGAAATATTGTGTAAAATGTTGCTTAATTTATAGAAGCAACATTTATGTTTTGTTTTAATGATGACTGTCATTAGAGTAAATTGAGAGTAAAGGGTATTCCATGCTCGGTATGCCGAATAAAACTCAACATTTTTGTTGCATGTTTTTTTGGTTTAGAAGTTTTGTGCAAATATTTATCGATTTGAACGCAATGTTAATTTAGAGAGATTGGTCAAAAATCTGGGGCAGCTTCATCTGCATAACGATGTGTAAATGGGTTTTCCGTTCTTTTCGATAGCTGACAATTTGCAGTTTAAAGATACTTTATCTCGAAAGTTTTTTTCCATACAAATTTTGTTTTCGCCATATTTCGCTGGCATTCACTTCGTTCTGGCTTATGTCGGGCGAAAACGTCATTTGCCATGACTTCAAAACTTTAAGCTCACGATGATGTCATTATTGTTGGCCCAAAGTCGCGCCTGGCAAACATCAACAACAATAATAACAACAAAAAACAACAACAACAACAAACAGCTGAAGTTATTGAATCTGCTTTGACAAATTCGGTTAAAGACAACGCCAAACAAGTTTTGAGCGAGAAGCTAACAAACTGAGAGCTGAGAGTATTACAGTGGAGTCGTCTGCTTGAAATTTGTTTGTTAGTACAGTATTTATTGGCTATTGATAGGCAGTCAGATAGAAAACTCAATATACATAAATCATCAGCTGCGCAACAATGGACAACGTGTACAAATTTATGCAGAAATATTTGGAAAACTGTGTTTGATTTGTTTGATTTCATAATTCTGCTTGTGATAAAAAAAAACTTGTTAAACATCTTATTGAACAACAATTTATGAAGTAAAATCAAATCAAACAAAAATGTCTTATTTTTGTAATGAATAAATAACATTCATAAATATTATTATTGGATTTAATAGTATGCGAATCTGCAGAGTAATTTTTAGAATTCACGTTCTCCACGATTTTCTGGTTTATATATTTAGATCGAATTTGTTATTGATGCTAAGGCAGAATACTCGTATTTGTATAATCTTAATTGCTTTTTTATTTTTAACAAACGAGTTTTTTGTATTCCAAGGACTGTTTAGGCGTTATGAAAATATAACTTTTATTCTTATGGATATAATTCTGAATGAAACTGTTTAGTATTCAACTTTTCAGGTACACTGTCGTTCATGTTTAGCCGACTTGAGAGTTTGTTTGATATCAATTGAATATGTGTAAAAACATGCAGCAAGATTCTTATCAATTTATGACCTTAATGTTAACAATTAATCAAGCTAAACGACAAATTTGACGTCGTGAGTTCTGACAGAAAACAAATGCTGGAAAATGCTTGAAAGAATGACGACAGCAAAAACACAACAAAAGGAGCAAAAGCTGCAAACAAATGATAAGCACAAAGCAAAATAAACAAACAAGCATTCCGAAAAGCAAAGAAAACAACAATAATAATTCTACCGGTTTTGCTAAGCGTTAATTAAACCTAATTAGCTGAACTGTACCAGCATTTGAAGCACACTCGAACAGAATTATAATTCAGCACATACGTAGCATGAAGATATATTAATATTGCCCAATGTGCTCAACGGCGACGCAATAATTAAAAATAATATGATGACGTCACATTGAAGAGCCATATGTGCGAGCAAGCTAGCGAGTGCGCGAGCGAGCGAGAGAAACGACGAAGCGTTCAATATTTGTTGACGACGAGGTCTGCGTCATATTTTAAATTATAAGGTCAGCTGCTTTTGCACAGGCTTAAAATTGGTGACGTCACAGGCGTGCACGTAACTGATAAGCCTTTCTGCTGCACTCGAAGTAACAGCTGGCAATGGCTTTAACCGTTGGCCATCAACAATAAAGAGAGAATATGTGCTCAGCAAAAGCATTGTCGAGAGAGAGAGAGGCGGCATGCTCTATTCTCTATTTTCTATTCTCTATTCTACATCTATGCACATGATGTATATGTTTGCATGCATGTGTGCGTTTGAAGATTGCATGTTCAAAAAAATTTTTTTTGCCGGCTATAAAAATATTTGCGGCCGCTAAAAACAAGAGATACGCCTGGAAAAAAGAAATCGCACAGAGAGTGAGAGAGAGAGACTTGTCTCTATTGTTATTGGTGCTGTTGTTGTACTGATTATTTATTGTTATTGCTGCTGGCATCCCCTGGGAATACGAAACAGGTCGAAGCAGGTTGGCAGTTCTAACCAAAAACTACGACCAGTCAGCCAGTCAGACAGCATGTCAATAAATATTTAATTTATGACAAGTTGACATTGGGCATCGAACGCCCACCAGAGTGGGTGGGAAATGGGGGATGGGTAATGTTGACTGACTATTTCATAAATTGTGTGCCTAATTGAACTGAAGTCAATAATCGAGTGCAATGACACAGAAAGAGAGCGAGAGAGAGAGAGAGAAACAGAGTCGAGCTATGTATATGAAGAATGTGTAATAAAATAAATATTCAGTTCAATTATATTTATATTTAAAATCAAGCAAAAGTTTCAAAAATCAATTGTAAAATGTATTAAAAAATAACTGACACAACGTGTAAAAATTGGCTTTAGGATGTAGAGAAAAACACAAAAAAAAAAACTCTCGATACAAAGTAAAGAAATAATTGCATTACATTAAACACATTTATTTTCCGATCGATTCTTATCTTTGAGCAATTTTCAGCAGTGTGGCATTGAAAGCAATTTGCATTTTGTGCTATGCTCAACTTAGAGGAGTGCGTACATTAACCCAAACTCTAAATCGAAAACTTTCACATGCACACATGCTTACACACATGTTTACACATGCTTAGACACATGCTTAAATTCACATGTATAAATATTTTGTGCTTTGGCATTGATTTCGTTGAATTTGCTTTGTGTTGTTTTCTATTTGTGGCTCTCGCTCAGCTGCGCAACTAATACAATAGCAGCGGCGTTCTTAGTAGTACAAACACAAGCAACAAGGAGAACGAAAAAGAAAGCAGCAACAAATAAATAGCTCAGCAAAGCAACAGCAGTGAACGTTGGCAGAGCGTTGCCACCATGTGAGCGAGTTACCCATGACAGTTGAGAGAAAGAGAGAGAGAAAGAGAGAGTGAGCGAGCGAGCCAAGCGCGCTCCGTGTGAATCTTGCTAGTTATTATTATTGTTGTTTCTACATGGCCGCCGACTGAGACGTCGACTGCGACGGCGACTACTAATTTCGTCGATGATGACGTGTGCGAGGCTTTCGTGCGAGCGGCCAACGAGCCGCCACTTACAGTAATTTCTCAACAGTCAAAGGAAGCAGACGTGCTATCGCAGTAGACTTGGATATATATATCAATAAAAACACACACAAAAAACAGCTGAAAAGAATTAAGCACTTGTGTACTTAAAACGTTCCTCAATTTATAAATAACAATTACAAAATAAACACAAAATGACTGGACGCCGCGTTACATTAAGCACACGCGTCTCACGCGCCTCAACATCGACGCCCGTTGGTGGCTCGGCTGGTGGCGCCACCAGCCCCACTAGCCCCACGCGCACCACCCGCATACAGGAGAAGGAGGAGCTGCAGCATCTGAATGATCGTCTCGCATGCTACATCGATCGCATGCGCCACCTGGAGAACGAGAATGGCAGACTCACACAGGAGTTGCACCTGGCACAGGAAACTGTCAACCGGGAGACGACCAATGTGAAGGCCGTCTACGAGAGGGAGTTGGCAGCGGCACGCAAACTGCTCGATGAGACGGCCAAGGATAAAGCCAAGCTGGAGATCGATATCAAACGCTTGTGGGAGGAGAATGATGATTTGAAGCTAAGGTAAAAACAACAACAAACATAATAGAATGGAAAAAAATAACAGAAAAACAACAAGCCCAAAGCTGACTTATCAGCATTCGCAGTGATGTCATATCTATGAGAGAGCGAACGAGAGAGATAGAGAGAGCAAGTTTAAGCTGGCTGATGTCATGCCGCAGTCGGCAGCGCACATGGCGCGCTCTCTCTCTCTCTCTCTCTCTCGCTCTAGCACACACTGGCCGTCCATTTCTGTTTGCTTTTGTTTATTTTTTGAATTTACGAAACAGAAATAACAATTCAAGCAACAACAACCAAAGACGGCAAATACAAAACTTGGGAGCACATTTTTCAAAAATTTCTCACATTTGCCACGACTTAATCGCTCTCTCTCCCTCTCTATCTCTCTGTCTTACGCGCTCTTACGTTAATAGGCAAAGCAAACGACACAAAATATGCGTCGGATACGTAATGCCCAAACAGAAACCGAAACCCTTCCAAGGTTGCAATTAAACAAAAGCGAACACATTTTTGGTATACCTTATATATATATTAAATATATATATATATATATATATATATATATATATATACTATATATGATGTCATTTCAAACCAAACATAATACGCAGCGCTTTGTTTTGCTTATTTGTGTGTATTTTCTGTTTGTAATGCCGACAAAATGTAATACCTGTTTTGGAGTTAGACAAATGGGAGTTGGGGGGTACGGACGCACCCTCTCTCTTCTCTATGATGTCAACAATATTTGGGAATGTGGCGCACTTCGTATTTAAGCTCTACTCTTATCAACATAGGCAATATTTATTTTGGGTGCTTAACTGTGCTTAGGGAATTCATTTAGAGGGGTCTGCGGGCTCTATTTGTTTGTAGATTTTTGGCCAGAGCTCGATGGCTTGTTAGCCATAATGACCAGATGGTTTTTACATATTTATTTATTCTTTTTGTTATGCAGATTAAAAGAGTTGCGTTGGCGTTGTGAAAATTCCAATTAACTTACTAAAAAGATTTGAATCTAGAATTTTAGAAAAATCATTCAATGTGTAATTTTCCACAAATGTAGACTTCCATTAAATGTTTATTTCGAAAGTGTAGCAATCTTTACAGCTAATTATATACGCAATCAAAAAAAAAAAAACTAAGAACTTTTGGCGCAATTTTCACATTTTGTATTTTTACCACCAACCCCAAAAAGTTCTATCAATAATTAACCCACTTGTCTGGCGTCAAAATTTAGGGCAAACATAAACACAAACAAAAAAAACCAATACATTTTCTTAAATTAGGTCGCTTGGTAGCATTTTTATTTATGTGTCACTGTCATGGAAAGCAGAGGGTGGCGGAGGGTGGGAAATGGAACTTGGGGGTATATACTGTGGACTCACACGCATGCCACAGCACTGAGAGTAACCTTGGGATTGTCGTCTATTTATATTTCTGCCGCTGATTAACAAATTATTGTTTATTTGTGGAAAATACGGTGAAAATTACATTGAATTCGGGCAGTTAGCTGTTTATAATTGAATATCAGGCCCATAAAAACTGTAGAACAAGTTGCCTTTCATTGCACCGACCTTGTGTGCACATACACGGTAAAGCAGCATAATAATCAAATGGAAATATTTATTTAAATTATTAAATTATTTACTTTAAATTAAATAAATACTGTACTTTTTTTGGTTGTTGCTAACTTTAGCAAACACACAAAAACAAAAAACGTGCAAGCCACGAGAGATTAGTGGAATTTTTTTTTTTACGCAAATAAACAAGTTTGTTTCTAGCCAAAATGGAAAGAAACAAAAAAAAACGTTTGAAGTCGCATGGAACATAAATATGATGCGTAAGAGCGAAAGAGAGGGGGAATGGGAAAAGAATGTAGATGAGTAGAAAATAGCCAAGCTAATTTATGCTAATGGCATCTGACGATTTCAAGGCAGCCACGCAACAGAAAAAACATAAGCGATGAATAATTCATGAGATCAAGCAAATAACAAAAGAGGGAGAAAAGAGAGAGAGAGAGAGGGATCTCGAATCGAGTGTGAATCAGTTGTGACGTCATCAACAGTTTGTTGCACATGTTAAGTGATAAGCAATCGTATTAACAACATTCCACATACATTTCAATTTCATTCACAGACTCGACAAGAAAACTAAAGAGGCCACCGTGGCGGAGAACAATGCACGCCTCTATGAATCTCGTTACAGCGAAGTGAATGGCAAATATAATCAAGCACTCACCGATCGCAAGCGGGCCGAGGATCAGGCCAAGGAGCTGGCCATCGAGAATGAGCGACTGCGTCGCCAGCTGGAGGATCTGCGCAAGCAGCTCGAGGCGGAGACATTGGCACGCGTCGATCTGGAGAATCAGAACCAGAGTCTGCGCGAGGAGCTCGCCTTCAAGGATAATTTGCACTCACAAGAGCTGACAGAGACGCGTTCGCGCCGCCAGATCGAGATCAGCGAGATCGATGGCCGTCTGACCAAACAGTATGAGGCAAAGTTGCAGCAATCCCTGCAGGAGCTGCGTGATCAGTACGAGGGACAAATGCGCGTCAATCGCGAGGAGATCGAGAACCTGTACGACAATGAAATACAGAATCTCAAGGCAGCTGCCGCACGTGCCGCACAAGGTTCGTTGCATGCCACCGAGGAGGTGCGTCTCATGCGCACAAAGATCGATGGACTGCACAACAAGGTGCAGGAGCTGGAGAACACCAATGCTGTTTTGAATGTGAGTAGCAGGCTCGGTCTCAATTGCGAACTTCTCGAGCTAATCATTGACGCTTTTTCTTGTCGCTAGGCACGCATCCGTGAGCTGGAGAACCTGTTGGACGCGGAACGTCAGCGTCATAATCAGTATATTGCTTCCTTGGAGGCGGATCTACAGCGCATGCGTGATGAGATGGCCCATCAGCTGCAAGAGTATCAGGATCTGATGGACATTAAGGTGTCGCTGGATCTGGAATTGGCTGCCTACGACAAGCTGCTGTGCGGCGAGGAGCGTCGCTTGAACATTACCTCACCGTCACGCGGCGCCGATTCAGGCATCTCCAGCAATGGCACCCATTTGAGCGCCAGTGGCGGTTCCCGCTCTGGCCGTGTTACACCCAGCGGACGCCGCTCGGCCACCCCCGGCATATCCGGTTCGGGTGCCGTGAAGCGTCGTCGCACCGTGATTGATGAGAGCGAAGATCGGACGCTGTCCGAGTACTCGGTGAATGCGGCCGCCAAGGGCGAACTGGAGATTATCGAGGCAGACACCGAGGGACGCTTCATCAAGCTGCACAACAAGGGCACCGAGGAGATCAATCTCACTGGCTGGCAATTGACACGCATTGCCGGCGATGAGGAGCTCGCCTTCAAGTTCTCGCGCGGCTCAAAGGTGCTGGGCGGTGCAACAGCAACCATTTGGTCTGTGGACGCGGGCACCGCTCATGATCCACCTACAAATTTGGTCATGAAGAAGAAATGGCCGGTGGCAAACTCAATGCGATCGGTGCTGACCAATGCCGACAAAGAGGTGAGAGTCTTGTCGATATACAACACATGCGGCACTTGTGACATCTGCCGGCACTGCAAGCATCTCGAGTTTGTGCTTGACCAGTACGCAATACCATGAATTTCACCTTCCCAAATATTTTTAATCTTTTTTTTTATGTTACAGGATGTTGCCAGCTACGACCGTGTCCGTGATAACGTTTCCAGTCATGTCTCGCGGCATCGCACCAGTGGAACACCCAGTACCGGTTTTACCCTCGGTTCCGGAGCTGGCTCTGCTGGAGTAAGAAGCCTATTCTCGCTGCTCTTCTAAGGACACACACACTCACACACGCACACACACACACACACACACACACACAGAAGACTCACGCACCCACCACAAGAGAGAGGTTCTAGTTTAGAAGTTGAAAGCGTAATTCACACGTGCAACACACATTCACACATCAAATTGTGCTTTTTTGATGCATATCACACTTAATTGCAAGTTAATAAATGTACAACAACAACAACAACAAAAAGAAACTATCTACAACAGCAACAATCATAATATTGGCTGGCTCTACGTGTATGTTCAATTTATGCTTAAGACAATGTTCAAATCATTTTTTATTGTATAATTTATAAATGTCGAAAAATGCATTTGATAAAAATAAAATACGTTTGAAAAATATAAAAGAAGAGAAAAGAATTGGGCGAAACTTAATTCAAATAAAATACCTAGAGCCCAGGACATGTCCAAAATTCAATTAATGGCTCAGCCAAGCAGTTGGCCAAGTTTGCTGGGCAAACTTTTCGTTCAGAACCCCAAAGAAAATCAGCTTAACGCGCGCCTGCCAAGATTTGCACAGCAATCTTCGCCGCTTGGCTGCTGTCGCTGGTTTTACCCCCTCACCCGTCCCTCCCCCCCTTGCTTGCTGTAGTTCAAACAAAATGGACAGTAAGCAGGTGAAATTAACTACCACAAGCAGCTACCAAGATAGCAAAACGGATTCGAGGATGGCTTGCACCGTACGAAAAGCAATGAGGAATTTGGGTCAAGAAGCTTAGGCCAAATAAAACGGAATTTGCACTTGATAAACTGTTAATGCTTTTGTGTGTTTTTAGAGAACGCAGCTGACTCAAATGGCCAACAGCAAAATTCCACGAAATACACGTTTATTGGTCGATTGTCAACTAATTCAAACGTGCAAAAATGTATACTTCATATTATTCCAATACAAAATATAAGAAGAAAATTACGTTTTCAGCTCCACTTTTCTTTATTTTTCATTTTATTGCCGAACAACGACTCTATTCAATCAAAATAAATTCCATTTGGAAATCAGCATAATAATAAAATTTCGTTCCTCGAATTAAGTTACGTATTTGAATTTGATTGTACATGAAATAATTCTTGCATTTCTGTTCTATACGCAAACATTTCTTTATAAAACTAATGTTGACTACGTGCTGGCAATAAACTTAAAAATATGTATTGCATATTTTGTTTAATTCTGTTGTTATGCAAATGAATTCTATTATTGAATAAGCTGACAGTTGTAGACAATTTAAATTTAATAATGACGTCAAAAAATAAAATCAAATTTATTGTTGAGTATGTTGTCAGGCCAATGAATGCTATAATAAAAACTGAAAGCTTCTTTAAATATAAATTTCATTATTTCAAATTAATAAACATTTAATTAAAAAATTGAAAGTATTAAGATACTGAGTCAATAAAATTGAACGACATTACTATTAGACATAATGGCATCATAAATCGAAGAGAATGTATGTTCAAATTATGATGTCAACATAATTAATACTGAAATAAGCTTGGGAATTTATTCATTTAATTATGTATTCAATTACGAAGTCAAGTTCAGAATATCTATTTTTGTTTTTGCGCTTAAGGGTCTAATTCGGAAGCTGAAAAGCACTTGCATTTTTTTCTTGCAGTGTAGCCAATGCCGTAGCAGCTACTAAGACAACTTAGCGGCGCTTGAGTGAGCGCACGATTCAATAGAATGAAAGAATGAATGGACAGACAGGTGGACAAACAGACCCAACGGATAAAGAAAGATAGAAAGAGAGAGCGAGAGAGAGGAAGAGCAAGGAGTGATATTGAAAAGTAGGTGGATAGTGACAGCCACTGAGGCGTTCAACTTCAAAGTAGTTGCAGGAAAAGTTCTTGCTTGTCGCACGTTTGCATGCGCATAATAGGATTAGTCAAACTAATAAGTTGTTGCAGTTGTGCAGGTGTATAAATACATAGACACTCACACACTTATATATACATATACATACATAAATATATTGTGTTTTGCATTGCTTTGAAATGGAAATCTCGGCGACAAACTAAAGTTATGCGTGTGTGTGTGTGAGTGTGCGTGAGTGACTCTGTGAGCAAGCTGAAAAACGAGCCGATGCACAAAACTCATGCGAACTTTTCGACAGCTGCCCGCAAGTATGCAACATATTTTTGTGCAAGCCAACACAAACTTAACCCGCAACTGGACCCTAAATGCACTGGGCGTTGGCCACAAACAAATAAAGCAACAACAACAAGAAATTCAAATACAAAAACGAAATAAAGCAACAGAAGCAGCAGCAATAGCACTTCGAGTTTCCGTCAAGAGTTCGTATCTGGAGTTGCTTTCAAGTGGGGAGTAATCTTCGGCTTATTGTGGTTTGCTGACCAGTTTCGAACTTTAGCATCTCGGTCCACGTTCTTCTGGCCTGCTGACTGTGTGCAACTTAAGTGCACGCCACACGCTTATCGGTCAGAACCAAACACCAACAAATGCACACACAGAGACACACACACACACACGCAGACAAGCCCACTCCAACTCAATAGCGACTTTTAGGCTTAGGCAAAGATTTTGTGCCATGCTGGACAAGGATAACTAAGTTGGTAAGTGGACTTTGAGTGACCTCTTTGTGGCGGCTACAACTCAACATATATATACGTTTATGTATACATATATATGTGTGTTTGTGTGTGAGAGGTTATTGTGTATTCAGTTTGGTTACGGCCAAAAGTTCAGCATACAGTAAAATTATGCAAATCTACAGATCAGCCGCATAAAATGGAACACCATCGGAACGGGTCAAACCATTTGCACGAAAGTTTCTGTTGCGGTTTTGAACCCTCCGGTCTTTGTCACACTTTTCGATATGTTAATTATAATATCTAATTCAGCAAAAAGGTCGATTTCATTGGGGCACACATTTTGAACATGCAAATTGATGTGATGATTACTTAGTTTACTTGTTGTAAATCTGGTTTACATTTTTCTTGACTAAATTTAAGCTACATAGGGAACTAAAAAATTAACCAGTAGCTTAACAGCTTACTAAATGTATAATTTTATGTCTTGCTTAAAGTTTTCTTCTAAGATACCCATTAAAAAGCTATAAACTCTAAAAGGAAAAGTTGTAGGCCATACAGTAACCATAAATTTCAAATACAATTAAGAAAATAACTTAATTAACGCTTGTGTTAAGACTTTAAGAAAACTCATCTAAAATTCGCTAACTTATTTCTTATTATCAGTGGGTCTTTAATGAATGAATCTTTAGTATCAAAGACCAAACGACACGGTTAACTGGCAAAGGGTGTGTGCTGGCGTGTGTGGGTGTGGGTGTGTGTGTGTCTTTAGATGTGGGTGTAAGTGTGTGTATGGCTACGACCAAGACCCCAAATAACTGCTTAATTTGTTTCTTCATCCAGATGTTTTGGGCATCCACTCAAGGCGACCCAAGTCTTCTGCGACCCTTTCTGACCACCTTTTCCGTTCTGAGTGTTGTTGTTCTTGAAGTTTGTGTAGCCAACAGCATCGGCTGTTGTTGTTTTTGCACATGTTGTTGTTAGTTTATTGAGTTTAGCAGTGAGACAGACAAAGACAGAAATACAGAGAGAAAGAGAGAGAAGGTGAATCCAAACAGACACCAAAAATTGTCTGCCAGTTGCGGTTCAACACACCCACACCAAAAAAAGAGAGTTGAGGATTCGGATTTGGACTTGGATACGGATGCTGAGTGGGAAATTGGGCATGGGATAGATTGACGTCTGTTAAAAAAAAGGGTATCAACAGTATCAAATTCAGGCAGCCAAAAATTATTTGCCACTCTCATATATTCATATTTTGGGGCACGACAGCATGTTTATGCCTAAATCAATTTGCTGCATGAATGAGTCTTAAGCGTAAGGCTTTTTTGCGTGGCATCCAAAGCCGGTCACACTTTGTTATAATCCCACCAGACAGACAGATAGGCAGACAGACAGGCAGCGTGTGTGTGTGTGTGTGTTTGGGTTAAGCTATTAGACTAAAAGGCTATTAGGCTGGAGCAGGATGAACGCTGGGCGTCAGGAAGAAGCGCCTGCTGCCTGTCGACGTGATTTGCCTGTCAAAAGGACGCCTCGAGTGGTGCCAAGTTGCAGAGTGGATTTTGCACTTTGATATGCGTTTTATTAATAAAACAAATTGCCAG
Organism: Drosophila nr. perissopoda 5 BK-2023a; assembly: GCA_035044105.1. NCBI lineage: Eukaryota > Metazoa > Arthropoda > Insecta > Diptera > Drosophilidae > Drosophila > Drosophila nr. perissopoda 5 BK-2023a. The sequence continues at coordinate 1,975,386 of JAWNMK010000639.1, read as the reverse complement.
GGCATACGACTATAATTTTAGCTCACTCTGTTTCCAGCCATCATGCATAAATTGAGTTTATGTTCATTTGGTTGACGCTGCTGCGATGTTCGCTGTGGACGACGTGTCGCCTCACCAGCCGGATACTCTGGGCAGTGTGCCAAGCCGCAGGCAGCATACATCGAGCATTAAGCATCAGGCAGCAGCAGCAGCCAGGAGGTGGCATGCAACACACGTCAACTATTTTTCAACAAATATGCGCAAAACTTTTTTGCATATTAAAGCCACAGACAGGAGCAGCAAAGCTGAAGGGTTCCGTTGGGAAGAGTGTGTGCAGGCGCAAGCTGACCATAAGCTGACGTAGGGTGCATTTTTTGGCATGTGCAAAAAAGGGCTCCAGCAATACGTGCTGCACATGCCACACACAAACACACTCATCCATACATGCAACAATAAAATGATGGGCGGGGCGTGACCATATTCCCAATACGAATATGCCACAAATCATATTTTAATCGAGACATATAAATCAAAAGGTGCACGTTGGTGCGTATAGGTGCCACAAAATGTGTTGCATGCTCTCAAGCATTAGCTGTATATGGCCACGAAAACCATTAATGAAACTATTTCTTATATCAACCTTTTATTGCTATGTTTTACATGCAAACTTTTAAAGAAAAAACTGACAAATATGTGTGATATTTGCATTGGTAAACAAATCTGCGATTTTTGCTTTTTTTACTTGACATTTTTTATATTCTGACTTTCTTTTCAACTGCTAAAGCTTGCACAAATATTTCTGATTGTGGTGCCATGCAGCGGTTTTGTTTATTATACGCTGGGTTAAGAAAAAAATATAGCAAATAAATTCGCTCGAAATCAAAAGTGATTAAGTTAATACTCAATGAAATAAAATACGTAAAATTCAAGCGAAAATGGTAAGTGGACAAAGATTGAATGAGCTTCAGCTTCAGCTAAGCGTAATCTCAATTAAACAGTTTATGGTCGTTAAATCCATTATTGTTGCAAAAACCAATTAAAGCATAGTTAATAAAAGACTAGGCAATAATAAATTGGGGAAGTGGTTGGCAGTGGATTGAAAATGTGCCCACTTGAGTCGGATTCGGCCCAATATGCCAACAATAATAATAATGTAGTGAAAATTACTTTGGCAGCAAAACCCATAAATCAGAGCTCAAACACTGGCACAGACTCCCCAACACCAACACCAACACCTGCTGCTGTTGATGTTGCCAACAAGAGAGATGATCTGGGAGTTGACATGTTAACAATGCGCTTAACGCATCTGGTGCGTGTTCTGGCTAGTTTTTGGGGATTATTCAATTGTTGTCGAATTGCCTGAGCTGGTCACGTTGCATGGCAAATATTTGCTTTTCATTTGGTTAACACAGCTACAAACACGCATGCACACACACACTGTAATTGTAAATTGATTATTGCTAGCCAAGGCCAAAAGAGAGGAAGAGCAAAAAATATGAAGGAGAATGCGAAACTTAAACCCACAAAAGCAATACAAAACTTGCAGCATACAATCTCCATACTATGCGTAACAAGAAGCAGGCAGAGCAGCGAAGTTTTTGTGATAAAAACGACCTCATCCACAGACACACACACACATCCACACACACACACCCACACCCACACCCACACCCATGTCGTCGACTGTTAATGCGTCTGTCAGCGCAAAAAGATTCGCCACATTCGCGACCTGCCTTCAGCTACCCAGCAGAGACACAGCTACAGTTTCTGCGATGATTACACAAAATTGAATGCTCCACACACCCAAACACACACTCGGATGTAAATATCTGTGTGTGTGTGTGTCAATTTGAGTGTTGAAAGTGGTCTCCACTGTCAGCGGTTTGGTTTGGGTTTTTGGTTTGCTTCTCGGCTTCATCATCAACGTCGTCGCTTGTCGCGTTACATTGTATACAAAACAACTATGAGTATCTGTCTGTGTGTGTGTTTGTGTGTGAATTCCGTGTGTATTATTTATACGAGTCGTCGTCTCTCCTCTATATTCAACATGATCATCATCGCTGTCCTCAGTTCCGCTGTGCTACGACATGGCATCCATGCAAAGTCCTCTAAATCCGTTTCATTTTCGTCTTTTTTCTCTTATTTTGTTGTTGTTAATGCCGCATATTGGGCGTAACCATCGCCCCACCATTTGCCTAACGTGCCACATTCAAATTCAATAGTCGCCAACTCCTGCTACCAAGAAAGCTAGCTGGCAGATACATTTGCCTGGCCTCGCAGATAAACCAGCTGCCTCCCCCAATGGAAGTCAAAGTGAATGACGGATGTCGCCACTAAGCGAAACGTTAATAGTTGGCTTTAAGTAGCTAGCAGCATTTTTAGAACATGGCTCGAAATTTCAATTTCCAATAGACTTCAGTCTATGCACTGTCATAACATGATGAAAAGTTAATTGATTTTGAAAAGCACTGCTTAAATATTTAGATAAGTACCGCAGTTAAATTTACAAATCCGTTTTCTGGGTAGGAATTCATGTTAAAAATGTATCCCTAAACATCGACTAGGGGACGGTTCCAAATTTACCATTTCCACAACTTTTTTCCTATCTCAATCGTACATTTAAAGTTGAAAACGAGATTTTAGGTCGGAGCATAAGTAAAAATTCAAGCCTGAAAATCGGTAAATGGGTATATGGGCATAGGTCGAAACTTCAAAATGCCATAACTTCGTCAAAACTCAACTGATTTTAAAAAGCGTGGGCTTTTTGATCATAGTTTTGACCCTAGATCAATCGTGCATTTAAAGTTGAAAACGAAATTTGAGGTCGGAAGACAAGTAAAAATTCAAGCCTGAAAATCGGTAAATGGGCATATGGGCATAGGTCCGAACTTCAAAATGCCATAACTTCGTCAAAACTCAACTGATTTTAAAAAGCGAGGGCTTTTTGATCATAGTTTTGACCCTAAATCAATCGTGCATTTAAAGTTGAAAACGAAATTTGAGGTCGGAAGACAAGTAAAAATTCAAGCCTGAAAATCGGTAAATGGGCATATGGGCATAGGTCGAAACTTCAAAATGCCATAACTTCGTCAAAACTCAACTGATTTTAAAAAGCGTGGGCTTTTTAATCATAGTTTTGACCCTAAATAAATCGTACATTTAAAGTTGAAAACGAAATTTGAGGTCGGAAGACAAGTAAAAATTCAAGCCTGAAAATCGGTAAATGGGCATATGGGTATAGGTCGAAACTTCAAAATGCCATAACTTCGTCAAAACTCAACTGATTTTAAAAAGCGTGGGCTTTTTAATCATAGTTTTGACCCTAGATCAATCGTGCATTTAAAGTTGAAAACGAAATTTGAGGTCGGAAGACAAGTAAAAATTCAAGCCTGAAAATCGGTAAATGGGCATATGGGCATAGGTCCAAACTTCAAAATGCCATAACTTCGTCAAAACTCAACTGATTTTAAAAAGCGTGGGCTTTTTAATCATAGTTTTGACCCTAGATCAATCGTGCATTTAAAGTTGAAAACGAAACTTGAGGTCGGAAGACAAGTAAAAATTCAAGCCTGAAAATCGGTAAATGGGCATATGGGCATAGGTCGAAACTTCAAAATGCCATAACTTCGTCAAAACTCAACTGATTTTAAAAAGCGAGGGCTTTTTAATCATAGTTTTGACCCTAGATCAATCGTGCATTTAAAGTTGAAAACGAAATTTGAGGTCGGAAGACAAGTAAAAATTACAGCCTGAAAATCAGTATATGGGCATATGGGCATAGGTCGAAACTTCAAAATGCCATAACTTCGTCAAAACTCAACTGATTTTAAAAAGCGAGGGCTTTTTAATCATAGTTTTGCCCCTAGATCAATCGTACATTTAAAGTTGAAAACGAGATTTGAGGTCGGAAGACAAGTAAAAATTACAGCCTGAAAATCAGTATATGGGCATATGGGCATAGGTCGAAACTTCAAAATGCCATAACTTCGTCAAAACTCAACTGATTTTAAAAAGCGAGGGCTTTTTGATCATAGTTTTGACCCTAAATCAATCGTACATTTAAAGTTGAAAACGAAATTTGAGGTCGGAAGACAAGTAAAAATTCAAGCCTGAAAATCGGTAAATGGGCATATGGGCATAGGTCGAAACTTCAAAATGCCATAACTTCGTCAAAACTCAACTGATTTTAAAAAGCGAGGGCTTTTTGATCATAGTTTTGACCCTAAATCAATCGTACATTTAAAGTTGAAAACGAAATTTGAGGTCGGAAGACAAGTAAAAATTCAAGCCTGAAAATCGGTAAATGGGCATATGGGCATAGGTCCAAACTTCAAAACGCCATAACTTCGTCAAAACTCAACTGATTTTAAAAAGCGAGGGCTTTTTGATCATAGTTTTGACCCTAAATCAATCGTACATTTAAAGTTGAAAACGAAATTTGAGGTCGGAAGACAAGTAAAAATTACAGCCTGAAAATCAGTATATGGGCATATGGGCATAGGTCCAAACTTCAAAATGCCATAACTTCGTCAAAACTCAACTGATTTTAAAAAGCGAGGGCTTTTTGATCATAGTTTTGCCCCTAGATCAATCGTACATTTAAAGTTGAAAACGAAATTTGAGGTCGGAAGATAAGTAAAACTTCAAGCCTGAAAATCGGTAAATGGGCATATGGGCATAGGTCCAAACTTCAAAACGCCATAACTTCGTCAAAACTCAACTGATTTTAAAAAGCGAGGGCTTTTTGATCATAGTTTTGCCCCTAGATCAATCGTACATTTAAAGTTGAAAACGAAATTTGAGGTCGGAAGACAAGTAAAAATTACAGCCTGAAAATCGGTATATGGGCATATGGGCATAGGTCGAAACTTCAAAATGCCATAACTTCGTCAAAACTCAACTGATTTTAAAAAGCGAGGGCTTTTTGATCATAGTTTTGCCCCTAGATCAATCGTACATTTAAAGTTGAAAACGAAATTTGAGGTCGGAAGATAAGTAAAAATTCAAGCCTGAAAATCGGTAAATGGGCATATGGGCATAGGTCGAAACTTCAAAATGCCATAACTTCGTCAAAACTCAACTGATTTTAAAAAGCGAGGGCTTTTTAATCATAGTTTTGACCCTAGATCAATCGTACATTTAAAGTTGAAAACGAAATTTGAGGTCGGACGACAAGTAAAAATTCAAGCCTGAAAATCGGTAAATGGGCATATGGGCATAGGTCGAAACTTCAAAATGCCATAACTTCGTCAAAACTCAACTGATTTTAAAAAGCGAGGGCTTTTTGATCATAGTTTTGACCCTAAATCAATCGTACATTTAAAGTTGAAAACGAAATTTGAGGTCGGAAGACAAGTAAAAATTACAGCCTGAAAATCAGTATATGGGCATATGGGCATAGGTCCAAACTTCAAAATGCCATAACTTCGTCAAAACTCAACTGATTTTAAAAAGCGAGGGCTTTTTAATCATAAAATTGCATGTAAAAAAATCGAATTGGCGAAGTTCCTAAATGTAGCTCGACCAACCCTTTAGCTCATTTTTGAAGTTAAACCCATTTTTGGCATGAATTTATGTAGCGCTTTGTCATCTATAAAAATACTGCAACTTGTTTTCTCATGAAAAATATATTCTGGGGAACAATATCAGAATTACTTCTTCCATAAAAAACTCAAACAATTTTTGTCTTGAAAGTTATTTTTTTCTTGTATTACAACTTTTTTGGCAATGTGTCCCACAGAGCACCACAGCTTTTAAGAAACCCAACTCGCTGTGCACTTTGACATAATGGAGAAAAAAATGTCATACGTGTTCGTATTTATCGAAATATGCAGCTGTCGAGCGCAGAAAGTTAACCAATATTCGCCTACTTCAAAGTATCCAGCATGTGCATGTTCTTTGTTCAAGAGTTTTTCTGTCTTTTTGGGTGATGAAGCACACAACTTGTTCGCTGTTTGTCGATTTGGGAGTAAAGCGCTGTGGAACCCAACAGCCGACTATGTTGTGCGTGCGTGTGGAATGACATGTAAATAAACAAGTGTGCGAAAAACTCACCTCGAATGTTGTGAACACGATTTTCTCAATGGAGCCAAAGTAGCGCTCCCACAGGACCTGTGTCTGTTGGCGCAGTGCAAAGATGCGTTCCGCTGAAATGGAGCGCACAATGTCGGGCACCTGCAATAAGAGAGAATTTGCATGATTTACATACGTATACATATACATAACATATATGTTATGTTTATATGGAATATTAGCTTAACGACTGCTGCAGCAGCGCTAGCTGCAATTCCCAAGCACAATGCATTAATTACAGTGGCGCCAAAAACAACTAGATGTTGCAACAGCAGCAGGCAGCCAGGTAGGTAATTAGTTAGGGAATGTGGCCGCAGGATATACATCATAGTTAGTCGTGGCATACACAACCCAAGAAGAGAGAGAGAGAATTCAATAAACGCAGCAGCTTCAAATTGTAACAATTTGAAGAGTGCAGCATGAGTGTTTCTAGTGCTCAAGTTTCCTGCTCAAGTTAACTTAATTAATTGCATTTCCTGCCAATAAACTACAAAAGCAAACATGCCAACGATGAAGTCGAAAGGCTGTCGTTCTCAGTACGGAAGCGCTGTGGAGGGCGGCGGTACGTTGGACAATGCAATTGGCAAACAATGCGACAAGACTTTGTCGCGAATGAAGACGAGAGAGTGAGAGAGAGAGCTGGAGAGAGGGAGAGAGAGAGCACAGAGGAACACTAGCATTTGCCGTAGAACAGCAGCAAGAGGACATTCCGTGCAAACAAATGCCAAGAAGCGAGGACTAGGCACACACAGACAGACAGACAGTGCTACGGACAGTTAAATAGATGAGGAAAAGTGTTCTCTGTTTTTGCAGCAAGGTGAGCAGCCGGACCGACAGGACACGGCACATTAGCCAGGCGAGGGAGGACATGCCGTAAAGGCAATCTCAGCGCAACTTTTCATTTCTCATGCATCGATGGCAATTTTTGTTACTGCAAAACGATCCAATTATTATATAGAAACTTTTTGCTTATATTTAAACAAGTCTGTTTATTGTGCTATTTTTAATCAGTTTAATAATATTTGTGGAATTTCAGCGGCTTTATTTGAAATGAAAAAATATTGCTGAGGGAGCAAGCAAGAAAAAAATAAATGTGTGTCACACATTTCTGTGCAGCTTTCATGCACATTAAATCATCAATAAATGACAGCAGCTCACTCCAGGAGACAGATAACAGACCAGGACAACTCAGGACTCCCAACGTTGCGGATGTAGGTTAGCCGGGGAGAATAACAAAACTTTCAGGCACACATTTTTAAAAGCTTGCAACCCATTTTTATAGTTTATGATTGCATAAACAGAAAAACACAATCAAACTGATGTGCCAATTCATAGCAAAAGCTATATATAAAGGATGTATATGTATGTAGGTATATATATAGTTAATGCCTTTGGTCAACTCACCTGCAGCAGCAGCCGTTCATCGGCCCAAATGGCAGACTGTTTCCAATCGATTTTCGACTCAAATGGCAATACCCAGGCGTTGGACAATAGCACCGGAATGCAGCCCGCTTGCAATGCTTCGAGAAATCTGTAGAGATGAATAAAAAACAATCGGCATAAAGTAAAAAACGCAAGATATGTATGTATGTATGAGGGTAAACTAAATGGGCATGAGCTGCAAAATGAAAATAGTTTTTTACTCGTTTTTTTTTTTGCTTACCTGAAGGAGCCCAAGCGACGTCCGCGTGGCACCAAACAAAACGTTGAATTCTGCAGCAGTGTCTCGTAGTCGTATCTGAAGCGAAAAAAAGGAGGCGAGAAAAGGGTCAGCAAATAAGTGAAGTGAGTAAGAGAAAATACGACAGGGGGGAGGGCACAATGCTGGGGATGGAAATTAGTAAGAGCCATGGCATAGCATAATGGCATTGTGCAGCAATTAATTGAACAATGGACTTGTCGTACTTGGAGGCTCAGATAGGGACTGACAGCCTGGTTTTATGTTTGGCCCTGGGGAGAGTGGACGGTTGCATAGTTGGTAAATTGCATCCATTATTCAAATATTCAAGAGGATTTGTAGTAAACTTTTAAGAGTATAGTTTAATGTTGGAAGCAACAACTATAAACTATATCATAAGTAGTCCACTTTAAAATCAAAATCAGTGTGTAATCACTTCAACTTTTGTGCAGATCGCTGATATACTCACATAATTTAATCGAACACAAATTTACTCTTTGTTCTATCATAAATTAACTTAATTACCCGCCAATTAAAAGGCTTTGACTTTATGTGTAGATAATAGTTCATTTCTGGGAGTAATCACTTTAGCTGCTTGTGGCAATACATATGCACTTTAAGGTGATTGAGCTTAATAACATATTAAGTGCATGTTGATGGATGCCTACTCCCCCAGCATACAAATGTATTAATCATTTGAAAGCCACTTGAGAGCCTCACACTGGTGCTGCTCCGCAACATTAGGCGAATGGTTCATTTCCGTCTTAATAGCCAGCATCAAACAGCAAAATTCTCAAACCACATAAGCAACACGGCTTATGCTTAATATTCATGAGCAAAACTCATAAACACACACGCACACACACACACATCGAGCACACACACAAATGCAATTCAATAATTTGAATGCAAGTGGACAATACCGCAATCCGTGCTTGTTGCTGATTTAAGCTTTAATGACAAATCAAAGCAAGGATGCTGCATACTAAGCATACGCCATATAGCTCAAACATTTGTGCACATTCAAGCAGGTGCTTCCCCCTGCTCCCCCTCTCTCTCTCTCTCTCCCTCTCTCCCTCGAACCACACCCCTTTAACAAGTTAAGTTGCGCGTAAAATTACATGTAGTGAGGCATGTTGGCACGCCCACGCCGCCCAGCGACTGAAAGCATTCCAACTCTGGTCAGCAATTTGAACTGCTACTATTTTAAAGCAAATTCAGCAGAAATTGTATTTAGAAAAGTGCAGTCACAGCATATTCGCATTGCATTGACAATAGCAAACATTACTGAGGGGTGGCAATCAGCATTTGGGGTTGAGGATGCGAGGGGCAATGGGCAATGAGAGTCTGTGTTTTGCCGTAGGCATGGCTTATGAATATTCTTAAGTAAACAACATAAATTGCATGTTGCCTGTGTTTCGACCGTTGAAAAATTACATTTTCAAATGCATAGGCGAACATTGCCGCCCAGCCACCCAGCCCAGTTGCCCGCCACTGGCCAAAAAGTCATTTGTAAGCAACAGACATTGGCCGCATTGGCAGCAACTGGAATGCGAAGCCCACTGGGGAATACCGACAATGGAATGCCCTGGCAAATTAATTTAGTGTGTACAAAGCAAGAGTGATTTGTACAAATATGAAACAAGCAAAGCAAAGACCGTCTTGAACTATGCTTTGTGGCAAAGAAAACGCCGTAAGTCATTAAGCTAAGCACTGAATTTAATTCAACTCCAACAAAGACAAGATTGACTAAATATTTGGTCAAGCAAAGAGGCAATGTTTAGATACAAATTGGCGAGATTGAAGAGCACAAAATGAAAATGCAGTAAGCTGAACATCTATCCTGGTACTCTCTTTGCTAATATGCCCCAAATTTATCAAGTTTATTTAAGCTCATATTTAACTTATTCCCTCGCTGTCTTGTTCGTTCTCCGAGGCTGTGAATAATATTTCATCTGGCTACTTTGGATTATGGATCATTTGAGAAAATTGCTTTCATTCGTTTTGTTCGCTTGAAAAATATTAAAATTTAACTTACTTGTTGGCCAAAAGCACGCGCTGCATTCGAATTTGCGGTATTTTCGTATTCCCTATTTTTGTATTTCGTGTGCAAAGTGAACAAATTGCAACCCTTGGTATTCATCACACGTATGTGGCTGTGTGCTGTTATTTATTGGTTAGGGCCACGCCCTAACTGCCTCCCTAATTAGTCAGTGATATGCCGCCTCCGTCTATATAAGCATTTAACTAACAGCACAGGTCACAGGTCACTGCCCCAAACCCCAAAACCCCCTTCCTACTTCTATGCATGGAGGCTATGTACTTGTTGGCTACTTGTTTAAGCAATTAAGAGTCGCTAACAGCGCTGTATTTGTTGCTAGTTTCTACATTTAGTTGTTGTTGCTTTGTTGCTTGTCGTGTTCAACTTTAATTAAATGATTTTTAGCTTTGGCAAGTTGGCCGAATAGTTTAGTTCAGCAGAGTTCTCTCTCTTTAGAGCTGTTTCCTCGCATTCCGCTTAGTTTGGATCGGTTCTGGCCATGTCCGAGCATCATACGAGCAAAACTTTTACTTTTCACATTGTTCATGTGGCCAAAGTTCGCTGCCCGTTTCAGTTGATGCCCCAACGTGGCAGCCACTTCATTAGGCGATGAGGCGCCAAGGCGTCTATGAGGGCGGCAATTCGGTGTTAAATATGCGTTAGTCCTTTGAGCTGCAGCTGATGCAGCTCTTAAGGGGAAAAGTTTTTCTTTCCATTCATAAAATGGTTAAGGAGAGCACATTAATTATCTATATATAATTTATCGGCGATTTAACACAGAGTTCAAAAATACGTTAGTTAACGTATTTAAGCTTAAAGTAAAGTTGAGTTCGATTCTTTTAACCACATAAATTCCACACTCACAATTTAGCATGTTTCTGCATGTTTCTCAATTATTGGACTGAAATATGCTCCTTGTTAAAGAGAGAACATTTGTGAGTAAATTGTGCTTATTTTTATGAGAAAATCTGAACATACTTGTGAAGAAATATTTATTTACATGTATGCAGGGGAACACATACGTATATCTGTGCAGTCAGTAAGGAAATGACATATTTTCTTGAGTATAAAAGACGTACAATGTCAGTTGAATTTTATGGCTTTTCTGGTTGGCGGCTCCTAAAAGTAGGCAGCAGCAGAGGAATTACGCTTAAACCCATTGGAAATTGGGACTTTAAGCAAGCTTAAGCAAGACAGATGAATCCTCGTTTCGTCTTCATTTTTATAATTTCCATAGCCTAGGATGCTTACCTTACAACATAATTATTTAACATTAGTTTGAAGAATTTGAATTTTATGTGATTTTGTTTAGCTTTGAAATGTTTTCATAGGCAAATAAGTTCTCTCAAATTAGTTTTAACTTTAATTAATTTTGCATTTATTTGCACTTGACAGCAAATCAAATATTTTGCGGTACCTGTTGCGCAGCACTGACCAACCACAATAGCTCACATACTTGCACACACACAACACACACACACACATACACGAAACACTCTCACATGCCTTGTAATTAATTTGCCAACACTTTGCTTAACATTTCAAGTCTGATTCCGAAAGCAGGCCACAACCAACACACACAGACCTCAACACGAGTCGGGTTGATGTCAATTGCTTTACTTTACTTTATGCCAAGGCCAACAAAATTAACATAAGTAGTGGCAGCTAGCAACAGCAGCCACAGCAGCAGGAGCAGCTACAGCTCCTTCAGCTCCAGCTCAATCCCCCCAGTTGTTAGTCCAGTTTGTTCTGTTGGCTGCACAGCGGGCACATAATTTAAGTGGTTTCCAGCTGTCAAAGGTGGCTCTTAGGCGGGTGTCAGGTATGATAATTTGCTTTCCCTTTCGCTCCAACTTTCTTTCGCCCCTTTTTATTTAGCTGGAATGAAGCTAAGCTCAGTGACTGACATAACGACCCCAGTTCATATTTAACTGACTGACGGGCTGGCTTACGTTATGATTCTACTAGTGCAAAAAGGACAAGTCCTTTTGTCCTCTGACAGCCCAGCCGTTATATTTTGGCAGCGAAAGAATCAAATATGCAAACAAAAGTAAGTGAAAGCATTGCAGTCGGGCATTCCCGACTGCATAATACTCTGAAATCCGTGAAATAACAGCTCATAATAGCTTTAATTTAGCTCTTTAAAAATAGTTCGATTTATAGCGAAATATTAAAGTTGCAAACGCGAGTCTCGAAATTCATGCTAAAATTATAGCTCCAAGATATACAAACTTTCCAGAGCCATAACTTTGTCAAAAATGATCAAATTTTAAAAAAAATGAAAGTAAAGCTGACAAGGATGTTATGCTAAAAACGGACCGTCTCAAAAATAACACGAATTTCGAAAACTAATATAACTTCGGTATCAGAGTATAATTAGTAAATAATACAAAGTAAACGACTAATAGATACGCTACAGAGTATTTCAGAATCCAGAGTTAAAGCTTATAACATTTTTTATGGTACTTTAAGAACATCTGCAAAAGTGCACTTATTTTGTATAATTAAAAAACGAATAATCGCGTTATGAACAGATTAAATGAAACAGCAATGTTAATGAAGGGGCAATAATAGATGCCAATTTAAATTAGAAAACTTTCGAGGCATGTGAAACGTGAAAAAAGATACCAAACCATCAAAGGCAACTTGTGTCAACTCACTCGAGAGCTCTTTGAATCAAATCAAACATTTTCAAATTTTCTCTGATGGTGTTGTTGTTGTTGTTGTTATGGTTGTTATTGTATGTGCTGCGTGTGTAACTTTGGGCACAAGTGTATCGAATTTTGCTTTGTCATCGCTTTGGCTTTGTGCGTCGACCTGACACGCAAATTGCATGTCGGTTGGGCCATATTGAAACTGAAACGCGAGCTGCTCCGACCTTAGGCCGAATGCTTGTCAGATGCAACACCAGTAGCAGCAGCAGCAGCAGCAGCAGCAGCAGAGCAGCCGCAGCATCAGCAACCACGCTGACAGCAACGAATGCAAAATTAATTAAAACTGAAAAAAAATAACAACAACATGTCAAGTAAAACCCACTACACAAACACAGACCTTAAGTTCAGAGTGATACTTGCAGTTCGACGACTGGCAAAAGTTGCGAGCGCTTTAAGTGATGAAAACAAAGTGAGTGGCAAGAAAATATAAGAAGGACAAGCCAATCCGAGCGAGCGAGCAAGCAAGCAAGCGGTGGGAAATTACGATGAATTTCTATGAAAATTGCATTCTTAAAAACAGCATTTGAAATAAAGACAATTTGGTTGTGCGTTCGGATGCTGCTGGTTGGGCGGGGTAGGTGGGCAAACTACTACTACATAAAAACAAACAAACAGCAATGACAAAAACACAAACACAATGGCACAAAGCATACGATAGAAGGAAGCAGCAGACAGAATCGCAGCAAAAACCAGCTGTAAAAGTTGCCATTGTTTGTGCTAGGCGAAGAAGGAGCAACAGCAGCAGCAGCAGCAGCAGCAGCAGCAGAAGCTGTGGCATTAAATATGGCGCATTAGTCACAAGTGTAAGCGCATGGAGGCAGCCACCCCCTCTCCCGCTCGCTCTCGCGTCCCTTGTCGCCAGCTTGTGATAATGGCTCATGATGAATACAGCAGACCACACCAAGACGACTTTTTTTTTTGGCTGAAAGCTGAAACTAAAGACCAACCCAAGTCATTGAAATTCAGGGCACAGTGCGTTGCGTTTGCAACGCAAGCGAGCTTGAAAGCCAACTAAAACTTTGCTAAAACAAATTCATTGGATAAGACCTGGCTGATACCCAGTAGTGTGTATTTTTTGATTACTCTCTTTTTTACAAGTATTAATAATATGCACAACATTTTTACATTTATTTTTGTGCAGTAGTCCGCGAAAACACATTCATACTAATTGGTTAAGGCAAACTCAAAGAGAGAAAGCATACCCTACAAAATAATTAAATATATATGTTGCAAGAATTAATTTTAAGAACAAAATGCATGCTGTTTCTACTAAGAATGACTATGGAAAAAATATAAAAAGATTTCTTTTGAAAATAAATCTTAAAAGAATTCATTTAAAACAAAAAGTGGTTGCTTGTCTTAGCGAAAATGACAAAAAAGTATTCTAATGAATTTCACTTTGATCCTGACAAGAAATTTCAACGTACATGCCCTTAAGGTGTAAACTTATATTGATCTCACTTTCTTCCTCCTTCTCTCTCTCTCTCAGTTTGTACCAAACTGGACACTTAGTGAATGACCAGCAATTTCGTGGAACAGTTTACGGTCCCGCACAAACACAAGTACGCGACACTCCACAAAGGAAAACGCAGACTGTAAAAAATGGAATGGCACTCAAAGAAATTGCAATGGGCTACTAGCCCCGGTGCAAGCTTGCAAGGTACCTGGTCTGCCTGGTAAGTGTGTCGCCTTTAAAGTGATTTATGGCCAAATCTGAGATTAACGTGCAAAATGGCGAGCAGTAACCAGGTGTGTATGTGTGTGTGCAGCAGTTAAGGCGCAGATGCAAAGGCAACCGACGCCAAAAGTTTGCCAGGCCTGGCCTCAGGTCTGCTGCTGCTCCTTGTTGATAATGATGATAGTGTTGCGTACGAAAAATTTATTACACTGGAAATTGCATTATGAAAAATGCATAAAATGCCACACAACCAGGCCTAGGACCAGGCCCAGGCTAGCCGCTTGGCAGCAGTAATTATGTGGAATGCACATATTTAAATGATATTAAATGAAAGTCAACTGAGTTGTGCTCTCAGCCTTTATAAATCAAATCATAAACTATTTTTAAATGGAAATTTATGACAAGGCATTCAATTTGCTAGAAATGACACCAAGATTAAATTACATACTTTGAGTGCCCATTAATTGTCTTCTTTTTTTCTTTTTTTATTGATTGAAAACACACACAAAATGTTTGTCTACATGGCCATTTTCAGAGCAAGTTTAACAACTTGTTAAGAAATCAACTGAATCATATTTTATATACAGCTTTATGATATATTCTGAATGCATATTTACTTCAAACACAAATGATTGTTTTGTTTTTACGGCTACAGAGTGATTAGAATCAGCAAAGCTAAAAACATGGCAAATTGTTGGTTCAAATTCAAGACGCGAACAATAAAATTTAAAAGTTTGCTTTCGATGACCTTGGCGCAGATTGGGGTTTTTTTTTTGGGTGTGTTGCTGGACACACACATACACACCTACACAGACCTCTCTTACGTGCTGCAACATTTTGTCAGTGCTGACGTTGCCTTCTGCTTGTCATGCAATGCGTCGTATACGTAATGGATTCGACGCGTTGCGTTCAATTGCATTGCCTTCTGTCAAAATAAAATAAGGCAAAAAAGCAAGACTCAACTTTACTCAAGGACATTCTCGTAGTGTCGTATTATTTTCATATTTCCTTTGGCCAAAATAGTAAAAACCCAAAATACTTGACTACAACTTGCACGCACACACCCATGCATGTGTATGTTGCACGCCCAGTTGAAACTTAGTCGTTGACAGACACGCCCACTCCAGTCCACTCCAAAGCGTTACACGGCTTTTGCCATATCAGCTGTAGAAAAGGCAAAATAACAAAATGTCGCCAGATTCAGATACGTTGTCGCTGCCACATCAGTGATGTGTGTAGTTGCCATCAGCAGCAGCATCAGCAGCAGCAGCAGCAGCAGCAAAAGCAAAAGCAACAGCAACATCATCATCAGCAAACTAAGCAAGTGACCCATCAACCCACTCGAGATCCCTGAACCAAACAGCAGATGCCCAACATCATCGACACGGCGCTCTTGAAATAGCGTGCCACATTTTTGTGACCAACAGAGAGCCTCGGGGGCAATGCACTGATTGTTGTAGTAGTTGGTTTTGTGGCTTTTGGCGACTTTGTGTTGCCATATGTTGCACGAGCAGCAACGACGCCATAGGCTCATTACAGCCAAGAACAACGGGCCAAAAACGGCGACAGGGACATCACAAAACAAAATTTCATTAAAAGCAGCTCAAGGTTTTTGAATGCAGTTGTTAAAGTTTTTCGTTTATTTTCCCACTTTTTTATATTTGTTGGCAGCAACAGCAAAACTTTTTAATGGATTTTGCGATAATTTCGAAATAAAAAAAAAAACTTGAAAATCTTTCATAGCTTAAGCGAACTTGAAATGCACTTATTTATTGATTTTTTTTTATTATTATACTTTTCCTAAGCGTCTGAGTAGTTGACGTTTTAATTGTCCGTAATAATATATTTTTTATGTACTTTCAAAAGCTATTAAATCTTTTACTATAGTCTCATAATTTAATACATAAGTCAATTTTAGTTTATCTCCGCTTTTTACTGTGCTTTAATTTTAAGTCATAAATTTCGAATTTGCCGTTTGCATATAAATTATTAAAGCCAGAAATAGAATTTTGTACTTAATGTGTGAATTGCAAACTAGGTTTGAATTTGCATGTTCAAAGTGAATAAATTATCTCAAATACATTTACAATTTTGAGAGCACTTTTAATGTTGCAATAACATAAATTGCTTTATAAGAATATCTTTTTATCTCATAAGCTAAAATGAAATATTCACTATAATCAGCCACACTTTTACCGAGCAACATATTAAATTCCACAGTTATGCTTTGAAAGAGCAAAATTCCGTGTTCAAAACTCTCCGTTGGTCAATAAAAAAAAATTGTTGCATTTTCATGTCATTCCCATATTGAAAGCGTTTTTCATTTCGGCTCCAACATAACAACAATGTTTTTAACGTAGAAGAGCTAAGAATGCATCGTTTTGCATATTACTCCACAGCAGAGTCATCAAAAAGCAGACGCAACAGAAGCCCAGGATAAGATTCAGGAGCATCGCAAAATATGCGAAAAAAAAAAAAAATCGTAGCAAGGCTGCACAGGTATTATGCAATTTGCTCGACATTTATAAATATGCGCAGCGTTTGACAGGTGCATTAACGAAGTTTCAGACACGGTCCCAGACAGAGGGCGCTCAGATAAAAAATGATGCGAGTAGGAAAGCAATTTGCTTGATTATGTTGAACAGTTGACGAACGGGCGGCTGCTGTAGAAGCCGTCGCCCGCCCTTCAGTCGAGTTGAGTCTGCCCCCGTGTGGCATGAAGAGCGAACAGAATGGAAGCATGGGGCGCATAAATCGCTGACGCTTGACGCCAAGCAGATCTGTCGCATAAGTCATGTCAAATTACGTGCATCAGACAACGGACAGCAGGTAACAGGTAACAGACAAGCGGTAAGAGGTAACAGGGGCATACGGCGCAGAGAGCCGAAATGTGAGTTGCAAGAGTCGCACTCACTGCTGAAAAATGAATGAAAAATTACATTCAATTAAGGGCGAAACTTAAATGTTTTGTTGACATTTTCTGAACTTTGAACAAAAACAATAAATTGACGAGAAATAAAAATTGATGGGCTTGACTGGGATGTATGCCTAGCATTGATCACACACTGATGCATTTTATAAGAAATTCAATTTTCCCAATATATTACATAAAATAAGAATTGAAATGTAGTCTTCGATTACATACAATTTACCCAATAACCGTTTAGCCCCATTTTATTCAAGCACCAGGTATTGAAATACAATGCGTTAAAAATGAATAATGGTGATTTGTTTTGTGAGCCATCACTCCAATCAGCCGGAAATCGAAAAACGTAATGCAAGTCAGTTGAAACGTCAAAAGGTGATGAGTGGAGTAGGAAAAGCGTAATGTAGCGAAAATGTGAAAGTCTTATGTGCTGGGATTGCTTGACAAAAGCAATAATTCGCTGTCACGATTCAATTGTGCAAGTAGTGTGGATATTCAATATAATATTATATATTTAAAGGCAGAGTTTTTACTTTAATGTACACTGCATTAAGGCTAGATTAACTATTTTAGTTTTATTTTTATTGATTGCGGTTTGCTGATTCAAGCTAATCAGGCTTTAAAGAGCGATCTTGTGAATTGAAAATTTATGTTTATATAAATGTATGGCAGCCCTCAAAGTCCAGGCAAGTAGACCGATGTCTCTGCACAAGTGGCGTGCCATTTAAATGAGCTTGTCAACTTGGATTTTTGAACATTAATCACATGACTCGAGTCAGACAAAAGAGAGACACACTGTGACTGGAACTGGAACTGTGACCGGAGTCCCAATCCCGGACACAGTCTGTCCATCTGTCTGTTGCTAACGGCGGTCGATGGGACAGATTTGGGGCAGGCGTGGCCGTTACCATTAGCACGAAAGCGGATAAACAAATTACATTTGGAGTTAATGACAGCTAGAAATAATTTCTGGTTTCCCCGACAACAACACAAGACAACATTCATCATTCTCATTGTCTATAAGCTCATTATGGTGCGTGCATTTGAACGTGGATCACACTTACCTATCATATTCGCGATTATCCTCGTCACAGCGATTATCCTGCAGCTCGCGCCAACTCTTGCCATGCCGGCAGGTGGTCACCATAACCATATCGCGTCCATTATGCAAATGGAAGAGCGAGTTGCGCGTTTCCGATCCAATGCCATGAACGTAGCTGCAAATGCCAGAAAAGAAAAAGTTAAAGTTGAACCGTCGAACAAAAAGGCAAGGAAAATGTATATATGTATATGTATAGATATGGGTAGATAGGGATACATATCTTAGACTTGTCGATGTGGCTCGTGTACACAATGCTTAGGTCATATTAAGCTGGCAGATTGCAGAACACATAAAAAGCGGTGTCAAAATCAATTGCAATAAAGCAGCAAAGCAGCATCGAATGTGGGGAAGGAACAGAGGGTCCTTGGGGAACGATGGCGACTAGCAAGGAGAGGCAGAGTTGAGCTCAAATCTGCGCTGGCCCGCAAGCAGAGCAATTGAAACAAAAGATACTTACAACAATGGACAGAAGCACACACACACACACACACAAACACACACACATGTACAGTTAACGTTTTCGAGTGTATGAGCCAAAACAAAATGGCAGCTGCTAGAAGAACGAAAAACAAAAACAAGAACAAAAACAACAATAACACCGACTGACGCAGCAGCAGTCGAGCAGAAAAATAGCTAAGGCAATGCCAGTCGCCTTAGAAATAGCAAAACTCACACATTGTTCTGTATCTGTACACTCAGCGATAAACGCTTCCCCAATTTTAAGGTGCAACCTCTAAATAATTCCTATCAAAATTTAAATCTGAAGTTAACTTTGCTCTTGTTAAAGTTGATGTTACATAAATAACATTTTAAAACGATAGCCAGCTTCATTTAAGATTTGTAGTTGCTGAGATACGAACTAAATATCAGGATGTAGCTATTATCAAAAAGCAACAAGCTTACATAACTTCACTTTAGGAATTTTGGAATGCTCTTAAAACATTAATTAAATTCTGAACTTGGTTCTCTTCATGATTTTCCACAACAACAAAAAACTACTCGATTGTTTTTCTATGTGTATGTGCCTTGTGCGTATGTTTGTATATGTGTGAGCAATTTCCTTCTGCTTCGCTTGCAGTTGAGCAAATTTCATAGACAATGAAGTACGCGCCACAGCAGCAGCAACGCCGCCGACCACAGATTGGGCAACGCTGATTTCCTCTGGCTGGCCAGCAGCAGCAGCAGCAGCAGCAGCAGCAGATGTAGCCAAGAGCAGCAGGAGCAGTCTAGTAGCAGGAGCAGTCGCTGTCAGCAGTCAGCAGGCACACACATTGGGGGTTCACTTTAGATTGCTGACTGGGTCGTTTTTGGGAGAGCAGGCCTTAAGTTGGAGCAAGCCATAAGTTATTTGATTTAATCAGCGTGTCATTGCGGTTAGCTATGGATTTGAACTGAAACAAATGTGATTTGCTTACAGAAATACCAAAAATAGTACCATCATTTCTGTTGCGGACTTTGCAAATGAAATGAAAATGTTTGCTTCTAGCCCTGCGATAGTTAAACAAAGAATTTTCGGTTAATGCAGCCGCAAAATTAACCTTAATTTCTTGAATAAACTTGTTACAATTAGAACGAAATAAATGATGTTGGCATTGATGGTAAATGCACCTTGAAGTGAAACCAATTTCTTTATAGTATTTCCAAATTGTCAAAAATTGTAATGCTATAAAAGCTGACAGAGCTTTACCAAATATATAAATTTGTAGCTAACAATACAATCAAATTGTCAATCTCGACTGTCAATTAATTTGCATAAGCAAAACTGATTGAATGCCCATAAAATGGCGGCTCAACAGCTCATCATAATCATTCTCTGCTGTCTATCGCTTTAAGCCCGCTAATTTAATGGCACACCGTTTTACTAGGCATCTGGGATTTCGCGCAGTGTAAATTAATTTTGGACGCAGATGAGACAGCCAAACAGTTGCAACATGAAGGAGAGAGGCAGCGGGCCAGCAAACTGACGATGACAACATTAATATAAATTAAACACAGAGGCTCACATTACCAGGACTGCCATACGGACACAATGTGGATAAATAACAAATGCTTTTAGCGCCAAACAAGTAGCAGGCATTCGCTGCTTAAATGTTATTTATGCCACATCCAACGACGCGCATACTAAATGGGTCAATTAAGCATTGATTGAACCCACCGTCGTTCGCCCATCAGCAATTGAAATGATAATAAAGAACAAAAAATAACCCAGAACTGTCCTCAGCTGTCCTCGCCCGCAAAGTGCAATAACCAGGCGTACAATGAACTAACTTTTGGGTCGCACAACTATATACATTAGTCGTCGTGCTCAGCCGCACTCACTGACCACTAATCCAAACATAATCTAAAATAATTGACTATTGCCCAGCGAGGAGCCCTGGCGGGATCCGGACCAAAAATGCGACGCTTTTTCAGCGCCACTCTGAATAATTTATGCGCGCATTAAATGTGCTTTAAATGTGAGGATGTGTATGTGTCTGTGTGTGTGTGTGTGTATGTGTGTGTGTATGTATGTGCCTGATCACTGCAAAATAATGTGCGAGGGTTGCCGCCAGCGATGTGGACATCTTGACACACATTAAAGTTGTGCTACATTAAACTTGAATCAACATTTAATAGTTAACAACTTTTGAAACATATAAAATCCGTTAGCTAATATTGCTGAAAGTTTATTTGTAATAGAAGAAAAAATTAATGAAAGTCGAAGCACTGCATAGAGTGACTTTCATATAGTGAACTATAGCAATATTCTAAACTATCAAAGTTTAAGCTTGAAGAAGTATGTAATCATCACAGCAGAAAATATTTTTTGTTATCGTTTTAAGTATTTAATGTTTTTTTTATCTTATTCACACAATGGAGTTTATTTAACATTTTTCTTGTAATGAAGCCCTCGCACATCCATTTATAGTATTTGGATTTGGTCAGGCTTACAAGCGAATGTGGCATGAATATTGCTGCTGCTGCTGCTGGAGAATCTTATCGTCTTGGGATACTTATGAAATAAGTTTATGGGCTGCTGCTTCTATACATGCTTCCCTTTTAATGGAGCGCATTGTCCAATAGGCGGCCATTAGCCCCGAGTTATGCAGCAACTGCGACAACATGCCAACAACGCGACAACAACTGGGCTGGGGCAGCTTATCTATGCAACTTCAAAGCTTTTGTGACGGCGCCAACACGACAAACATGGATAAAAATGCTGCGGCGTATGTGCAATATCTTTGCCTTCATTTCTTTTGTGTACGTGTCTATGAATGTGTGCATGTGAGAGTGTGTGTGTGTGTATAGAGAGAGAGGCATAAAGCAAAAATGGTGTCGTCAACGGGCGCATAATGCAACTGCAACAGCGGATCCCCAGGCTTTAAATCAGTCACGACGACAACTACAAGAACTGCAACTGCAGCGTCACTTGCACACAGATACTGTGTGAAACAGGTAGTATTTTTACTTAACAAGATATACATAAGTAAGTATATTTTAAGTGCAACACAACAACAACAACAAATTCACTGTAAAATGTGGAAATAAAAATATCATATTAAAAGCAAACAAAAGACAGGAGAAACTTTTATATTTTAAAGTGCCGCACATGAAATACTCTTGCACACTTATGTCGGATGCACGATATAAATATCTGATCACAAACACAGATATTTTCTAAGCCACAGATTGTTGATATGGATCGAAGTGAGGTGTCTCAATTTATTTTATGAGCTGAATGCCTTACACATTTCATGATCCGGGGAAGGGAATTTGAAACCTCATAAAAGTTATATGGCATGAACCGATTTTCAGACAGAGATTGATTTTTATATACTGTTTAAATTTCAATATTTTTGAGAATTCATTCAACGGTGAATTCAACAAACAAACATGCATTTATTGTTTAAATATTCAATAATTATTGCAATAAATTCAATTAAAAAAAAGTAATAAATAATTAATAAATTCGGTATTTCGATTAAGAATTATTGCATGTCTGTCTGTCTGTTAAAAATTGGTTTGGTTTGAATTACACAAAAGAATAAAGGCAGCAGCTTGTGTAACTGCTGGAACTACTCTCGCGCTCGTACGCAATGTCCTCGTTAAGCATAAGCTATCGCAATAAACTGAATTAAACTGAAACCTGAACTGCAGTTGCGTTTGTCCAATGGACATCAGTTGATGCAATGACGTCGAAACTCACTCTTCTATACCAATGCCCAATCCGTAATCCCAATGGCAAACCCCAACGATCCGTATCAATCTGTGTTGCATGTTGCCTGCCAATATTGTCAATGTTATTGTATCTAATGCTTAGCTGTGTGTCTGTCTATATGTGTGCGTGTGTGTGTGTGTGTGTTTGGATGTTACAACGAGTAGTGAGTTAAGTTCAAAATCTAACCCAGAAATACGATGTTATCAACATTTCAGATACAATTTGAAGTACTGCTGCAGGAGTTGTTCTTGCTGATGTAGCTGCTATTATTGCTTCTTCTGTTGTTGCTGCTCTGGTTCTATGTCTGCTTGCTTCTAGGCTTACAGGCAAATTTGAGCTCATACAATTTGCAGTTAGCCGCCTGCTGCCAGCCGACTGCCGACTGCCGCCTTACGCTTGAGTAACTGCCTGAATTGTGCCTGTGACTCGAATCAGTCCCCTGCAGCGTTCCCATGGAGTGCAGATGGGCGGGCTTTGCTGGGCGGCGGGCTTTGCTGGGCGGCCGGCTTTTCTGCACAGCAACTTGTAACTTGGCGCCCTCTGACTTTGTGAGTGTGTGTGTGTGTGTCTGTGTTGTAGCGGCTTGTTTGGTTTTATTGTGTTTATATTTGGCTTAAGGCATCAATTTGCTTTTACTTATATATACATAATATCGAGCGCGACGACTCTCAGTGACCGAGCTGAATGCCAATGTTGAAGCAGCAGCAGCAGCAGCAACAGCAACGGCAACAACAATTGCGTATCGTTATCAGCCAGCCAAGCAATAATACAAATATGCATTTAGTATATAATCGCACACAAATCCGATGGCAAATGCATCGATTTTATAATCCATTTACACAAATGGCATTTTAAATACATAATATTGACAGCACACAATGCAACAGCTTTGCGTATACGCAATATTTGCATGATTCCGTTTGTTCGAAAGTCCTTGGCGAGCACAAATACTACAATTCCTCGTTTCTGGTGTTCTTACACCAGCGTGCAAATTAGTTTACATTGTGGTCTACTTAAGTGCTTGTTTAATTACAACATCAAGAATAGGTCAAGATTAGCAAATGCAATTGCAATATGGCTTTTGGTTGGAATTTAACCCAAAATTTATACTTTGCAACGGCTTCAATATTTTCCACTTGCATGGTATCAATTGCGGTCGTGCCAATTATGGAAAAATGGAAAATAGTTGGCAATTTTAAACGGCAATTATAATGCCACAAGAAAATTCAGATTTCATTTCAAATTTACTTTGGCAAATCAATTTCGATTTAATTATGCGAATCGGATCAGCTGAAAAAACACTTCACGTTATGAACACCATGTGCACAGAAATATACATATATGTATTTACATACATATAAGCAATTGAGGACAAAGAGCAGGCATTATGTCAACTAGATGTCAATTTTAAACGTTTCTCAATGAGCAGTTCTAACGCAATGGCCACTTGGCGCCACCTGTCGTATTTGTAATCCAAACACAGCTCAAATGGAACAGCAGCGATATCTTCATTGCAAACATCATTACGATGGTCATTATAATGATGATGATTGTTATCTGCAAATGCACGTCATAAAGTCATTTGCAAAAAGCCGCTGACCAGACTCATTCCATTCCAGCGCTGCACGTTTCGTTCGACAGATGGCGCTGCATGGTAATTTTATGATGCAATTGCCGATGAGCCGTTAATTAATAAAATGCAACAGAAAATGCAGAAAATATATAAAAATAAAAGCCGCTCATTAATAAATATTAACTCATAATTAAGCACGAATCGTAATTATTGAATACTGCAGCACCGCACCAGCTGCTGTTTTCTTCTTTTACATTTAACATTAATGTGTTCAGTGATTTAACAAAATTTAACGAAATTTAAAGCAATATTTAAAAAAAATCTGCACGCCAAGCTAGGTGCAAAAATCAGCCAGCACGAAAATAAAATGCATACGGAAACAACAAACTAAAGGAAGGAAAAGGCAATAACACAACAGCAACAAAAATGCAAAGAAAGAAAAAAAAAACATAATAATAAATAAAAGGCAACCGCAGACACAAAACCAGCCAGAAACTAATGGAACTAATTGTTCGACGAAAGGCGGCCACATAAATATGCAAAAGGAGGGGGAATCGCAGGGGCATTGGGAGGGGGAGCCATTGTTTAGCCGAAAGTGAAATGCCAATGCCAAGCGCAAGCGTAGCGACTGCAGCGCTCATGTAATTGGAGCAACTGCAGCAGTCTTAGCCACAATTCCAGCTGCCAGCTGCCAGCTGCAAACGTGTGAAAAGTGTATAAAATCAAGTGTTTGGCGCGCAGGCGCCGGCAGTCAAAAGTGGCCAACGAAAACTAGCAGACGGATTGTTTGCCAGCGAACGAAAGTAACGCAGAGCTGCGAATTGGGAACATATATAAATATTTATTTGAGACAACTGAAAGATACGTTCGCCAACATGAGGAAGCATTGCGTAAGTACGCCAGAAATTAACTCTATGCAAATGCCATGCAAATATGGCTCTGGCACACAGATCTGGCGAAACCGCTTTTGGCCAATAACTGTGGCCACATTGCTGCTCCTGCTGCAGCTCGCGACTGGCGATCAACAGGCGGAGGATCACAGGTAAGTGGCGGTGGTTAAGTGAAGAAATCTAATAATTGATCGGATGTCAGTTTGTCACAGTTTCTCGACAAGAAAAACGTTTGGGTTTTAATCATAGCTGACTAGGAAGTGAGTGTTTCCTTTTAATATAGGTATTTAGTGATAAATTCAACTTTTTTTGACTGAGAGTTATATAAGGAAAATCCAACGATATAAATACACACATTTATTTGAAATTTCAATTTGATTTTATCAATAATGAAAAGCTATGGCTCACTATATAATCTAAAATACTTAAGTAAATAGTTTTTACAACTGATAACTGATTTATAGTTTATATAGTTTATAATGATAATCTTCAACAGTTGGAAAACTAATTTGATTCATCTGTGAAAGGGAATTATCATTTGTTTTAAAACATCCAATTCTTCGTCCATTTTATTTTGTAGAATTCAACGCCGTTTCATGTGGCAGCAAATGGAGAATACTGTAATGGGCGGCATTATGGGGCGCATGTTCAATGGAGCCCGAGCCATGAAGAGCATGTTTTCTGATTTCTTGCCCAGCACAGCGAGCTATGCCAAAACCATGATGGACTTCATGCCAACCGAGACGACGCGTGTGAAATACATCATCAGAGATCCGCATACGAACAAGCCGATGAAGATCATCAAGATGCGTGGCTCAGGGAAGAAGGTGGTGAAACTGATAAGGCCACTGCCCAAGCCGGTGGTGACAGAGCCGACAAAACTGCAATATGAGAATCGGATGCGACAGCTGGAGAAGGAGCAGGAGCTAATTGTGGAGGGCAGAGCGCCGATGAGCAGCGATGAAGCGCTCATGAACAAATACTTTAAGCCAAAGACGCGTCCCAGCAGCAGCAATGAGATTGTCTCTGGCAAGATAATGGAGTACCAGAGCTGGAAACCCGTCTACAAGTCCGGGGAGCAGCCCGCCTCCTTTGTCACATTGCGTCCACAGCCATTGACGCAACTGCACACGCAGATAACATCCAGTAATCAAGTCAAACATAACGATTACGGCAATTACAACAGCCACGAGATGCTGCCCAAGCCAGAGAAGTTGGTGGGACACATGCCCGATTTGGAGGATGAAGAGGATGATTTCGAGCAGGTCGAGGATGAAAATGAAAATGATCTATTCAAGCAAACGGGTCATCAATACGAGGTCACAGAGCACACGGGTGAAGCAAGCGCCGAAGTTCAATCCTTGGCACCGATGGAGGGTGGCTTTGTGCCCTCCAACCTCTACCACAGCAGCAATAGTGGCAGCAATCCCATTAGCAGTGGCAGCAGCAGCAGCAGCAGCAATAAAATGACACGACCTCGCAGTCGTGGTGTTATCATTATGAGTACCACAAGCACCAGCACCACCGAAGCGCCCAATTATCCACCCGCTTTTCTCAAAAAGTATCACGAAAGGGAAGCGACTGTAAACCTAAAAGCCATCCACAAAGTGCGACCCAAGCATCATCAGCACAAGGAGCAAATCCTCACAGAAATCAATCCCCAGTCGAATGTGACCTTTGCTTTGAGCACACTGCGAGCGCGACTCCAGGAGCAGCAGCGTAAAACTAAACAGGAGGAGCACGATGCCGAAATGGAAGCAGCACTCGTCGAGGCAATGGAGGGCGACAAGTGGCCAACGGAGGTGCAACAGAGTGGCGACTATCTGTCCAGTCCAATTGGGCCAAGTGCTGTGGCATTTGAGCAGCCACTAAATCCACCACGCAACGAGTACAAAAGACCTCGGGCAAATCTCCGACAGCGTGGATCCATCAAGTTTACCGATAATCCCAACGAGGAGATGTAGTCGTTGGATTGTGGGACGGGGGCAAAGGCACTTGTTGGAGCAGTAACCAAAGCATAGCCAAAGCGTCAGCTAAGCGTTTTAATTGCCTAGTTGTTAACGTAGTTTTTAAATGCCAATGAGTAAAAGCAAAATTTAAAACATTTATCATCCCATTTCATTTTCATTATTCATTTCATTTTTGATTTGGAGAGGCGGGAAAAAAGTCATTGCACTGCTAGCACGCAATCCAACTTCATCATTGTCTTTGTGTGCGTTTTGGTATGTGGCAAATGCATTTTAATTATTGTAAAAAAAAAAGAAGAAAAACACACACATTTCCCAAGTCGTTGGCATTTATCGCATTCACTCATTGCATTTGACAACCAATTTAAAATACTCGAAATTGACTCCAAAAAGGCGACCACATTACAAGCAGAGGAAAATTAAAAAACAAGAAAACAAAAAACACCAAGCAAATAAAACTGGGTTAAACCTGCTATAAATTCCAGTGACAAGCCAGAACAAAAGACAGCCATAAGACATTGTAAGCTTAAACATTTCCAGAGACAACTGCAAGGGCACTTCTTCACCTCCTGCTCCACGCAATAGGAACAGAAAACAGAAAGAAAGAAATGCAACAAATGCGGTTTTTAATTAAGTACCCAAAGCAACGGCGACAACAACTGAATTAAAAGCCAACAACTGACCACAGAATGGCAATAGAAAAAATATAGTAGTCGACGACCATAAATGAAGCAAGCAGCAAGCAGCAAGCAAAACGGTTGCCGCTCAACTTTGTTGCCAAGGGAATGCAATTAGTTTGAGCCATTTGCAAAGAGAGCCACATTAACGCCTGCAGTTACTTAAAGCATTAACAAATGGAATGTTAATAAAGATACGACTCGGCTAACTCTTCATGCTTTTATTATTAATCCATAATGATTGCATTCCAATAAGGAGTTTATCGCCTGCATCTGTTCATGCAATCGACACGGTTGCAATAACGATTGCTGTTGCCACCACAGCCAAGGAAGCGCATTCGCTCACAGTCGCGTGTTCGTTGGTTATAATACCACATTTCGTTCATGGCCCTACTAGGACAATTAGCCCACCGATTGTGGCCAGAATCCATGCTCCCACTGCAGCCGAGTATCATCGGACGTCCCGCGCAGGATGCCTGGCATCGAGCATATGCCACATAAAGCGTCAAACAGGCTAAGATCAGCAGGAATCTCATTTTGAATGTGGTCGTTGAAGTTTGCACACCTCGAACTGATTTCAAAATATGGCTTTAAGTGCTTATATAGCCCACGAATATAATACAACTATTAATCCATAATAATAAGCCATTGACTATGTGGCAGCTGTTTCAACAAGTGAAAACAAGGTGCTACAAAAGAAATGCATTATGTTATCACGAGCTAAATCAATAAAAACGAATATTTTTACTTAATGAATTACATTCTGTTTTGCGCGTTTTATTTGTGATGCATAATTTAATCCCAGTTATCGCCTACATCTAGTTCTACAATCGGTTTGGGAGCAGTAACGATTGCCGTTGCCACCACAGCCAAGGTAACGCATGCTCAAACAGTCGCGTGCACGTTCATCGTAATACCACATCTTGGCAATGGCTCTAATCAGACAGGAAGGGTGCCGAATTTTTCCAGAATTCTTGCCGCCAGTGCAGCGCTGTTGAACTGGACGTCCTAGGCAAATATTCTGAGTTTGAGTGTATGCCACGTAGAGCGACAAAAAGGCTAAGATCAACAGGAATCTCATACTGAATGCGGTCGCTGAAGTTTCCACAACTCGAACTGATTTCAAAACACGACATTAAGTGCTTATATAGTCCAAGAATATAATACAATAAAAAGGCATTTATTGCGTGACAGCTGTTTCAACAAGTGGAAACAATGTGCTAAATAAGAAATGGATTTTGTCATTAAACGTGTAATTTTACCACCAGCTAAACCAATAAAATCGAATATTTGTAAAAAATCAATTTTATAATAATTGTTGCATTTGTTTAAATATTTCCAATTTATCAACCATCCCACAAAAAAGCTAAGATAAACAGATTAATCAATTAAAGAGAATATTTTCAAATAATGAAGGACATTTGGGTTTTTCGCGTCATATTTTCAATTCATAACCTTTGCACTTATTTAAATACTTCCAGCTGGCTGGCATCTGCTTCTGCAATCGGCTTGGGTGCAGAAACGATTGCCGTTGCCACCACAGCCAAGGTAACGCATACTGAAACAGTCGCGTAAACTTGGATTGTAATACCAGATCTCGTTCGTGGCGCTGCTCACACAGGTAGGCTGCTGAGCGTTTCCAGAATCCGCGGCGCCAACGCAGCTCTGTAGAATTGGACGTCCTATGCAAAGAATCTGGGCTTGAGTGTATGCCACGTAGAGCGACAAAAAGGCTAAGATCAACTGGAATCTCATTTTAAATGTGGTCGCTGAAGTTTGCCCAGCTCGAACTGATTTCAAAACACGACATTAAGTGCTTATATAGTCCAAGAATATAATGAAGATATTAACCAACAATTATGGGGCGTTAATTGTACAAAAGCTCTTTCAACTTTTTTGTGTTTATTGATAAAAGAAGGCGGACCATCAAAAAAAATTGTGGAAATTATGAAATGCAATCTGTTGTAAGGGAAACGCGATTTTATCACGTACGAAACAATAAAGTGACTATTCATATGATGATATTCAATATCGATCTATATAAAAGAACGGAAAGAGCAAGCTCATTTTGAAATATATTTATTGTTCCTTTTTAAAATTCATGTAAGTTAGCATTTAATCGATTCTCCCATTGGATTTACCAAAGAGTAGAAGTGAAATAGGAAAAAAATAAATTTAAACAAAAAATGCACACTAAGCGGAAAAGGAAAGTCAATTTATTCGTTACAACCGGTAACCGGTTTGAATGTTTTTTTTTTTTGTATCCTGCTTGCATCTCTACCATCGATTAATTGCCCATCTGCATTTGCCTTGATTTGGAGCAATTAACTTGCCTGACCTTGTTATTCTGTATGCTGCCGCACGTTAAAAGGGATTCTTGTTAACTCAATCTAAGTGATCACTAATCGTTTTGTAAGTAATGCAATAATGGCACTCTACTTGGGGTCCTAATAATTACACTCTACTTAGAGTCCTGCGGCCTTGCTGTTACATGTCTCGCCCATTTTGCCATTTTCACATTGAGCACTTCTCCGTTTCAGCTGGAGTCATTAAAAGCACCAATTGACTGTCGCTGAGCTATGCGAAGCGTCACCAGAAACGCGATTAACAAAAGCAGCAATAACAAATCGCTGGCGCACGCCCTGAAACTTTCAAGGACATTATTGGGCACGTGGCTAGTTCTGGCTGGGGTGCTGAAGGTAACCCTAATATTACACCTGTCCAAAAAGTCTGCTGGCAGGAAACGTGTTCACCATGTCCCCAAGCTCTTCTGTTCTCGACTATCATTTTCGAGTGCGCCAAATACAAATTAGAATTTAAATGAACAATGCAACCAGAGCGGAAGTTTGTATGTCTGTGTTGGTGCACATCTATACAAATATATATTTGTGTATATGTATATATATGTGTGTGTGTGTGTGTGTGTATGCGTGGGTGACATAGCACGTAACGCGCTTTGAACAGCAACAACAGCAACAACCGAAGTGCAATAATGCCATGCAGTTTGTCGCGCACTTTTCCAGCATTTTTTCGATTTTTCTACTTGTTTCTTTTATCTGACTTTTCTTTACTAGGAAAAAAAGTTCGGAGATATTTACACTGTATAACTAACTAGGTCGCCAACTCGACAGCCAAATGTCAAAGGTATAATGGAATTTCGCATAAAAAATGTTTTCAAGCGCGTTCAAGTACACAAAATGTGTATTAGCCAAGTTTAAAACGATGGATTAAGGGAGAAGTTTTAAATAGTAAATAAAAGAAGTAGTAAACAATAGGGTGAAGTTGGAAAAATGGTGCTCCAGTAGTTAAAATATAACGTTATAAGTATTTAAAGGTAAAAGGCTTGTTTTAAATATAAAAATAAATATAAAAAAGCCGAAA
Source organism: Drosophila nr. perissopoda 5 BK-2023a (assembly GCA_035044105.1). NCBI lineage: Eukaryota > Metazoa > Arthropoda > Insecta > Diptera > Drosophilidae > Drosophila > Drosophila nr. perissopoda 5 BK-2023a. The sequence goes on along the minus strand of JAWNMK010000639.1, from coordinate 1,944,510 downwards.
CAAAAATAATTAGCTGTCAAGTAATTAAAATATAAAATTATCTGTGTATTCAGAAGTGGACTTAAATAAAGTAAATGACTAAGCGTAAGGGATTCGAGTATAAAAAATGCTCCGGTAGAGTGTTAAAATGACATTGTAAGAGAACAAGTAACAAGTATGGATTTGTTGAGTTTGTTCACGTTTCACATTTGTGGAATTCCCGCTGATGTGTAACTAACTGAATGGGTATTTAGCAGGATTGTTTTCGGCTTAAAGGAACGATCTCAATTAAATATTTAAAGGCAGTTAATTGTTGTTTGGTAAATGCCGTTGACGCCTTTTGGTTGCCGCTGTCAAAGTGAAATTTATGAGTGAATTTCATTTAATTAAAAACGTCAGCCAGCCAAATGGCAGTTGAAAAATGGCGCATGTTGGTAGATAACCGAGAAGGAGGCGCCCGGCAGCGGGTGGGCGTGGCGTGCCAACCCTCTTTCTGCCAAAAAAATTTTATTAATTATGGCATGCGACGCACAAATTGGCAAAGACGGCATCAAGAAAAAGGCCAATTTGAAGCACGTTTCTTCTTCTTTATGTTTTCTTTTACTCTGTTCAAAGCTTGTGGCGTGCATTGAACTCGCAATCAGCGAGGAGTTGACAAAAATAGATACAAAGCTGCCCATTTAGCATAGAAAACATTTTGTTTGCTTAATAAAATACACATACAAAAGCAAGCAACCAGCGAGCAGGCGAGAGCAAGGCGGGAAAGCAGCCAACGACCACGTTTAGCGTCAGTTTAGAAGTGCAAAATGCTGGCTGCACAGTACAAAATTAAATATTCAAATACAGGAGCAAGGAAAGCTGGGAATCCAAAGGGAACGGGGCAGGGTAGAGAGACAGGGCAATACTTTATAGCGAAAGAGTCAGCCGAAGCACTCGAAACTCGCAGAGAGAAATTTATGGAATGCATGTGCAAAGCGAAATGCAAGCAGGCGACAAAAATATAATTTGTACAAGAATTTTGAGGCATTTCTTTGTAGTCTTGGCCAAATGTATAAAATAATTTACAGTATCTTCAATGCATACGTAAAATGTTTATCTGATTATTGTTTATATCATGTATATTGTAAATCTTTACCTGCATCCTACTTTCAATTGTATGTTTGTGTTATTCATTGAACGTTCGAGCCATGAACAATGTAAATAAACAAAAGTTTCTTGGCCGGAACTGGGTTAATGCACTTTTGCTGATTTTGGATTATTGATGTTATTTCTTTACTTTTAATTTAACATGGTCAAAAATATATTTCTTTTCATTGATATTTGAACCTTAACATCAAAAATGGACTTTCTAATCAAATCTATATATACATTTAAATATTTCATAGTAGCTTTAAGTAACTTAATATTGCGAATAAAGTTATTTATTAAGCAAATAAATAATTGAATTATTTACATTGCATTTATATTTATTTATGACCTTTTCAATTTTGCTCAATATGTATCTAAGATTCATTCATAATTCATTTCGCCAATTTTGTCGGTTGGCTGGTTACAGCACGTCTACGTATGCATGTGTGTGAGTATGTGTGAGTATGTGTGAGTGTGTGTATATGTGTGTGTGGGTGTTCGCTGAATCTAGAACAGTTAAAAGCCCAGCGGTCCCATTGCCCGATTGCCGAGTGCCGAGCGCACAAGCCAAAGCTAGAGTAAGAGTCGACTCTAATGCTTAAACCGAAGCTGGACTGAGAAGTGTTCGCTGTGTGTGTGCGACTGTGTGTGCGTGTGTTAACATGAGACTTTGGGTCACAGAGGGGAGTGGGGTGCTTTGAAGGAGGCACAACTTGCGCTGGTCGTTCATCTGCGTCTGTGTGTGGCGGGCTGTTGAAGTGTAATCAGCGGCACGGCGGCAATTACCGAAGCATATGCAGCACATGGAGTACTCGCAGTTTGTAGTTTACACTTGGGCTACGTCATGTCTCCCATACACATATACTTATATACCCATACATGTGCATATGCATTTGTGTGTGTGTGTGTGTGTGTTTATGTGTGTTGGCAAAACGCAGCGCAATTTGCAGCACTGAGAGGATTTTCACAATGCTAAATGCAGCAGCTGCATCAGCTCAGCTGCAGTGCATCATCAGTGGATTGCGGCTCTGAGCCACTGTGGCACTGCCACACACAGCAGTTGCAGCTGTGGCTGCAATTGACTTTGATGCACTTGTACAACCGGGTCAAAATTCGTTCACAACATCATTTTAATGAATATTACGCTTAACGCTCCATAAATTGAACACGCTTCGCGTGCAGCGCTTAAAACTGAGCAACGAATTTAAGCAAAAGTAATTAACAGCTTTCAAATATTCATTTTGGGAATAATTTACCTATTTATGATAGCCAAATTATAAATACGAAGTCAAGTCTCTGAGCCAAATATGATTTCAAAGTTCGTGCTTTCTGCTTAAAGTGCAAATTCAACTGTTTATATTTTTCATTAAGTCGAGATATAATAATAATAATATATAAGAAACATCTGAGATTGAGGCACTACTATCGCTCATTTTTCGATTGCTTTATTGCCGTAAAAAAGTAATACATATTATGAAACCTGTCAAGCCATCGCTTTTTTAATAGTATGTTCCACAAGCTGCCTATTCACATATTTTTTATGTTCTACCTATTGAATCACATTTCGTTCGCTGTTTCGCTATTTGATTGGATTTGGCATATGTGTCAACATGATACTGATTCCTTATAATAGGCATGTGGTTTCTACAGTGTGTCGTTCCCTGCTCGTGGCAAATTCCTACCCCCCCCCCCCCACCCCCACTCTTTTGGACCGTCATGGTCACTCAAGGGTTTCAATAAAAGGAGCTATTCATTTTTTATTTTATTGAATAACTTCATGCATTTGAAATGTTTAAGTTGCTCCAGCAGTAGAAGCAATATCAGAAGAAGTAGTTGAAAACGTATTGGAGCTCTTGAGCTTCTCTAAGGACGAGCTGTCGTCTGTCGTCCTGCAGCAATTGCTTTGTCAGTAGCAGCAGCAGCCGCATTCAAGCGATTTTTATAGATACGCCCGGGCAGAAAATCACATATTATTGCATCTGGTCTGGTGTGGTGTGGTCTGGTTTGGTCATGGGGCCAACACCGGCTTTGCCAATCATTAATCTTTACAAGCTGCCAATGTGTACGCCTTTTTCGGACTTAAAATCCCGCTGCACGAGCATTACCAGTGCAGGATGCTGCTTCACTTTATTGTATATATATAAGTGTGTGTGTGTGGTGTGTGTGTAGGGGTAACTCCTTCTACTGCATTAAATAGCGGATGGAGTCCATTAGAAAACCATTGAAGCACATTCTGTCGATTGCAGCCAGTCCATATCCTGTGCAATCGGATGTGCAGCTGCCAAAATTTTGTTAAAGTCCTTTCTGCTTTAAGCATCAGTTGAAAAAACCAAAAAACTAACCTCACTATTTCAATGCACATTTTTTTGTCTCACTCACGCTCAAAGGCATACTAATTGCCTTCGGTATTACACTTATTTAATATAATGTAATGAAAAAACTGGAAAAATTCAGCGCACTTTTCATTATTTACAAATTCCGCCCTTTTGGGTTGGCAGTTTGTTTAATTATCCACATGAAAAGTCCTTAACAAAAAAGTACGAATTCCAAAAGACTTGACCCAACACACACCACAAACAACAGCAACATCCAACAACAACAAAACACCCAGAAAAAAAAAACAACAACAACAAGCACGGAATCAAATTAACAGTAAAATAAAAGCAAAAATGCGCTCAAAATGTTTTTTTTTTTGGACCCAAGACTCTTCAAAGAGCGAAGTGCAAAAGTGAAGCCAACTTTCCACAGATAGCAGTAGCAAAATAAAAAAAATAAGTAAAGCAAAATAAGGGCGAAGATTGCCAACTCTGGTATCTCAAGTGTCATACAAAAGTTCCAGTAAATAATTTTCCTCAATGAATGAGTCCTTGGATGTGGTGAGCCACAGGCGAGATTAGCTTTGCACAACTAATTTGCTTACGATTCTTTCATTTTACATTTTTAAGGAAATAAATATTTTGATGGCTCAGAATTTCTCACATTTAAATAAAAGGTAGTATACATTTAAGCAGTTGTGGTCACATTTCATTTATTTAAATATGGCACAAATATAATATCATTGCGGACAAACGCTCTCTCAGCACATATGTTAATTGAGTTAGCTTTTTTTAAAGAACTTTAATTGACCTTATTTGTGGCCAGTCTACAAAAAACCAGTATGAAAAAGGCATTCATATTCGACACGACCGCTCGACTTTTTAATCTACTTTCCGTTTGCAAACACAGCCGACAAGCCGCAAAGTTTAAAACACCAACAAAAAAATATATAAAAGTATAAGCCACAGATTTGATTTCAACTCTTTTTTTTCTTTTGGATTGCACACATTTAAAAAATGTTTAAGGAGGGTATGCCGAAGCAAAAGGAAAAAGAAAATCTTTTAATTAAATTGCCGAAAAGTAGTTAAATTCGGTCAGACTTAAATTCAGGACAGCATTAATTCTTTTTCGTTCACTTTTTAATACCTAAAGGGTATCTTTCAGACCGTAACATTTTTACATATTTTGAATCCCTCTCTGCTCTATTGACAGAGGAATTGAATTCTCGATTTTTTGTCTTCACTTTTCCTTTTGGCTTTCGCTGCTCACAGTTCATTTGCTAAGCGAGCAATCAAATTTAATTAAATCGACTTTCTTATGTCTGCACTGAGTACTTGCATGTGTATATATACATTTAAATATTTGTATTTATTTAATTATTTATGTACTTAGAACAAAAATATGTGCCTCGAATTGGATTTTAATTTGATTACAGAATCCTTTGCCATATGGTTTTTCTTAATGCTATTGCCTCGAAGCCAACCCACCCAAATGCTAATGAGACTGAAAAGCGCAAAGAGAAAATTCAATTAAAAAGCGCTTCGCAAATACGTATTCATTATGTCTGATCTAATGTTGTTGTTCTTGTTCTTGTTGTTGTTGTAGAAAACTGAAAGTTGGGCGCTGTTAATTAGCAAAACAAAAATCATCTGCGGTTTTTTGTGTCTGCTGGGAAAATGTTTGCGAGCGGCTTTTTATGAGTTGTGTGTATGCATAATAATAATCATATCACGGAGACCATAACAGGAACAAAACTTGCCAAATGAGGCAGCAGTTGTCGCAATTAGAGATGTAGATAGAGCGAAAGAGTGAGCAGCAAAGGAGTAGAGAAAGACAAAAATATTGCCGAAAGTTTTGCTCATGTTTTATGAGTAAAGTTGCTGCTCAAAAGCCACTTGAAACAGCTCACAAGTTGGGGTTGTTGTTGGTCGTTGATTGTTGCTGTTGTTGTTGTTGTTGCTCCTTTCGGCTTGTGTGGCATGATGAATTGTCATGAAATTTAATCAATTTATTTGAAACGTGCGACGGCACGAGGCGTTTTAGCCCATAAATAACGCCGGCTAAACTAAAAATGTGACAATGCGAAAGTGCCAAAGTAAATAACAAACAATGAAAATACAATAGCAACAATAAAAGCAGAAAAACACACACACACAAACACACACACACTCACACACACACTTAAATAAAAAACGAGATCAGCGAATAAAGTTTCATTGTTTGGCAACCACACACACACAGAGGCACACACACGCCGCTATTCCTTTGCACACACAGGCACAAACACACAGGCACACACACACCACACATACACATCCTGCGTATACTGTAACACCCTTTTGTTAACCACTTTGCAGTGTATTATTTTTGAAAATGGTGTTCACTTTAGCATCATTGAGTTGTGGATGCTCGCATACTCTTTTCTTAATAGTTTAGCATCATCGAACTGCCCTTTAGACTCAATTGAAGTTTTTTGACTTAGCTTCAATTGCAATTTACTTTGCGCAACTATTAAAGGATTGAAAATCAATCGTTTTGTGGAAGCAGTTAGCTTTGATACCCCACCAACAATGGGTAAACAATAAATTTACAGCACATACGCAATGTTGAGAAGAGTGTTCCAAATTCTTTGCAGGCTGCTTTGCCACGCACGTACGCTCTTAACACTCCTTCTCACTTTGGGTCTCCCCCACAACCACTCCTCCTCTCTCTCTCTCTTTCGCTCTAGACTGCCCCCTTTGCTGCCATTTGTCAGAATGCTCCTGCAGGCCTCTGCCCCAAACACACCCGCAACCTTCTCGATGTCCGGGAACAACATTTTGTGCCATTATTGTTGGCAGCAACTCACAGGCAAAGCGTATATAAATTTATTGTTTTCTACGCGTGTACTCAAGTGTTGCTGCGTGTTTCGGGCAACAAATTGGCCAACAAGAGGCGGCACAACCAAACGAAAGGGGGGCGCGGCTGGGCGAGGCTGCAACGACGACGAGAGGAAACATTAGCTAACAATTTGGCTTTTGGCCACTCAACTCGTTGCGGTGACGCATTTTATCATAATTATATTAACACGCCGAGAGCGTCTATAGTTTATGCTCATTGCCTTTCCGAGCGCATTAATTTTAAAGCCAGCGTCCCTCCCGCTAAAAAGTAGGCAACATTTTCCAGCATTCCAGCTTGGCCAAAAACAAAAATGGCCACAACAGGCATCGAGTGTTATAAAAATGGCCCAAATGTGGGCTCAGCACGACTAATTAGAATGCTGTGTGTAGAATGTTAAAAATAATTGCCAACTGTCAAATCGATTAAGGTAATTGTATAATTTTACAAAGCCAGACTCTGTACCCATATGCCCTCATCTTGACTACAGGGTATAAAAGGGTGAGCAAAATTAATGCAGCAACTGCTAGAGCAACAGCAACAACAATTGCCAGCGAGTTGTCGTTGTAAGTTCAAAAGTGCACACATGACATATTATTATTTCAGCAGTATGTGTGTGTGTGAGTGTGTGTGTGAGTGTGTGTGTGATTGTGTGTGTGTGTGTGTTTAAATTGGTGTTGTTCTTTTATTTTTTTGGTGCAAAAATTCATTTCGCGCCATATGCGCATTTAGCACGGGCACAGGCCACAAGCAGCGAAGTTGGCAAATAAGCAAGGTGAGCGGTGGGGTAGGCGGGGGGCAGCAAAGACTGGAGCAGCAGCAACAGCAACAGCAGCGGCAGCAGCAGCTGGCAGCCAAGTGAAAGAGCCAACACACACATAGGCATAATTAAAAAAATATTTTTTACAAACAAGTACGAACAGCAGCGGAAAATCTCTCTGGTGCGGCGTGGGTTGGGGTGGTTGTGGTGGGTAAACTCAGTCATATTCAGGCCAAACATGTGAGGCAAAAATGGTCAGGCTGCCCCCTTCCTTCGAAGACCCCCGAGGATCGCCCACAAAAATGTAAAATTAAATTACAATTAAATTAATTTAATTTTATGACTTCTCCATCCACAGAAAGTGGCCCAGCATTATGTGAACACATAATCACAAAATAAAATGCGAAAATATTTGTAGATGGTTGGTGTTTGTGGCCGAGTGGTTTTTGTGGTTGCTTCAGACTGGTCGCACCACTCAATTAAGCACAATTGAATTATAATTTGTTTGCTGGCGCATTCATAAAACTTGCGTCAAGTGGCAAGACTGGCCAATGCTGAAGAGGATAAACTTTTTTGGTCTCTTCAAATTCTCTTATGTGAAAATATGCTCGTATTAATTAGAATCTAAAGCGGAATTCCTAGAAATGCGGAATTCCCAGAAATGCGAATTTCCTGTTGCCTGAATATGTTGCAGACGAACAGAATTTGCAAATGATAGAAGTTGTTCAAATGCTTGAAATAAACGGCGAATTTTGTTACTCAATTCACATTCTCAATTCACATCAAATATATATATAAATATATAATAGATATGTGCATTTATTTTTTTATGTTAAGAGCTGTATTTAAAATAATATTAAAGTTTCAATTACGCCATTTGAAGCACATCACGAATGTGATGTGAATCCTGTAAGCATTTGTTATCAGTTATCAACGAAGGCAAACGAAACCCGATACTTTTATTGGCAATAGCGAGATGCTCAACGCCTTAAGATATGCACACACTACCAATGCCAGAAATTGATTATGGGCTACACACATTGAGTGTGCTTGGATGCCAATAACCAGAGAAGTGTAGCCAGGCAGTAACCTTATCTGCCCCAAGCAACTCGGGGCAAGCTGCTAGCATTATCAACAACAACAGCAACAACAGCAGCAGCGGCAGCAGTTGAATTGGCACTTTTACTTATGACGTGTAAGCGGCTCAAACAGTTTATGCGATTTATTTCCTTATTGACGGCACGTGCTCGTCGGCTCGCAACCACCATAAACCACTAGAAACTGAACCACAATTTAAAGCGGCTCAGTGCAGGGCTTCACACAGAAAGCTGAACTTAGAAAAATTACTTGAACGATATTTTCAGAACTTAGGAAAGAAAGTATCAAAATGAGGATTTACTCAGCAACAAATTAAATAAGTAGAAATAGAAAAGATATTTTTTGGCAACACTAGATAAACTAAAACTGATTTTTATGTATATATTTCCAGAGTCTAGTCGTGTGAAAATCCACCCTAGAAAAGCTCATTATGCGCGAAGGCGACTTATCGGTGTCTGGAATGTGGGTTTATCTTAAGATACGACATTTAATTTGATGGACATTGAAGCAGTCAAGTCAGCCAGCTGGACAGCCGCCAGCAATTTAAAACTCTTCCTAAATTGTCTCAAATTTCAGCTGGCTGCTATCGTTGGGGCATTGCCTGAACAACATTAACTCGCATTTTTCCTCAATCTCTCTTTGTATTCTCATGCAGATCTGGCGCCTTAAGTGACAAACTTTGGGGCGTCTGATGGTTGTTGGGGGATGAATAGAATGCGCCCGTTTGCCTTTGCCAAAATGAAAATCAACTTGAAGAGCATAAATAATTTTTTATGTGCTGTGTGTGTGTGTGTGTGTGTGTTGGCAGTCAACGTTGCGGCAAATTAACTTTAGAAGCATTTCAGCCAATAAATGGATGAGGAATATCCAACAAATAAAAGTTTATTAGACCAAATGAAGCGATTGATGACAATTCAAAGCAGCTGACAAAATCAATGCAATTTCTTTTTAAAGATATTTACTGCAAGTATAAAAGCCAATTTATGAAGTTTATTAATTTCAGTATTACTTTTGTAATAAAGTAGCGCGTCTCAACTTTCGCCAAATATGCAAAAGCAAACGAGTTTCCAAAATAGACAAGCTAATAAACATGTAAATTTTTGCAATTTTTCTGTCATAACGAAAAATGTCATTTGGTGCTGTGAAAACTTTTTTTTTTATTTGTGCTATAAAAAAAATACGAATAAGACTCTACAAGAAATTCTCTCTTTGCTTTAAAAAACAGCTATGTTGCAGCATGCCACATACAACAAATTGTAAAGTGTTTGAGAAATCAGCTTGAAATCTATCAAGTTTATTACACATCTACAACGCTCAGCCGTCAAATGATACGTTGGCGTTGGCCAAATATATCACTGAATCGGATTTGGCAGATATAAATAAAGTCAATAGACGATAAGGGAAATGCGAGCGCAAAGCTGATTTTAGGAACTACATACAACGAAATGCAACCGCAACGAATTGATTTGAGCAATTTAAAAAAGCGCAAAAAGCAATTGGAATTGGGAAGCATCGTACACAGTCTACACACACACACACACACACACCCACACACACACATATACACACAATACGCAATAGATATCAGAACAACTCATGCCGCCAAACGAAGCATTTAACCACCAGCCCTTTGGGAGGCTGCAACAAATCGACATGAGCTGCATGCGAAATGGCTGAAAAGCCCAAAAGCAATATTCAACTCACAGCCAACAAATAGTATTCGAAGTATTGCAGGGTATTGTACATATTCAGCGACCACCGATGGCAAACATTTTTCGGCTGCCTCCAGTCATTCAAACCGCTCAACGAATTCCAAATTTTCTCTCAATCGAACTACTTGCTTTGTTGTGCGCAAAGCGTAATGAATTCCCATTTCAGCAATGTTGCTTTTAATGAGCAGCAGGAATTTTACTCACTGCAATTGGAAAGAAAAATTGTTCTCTGTTCTTGATGGTCTCTAATATTGCGATTGACTGATTTTAAATATTTATCGAATTAAATTTACTGAAACATTAATCAAGTTTTAGTATTTATGTTTAAGTGATGTACAAAATTGTTTAAGATTTATTTTTATTTTTAGCTAATGTTTAACAAGTTTTTGCGATGTTTTCTCGCCAAACTTCAAGAATTTTTATTACAATTGTAATTGCTATGAATAATAAAGGAACTAATAGCCTTAATATGAAAATTGTTAAGCCGATTTAATTGTTAAGCCGATTTAATGGTAGCTGCTCAATCGATAGTTCTGCAGCATTAGTGACTATATAAATGTGGCAAGCAAGCGAGCAGTGTAATTGGCAAAAGCTAAAATACGGATAATAACCGGCAAAACTTGGATAATAGTAGAGGGGAAAAAATGCCAGTCCTAATTGCGCAAATAAAAAAAACTCCAATAACTGGGGCAGTATATAAAAGTCAGCTTTAAGTTGATGTCGCTGGTTTTTTGATTGTTTTTTTGGTTTTTTTTCTCTGTAAGCGCCTGAAAAGGCAACGAAAAAAAAAGGTTGGCGTGTATGTGTGTGTGGGTGTGTGGGTGTGTTGCAAATAGCTGCTGTAATATGCTTGTATATATCGAGCATATGAAATTCACACATCATGAACTCAGATATGAAAAGTTAACAAGAAGTCGGCTACGTGACGGGAAGCATTCGGTGTGGCAACAACAGTGGCAAGCATTCACTTTCAATTCAAGTTGAGGTGTGAAAGTTTAGCTTGCTGGGATAAAAGTGAATTCATATGTCAGGGGATTCAAAGTAAAATTATTGCCAAATTGATTTTCCATTGCTGTGCACAAATGTGAATGTCATCAATGTGTAGAGCAGCTAATCATGAAATGTTGAAAAAGATGGCAAGACTGTCAAGTAAATAATAGTGAGTTTGCTAAAAATAGTCCAGCGATGGTATTACTTTTACTTTGCCTAATGCGATATATATATAAACGGAGTATTCAATTACTTAATATCAAATAGGTTAACTTAAATCAATGTGGTTTATTCCATTTTCTTGCCAGTTAACAGAGATGAAGTCAACCAAAAAATCAACATAGCTGCTTTAATTGTAACAAATTTAAATATTTGATGAGGTCGAATATGGGTTAATGATTAATGCTTCACTCAGAAATACATTTTAAGTCATAATTATAATACCTAAATGTATAGAAATAAATCCGAGAGCGAGCAAAGCGTTATCAGCAAACTGTGGTCTAAGAGTCTGCCTAATAAGTTGCTTTAATTACATTAACTAAATGTTGTGTCGACACACAAAGTGATAGCTGATAACTGATAACGCAACATTTTCTGCTTGATTAGTGGGTCAAGTAAGCTCTGGGGATCAACATATTGGGGATTTGCCCAATAGCACAAAATGCAGCTTCGCAACCGACGATTAACTCACAGCAAGCAGTCACACACACAAATTTCACATAGATATAGGAGAGAATGAGATCGACAAAGAGGAGAAGGACAGAGGGAGAGAGATAGAGTGTGTGTGTGTGTGTTTGTGCGTGTGTTAAGGAGCAGCAGCAACGAGGAGCAATTAAATGCAAAAGGAAAAACTTTTCATCGCTTTCGTAGAAAAGCGAATACGCTAAGGACGTCAGTCAGCTATGTAAATGTAAGTCCCTTTGTGTGTGTGTGTGCGGGTATGTGTGTGGGTGACTGTGTGCTTGTTTTGGGTGTGTCATCGAAGGTATGTGAGAGTAGGGAGCGTGTGTGTAAAGCTGAACGCACCACATGCGCTGCTGCTGTAGTTGTTGAAACGTAATACTGTGAAACCATGTACAATACAATCCACAACATGCAATCCACAAAATATAGCAACACACTGATTGAAATGTTAACACACGCCAGTGTGGATGGTCATACAACCAAATTCGAAACCTGATATTATATATATTATATTATATATATCAGCTATTTATCAGTTGGTAAGCTAAGGCTAGCTTGTGTTTTGGAACGTGTAAAATTACTGGGTAACTTGCAGTCGGCCAGCACTAACTGATTTGGTGTTAATGTTTGGTTGTGACACACACATAATTGTAAAGTGGCTGGCCATGTGTTGTTGCTTTCACTTTTAATTGTCCTTGTGTCCGGCTCCCAAGCCAGGACTCCAGGACGTCTACGACCCGCTGAACTTATCCACGACTCTGCATCTATATTAGTGTAAATGTGGAACTTTTTATATGTCTGAGTGTCTGTGTGTGTGTGTGTGTGTGTGAGTGTTATTAACAGCATTAACATCACTTTGGTGTGCCCTGGAACGTGTTTTGTATTTTGCTGTTTGCCATTATTGTTGTTGTTTTCTGCTCGTTGTAATCTTATGGGAAAATGTCGTTCTCCGTAATTCTGCCATCCACCAAAAGCTGCAGTTAACTTGAGTGCGACCCAAACACACGCACACACACATTTGCATACGGATGGCTTCATTTTAAACGGTCTGAAATTAACACGGAGTGCAGAGTGCGAGCACGATGACAACGCATTTTCCTTTGTTCTTTTCATATAAATATATTAATTGTGTCTTCAATTAATAAAGTCCTTTAAGTGTTGTGTGCGACAGGGTCTCACAGTCCGCCATAAATTATTATAAGCTCTGCTAGTAAGCTGTGTGTATTGTGTATGTGTGCATTGTGGGTGATTTGTGAGTGTCCTGCTTAAAAGCGAAAATCAATTTTAAATTAGACCAGAATGAGCTCATATGCACTCGGAAAAATAAATATACTTAAGAATTTTCAGAATTTCCACTAAAATATAAATGGTTCAGAAAAGCATTAATAATTTTAGTTGTTTACAATTATTCTTATTCTTCTTCGAATTCCTAAATTCAATCGATTATCGCTTTTCTGATTGTATGAAATATATTTGAAAAAAAGAGACATTTAAAGAAAGAAAGAAATTTATTTTTGAAAAATAGAAACACATTTTTACATAATAAATTTATTTCAAATAATTTTAGAATAGTTATTTCTACATTTGTATGTCAAATAAAAATAAGAGTGTAAACGACCAGTTTTATTGTCGCCAGGCGCAGGTGGTGACTCCCACAAGAACAACAATAACAATAACAGCAGCAGTGACAACAAACATCAAGCCAGAGGTCATGTCAGACTCACCTTGTCCCCCTACACCCCACTCTGCACCGTTTTCCCGGCGGCTGGCTGGCTGGTCTTTTATCGGCCTGAAGCACTGTTATTGAATCGAGTTACAGGTCAAAAGAAGCGCCTGGGGCAAAAGTGGGCGCTACAAGCGAGTAAACAACAATAAAGAGAAGACAAACAAAAGCGCAACAAAAACACCACGCAATGTTTCCTCTTGAGAAGAGGAGAGTAGAGGAGGGTGGTGGGTGATGGGAGGAGAGAGTAGAGCACAAGGACTCAATGTTGGACATGAGGAATGGAGAACGCGTTGCTAGACAGCTTTTTAATTTGAATGCCACCAAAAAGTGGATTGGGGCATTTCGCTGGTATTGCAATCGATCGCTGCAACCTGCAATTTGCCGCCTCAGCGAACCTAACAAGGCACCAAACAATAAAGGCACATCAAACAAAATAAATGAAACGAAAATGAAGTTTGTACACGGCTCATTCTTTGAACTTGCAAAATTGTTTTACAAAGAAATGTTCATTGCTTAGGCACATTTCCAGGTAGCAAGTGCATTGCAAGGCAAATTCAGTTCTTTTTTTAAGTGCATCCTACAAAAATATTTTGTGACTAACGAGCGCAAGTTGTTTAGAAGAGTATTGTGATTTATTTTTTATTTTTTGAATAAGCTGCAAGTAAAACAGACCGCGACTGTGAGTTACCCTTATTATTTTTTATTAAAAATAATATTCTTAATTTCGATAATAATCGATTTCTCACAATTAAATACAAATATGACAATAAATGACTTAAAATCTTGTCAGTTTATCACGAATTTATTATTATTTCTATAAAAATCAATTTCTCCCAATACTCTCAAGGAGTAATACAATGCTATAGCAATATTTGTATATGTATATTTATTGATATACATTCCAGATCTCCAAAGTTAGTATGAAGACAGAATGTTCTTGATTTTTCTTCGCTTACCGCTTGCCCTTAAATGCCAGCAAATACTTTTTGTTGGCTGGGAAATTGTTGGACTGCACGGATCCGGTGGCGCCGGCACGCAACGGGAACTGTTTGTGGAAGAGCGGAATGCTGACGTCAAAGCCGTGGCGCATCTGGAGCACACTCATGCTGGCCTTGGCCAGGATGGCTTCGCCAGCATCGAAGCCGAGCGAATGCTCCGCATAATCCGGCCAGGTGCCCGAATATAAATTGAATATGATATGATTCCGTCCGTTATTCCAATGGGGCAGACGCGCCAGACGCGACGGTACATTGCGGACATAGTCATCCGAGAGGGAGTCACGATCCAGTGTATCTATGCCCAGCACAAAGAGGCAGGCGGCGGCGGGATCGCTGGTGTGATAACGCGACTCCTGTATGGCAGTGAGAATCTTCTGATAATTCGCTGAACTGGGTGGTGCGGCGCCCAGTGAATTCAGCGGCTCCGGCGGGTAAACGTAGACCAGAAACTGATCATAGCATTTCGTGAAATCAAAGCACGACTCCATGCGACATGCATTTCTTTTGGAAGCAGCAATAGCAGCACTCGATTCATTCGCGAGCGGTTTCCGCTGCTCAAAACTGATGAAACTGGGCAATTGCGCGTAGGGTTGGATGCCGCCATCCTTGGCTGATTCGTGCTGGGCGCGGCGGGGGCGATGAGGCGCCACTTTCAGTCGATAGCCGCCAAAATAGCAGAAGGAAATCGCGAGAAATGCGCACGAGACAAAGACCAGAATGTATCGCTTCTTCGCCTGCATAATGGAAACGAGTCCAGCTGGGTGCTCTGTTTCCTGCTGGGTATTGTTGTTGTTGGTGTGAGTGAGTGTGAGATGCACTACAAGTTGATTTGGGAGTGGGGTAAGGAGCGCGTGATGCTTCTTGTTTATTTTAACCTTATTCTAAACGCATTTTGCTCTGCTTCTTCTTATTTGTTATTGTCGTTTGCAGTAGAAGCAGCAGCAGCAGCAACGAGCCTCTCTTTCTCTCTCTCTCTGCTGTGTTTGTTGTTATTGTTGTTGCTGTTCTTGCTGTTGTCTTTTCCATACACATTTCACTTGCACAAATTTACCACAGCGTTTTTCGCATATTTCTTTATTCAATTTTGGATTATATTTTATTTTCTATACATATGAATATTTTTCATATGATGGCGCGACTGCGATTGCGGCGTCGACAACGGCAGCGGCAGCGACGGCAACGATAACGGCGACAATTTGGCAGTTAGCATTTCGCATGCATTCTATACGCATTTGCGCAGCACTCGTGCGGCAATATTGCACAATTTCAACCACTTTACCACTTAAACTAATAATAAATATAATTAATTTGTTTTATAAACAATGTGAACGCGACACAACGCAACACGAATCATTTTCAGCAGCGCGGAGAGCCACCGACTGTGTGTGATAGACGTGAGAGGGCGCTTGAGAGCGAGAGTGGAAGAGAGCGTTAACCAACTGTCAAAACATTGGCAGAGTTGCCAACTGCTGCCACAGCCAGACCGCCGTTATTATTGTTTAAGCAATATATTTTTAATTTTAATAAGCAAATATAGCTACAAAAGCTAAATGCTAATGTAATAGCTAATTATTGTCTGTATATGTATCATATTCACTGTCTCACATTGCAGTTGAGTTTTCAATAATTCTGCTTCTACTGTGTTTAGCGTCACCCGCGTTGCACTGCTTTAAAATATAGAAATTTACGCCGCTCGTTGTTAATGCGCGCGTCTGTTGTATGTGTTTCAGAAGCTCGGCGTTTACTGTCACATATTACTCAGTGTCTTTGGCCAATGAGCCTTGCTGGGAAATGCATTATTTTGGCTCCTGGAAAACGAACACATGCGCACAACGCACGCACTATTATGCGCGCGCAATCAGGTGGCAACGCCATACAGCCAACCGATCAGCTGTTTGTCCAATTCAACAATTCACGCTTTCAATGAGTGTGTGAGAGGGGGGGGGCTGCAGCAGCAGTCACAAATTTATATTTCCCTGGAGCGTAATATATTTTTCAAAATTTAATTGTACATTGTGAAACAGCAGCGTAATAATTGTTTGGTCGAAATTAATTACATTATGGGCGTCAAACAATATATACATGATTTAGATGTATGTACATATGTTTTATTTCGTTTGTGTGCACTGTAAATGAACCCCAAGGCAAATCTTGTTATTTATTTATTTGGTTACAAATAGTATTGCAAAAGTAATTAGGCCGACGCATAAAGTAATTACATGCACAAATGTTGCAGCGAATGTCCACCAAAAACAAACAATTTTTGGACATCCGCATCCGTCTCCGGCTCAGAGCTCTCTCCCTCTCCCTCTGTTTCTGTCTCTGTCTCTCCGGCCGCCGTTTTTTGGCCGCGCAATTTCCCGTTACAAACGCGTTTAGACTGGAATTTCAATTATGCACAGGAATGCCTGACCCACTTCCCCTTCGCCCGCAATCCTCAATTATGATGTGCCCGCATAGACAACACAACCCCCCAAAAACAACAAAATATGCCAGGACAGCAGGCAAGCTGCTGCTGCTCTGGCTTCTGGTTTCCCTTTATGGCTTTATAAGTTGTCATCCACCCCGCCACCCAGTAAAGTTTGGGGTTGACTCGCATGCAAATCAAATCAGCGTAGGACTAATAAAAAATAGATCCTCCTCGCACGGAGCACTTGAAGCATCCTTTAGCATAAAAGAACTCCAGACCCGACTGGCTCGTTGCCTGACTGCCTGGCAAGTCAAAACAAATTGCTGCTCTCAACTCAACTTTTTCTGTGTAGAATTTAATTTTGTCGTCAGAGCAGCCTGCATGTTGCATCCACTTACTTGGGGCAAGGCGGAAGTTGCTGGGTGGCACAACGGGGCAGGATGGGTGTGTGCGCAAACCAGCAATAGAAGCTGCCTTCAGAGATGTGCACTATGTTGTGGTTATGAATAGAAAATGCTTGTATAAAAATGAAAATGCTGCAAATTATTAGATTGTTTCCATCAAGACGTATGACTGATTGGGCTTATTTATATAAAAGTTAAAATAGTTCCTCTTATTTACGATTTACACCATTAATTAAAATGAAATGTATTAAATAAAAATATATTCCAGTATATGTTATTAATACTATTATTATTAATATTTGTATTATTGCAATTAATATCTCTCTTCCAGTCGCTCATGTTCTGTCCAATTAATACAATAATAAAACAGATCTGACATAAGATCGCAGCTTTTAATATTCTCAAAAACTATTCGGGGTATTTTTTAATGTCCAGCTTAAACACTATTCGCATCTCCAGCTGCATTTGACACTCCTCTTCCTTTACTTTTAGCCTTGGTCATGCATTTCGTTTCCGTTTCCGGCGCTTCTAATTAAGTGTCAGTCGTGCTCCTCGTCATCGTCCACGTTGGCTGCATTTCCATTTTTGCATTTTGCATGTTGTGCTACCCTGTATTTTATGAAAATATGTAAACATGTTTTTTTTATATTTTCTATACCACAATATATTTCAAATCCAGTCAAGGTTGTCTAGCGAAAAACATTTTTCAATTATTAACAATAAACAATCCTCAATAGGTAAAGCTAAAGCAATTTTAAATTAACTCTTTACCTCGAGGACCTGGTTAACAAAATATATAATTATCTACAGTTCAAGGTACTATATAAGTATAATTTCCAATGTGGTTTTCCTTCATATAATATGAATACATATTTTATTAAGCAGTATCAATAAGCATTTGCGATATTATAACTAAAGTACAGGGTATGCTCCAATCAAACGCATTGCAGCAAAGAATTTCTGCTTTTTATAAGCCAGCCTTTTTTTATATATAAAATTCTCCTTGTGCACTTGTTAAATTAAGGGATAACGCCCAGGAAAGTTAATCAATCATGCACACGCTGGACTTTTTCTTATATATAATATATATAATCAGAGCATACTTTTAGGTGTTTTGCAGCAGATGCTGCTTCTACTGCTGCTGCTTGGCACTATGGCCAAAAGTTTGATGAATTGTGCGCTGTGTGGCGCTGCATGCTAATGAAAGAATTCGATTTATTCCGACCACACCCCACGTAACTCTGTTCCCCGGCAACTTTGTGGCACCGCTCGTTTGGCCATAAGTACACAGCACTTTAATGTTGAGGAGCTGCGTGCTCCTAGCTGACTCTGCACAGCCGCATTACTCTTAGGGGCCAGGCCACATAACAATCATGGCTCTTGGTTAAAGTTTGCAGCGGGAGCTGCAGCAGCAGGAACAACAACATAAATTCATTAGTTGTTAGACAACGGATTGCAGCAGCGCAGGACGCCGAACGCAGCTCCTTGTGCACAAACCACCACCACCATGCCTCACACCGCATCCCTCTACACGCACCCCCATTAAGTTGCTACACAATTTATGACGTCACTTTCAGTTGGTCGCTGTCTTTATTTCATGGCACACTCGTAGAAATAATTCGAGCAGCAGTAGAATTGCGGAATGTTATTCCGGAATGGATTATTTAACTTATGACTTGTTTTCCACTCCTTCAACTCCATTAGCAATCGGTCTTGCAAGGCCTCCGTTGTCCTCTGCGGTCCTTGAGGATCTCATGAGAACAGAATCTCGGCTGACACCGAAGTTTACCAATTCCAAACAGAAACTTTTGATTTGCTTTTCACCCAGCTGCTTGAAAGACATGGCAACCTTTCTGAATTTAAATAAGTTCCCAAGAATCTACCCGTTAGGATACCACTGTGGTTTAATGCCAAGACGCAAGGACATGCCATAAACAACACTCACATTCTTAGGGGAATATAAAATGGTCGTTTCATGTTCCGATTTCTGTATTTTATGACCCAAATGTGAACGATTATGGATACGAGGAGTGGTTAGGAGTGATGGCCAAGGTGTTAAACAGTCTATCCTATTGCCATTCGCTACCTATACTTATCTCGTTTTATATGCAGTTTCCCATGACCGTGCGCACATCTACTGTCAGCTGCCACAGAATGTCAGATTTGCTGTGCATGTCAGGCGGCCTCTCAGACGTGCCAAGGATAACGCCAATCAAAGGATGTCACGCCAAGCTTGCAGTGACTTTGCCTCGCAGAAGGGCTGGTGGCGGATGAGACGAGGTGTTGCCGCTGCTGCTGCTGATACTTTAAATACAAATGATTATTACATGCAACCGGTCAGTGCATGGCGTCAGATCCAATCAATGTTGCGTATACTCGATGGGAGCCAGAAACTATGCATGACGGTTGCCGGCATCAAGGATCTTTGGCATCTTTGCCAGTGAGAGTCACACAGCTCTAAATTCGATTTGCAAAACATCAAAGCAACACGGAAACAGGCACACGAAGTATGTACGCAACAACAGCAACAGTGAAGTAAATGGATACTGATGTACTATTGGATACCCTGTATCAAAACGACAAAGCAAAATAATTGCTGAAACATTCTATTAAATATTTCTAATGTTTTCATTAAAATTTAATTTTAAGTTTTATTATTCACATCATTTCATTCAATTTTTTACTGATTGTGTTCGACGGACTTTAGTTGATATTAAATAAATAATTAAATAAGAAAATAATAGCTTGTTATGTTATCATACGTGTCCATTTAAGCCAAGAGTTTTCCTTCTTGCTGCAGTTTGTGAGAAGATTGGAAAGAAAAATTGCCTTTTGAGTTGGGAAAACAACAGAAAGACTAAGAAAGATAGGAGAGCAAAATAAGAGCAATACATAAGCGATACTTACCCCCTTATAACCACTTCAAGCAAGTTTTCATTTTACAGGGTATTAGCTGGCACCCAAAAATAATGCATACAGCACGTGCGCGGCCAACAAACACTCAAATTCGAAGTTTGTTTGCCTGTGCCTGATGTGTGTGTGTGTGCGAGAGTAATTCAATTTCTTCGCAAACCGAACGCATAATAAGATACATAAAAGAGTCCAATGTTTCGTTTTCTGATTTGCTTGCAAGAATAAAAATAAAACAAAATGTTTGCTGTATGCATAATCCTTGTAGCCGGCGCACATCCTGACTGACTGTTGCTGCTGTTAGCTCAGCCGGAAAATATGTTATTTTATGTGCAATGTGCTTTCAAGACAATTTCGTCAATGTTTTTTTTTTGTTTTTATCTTGTGTGTGTACTTTGCCACGCCCAAAAATTGCAATTCCGTTTTGCCATCTTTGAACAGGAGCTGCTGTTGTTGCTGTTGTTGCTGTGTTTAAGCTCCAATGATTTTAGCATAATTTTCTACTACACATTGGATAGTCTATGTGTGGTTTGTAGCATGCAACAAGAACAATATCAACCACAAATAAAAGTCCTGTGTCGCAATCAACAGGATATTCAATTTGTAATTTGCCATTGGTTTTTAGGATTTTGGTTTGAAGCTTTAATTTTACTTTTTGCTTATGCAGCAGCAACACCAACAGCAACAAAGACGCAACAGCTCTCAAATGCTATGCAAATAAAATTTAATATTCTCTCCACACATACACACACACACACACACACACATACAGACACACACAGTCAAAGTACGCGACAGGGAGAAGTTTTTCAGCCTCTAGGCAAAATATTTCCATTGCCTTCGCAACACAAAATGCTTGTTGTTCCTTGGGGAGGATTTGGTCGAGAGGTGACTGTGGCATATTGCCAAATACGCATGCCTTTTAAATGCTATAAATAAACGATTTATGTTAAACATTAAAACGATCAAAAGAAGGTGCTAGCAATTTAAATGCCTTCAAGCCGTATTAACAAGACTTAAGTTAGCTAAAATCTTAACTCGACTTATGCGATTTAAGTGACCATGTCGGGTGTGGCTGTATCTTACTTAAGATGATAAGAAAAATACGTAAAGCATAAAATTAAAATATCCTACATTTAATCATGCTGTTGACACACAGAAATTAATAAAATATTTGTAAAATACAATTACACATTTGGGGTAAGTAAAAAAAGCAAAGCAAGCTAATAATACAAACTGCTTAAAATAAATTTGCTGTTAAAATTACACTGAATATATTGGGCCAAGAATGACGCTCTGCAAGGTTTGAAGATACAGACTTCTATCAGCAATAGTTAAACCACATATTTGTCAATTTAATTAGATTTTTCACTTGAGTGAAATTGACTGCTTTAGCCGCTTATCGGAAAATGTAATAAATTTCATCAACCCCAAAACTGGACTGGTGCTCAATGTCACAAGCCAGAATCCACTATAAGCCCGGCTAGAGTTCATGGACCAGCCAGGAGCCTCTCTCAAATTGTCAATGTTTATACTGTGGCCATATAAACATTTGCCATTTGCGCATTACGAGTCGCAGAGCAGCAACAGCAGCAGCAGCAGCGGCAGCAGGCAATATTAATAGCAAGCCTTGTAGTCTGGGGTAGAAAGAGAATGGTTGTAAGAAGGAGCTGCAGTCAGAGTTTGCTGCAACATATTGCATTCTAATGGGAGTTTCATTTTCATTGTCAACACTGCTTGAATTATGAGCTTGAGATGCCGGCGCCAGTTGTATGCCAGGACATTGGGACATCTGGACACACAGTACACCACCACCACTCAGTCATAAATTCTTGGCTTAGATTAACACCAGACGAGCTGATGCTTCGCCGCCCTTGCAGTTTACATTCAATTGCATTTAAGCTGCTGGGCACTTGTGTTCATCTATCTGTGTGTGTGTGTGTGTGTCTCTGTCTGTGTGTGATTGTGTGTGAGTGGTTGTGGCTGGGCATTTGACACTTTTCAGGTTTAATGATGCAACGCAACTGGGCTAAAACAGACCGAGCATACTGTAATCTCGAGTTCTTGCCCATTGTCTTTTGGGCTTCCCGTGGCCACACATTTGTGGACGACGTGTGTCAACGCATTGTGCGGTGTAAATTGCTTGCCCCACTCATTGCAACGACTACCACCATCGACTACCACCCTCTCCCTCTCCCCTCTGAGGTTAAGCAATGCAACGACTACTACGACTACACTTGTCAAAACATTTCCTTTGTTCAATGTAATTTGTAAGCCCTTGCAGAGGGTATCTGGATTATGCATTCAGATGTGCATTGCAAAGAAAACGTATTTATATATTCCTGATCAGCCAATATAAATATATAGCCAAGTCAGACTCTTCATCTGATCGTTATATGCACAAAACTTGATATAACTTGGTAAGCTTCCGTCTTTTTGCTGAAGACAATACTTGATCGGCGATGACCAGATCGGAGCATTATATCATATTAGCTGTCATAGGAACAATCAGTCGAATTACAAGTATACCAAGTTGATCGAGAAAGAACGGTTATCGTACCTTATCCGTAATTAATCAGCTGATTATTTTCGCAATTGTGTGGCATATTTTTTCAGAGTGTACGCATGCAGCTGCTGTGCTGCTGCCTTGTCTTGTCTGGTTCTGTCTTGGCTCCGGCTTGTGTGACAAGTTGTGTGCATAAATTTCAAGCTGCGTCGTTCTCGACTGCATCTGTAAACAAAACACGTGAAGGATGCGTCTGCTGCTGCTGCTGCTGTTGATGCTGATGCGACGTCCGCTGACTATGTATGAAGCATATCCTTGACGTTTTGGATTTGGTTTGATGCTTAATAAAGGCATAAGCCGGAGCGACTGCCTACAGCAACAGCAGCCAGAACAGCAACAACAACAACGACAACACCACATCGCATGAAGTTTCAATGCTGGTTAAGACCAGCCATACCTCACCTGACCCACCCATACCTGCCCGCCTGCTCACAACTGCTTGTGCACTGCAATCCAATCCCAAGCACGCCACTTGTGCACACTTGCTTCCGGTTTGCGACGATGTTGCATGCAGCAGCAGCAGCAGCAGCAACTTAAATTGCTGCCACAATTACACATGTCGCTGTCTGCAGCAGCTGCAGGGTCAATGCTGCCAACAAACTCTGCTTAAATTTTGATTTAAAGACGCCATTTCCATCATTTTGCAATTAAGTTAATAAAAAACGAACATGTCTGACGACAGAACATCTCAAAATGTTTTATTCATTTACTTAATTAAAGACCAAAATTCTCATATGCATTCTTAAGTTGTAAGACTGAAAGTTGTTAATGTTATCAAAATAAAATAAACACTAGTCAACATGAATTTCAAAGAAAAAGATTTTTGGCAAAAATAATATCTGCTAAAGTTTGAAATTTGCACAAGTACAAAATATAACTAGTGTTATACAAATGAAATAGAAACTAGTCAAGAAGAATTATTTAAATGTCATATATAATTAAAATTGACTTCAAAACTTCATTCATTGCACAAAACAAATATACTCTTTTAGCTACGGCATTAGGGTATAAAAATAGAATGTCCAGTCAAAAAAACAAAAATTTATTTATAACCAGAATACAAAAAAAAAATTATCTTTCATCTTGCGTCTAAAATAATTGGATTGTTCACGCAGTATTAAAAGCGCTCGCTTCGATCTATTTTTACTGTCTCTCTTGCAGCGCTTTTTTGTGCCGACCTGCCCCAAGGCTTAAAAAAGCACTTTATCTAGAAAGTTTTGCAAACAAAAAAAAAAAAGTATATAGTCGTTGTAGTAAAGCTCAGCTATGGGCTGTGGCTCCTGCTGTGGCTTATGTGCATGCCTGCTGATAAGCCATATAATGGCCGCATATGCAAGCGGCAAAGAACAGTGAGCCAAACAAACGCAGAACTAAAAACCGCGGCAACCAACATCAGTTATCTAAAGTAATTATCAAACGCAACAACAGCGACAAAGCAACATTAGTTTGTGAAACAACCGAAATGGGTTTGGCCTGCAGCATGAGTAAGTCAGCGTTAATTAACTCAGGCAACAGGACAAGCCAACAACGCGCCCAAAAGTGCACTCGAAAAACTAGAATATTAGATCTAAGCAATTTACCCAAGCATTTGAGCAGTACGCAAGAAAGCAAAGAATAGAAAAATCGGGCATTTTTCTATGAAAACTATGAAAAACGTTTATAAGGGTCACAACTTTGAAAATACACTTTATTCATTATTTATTTATTATTATTAACTATAACATAATAAAATGTTGTTGAAAATAATACAATAGTTCACACCTGATTTGCGATTTCATCACACATTTGTGCGCATTGCTTGACATAATTTATTGTACATATTATTTTATTGACCTGCTCAAATTGAAACTTAAATGGGTCAATAAAATATGTATGCATATGCAGAGGGGGCTATTATAGATTTATATGCAGAACGCATAAATTTCCAGTTCAGTTGCCACTTAAAGCGCTGGCAAGCGATGGCGATGATTGTGTGAAACTGTGACTGTGGCTGTCAGCCCGATGACAGCATGCCACCCAATTCAAGGACAACCAGGCGTATGCGCAACCCAAGCCATAGCCAAAACTGTGAAGGACATTGGACTTGGGTCTGCGTGCGTGCCAAAGGAATGCAATAAAATAACCAGCACATTATGCACAGACACACACATTTGCATACAGAAGGGCTGCGATTTTCTACACTTCCTTCGCCATTTTCTCTCAACTCAACTCTAAACAGTGTACAAACTTGCAAAATATCTTTGTAAATTGGCTGGTTAGTGCGTTGGCCGACTGCCAAATGGAGTGCCACAAATATTTGCTTGAGCATTTGTGCAAATGATGTGTGATGCCTTCAATGGAAGGGCGCTGGCTGTCTCTGAACCGGGGTGAATGTGATGTTCTCAGTGATAAGTTTCAGCATTTGAAGAAACAATTTTTCTTTTCTTAAATTTAAATCGAAGATTCCAAATGCAAAGCTTCTTTTAATATTGAATTTCTTTACGCAATTCGATTTTTATTATTGATTTCATTTTGGGCACTTCCAAAGTTGTTGGCCATTTGATTCTGTGTCAAACACTCTTACTTGTTGAATTTTTTAGTCATTATTATTGCACAGGTCAAGTTTCTTTACTTCAAAATCATAATCGTTTTGAAACATGGTCTCATTCATTGGTATTAAGTTCAGCGTGTCAATCACAAAGTCAAAGAAATGACCAAGGTCAATGTAAAGACTAATAAATGTCCATCAGCTAATTCCCCAAAAACGGAATAAATGAATAGCTATGGCCAATCAATGATTATAACTATAAATAATATTTTGCTGTTGTTGAGCATGTTGAATCGTGAATAAAACGCTGCAAAAAAACAAAAAACATATACAACAAAAATATATTTTACATAAAAAAGGCGGTGATAAAGAGTGAGCCGGCCAATTTGTCAATATAACACGCAAAGACTTGAAAGCGAGTCCCATGTTGCGAGAGGCCCACATTGCCCCGAGCTGCAGATGCGTCCAACATATGCAAATTAGCGTGCTAATTTGTGAAGGCTGCTTCCAAATAGAGCCATAAATTTCGAGCAGTAACTGCGTTGGCGTATTTAAGTGTGCGTGTGTGCGTGTGTGCGAGTGTGTGTGTGTGTGTGTGTGTGTATTTTAGGCGCAGCAAATGTAATCAATCAAAGCTTTGAGATACACGGCTTGATCGTGATATTGGCCATCAACGGGGGTAAAAATGATAATTACAAAATTATCAGTAAAATGAAAACAGAAATTTTAATGATGATTATGGGGATGGCGATGTCGATGATAATGATGTTGGGAATGATGGTGTGGGGCGTTTCGTGGTGCGGTCTCTCACCTTGAGCGCTTCATACTGATTTCAGCAACAGCAGCAACAACAACTAAGTCAAAACTCGTCTTTATGGGTTTTTTGACTTTAGTTGATTGATATCAAACAAAGTCAGTGCCAGTGCAGCTGCACCTTAGGCAAATCAAAGTAAGATAAACAGAAATATTACTAAACTCTCTCAGTTGCACGCAGACAAAAGACTGAAGCTCCATTGAAGATGGAGCAAAAATAAAAAAAATAAACACAAAGCAAAAACTATTTTATTTAAGCCCACAAGACGGCCAATCATATGGAAAGCCAAATGAATGGAGTAAGAGTCACGAAACGAAAGTGGTACGAACGGATGTGGCACCACTAAACAGTGGTGCGAGCTATACCCAAAACTACTTTACATACATGGCTATGTGCACGGCCTGCATACTGAATGCAGCCATCAAATTCAAATGCCATAAAAATAAATAAGAATATTCTAATGGAAAGCCGAGTCACGTTTTCAGCGGCGGAGTCATTTGTCTCTTTCACAATTATGTTCAGTTTCGAGTACTGCTACTTTCCATCTTATTATAATAATGTATTCAAATTGAATTCGAAAGCAGCTTGTCTTAGAAAAATCTCACATTAAAATTCGCTACAGATTGCCTTGAGCAAAGCTATATAATGTAATAAAACAATAAAACGGCAATTAAGGCATCTAAACGAATATATTAATTAATTCAATTTAACATAATGGATTTGGTTAAGTCAGTCTCAGTCTTTGCAATTAACCTTAAACAGATTTGGTAAACTATAGCTGATGTTTGGAAATCTTCTCTTTAATTCCTGTTTTTTTTTTCTTGCGCAAATATAAATTCAAATCAAATCATAATTATGCTTATTTATTATGTCGCCCAACCAGGTCGAGTTCTGATAACCACTTAAACTTAAAATTTATATATATCTTGCCGTCGAGACTGAAGTTATCTTCTTCAGCTGATTTTTTTTTTTTTTGGCCAGTTTAAAATGAAACTTGTTTGGCTCACTGTGCGTGTCAGAGGCACTTAACAACAAGAAAAAATTGCATTGCCCGTGTCTCTTTCTCTCTCTCTCTCTCTCTGCCCCCAATTGCAGACCGCCCAGTCTTAAGACTGCTGTTGTTGCTCTGTTGAGTTGTTATGGCGTCGCATTTTCAAAAGGGTGCCCCACAGCCAACGTAATGCTCCGCTTACTTCCTCGTAAGCGCAAACAAAAAAAACTAAACTAAAATTGAAGCAACAGCAACAACAACAACAACATACGAAATAGTACATAAGACGCGCACTATTGAAGCTTTCAATTTGCACATAAATTACATAAGATGACCAAAAAACAACAACAAAAAAAGGCCATTAAAAGTAAACAATAAAAGAAAGAAAGAAAAAAATGCGGGCAGCGCTTCCAGCTCTTAAGGGATCAGCCCGAAACTGGTTCACCGCAGCTGGACCCGCTGACCTTGAGTGGCGGTTATGCAATGCAATCTTCAGACTTTAATCTCCCATTTAGTATACAATATATAATTTGTACAAAATACAATTTGAATTACAAAAGGCCAAAAATCGCATCTCAAATGCAAAACCGAATACATAAAAAACAGCAACAGCAACAACGTGTCCCATAACCAAAAAAGCCAGATTAAAAAGCCCCAAAATGCGTTGTCTGCGCCGGCGTCGCTGCTACCATTTGCTACATTAGTATATGTGTGTGTGTGTGTGTATGGATGTGTGTGTGTAAGCGGGTGTCTTCAAGTGTATTATAAAAGCAACTCAACCTGGCTGCAAACAAGCCATAGTAAAAAGTCAACTTGCAGCGTGCACAGCTCGTGTTCAAGCTACCAAAAATTCCAAAATCGAAAACGAAAAGTAAAAAATAAGAAAAGAAATGTTCAAATTCGTGTTGATTGCCAGCCTGCTGGTCAGCGTTGCCCTCGCCGCACCCGTGAGTGAAACACATCACAATCTTCGGATATTTCAAACATATATATTAAGAAAAACAAGAACTGAACCTGTAAAGACGGGTATTTAGGAGCGGACGCATTTGGGCCGCTTGGTGCTGCGATCAGTTTCGCATTTCTCAAAGCTGCCGCATTTCACATTGCCACAGAAGCTGCCCGAGGAGCCAGCTAAAAAGAAATACAGATTGATTGCAGTGTAAAGAGTTGTGTTAAAGAGCTCTTTCCGTTCTGCTACTCACGATTCTTGCTGCTAAAGGGTGAGCTGTTGCCGCCCGAGTTGCCCAGGATATTGGACGATGCGCAACTGCGTCCATTGCATAGATTTGGACAGCATTTGCCACCAATGGCGCTGCATTCGCTGTCGTGCAGGCACTTGGGCGTGCAGTTCGTCACCTTGGTCGACGAGGGGCAGTCTGCAAAAACGCAGTTGGCCAATGTTAGCCGTCAAGCTAATGAAATGCCATTTTTAATGGCCATGACTTACCGCCAGCCGCCACTGTAAAAGTCACAAAGACGCCCATCAAAGCCAGCAACAACAGCATTAACTTGGCTGTAATGAGTATTAGTTAGATACAAAGAGAGAGTTTCAGTTTTTCTGGAAACCTCTAGTCTCCCCCGAGTTGTACTTGCCCATTTTTCCTCGGTATATTTGATCGTTGGACGTCCGCTTCGTTGCTTTTGCTAACTGCGACTGTCGCCGGTTCGGCTTTATACTTTTTGCCCAGGCCCGTTCCGATCCGATCCAGCCTGCTACTCGAACCAGTTTCAGTTTATTTGTCGCTTTGTCGCGCGATTAAAAAAAAATGGAAAAAAGGCAAACTAAAAACAATAACAAAATGCAAAAAACAACGCCACTTATCAGTGCGTCTCTGTATTTGCATACTGTAGCCAAAAATTAGATCCGACCAGCGACAATCGAGCAGAACGCTACACATTTTAGATGTAATTAATCAAAAAAAAAAAAAAATATGTGATTGAGTTTCATTCTTGATTTTAATATGAAGAAAAAATTATTTATATATTTATTGCAAAATTTCAAGAAATCTGAAAACATCGTGTTTAACTGCCGATTAACCTTTTAAGTGGCAATATTTTTAAGCTCATCTTCACAGTTGCAATATATTTATAGAGTTGGATGTATTCTTAGTTAGTGTAGCTCATTTCGAAGACTTCGTACACAGATCGACATATCTTTCAATTAACATTTCCGCTCATGCATTTAAGAACGACATCAAACAAATTGAAAAAAAAGCCAAAACATAAACAACTTTTAGCGAAGCGCAAAAAAAATTCAAAACAACTAAAACATGGAACGAACTTGATTATGCAACCTCCAGTTTGAGAGAGACTGAGGTCTATTATAATTAAGAATGACTCAAAAAGTCTCAGTCATGTCAAAAAACTCAACGTTATCGACAGCTGTGAATATTGACAGCAAATGCATCAATCGCAATTCTGAATAAAATGAAATGACTTCACATGAGTGAGAAAGTTGAAGTCGATTCCCAGTTAGGTTATGAATCTGAGAAATTGTGTAACTTTAACTTGTATATATGCAATTCACAGGTAGATGACGACGAAGCTGAGGAGAGGAGAAAGCTGGCGATAGAGCAGGAGCAGAATCAAAATGCCCAATACTCATTTTCATCGAAAATTGATGACAAAATCAACGATGGACAAATCCAACGTGAGGAGACCCGCGATGGCACAAAGGTGACTGGTTCCTATTCATACAGTGATGGCTTTGTGTTCCGGACTGTGTACTACGAGGCCGATGAGAATGGTTATCGTGTTGTGAAGGAGGAGAAGCAAGAAATTGGCAATGGTCCTGTTTTCAATGACAATGGTCAGGCCGATGTCGAAGGTTCACTGATTGGCAAATACTCGATTAAGCTAGATAAAACCGACGACGAGAAGCATTACAAGGAAGCTACAAATTAATATTAAAGTACAGTCAGTCATTCAGTATGTCTAGGGAATGATTTCTAACATTTAGAAAAAAGAACTGAATACAACATAAAGACCAAACTATGTTGTTATTGCATTAAAAGTCATTTAAACTGAATCTGAAAAAAATAAAAGCAATTTGTGTATAATATGTGTTTTCATTTCATCTTGGGGTCTTTATGTATATAAGCGCTGTTTTGATATTTAAATGCAGATTTCACTAAACAACTGGATCAATATATATATATATATGTCACATTTATATATATATCGAGGTAATTATGCTCTACAGATCAAGATAATTCACATATCTTATTGTATTTTATATTTCACAATGACGTCATGGGTTCAGAGACCTTTATCATAGATCTAAAAAAAAGTCTCTATAAAAAAGTCAGATCATCTAAAAAATAAATTGTACCAGATAGTTTAATCATTATCATAGTAATAACTATGTCCCCAGTATTCATGGCAAAATCAAATTCAAAATGTATTTTATAGCTACATTTTAATATATAAAGCATATTGTTAGACAATTTGAATCCATAAAGCATGTTAACATATACACATATATCGCAGATCTAATACATATATAGCCCTTATAATATATATATATATATATTTATATATAGTTTCGATTACTAGACATCTTCCTGCACGCACTCCATCGAAGTATTCGCCGATTGTGTGATAATCAATGCCTTCTCCGAGTCCGTGAGGTTAATGAGCTTGAGCTCTCGCTGAATGGATGAGAGTAAGTCCGGGGAGCCCCGACCTGGTTTCATTGTCATACTGTCTCGATTGCTCGCCTGCTCGGTGGTTGCCTCACCGTTGCCAATCACATCCAAAGTGGGCTCCACTATCGTCTCCATTTGGACGGACTGGCGCTTGCGACGCACCCGTTTCGAGCCACGTGTGATGAGTACCACGGCGGGTGATTCAAAGGGCAGCAACTGGATGACAGTCTGCAGCAGTTTGGGTGGCGTTTCTGGCGTCTTCGGATTCCCGATAACAACATCAGCCTGCAGAGCACTGCGAACGCGTTCCTGTTCCTCCTCCTCGCGCTCGCGAGCCGCATTCTTGCGCATTAGCTGACGAGCGCGTTTCTTGAGAATCGCCTGGGCAGTTGGATAATAGGCGATGACCTCGTTCAGATCCGATTTGGACAGCACAAACAGATTGGAGTAGCCCTTGGAGCGTACGTCAGCAGTACGTCGATCGGCGCCATTGATGCCCAGCAGACTAATCTCACCAAAAACCGAACCCTCGGTGAGAGTGGCGAGGACAACATCGCTGCCCGGTCCACCCATCACCTGCACCTGGCCCAACTTAACAATGTACATCTCCCGCCCCACTTCGCCCTTGCGGCACACAAAATCTCCGGGCAGAAAGGTAACAGCGCGTAGCTTCAACACCAGATCCCTAAGCAGCGCCTCCTCACAATCCGCAAAAAGCTGCACCTTGGACAAGGTTTGTATATGCACCGAAATGGCAATGTCCGTCTTTAGATTGATGGGCAGCGCGTCCAGTATATTGGACTCATCTAAAATATGCAATCAGCAAACAGTTTTATTAGAGACTTGATATAAGATTTCATGATCTGATCAAGCTTAGAGACTCACCCAGAGTGCGTTGCTGCTCCCAGGTAAATTGAAACCACATCTTTACCCTTGACTGCACCTCCTGCGAGAGATTCAAGCGCCGCATATATTCCAGTGTTTCATCCTCCAACTGGCGATACTCATGCCTGTTCCTGGTTGCCGTCGATATTATATCCCTGATCTGACCAATGAGCAGGGCAAACACAAATACGCCCATTAGCCAGGCGACCGTCATGAATACATATTCGCCTTGTCGTTCCGGCTTAGGATTCTTGCCAATCGAAGTCGCCGTCTTGGTGGCAAAGGCAAAGCATCGCACATACGGATGTCCCTTGCCGCTGAAGACCCAACGATTCTGACCCAAGCCCTGATAGTCGCTATAGGCGTAATACAAGGCGGCTGTTATGTGTATCATATAGAGCATATAGGTCAGCGTCTTGGCCACCCGAACCTGGAGAATTTGAAATGTTACTAATGTTCACCTTCAAGAGCTGAGCTCAACTTACGAAATGTGGCGAGGAGATGACACGATCCAACAGACGGAATACCTCCCAGAAGCTTTGGATCTTGAAGAAACGTGGAAATCGCAGCCAAACAGCGCCGGTGCCCAACTTCAGATAGAATAGCTCCAAGGGCAGCAAGGCCAGTAGATCCAACTGAGGAATGCAAGTGAAGAATTTTAGAGTAATTTTCTCCTTTGGAAAGGATCTTTACTTTAATTGGTTGTAATTTGCCTGACTCACCTTAAACTGCAATTTTCTCATGTAGTTTTTTCGCGTTAGATTTTTGTTTTTTACCCAAAAACCCTCAAATAAATACATGACGCGATGCTTGAAGAAGACGACATCCAGCAGATAAATGATATCTGCACAGAAATCGCAGGCAAGCCAAATGTTTGTATTCTCCTTGGTCTGGAAGGGAAACGAAGCACGCAATGGGATGACCCAGGCATTGTATAGGAACGACAGGGAGACGACGCAGAGCCACGAGATGTAGATCTTGCCCTGTGGATCCAGGGTTCTCTCATTGTTATTGGCGCCGCATAAGCTCGAGCAGAGCCAGACATTTGAGCGGGGTGTGTCCGCCTCGAAGAGACGTCCGCGATGCGGCGACTGACCGGCTGGTACCAGGCGCACCTTGTGCTCCGGCGATGGATGCAGACTCTTCGTGCTCGCATGCAGTGCACCCTGACCTGTTGGCGGCGGCGTCGGTGAACTGGCGCTACTCGATGAGGGTGTCGGTGGCTGTTCAATGCGTGACTTGACCTTGTTGGCCCTGGCCGTAAAGCGTCGCACCAAATGGCGCACCTGATCGCGCAGAAACTGCTGACCCTGGGAGTCCAAGCTGCCCGTACTGCTGGCCCGGTGATGCACATTCGTGTCTGCCTCGACGACGGCAACGATTTCGCTCTCGTTGAGGGAGGAGGAGCGCGTGGTGCGCATATTGCGATCATTGTTCTGCAGCTCCGGGGATTCATTGTAACAGATCTGCACATCCTGTTCATCCTCATCGGCCACTGGCTGTGAACTGTCGTCCGGCTCTGTTGGCTCCAGCAGCACCTGTCCGGTTGCACTGCGTAATTCCGCCTCGCGTCGTGCTGCCACAGGATCTATTGGTTCCTCCACTGCACCCGGTAGCGGTGTTAGCTCCACATATTGTGGCTGCAACACACGCCGCACACTCTCCGGACTGACAAGCGGTTTCTCATGCTTCAGTATGTGCTTGACCAGTGCATGGGTGCTCTCAATGTTGCTGATCTGACCCGTACGCTCGGCATCCACGCAACCAATGCGTCCGTTGCGAAAGTAGAGTCTCGAGTAAAAGAATCGTGGACTGTGCGGACGCTGGCGACGCTGTGGTGCCTTATAGGCATTGATCTTGTAGCTAATCTGCTTGGCCGGACTGGGCGTCTTGTTCTCCTTGTCGCGTTTCCGTTTTTGAATCGCCTGCACTTCCTGTTCCTTTTCACGCTGCAACATCTGCTCGGTGGCGCTGACAAATTGCTCAATCTCTTTGATGTCATTGGAGATCTCCTCCAGACTGCGACGTACATGCGCCTCCTTTTCCCCGGGCGTCGAGTAGCGACGCTGTGGCTCCGGTCGCGTATTTATCACATTCCTCATGAATGCATGCCGCTCCAGCGTCTCACAGAAACGTGGCGAAGATGGCCTCTGCACCTGTCCCGGTAGCGTTGCCATCCGTTTGAGTTGGGCGTGGGCCTGTGTCTGAAAGTCGTCGTAGGCAAAGTTCTCCAATATGTTTGGCGATGATTTCAACAGTGCTGCTGTCGCCTCTGTGTCGAGCTCCGTGCTGCGCTGGTTCAGCTATGAATGAAACGCAACACTTGACTTGATTCTCGGCTCAAAAAACAAACGAAGGCAAACCACAAGCGGGCAGCACGCAATTCCAATAAATACAGCAACAAATATAACAACAATTGTGCCTTGCATGCTAATTGCTTTGGGACGCCCGCACTATCACTTTGAAGCCCACACCCCCCACCCCCTTGCTGGCAAAAACCCCCTCAATTCCCCACATCCATCAGACAATAGACTGCTCGGCTATCATCCATCAGCCGAATCGTTTTGTGCACGATTTCAGTCATCGAAGGACGTTCAAACAACTAGCGATAGGATCAAATAGCTCTACTTCAAAGCTGTTAAAGTCAAGTATAATCTAAAAATAATATTCCTTACTCATATTGAAATTAATTTCATGAAACTATGTTTTATGATCTTTGAACTTCGACAAATGTTTGCTTTATAAATTGGAACTTTGTTTTCTGCTTCAATTTCCATTTCAAAAGCTTTCAATTTATTCAATATTGCAAACTTTAAACTTAGTAAAGGGCAACTGTAACTAATACATTTTATATTTATAATTTTTGAATGACTATTTTTCTTCACATATGCTAAACATAATGAAAAAATATATTTAAATCTGCCATTTACTTTATCCCTTGGTTTTTTAAGCCTAAAATTATTTTCGAATTTCAACATTTCAGAAAACAAAAATTTAACTAGTTTGCCATGCACATAAAAACTTCGGTGCACCGAAGACAAAACATGTTTTTTTTGTTGTCTATTTCACCTTACGAAAGCGGCCCTTGCTGGCCATATTGTTGCTGGTGTTGCTGGTGTTGTTGGTGTTTTGTGGCTTCTTGCTCTTTGCTGTTTACTTCGGTACGAGTTCACCGCCAGTTCAAAGTTCAGGGTCGTGTTGCTCTGACTGTAATTAAAATTAAATTGTCGCATGGCACACGCGACGTATGATTAATGTTCAAAATGTCATTGCGCCGCGTCTCTAATCAGTCATATCAGCTGCCCGCTCCCTGCCATATGTTTTCGACATTATTGATTTTTCGCAGAGTTGCAGTTTTAACCAGAATTGGAGTGTGCCTGATAATATTTCGCACTTACAAATGTCGCAGCTCAACAGGTGTGCGTATCGAAAGAGATTCTTTCCTTTAGTTTTAGTTTACAGCTGTCAATTGAGACTAATTAAGGATTGATTAAAATTTACCAACTGCACTTTGTGTTTGTTGCAACTGCATTTTGAGTGCACATGAAAACTACGCAGACCACTGAAAACTATATGTATATACATATGTCAAGTATTTAACACTCACCTCCTTTTCAGCTGGCAGACAACCAACAAACTAAGCGGTGATAATACAACTGGACAGCTACAAAGGCAGCAGCTGACTTGGTTTGCTTTTTGGCTCGCAAGGATTGCGCACGCGTAGGCACCGTGGTAAGAAATGCAGAGGATTTAAGAAAAAGTTACTAGACCTATACATTATTTGCATATATAAATTTTATAATTTTACATACAATTTGAGATATTTATATTTATAAAATACACTTCAATAACCTGCTGATAATAAAAATAACTCATATTTAATCAACTTTAAGTAATTGCCGATTGTTAACTTTATAGCAATATAAAATAGGTATAAAAATATATCTTTATATATAACACACACTTTAAAATGATTTAAGCAGTTAAATAATATTTCATTGAATTTAAATAGTAACCGGCTGTTAAACTGGCCTTATAACAGAAAAGTTGACTGTTAATTGCAAGCTTACTCGCGCTTGCAAAGCTTCAGTTAATTGAGCTTTGGACAGCTTTGAAAAATACACACATGAGTAATAAAAGCTTTCCATTGGATTAACTTGCTCCAACATAGTGGCTTTATCTTTGAAATGATAAACCAACATCGTTTTTGTATATATTTAAAATTAGCTTTCTTAATTCGTAAGTGGAAATAATTATTGTATATAGTGAATAAATGATAGTTCAGTTAATTCCGAATATAACTTTTCCAAGCGCTCTTCATATCAATAATGATTAAAACAAAGACAAGTTTTTAGATTTTTGTTTTATTTATATATTTTTAAATAATATTCCGTTCAGCTCTACATTTACAATTACATATTTGTAATATTTGTTGGTTTTGTTTTTTATCTTTTAAATTACATTTATATATATACGTATATATATATATATATATGTATATATAACTTGTTGGATTGTTGATTTAAACGTTTATAAATTGTATGTAATTAAAGTGAGAACGTCTGCTAAAAGGACGAGTAAAGGAATCGTTGGACGCACAAAACATAGGACTCGAACTATGTGGAGCCTGTGCGCCATGAAATGACTTCCTCTATAAACTGTGGAACGCTATGCATAAACATTTACATTAGATGCCGCGACGAGAAGAAACGAAATAATAATAATAATAACCTCATATTGCTGATGTGCTGAAAATGTGGAGACCAGAATGGAGAACGCTTCGATCTCCACTCGGCGAATGAGGAATTGATAGAAACGCGATAGAATGACATAGTTGTAAATACATACATATGTACATCATACGTACAAACCTATAAAGAAACAGTTGCTAGTTTTTGTTTTTTCTTTTTGTAAGTTTTCATTTTTTTTTGTTGTTTTGTTTGTGTTTTGTTTGTGTTTGACTGGAAATTATCTTGTAACTTATATTATGGTTGTTGGTGTGGTTTGTTTTAAGTGCATATTTAAAGGTATAAGGTTTTCATTTTCATTTTCATTTTGTTTTTATGTTTTTTGTTTTTATGTTTTTTGTTTTTTTTTGTTTTTTGTTTTTTTCTTAATTGTTTTTCATTTGTTTTTATGTCACTTAAAAAATTACATTAGTAAAATGTATTTTAAAACTGATGCGAGCGTTTTGCAACTTGCATTTACTCGCTCTCATCCTCCTCGTCCTCCTCGGAGGACTCTTTCTTCTTGGCCTTCTTGGCGGGCTTGGCGGCAACCTTCTTTCGCTTCTTTGGCGCACCAGAATCGGTGCCACCATTTGCCTCATACTCCTTCACCGCCTTATTGTACTCTTCCTTCATTTTGATCGCTTTCTGTTCCCATTCCTAATCAAATATATATACATATGTGTAAGGCATTAATATATCCATTGGTTGTACTTTGTATATCACTTACGGTCTTGTCTTTTAAGCCGCGCCACAGTTCACCGCCACGTTTGGCAATATCTGTGACCTTGCTGCCGGGGTTTTCCTTCTTGATACTTTCGCGGTTCTCATTGAGCCACAGCATATATGCTGACAACGGACGCTTCGGGCGTTCTCCACTCATATTTGCTTTTTAACTTTTTTTACCTTTTTTACTGTGGTTTCAATTTGAATCCAATACCAGATCTCTCGGGTAGTTCTGTTCTGTAAAGAATGAAAGAAAATGCTCAGTAAAACAATCAGAAATTGTATAAAACTCAAAAGCAAAATTCGCAAAATTGTTGACAGTTAAACTACATTTCTATTTGATTTTTGAAAAATCAATGTTTAGTTTTGTGGGCCATATAGAAACGCATAATTGCCAATTAATTGTGTATCAATTTGTGTGTCACTCAAATATTGCATTCAGTCGAACGCAATTTGAAATTTTTTTCGTAAATTGTCAGCGAAGCGAAATGGCCATTAAATATTCAATAATTGCATATCGAATACACAAAACGTTCGTCAAATATTCGTATGCATATTATGAGTGCAACTGTACACAGTTTATGCAACCCACAAACAACACACACACACCACACACACCACACACACACACACAGGTAGACTGAGAGTCAGCATATACAGACTGCAACATTTTTTATGTGCACATAAGCTCGATTATTATGTACACATGACTTTATGTATTTTGCACATAATTTACTAAATAATAAAATGTGCGGGGTAAGGCCTGCATTGAGTTTTTGGCCCAATCCATTGTGGTATATAGCAATACCTGTACATATGTAAAATCAGGACAATGCACTTTACTGTAAGTATCTGTCGAGCACATATGTATGCGATTTTATGTATATATACATTTATACATAGCGAAAATTCAAGCAATCAATTTGTTAGGTGCTCAATTAAAACTCTTTGTTGAGTTGTGAATTTATTTGAGGAAAACTTTTGAGCTTGCACTTGGAACTTCACCACTTGAATTTGACATTTCAGCTCAAATATAAAAATAAAGAAATCTACTTTTAGCGGAAAACTTGTCGCCCACATAAGTCTTGTCAAGTTTAAGCAAAGAACAACAACCCAACAGCTACACCAACTAAGTAATGTATTCCTGGATGAGCAACCCATGCCAAGAACGAGGTAAACGTTATGCAAATGTTTCAGTATCAGCCTGATCATGATGAACATCATCAGCGCTGTCGTCGTCATCGTCAACAGCAGTCAGCAGCAGCAACAGACAATTGCCTCCATGCACTTGACCCAAATACTCAGAAATATGGACAAACGCAACGCGCACGAGACAGCGAACAACGAGAACATCGATGATGCTGACGATGACGATGACGATGACGAAGACGACCATGATGATGGTGATGATGATGATGATGTTGCTGTGAGAGAAACTCTGGCAATTTGGGTTAACAAACCACACAGCACTGATGATTAGGGAGCACAGCAACAATAAATCAACGACAGGAACGACGGGTTGCTGGCTAGCTTAGGTGGCATGGTGGCAAGGTGGCTAGCTGGAAGCACTACAGTCATATCAATCATGAAGACAAATCCACGCAGTGGTCAACCAACCAGCAATCAAGCAGCAGCAGCAGCAGCAGCCACAGCGCATATTAGCTGAATGCAATAACTCACACACACATCCACATGCCTTGTATCTATGCAGCAACAGGAAAATGGCGGCAAAGTTGTTGTTAGTATCTCACTCGCGTAACTGTGCAGCAACTGTTATGCCCGCAGACTTGTGCCCCAAACAATGCAACGGGGGACCACACACACATACGCACACACACAATGATGCAATGACGTTGTCAATGTCGCCACACGAGGCGGCAACACGTGATGCACAATGCAACAACTACAGCAACAGCGGCAGGCTGCTGCACGAGCTTATGCGTTGGCATTTCTCACATTGGGGGTAACACCAAAAGATTCCACCAACGCATACACAATACATATATATATATATATACACATGACTGTTGGAGAAGTCACCTACAAAATCGAAAGCGAAATCCATTTTGTCTGGCGAAGAATATGCGTGTGTGTGGCTAGAGACTGTCAGAAATTGTTAGGTGTTGCAGGTAGATGTAGATGTAAATGTAGATGTAGGATGTAGGTAACTAGGCAGTGGCGAAATGTGTTATTTATGCGTCAAGAGAGAGAAAGAGAAACTTGAAGCTTAATATGTCATACTAAGCCAGCTGAGGAAGTCAGCGAATTGTGTGTAAGGATTAGCAGCTGTCTTTGTATTAGTGCGCCAACAAGTATGCTGCATAAATTTGTGCAACAATTTGTACTCAGTACTCTAATATTATCTTAATAAATATTAATAAATATTTATGATTTATAAATATTTAAATATTTATGTTTGATTTGCATACCTTGAGGAGCAAACTGTAAAATCTTTTATTATTGTAAACTGATTCTGTATACTTGTATATAGACATAATGAAGGTAATACATAAAAGTTATTGTAATTTTTATAAAGATGTTTCCCACAATGTATTCCAAGAATTAAGCACAACACTGTGCTCAGTTTAGTTGACAGTTTCCTGACATCTACCTGACAGAGACTGTTTCATGACGTGCTCAAAGAGAACAACAATAACTGGTGTTGTTAGTCATATCAGCATATAATCTGGCTTAGATAAAAAAAAGAAAAGCTCTTGTTTGTTTTCAAGAAGATTTCAGCAAACAATTTAATCATAAATGAAAGCTTGAAAATTGCCTAACTGATTCATGACAACAGCAACGAGAGCTGCTGTCAATGTTTTATTAGTCATATTAGCTTTGAGAATGTGCGTATGTCAGTTCGAGCTGTTTATTTCGAAACTAGCGCACAAATTAAAAACTGTGCACGTTACGCATACGCAACGTGGTGGGACTTCCTACACACAATCATGCATAATAGACAACCAACTGGCTGGGGACAGCAGCAGCAGCAGCAGCAGCAGCAGCGGAGCCAAAATGAAAACAAGGGAAAGGACTGCAAATGATATTAAATGGCATACAAAATGAGGCAGGCTGGGCCCGACATTTTAACGTTGATCTAAAATTGAAAAGCAGCCAACGTTCGCGTCGCTGCTGCCGTCACAGTCACAGTCTCCGTCTCCGTCGCCGTCGCAGTCAAAGTCAAATGGACAAAATGTGAAATTGCTGAAAGGAATACGGTACACACTGCCTAGCAGTGTATACACAGTATACAAATACAAAAACACACACACACATAGGGCAGGCATAAAATTACCGCTGCCTCTGCGGCGGCCTTTGCTTATCTGTTCAATGTGCGAGCAGAGAATTGTGTATGTGTGTG
Source organism: Drosophila nr. perissopoda 5 BK-2023a (assembly GCA_035044105.1). Classification (NCBI taxonomy): domain Eukaryota; kingdom Metazoa; phylum Arthropoda; class Insecta; order Diptera; family Drosophilidae; genus Drosophila; species Drosophila nr. perissopoda 5 BK-2023a. The sequence goes on along the minus strand of JAWNMK010000639.1, from coordinate 1,904,274 downwards.
TTTGTGTGTTTATGGCATTTTTAATGCCAACAACGCAGCTGCTGACGTCGACAGCGCAGCGGCGACTACTGCTGGTGCTGCTGTTGCCGCTGCTGCTGCTCAGTGCTTAGTGGTTGTTGTTCCTGGCTGTAAGAGCCACCCGACGAACCACCCAGAACCACCACACAAAACTGTAAAATTTGCTGCCTGAATGCGACTTTCAGTTCGAGCTTGTGCGCAGTGACAGCATTTTAGGGTAGATACTTTTACAGGGATTTGCGCAGTGGATGTCGACATGGCAAACGAACCGTTATACATATACGTATGTATATGTGTACATTATGTGTGTCTGTGTGTGTGTGTGTGTATCTATGTGTCGTTTACCGTTACCAGAGCGCGCACAGTGGTGACTTTTAATAGCCTTGCCACAACGTTTTCCTCACTGATGTAATTTGTTCAAGTTTTTGGACTCGACTTTTTCGAAAAGTGTAGTTCACATATGAAGTACAGTCGTGGCACACGCAATGCATATACTCGAACTTTTGATTCATAAGCGATTGATTCGTTTATGTGTTAATAGTTTGCACTTGACTCATGCATCTATAAACAAGAATCGTTCCATTCAGCATAATAAAACTCAATCGCAAATTACAAAAGCTCAAATTCTCGTGATTGTTCTTTGGTTATTTGTGTATAAAAACAGTTTTGATAAGAATACACACACACACACACGCATACATAAATATTTATTTGTCTCAGCGTTTAGCTAACAAAAGGCGAGTGTAAACACTTTAAACGAGGGCGAAAGCTTTGCCAAAAACAACAAGAACGACAATCAACATGCACAAATACTAAAACAAGTACACTCACACACACATGCATAACTCATTTGACAGGCGATGATCGGCAAGTGACCAGCAACAACAAAAAGCACAAGGGCAATACTAACGAACGTCGACAGCGACGTCGACGTCAGCAGCAGCAGCAGCGGCAGCAGCAGAGTTGAGTTGAAAAACAGATCTTTGATAAGGTGTCGCAAATTAGATGTAATTAATTATGGCACGGCATTATTCGGTTTTGAACTAGTGAAAATGGCGCGAAAAAAAGCTTTATAACTGTAGACGGAATCGTGTGCTACCCTCTCTTTCTCCCCGTTGTGCGAGCGAGAGAGAGAAAGAGAGAGCCCCCTTGTGCAGGTAGTTTCGCAAACTCTTGGCGCCATTTTTAGTTTGTGCTCGAGTGTTCGCGAAACGAGTGCATAGGCAAAGCGCGCACGAAATGCAAAACTAAATAAATAAACAACGAACATCTCTAAAATACCGCAATAACAGCAGAACGCACGATATTAAAGATACTGAAATGTGATAAAAAGCGTACAACTCAAACGTTGAGTTAACAGTTATTTTTTTTTACAATTTTAGTAAAGTTATATTAAATATATTTTGCAAAATGTTATATAAAAGATGAATTTATGAATATAGTATTCAATATATATAAAATATTTCAGTCCATCAAACTTCTAAGCATTTCATTACGTATTCTAAAAACTTAAACTTTCAAAAATATAATGTAAAAAATACAAATTTTAAATTGAACCAAGATCCCACATTAATCACTTGTTCGTTAATTCATTATTATAATATCAATATATATATAATATTAATTGAAATATATAATATATAAATAAATAAGAAACAGCGATCGTTTCCTTCGTTTTCAAAATTTGTTTGAAATTTTTATAATTAATAATTTTTAATAATTATATATATACACTTCAAAAAGTACAAATTGATTTTTTTGGACTAAAGTAATATATTACTGTATTATGAAAAGTTATACACAAGGACAAAACCCCTTTAAATTCAGGAGAAGGAGTTTTTTGTATACCGATCATATACCCTTACAGCGTGAACTAATAAAAACTATTTTGACAAGAAGAAATCGCATATATTTCAACAGCCCCAAAGCTGTAAGTTTCTAATGGAGACTCCACTTTTCTCGTTAAACAACAAACTCAATTACCAAGCACTTTTCACGGTCAACAAATTAAAAACTTTATCCGCAAACGGGAGAATTCACTGTGGCGGGCAATTTTAAGCACGCAGCTGCGAAATGCGAGCCAAGCAAAATAAACATGAGAAAATCGGGAAGTCGACAAGTGGGAAATGGGCAACGGGTATGGGAAACTTGACCACCGACAACCGGCAAGAATGGGCGACAATTGCCGTCATGTGATAAGGCCAAAGAAGACGCCTTGCAATGAAATGTGAATACAACAACTGATGCCTGTAGACACACACACACACACACACACACACATACACAGACAATGCACCAGGAGAATTAGCCAGTCAGTCCACGGCATACAAGTGCAGTACGTATGCCTCAAGTTTGCTCCCAGGAGAGCACCGCTTTGAGCAACTTCCACCGAAGCCGTCGACAGGTGGGTGGCGCCACCAAGGTTCGGACCAGGTCCAGAACAATAAGTGAAATCGAAAACGAAATGCAAAGCAGACGCACTCAGTGCCTCCAAAATGCCGTGGGCGTGGGGCCCAATGCATTTAACTACACTTGAGGCCAATAGTATTGATCCAACAACGATCATTATTCAAATTAAAATATTCAAGTAGTAAAAATAATTTAAATATATATATACAGAAAAACTTCTTAGTGTATATAAATAATTAATATGTTGTGTTATATAATTATCATTTATGTGTCAAATATACCCAGTTTCTATTATATTAAGTCAACTATTAAGCACGATAATTTCACCATATATTAGAATACTTTAAGCATATGTCAGTCAATAATTAATTAATTATTGCTCGAATGAAATCAAACAAATAACTGCAAATCCAATTTTCTATGCGCAGCTGAACAACTTCAACTGCTAATCAATTAAATTGATGATGATAACATCGAGCAATCCAGCACTAATAGAATGCAAAGTCACAAAAATAAATTATATATAGAAAAGGTTGTCCAACTAAATTGACGCACACTGTAAATGGGACGCCCCATGGGCCAAACACTAAACGCCAGTGTAAAAATTATTACCCACAGACGACGACTACTACTAATGAAAAATACTCGTATTTCTGATATGTACGTACTTTGCTTTGACTGCCGCTGTTGTAGTTGTTGTTGTTGTTATTGTTGCTTCACTCTTGGCCCGAGACTTGGTCTACAATATATTTTGCTTCGCACTGGCGGCGCTGGCACTGGCACTGGCACTGAACAACACTCTGAACGCTGAACAAAATGTACTGCGAGTGTCTATAGAAAACTGAACTGAAATTCAACTGAAGCAGCTGTACCAAGCAAGCAAGCAAGCAAGCAACGACAACGGCAAAGGCAAAGCCAAAGCAAACCAAAGCGAAGCGAAGCAACGCAAGGCAGGCTGGCAAACGCAAGGCAGGCGGCAAAGGCAGGCAGAGAAGCAGAGGCAGAAACATATACACGCAGCGGCGAGGCGGGGCGAGGCAAACACCGAACGAACGAGTGAACAGCGAGACCATCAAATAATACACACAGAGCCAAAGCAGAGCCACAGCAGAGCAGAGACCCAGTGCAGAGCGCAGTACAGGCAGGCGGCAGCTAAAGTATCTGTATCTGAGAGTCAAACAGCCAGCCAGCCAACCAACATACAGCGTCGAGTCGAATACGACGACAGCAGCAGCAGCGACAACGACTGCGACGACGTTGACGGCAGCAGGCGGGCAACGACGAGCAGAGCGAACGAACGCAGGCAAACTAGGCAGGCAGACGGGGCCACAGTGGTGGCAAATTACGTGCGCACAGCTGCCGAATCAGTGCGTTTGTGTGTGAGAATAATAATTTGCGTTTTTGCGGTGGCTGCTACAGTAACGTACCCGAAAATTGTACTCGGCACCGCTGTGCATTATGTACGGCGCATGCACAATGCAGTCGCCGAATATTGGAATATTAATGGAAGTCTAACTTAAGCAAATAGAGAAAATTAATTGAAGTCACTAAAATACAGAACAGTATTTATGGGCAATAAGATGTTTTTCTTGGTTTTAGTTTAGATGCAAAAGAAAATTTCTTTTCTATATATTATTAATATAATAATTTTTTTTGTATTTATACCTTTATGCCGAATTAGCGAAAATAATTTGTTGTCATATTGTACTTGAGATATTATGTATGTTACAATTGTGCTCACACCCCATTACTCCAGTGTAAAACTCTCACTCTTTTAGCTTTTGCTTCCACATGGTAGGCACACGCGCATGTTCAACTATTTTTGACGCGACTGTACGCGCTGGCTGCTTATTGCCTCAGCCATATAAAAAGCGTGGAACGAACGAGCTTTGTGCGAACGAAATGCCAGTAGCATTTTACCGCGGCAGCAGCGGCGCCGCTGCCACTCGTCTATTCCCCTCATCCCCGCAACACCCCCCTCCCACACCACTCTTAGCCCCTACCTTGATTACCCCTCGGTTTTCCCTTCTGCCCATCAATCGTGTCATGAACGTAGTCGTCGTCACATATAACCAAATATGCCGCCCACCAGCCCCGCCTCACCATCCCTCCGCCCCTTCTTGCCAACCCACTGTGCCCCGCTGTCATCACTCACGCGCTCAAATCTACAACAAATGAAACCCCTTACCGTTACCTCTCCCCCCCCCCATAAAAGAAAACAACAAATAATTAAAAAAAAAAAAAATTTACAACTCTAGCAATATTTTTGTAATATTTTAACCAAGTCCATTCGGATTTGAACTGATCAGCATTTACATTATCTTTAGTTGGAATTTCCTGTTATGCTATATTTATAGATAATTAGCCATTAAATAATCGAGCAGGCAGACAAAGAATGCGTTTTCAAAAAATAACCGTCAATTTTACGCGCGCGCCATTCGAAAATTTAAATTCATTCAATACCAACAACAATAATCAACTAGAAGAAGAACAACGACAAACGACGAACGCAACCGAAACGAACTCTGAGACTCTATGAATTTAGTACATACGCGTTTTATTATTATTTTTTATTTCCTTATTTTTTTTTTTTTTTTTTTTAATTATTATTGTATCTTTTGACACTACTAGGTTAGGCCAGGCCAATAGAGGCCGGGGCCACCTTTTGCGCTTTCGATATAATACAACTAGCCCATACATAAGCAAGGGCCGAGAAGCGATGATGAAAATTTAGGTCGCTTAAGTTTATTTAGTGAAATTTATATAATAAATGGCCGCAATGGCGTCGCATTTTGGTCAATTGATATAGTTAATACAATGAGAAATCAATCATAGTGAGACACTTTTCACTCACCCGTACGAAAATGTCGCGTAATTTGCAAAAATTTAATTGCCGTCCTGCTGTCAGCAGACGAATATTACTCGTGGATTGGTTATACTATTTGGTGCACTGCACTGCCACCAGTGCTTTGTTTGTTCACTTTATAAAAATTTCTTCTACTAAAAACTCAAGTCAGTCGGTCGCTGTATCGGTCTCGGTTTGCTTCACCGTGTACGTACTACTACACAGCGTTGAACGTACAGCGTACAGCTTTTGCCTTCAGTGGAATATCAAATACACAGAATGAATGCGAATGCCAGCCAGCCAGCCAGTCAGCCAGCCAAACGAGCCAGCCAGCGAGCCAGCCAGCCAGAGGCAGGCAGAGCACACCAAGCACACCAAAAGCACCAGTATACGTCGTGTATACGACGCAAACGCAGGCAGTGAAAATTGTCTATGTGTGTGTGTAATATTTCCTATGCGAGCGTGCGAGTGTGTGCGACTGTGTGTGCGACTGTGTATGTGTGTGTGTGTGTGTGTGTGTTCTTGTGTCGTTCATTCGTTCGCTCGTTGGTTTGTTCGCTCTTCCACTGTATGTGCGCAAAGCAGAGGCAACGGCTACGGCTACACACAGCACAGCATAGCATAGCACAGCACAGCACAGTACAGCACAGCACCAGCACCAGCAATACAAACACACACACACACACACACAGATACAGCTACACAGACATAGATACTGATACTTACGTGCGTGTGTATCTGGCTCTGTTCATGCTGTCACTGTATGCGTGCGTGTAGAGCTGAAAACAAAAATTGTTCGTTCGTTATATGAACACAGCTCTATAGCAGCAGCAACAGCAGCAGCAGCAGCGGCGGCAGCAGCAGCCACAACACATCGTGGACAGAGAGGGGCAACTGGGGAGTTCAGCGGTGAGGAGGGCCAAACGGCAACCGGCAATGGCAACAGCAACAGCAACAGCACTGAATATGGCCGCCTGCCTGCCTGCCTTGCTGATTGTGGCTGGTTTTGCTCTGGCTCTTGGCTTGCCCTGCGCTAGCCAGAACAATTTACTTCGACAACGAACCCAACTTCAGTTGACTGGAAAATTTTGAATGGAAGTGCTCAGGGAAAAAAGGTTGTATAAAAAAAAAAACAATATCATATCAAGTAGTTGAAAAATCAAGAAAATTTTATTTAAATATTGCAAATTAAGATCTATTATAGATAAATATAAAAAAATATATTTAATTAAAAAAACATATATATTTAAATCGTTCGAAATAAACCACATTTAATCGATAGTTACCCATATTAAAGCGATTTATAATATGGTAATTTGATTGGTATAAAAGGGAAAAAAATAATTTATAATAATTAACATGGCGTTTTTTTGATGTATTTTCTTTATACATTTTTAAATATAAACCATTTTTAAATAAAAAAAATTCAATCTTTCTTTTATTTTTTATTTTTAAATAAAAAAATTAAAACATTAAATGAAGTAATAAATTTCAATATTTTGTTAGTGATCAAGCGTTCAAATATCTTAACCAAATGATATATAATAAGATAATTTCTTATATTATTATATATATATATTATATATTATTATATTATTATTGCATATATTTCAGATCCTAAATTAGTATTGATCTGGTAAAAAAGATAATAAGATGATTTCTTATATTATAATTGCATAGATTTCATATCTTAAATTAGTAATGATCGGATTTTAGTTAACTATTTCTCAAAGAGTAACTTTTTATAAAAAAAAAAAAAACCAATTAATTTTGACTACAAATACACGAGACTATCTTTAGTGAAACCATCTTTGGCAAATGCAAATGGAAACCATAAAAGCTCGATTAAGTGTAGCGCACATTGGATTTCGACCAGTTTTGAAGCAATTCGCTTGTATGGCTGTGTGGCTGACTGTAGTAGAAGTATCTCGCTCTGGTGAGCCCACAGCCGCAGTGACAGAGCACAGAGTACAGCCAGTCGTCGTGGTACGAAAGTACGTACGAAGCAAGCGAGCCAACGAGCCAGCGAGCAGACGAACGAAATAGGCAGCGGCAAATGCAGAAGCACAGGCAGAGCCAAAAGCAGAGCCGAAAGCAGAGCCAAAAGCAGAGACAGAGGCAGAGCATGAGCAATATCTAGGTGTAGGAGAGAGAGAGGTGAGTGATGACGGCGACTGCGATGTGTTGTTGCCGTTGTTGTTGCCGTTGCTGTCGTGTGTGTGTTGCTGTGCGTATCTGTATCTATGGAAGAGCTAACAGCAAAACAGCTTACAGCCCCAAAACGTGCCCCAGGCAATGCGACTGTGCTCACTGTAAAAATCAATAGGCCGCACTCACTGTAGGGTATGCAGTGTAGGCAGTGGACCAGGCGCTAATGCAAACAAGCTGCAAAACGTTAAATGTTTGGATCGTGTGCATATCGTCATGGATATTGAAAAACCAGAATAATGCTCCAATGACTGTTGGATCAAAGTTGCGCGTTAATTGAATACGTAATTGTAGATTAATACCCAGTGCCATATTGTGCCAAATATAGAACACAAATATTGACCTATTTAATGTGAACCTAATTTTCTCATATTTTCTCATCATAGTTCAAAGTATAGAAAAACAAAACTGACCTAATTAATGTTTACCTCTTTTTCAAGGTGTTTTCCTTACTATTCCTATCGAAATTCATCTTTATATTTTTTCGAATATCTCTAAATGAACTTATATGCGTATATCTGCAACCAGTTTGATGATATTTGATATTTTATTTAAAAAATCAAAGTCATTTCATTTTGTAACCCAATCTGTGAGATCTTCAAAAATGAAATTTACGAACATCATTTTCAAATTGTATAATCCCAACAATTACAAAATCGTTGTTAACGTGAAAAAATTTATATTTTTACTAATCTGGCAAAAAGTATTTAAAGTCTTTCAAGATCGATCTTCTTCCTTAAGATCAGAATAAAATATATGATCTTACTCAAGGAATTTTAACTCTTATTATACAGCAATCTCCCCATTAAAAATAATCGAATAAATTACAAAATCAAATCGTCTTAAAGACACTGTAGCCTGGTGCCAGGCAACACAGTAATCTGTTGAATATATGTACGGCAAATTCGCAAAACTGTCGATTAGGTGGAAGATGTTCGCATGGAGCTCGGCCCACAGTGCAGTGGGTCGATGTCGATTATTCTCTGCTTGTTTGTCGTCTCGATGCAGCCTTACACACACTACTTGTGTGTGTGTGTGTGTGTGTGTGAGTGTGTTTGTGTCTGTGTAATAGAACCCCGCTGCCGGAGCTAACGGGCCAGCCCGGTCCGGGCCATTGACATCGGGTGGGTTGGGGATGGTGGTGTAGACTCGGCCAGCTCTGCCACTGGCGCTGGCTCTGGACTGCGCTGCTGCTGCTGCTGCTGTCGCTCTGTGGTGAGAGACGGCTGCAGTTGCTGTCGGTGGTGGGAATACTTATATATGTATTCATGTATGTACGCTGCTCGGGTTGTATGCAAACCAGGCAGCAGAGCAGTGGAAGCGAAAAGTAGCAACAGCAGCAGCAGCAGCAGCACCAAACGAAGCAGCGAACGAGCTAACGAGCCGAACGCACACTCGACAGGATGTGGATATAAAGAGCCCGTATGTGTTTCTATGCCTTTGAGTGTATGTGTGTATGTGTGTGTGTGTGTGTGTGTGTGTGCATGTCCTCTCCTTTGGTTGCGTGTGCCAGAGCATAGAAACAATGTGCAAAACTGGTAGGCAGAATGTATAAAAAGCATAAGGATACATCGAACAACTCGACGAGAAAATACCCTCGATCCATCTAATTTCCAGCTGGCAAAGGCATAATTGGATACTAACTAAAAGCCGATGATTTGAAAGCATTACTTAGCGCATACAGTTAGTCGCATGCATGAGGAGAAAGTAAGTATACCCAATGGAAAGAAATGTAGAAGAAAATGTTTCCTTACAAGATATAAAGGATATTTGAATGGAAAACATAATTATTCAAATGTTGGCAAATTTCGTAATGCTAAACTATGAACTATGATATAATACATAATTAATAAAATATATATAATTATTATAGTTTTTAACTCAATTCTAAAATGTGGCAAGACAAGTTATAAGAGATCAAATAATTAATTAAATATTATGGTATTTAAAATATTTCCATTTAAATGCTGCATATAAATTTACAAAAACACATTAAATATTTCAATTTCAACTATGTAAATAAAAGAAGGAAATTTTCAAAATAGTTTCAATGAGTGGTTTCAATTCTCGAATTTGATTGATAATGATTTTGAGGGAATGTATTTCAATTTGAATTCCAAAGAGTATCTGCATTGGGTACTCTGTGACTCTTTCGAGTCTAGGACTCTTTGCCAAATAGCGCATAGAGTACGTCGCTATAATTCAAATTTAGAAATCGGGGTGGTCGCTCTCTAGACTATGTCGCCTTGGGTTGCCTTTCTTTCCCTCCCCGCGCGCCCCCCCTTCTGTGCAACATGAGGCAGGGCATAGTTTGTCAGCTTAGTTGCAGTTGTGCGTGATACTTGGGTTTCGCATATGTCGCCGTGTGTGTTTTTTGCCGTTGGTCCCTTTACAGAACTGGCTGAGTGAATCTTGCAGTTTTTCCTGCAAGCACACACACACACACACATATATATACATGTATGTAAATATATATATATTTAACACACAGCAGGATGCGAGAGATGGTCAGAGTGGAGTGGCAAGCACTTGTTGTCGTTGTTGTTTGTCCGTTGGCGTCATCTTGTCGTCGCCTACTTGATCCAATATGTTTGCCATATGGATGCAATGCATCTCTTACGTTTACAGTTACGCTATGCTTACCCAACGCATATTTAATGGCCATGTTCAACAGCCAGGACAATCAAATTGTCACATTATGCGGCGTCTCAAATAGTTGCAAATACTTGGCATATTGCAAAACTTTTGCAACCACTAATTGCCGATGTTTGGCAACATGCACAAACGGAGGGAGCCAAATGACAATGTTAACAATCCGAAACCAAGGCAACTAAATACGAAAGTTGCTCCAATTAAAACTTAATATTGAGAATTAATATTTCAAATATTTCAAATATTTCTGGTGGCTATCTAGTTAAGACAGATAACGACACCTGTTTAGCAGAACCAAAATGTGGTTTTCTAATTAGGATACACATCCAAATCTAAAATTCATTTCCTCTATGCTCTATGCTAAGAAACGATCCATAATTTTTTTATTTGAATGTGTGATAAGATATGGATTTTCGATAACCAAAGACAAAGTCAGCTGCTACTACAACGAATGATCAATGATCAATGATCAAGTGGGTCTCAAGGAATTCAATTACATGGATCTAACAAAAGCCAGCTTTTCGAGCTGAATTTTGTATAATTTTCACACAAATTGTAATATGAAAACACTTTGTGTCTAATTGAGATGAAGGGGCAGCTATTCCCACCACCCTCTCCACCATTGTCTAGTTATAACCATGGGCAAAAAGTCAAGCGACCACCTGAAGCTGTAGGTCTGTGAAGCATTTGTGCCTCGTAATGTTTTTGCCTTCCTGGTACTGATTTAGGTCTCTGCGGCAATTGTCTCGGGTCTCTGGCTATATTGGCGCTTCACTGCTCGGCACGGAACAGCTGATGATGCATACACACACACAGACACACACACATATATATATACACCCACACACATGAGCGCAGTGTGGGAAGAGTGAAAAGAGTTCTCACAAATATGCGGATGGGTTTCGTTGTTTTCGAGGGCGATGGCATGTGGCACGTTTGCTGTGACGCAGCTCGGCTGCTGCAGACAAGTGGGGGGCACAGACAGACAGACAGACAGACGGACGGGCGGGCGGGCGGACGGTCAGGTCAGACCGATTGAGAGGGAGCGAGCGAAAGAGAGAAGCGCAAGAGCGAAAGAGAGAAGCGCACTGAGTCTTTCAAAGGCCAAGTTCAGTATCTTGTGCTGCCTATTGTTGTGGCCAAGAATGTGTGTGGCTGGCTGGCGTTGTCGTTGTCGTTGTCGTTGCCGCGATTTCAAACAACAACAGTACACACCGACCACACTCCACGACCAACTCCACATCCACATCCACCTCCAACAACACCAACAACAAGAACAACTCCAGCCGAGCTTCGATGACTGCTCTGATTCTGGGCCATGGTGCCCTGCCTCCTTTGCCTTTGCCTTTGCCGCTCTCATGTGACCCAATTTCGTGATGGCAAAGTGCGAAAGTGAAGCTCGGAATTCCACGGAGAGCTGCCGATGTCGATGTCGATGCTTATGCTTATCCATGTCAAATGGCGCCTATTTGAGGTTGGCTGGTGGGTGGGTGGGTGGCTGGGTGAGATTGTGGACCAGCTTTGAACACTTGACGCAGTTCAATCTTAATGCTGGTAAAATGATCTCGAGGGAACAAGTTGGAACAAGTTGGAACACGAAACTCAGTCGTCGATGTGGTTTTTGTTTTTTTTAATTTACTTGTCATTAAAATGATAACCCTACGGAGCATTAAGTCTGTTTAGTTTTCGGAATAATAATCACTCACGAAATTCAAATATATTCAAATTAAAAAATAAACGATTTTGAAATTTAACTTAATTGTTTTCAGTTTATCAATATTTTTAAAACTTTCATAAATTTCTCTTTACTTCTCATTTCAAAATATATTCAAATTAAAATGTAACTTTATTATTTCAAGTTTTAGCAAATTAATCTGTACTTATCATAAGTAAAAACAATGATTTACAGAGTGCGAAACCCTAAACCCGAAATACAAATATGAATTTTGCAAATCACACACACACACACACACACATATGTATGCATCTATCTTATGCTGTACTTTGGACATTATCTTATCAAGAAGTGTTATTTATTTTAATGGGACAATTACAAAGAAATGCGAGTGGACATTGAAAGGGATCACTTATTTATATTAGCTTTAATAGCTAATGCACAACGCGGATTGTTCAGCTTAACAGTAATATTCAGTGACAAACGATAAGCATGTTCTGGGTGCTCATAAAACAACAACTCGAGTGAGCAACAACAATAACAGAAACAACAATCGCAGTCAGCAGTTCAGTGCGTTGTCTTCGTCGTTGTTTTCGTCCGGTTTTCGACGTTTCTCTTGGTGCGGCTGTCTCAGAATTCAACAACGATTTATACACGTACACACATACATACAGATAAATAAACATACATCCATGCATGCGTACACACATGCATGTGTGTAGGGTATTTGCGAGCATGCTGGCCGCGCATTCGCCAATGTACCACACATGTACCAACAACAGACAGCCACAATTTGGGACCAAATTGTATGTCATAGTGCGAAAATACATAGAGCGAAACTATGGCGAACAACACTCACTGCTCACCCACACAATGGCACACACATCCACATTTCACATTTCAGTACTCTCTGTCTCTCTCTCTTCAGCTCTTCTTGCTTGTTTGTTCGCCGCTCTTTGGTGCCAAGCGCTCGCCAGCAAAGCGACATTTTGTGTGGTACAGTTCAGTTTGCTTTCTTTCATCGCTGTTTCTGTTTCAGTTTCGGTTTGCTTTTGCTTCTGCTCTTTGATGCAGTAGTAGCAGCATTGTGCTTTATGCTTTGGCATTTGCTTTGCTTGCTTTGTTCAGGTGGCTATGTGTGGCGTTTTATGCTGCTCTTGTCTGTGGAAATAGTTGCAAAATTAAACACACGTATTTCTATTAAGTAGAGATGGCCTCGTGTCGTGCTGCTTGCGTGACACGATTAAACTGCTTTCATGCCTAACAGCACTTTAATGCATAAAAACATATCAAAATATTAGCTTTAAGTTGTTCGTTTTATTTATAATATAATATAAATTATACATAATTTGATTTTAAATCACATTTGAATTCTATTTTTGCTGTGCTGATTTTTGAAGCGGTGCCTTCCCTGTGATTTGAACTGGATCAAAGGCAGCGCATCTTAAAACTAATATGGGCTGACATCGGTCGTGTCGCCGCCGATCTGGCGACGTTCCGTCGATAGCATAAACTGAATCTTGGACTGCATGCGCATCGCATTCGAGAGGGGCATGCTGCGCAATTGAGCAGCAACACTCAGCCCAAAAAACGTGAACTCATCTTCGCCCAGCTCCTGCAACGTTTTCGCTTTTTTCATCGCTTGTGTCGCAACTTCGAGCATTTGTGGAATCGGCATTGGAATTGGAGCTGAGACTGGAGACTGGGCAACTGGGGGCGTAATTAGACGCAGGGGCGGCGGCGGCGATGTTATGGTGTGCGTTGAGGGTAGTTCCGCTGTCTGTATGATAACCTGTTGATCTGGCTCCAGTTCCGTTTTGATTAAGGGCTCCATCAGCGGCAGGGGTACGACGGGTTTCACGCGTGACAATTTGATCTGGAGTTGCTTTAGCGGCATTGTTGCAGGAATCACGGCCACATTGTCTTCCGAGTTATCCTGTACACAACAAGAGAGATAAATGCTGAGGTAGACAATGGAAATTTTGATTAGCTGCACGTACCTTGTCAAGGAACTGTGCCAAAAAGCTGTGCAACGGCGCAAACCACGGAATTTTTGGTTTATATTCCGGATTCGCTCTGATCTTCATCAGCTCCTGCTGGTAGCCAGTGCGCATATTGCTGATCTTAATTTTGACCTGCCGCAAGGTGAGGCAATTCTCATGGCGATCCGCCTCCGCATGCATGCCCCGCTTGATGCGTTTGTAGGCCGCATAGCGAGCGTAAGACAAATATGGCCGATAGTTCCAGAGACAAGGCTCTCGTCGGTAGAGCTCCACGAACTTCATGTGGCGCTCGTTGGTGAACCGAAATGGCAGCAAGCCATTGCCAGCCATTCTGCTCGTTCACGAGCGGGGCGGTGCTGAGGGGTGGGCAGAAACCGCTATGCTCTTGATATGCTGAGCACTGTGATAACAGCGAAACGAACGATTCTTGCTTTTGCTCTCTTGCCAGGTTTTCGTGTATTTTGGCGTTCGGGTCGCGTGGTGCTCGCTTCTAAAGTTGTCGATTTGCTAGCGCTGCTTCTCGGCGTTTCTCTTTTTTTTCACACGAAAGCATTTATCGATAGCTGCTGGCAGTCGATTAACGATTAAATTAAAGCTGCTTCAAACTAATCTACACACTGCAATGTTGCTGGCTGCTTTTGGCAAAGCTGAAATTTAATCAGACTGCCGGAAATTAATCTAAGTCAGCTGTTTGTTGCCTGCAAGATCCGGTGCAGCGAGTGTTGAATGTTGCTTTAGTTCTAATTGCTTGTTTTCGATTTAAAGGTGCAACACAACTATGGAAAACTCCAATTCATAGACTAAGCTATTATTTATTTTCTTACTTTAAAATCAAAGCTCAAATTCATAGACAAAACTATAATTAATTTTCTTACCTTTTTTTATTGGCAACCAAATTATGGAAAACTCAAATTCGTATCAAAGCTGTAATTAATTTTCACACAATTAATGTAACCAGTAAAAAGTAATCAATTCAAAATCATAAATTTGGACTTTCACAAATCTGAGTAATCGCTAATTGGCATCTCTACTCGGAATTGAATGCAATTGCAGGACTGCATTGTTCCATTCGAGTCCTTCCTTCACATGGCATACCTACGTCGTTCATTGCTTACCCTAAGTATTTTCAAGGGAACTCGAAAGAATTCGAACCTAAAAATGGAATGTGTGCATTTGCCGCACTGCAAATGCAGCTTAGCATTAATAAACACACACACACACACAGTGCCTGCGCTGCTGCCTGCTTGTGCTGCTGGCTTCCCAGGCTCAGTCTAGTTCTGTTGCTCATTGTGAGCGAACTTCAAGCGGCGCGTGACATTGTTATCCTTTGTTGCGCTGCCAACTACCTCCCTGCTAGAAGCAGCAACAACTGCAACTCCATTTTATCCACTGCGCTTCATTTTTTGCGGAGCTCTTTATCATTTTGTTTGGCGGGAAAATGTTTTGCAACCTCTGCACCGTCTAACCCTAAACAGAACTTACAGGCAAACCGTTACAATTTACACATCTATCCTTGTCTCATTTTTCCTCAGAATATATTTGTTTTTTGATGCAAGATCCATGTTTAAATGGATCGCGACTTCAGCATTTTTATTATATACATATTTTATAATTTATTAATTTTATATTTATAATAAGTAATAATCAAGATTCAAAACATTCTTATTCTGCTTTTATTGTGCTATAGGCATAAATTTATTTCCTTAGCACTTATGTTGCCTCAGAAGCCTTAGCTCAGTAAAATTGAAATTAAAGTCATACAATTTTTGTAGCTAATATTGTAGGTGCTACGACAGTCATTTGCTTTTCACAATTCTTTGAAATAAAAAGAAAACAAAAAATTTATAAATACGCCTTCAGTTGTGACGTCAGCGTGCGATTCAACCTTATTTTTGTCATATCTTGTACGCATAACAGAAAGCTGGTTGTTATAAATCAATTCGAAAGCATTTCTAATTAACCAAAAGCCAAACGAAAAGAAACTAAAAACGCCAAAGGAAGAGCATACAAAACATAATTTGTTAAGTGTAGCTGATTTTATCAAAATATGTTTGCGGGTGAGTAATAATTATATATTTCTGAGCAGCTTGTGCGCGTGTCAGCCAAACATTGAGAAAGCAGAGGATATCTTATAATAAGAAGAGACAATTAAAAGAAAAATGTATAAGTATGTATACATATTAGGATATATGCAATTTTGCATGTGTATAAGGCTTGTAAAATATGATTTTACAATATATTCCCCACATTAAAATTGCTGTTGTTGTTTTGGCGCCATTTTTAAATGAGACCTCAGTCGGTGCTCGTTTTGTATGTACCAGTGTAGTGTGGTTGTGAGAGCGAAATAAGCTGTTCTGTTCTCGCCTTTGTCGCTGTCGTGTATGTGTGTGAAAACTGAACTCCACCCAGCCACAGGCAATCTAGATGTGTAGAACACGTTAAGCGAAGATGCTTCACATTAGCCAACTAACTAAGGCTAATTTGAATTTGTTTTTATTTCAAATGCGCTTTGTGATGCCATTTATTTTATTTACATTTCAGAGTTTTATTAACGCTATTTTTGTTTTTACATGGCTTTTAGCGCTGTTTCTGCTTTCATTTCATACTTCTCATTTATCTCATCGAGTGTCTCAGATAATTTGCCGGCTGGCCTTTTCACTCGCTCTCATCTCTCTCATATTGATATGACAACGTGCCGTGAGACAGCGATGAATTTTGTCAAATTGCTAAAATTAAAATGATTAAAGTTTAAAAGAAATATATATCCATAGTAAAATAAGGTAAATTATAGATAACAAATAGTTGTTTGTTACCGCTCACAAAGTGTGCACTTATCTATTAAGTTTGCAGTGAGTTGTGTTGAGTCGTGAATTAATTGAGCGCATTTTGCGTCACGCACCCATCCCAAGCAGCATTTCTGCCTGCTTCTGCAGCGACGCTCTCACTAGCAGCTAGCAGCTGCTTGCTTTCGTTAAGCCACCAAACGCTGAGTCCATACAGTTAAAATTCAGCAACTCACGAGAAAGGTTGGTTCTGCGCTAAGATTATTGTGCAAAAATAAATAATGTGTTTGGAGTGAACTAAGAATTAAGACAAACGGAACACTATTAAACTTAACTTTTTTTTTTTGAATGTGCTGTCAAACATAATGTAATACTAATTAACAAGTAGAGAAAAAGTTAATTTGCATCACTTATCATTCAGG
This sequence comes from Drosophila nr. perissopoda 5 BK-2023a, assembly GCA_035044105.1. NCBI lineage: Eukaryota > Metazoa > Arthropoda > Insecta > Diptera > Drosophilidae > Drosophila > Drosophila nr. perissopoda 5 BK-2023a. The sequence continues at coordinate 1,887,259 of JAWNMK010000639.1, read as the reverse complement.
TTTTTGTCGTCTTGCTTGCGAGTACAGCAAACTTGAGCTTGAGTCGAGATGAGTTGAGTTGAGTTCTTCGCTGTGAAAAATACGACAATGCTGTACCAAGGCAAAGGCAAAGCGTTGCCATTTCGGGCTTTTTTTGCTCGCCGTGAGCGTCGCTAAGTCAAAATGGCTGCCTAGGCTATTAATTTAATTAATTTTGCATAATTATGCTCGAGTCTTGCGTTAATTTCTTCGTGAACAATTCATAATGTGTTTTAGAGGAGGCACGCTGTTAACTAAAATGCGCGCCTTTTTCTCACATATTTTACTTTTACTTTGTTTCCGTATTTGTATTTGTTTTTACTCTGCATTTAGCCGTGTTTCTTCTTTGCCTTGTCTCACTCTCTTGTGCGCTCTCTCTCTTGCCGCTCTCTTTCTCTCAGACAAAATGCCCAGCCGGCAATTTATCTGCTGCTGACGTCGCAGTCGACGTGAGCGAGGAACGTTTGCTGGTTTTGGTTTCTTGCCTTTCTGCTCGCATCACTCAGTACAGTTGAAGTTCGTAAAGAAACGTAAAAGGTTGGTTAATCGCAAACAGCAACGACGAGCAAAAAATTTATTAGAAATTTGTAAGACAAAAAAAACTAAATTTAAAGTGTGACGATATTTCTAGTTGCTTTTCTTGAATATAAATCAAATAGAATTGCAAATAAAGCATTAAATACAACCAATCAATACTTTTGACAAGTGAAATATAGGATTTTGTTGTAAGCAAGTAACAAGAGAGTGTTTTTAAAGTAACTGTTTTAATATTAAGCTTATTCAGTACAATTTTCTGTTAATTTTCGTCTGCTGCTTGGCTGCGATTTTTTCCCATATAATTTGCTCTTTTGTAGTACATTTTTCATACAAAACGTCGCTTGGCGCTGTGCAAAAGAGCGCGTCGCATACAACGACGACGCTGCTGTACCATATACAAGCAATACGGGCACACAGGCAGGCAAAGCAAGCAGGCATGCAAAAGCAGCCAGTCCGAGGCCAGTACATACAGAAAAAAAAGTGTTGCCATTTCGGTCTTTTGCACTAGCCCGTGTGCTGGAGGAGTAATCAGAAAAAAAATGGCGCTGCTCTTGATAAATTCACATTTTGTGACATTTTAATGCATATTTTGTTGCACATTATTAATGAAATTAATTTTGATATGTGTGATTATTGTTAGCTGCGCGCACTCTGCTCCCGCTTCAACTAGAAAGACGCGCGCGCGCGCTTTTCTCAAACGTTGACGCTTCCAGCACACTATGCATGTGTGTATTGCCATCTCTTAATGCGAGCAGTGTTGATGCATGTGTGTGTTGCTTGGCTGATTGGTTTGGTGGTGGTGGCTTCTCGCTCTCTCATTTCTGAGCGGCAGTTCGTATGGTTGTCGCTTGCTGGTGCGCTCTTCTGTGTTGCGTGCAAGCATAAAGCGTGTATATTTTTTTCCTTGCAATCTGGATGGACACTAATGCATACCGTTTTTTTCGCTTTCTTTTTTGAAACTTCTATTTACAGCTCGAAGCTTGTAGCAAATTAATTTAATAACTTACTACGTACAATACATACAAAAACAAAAGAAAAATGGCCGACAAACCAAAGCGTCCTCTTTCCGCTTACATGCTGTGGCTGAACAGCGCTCGCGAGTCGATCAAAAAGGAAAATCCCGGCATCAAAGTCACAGAGGTGGCAAAGCGCGGTGGCGAATTATGGAGGGCAATGAAGGATAAGTCGGTGAGTAATAAAAAAAATATGTATATATACCAATACATAAGTCGTATATTTTTTATGTTGAATTTTGGTTGCAAATATGAAATGTTTTATTTTATGTTTTATAGGAGTGGGAGGCAAAGGCAGCCAAGGCTAAGGATGATTATGATCGCGCCGTTAAGGACTTCGAGGCCAACGGCGGCAGCAGTGCTGCCAATGGCGGTGCCAAAAAACGTACAAAGGCTGTGAAAAAGCCAGCGAAAAAAAGCAAAAAAGACGACTCGGACGATGATGATGATGATGAGAGCGAGTAGATTGCGATTGCTGCTGCTGCTACAACAAAAAAGGTGTCATCATCAAAAACAACAACAAAAAAATACCACAAAAACATCATCAGTGTGGACCTCTTTCAGTCAATCAATCGCATTACGTCTTAAATTCACACAAGCCACCCACACCACAAAACACCACATGCAACACCAACACTCTCCACAAGCACCAGCCATACCCAAAAAAAAAAAATTGTTTGATTAAAAAAAAAAATACAAAACATTTTAAATAGCATAGAACACAAAAAGAGAGAGATCCCAATATATATCAAAAGAAGGAAAGAAAGTGAAACCGTTGCGGCAGGAAGGAAATTGGCGTCAGTTACACTCAAGAACATAAGCAAAATTGTATTTATATTTAATAATTTAGGTTTATAGTAGGTGTTTCATTTATATTCACAGTTTGCAAGAGGTTAAGTCGTTCTTTACGTTAATGAGACTCACTCGTGTGTCCTGCTACCAAAAAAGAACGAGGAAAATACAAATTAAAAGCGAGCAGAGAATGTTGATCAATTTGTATATCTTGCATATAAACTTTGTAAATTAAACGATAACGTAATTCCATTATAAATAAAAACTACAAAAATCAAAATCAATTATTGTTCTGAAAATCAACCTGTACAACACAAAATCAACAACAACAACACCATGCTTGAGGACAAACGGCGTTTTCACAGTCTATTATACAGATCGAAATGTACCAATAGCTATAATGCGTAATGTTGAAAGTTGATCGAAATGAAGATGATAAAGATTGTACAAAACAAAAAAAAAGATGGAGGCGTTTAAAAAAAGAGAGCTTTTTTCACGACGTTCAAAACAAAAACACAAAACAAAAAACCAACGAAATTTCGCTCAGGTTTTTCGTAATTATTGAACTCTAGAGAAACATCTTTGTTAATCCCTAAAGATGTTGCAGAATAAATACGAATATGTATTTGCATTTAATCTGTAGTATTAATTAATACCTATATAATTTAATTCCAATATGAGAAACGAATAAAAAACAAAAAATACATTTTTTAAATGCGTTAAAAAAATATGGATATTATGTGGATTTTTCTAATTTTGGGAATATGAGAAAAACACGTTAAAAAGTTTTTCTTATTTATTGTTTTAAATATCATAATTAATTCAATAATCGATCATCACTAAAACTAAATGATTTCATCTGCTGCCGTTTTACATTCAAACATATCCATTCAAAATTCATCAGATATATTATTATGTGTGGGATTATGTATGTAACTACCATTATCTATCTGTCGCTTGGGTTTCTGCATCCAAATACCGATTTAGTTAATATTTTACGTTGTTGGTTTGCGATCCGTAATGGATCTGTTTCCATGGGATTATGGTTAACAATGTTTAGGCTAAAAACTAACGTTCAACAAAAGCACACGAGAATCCAGATCAACTTTGAATTGCGATATAAAAATTAATGCGCCATTAGATTAAGTCATAATTTAACCACATTAATATATAATATACATATGTATATATAAATAAATATTTCAGTGCCGTGCTTGGGATTGGTTCCTAAATTAAACACACACACACACCAACAAAGTTCAAGCTCACATTTTAGACAGTTTCGGGTGGGTGTTTGTTGTGTTCAGACAGACCACAAAAGTAAATACATGGGCTGCTTATAAGTAATAGATCTTTACAAATATTAAAACTGTTGGTTTGTTTTTTTTGTGTTTTTTGGTTTCCACGATGGACAAACAAATCTTAGTTGTGCTTATTTAATTACATAACTTAAAACGAATATGGCAAAAACAAAAAAATCTCTCTCAGAGCCATTTACAAAAGATGAAAAAACAACATGCGTTGTTAGCTTGTGTGTGTGTGTGTGAGTGTGTGTGTGCAAACAAACGAAGAAATGAAGCACCATCAGGTTGATGTCCTGATCTCCCTTCTCGCACAAGTGTTGTTTAGTTGCGATTCAGCCAAAAGATGGTCTTCAGCACAAAGTACGCCAGTCCGAGGCAGTAGACGATCTTCTCCCGCTGCATTCGCTGCTCGTTGTTGATCTCAATGTTGAGGACGCGACGATTCAGTTTGGCCAGCTGGCGACGCAGATAGAGGATCTCCTCGTGGGGCGTCAACTCGCCCATGGGCGTGCCCTCACGATGGGTCTGCATCGAGGCATCCAGATTGTTCTGCAGATGCTGCTGCATCAACTGAGAGCGTTTGCTCGCGCTGCCCGTGGTGAGCTGCAGAAGATTAACCAGAAATGGAATCCATTAGTAAATATTTAAATTAGCAGCTCCTAACTTACAGCAAAATTTGGACGGACCATAGCTCTTTATTAAATATATAAATGTATGTTTTCTGATAGACTATACTTTCTGAATTTCGACAAATTTCGAAAATTGGAGCAGACTATTTGACATAATCATTCGAACTTGTGGCATTCTCAGATATTTCCGTTAACACAAAAAATTAATAAATTAGACAAATTAATAGTGAAAAACCATCGAGCACGGCTACAGTCTGGGCCAGTGCGACTATGATTTTCGAAAGTGCCTCGCCACCGAGGTGGATGTGTGGCAGTGTTGCGCCTTTGACAAGCCGATCAGGGCAGAACAGAAGCGCACAAGTTCGCACAAGCAGCCAAGGATCAAGGATACCCTCTCAAGTGAATAAATTAAGCCACTTCGAAGAACTATAAAATATATGCTAAATTAATTGTACGAATAGAGATCAAAGCACAAATTTTACGTATACCCAAAACCAAATTGCTGAAAATATGTATAAAACTATAGAATAGAAAATGCGAAAGAAAGAGCAATCGAAACAGATATAGATCCAATATCTGGAGAAATTAAACTAGTATTATTTCCCAAATTGATTTACAGCTGAACCGATAACAAAATTTATGCCAAGGTGGTTCCAACTATGTTCAGTAAGTAAAGGCAGGTTTTACTAAAGTTCTCCACAATTAAGTTGTTCGACTTCAATTGCAGATTATCTGCTTTGATGTACAGCAAGTCTCTAATCTCGAAATTAAATATTTGCAATAAAAATTTACAAATCGGACCTATGACAGATATATGACATAACAATCAGTTGTTGATGGCTTTCGTTAAAATGTTAACAGCATAAAAACACACTTAACAAGTGAGTTTGGTTCGGATAAGTAATTAAACCAAATAGAATTTCATACCAGAACTCAAGATTCTAAAGATTGTTCCTATGGGAGCTATATAGTAGTCAGATATTACTGATTTTTAATCGAAAAGTTAACAGATAATGCCTGCAGCAAAACGGCAGATCTATGAGGGCTAAGAGTCGGTTGCCAATAGACGAGCAGCACTCAGATTTCATTGCGTCATTGGCTGCATTTCAGCCAAAAAACCAGGTGCTGATAATGAATGTGGTATGCGGCAAGATTACGGTAGATTTACATTGAATCGCTTGTCGTCTGTGAAATGTTTGGCCAGCGTCACGAAATGCGATGCGTGACGTAAGAATGGATTGGAAATCGATTTGGAGGCTCACCTGTGAATCCGACTCGATGGAATTGGCATCGTTGCTGTTGTGGAAACCCATGCGAATGTTGCCATTGGAGCGCACATATTGCGTGGCACGATGCTCATCGTCATCGTCATGGTCATCGCCATCGAGATCGGGATGGGCATAGAGATTGCCATTATGGTGTTTGTGTGGTGAACTTTCCTCGGATGCCGATGGAAAATGATGATCCGTCAATGTGATGACACGCGGTGGTGTCTGCACTCGCAAGAAGCCCAACGATGGATTCTTTGGCAATATGGAGTTCTCCAATTGGATTTCGCGCGGCGCCGAACGTGTCTCCAGATGCTGATTGTGTCCAAGGACAACAATGCGATCGGGCACATTCATATCGATCTTGTCCTGATAATTCCACGAACTGATCAGGCCATTCTGATTCGATAGCAACAGATCCTCGTCCGAGTACTCCCCAGTGGCCTTGATGCGTTTCGGGACACGCATTTTATCATTGATTTCATGCGCATATTTCGCATCGTTGTACAAATCGTCATCCAGCCCGTTAAACATCGGTGTGGGTGATTGCGGGGTGACCATGGTGCTCTCTTCTAAACGTTGGAGTCAACCTCGATTCGCTTTTCTTGCCCGGCTGCTGCGCTGCTTACAAAGCCACATACAAATTTTGAGAGAGATTTTTCATAACACAAAAGTTACAAATCACTGCCAATTTTTATATTCAGATTGCACAACATTTTTGCTGTTTGTCGCATCGAGGATTTTTCGTGTTTTTTGTTTTTCTTCTTATGTATTTGTAGTACTTACATTTTTTTAAAGTGACAGCAAAGCTTTTGTTTAATCCGTATGAGTATTTAAGAAATTTTCTTTATACTCGCTTTCTACTTTTTGTTCTCCTTGTTCTTGTTTGTAGAATTTTTATGTGTGCGAAAAGGCAGCTAATAAACGTGCTAAAAATGACAGCAAACGCGCTAAAAATGCATCGCCAACAGGGCTGTCAGGTAATGCAATTACTTAAAAACCATACATTCGCTTAGATTCACCAATGTAAATGTATTTTATGGATTCATATTTATTTGTTAAATATTTGTAAATACATTTTTATTCCAAATAGAATGTGCATTATTTGTACAGCAGATTGGCAGCCCTGTTGCGCACAGCTATTCACTACGAAACGCAACCATTCACACACACACGCATACACAGTACTCATGCCAACGCTTTGCCGCGCTCATTTACAACAAAATTTTCGCCGCACTCAGACGAAGCGGCGGGCGCCTAATTTTTAATGCGCTACGATAAGAAATTTTAAAATTGAGTTTAATGTGTAACAACACAATCGTGTCTAATTAAAGAAAAATACAACTGGAAATTGGATAAACAAAGAGCATTTAGCGTACATTAGCTGGCGTTTAATTGTAAGTGCATTGCAGACAAAGACAGACACAGCAGTCGCTGCTCGCAGCTCTGTCGACGTCGCCGGGTACAGTACGCGCCGTTTTTCATGTGCCAGCTGAAGAGTGTTGCTGCTGCTCTTCTTCTTGCTATTGTTGTTGTCGGCTGGGCGGGAAAGTGTAAATAAAAGTTGCTTAGTGTGTGTGTGTGTGTGTGTGTGTGATTGTGTTTCTGTTTGTGTGTGTATTTAGTGCAGTCTATAAATAAGTAATCGCACATTTAAATAATATATTATATAAATACATTTCTGTGTATACACTTACAGCATACACTCGCGGCCCCTAACATAGAACTGCACCATGGATCGCCGCTTAAGACGTCCGCGTCGCACTGAGGATTATCCAGCAGTCGCTGCAGCTGCTCCAGCTCCAGCTCCAGCTCCAGTTGCAGCTCCCACTACGCAGACCAGACGGTCCACAGTGACATCTGTGGGCCTGCAAACGCGCACACGAGCCTCGCCCTCCCGCAGCAAAGTGGCGCCAGCACCAGCCCCAGACACATTAGAATTGGGTCCACGCACTCGTCGCTCCAGCAGACCACGCTCCGCTGCCGGCCTGTTCACTGCAGCAGTTGCCAAGCCCAAAGTTAAGGCACCGACACCCATCAAGGAAGTCAATGAGGTTCGTGCAGGTTACTCCTTATTCTTCCAATCGCTTCTCTCTCTTAACCGATTTCTGAATCTTTCAATCTCCATTTCTCACTTGCAGGTGCAATCGCCTATCCGCCAGTTGCACAACAGCAGCAGCAGCAGCAGCAACAGCAGGAGCAACTTGCCCTTAACACTGACCACGAATACATCCTCGCGAGCACCGATTGCGGCAATGATGACCTCCTCGGTGGACAGTCCGAACATCAGTCGCACCTACAGCAGCAGCACAACAACCACACAGCGTATCCAAATCCACTCGGAGGGTGACGAAGATGTGGTTGTGGATACGGATTCGATACGCAAACGTTTAACGGATCGCCTGCGGCGATCCTTGTCGCAGACAATCTCGAATATGGCTGGTGTTGCCACGCCCACAACGGATACAGATGATGCGGGCAGTCGTTATAGTCGCTCCGTTTCTCGGTCCGTTTACGATGATGAGAAGAGTTCGAAGCGCAGTTATTCCACCAGCGATGAGCATGACGACATCCCTGAGGAGGATGAACAGGATGAAGAGAAGGATGAGACATTCTGCAGTTTCAACGTGACCAGGCAATCGGTGACCCCGGTGCTGGGAAAAGCATGCCGCAAACTGATGACACCACGCGAATTTGGCGGCAGGCCAGGAGCACTGCTCCTCCTCGTGCTAATCCCAGCTCTGGTCTACTATCTCACCTGGAGCTGCACGGCGCGCAATGCTTGCCAATTGAAGCGCCCCAATTTGACACCGTTGCTCGACTGGCGCTATCTGACACGGCAAGTGTTCCAGAACCGTGTCGTTGGCGTCTTCACGGCCTATCAGTTTGTCGTCTTTCTGCTGGTGGCCCTGCTGCCGGGACGTCGTGTGCATCTCACCCGTGAAACGTACACATTCAATGGCCTAGGCGTTGGCCTCACCCTCCTCCTGGCCGGCGGCATTGTGGAGTATCTCAAGTATCCGATTGTCAGCTTTGTGTTGCGTCATTATCTGCGCTTCTGCATCTACGGATTGGTCAGCGCCTTTGTGGCAGCCACCTGGAGCTACTTTCGCGTCGATACCAACAAATATAATGTGCTGCGCCAGACACTCGCCAACAATTATGGACACAGTGGCAACTTTGTGGTGGACTTTGCCCTCGGCCGCCAGCTGAATCCCAAATGGCTGGGACGTGTCGACTGGAAGCAGTTCTACTATCGTCTGTCCCTGGTGAGCACACTGCTCTATGCCGCCTGCTACATTTACCAGACTCTGCAGTGGCCCCAATATCCGCAGGCGCAGGAGGGCTATTTGTATTTGTTGCGCTACTATTGGCAGAATCTCAACTATGATGCGGGCACTTTGTTGGCGGCCAGTTCGCTGCTGATCTATGTGCTGGACGCGCTGCTCTTCGAGCATCATCTCAGCTGCTCCTTTGAGCTGCAGCATGAGGGCTACGGTTGCCTGCTGCTGCTACGCTACGCCGTCACGCCATATCTGCTCAGCTCGGTCAGCAAGTATTTCTACGAGCAGCGGGTGCCGATTGGCTGCCGTTGGGCGCCGTATGGAGTGCTGGCACTGCTGTTCCTGGGACTGATCATCAAGCGGTATAGCTGCGCCTTCAAGTACAAGTATCGCTTGAACTCGCAGAATCCCATTTTTGCGGATGTGGCCACCATACACACGTATCAGGGCAATCGCTTGCTGCTCGGCGGCCTTTGGGGCCGCTTGAGGCAGCCCAACTATCTGGGCGATATCCTTGCCATGTGTGCCTTGGGTGCACCCATGTTTGTGCGTCCTGCCTGGCCGCCATTGCTGTCGCTGCTGCTGCTCATCGCGGTCCTGTTTCATCGGGCCACGCGCACCAATGCCAGGAATCAGGGACGCTATCATTCGTCCTGGCACCGCTATTGTGGCCAAGTGCGCTATTGTATTCTGCCCAAGATCTATTAACCCGCTTTTCCTTCTTGCTGTGTCATTTTGCAAACATTTTATAAGTTATCCCCCCCCCCCACCGTTATTGACTTATGAATTTTCTCAAATTTTTTTAATTTGTTTAGCTCTTAGTTTGATTCGAATTATTTGTATATATGTATTCAGCAAACATCAGTTAAGTTGCTCGATTTTACTTCAAGACTTCAAGAAACAGAAAAGAAATTTAAATATCTACTTAAGCCTAAACATTAATTGCTCTTAGCCATACAAATTACACACTACTTGCATAAGTAGGCATTTTTCTAGCACCTATCATTTATTATTACGATGTTAGCTTATATAGAAATCTTAAATACATTTATCATGTAAATATCGCAATTACTTTATATGTATGAATAAATAAACGAAATGTTTGCGTTTCGCCAAAGAAACGCAAGAAATTTTCTATTTCTCTTTTGTACGTAACTGAATGTAAATGAATATAAATATTCCTTATCAATTTCAGTTTACTCCTGGCTAAATATGTTTTATTTGATCCTTTTTTATATATTTACATATTTATATAAGATAATTAAATTGCCTGCAATTTATGCACTGCTTTCTCAAAGATTTGTGCACTGCTTGCTTACTGCTTTATAGCGCTGACATGCAATGCACTGCTTAAGTTGCCAGTGTCTGTTAGCAGATGGCGCTGATAAAATTCGAATCTCTCCTGATTAAAATACTTTTGCAAACTTTCAATTCTACCATTAAAATTCGAATTATTCCACACAAATTGTTCTTAAATATTTGATAAACATGTGCTTATGCCCTGTTCGTTTAATAATTGTGGCCTTGCGACGTGAGGCAACAAGTTGCAGGAATGGAGACCATTTTAACTTACTCCGGCAAATATCGATCAAATTTTTAAAATTATTATATACAATAAGAAGAAGAAAAATTCAGTGGCATGTTAAATAAATAAGAGTCAATCGAAGAGTGACACTTTAACCCAAAAATGTCTTTCGATTGGAAAGTGTTTCCTTTTTGAACTAAAAAGAGTTGTTGCAAGTAAACTCCACACAAATCAAATACCCTGCAATCAACACGATCTGAGGCAGAGGTCTGCAATTTAAACGCTCGTTAAAGACCGAACGGAACTTGCCCCAAAAGTTTTCTGCCAGTTGCTTCGTCCGTCCGTCCGTCCGAACAATTTGCTAATGTTGACGCCGTTATTGTATAATTTTCGTTGGGTGGGCGGGGCTGTCAGGATAAGGCAACTAAAAGTGAGGAAGGTATGGCGGGGAGGGGGTGTATGTGTGTGTGTGTGGGGGGGGGGGAGGGTGAAGTCTAGCGGCAGAACAGTTTCATTATCAACGCCGGCGGTCATTTGTAAAGCAAACCGCAAACGGCGGCGGTTTCATTTATATATTTTTTTTCTCTGTTATTTTTTGACAGTTTCCGCGTCATTTTTCTATGTTGCATGTTGCCAGAGCCGGGAGAGAGGGGTGTGTGTGGGGGGGTGTGGTGTGCAAGTTGTTTGGGGGTTTTGGTTACGATGTGGTGACTGGGGTCCAGGCATCGTCATTATTTTGGCATTATGTGCGGCAAGTTCGAGAGAATGTCGACGAGGCCGGGACTCTCGCACAAACATTCGTAAATGTCATTAACAGTTGTAACGGCTTTGGGGCACGCCCACGTCATGGTGGGGCACGGGAATGGTGGCGGGGGCGGGGGCGGGCTCGGGCATGCTTACTTTTTACACAAAATTACTTCTTTTGTGCGGCGCTGACATTCATCATCATCAACATTCAACAATTTTGTGTGTGTTTGTGTTTGCCGCATTTGGTTGCCGTGTAAACGCCATGAAATATGCTATATAATAATTTATTTTTTTGTTTGTTTGATTCAATTTCAACTGGGCTAGTTGCTGCTTCGGAGCGGCGTCTCTTAAAGCTGCAAATTGTGCACAAAGATTGTTTTAATTATGCACAGCGAGGCAATGGCAAGAGAGAAACTAGTTTATACACTTGACAAAAAAGTGGACTAGTTATGCAAATAATAGCTTTTCATCTGTTTGACTACAGATTAATTGCAAATTTTGTAAAGTTAAAAAAAATTCTTTTACTTCAATGATAATTCAGATTTCAAGCACAGAAAAAAATGGTATTTCAAGTATTCCATTACAGTTTGAATTTAATTCTCTCAGTGCATGTGGCCGTATTCCGTTTGTGCTTTGTGTCCAATTGAAAGTGGCCAAAATGTTGCCGAGGTCCTTTTTTGGTTGGTTTGTTTATTTGTTTCTTTGGTTAGTTGCCACAAAATTACAGTTAACAAATTTGCAGGCAGCATTTAGAAAACTTCTCTAACAAACGCTGCCAACTCGGCTTCCATCCTAGTACTTCACCCAATCCAATCCTCTACAGCTGGACAAACCCTCGAAAACTTAATTGCAACTGTGTTTTAAATTTGCTGAAGAAGCTGATTTGGGTTAGATTTGAGTGACTTTATTTTCTTTTAATGGAAAAGTATAATATAAATAAGGGAGAACGTTACAGTTGGGCATAACCGACTGCGAAATACTCTGATATCACTATTATGGCAGACAAATAATCTACATGCCAAGCTTGGCAATTGTGGAATCAGAGTGCAAAAAAAGGAGTAGATTAATATTGTCAAGTATGTACATACAGTGGCTCACAGTTCACATGGTACATGGTACATGTATTAACCAACAATATGAATGTATGACCCTAATAAACTGAGGTTTCCCCACCTGCTAGGTAGGATTATGTACAAAAATACCCAATTTTTTGCTTACTGCTTATTTCGAGCAGTCCACTTGAACTGTGAGTCACTGTATATATAGCTGTCAATGCACCTGAATAACAGTTCTCAAATCCATTGCCACTCTCGAGAATTTATGGCCAGCTACCCACTAAATACCCACAAAAGTTAACACACGCATTAAATGTGCTGCAAACCACTCCTTTTTGTCAGCATCAGATAATGTTTGGCATAAATTTAGTTTTAATTGACTTAATACTTGTACTTTTATCAAATAATTAATTACAACAACTCAGTAAGTGTGGGCAAACAACAACAACAACAACAACTTGACAAACTGACAAACTGACTAGCTGACTAACTGACTAGCTGACAAACTGTTAAATGTCGCCTTTTCAGTTAAAGTTTTGCCTCCAAACTGATTTACGCCAGTTTATTAACTTTGCTAACACACACGCACACACACACACACACGCACACACATGCACACACACACACACACGCACACACACACATAACCATGCCTACAGGTTGTGCCACCAGCGCCATATTTGGTTTCACTTGCAAACTGGTCGTGCGTCACAAGTACAAGTGGCAACCAATCAAACTGGCAACATCATGATTTCCTCCACATGTTCGCATCCTGTTTAGGGATTCAATATTTATTGGGCTCTTAACTTGAAAAGGTATTGAATACTGGGGTATTGAGCTGGGGCAAACAAAAGTTCGGTTTTATATTTGAGAGATTGGCTTACTTTTAGAGATCTTCGATATATTATATAATTATCCCAGTTGCTTGGAGTATGGAGTACTTATCTTAAGTTTAAAATCAACTTCAAACTGTTGCCTTGTTTTCCTCTCACTCCATTGCCATTCCCATAGAATTTTTCAGCATGCAACACTCTAGTTAACGGAATGCAACACTCGTTGTTGGCATGCAACTGGTGACAGGTCTGTGGCTGGTTCCGAGACTACACCCAGACTCCAAGCTGCAACACGAGCCACACAATTTTGCGTGGGTGTCGAGAGACTTGTGGGTCTCTCGAGTCTTTACTTTGGTTTCCATTTGCAGCGGCGCTAATTGTGGAACTTTTGTGGCATACGTTTTATAGTTGTCGCCGGTGGCAGTTTTGTCGTTGCATTTTGTTGCTCTTGTAATTGCTGCACGTCAACAGCAATAATAGCAACAGCAACAACATCGAGATCAATATCAACATCGGCCAGCAGCTTTCTTGTCATTTTGTTGGGAAAATAAAATTGAATTAAGTGCAATTAGCTCTATAAGTGAGTTATTTATGTGCTGGCCGCCACTCGCTGTTTATGTTGTGCAGTGTAATGCACTTTATTAACTCTCCGTTTTGATTGATTGATGGACAGCGAATGGAGTCTCTAAAAATTGAAAGTGGTTTCAGCGCCGTAATTGATATTGACTATTTTGTGGTTTGCTTTGGACAGCTGGCGCATAAATCATCAATTTGTGGTGCATTATTAGGGGTTGTTAGTTTAGTTGGCACGATAGATAGTCTCGTCAAATATCCTTTCAAAGACTCATAACTTCCATCAGTTTTCAGAATGCACCCTTTTTTATATCGTTAAAGTTTTGACAACTTTATGGGAAGACAAATATGAAAGGGTCGATTTTGAACATAAATTCTTAAATCTCACAATTAAACATTTATAAAAAGGAGGAGAAAGTGCTTTGTCCTCAACATGATAATTGCTCAAATTCTGCGAAAGCTCTTCAACATCAACGATAATTGCACAATTTTCCATTTTCCATTGTAGTCGCACAATTGACATCAGCTAAACTGCATACCACTTTTGTGATAGCTTCATTAACATCTTTCAACTGACGCCCTAAACTTTCATTGGAACCTGCTCAACCAAAGTCTGATTGCAGCTGTCCCCTCCGTCTCCTTCGCTCTCCCATCAGTTGGTGTTCTGCTCACTCACTCTCACCTGCTGCTGCTGGCTGGTTCATTCATATTCATTTTGGAGTCACTTTTGATTTACATTGAATTGGCAGCACTCAATGTTTGGGGGCGTGGGGAGGGGGAGAGGGGAAAGGGGAGGCAGGATAAAGCTCAATCCAACGAACTTTGGCGCTTTGTCTTTTGTTCATTATTCGTATTTTTGATTTAATGAAATGATAACGCTGCCAAAGCAACAACAACTATATTGGCAGCAATACCAAGAGGAATAGTATAAATTTTATTGCCATTACGTTCGGTGACATTACGCTGACACTTGCCACTCTTCATACCCTGTAGCTGCAGCAGTAACGGCGCTCATTGAAATTAATGCTGAAGAAAGTGCATTAAGTGAGCTGAAAAGGTAGAAGAGAGGTGAAGAATAAATTAAATAATCAGCAGAACGCAAAATAAATAAAAATTACTGCTTAAATGAGAGGGCAACTAATGATTAAAGAGTAAAGAGAGTATATGTAGACAGGGTACCTCCTCGGCGTATACTCTCGAAAAGTGCACTCTTGGCTTATGTTCTCGTTGTCCTCTCTTTCTAGCTTGACAATCAATTTTGCGCTCTCGCTCTCTGTCCCTCAATCGCTCTCTCTGTCTCTCTGCCTCTGTGCCCGTTGATGTGTGGCGTCTGCTGTTCGGTACTCTGTTATGTCTTTAGCTCTTACTCGCATCCTTCATGCCCAGCACGTTCTGTTATCTTTTGTGTAGTTGATTGTTTCCGTTTTGCGTAATAAGTTGCTTCCGCCTCAGTCGACTATCTCTTTGCAATCTGTCTTTGTGTTTGTGCAGAGTTCTTTTCTTTCTGCTCTTTTTTGTTTTTTTTTTTTGTTGCTTGACTTTCGTTTTCATTTGTGTTAATTACCAATTTAAATGCAAACTTTGGCCCCAGTTTCGTGACGAAGATGAATGTGAAGCGTTCGGTGACAGGCGGAAAAGTCCTTTTGTTCTCGCTGTCTCACTTGGCGAAGTTCTCAAGCTCTTGGAGTTCTCCGAAAATTGGCTGCAGCAACATAAATAGTTGTTGTCTAAAAAAGACATTGATGACAAATGTCCTTTCGCATTTCCTAGCCGAGCATTATTCAGATAATTGCTTTAGTCTCAAGATGTAGCCACAAATAGTCGCTCTGTTTTGGATGGCCATGAAATGGTTTCGATAGCTGCCAAAATCGATACAATTATTAGCCTGAAATATGAACATAGTTTGCTTAATGCAATACAATTAATATTCAGTTACAAATCAAATCTTTTGTCAGTTAAACTTTTTACTGTGCCTTATTCAAACCACAACCTTTAATATGAGCTTAAGTTTCCCTTAATATTCATGTCATGCAATTACTTTAACCCCCATTAACCCAGTGCAGAGCAGGGACAGGAAAACCCAGCCACAAATTAAAATGTCAAAGCCATGGCAAATGCATTCAAATAATCGCTTAAGCCCTTTATCATAGCCCAGTTTGCATTCACTTATGCCATTAAATGCTTCTCTCTCTTGGCTGGACACGAGGTTGAGTCAGCGACGTTGGCGAGAGGACAAAAGGCAAGTGAGATGGTTAATAGCATTATGGCGATTATGAATGCACTTAATTTATGCCACCTTGGAAATGGAATTTTAAATGAGATGCGCTTGCTTTCAATTTCAATGCGACGCTATATGGGCGTATGCACTTGGAGAAATCGGCACATAAGTCTGCAGAATTTGTTCAATGATAAGACTTGATATATTTTTAATAAATTGATAGTTACATCTATAAATATCAAAGGGAATCAGAATCTTGCTCAAACTTAAGGTACGCATTTATTTCTTAGAGTGCATTCATTTCAAGGTCTTGACAATATATCACAAGTCAATTTCCCATGTCCATAAATCAATGGAACCAGTTGGTACTTCAATTTGTGCGACTCTAGCAGGAAGCAGAAGCGTTCCGGGCGCATCCACACTATATATGCATATATATATTTTCCAGAGAGTACGATATCTGTCCATTTGTCTGGCAAGTTTCCGTTTGACAATTATAAATTGTAAGCTGGCTGCTGCTGTGACATAATCGCGATGGTTTCTGAACACCAACTTTGGAGCAATTGCGTTTCATATTTTCTGTGCTGTTCTGTCTGGACGCTGCTGGACTCAACCATGATGAATGTTGTCCTCCCAATGAATGCAGCTGCAATGCGCCACTGATTGAGTTATTGGCAGACGTGAAGAGAGCGAGAGAGAGAGAGAGTGAGAGAGAGGGAGAGGAGATACAGCATGCAAATATGATAACAACACCTACAACATGCCACAGACTTGTTCGCGCTGGCTGGCCGAGCATGGAAGAATGTATCCCAACCTTGTGGGGTCCTCTGTGAATTGTGTTGGCACTAAACAAGAACGAATCCTAGTTATCCCTGGACTAGGCAAGCTGGCAGGCTGGCTGACTGGCCGGTCAGCCTATTGTTTGTCCAGACTTGGGCATGTTCGTTAAGTGGAGTTGGAGTGCGACAGGCAGACACCGAACAAGGAACACAACTCGTTGCTCAGTAATTACCAGCAGATGCAGCTGCTCTGGCAAGGACATGCTAAGGATGTGTCGACATCGAAGTAAATAAAACTGTGCAGACAATTAAGTTTGTTGTTTGGCCTCAGTTTATTTTCTTTTCCATCCAAACCGAGTAATTTGTCCACACTCGGAGTCAGTCTGTTCTGGACTGATTGGTTGAGGTTTCGTTTAGGTTTTGGTCCTGCAAGGAAATTGTATTAATTATTAAAAGCTTTTTGTTGGTCTAGTTTCGGTTTTACTATTTGCATCGCAATTTTAGCTTTTGTGTTAGCATAAAATTCCCATTTCGTACTGAATTATTAATGAATAGCTTAAGGAGCGCCAAATTTATAAGCAATGCTCAACTTTTCTACTTTTTAATACATACAGAATACCTAGAATAGTTGAAAATTTTTACTTATGCTCCGATCCAAAATCTCGTTTTCAACTTTAAATGTACGATTGATCTAGGGTCAAAACTATGATTAAAAAGCCCTCACTTTTTAAAATCAGTTGAGTTTTGACGAAGTTATGGCATTTGGAAGTTTCGACCTATGCCCATATGCCCATATTCAGATTTTCAGGCTTGAATTTTTACTTATGTTCTGATCCAAAATCTCGTTTTCAACTTTAAATGTACGATTGATCTAGGGTCAAAACTATGATTAAAAAGCCCTCACTTTTTAAAATCAGTTGAGTTTTGACGAAGTTATGGCATTTGGAAGTTTCGACCTATGCCCATATGCCCATATTCAGATTTTCAGGCTTGAATTTTTACTTATGCTCCGATCCAAAATCTCGTTTTCAACTTTAAGTGTACGATTGATCTAGGGTCAAAACTATGATTAAAAAGCCCTCACTTTTTAAAATCAGTTGAGTTTTGACGAAGTTATGGCATTTGGAAGTTTCGACCTATGCCCATATGCCCATATTCAGATTTTCAGGCTTGAATTTTTACTTATGCTCCGATCCAAAATCTCGTTTTCAACTTTAAGTGTACGATTGATCTAGGGTCAAAACTATGATTAAAAAGCCCTCACTTTTTAAAATCAGTTGAGTTTTGACGAAGTTATGGCATTTGGAAGTTTCGACCTATGCCCATATGCCCATTTACCGATTTTCAGGCTTGAATTTTTACTTGTGCTCCGATCCAAAATCTCGTTTTCAACTTTAAATGTACGATTGATCTAGGGTCAAAACTATGATTAAAAAGCCCTCACTTTTTAAAATCAGTTGAGTTTTGACGAAGTTATGGCATTTGGAAGTTTCGACCTATGCCCATATGCCCATATTCAGATTTTCAGGCTTGAATTTTTACTTATGCTCCGATCCAAAATCTCGTTTTCAACTTTAAGTGTACGATTGATCTAGGGTCAAAACTATGATTAAAAAGCCCTCACTTTTTAAAATCAGTTGAGTTTTGACGAAGTTATGGCATTTGGAAGTTTCGACCTATGCCCATATGCCCATATTCAGATTTTCAGGCTTGAATTTTTACTTGTGCTCCGATCCAAAATCTCGTTTTCAACTTTAAATGTACGATTGATCTAGGGTCAAAACTATGATTAAAAAGCCCTCACTTTTTAAAATCAGTTGAGTTTTGACGAAGTTATGGCATTTGGAAGTTTCGACCTATGCCCATATGCCCATATTCAGATTTTCAGGCTTGAATTTTTACTTGTGCTCCGATCCAAAATCTCGTTTTCAACTTTAAATGTACGATTGATCTAGGGTCAAAACTATGATTAAAAAGCCCTCACTTTTTAAAATCAGTTGAGTTTTGACGAAGTTATGGCATTTGGAAGTTTCGACCTATGCCCATATGCCCATTTACCGATTTTCAGGCTTGAATTTTTACTTGTGCTCCGATCCAAAATCTCGTTTTCAACTTTAAATGTACGATTGATCTAGGGTCAAAACTATGATTAAAAAGCCCTCACTTTTTAAAATCTGTTGAGTTTTGACGAAGTTATGGCATTTGGAAGTTTCGACCTATGCCCATATGCCCATTTACCGATTTTCAGGCTTGAATTTTTACTTGTGCTCCGATCCAAAATCTCGTTTTCAACTTTAAATGTACGATTGATCTAGGGTCAAAACTATGATTAAAAAGCCCTCACTTTTTAAAATCTGTTGAGTTTTGACGAAGTTATGGCATTTGGAAGTTTCGACCTATGCCCATATGCCCATTTACCGATTTTCAGGCTTGAATTTTTACTTGTGCTCCGATCCAAAATCTCGTTTTCAACTTTAAATGTACGATTGATCTAGGGTCAAAACTATGATTAAAAAGCCCTCACTTTTTAAAATCAGTTGAGTTTTGACGAAGTTATGGCATTTGGAAGTTTCGACCTATGCCCATATGCCCATATTCAGATTTTCAGGCTTGAATTTTTACTTATGCTCCGATCCAAAATCTTGTTTTCAACTTTAAGTGTACGATTGATCTAGGGTCAAAACTATGATTAAAAAGCCCTCACTTTTTAAAATCAGTTGAGTTTTGACGAAGTTATGGCATTTGGAAGTTTCGACCTATGCCCATATGCCCATATTCAGATTTTCAGGCTTGAATTTTTACTTGTGCTCCGATCCAAAATCTCGTTTTCAACTTTAAATGTACGATTGATCTAGGGTCAAAACAATGATTAGAAAGCCCTCACTTTTTAAAATCAGTTGAGTTTTGACGAAGTTATGGCATTTGGAAGTTTCGACCTATGCCCTACAAACAACATTTAATGGCTGTAATTAAAAAAAACTGTCTAACTTTGCAGACATTTCCATACGTAATATGCATTTAAGCACAGCACAATCCGGCTAACCGTGCACACTTCCTTAACTATAAGAACTTTGGCCAAAAGCAAGCCACTTAAATTAATTTTAATGCAAGCGGCATGCAAACTCAAACTGCTCTTGCCACGTCTACCGATATATGTATGTATATCCATATATGTAATCTACATATATCATCAGGCAGACAGCAGCCAGTTGCTTCTCCAAAATATTTTCATAAATTTTTGTTTGCCACTGCTTCTATCTCTTCTCTTTCTTCTCTCTCTGCTACGTTGCTTGCGCTTGCTTCTTCTGCTGCTTCCTTTTTTTTGGGTGTGTATCTTATGCGTCTCAAAGGGTTTCGCACTTTGTGTGTATGCCCCAAGCGAATGCTGCATATGAAAATATTTGTTAAGCTTTTTGCAATATAGCATGTGTGTGTGTGTGTGTAGGTGTGTGCGTAGGTGTAGAACATGCCACTTTGAGGTCACGTTATAAATATTTAAAACTCATTTTGGTGTATTTTAATTTGATTGCGTTTCGTATTCTTGGCTGGGAGAATAAAATACAGTTGGAGATCTGCTGAGATATGGTAATGGCCAAAAGCATTTTAAAATCGAGAAAATACATATTGAACTATATGGAATTTATGAAGTACTGTAGTCGACTTCAGACTTGACTTTGGCCAGAGAATAATTATAAGTGAGCAGACTTATGTTCAATTAAAACTGAAACAATTTATGTTTAAAAAATTGTAGAACAGAAAAAAAAAGAAATATTTATTTTGTAAATACCACTTATGTACATTTATTTATATCTTGAAGGGTATTTAATCTTTGTCGCCTTTTGCTCTTCAAATCAGTGTCGGCTAACATGTTTGACATCTGGCCTGTTGCTCAGATCTTGTTAGACAACGAAAACTACAAATTTTCCAAGTGTTTGCACTAAAAACCAATTAAAATTTTACACGACCATTTGCCCAAGACAATTATGAGTGCTCAGTCCAGGCAACATAAAACGAGCTTCGAGCTGGCCACATGCCGCATGCCACACACTGTTATGACCAGCAGGCATGACACCCCACAATTTCCACACACATTTACGACACGCCCGGCCAGGTGGCGGGCATAGCACAGATTTTAAAGGCTGCAGACCACTAAAGAAAAAAACTGGCCAAAGAAAAGCGTCCGCTGCAAATTGAATTGTAACCAAAGTCGTGCCCACAAAAGGAAAAAAAAGTAGCGAAGCATAAAAAGCAGACTAGGGGATCAGGAGACACGAGGGCGAAACGAGGGCTTTATGTTATTGCTAAGCAAAGTCTGGCGGGAGCGGGGTATGGGTCTCCCTCCGGCCCTCCCCCCAGCATTCACTTGCACAGGGAGCCCCATTAGTTGAAGCCAAGTTATGACTCTATTAAAAACGCTACGCCTCGCTGCACTTGCCAGTGTTTGTCCGCTGCGAAACTTTTGGCTCGAATGTCGCCTGCAACGTGTTGCCAATACAGAAAAAAAGCCTACAACTTGGACGCAATTCGAATAAACATTGGCATATTAAATGGGCCTGGCCCTGAGGCTGTTTTGATTACATACCACAAGACAGAGTAGAAGGAGGAACTGGAACAATTCTAATGCTTTCGCTGCCGCAGATCATAATCATAGATAAATGGCTAATCTATTGCTGCAGTGGCCTGCGGCGAATTGAGATCTCCATTTGTGGGGGAATGTGTAAATGTTTTAATTCAAGTTTACTACAATGCGCTGCGGGTTATACGAATAAGGAAGGAGCAACGAAATACTAGAATTATGCTAGATAAATTTAAATGCGAGAAAGTTTGCAGTTTGTGTATTTATTTTACGAGCTACTTTCAGCATGCGGCAACTGTCTGGCCGCATTTGTTATTTATGGTTACAGCTGTTAATCTATTGTCATTTTGATAGTTTCACTTGACTTCTTATCATGCCACATACATCACACCCATCCCCGCTACCCGCTCTACTCAACACTCTATCTGTGACAAGCGCAGGACCTCAAAAGTTGATACCGAAAACAGGACCAACTTTTTGCTTGCAGACAACTCATTAAAATACAAAGTAATTTTCCACACCATATCACTATGCATGACACACATATATCAAAGATTTATGTGCGAACCGCCAAAAGTTTAAACAGCAAAATAAAAGCAAATTAAATACATTTTTGATTATGATTATGGCAATGGGGGGAAATGGAGGGGACACAGCGCTATGGAGCTGGATAACCCTAGTCAAAAAGCCAGTCAAGCTGAAAAACAGCTTCCCAACAACACTTGACACGGATATTTTATGTTTTCTTTGCGTCCCCTTGTTGTTGTTGTTCTTCTTCTTCTTCTTCTTCTTCTTCTTGTTGCTTGTATCTGCCTCTTGAAATGTTTTTACAGCTTGGTAGGCATATGCAAAATATGATTTGTGCTCCATATTATGTGTGTCTGAGTCTAAGGTTTGGCCCCCCGCTCTTGCTGGGATGTGGGGCAATGGGGAATATGGAATATGTGCCCAAATATTTGCACAGCCCATTTCAGAGCTGCACTCAAGCATTTCATAACTTTAGCAGGGTCTAAAAATCTTCACGAATTTTGGTTCCCCATTTCAATTGCAACCTTCATCATTTTTGATATATATTTTTTTTTTTCACTATAATCACAGAATTCACTATTATGCTGCGTCTCTTCTTTTTTCTTCTTTTTTCTTCTTTTTTCTTATTTTTTCTTCTTTTTTCTATCTGCCACTATCTTCATCTTGTGCCCTTAGATTTATTTTGCACTTGCCTGTGGCGCTCATGTCAGTTATGGTCACATTTTTTGACATTCATTGCCCTTTTTTTTTGGTATATTTTTTGTTGTTGTCCTGCCACAGCCGCCACTCCAAGTTAAATAGAAATGAGCGCATGAAGCGTGAAATTAAATTTGATAAATTCTATTTACGTAAAGCGATGCAAGATTTGTGTGCCATTTTCTATCTATTTTTTTTTTTACAGCTGGACACTTTTTGCTGATGTCGTTCCTAGGTCAAATTCTTAAGTGTATCGAATGATTTTTTCACGCTCCGCTGTACAGCACACAACTGGATAAGGAGTGCTCTGTGGATGAGGACGGGATACAAGTCTGAGCTGGTTTTTAATGTATGGGTCAGTGTTAAGGGTTTCGAAAATGATTTCTTAATAATAATATCGTTAGCTTGTTGTCAATATAGATTTAGATCAGATATGACTGAGCATTCAATTCTGACAATTATTTTATTCACTACTTTTAACTTTTTCTCGATAAAAACTGCAACTGAAACTGTTGAATAGTGAATCTTTACATTTGACTACATATTTATTAAACTTATTAATCTGTGATTTAACTTGCTGTTGCATAGATTTTCAAACTTGTTCTATACCCCAACTCCTGCTCACTGGTAAGCCTCTCTCGTCATTAAAGGCCACTTCTGCAATGTAATCTGCGCTGCAGCAACTCCAAGAAAAATAACATCAGCAATGACAACACCTTCAACATAAAATCAACGTTAAATCTGCTCGCTGAGCGTTGCTCAACTGAAAGTCCCATTGAGCTGTCTGCTGCAAGCAGTACGAATACGTTTGGCCCACTCATCTGTTTGCCACAACTGTCCAGCATTCAAAACAACAACAGCTGCCATTTGCTATTGTTGCCAAACTCCAGCAACAATCACAACAAAATAACAACAGCTTCCAGCGAACAATTTGCCAGTGTGCAGAGCGACAACCAACTCCATCCACCCACAACTGCAGCACCATCACCACCAACCAACACACATAGTATATGCATACATGTGCACCTATAAAGTCATCGTGCCCCCGCTGCCACCTGCCCTCTGCTCCCTTGGGGTCAGCAAGCAGAAGCGCTACATTTTGCGCTTTATGCACATTGTTTATGAATTTTCGCGTACAAAAGTTGGCCCAAACGATGTTGCCGCCTTGGTGGTGCTTGGTGGTGGTGTTTGTGCTGTTGAATGGTTTTACGATTATTAACCCATAAAGTATTCATTGAAGTGAGCTGAGTGCGCTGCCTTGCCTACCAAAAGGCAAAAGCCTGGCACGCAAAAGTGCAATAACAAACAGCCGCAACAGCAACAGCGACAGCAACAACAGCAACCAAATCTGCTACAAAGGCGCCACAAGTTGTAGTCAATCTCGCTATTACTCTTTCTCTCTCTCTCTATCTCTCTCTCATCATTTGGTTTGCATCCTTTTGCATTTTGGCTGGCTATGAGTCACTTTTTGACTGGACGGCCTCTTCAGCTGAGTGCCTTTCATTGGTTTCCATGTTACGCAGACCCTTTTATCTGCTGCTGCTGCTGCTCTGCACCCACTGCTTGCAACACTCCACCATTCGAGTGGCTTAATTTATGCAGCAGCAAGAAGAGTGAATATTAAAAGTTTTCAATGTTTTTTACCTTTTGAGACGTCTCTTTTGCTTGGGGTCTTGAGGTTGCTCCTGTTGCCCTTACGCCTGTGCGCTCCTGCGGCTTGCTTCATCTCCCTCTCTCTGTCGCTCTCGTTTACTGGTCGCGTGGGTTGCTGCCACAACTTCTGATTATGATTGCTGTTTGGCAGCGCATTCTTAATGAACAGCAGCCCAAGTGCCGGCCATGTTAATATGATGCATGAAGCAGGGCGCTGGAAGCATCGAGTGGAAGACTGGCGGCTGTCTCGGTTCCTGGTGTGTTCAACTTAAGTTGAACAATGTCTGCCGTCTTGTAAAGTCAATATAGTGATGTAGCTTAGCAAAAGCTCGCCACCTAAATTTGCTGTTATAGTTTGTGCAATAGAGAGCCAGAACTTTATCTAAAAATAGTCGATTTCAAAAATTAATAATGCAACATTTAAAGTTGGAAACGCAATTTGGACTCGATTTCTATGCCCCAAATGGCTTGTAGGGAAGAATCAAAACTTTCTACAGTCAAAACTTTGCCAAATGTAATCAGATTTTTAAAAACAAAGAATTTTTAATAATGTCACACATTTCTGAAAGGTTGTCAGCAGTTTTATATAGTTGTCATTATTAATATGGTCTTCCAGTTCGTGTTTTCTGTATATGAACTTAATTGCAAGTAATTTTGCTATAACCGATTCAATATTCAGAGTTATGCTCACCACACAAGTTGCACTTAGTTCCCCGGCCATTTAATTAAAGCGTCATAGCTCACTGCCAGCCACAAAAGTAGTCGCTCTATCAACCATTAACAAAAGAAGAGTTTACCCGGCCCCTGAAATGACGACCTCACAGTAACCGCAAACGACGACCACGCCCACTTTTGAACAAGACAAGTTCACCTTTTAATGAGGCAAAGAAGAGTTGATGCCACATAACGAGGCCATTAAATGTCATTGTGTGGGCTGATCTTTGCGTCTGTGGCACGCATTGACGCGTCGAGCTGATGGCACAAAGGACGACAGGACGTGCGACAGGAGTCGCGGCTTAGCAAGTGCTTAGCAACAGGATAAAGACAATGTCAAAGCCTGGGCAAAGCCTTATTGTTATTTTAATTAGAAAACTTAATGTCAGCTGGGTCCAGTCAGTTTTCAGCGTTGACTTCAATTAGTGGACTTTAATCGATAGCCCGTTTTCGACAGCTGCAAGCTGTCAAGCTAAACGAAGCATTGTAAAGCAACCCTCTGTAGATATTTATGATCTATTATTGAAGAAACTGAAGCGCTTCAAGAAAACTATGTGTGAAACTGTTGCAAAAAACAAGAGCAATTTTAGACGAACCACAGAAATTTACAGCTGGCGAGCAAAGCATGTATGCGGAAAAACACGAAACTCCCAAAAGTATGCAACACTTTAGTACAACAATCAGATGCACACACTAGCCAGGTGTTGGTGGAGGCAATGACTGAAGTCCGTCTTCAGTCAGGACGCAGGATGAGTGTTGGGTGGACAAACCGCAAGCTTGACCAGCTCGTTGTAAAAGTAGCATTTTCTTTTCTTTTTTTTTTTTTTTGCAGATTTTCAGTTGGTTTTCCTCTTCGCTCGTCTCGTTCTATGTACATGCGAAATTGTTTTATAGTTGCCCAGGAACGGTCAGTCATTGCGAAAGCAACAACAATAGCAACTGTATCAAATAAACGTCTCGAATGCAACGAAACTTGGATACCCTATAATACGAATTTTTTATATCATGAGTGCCTTAGAATTTCACTTATGAACCTAATCGATTAATTTATATTTATTTATAAAAACCGAGCAAAAATACAATACAATAATAAGTTTTTGTAAGAAAAATGTAAGCGATTTTATGTAGACTCTTAAACAAAAGTTTGTGAAAAGTAAATCTTCAAAAATCATTAAGACTTCGAAACAAAACTAGTAATAAAAGCTCCTCGTTTGGTTTCCCAATAATTCGGCGTTTTTTATTTAGTAATACTGAAAACTTCTCTTTTTAAATCCCAATTTTGAGTCACTAATAGTTATTATTAATATTTATGTTATCTATAGCCAGTTTTCACATTTCAAACCATAAGTTTTCTGGCATAACTAAAACACCCCTTGCAAACGGCTAAAACGTCTAAAGCGTTGAGTTTGTTTATGGCCAGCTCGTTGGACTGAAACGGATGTGCCTTTAAGTTGTATATCCGTTGGCCAAAACTGTAAATGCATGTGTGTGTGCCTGTGTGCGTGTGTGTGCATGTGTTTTCTATGGAAAGTTTTTCAACATGCAGTTTCCAGCGTTTGAAGCGTTTAACAAAGCATCGTAAATTGCATCAGGCGAGCAGTTAGAAGGCACCACAAGAAACAAACGAACCTTAAACTCAAACTCTTTACGTAGATATGTTGCAACATGAGGCCGAACTGTGCAGAGCGTCAGCATTTTATTGAGGTATTCTTGGCTCTCGTTTTTCCTGGCTGTATTGTCTATGTAGAGGGTAAACTTTTATTGTTCATCCATAGATAGCCCATGGTCTTAACCTGTTCGGAAATTAGATTACTTGGAACTTGGGTATTTCGATAGAAAGCCAATGTGTAAGCATGACAAAAGAATGGAAAATAGCACAATGCGGTTCTGCTAAAGCGGCTAGAGTGAGTTAATTGTGAATTGGAAATTGGAAATTTGGCTAAGGTATTTTGAAGTGAAACTCAACAATTATTGTAGTCTAGCTTGTAACTATGCCCAACACCATACAAGCAAATCTGTTTACAAAATCTTGTTAGACTCTTCACCTGAAATTAAATCATTTCGCTTCGCTTGCAGTAAGTAAGTTATTAAAAACGCAATGCAAACATTAAAAAAAAAATCGATGAGCAGATACCAGAGCCAGTCCGCAAAGACTGTAAGCAATAGAGTCATCAGGCACAGCTAGTCGAGGCGCATGCGCAGCAAACTTTAATTAAAGTCACGAGGAGCTAACGTTGTATTTTTCCTTCTTTCTTTTAATTACAAGTGGGCTGGGAAATGCATTTGATTGTACGATAGGCGTGGCTGTGTAAATAGCCAAGGCGGTGGCAGCTGCATGAATGCTTGGCTTATCAGCCGGGCAACGCCTGCCACAAAAGTGGGCGTGTGTGGTCATTCTTCGCGCCAAGTGCAAATTGCAATCGGGCTCTCATTCGCTCTCTGGGTCTCTTTGTGCAAATAAGCAATTATTTGGCTTAATAAGTCAATGGGGCTGGCAACCGGTCGCTTGGCATTTTTCATCGCCTTGACGCCCTGACTCTTGATTGCTGTACGGTCTAATAGAATTTTTCAGCTACCCAGCGCAGCGCCAGGCGGCAGCATCCGGCAACTTTGCTAAATAGTCCGCATAAAAGTTGTGCGCAACAAAGTTGAAGGCAAAAAGTAAATGAAGCCGCCGTCGCTGCCGCCACAGCCTCAATTTAAAATTAAGCTCATGAAAAGTAGTTAACCTCACGCGGGCCAAAGCCACCCCAAAAAAACAGACCCAGACCCAGGCCCAGACCCAGAGCCAAAGCCAAAGCCGTTAACTACAGCACAAAGTCAACGACGGCAGCGCTGACGAGTAGCGAGGATTGGCTCTTGTTCGCATTAAAGTAAGCATGAAATTAAAGCTAACCCCAAAAGGCGACTTGCAAAATAAACTGCAGCCCAGCACAGTCGCCGACGGTTCGAGTGGAGGGTTGCGGCTGGGGGTCTGATGTGCGAGGCGTGGCGAGGGTGAGGGTGAGGGGGAGGACGGCTGGTATCCTGCAATATTGTTGCATCAAATTAGCAGCCATGTTGAAGAAAAAGTAGCGCGATTTTTTGTTGTGCTTTGAACAAAACGTAAACAAAAGGAAAAGATAAACAACAATGAAGGAGTCTTGCAACATGCACTGTACGAAATTGTGGACTCGAGTAAAGTCGTTGTTTTTTAATTAATATTTTGAATTTTAAGTTAATATTATGTGCAATCAAAATCAACGATTACAATGTCCTTAACTTATAACCCTATGCACTGTAAATATTTTCCGATGTCGCGCTTTTCATTAAAGCTAAAGCGTCGCTTCAGTTTCCTTCCCTTCTTGTTTCCTAGCTGCACTCATTTGTTTTGTCTTTAATTTTTGTTTCTTGCAATATTTCAAAACCCCCACAGAAAAAGGGAAGCTGAAAAAGAAGACGTTCGTTTCCTTTTCCTACTTCGTGCCATTCATTTTCTTAACATCTTTTGGCTCCGGCGTTTTCATCTCTTTTATTTTATTTTATTTTTTTTTTTGTGCCATGGCTCCAATATTACAACACCCAAAGGTGTAATTGAATCAAATGAGCAAAAATTTCAGATTACTTGAAAATGTTGAGCGCCAAGACACGAAACTCATTTCGCACTGGGGGCAATCAACGGCAGACGGGTGAGGAGCAATTGGAGTCGTTTAAATGCAGTCGGATTTTCAGGGGGTTGCTTAATGTACTCTTTTCAGCAGACCCGTATCCTTATACCCGTACCAAAGTAACAGTTGAATAGAAATGGAGAAGAGTGTAATAAATTCGACAGTGCTCAGCAACTACTTGCTTCATTTATCATTATTTGATAGCACTTAAATACCTAAAAGATAATTGGTAAGGGTATATCACAATCGGTAGCTCGACTCAGACATTATTTAATGTCAAATGTTTTATTGCAAACTTTAAGCGTCTGCTGTCGAGAAGTCTAGCTAACGTTAAGGGTGGCATTTATGTAAATAATTGAAAATACAAATGAGCTACAAGTGTTTATATATCTGAATATGGCAGCTGCAATCAGTGAAAGTGCTAACCACAGGCGCCTGCCACATCCGGTGCGATACGGAAACGGAAGCACAGAACGTTAGATAACTGAACTAAGATCGAGGACAAATAAAAATAAAAAGAAAATACACTTCACGCACATATGCAAATAATGCCCAACACAAATATTTCGAGACAGAATTATGAATGGCCAAAGACAGCAGTGCGATTGTTAAGACAACAGCCACGAAAAAAAAGGAAGAATAAGAAAACTTGCAACAAAATGGAATTTAAGCTGCTTTTGCCAAGGGTTCTGGGATGGTATTTGGTGGGTGTGTGGCAGTAGTAGGGGTAGGTAGCGTCAGTCTGCTGATTTATGTGCACTGTTGAAGGTTCAAATAAGCGTTAAGTTTTCATTTCCGCTGGCGCCGCTGCTGCGGGAGGACCAGAAACAGTTACAGCAGCAGGACTAAAGTGAAATATCTGCACAAAAATGAAACTGAAAAGAAATATTGTTTTCTGTTGTTTTTTTCTTTTTGATTTTACCGTTCTTCTCTCTGAGTTTCCTGGGTCTTTTTTGCGGGCCAACAGAGCGCCACATTATTACAAAACAAATTAAGAGAAATGTTAAAACAGAGCACATGGAGCCAAGTTGAAGTTCAAGCGGATTTCATGGCGAGAGCTTCCGCATTTGGTAACTAGAAAATAAATTACAAATATTTCACGAAACAGGTAGACCAAAAAAAAAAATATATAATATAAAGCGAAAACGTTGCTAAGGAATTGAGCTTTGTTGCTCCAGAGTTCAATGAATGCTTGAGGAAATATTTTAAGGAACATCTTAAGAATTTAAAATAATTATTTCCACTCCGATTATCGCTGCCAAAATCTTGCACAAGCAGTAAGAAAAACAATGCAATAAATTAAAAGCAAATATTTCTCATTTAAATAGCTTTTCAACTGCTAAATTATTTGCCAACTTAGCGCCAACCCTTAGGTTTGGCCCCACCCCATCCCCCCAACCCCCACCACCTCAAAAACTCACTCAAAACGTTAATCAATGTTGATATGCAGAAAATGATATTTTTGAAGTTGAGTATTTATTGCGTTTGCAAACATTTTGTTGTTTTCTGTTTCAGTTTCTATTTGCTGCCGGAGTTGCTCAAGAAAGCGCAGCGCACAATGCGGCGTATGCGCAATTTATCAAACATAACAACGGCAATTAATTTGTGGACTGCCTTCAAGCTTGTTAAAAATAAACTTTTATAAATCAAACGTAACGAGCGTGTAACCCAGCGGACAGGTATAAAGTATAACAAAACGCAACTCTCCGCTTCCACCCCCCCCTCAACAGGGGGTTGTTTTTCATCAGGTGGTGGCTGCCCCCTTCCCTGCTGCGCTCCACAACTTTTCGAATAAAACTCAATGGAAAAATATTTACAATTGTGCGCCGCATTTTTGTTTGGCATTCGTGACTTTTGCTGTTTCGGCGTCTATGCTGCGTATGAGTTATTTATTTTTGAGTTATTGGCATTTGAACCATGGGTTTACATAAGGGGTGCTTGTTGCTGAAACGTGGACTGTTAATGCCTGTTCAAATCTTGTCTGAGACTTTCGTTTGCGTATCATTCTATAATAGACAGGAGGCTTTTTGTGCATTGCAGCTTAACAGAGCGATTACTTTATTATTTATTTAGTTATTGAATTCATTTAAACAACTTTTGTTGCACAACATTTTCAAATTCACCATCGTTAGTTAGTTATGTATAGTTCTTAATATCAAGTTGTATTAGCATCAGTGAATAGGATACTAATACGCTCAAAAGTGACATCAAATTACTGCGATCCACATTAAAGAGACCCAGGACGTTTATTTTCCAGGGATTGCGTGCCAGCTGCAATTGAAAGCCCTCAAACTGAAAAAAAGGTTGATTAAGTTAAGCCGTCAAGGATGTCAAGGATAAGATGATTGTAATATGACTCACTGCCTGCTCCAAGCGGGTATCCAGACAGAAGGCAATCGTTGGATACTCTTCGATTAGTTTGACCATTTTATTGTGCTGATCCTCAGCATAATATACGATTGAATTAGTAATGTGTGTGTCGACAAAATAGAGAACCAAGAGCAAAACGAGTATTACAGTATGCCAGCTCAACCAATCGATTCTCAACAGGCCGTACTTAATGCTCGCGTAGCCATAGAAAAAGCCATTGATCAGGGATATATCATATATGAAACACATAACGAGTATTTGGATTCCAAAGTTTTGAGTCATCTGCTGCACAATATTATGCAGTTGCGTCTGTGAGCGAGCCAAGCTCTCGAGGCGATTGGCCAACAATCCACATTTAAGGTTGCACTCGTCTCGGCTATGATCCTGCTCCAGTCGGTGGGTTTCAGCCAGAATCGAGCGCAACTTGTGATTGAAGAGTATATAGTGTGCGTGTACGGTTAACAGCAAGAAATATAATTGACCAAGAAGCACATTGAGGAATCCAATCATTACGTTAAGCAAAAATATGGTTATCGCTGCTGTGTGAGTATATTTCCCTTTCAGCGTATACATTGTCAATATCATATAAGTTGCCTCCGACAGAAATCCACTGATGGACTTGCTGATGACACCACGTCGCAATAATCGCATTACCTGTGGCTGCTGCAGAAACAAATGCCGATAGGTGGCTATCATTTGAAGGAGTCTCTTTCGCTGCCACCAGCGACTCAAGATGGTCAGATATACACACCCAATACGGATGCCGAGCGTCGTTAGGAACACCCACTCATGCAGGGGATTCTGGTGCGTGAAGAAAACCTTCCAAATCTGAGTTTTCATAAGCAGCGGCACTAAACCCAACAGAAGTATGTTCATAAGCGCCGCATAGATAGTCGCTGTTTTACTTAATCTCGCCCTCCACGTCGTGAAGTCTAACTCGAAGTTGATGACTCCAAAGAGACGGCCATAGTAGTAGTTTAAGCGCAACAAAAACTTGACCGCGTCAAACATTTTCAAACACTGAATTAGTTCTGCGAATGACGGAGACTGTCCTGGCTGGCAGCTAATGAGCAAGCATTTGCATTTTCGATGAGATCTGTGGATAAGTGTGATTTGGTCTAATGAACTGATGTTACAAGTAGTGTCAGATTAATGGGTTAGTACTAACGATGACATAACAATATATTTAGTTAATTAAACATGATATATTGAGTACACTCTTCCCTGCGGGTAACTTGCAGATTGGCATGCCAAATACCCTGCACCCTTACCTTGATGATGATCAATCAGTGGATCAACAATATATGAACGTATATTAAATATCAATTGGAAAGGTAAACACCTTCTGATTTGGTCTTTAATTCATAATAATGGATACATATGTATAAGTTATCGTGTACCCGTGACTTTTAAAGTTTTTAAATTATTATTACCCGCGTCTATATGGGGTTTCACTGTTATGTCAGGGAGATTCCCATCCCAACTGTATTATGCATATCCAGCGCTCTCGACTCTAGTATTCTTATTCAAACTAATTCCATTCAACTGTCAACGACAAACAAAAAGAAACTCATTTCATACATCAGTTTGCCATATAATGCGTGCATAAACCAATTAGTAAAACAAAATAAATATGTTTTGTCCATGACGAAGCGTTTTGAAGCACGCTTTATCCGTTTATCTCGGGGATTGCAATCGTGGCAGCAGGCAGCAGGCAGCAGCTATTCAGTTATTTGTATTTGTTATTTTTGGCGCACTGTCGATTCGCATTTAAGTGGATCGCACCGACAAAAACACATTCGAGCTGGCCAAAACAAAAGGCATTCAATTAAAATGTGCACTGTTTGCTGCTGCCGATGGCATAAAACATTTAATACAATTTACGCAATTAATTTTGGTGCAAGCAATGCAAACAGCAGCAAATCATTGGACAGAAGAGCGCAAAATAACGATATACATATGTACATATATAATATTTTAAAATGTTTGTACAAAATTCACAAAGCTGCTCGCAATCACAAAAAAACAAAACGATTAACTTTTACGCAATGTATTACAGTTTATACGCCGCATAAGTGCAACAAAAATGCAATATTAATGGGCGATATAAATGACAGATATAAAAACGCATTCGGCTATCACAGAACTGCAGCAAAAATAGTTTTGCCGTCAGTGCAGAATATTTTGGATAAAAACAATTTGCACAAATTGCAAAACCGAATATGGGCCAAAAACACAAAACCAATTTGTCGTATTGTTTGTCAATGGCCATAGAACTTCACATGGATGCTGAGCCCTGCCAATGAATGATGTTGAGTCATTCATCTTTCTGAATAGGTTTCTGCTGTGTGTGTGTATGTGTGTGTGTGTGTATTTGGGTCAACACAAATAATAACAACGAAATTGTTGTGAAAATATATGTGCTATTTTGTCAAGGTGTTTTTGTTTTAGATAACAAAACAAAAATAAAGAACATATAGAAATAAATATGCTTTTTACAAAACTGAAACTAAAGTTCAAAGAACAAGCTCATAAATATTGTTGCTTTAAAAGGACAAGAATAATAATATTGATATACTTGATTGCTAGTTTTATGACCATGATAAAATAGCCTAAGAATTATGACAGCTTATCAGACGTGTTACCTGGAAGAAGAAACTGAATATTCTTACTAGACTCTTAGCAATGTTAAGAGACTGAGGATCTTAAGAATTGTTGCGATTATTTGAGATCTTCCCCGTTTTCTTCGCCCGATGGCTATCTTTATAGAGCGCTAACAGACTGTTGCCATGGTTAAGCCTTCGTCTGGCCACCTGCTGCTTACCTTGAAACAATCGCAGTGACTGAAAAGAGCCTGTGACATGGCACGCCAGTGGGGCATCAATCAATCGATGTGCAGTCGAGTGTAAGGCATGTTGTTGAAGATACTTTAATTAAAGCCACCAAAGCTGAGGCCGCATTATGCATTGCGATTGGCGAATAAATCTTTTCGCGCCTCGACACGAGACGCATTCAAAATGCTAAATTAGTAAAATGTCACTTTCGCTTTCAAGTTGCTGGCTGAGATGCAGGCCAGAGAATGTCTTCAGGGCAGGGAATTTTGTTGTTGTTGTTGTTGTCGGTTGTTGGTTGTTTTTTGGTGATCAAAGTGAACCGCCGACAGAGGCGGCAACCACATAAATTATCGTTGGCTAAGCAGGCACAGACAGGAGCGGGCTGGGGGAGCCGAGTGGATCTTCTGCTGCCTGTTGCGAAATGTTGCACATGTGGCAAGCAAAGCATTGACATACTTCAAAGTGTTTGCTCACTGCATTGTTGCACAGCAAACTGCGTAGATGGGGGCAGCAGATACTCCTGAAATAAATAGTGTCTGTCTGCTATTTAATTTTAGTTCCAATTTAGGTCTACGATATGGCATCTTATAAATATTTGCAACACTTTGACTAAGTTTGAATTTTATACGCATCTGCATTTGCATCTCTTTCTGCATCTGTATTTGTATCTGTATCTGCATCTGCTACAGGCGCCAGTGCGCATAAAATGAAATTCCTTATCGCCGGCGCTCTGTAAAACCTTGTTTTTTTTCTTTGCCTCACTTTTTTTGTTTTGCATCTGTTTAGCTGCTGTCGGGCCATTTGCTTCCTGTCACAAAGGCAACAGTAACTGTTGCACCAAGTGGTCCCTGACCAGCCTCAAGCTGAGTGAAGCACTGAAGCTTAAGCAGACACCGCATGGATTGAAGTTTTAAAATTGAATTTTTTATGCTTTGCTCAGGAATTTCATTTAAATTTTGCTTGTTAAATGCAGTTGCTAAGTGTTCCATAGCTACGTTCGCAATATTGAATAGAAATTGTTCGAAATAATGAGTTGAAATGAAGAACACAGATTTCATCAGCTCATATTTCACTCTTGCAGCCTCGAACTATCAATAATGTGTATTATTGAAGATGTAACTTGATAAGTTGGCAACACATATTCAAGAAGGTGGCATAAAAGTCAGAGAAAGTATATTTTTAAGTATATTTTTATCTAAATTATCTTAGCTGGTCCAATGCAGTTTCTGAATGTTCCGTAGCAATGATTATGATTATTTACGTTGCATATAAAACTGTTCGTAATAATGAGTTAAAATAGCAAAAGAGACTTTAACTTTTTGTCATTGATTTTTGTATTATTGAAAAGGTAGTTTGAGAACTTTCCAAGTTGTCATTTAAGTTGAGAAATTATTGAATTTGTCTGCTAGTTTAAACATTTACGAGTTGCCTAATCAAATGTAAGTATCTTTTTATTCTAAATATCTTTTCCATTAAACAGCAGACAGCAGTAGCTGCAATTGAGATACTCACCTTTTGACCTACACACAGATTGGGTGTCTAGCCAACTAACTTCTTTATATGTGTGTGTATAAAAAGTAACTGCACAAGTTTTTTTTGGCCACACTCACATATCCGCAATTTTGCACCCATAAGGCAATGCCAAACTAATTTAGATTCAATTAATTAACTGCACACATTGCGCTGCGAATGTGAATCTCAATTTCTAACCCAATTCACAATCGCAATCGGGTCCGCATCCGTTGGCGGTTGGCCAAAATCGTCGAAGTGCATTTTGCCAGTATTTACCCCAGTCGCGATCTGCACTTCAGTTCCAGTTTCTACTCTGTCTGGTCGGGTTGAGATTTAAGCGATAAGCGACTGCACCACACTGCCAATTGGAGCAACAGCGAATTCTCATAAATGTATATACATATGTATATATATATATATATACATATATGGATTTGCAAGAGAGAATCTTTCGCGCACTTGGCACACATTTTCAGAGCTGTCTGTGGCCAATTGGCAGACATAGCTGCCAATTGTATCGATAAATATCGCAGCTGGACCCCTCCGGGCTTGGACTCTTGGCCGCGGCTAATAAAATGCTTGCATGCATAAATCTTGAGCTGTTTATTGGCCAAAATGCATATCTGGCACTTGTATCTGTAACTGTTTGCCATTTGCCGTATTGCTTCCCATTGAATTGTGTGCTAATGCTTCGCAATTCGTTTTATTCTATGTGGATCGATGGAGTGAAAGTGCCATAATTGACAGAATGTTAGCCAGTGAAATCGAAATAGTCATTTTATAAATATGAAAAAATCTATTTTTATATATATGTATCTGGTAAAATCAATCAAAAATTAAGCATAGCGTATTTATGCCATATTCCTCGTCAGTGTTAAGTGGCTTTAAGAAAGCAAAGAAAAAAAAAATAGACAAAACTTTGAGATAATAATTACAAACAAACCGCGCAAAATAGGCGAAAATCATTCAGCAAACAGCGTAAGGCAGCATATCAAAAACTTTTGCGTAAAACCCATTTAAACTTTCCAACAACTCATGCCGAGCAGTGAGTGCATGGATGCAGTGCAGCAGCAGCAGCAGCAGCAGCTGGAACAACAGCTGTGTAAAGGCAAAAGCAATCTGCGGCTGACAACCAAACGCTTATTAAAATAGCAAAGACGCCTGACCGACCGAGCGACCGACTGCCAAATGAATGGGGAGTAGCCTCGTTGAGTTGGAGACATGATGTACATGACGATGACGATGGACGACGATGACGCCGGACATCGTTGGCCAGTTGAGTGACCAGTGTGTAGACGTAAGTGGAAACTTTTCCACGGTACACTTGATGCTTGATTAAAGCCTCAAAACGTCTTCCTCAACGTGGCAGCTACCCACTTGAGTGCATATTTCTATGTACAGCTAAAGGAAAAAAAGAAATAAATAAAAAATAATAATAAAAAAGTGGCCCCGTATTCGTCTGCGTCTCCATTTAAATGTTCATTTGTTATGCTGTCTTCGGGGCCAACAAGGCAGAAGATAATGATTATGATGATGATGATGATGAAGAACATCAGCTGCAAGTGCTGCTGTTGTTGTTGTTATTGTCAGTGTGTCTGTGGCTGCCACTGCCACTGGCAGGCAGCCAACAAGTGTCTGCAAACACTTCCACACTGCAGCCAGTTGAGAGGCGCCGCCGGCGTTGTCTGCAACAAGCCGCTGGTCTTATAGAGTCGGCTCCAAGTGGCTGCCGGTTCTGCGCATGCAAATTACTTTGGCCACAATGTTTTGATTTTATTCGCATTTGATTATTTTCTTTTTCTTTTTTGTTTGCAATTTCAACAGCATGCCTGGCGCTCTACTAAAGATTTCTTATGCGCAAGCCTGGAGTGTGGAACAACAACTGAGCAGCTGTGCGTGGGATTAGGCCTAGAAGCCGTTGTCATCCTCGTCAGCGTGGTCGCGTGGGATTTCTTTAGGAGTAGCCAAGAGTGTGCGTGACATGTGTTCCAAAGTGCCGGAGACACTGTACGCATTAACAACTTTTTCCACTCTGCTGGCAATTTGCATGGACTGGACACTGTGGTCTCATCAAAAGTGTGCCAGACGTGTTTGCCTCTGGTATGCATAGAACAAAACATTTGTTACCATGTAATACCGCTTGCGCTTAATGGCCAAGCATAATAAATAAATTGTAAACAGTTAAAACTGTATTCACAGGGCTTGCATTAACTGGAAATTTAATTTCCTTTGCAAACCACAGCGCTGACGCAACCACGGAAATTAACTAAACCTCGAGTTGGACACTCGAGTCTTAACTAAATCTCTGACAGCTACAAAAAAAGAAAGAAAAACCAGCAACATCTTACATATTCCCCACCTGCCTGCCTTTCCCGGCCATACACATCCCCCCAATTAATCCAATGCTTAAAGACAGCTTACAAAAAAAGCAAGAGAAAGATGAGAGAAGCTGAAGCTATGCAGACAATCTGCGCCTAACGTTTTATACATTCCAGGGAAATAGAAGAGGCAGCTCTTCTTCATTTGGCTGATAGGCTGTTGGGCGCTTAGTTGCAAAGTTGCACGTTGCTCGTTGCACATGGCAATGTTGCCAGTTGCTCGTTTCCCAGCAAGGAAGACAAACGCATGATCAAATGTCACAATCAATTTCAATTTGGCGCTCGAATTGAGCTTCGTTAGCGGCAGCTGGCAAAGAAAACGAGCTGGCTGCCAGTTTGATTCCAGGCACAGGAGGATGCCAAGCGTATCCAAAGTCGAAAGCCAATGCCAAAGCCAAAGGCAAAGTCGAAGCCAACTTGGCTGCCACTTTTTCTAATCAACCAAAAAACCTGCGCGAGCTGCTGTAATTTAACTAATTTGTATCTGTGTGTGCTTTGCAGTGCCTTTGTCTATGTGCGTATTTGTGTGTGTGTGCATTCTACGTTGCAAGTCTCAATTGTCAAGTGGCAGCTATATTGCCAACTATGTGTGTAGAAATTCCACATTTCTTGCTTCTTTATAGTTTTAAAGTTAAAGTAAATCATTAATATATTTTAGTGGGTTGATTTGGGCTTAAATCACTTGGCTGTTGCCAGATAATTGGATTGGGATTGGAAATACATATATCGGAGTATATAAAAGATATTTTATCTGCAACTAGCAAAAAACCTATTTAAATTATAAGAAGTGCTCACAAAGCAATTAAATAAATTGTACAGAATTTTAGAGAAATATTAAAAGTTATTTTCATAGATTTGGGAAGCATAATTTAATACACATGAAGGTATCCACTATGTGTATAAATATTTATGTAACTGTCTTGTTGCCTCATCCCACAAATTCATGCCATCGAAAATAGTTTCTTCTACTGATCAAGCTGTGTAACCCTCTTTGTAAGTGTATAAAAAGCTGCTATTTCCATTTCAAAGTAGTTTGCTGACCAATTCGGAGAGAAAATGCTAATATCGATAGTGGAATTATATGTGAGTGCGCTGCCTTTTGCCACGCCTTTTAGGGCGCACAATCAAATGTCAATTATGCAGATTTTATGCAGTTAGCATTGAAAAATACTGAAAAACTTTGTTTGCCAGCACTTTTGCTTTTTGTCCTGGCACTGTGCTCCAGAGTCTTTTGTTCGTTGTTTACCAGCGTCTAGACGTTTATTGTGATTTGGCGTGGGCTTCCTGAAAACGCATTGTTTGCTAGTTGGTCCAGGGAGCAGAACAGTTGATAAAAGCGGTAAACTCGTTTTTTGGCAAATGACTGGCTGAAACTGTTTCGAAAATCGCTTGGTAAACCAAACAATGCTACAAGTTTATAATTGTAAGTGCATTGTGTGAAAAGTTTCTTTTTTGGCAACATTAAAAGACTTTTTGGTTTAAGATTATGAAGTGTAAAGTGAAGCTAAGAAAGTTTAAGACTGCTACTCGCTTCCAGTTTTCAAAGTGTTGATTTGAAGTGAAATGATCTTTTAATGGCTTAGTTTTGATAAAGGAATTTGGTTTTAAGTATTTTGAACTTGTTTATCTTTGCAAAATTCGTATTTTCTATATAATATATAAAACTTTTCATCCCTTGCTGACAACCGCAGAGCCTAACCCGAACTAAGGCTCTATACACAATATATTTCCAAACTTATGCGTCAAAGTCGTTCTGACTTAATTTAACTAACATTTAATACATTGTCAGAAACATACCTCACTTGTTTGTACCTTTCACTTTATTTGCATTTCCCAAGTGGTTCAAACCGAGCAATCTAAATGAGGCACCTGTGCCAAAAACTAACTGCTCACTGTACGCATTTCACTGAGTTATTGCTGAAGAAAACCGCTTCCAAGAAACTATGCAAATAACTTGAGGGTAAGCCTTCTGCTTGAGACGACAAGCGATGCTTTCGCATTTATCTGGCTGGCTTGGCTTTGCTTCTGGAATCCCCACATGAATAATTACAGCGCAGCCAGTTCATTTAATTTTCACTTTCAGTCCAAAGGAATCCCTAAGTCAAACCCTTTCTTTTGGGGGTGTGTTTGGCAAGAAGCGGCACATGAATAAAAATATTTAATGAAGAAATTTATAACCAACTTTCACAAATGGCAGCAGCAGAAGTGGCAGCATTTTAAAAATTATGAACATTAAATGCAAATTAAGCTAATCAATTAAGCCGTAACGAAATTTACCCAAAAACAGGCAATGCTAGAGTTCAAAGTACCCGGCACACATTTCTGGGCCATTTCACGTTGTGCAATTAGGCAAGAAATGAGTGGCTGAAAGTCGATAGCCAACGCCAGTGTTGCCATTCCTCTTACCCCAAACAGCAGCCCTCTGTAATGACCGATATTAATGATTAAGTACAAAGGAGGGGGTGTGAGGTGTTTTCAGTTGCGTTTAGTGGCATGCAATGCCAACCCTTTTGCTGTCGTCATCATTGTCGTTGCGTGTTCCTCTGGAATTTGTGCGAATTCGACAGTGAGTCGGGCCCAATTATTATAGGTCAGTATTGCGTTGGGTGAACCCCCTTTGATGCTTGCATTGCTGACTTAATGACTGGATATTAATTTGACTGGCATTATAGCTACAACTTCTGACAAATTGTAGTCGATTAGCCGTTGGGCTACATAATGCTATGGTTAAAGCGAACAATGACGAGTACATGGATAGTATGATTCTAAGGTGATTCAACTGGAGCTTGGCTCGTTAAAAGCAATCTTAACTGCTTGTCATTAGTTCGATGGACAAATTGACTGCGTGTGTGTGTGTGTCTTTCGGCTGACAAGTTATCTATAGATACAAGTTCCGAACGCTGTTGAAGGATGTTTGTTGATTGCTTGTCCATTCGTCTGTATGTATGTTGATTGCTTATCATCCATCAACTGTTCAATGTTAAGATGTCTTGGGGAATAATAACCATGAATATGCATACTGAAAATAATAATAATCTTAAGAGTTTAAGTTACTGGTTAAGGCAACTCAAATAAGTTAACAGAGTGCAAATTAATTTTATGGATTTAAGGCTGCTGTAGTAGGTATTTAATTTTAAATGCTCAGCAAAAACATTTTAATATATTGAGATAAGCCTAAATCCAAGTTATTATCCACATTATTTAAACCAACTCAAATTAAGCACGCCAATGGATTAGGTTAGCCTGCACAATATTTATATAATAATACATATTTGATGCTATCCATTTATCATCTATGTTGGCAATCAATTACGTAAGCGGTTTTATGGCGCCATTGCAAGTGCCAAGGGGTATTAACCCAAGCCCCGTTTTAAGTTTAATTGGCCAAATAATAGTTGTCGTTTCTGCACTGAAGCCAAAAATCGCACCATGAAATTTTAATGGGCACCTCAAACGAACTGTAAAATTTACCAAAATCAACAATGCGATAGTAAAAATTGCGACAACCGCTGGGTCCTTCGGTTTGAATGGGCCTAATCAAATTAAGTACTAATCCTTGGGAAAACCGCGAATAATTTCAAACGATTGTAAGTAAATTTCCCAAAACAATTAAATGTCACAACTCAGAATTTCCGACGAAAGAACAGCTGTTTAACTCATAGTGTGTGTGTGTGTGTGTATCAGAGAGAGAGAGAGAGAGAGAGAGTGAGAGAGAGAGAGAGTTTGCTGTGAGAGGAACCTGCGCAATGAGAGCAGAGTGAAATGGCAAACGTTGCTTTTTATAGCATGCGATAAATGGACTTGTCGCATGCGTTAGCACCTGTATTTTAATTACATGGCCAAGACATTTGCATATGTGAGCATGTAAGAGTTGAGTTGGCTAAAAGAAGAAGCTGAAGGCGAGGAAGCAGAAGATGGTCATAAAACCAAGACAAGTAGCCATAATGACATGGCCCATCTGGTCAGGGCTAGTAGTTTCAAAGTGGTTGTACAACTAAGCAACTACCCAAGGATAATCCATTTACCAGTGCAAAATTGTTGCACACCAAGTATCTACGAGTGGTTGTTGAGGGTGAGGATGCAGATTGGGTTGGGGTGATGCTAAAGCAACTTTTGTAAGCAACAAGGTTGCATGTACGCTGAGAAATTGTTTTATTACCAAGCGTTGAGAGCGTGTTGACTGAAAAACAAAGGTGCGCACAATAAATTACATTGTTACACGGAACTTGGCAGTGTCTGCAACGGGCACCAGCGGACACGCGACAGGCGACGGACACAGGACGGACGCAGGAAGTCAGCAACAAGCGTCACGTTAATGAAAAGGATTTTCTCCCATATGTCTGCAGTTAGTTGCCAACTCACCCAGC
Organism: Drosophila nr. perissopoda 5 BK-2023a; assembly: GCA_035044105.1. Taxonomy (NCBI): domain Eukaryota; kingdom Metazoa; phylum Arthropoda; class Insecta; order Diptera; family Drosophilidae; genus Drosophila; species Drosophila nr. perissopoda 5 BK-2023a. The sequence goes on along the minus strand of JAWNMK010000639.1, from coordinate 1,845,409 downwards.
CAGCCAGCCAGCCACCATCTCCCCCTTTGTTCACCTTTCGCCCTTCCAGTCCTTGCATTATATTCCGTGTGTGCACTTGAAATGACTTTGTCCTGAGGTTATTTAAATATTTAAGGGCCGGCACATTGAAGATTACGCTCTTGGCTCTGAACTAAATGCTAAATGCGCTTTGATGTTTTAGCCATTAGTTGAGGTTTAGACTTTGCGTAAATAACCAAAAGATTCATTAGAAAGTGTCACTTTATAGCCAACTCATTTTTGGGGTTTGTTCTTAGTTTTGTGGTTAGTTTCTGGGCGGATGCTGATGATACGGCTGATGTCTGTGTGCTTTGAGTGAAAGTGTCATAAGTCATCTGTGCAAACTGAGGTTAACCAAGTTCCATGACGGCCCCAAAGTAAGCAGAAAACGCCGGCTCTAAAGTGGGAATGGTTCCGACTGTGGCTAAATTTTTTTTTTGAATTTGAGACGAGCTCAATTAAAACAGGAAACATTAATTATTATTACATAGTAGCATCGCTTTTGAAGATAAGTTGAGTTTTGACGAAGTTATGACATTTTGAAGTTTCGACCTATGCCCATACACCGATATATCGATTTTCGGGCTATAATTTTTACTTGTCTTCCGACCTCAAATTTCGTTTTCAACTTTAAATGCACGATTGATTAAGGGGCAAAACTATGATCAAAAAGCCCTCGCTTTTTAAAATCAGTTGAGTTTTGACGAAGTTATGGCATTTTGAAGTTTCGACCTATGCCCATACACCGATATATCGATTTTCGGGCTATAATTTTTACTTGTCTTCCGACCTCAAATTTCGTTTTCAACTTTAAATGCACGATTGATTAAGGGGCAAAACTATGATCAAAAAGCCTTCGCTTTTTAAAATCAGTTGAGTTTTGACGAAGTTATGGCATTTTGAAGTTTGGAGCTATGCCCATACACCGATATATCGATTTTCGGGCTATAATTTTTACTTGTCTTCCGACCTCAAATTTCGTTTTCAACTTTAAATGCACGATTGATTAAGGGGCAAAACTATGATCAAAAAGCCCTCGCTTTTTAAAATCAGTTGAGTTTTGACGAAGTTATGGCATTTTGAAGTTTGGACCTATGCCCATACACCGATATATCGATTTTCGGGCTATAATTTTTACTTGTCTTCCGACCTCAAATTTCGTTTTCAACTTTAAATGCACGATTGATTAAGGGGCAAAACTATGATCAAAAAGCCCTCGCTTTTTAAAATCAGTTGAGTTTTGACGAAGTTATGGCATTTTGAAGTTTGGACCTATGCCCATACACCGATATATCGATTTTCGGGCTATAATTTTTACTTGTCTTCCGACCTCAAATTTCGTTTTCAACTTTAAATGTACGATTGATTTAGGGGCAAAACTATGATCAAAAAGCCTTCGCTTTTTAAAATCAGTTGAGTTTTGACAAAGTTATGGCATTTTGAAGTTTCGACCTATGCCCATATGCCCATATACTGATTTTCAGGCTGTAATTTTTACTTGTCTTCCGACCTCAAATTTCGTTTTCAACTTTAAATGTACGATTGATTTAGGGTCAAAACTATGATCAAAAAGCCCTCGCTTTTTAAAATCAGTTGAGTTTTGACGAAGTTATGGCATTTTGAAGTTTCGACCTACATATGCCCATATGCCCATTTACCGATTTTCAGGCTTGAATTTTTACTTGTCTTCCGACCTCAAATTTCGTTTTCAACTTTAAATGTACGATTGATTTAGGGTCAAAACTATGATCAAAAAGCCCTCGCTTTTTAAAATCAGTTGAGTTTTGACGAAGTTATGGCATTTTGAAGTTTCGACCTATGCCCATATGCCCATATACTGATTTTCGGGCTATAATTTTTACTTGTGTTCCGACCTCAAATTTCGTTTTCAACTTTAAATGCACGATTGATTAAGGGGCAAAACTATGATCAAAAAGCCCTCGCTTTTTAAAATCAGTTGAGTTTTGACAAAGTTATGGCATTTTGAAGTTTCGACCTCATGCCCATATGCCCATATACTGATTTTCAGGCTGTAATTTTTACTTGTCTTCCGACCTCAAATTTCGTTTTCAACTTTAAATGTACGATTGATTTAGGGTCAAAACTATGATCAAAAAGCCCTCGCTTTTTAAAATCAGTTGAGTTTTGACAAAGTTATGGCATTTTGAAGTTTCGACCTATGCCCATACACCGATATATCGATTTTCGGGCTATAATGTATTTACTCTACTCCTTCAGGTTAACTCTACAATTTTAGTCAAGCTTCATGAAATGTAAAATTTCAAGTCCAAGCAATCGAAACCAAAATAAAATCAAAATATGTTTAGAAGGATTTAAAAAAAATCAAAATCAAAATTCAACATTTCTCAATAGAAAATATATTTACAATTAACTTAAACTCGACTGGTTATCTCTGAAACCCGTTAACAAAATGGGATCCGTAGTGAGTGAAATGCAGCAGCCGAGTGTGTTTGTCAGCATGGACTCGCCGGCGTCGCAGTTTGTACACCAGACGATCAATGAAAACAAAGTGGTTATCTTCAGCAAGAGCTATTGTCCTTACTGCAGCATGGCCAAGGAGCAGTTTCACAAGCTGGATGTGAAGCCCTTTGTGGTGGAACTTGACTTGCGTAGCGATGGCGATGAAATTCAGGCTGTGCTGGGCGAGATGACAGGAGCTCGGACAGTGCCGCGTTGTTTCATCAATGGCAAATTTGTGGGAGGTGGCACCGATGTGAAGCGTCTCAGCGATCAGGGTATATTGCAGAAATATTTCCAGTGATAAACGACAGACAAACACTTTGCGGTTAGAAGTTTCGTTTAACTGGGAAATAAAAACGGTTCATTTATCGAAAAACTACATAAAAAACATTTTTTATTCAGACCAAAATCGCTGGAACGACTACTTAAAAGGCAAATATCACTTTCACAGCACAAATCGATGAGCCAAATTACGCATACGACACGTGTGTGCAAATGGTATATGGCTTTTTATTGTTAACGCTACACCTGCAACAAGACAAGCAGAAAATTGAACAATTTAATAGAACAGTCAACTGCAGATTGAGCGATTGAAATTGTCAACAAATTTCAACAGCAATTTGCCAAATTCAATCAATTATTTGGTTATTTGGCTCAAACAACTGGCCTTTGAGTTTGACGTCAGTCTAGACCACGCGACGACTGGGAAACTTATGAACTGGGTGCAGTCGAGACAACGCGACGTATGCGTGATATGAAATGAATTCAATTTTTTATTTTTTCATTTTGGCCTCATGTAAGTTTAATGACAGTCTGGACTGACGGCCAGCCCCTGACCGCCTGACGTTCACCCTGAGCTGAATACGGCATGTAAATGTGCTCCAGAGTACTTTTTAAAATGTAAAAAAATTGTGACACAAAGATGCCGAGCTTCATTCATTGTTTATTGCCATTGCCTTTGCCAGTTGACAGGCGAGGCGCGCGAGTCTTTTGCAGGATAAGAAGAACAACGGAAGACTCTCGTCTGGCTACATTAAACATGCACAAAAAGGCTGTGCATCCTGCATGCAGGTGTACGGTAACTGAAATGCCATCCACACGCTTTGCTACCGCTTGCCTTAATTGTTTTGCCGTTCCTTACAATCAGAATCAGTACGTCAATCCCCACCCGGATACAACAACTTAAGCATCATATTGAGCAGATAAAGGCAGCGTTGTGCCTTTGTTGTTGCCACTGCTGCGTTATTGTTGCACGCCTTTTGTACTGCATAAATAAAGCCGCTCGGCATTTTCAGTTTGCCTCAATGCAGGTGGTGAAAAAGTTTCAGAGCGTTGGACTTATATTATTTGCTGCCTGTAGAAGAAAATGAGCTGAACATACTTATAAAAACATATTTAAAAGAATATCGCTTAAGCTCTTTAAAAAATTGATCTGTTTTGGAAAACTTAGTAGAAGTGTTTGAGTCGATGGAGTTCCCTGCTCAAAGTTCTAAGTTGAAAACCTCATTTTTCCCTTTTATTACGAACAATTGTCTAGATAAAGTTCATCGAAAAAATGTCCATTCCTTATCCGCAACTGCTTACACTCGTTCAATGCACATGTCAAGTCATAAATACGCTTTTCTATCCACTTTATTGATAGTGGGTATGAAGCACGCGTACTTCCTGCACTTGGCTCTTGGAATTTGTAATCAAAATTTTGGGCAAAAGCCGCCAAAGCCAAAAACTAATAATAAACGCTTAATAAATCGTCTATCAAAAGCCTGGCTGCCAGAGTTGCCGCTGCACTGCGCACAATGCAGGCTATATATATGATATATGGTCTAGCCAATGTCTGTCCGCTTTCAATTCCAACCTCAACTCAAAGCCAACTCCCCCACATTGGAGCCCGGTGTTTGTCCAAACTGAAAAAGTTCCGCAAAAAAAAAAACAGCACACAAACTATGCGTGCTTTTATTAAAACCGCAATTCAGTCAAGCGAAAGAAAATCGACTAATAAAATTTTAGCGTTGTCGAAAATGGAGTTGAAGCCATGTTAATTGTGGGCGTGGCTGGGCAAAGAGTGAGTCTAGTTTTAACGCCAGCATAAATCATAAATGGTAATCACATTGTTTGACAAACAAAATTAGTAAAATTGCCGAAGTAAAAAAACCTGTGAACGGAGTAATATCCTGTGATTGGCTTGCGATATAACTTTATTTTATTTGATCTGTATTTAAAATATATGCTTGAAAAAGAAATACGAATATCTCATATTTTAAATAAGCAATAGTAGCTTATATTATATTATTATAAATCAATAATTGAGACATAACCCTCTACCAATCATATTCTTATAGCTTATAGGGTATGTGGGCACTAACGCAACGTGATATTGTCCATTAAAATGACCATGAAATGTCTGGTAGCCAACTGAAAAGGATTGACCATTAGCATGGCCATAAAACTAGGCGACAATGTTGCATCGACATTTAATTGCGTCGCTAATTGAAGTGAGGCAGATAGTCAAACAGATACGAGTAAATCTAATGTCGCAATCAAAATGTAAAATGCCATTTTTATTGTGTTTGTCAAACGGTTGGCATCGTCAATGCCAAAGCAAATTAAAACCGAGTTAACGCCGGCAACTGAATGAATTTATGCACAGGCAAAATGCTGGGGCTGCATAAAAATGTTCCAAGCAACCACCAAAAAAAAAACAAAATACTCACAGAAATAGCAAAATTCCAAAATTATGGCCAAGTGCTGGATCGTAAAAAAAATTTCCATTGCAGTTGTAAATGCTCCGTGCTGGTGGCAAGTACTACAAAAATATGTATGAATGTATAGCCATAACGAGTTTTTACGCTTGATAAGTCAGACAAAACAGAGAAAACAAGGAAACTTTGTATACAACTGCTGTGGCAACATTGTGTATTCATAATGCCTGAAGTGTGAGTCCCGAAATGGTCGTCAGTTAAAGCTTTGCTTAGCACTTCGTTGCATACTAAGTTATTGCAGCTAAGTGGCAGAGAGAGTGAAACATTACGATGTGCTTTGAAAAAATTAGCCTATTCTATCAATTCATAAATTGTTGTACGTGATAAGTTATATTTATGAAATGATTTTGCGAAACTGAGCAAAAGTACAAAACGCAGGGCTTGAAAAGAATAAGTGCGTTGTTAAGCCCTTTGATTAATGTGTTTCGCATAATTGTGTATACAAACTATGTACACATATGTATGTACATATTATATATGTACATATATTATTTGAGTGACCATCGCATGCCATGTAAAATGCGAGACACACCAGGGACGCCAATGCCCATGTTGAAATGGACCCCCGACTTGAAGCATGTCCAAACGAAGCAAGCCCAATGCTTTTCCCATACTAACCATGTATTTATAGCTATGTATATAGCATATAGACATACATATGTACAGGTGTAGTGTATCCTGTTGCTTTCGTGTTAACAGCAACAGCAACAGGAACTGAAAAGAACGATGCAGCAAGGACCAACAACAACAACAACAACAAACTGGACAAGTTACAATGTCACGCACACAAACTTCCTGTCATTCTAGCGTTTATTTCCTCACTACGTTTTATATATATATATTTTTTTTTATCGCATCCTTGTTAACACGTGCGTTTCTCAATTGTTGTTGCTATTATTATTGCTAGTATTGTTGTTGTTGTGTGTGTAACGTTGCAGTGCGTCGTGCTGGCCGTGCCCCAGGCTATTCAAGTTTATCAACGCAACGATCTTTGTTGGATGGGTCGGGCAAGGTTTCGGCTTGAAGTCTAGTGTAAAAACAAAGAAATATCTACAACAATAATATAATTATATGTTTGCATGACATGTTACGTGCAACTGTCGCTTTGAAAAATTTTAACACATTTTGTTCCAACAGGACTGGGCATGTTGCGTGATGATACTGGCGATTGAGAAACGAGAGCTTAATTTCCTTAATTCCATTTAATATATCCATACATAATTTGTGCATTAACATTCAGATATCAAAAGAACTTTAGCTATAAATTTGAAGCCACAATTTAAATACTCAATTGCTGAGTTAGCTGAAACTAATCAGAAAATTTGTGTGGAACTCCCAGGCGTACCATAAGATAAGTATCACAAGTCTTACCCTCCTCGGGCCCCCAGAGTAATTTCCAATGAGTAATTTGATACCGTGCGATAGCTTTTTGGCAAAACTTTTGGATTTGAGGCCATTAATCAATTAATTAAGCATCTTATGAATATTTCACCCACAAAGTGGGAAATTGGCATTATAATCGCCGGGGAGCGGGCATAAAATTCTCATGCTGGCAGTCGAGCCACGAGGAGTTACCTTTTCGCGGGCCACTTAACAATGCACATGAATATTTAATGCAAATGGCGAATATCTGAAAGTTATGTGGCTTGGGTTGGGTTCGCCTATGAACCGAGTAGTCCTGGGAGTAGACTGAGTGCCTGAAGCTGCCCAGGAGCCGTGGAGCCTGTGCCTCGTCTCGGCATAATCGAGCGCATGATGATGGTGATGACGAGCTGCTGTTGACGCAGGATAATAAGTGGAAGCCATGCACAGAAAGGGATAATGACTTGAGCCCCACTCCACAAAAGGAGTTGATGAAAGCGCCAGCATCAAGCGAAGGCGATCCACCATCTTCCTAAGTAAGAACAAAACTTTATGACTAATTAATTAGATGCGCTATAAAAATTTTCGTTTTTCGCCGTTCCACGGTAAACTTTATGCATTTCCGAACTGTGAAAAATGAGCGCCAGCAAAAAATAATTATTTAAACACAGAGCGCAAAAAAGAAAATTAACACAGCGGAGAGAGAGAGAGAGAGAGAGAGAGAGAGAGAGAGAGAGAGGTGACAAACCGTTTGAGTTATGTGCACAACAAGACCTGGCAGCATCGCCCACAAGCTGACGCCCAGATATGCAGGTGTGTTATTTTTATTTTGCGCACATCTTGGCAAAAGTTTTTAATGAGTTTGGCAAATGCTGCAAAATGCGCAGCTAAAATGCCATTGCTCGGCTTTGGGTCTTGGCTTTCGAGTTAATTGTGTTGGTTGCTAAAAATTCATCAAATACTATTCACAAAAAATTTCATTTAGTAAATAAGAAAAATATTTGATTTATGGCTTAGAGTAGTCATTCTTAGTTAAATTGCTTTCATTAGTAAACTCGTCTTCGATTTTAAAATACATTTTTGCCTTGTTCTTCTTAGTGCTCTTCCCTCACTTACAGGCAATCGCCTTAAAAAATGTAATATTATTTATAATTTGTAGTCAAATAGAACTTCACTTTTAACTTTCAAGCAAAGAAATTCAATAAATAAATAATATTTTTAAGTACAGTTCACTTTTGTGGTTCGTTTTGGGGCATCAAAAATTTAGGTTTGCTGTTGAGTTCTGCAACTGGCCGGACACAATTTCTCATGTGTCAACATCATTCTCAAAAAGCTGTCAGTGGCAAAGGGGCACAAATGCTGTTATTCAATACGTTGCATGTATATATACATATATCTGTATACATGTAAGTGTGAGCCCACAATCCGATTCACAGCACACCGATTAATGGTCAATTTCATTTCGATTTGATTGTGTGGACGATACAACGTCTGGGTTGGATTCGCAATTACGACAGCCTCCTGTGGCGCAGGTTAAGTGCTCGTCTGTTCAAGGGCCGCTCCGTCGAGTAAAGTATTCACATACGTATTCGTGAATGTGAAGTAGTTGTTTGCGAAAAGGACCTCATGTCGGTTTGTCAAATTAGCGCTTCGTTTGTTGTTCAAGACTCGATTTAGACTCGCATGAAAATTGTTAATTTTTGAGTCAAGTTTTCGCTGGCCACTTCTTGCCACCGGCTTCAAGTGACTCACATTCTCACGCAGCGGGGTGTCTCCTACTCCTCTCTCCTCTCTCGCCTCTTGCCACCACTGCTGGCAACAAATTGAAATTGAGTTTTGCTAGCCATGCAAATTTCAACTCACCCAACTTGTTTCCTTGGCTGCTAATCACAAATTCATTAATTTCTCAGACCATGTGCCCCGCACGATGGACATGCAAATTAAACAATTAACATTTATGTGAGTCACAAGCAAATACAATTCTCAACTGCCAGGGGCTATGAACTACTGCCTATTTTGATTGTATGCCTCAACTTAAACTTGGGGTCTGGGCAAAGTGTGCGTAATGTTCGCCTAATTAGTTGGTTAGAGTTTGGGATCCTTGTGTGTGTGAGCTGTGGCAACTGTACGCAGACGAGTGAATTAATTGGGGAATAATCTTGTATAGAAGTTGTGAGTGGCATACAGAGTCTTGAGTCTTATATCAATAATTTTCACGCCCGGAAACCGGAAGCTGGTTGTCGCCAGCAGTGCCAAACGATTGCACTTGTCGTTTGCTAATGCGTTTCTGGTCCAATCGAGCGGGGAGCGGTGTCTATTTACTGATGTTGTCCGAAACCAATGAGCCTTGCAGTCCCAGACCCACTCCTAGTCTACAGTCAATACACTTCAAAAAACATCTATAAGAGCCACTTTTTTTGAACAATTTTTTGTTAAGACTTTTCGAAATTATAGAATTACTTAGTATAAGCTCACAGAAATAAGTTTCTTTAAAGTATTTGTGGTAAAGATAAATACATAAAATAAAATTCGAATTGTCCATGAAGGCTTTTCAACTTTGAAGGTAATTTTTATCGCAGTCTAAGGATTCAACTCTGGAGAACTATAATATTTTTTGTTTTTGGTATAATATATATGTATACAGTCGTGATCATAATTTTTGCAAGTGTCTTTTCCCGTGGCCACTGACAAATCCTGAGCCCAGAAGCAGTTCTGTTTCTGATGCAGATTCAGGCGGGGGGAAAACAAGTCAAAGTAGAAACCGCCGACATTTTGCTGTTCGACAGCCGCATCCAACCCTGCCAGGACCCAATCCAACCACAGACGCGTCTTTTGTTTGCTCTAACTCATTGTTGTTGTTTTTGTTGTGTCTGTATTTGTGTGTGCGTGTGTGCGTGTGTATGTAGTCTGGTTAGCTGTTTGCCATTGTGGCTGCAGATTTGCTCGCTGAGGCACTAAACTTTTATTTCTTAAATCCAAAATCGTTTGTGCCCCTCGCACAAAGTCAATATGCGGGCACGCTTATGGGGGATTGGGAGGGTAGTTTAACTGCTCCATACGAGGGGAAAGGGAGTTTGCTGGGTTGCAGGTCTGTCAACGGCAATGTAGCTGTTGTTGCTTCCTGTTACTGAAAATCGGTTTTTGTTGATTTGCGCGCCAGTTGCTTAGTCGCCGAAAACATGGTCCGACCAAACGACATCCATATCCCAAGCCCCCCAACAACTAACATTGAACAACAAGCGATGTCCGTTGTCCAGCGACTGGCAAACTGAAGTGGAGTTTTGTTTGTTGTCCGTTTGTCAATTACAAACTTTTATTGCAATTTACTTTTGTTTCAGGCTCGCAGCAGTCACTCGCTTCCATGTGGACATACTTTGAGGTCGTTCCAACGACCGAGGCGGGAATGGGCAAAGCTCTGCCAGTGCCTCTGTCAGTGTCAGTGTCTGTTCCGGGACGTGGTCCTGGGCCTGGCCTGGCAATGATCCTGCGCCTGACGCCTGCCGGCCATTGTGGTCCGTTCATGTTTTACGTTCAAGTATTTAATATTGTTTTCGATGAAGTAATATCCATTTGCTGTTTGATGAATTGTAACGGTCGACTGTGCCATCAAATAACGATTGCCCTATTGGAATTTCATTGATGATTTGTTCTTTATTTTTATTTTGTTGTGGGAGTGGGAGGGGATAGGGGTCTGGGCTGCCAACATTTGGCAATGCCTATAACCATCATTTGCCTGATATTTGATTGCTCTTGTCCAAAATGGTTTACTTGTTTTCGATGTCCAAACATGCAAAGCCTGCAGCATGGTACTCCTGGTGTGAAAGTGGTAATGCATGTGTTGAATATTCGCATTGGGGTCTACTTCAAGGTTGTATCAAGTGGTAATCTTAGCATTAAATTTGCGCAGCTTGTTTTCTGTTGAGTTTCATTTAAAGCTGCTATGTTGTTTAACTGACAGTTTAATATATAAATGAGGGATAATAAGCATCACATTTTGTTGTTTGGTAAAAGAAATGTATTTTCTAACAGAAGTTATTCAGCAAGTAAATATATGTTCTGCGCTTATGTAATTGACTTGATTTAAGCTTCTTGCATAAATAGTTTAAGTTTATCACTCAGCCACACAAGACGTTATGAAAATCCAATTTAAAACAATTTGTCAACGCAACCACAGCCGGACACACAGACCCACAGAAAAAGCAGGAAAAGAGGAAAATGTGGAAATGAAAATAATAATGAAAAAGAGAAAGAAAATGAATTATGAAGTATGCGCTGAGAACTTGGGGACTGAAACGGAACTTACGTCCCCGATCAGTGCAGCGACAACTGTGTACGTGAGGGGCAAGCAAATGACACAACACAATATATATATATATGTATGTATGTGTGTGTGTGTGTGTGTATGTTAAGTTTGGCACGCGCCACGCCTACAATAAACCGCAAATGTGTCGCGCGTCTGGACAGAAATGTATGCAACATATTTCACAGTTCGAGTTCGGGGCCACAGGACAAAACATGCCCCAGGGACGAGAGTGGCTGAGCAACGGAGCAACTGTGCAACTTTAACGCCTACACTTAATGCGTGGCAGTTACTGGCAGTAAGCCCACCAACCAACCCACCCACCCCCTTGTCACAGTGGAAAATTTTGACTTATGTGCGCCCTGGGCGTAAGTTATACTTTACTTTACTACAGACCGCAAAAGTTGGCGCTCTGCGCCATGTTTATTGCGATTTCATGTACCATTAAACCAAGGCAGCAGCGCCAGTAGAGGAGAGGCATATATAAAGGGGCGAACAGGTAGGGAATCATGTCTCGAACAGACTGCTAATCTGTTGATAAATAAACAAAATGCACAACTTGATAGCTTCATTCAGAGGAACAGCAGAAAAACTGTAAGCGTCGTTGATAAATGCCGAACATTTTTACCTGTGGCAAAAGGGCGACACTTTTTCAACATTCTCCACGCCATCTCTTGCTCCAAATATTTCTGCCACTTATTCAGCTCAGCATGCGACTCACGTCGCGGCACGCAAATGTGACCAGAAGTGAGTGTTGTTATTGTTGCTGTTGCTGTTGTTGATGTTGCTGCTGTTGTTGTCATTCATCACAGCCATGAATGCTAGCGAGCAGGATGTCAGCTATATGTAAATAAAGAATTGTCACTTTGACACGTTTGATGCGTGCCAAATGGTTGGCAATTTTTGCATACCCATCCTCTTAGGCACTTCGTGAGATATATGGAATAATTTTAAAACAGTCAGCAATATCTAAGTAACAACTGCAGTTTAGTTCAATACTATATATTTTATAAAATTGTTCTAGTTCGCGAAGCTATGGCTGTCCCTTAATACTTTTCCTGAGGATTTAATTTGAACATGGAAATCGAGCCAGAATCACATTTGCAACTTTGAATGTAGTAATGATTTAGAGATCAAACCATAATATTATTTTTGGCAAACATGTAGCTGTTCAAACTTTGGACGAATTCCCAAAATCTTTTTTGGGAGTAGAATCTTAATTTGATGGATTTCAAAGTAGCGTTCAGGATATCTCCTAGTCGAGCTGTCTCGGCAAGTTCATTTTAGCTTGTTTAAATACATATCTCCATTAACACCAAATATGAAAATGTAGTTATTTATTTTTTTAAAGTTTTTTCATTAATTTCAATTTGTATGGTCCACTGTTAATATGCTTGCGTGAATTTGTTTTATGCATATGGTCCAATCAGAGCTGCGTGCCTGCATGCACATGCAAATTTATTTATAATTTTATGCACATTATTTTATGATTGGGCCGTCAGCTACAGCCGAAGTGCAACAACGTTTCATTATAATGTCATTCAGTTTATGTTGTTATTATGTTTAATCTTTTGCATTTGAAAAGCATGCAAATGCATTGTTTGCACAATTGCATGTTGGTAGTCATTCAAAGTGGGGCATTAGCGAAGCGGAATAGCAAACTAATTTATTGGTCACATTCAGCAACAAATTTTGAAATAACATTTTGTGAAAACTATAACGATTATTTTATTATCGCGAATTGTTCTTAGTTGTGTTAAGCGGATGAAAAGTGAATAAATTGAAAGTATTGAGTATATCTAGTTAGATGACCAACTTGTGACCGCTTAGTCTATACACCTCTTTGCAGTGGAACTTACACCAACATTTAATGCCTAAAATTTAAAAACACATTATTTCGATTGCAATGAGGAACTTGAATCTAACCATGACCGTTATTATCAAGCAAAGGCAAATGGCAGGCGGGCCGCATCCGGCAGATACACAAATGCGGGTTACGACAATGCAACCACCAATAAGGAGAATAAGGGGGAGCTACGCGATGGTATGCCCCAAAAATATCTAACACATGGCAGATGGAAGACAATGCAAAGGCGGCGGCCAAATCAACGCAGCCGGCAGCCGGATGGCGAAATGTTTATGCGCATAATGAACACGCTATATGTGAGTGGGATTTGCAGGACGTGGCAAGGGAATCGGTTGAATAGCTGCCTTGTTGCCCCACTGGCCCTCTTAAGCGTTTTGCATTTTGCGGCACATGGAATGAAATCTGTTGGCTGCCAGGCACAGTCACAGACATAGGATCCGGCTCTATGTTCATGCAGATATGAAATTGCAGTTAGAATTTCGTCGGATTTATGCACGAGAATTATGTGTGTGAAAGCGAAAATTTCGGCAATTGAAAATGGCGAATGACATAAACACGAATAACTCGCAAGCGCACACACCAAACAAGACAAACAGTTTACCAAAATGGTGGCCTAGTGCACGAATATTATGCATACGCAGTGTTTGGTCTATTTGGGATATATTTAAGTGACAATTGACAGCCGCGATTTACATAGCATGTTGTTAGGTCGAGGGTTGTTAAGTGTAACTTTAAGCATAAATAATAATAAATATAAATATTTGAAAGCTTCGACTTGATATTGCTTAATTCTTGAAAACCATGGAAAACCATGATCATAATTCTGATTAATTTATCTTGGTAGATAAATAGACTGCGCGTACTAACCCAATTTGGGCGAGGCATTAAAATATCATTCAGGATTTCATTTGTATGCATTTCCCTTGTGTGCGTTTTCTCAATCATTTATCAAGTGAGTTTTCATAAAATGTCACGCACTGCAAAAATGTTCCCCGTTGGCAGCTTATAAAAATGATGCTCCCTGCTTTCCTGCTCCTGCTGCCTGCTCTAGCTCAGCTCATAAGTCAGCACGACAACAGCAAAAAAATATTGCAACTCTGTAAGTCCTTTTCACGAACGTACGTACTAAGTGTGTTTGCATGTGTGTGCGTGTGTGTATGTGTGTGTGTGCGTCAGTATGTCATGAAGAGAGCACCCAGTGCACAAAAAAAGTAATGCTAAGCAATGACTAAGGGCATCAAACAAAAGGATTCTGCAAGAGATGTCGGCAACTTAAAGCTGATTTCGTATACTAACTCATTTTTGACAATATTACTTTGTAATATAAGACAGCAGATGGAGCATACACACACATACACACACATACACACACACACACACACACACACACATACATATATATATATATATATGCCTTACAGCCAATAAGTTGACAGCAGCCGTTGCCATTGCAGCAAAATCCTGTCGCAGTACATTTATATATATAAGCGTGTGTGTGTGTGTGTGTTCAAACGTGTTAGTGTGTGTAAATATGTGCTGTGCAGTTACAACTTAAAGCTTTTAATAAAAATGTCAACTGCACTAATATGAATTGAGTTCAAATATGGGAATGTGTTAGATGAAAATCGAAAATAACACTTAAATTTAACTGAAATGTGCTACGATAACTAAGCAGAATTTGGATGGAAAAACTAAAAACCATAGATCTGATTCTCGATTGTACAGTAGATCTAGGGGACAAGTCAAATAAATGCCATTTGAGGGTACCCCATAAGTTTTCCTCTGTAATCACATTTGTTGCACACGACTTGTGCTCATTGGGCACCAGCAGTGTCATCCTGGATTGTTCCTCGTCAGTTTGTGGGCCAACGCCAAACGTGAAAGTCAGTCAGCTAGAAAAGGTATGCAAACGTGTTTGCAGTTTCTACATGATCCCTATTCAGCACACATTTCGCCCTTCTATCTGCCTAGCTGCAACTGCAACTTGGCTGACAATTTTATTGACACATTGACATTTAGATTGATTGCAGTTGGCCAAACTGTTACGTACATATATATATATATTTTTTTGTCTTCAGCATTACAATGCGTCGTATTTTTCAGTTCTTGGTATTCTTTTTTTGTCTTTTATTGACCGGATTCTTAATTAAAAGTTTTGCTCAAACTATTGACTTTGGCAAGAGAACAACAGAGGCAAAAATACAAATATACATTTACATATATGTAATTGTGTGTATATATGCATGCTTGTGCATGTATCTTGCTGCCTTACAATTTACTCTTTCGTTAGTTTGGCATTTTGACAGGCAATCGTGTAAAACTATTTCAATTTTGGCAACAGTTTTTGCTTCTTATTATGCAGAAGCCGGCATTAAAGTTTGGAGACTTTTCTAGCGGGCATTTAAATTTGCTCACAAGTTAAGGAAATCGTTTCAACGTTTCTGACTGTTTACATGAGTTATTGTTTGCTCTTTAATCAGCTCGATTAATTTTTAACTAGAGTCAATAACATTTGTAGTCAACTGACTTGAAAACAACTCATCAATAGTTAAACAAGCTGTCAACAATATCACAATGGACTTAAAAAACAAAGCACATACACACACTTACAAGAAAAGCCTCTTGACAATGAGGAATGGAGTTGCTTTCTCTCTGTGAGTATCCAATCCTGACAAAATCACAGCATGTCCGTAAATTATGCATACAAATTAGAGACGGGCATTGTGTGCAGAAGATGACGTGAACATAGAAATGTGGAATAATAACATTAATGAAAACACGTCGATGACATGGAAGAGACGACAACGGACAATATGATGGAGACGGAGGCAAACAGCTGCAGGATACGGCAGCAAGCACAAAATTAAACAGAACAAAGCAAAAGCGAAGCAGATGGCGACAGGATTAACATACATACACACACACTCGTGCACAACAACCCATCAACATACACGGAAGCGCAGCAGCGTTGACAACAATCACAGTGAGCGCTAAAACAAAACAACCAGACACAACAAGGCAACAACAACAATAGATGAAAAAGCTGAAACACACATGCTGTTGGCATTATAAATTTGTTGCCGCTTAGCAACTTTACATCAAAAAGGACAAAATCCTGGCAAAAGCTTTAGATTTGTTTGTTTGTGCCTGTGCAGGATCTGCTAAGTAATAAGTATTTGCCCGTCGGAGTACAAAATAAATAAGTGACAACAAACGAAAATCTTCAACTGTGCATATCAAAGCAAAACGATTGACATTTGGATACCCAATGTTCTTGTATGAAGTTCGCTCTTAATATATATTTTCGGTTCGCGTGGAGTGTATAAGGCAAGCAAAATATTTCTGTGCTTCAAATACAACTTTCTGTTGGTACAATAGAATTGTCATTTATCATACCCTTTCACGGATTTTAATGGGTAGTGAGGAAAACACAGTGCGCATTTCTATATTTCGCTATGGACGTACTTCTGAATACATATAAACTCTGATATTTTTTCACTTCCTACAATTTTTGCTGTTGATTTTTTCTACGCTTTATTTAAAATACTTTTGTAATATATATTGTTTGTCATGAAAAGCATATAATCTGACAAAGGTACCGTTTTTGGTTTTTGCTTATTTCATAGAGAAGCCTTTAAGAGGGACAGCCTTTAAATTGAGCAGACAGAGGCGAAATGGTCCCAAGATAAACTTAACCATAAACTGAATTTAAAAATAATGAAAAACTCTTTCAGCTTCAATCGAAGTTCCCTTTTGGCCTGCCTTAGTTCTTGAGCGTCTAGCAAGCAAATAAATAAAATTGCTCTCTCACTGCCACCGCAAATCTTTTTGTTTCTATTTGACTTTGGCAAGAGTTTATCCTTGTTTTGCTGTACAGTGTACAAAAAGCTCAAAACATGAAATGACCAAAATTTTACCTATCTTGATATTTGGCAAGTGTTGTGGCACTGCGGCACTTTCGGCTTCCTTTAGGTGAGCTGGCATTTTGCTGGCAGCTTTGAAAAGTTTTTTAATTAATTAAAAAAGTCCGACTGAAAAGTTGCGACAATTAAAGCAAAGTTAAAGTAGCAAATGCGCAAAGAAAATGGATGAGCGATGATAAGGACCAAAAGCCAACCACATCTAAAACAAATTTCATGAATTATGTTGCCCTCAAAAAAAAATTATATTAAATCCCCGTAGAAGTGGAACAGAGCGGTAGAGAGATAGAGGGAGAGTGAAACGCACTTCTTTGGCGCAGTCACGTGCCGCTCACGAGTGCTGCGTGCTGTGGCACATCCGCATGCAAGATAACCACATTCCTACATTCATATATATACATAAGTGTGTATGTATATGTACGTACATACAGTATTTCTTACAAATTTGCGCCTAATATTGCGCAGCTTTGTCTTTGCCCCTGCAACCGCTCCAAACGCAACTCGTGTTGCCATAAAGGCTTAAAATATTTGCACGTAAAATGCTGAACGGCAAATCTCAACGGAAATACACGCACTCTCTTTCTTACACACACACACACACACACACACACACTCTGGCACATACATGAACACACATTTGCTTGGCATGCCACAGCTGTTGCGCCTTCATACGAGTCGTATGCGTATTATGCCTTCAAAATGCCATCAGCATGTGTCTTTAATGACATCATTTTGCCGTTTTGCCGCCTCGCAAATGGCTGCAAAGTGTCAAAAGTTGATGTTTTTATTGTTTTATTATTGTATTTTATAAAAATTAAAATGCAAATGCGATTTTCACAGAAGAAGCTATTAGTGATAAAGGCTGGCTTAACGGTCTCAAGGCTTTAAGTCCATTTCGTTTTCATTCATTGCTATTTCCATACTTTTGTATAATTTAAATTATTAAATTTTGAAATTCAATTTAAAATGTTAACTGAACATAAAATAAAATAAATAAAATGGACAATATATAGCAATAGTTTACTGTATATTATTTATGTTCAGGCTGTGTTTGATTGTGAACAAAAAAAAAGATTGTATGTGTATTAATTTGTTCATTTGGAATGACTAAGCAAAGAGGCACTACACCAAAATGAAAGATTGCGACAAACACTTGCATCCACTTGTAAATGTATTCGACATCATTCCGCACATCTTTATGCCGATGCTCATTGTCGGCGTCTCCTACTCACTGTTCCTGACTCGGTGGCAATTGCCAACTGGCTCATTAGTATGCAACATTGCGGTGGCTTACATTAATTGGGCGTTGCAACTGATTTGAATACGAGCCAACCAGAAAAGCAGAAAACCAGAAACTTGAGCGTCTCTGAGGTAAAAAGGAACAAAAATATTTGCAATAGCTGCTTTACGAAAACGGCATTTAGCATCCGATGCAGTCTGTCCTAAGTCCAGCTAGTCAGTGTGTTGGTTGTCCATGAGCAACATTGGCTTTAATTGGTAAGCCGGTTGGGTCTGATGGCAAGCAGTGCTGTTGCCTTATGGAAATTACCGTCTATATCGGTTAATGCCGAAACACATGCTTCGCATAATAATGAAAACTGTTCTGACTTGCCAAGCATATTTTGTGGTCCTTTGAAGGACATGTGACCAGTCAATCTAGCTAGCTGGCTGGCAGCACATGTGTCTATTTATTTTAATTAAGCACAGGTAAACGTAGCTGCCTGTTTGCACGTGGGGCTTGTTTTGTTTGCCGGCATAATTAAAATGCGACACTTTCGCTCACATTTTTTTTCTTTTGTTTTAATCAGAACAGCGAAAGTTGCTCTTAACAACAACAACCGGAAAAATAAACAAACTGCCTGCACTAACGAATCACTAATTAATAAATAAGGCAAGGTAAAACAAACGAAGCTAGGGCATCTAGCAGGCTGTGTGAGTGTAGGAGTCTTAGTTGCCTTGCCAGCATAATTATGCTGATTAATTTAGTAAAGCTCTTAGGAGCACACACGCAAAGCAAATTTACCCACTGTCCTTGTGGGCGTTATCCACATTTGTATTGTCAGCCAGAGCAGAGCAAGTTATTGCTGTTACACATTGTAGCCAAAAGACTGAATGAGCCACTTGAGGCTCACAGAGGTTTATTACGATGCAGTTGCCAAGCTATTTTGCACGTTGCTTTGGTCTTAAAGCTAAACTAAGTTTTTGGGTCTGTGTTACTCTAATAATTGTTCATGAGAGTCCGACCTTCTACTTTTAACTTTGTTATTCTTTAATTTGTCTGCACTAAAGTGCAAAAAATATAAACTACTTCTCGAAAACCAAATTACAAATATGTGCCTTATATAGCTATAGACATGTTCCAATGACTAAGTAAGTAATAGCCCAAGTTAAGTTGTCTTAAGTTCGCTCGTGAAGCCATTTACAATTAAGCTGCTCATTTGTAATTAAAGTTGAAGTATTTAAGTAATGTCAAGATATGCTACTAAGAACATTATCTGACTCACAAGACCCACATACCTACATACACACATACTTATACATGGCAAGCTGCATAAATTGTTGTCACAAATGATAAAGTAATGTCATTAAATATTACGCATACGCCACTGTGGCTGTCACTGCTTTTGCTGCTGCTGCTGTTGCTGCAACATACGCTGGTCGCAGCTCAATTACAAAAACTTTTGACTCGCAGGCAAAACAGAAATAAAGCACAGCTCAGGGCTCTCGCACAGCACTGAGTAACAGATTTACACATACTCATATGCTCACTAATGAAACTTAAAGATGGCGCCGCCGGAAACAACAAAGCAGAACTTACACCCAACCCCATTGATAGTATATCTATATATATGTATATGTAGTGCAAAGTAAGTTTTTGCGAAATCCAAAAAGGAAGCAGGCAAAGAGATTATGCCATGTTAAGAAACACGAGAACATGTGAAGTAATTTGAGGGAGTGGGTCGCAGAGTGGGCAAGAGAGAACTTCCCCAAGCATCCACGAGATGACAAACAAAAGATTAGTGGGGGTTGCAATCGCTTTCGAGTGTCTTACATTTGTCGAAAATTAAACAATGTAAACTTTTGGTTTGCTCAACAAGCCAGCCAAGCCAGAAAGAAGCAAACTTTGTCCCCACGTTCGAGTACAACTTGGTGCCGTGGGTGTCAGTGAATAGTTTATGTGTGTGTGTGTGTGTGTGTGTGTGTGTGTGTGTGTGCATGTATGGATGTTTGTGTTTCTTGACAGACGAATGCGAGTACAATTACGAGTACAAGTATGTAACTCAATTAGTTTTTACCCCAAAAACTTTATGTGTAATAGTTGTTGCTATTGCTTCTTTGGCGCCAGTCCGATACACGTTCCTTGGACGCTCGTCTCTCTTGAGCATTTCAATTATGGCTATGTTCGTGGTGAGTGGCTTTGACTTGTGGCACGACCACTTCAGGAGCCCAGTCACATATAAATTTCAAGTAATTGCTTAGCAAGTCAAAGTCCTGCTCCCCTTCAACAAAAGTCATCACAAACTCGTCCAGCAACTCCGCCAAGTTGTTGTAAGTAATTGCCGTCTAATTGCTTATTGAAATTATTCCTTTTCTTTTCTTTTGCTCTGACTGGTAATCGATGCTTTGCGTCTTGTGACTCTGAATGCAATCGCATGGAAAATGAAAAGTGCTCCGAGTAGTTAACGATTAGCGAATGAGATTTTGACATAATTGGCTATGAAAGAAGGAAAATGGAAGAGTTTACTTATATTTTATACATAAATGCACATGCTTGTGTCAATCAGCCAATTGCGACGCTCACATTTAGACTTTAAATAAATTTAAATAAATTTATCAACTCCTTCAGTTGAGGCTGTGACAAATGTTGGCCTTTTAATTTTATTAAAAAGGGTAAGGGACAACAAGCATCATTTGAAGCCGTCCCCATTGAGCAGAGCACTCTTTCAGTTATTGATGAGCTGGCACAGCAGCCAAAGGATTGATTTTATTGATTGGCCTGGCTTAAAGCGAGCATTGAATTTAAAGCAGAACCCCTCTACTGAAAACCCTTCATAAAAGTCTCTTCAGGGCGCGGCAAGAAAGATTGATGAGTTCGCTGGCGACACTTAATGTACAGTTGCTTGGCGCCGAAAGGAGGAGTTCGGAAAGCTGCATCATTGAAGCGAAAATCACACAAAGATTTACCCATATAAATGTCTAGCGGACTTTGGTTTTTCCTTTATTATTTTTTGCTGTTGTTGCTGACCACATTAACCGGAAGCGCCTGGTAGCAAACTTATGCAAACCATGGGACAGAAACTTGGCCATAGAATGACAACCAAGAGGCTAGATCCTCAGGACGATGTCCAAGATTTTATGCCAGCGGCTGGCCAAGGCAGAAAAAAGGGCGATGAAAATGTGCAAAGCTTCCATCCTCTGGCGCCTTATTGTGCAAAGTGTTGACTTTATATCCTCCATTTAGTGGACGTAAAAAGGATATTATTAAAAGCTTAGAAAAGTAGCCATTTCCTAGCAAGTCAACGATGTCCTCATTGCCTTCGCTTCTCACTAGCCTTCTATCATTTGCTGGGCGCACAAAATACATAAAATATTAGATGTCTTCAAAAGGAATACAATACAAACTGATTTCACTCTATATAGTCCTCCCCATTCCTCCAGACGCCATCCAGCAATCAGCCAGTTGACCAAAGTCATGTAGACAATGAGACGAACTCGCTCACAGTTTTCCCTTCCTTCTCTTTATTTTGGTTTTCTTTTTTGTTTGGGCCGCTTTTGGTTGCGGCTCATTTGTCTTTTATGATGTTGGCTCCTTTCTGTTATTAGAACAAAAAAAAAAAAGAATTAGAATGAAAAACCAAATGGTGGCAAAAAAAAACCTCGCTCTTTGGGGACTTTGTGAAAGCCCAGCGCAAAATTGTCCATATGAAAATATTCGTAAAAAGTCCATTATAATTATAAATGAGTTGAGCACCCATAATACATTTCATTTTTGTTGTTTCTTGTACTTTTTTTATTGTTGTCCATACTGTCGGAGTGCCTCCATGGGGGAGTTTATTACAAGGCTTTGTCAAATTGACTGCCACATTTTAATGAGCAGTAAAAATTTGGGGCAATCATGAAAAGAGTAGCCTACTGAGAAAGGACCTGGGGCAGATCACATTTTACCATAGAAATCTAATTTTATATACTTTTTTTGTTCAATATTTGTTTTGCTTTTAACTTTGAGCTTGACCCCTCTTATTAGGGGGCACATGACAAATGTAATAAAAGGCTGATATAAAAACGTGAAAGAGAATGAATAAAATACGAGATTGTTGAGGAATTACGATTACGTATTTTACAATGCCCAACTGTTCTATGAAAAAATCAAAGCAAGTGTTATCCAATTCATTTATATATAAGCATCTGAAATCCCTTACTCATGCAAAAGAGCTTTGCTACTGGGTTATCTCTCAGAGTTCTGGCTGTGTATTTATTTGATAGCTATTGTGTGGGAGCTTGGTGGGTTTATTGTTTTTTGCTGGCCCTGTTTTCACTGGGGCAGCAATGCGTGTATAATTGCTCAGACAATGAGCAATTGTTTTTCACTGGGTTTTTGTAATTTCCTTCTTTTATTTTTTATTCTCTGCACATATGTTGCTGCTGCTTATTTTCGTTTTTGGGCGCGCATTTTTAACATTGTTTGCATACATTCTGCAGTCAGCGTATATTTGTTACCAAAGAGGCCTCAAAGCGTTGTTTTCAATATATGTTACTCCCTGTTCAAGCCAATTAGTTTACAAAGGACTGTCGCGGATCCTTGCATGGACCTGAGCGAGTATGCCGTGAGTAATGTTTTTTGGGGGGTGGTACACAAATTGAAAATGCATTTTAAAGCAGCTGTCGGCGGAGAAAACGCCGCGGGCTAGAGATTATTTTATACACACATATATAGAGTCGCATTGTTGTTGTGCCAGACTAACGGGGGGCGTGGACAACCAACGGAAGTGGACAGGATATTGCACAAGCACACACATACACACGCACATACTCATACACAAAGTTCAGCAGCTGTTTGGCCAGCCTCAAAAGTTTGTTTGCCTTTTCATAATTAAGCGCGAAAATTGGGTTTACGCTTGCGGTGGGGCAGATGAGCAGACACCGTAAACTGTATGCGAAATATGAATTCTGTGACCACCCACGGACGCCTGCAATTAGTTGGGCTATGCATAAAGCCATAATGCCATTAAAACAGCTCAAAGATAAACTACAGTTGCCGTCTGTATCTCAAATTAGTTGCAGTCTCTATAAACGCCCACGTAGCGATCCAATCAAGCGCCGTTTTATGACTCAATACGAGTGCGTCTTTATGAACTGCAGACAGGGTGAACCGGGTGAGAAATGGGCATAGGGGAAACATGGAGTCGTTGAGTGGACTAATACAGTATCTGCACTAATTTCGCAGCTATAAAAATTCAGTTGCATGCCATAAATGTCAACGGCAGGCAACAAAGTCAACGTCCAAGTTGCGTGTTTCATTAGTTGCGAAATATGAGTAGCTCATCAAAGTACAAGTGCCCATATATACATATACGTATATAGTACAACTAGAACTGGTAGTCGTCTCCCTGAAGAAGCCATCGTCTGATGTGCGCAATGTGACAAATTTGGTTTTATTTCTGTGCGGCAGACAGACACAATAAAACATACAAGTGAGGCACAGTCATAGTCACAATCTCAGAAGTGAGAACGTGGCACATTTCGCCAGTTCGCCAAATGGGTGTGGCAAGTTTAATTATGTTTGCGTTTTGTATTCAACTGCACATTAATTCTTTTCCTTGTTTTGACAGCATTGGGCTATGTGCTGAACACTGGCTAAAATTTCATGGATGTTTTTATCAGTTATGCCATAATTATTGTTAACTGTAAGCATTATGAATATATACAAAATTGTATATATTATAGCAAACTTAATTAGCTTAAGTAACACGTTAAACTTTGTTTTCAAATAAAAAACAAAACAACTTGTTAATTATAAAGTTTGCATTAACTTTCTATAAAGCTTTTCATCAGCTTACCATTCGGAAGTGTTTAATATAAGCATAATTTCACTTAACTTACACTTTGAAGATCTCGCTCATTTAGTAAATTATTTAATATGTATATTGAAAATTTAATTACGTATGAGTATGCACCTCTCGAAAACTCTAAGGTTATTTTTAATTTCGCTACGATTTCTTTTAGTGCATTTACTGTTCGTGTTCTCTCTCCATACCGAACACATGCAACAAAGTCAACGTCATGCCCCATGCTTTGGCAAATCCTTGAGTCTTAGATGCTGCTGCTGCTACATCATCAACACGGAATTGTCTCTTATGTTGCTGCAAGTCGCTTCAGTTCATGTCTTCGTCGCCATCGCCGTCGTCGTCGTCATCATCTTCTCTACAGGCGTATCAAATCTGACAGCCCGGAGAGGAGTAATCGCTATAGACTTTGAGACCTAGACATTTCGTATATGTATATTTTTTGAAGACTTGAGCATACACACAATCAAATAGAATAAAGTAAATGTGCTACGAACGGAGATGCGTCCAAATATTGCTAGTGTTCAAGTTGCATTTACTTGGGATTCTGTCTGCGCTCCGAACATATCAACCCGCTACCCCCAACACCTGCTCCGCCTGTCTTTGAGCTGTTTAAAATGACGACAACTATATCCAGTGCGACTTTGCCTTTGTCTGAGTAGATCCCTTGGCCTCTGGCCCTTTGTAGCCAGCTGCTTCATATGCGGGCTGCATGAGCAACAATTTGACTTGATGTTGATGTTTCTTTGTTAATTTCCATGCCATGTCATTTTCTTTTTCTGTTTTTCATTTTTTTTTTCGTGTCTTGCGTAAATGTTTAGTACGTGTGACAAATGTTGAGCTTGTACAATTGTGTCTACAGCCAGCATTTAGCAAAAGTTTCAGTGTTTTATTTTTTTTCGTGGCACATGGGGGCAAGGATTTGTGTTGACTTTGAAGGTATTGCATAAGAGAAGGACAGAGAGCGGGCGAGTGAAAGAGAGGAGAGCAGACTTTTCGAGAAACGTTTATGTTTGAGTTACACGACATTTGCTGTCTGCAATTAATTTGAAATGCTTTTGGAGCCTGTTGTTGCTGCCGTTCTTTAAATTGTGTGATATGCTTTAGACATAAAGACACTTATGTTACCTGAAGCATAATTCCATGAAAGTTGTGGCATCTTTACATAATGAGCACTTTGAAATGAACCATGTGAAGCAGCTAGTATATTTATAAACATTTTTTAAATTTAAATATGCTATTGTTTCAGATATGCCCATTGCAAGAGTAACAACTATGGCGAACTGTCAACTGAAAGGTGTGCGTTGAGTTTTACATTCAATAATTTCGCCAAACAACAATAATGAGTTCGAGCACGTTCTAAACTGCGAGCATCGTTGAGATATCAAAGATTGCCCAAAAGTTCCTTGAATAAGTTTTAGCGAGTGTCATGACTGATTCATTGTTATAATTAGAAATTCAATGCCCCTAGGTGCGTTGCTCATTTCGCATTTCAACCTGCAGCGAAATAATTCAGAAACTCGAAAACAAATTCGATGGTTGGCACCACCCGCTGGCACCTCAAATGTTCAAATGCTTCTTAAGGCGCAGCACGCCCCGCACTTAATTACAAGTTACATGGGGGTAGGTAATACCAATAGGACCTGCCTCTCACTGAGTGGGTTTTTTTGTGGGGCAGGGAGGGGGCAGGTCACATCTTTTTTCGATTAAAAACTTTTTATGCCGTTGCAAACGCGAAAGTGAGAAATGAAAACTCCAAAGTCGGGAGGCGTTCTCGGCAATTGTCAGACATCCACTTAACTTGACGGCGAGAATTCTAACGAAAATTTTACGACAGATTAACGAACGATTAACGGTATAACGTGGCGCTCTGCCTTGCGCTGTACGCTGTACGTGCTCACGTTCCACATCCCCC
Organism: Drosophila nr. perissopoda 5 BK-2023a; assembly: GCA_035044105.1. Lineage (NCBI taxonomy): Eukaryota > Metazoa > Arthropoda > Insecta > Diptera > Drosophilidae > Drosophila > Drosophila nr. perissopoda 5 BK-2023a. The sequence continues at coordinate 1,819,723 of JAWNMK010000639.1, read as the reverse complement.
GATTCCCGCTCATCCCGCTCATCCTGCAATCCTAAATCCCGATTCCAGATGCTCGCTACTAGGAATTTATATTTTGCAGGTGATTTGTCGCATAAAATTCAAATAATTCATAAGGCGAGTGCCGAGAGCGAAAAATAACAAGCAACCCACAATACCAGTAAACCCCCTTGCCCTTTCCCTACACACGGTTGGTTCAACCGCGTTGCCAAACGCCAAAAAGTATGCAGCAAAGTGCGGTGACGGCAACGTGGCGTATGCGTGCTTAAAACTTTTTTGTCAGTTCCAAGTTGCCGAGTTGGGTTACAATGGGACATCGTTGTGACGCAGGAATAGACGCAGCCCCTCCCATCCTCCCTCCGCCCCCTACACAACTTGTCGTTTTCAAATGTTTGTTGGTTTCTGTACCACGCCCACATTCTGTTTACCATTTAGCCCCTGCTCCATGCATATGTATTTATATTTGTCACATTTCGCCAGTATTTTGTGCAGCTTCAAAAAATTCGAAATTTGTATCTTGGGGGCGTATATCTTGTATCTGCAGGATTTGTATCTGATTTGCGGTTGCGAATGGTCCCATTTCCAGTTGTGTGGCAGGGTTTGCCTTAGGCTGTCTACACTGTAATGTGTTAACGGATATGATATGGATACGAAAAGAAAAGGTTTCCAATTCAACTTCTCGATTGTAATTTTCTGTGTGTTGGTGTTTGCTCCCAACTAGGATTAAGCTCGTTAAGTTGGAGATCAGCTTGTGTTCAACGTTGTTTAGGTATTCTGAATTTGTTTGATGATCTACTTAAGTATTAGACCTACAACACTTACAAAAATCATTTTTTTTTATATCAATTGATTTGATTATCAATCACAATGAACACTCTGCATTGTCTGAATAAACTAATTTAAATTTAAATAATTTTAACAAGAAGAACATTTACAAACCCAATCAGCAAGCTTTGCATACTTATTTTGGACACACTTTTTATCTAAATTTTAATTTTGTGCCTTTACGTTTTTTGCCTTCTGCATGGCTTTTGACCCGCAATTAAGATTGTTGCCTCACACTCACACATAATCGGGAATGGGGAGTTCCTTTCAAGATATGCGAGCTGAATTTGTCGCCACTGGCAGCGCTGCCGGCAACGCTTTTGTCGTTTCATTTGCATGCTTATCAGGCAAGCGCCTCTGCCACAAAATGCTGGTTGCATAAAAGTTTTTCGTGTTTTTTATTTTTTAGATTTTTTCCACTTGTGTTTATCTTTTGTCACATGTGTGTGTGGTGGTAGGTGGGCCGATAGGCGTTTTGGGGTGGAACTTTTTTCATTTCTCGCTTTTGCAGCTGTTGATTTTTGATATATGCGTCCCAATGGTGTTGTTGCCATTTTTTCGAGTCTGTCTGTGACTGCTACTCATTGCTGGTTGTCGCGTTTCAATGCGTTTGACTTTTTGCGCGGTTTGATAAGTGCGCTTAACTGTGTCAAGTGGATGGGGATGGATAAAAGGCTGGCTGGAGTTGAGTTTGCTGTGCAATCAAAAGTGGGCAGGAAATGTGCGTAGCTTTGCAAGTTTTGTTGCCACAGGCACAAGTCGAAAGCACAAAACAAATTGCTGCGCAGTCTGAAGTGCTGACATTTGGAAAGTGTCACCGAAATGCTTTTCTATATGATCTGATGGAGTACTGATTGTTGCTTGATTTTGTATCTAGCCGTAAGACAACTAATGGATGCCGCACGATTTACAAGACTCATATAAATGTATTCTATTTATCTTCCGAATTAGATTTATTTGCGTCCTAAAGTTGCAAGAAATTCTCTAGGGCTACATTTAACAAGCTTTTAATTTAAGCCAAACCAGCCATTTTTAATTCAGCTCCATCCACTTTCGGCTATTAAAAAGGCATCCCTTTATCCCTTATAATACCCAACTAACCAATTAACATATTAGTACTTACACACATACATATCCACGATTAACCCACTTCCGTTGTAACTTTTTATAAAAAAAAACAACAACAAAAAAAACAATTTTATATGCGAAATCTGTGCAAAAATTGTTGGCTCAGACATTCATTTTAAAAGCTGCATAAAATTAATTGTAATTAAAAATTAAAATGAATTCAAAATTTTTAATTATTCAATTTGCTTTCATAATAATTAAAACAAATGTTTGGCACACAAATGAGCCCCCCTCTCTCTGTCTATGTGCGCTTTACTCTTTCCGTATTTTCATGTGTCGCGTCAACCATGATAATGATAACAAGCCAAATGTGCGGCAAATGGTTTTAAGGGTTGGGGCGGTTTCGTATAAGGTTGGGGCTTTCGACTGTGCCGCATTCAATTTGCCAAAAGATGCCCAATTTGTGCGGGCCGCGCTGTCGCGGCGCCAGTTGCCAATTGGAGCCAGTGTCGCTCCTCTCTAATGAGTTTATTTGCAATTAGCTGCGTTTCAAATGCAAATGCTTTGTATATATTTAACGACAACAACAACCAGAACAACAACCATGGAATGGCCATGTGAACTTTATCAAACGATATGAAATGTTCTTCTAACGATGCTATCAAATGGATCTGAAATCTAATGAATATATTATCCTTATGGTAATTAATGCATAAATCATTTAATTTGAATGCACTACATTCATAATTATAATAATGATGCTGTATGTACTTTGAAATTGTGCAATATAAATGATTAGTGTAATTAAAAGCTTGTGTATGAAGTATTATTATATATTGTTCATCTTTTTTTGATTTATTATTCTTCAACAACTATCAGAAGATATACAAAAAAAGGAAACATTTTCACTTATATAATTTCAACACCTTTTCAGAATACTTAACAATAAATCTTTCTTTTGCCCCCATAAATGACACATTTGGACACATCCATTAGAGTATTCAGTCATACCCGAGGTTACAAGTGGCTGCAGCAACTACCACTCTAAGATATTACCGAGCATCGAGCTTAACATGTAGCATGCGACTTGCATAACAATTGCAATTTGCATTTGTTGCGACAACAAGAGCTGCATGCAATCTCTTAAGAGCCTGCAAATAAAATGTAAACCATATTTAAGAACATAAAAATGACTTTAATAGCTGTGATGAAAGCTACAACTATACTTATAAGAAAATAGGGATGAAAGTGCACGACTAGCATATATCCTGGTTTAAGAGTAACTAAATAGAGACAGCTTGGGGAATAACTTAAAATATGTATATACAAACATTAAGATACCACTTGACTTTAAGTTTTCCATGCTGTAAATATGATATACCCTAATACAGCCGATAAATATACAGAGTATAAGCAACTACAATAGGAAGCTGGAGAGTAGAAGTTCCATTGAAGTGCAGCACAAATGCATTGACAATATTTATTTACTCATACATACACACATATATATATATATATATAAGTGCATGCCTCGATTTGTGTTGGTGTGTGTGTCATTTTCTTAAACGCTGCAGTTTGGTCAACAATTTCATTTGTCGACGCTGTCGGACTGCTGGCAAGGACGCTGCAATTGCAGGGACCAAACCCGTTCCCCGAATTGACCAGATGTGTGTCAATGTGTGCTCCTCTGTGTCGTTTTAGTGAAATTGCAGAAAATTGTTTTCCATTTCGTTTCATTTTGTTGTCGTCGATGTCGATGTTGTTGCTTCTTCGTTGGAAATGTGCATTCAAAATTTATTGCAGGCAAAGCACAAAATTAACTGCATACAGTCTGCTTCGGGGGCTGAAGTGCCACGCCCCTTTAGAGCTGTTACTATTGACAATTGAAATAACAATTTTCTGTCTTCCTGCCTTGTTGTGAGCACTTTGCCTAGCTTCCTTTACATTCAATTTTGCCAAGTTGCCAACATTTTGTAAGCAACATTTTGTGAATGCAGACCAAGCCAGAGATCCAGGAAACGGGCAATAAGCTGCTGGACCTCGGCTTGAATCCCATAGCAATTCACAGTTATTGAAAGTCTAAACAATAGCTTGGTCTTTGGCTTGAGAATACCACATTTCAAATATCGGAAGTAATTCTTTATTCTCCCGAAAAGATATTTCGCTCAGTTAAATTCTTATAATTTTTAACACTTTTTATGTGTGTTATTACAAATTTATTGTAAATATATATATATATACATATATACATAGCTGTCATTGGGATTATGCAGTTATTATTATATAGTACAGTCATTTCTCTTGCATAATCTCCGTCACCTACTTTAAAGACTTTTAATTTTTGGCAATGGCATCTTTATTATTTCAACTACTTTGACAAGAATGCTATCATTATTCCCAAGGGGTTTGGCTGATAACTTCACGCCCTTTCGCCATTATCAGTTGCCATACACATTTATCTTGTTCAGCTGCTTTGTCATTGACAGCACAACTCATTTAAAGTACTGCCAGGCAGCTGACCTAGCTCATCAATATACTGGCCAACAACTTAACTCCCTCAAGCTAGCCCAAAATTAATGTGCCAAAAATAGCAGCAGACAAAAAGGAAAATGGGTTTCTACTTAACACTTTTGAGAGAGACCAAAACCAACCAATTGATTGATTGCGTCAGGGAGTCGCTTTCGCTATGCTAAAAAAACCACTTTCCTCAAAATGTAATTAACATAAGCTGCTTATGCGAGGCGAAGGCTTGAAAGTTGCGTTAGATCTGTGGTTCGAGGAAATGCCTTTACTTTGTATTTGCTGGCGATTAATAAATTAATCAAAAGCAGAGGTGTTGGAACGAAAGCGAAAATCGGTCAGGCAGTCAGGCAATAGCTTGACAATGTCCTATTTGCCGTCTGCCAGCGTGTCCTAAGCGCACTCAACTATCAACAAATCAGTCAAAGTCTGTGCTTTGAGCTGCCTTCAGATTCGCAATTTGCAGTATCGTGCGTGTGTCTGTTGGCTAAAAAACTGATAGCTGTGTGCAGTCAACTGTTATCACTCGAATTTGCCCACTCCAACACCCGCTCCGCGTATCGCACGTGCACACATGAACCGACCACGCCCCCCACCCTCTATGGGGAGACAAACAAGCATATAAATAATTGAAATGTTCACCCAGACCAGGGAGCCATCCTCATCGTGGCACTTTGGCAAAATTGCAGCACTTTCTGAAGTGGTGCTGCTCGATGGTTGGGTGCTTCGGTGGTTGGCCGCTGCTGACCCTGCTGGCCAAGCATTAAGCAATCAAACATTTGATTTTCATTTATCGTGTAATCAAGCGTAAAAATAGCTTCGTGACCAAAGTAACTCATCATCGCTGTCCTCGATCCTCTCACTGTTCCTATCCACCCATCCTATCTGCCTTCCTGCCCCTGCCTGCATGTGTGTGTGTATGGGTGTGCTGCTTCTTTCCACTTATGGATGGTGTTGATGACATTACGACCATTTGATTGCTTCATTTTTTTGCCACGTGCATCCATCACGTCTCCTTTTTGCTCTATATAAAAAATGCTGATTATTTGGCCAGTGGAATAAGCGAAGTGTCCGAATCTCTACTGGGTCATTAATTGCTTGGGTTCAAGAAGCCTGAAAACTGTCAGCAAAATTGATGCCTGCTGCTCTTGGCTGATTTAGTGTACAGTTAGAAGTAGTTTGACGCATTCACTCTTATCATTTCGGTACAGAGCAACAGCAAAAACTCTGCCTTGGTGTTGATAATTGGATGTGCTCTAAAAAAATACTTGGCATGACTAACTTGAAACTTTATGTTAAAAAATGGTTTTCATTTTACTAATGGTGAGAACATTTGAGTAGAGTTAGTCAACTGGGAGATACCAAACTTTGTCATGTTGATAATTTAACTGGAAATTTGATTGTTAAGAGCGCTGAATAAATAGTTTATTCTGTTATTCAATTTACTGTTGTTTAATTAATTTGCTTAGCATTTAGTTTATCTTAGAGCCGTATTCGTACTTGCTTTAAATACAAATACAGTCCCTCATTTCCAGTTCAACACCCTGTTTTGATGACAATGATATGTATTGAAGCCCCAGCCAGGTATTGACACTTGATGAATGCTTCACTGGCGTTGACAATGCCCTTCATGTCTCTGACATGTTTACACTCCGGTGATTCTCAAGTTCATCATCATCATTTGGTATTTGAGTACTAACGACCTTAAAATGTGCAGTTTTATTTCGGTTAAGATAAAAGAAAAAATTTACAACGTAGAAAAATATAAACATCTTTACGCTTGATGCTCTATTCGTGGTTAATCATTATATTTGGCACTGTTAAAGAAAATTCGAAGCTTGATCGTCTTCAGGGTCTTGCCAAACGACAATTGTCGACACGCGCATAATTTTCAGTGTAGAAAAGGTCACAAATGGCAGCATTGTTGTCGTAGCTCATCTCGGCCACCTTGAATTCTGGATTGATGGCAATCTTAAGTATGTATGAGCCTCGTGGCAGTTCTGTGATGTCCACCCACTGGCAGTCCAGATTGTACAGATAAACATCCGAGCAATTGACAGAGATGCCTGATAATAAAGTTTTTAAGGTTTCCGTTTAAATGCTGATCAGTTTATTTTGAAATTAGTTATTACCTTGATCGCCAAAGTTGGCGCAGTTGTATTTCTTGTGAACGCCGGGCAGGCAGCTGCTGTCCTCCAGGCAGAAGGATGCCTTGTGTCCCTGGGCAACTTTGCGACCCTCTACATCGAATATGTCAAAGGTGGCAAACACTTCCATGCTGTGAAAGTGCCTACAAGAAGAGAAGATCTGTAATCTTAAGCAAAAGTTGGACTAGCTTATCGCTGGACTTACATATGACACATATGCCACTCCCACTGGCTCTTCTCCTTAAAGGGTCTGAAGTCCGTGTTGCCCGCATTTATGGCCGCTGCTGTGAACTTGAGTAGTCTTCGCCTCTTGTATCGCCAGCTGGGATCGTCGCGCTGGATTTGATAGGCCTCGTTGGAGACGCAGTTCTCCTCCATGGCGCACTGCATAAGCAGCATGGGGCGATCCTCTAAGTGGGCCGTCTGCTCGATCTCATAGAAGTCCACAACCAAATCAGGAGACAGATAATCACAGATCACAGCAGCCACATGCTGTCGATTCCCATGACAGCTCACAATCCCACGAATATAATTGTGATGCAAGCAATCCGCTAGCTCCGTTTCATTCCCATAGCACTCGGTGCCACTCAGCATGGGGCGTGAAATATTGGCACCTCCGAAGTAGTCCGTCTGAAAGGCCTCCCGAGCATAGCCCAGGTCGAGCTGCCGGCAGACGACATTTGCCTCCAACATCGACCAGCCATCCGCACAAATGCTGCCCCAGCGCTGGCCATCAATCCGAACCTCGACACGTCCCTCGTTTCTGGAGCGACCGCCTCGCAGTCTCACATATAGCCTTGAACTGGGATGTATGGGAGATTTGGCCAGTGGTCGATCATCTGAGAAGGTTGCGGGCTCAGCTCTCAGTGCCTCCGTTGGTGGATAGCATATGACGCCAGCTGCTTCACTTGGTTCACAGTCGTTGACTCCCCAGCCGTCAAAGTGACAATCGGTCAGCTCCTGTTCGTGTCCCTCGCAGAACAGATTGTCCATCCAGTAACGACGACGAGCGGGTCCAAAGTAGCCACTGTGCGTATTGCGACGCAGACCCAGAAAACCCAATTGACGGCACACAATATCACCCTCAGTTGCGTCCCATTCATCGTCGCAAACGGCTCCCCATTTGTTGTTGTGCAGCACCTCAATGTTACCTTGGAGAGGGTTAGAAATATTTAACAAACTGTTAAGGCAACATTTAAAATGAGCACATTTCATGAACAATTCCTTGTGGTTACCTTCATATTCGGCATCACCGCCAACTAGGCGTATGGCGCCCTCTTCCTTATTCAGGGTCTTGATGTACCGTTGAATGAGTTGTTGCTGCTCTTGTCGGGCATCCTGCAGCGATTGATGCACCACAGCTGCGGCCAAGTGTGTGCCAATCAGAGTCAGCCACAATGCACTTACTGCCAACATCTAATACTATATATCTATTTATATATGTAGTGGGAGCAAAAGTGAATTATGTTCGACAAATCGCGATTTGTGCTATTTGCATTTGCACTTGTTCGGCTCGGCGAGTGTTCGAGAACTGAGACTGAACCGAATACGCAGCAAAAGTTCAAACGAAAATTAAATAGCAACTGAAATCATTTAACTATGAACTTCAGGTAAGCTCAGGCCCGCTCTGGCAGTGCCATCTACTTAGATGTATCTAGATATACACTCATTGGCGAGTATCTGTTGCGGTTCAGAAGCTCGCTCAAAAAATGCTCAAAACGCTCAGCTGACGTCAACTGACGGACAAGGGCGGCGATTGAGAGCGTCTAATGCCATATAAATAAATCGCATACATTCTGTAATACAATTTGTGTCTGTCAGCAGATTGACAGTACATCTATGGCAATAATGTATTTTTCAGAAAGATATTGATGCACTTCTGACAAGCTGCGATTCGAATCTTTCGATAGCGATCTGTGTGCAGGAAAATGGTTAGCTATTATCGATAAGAGTCACGGCAACTAACTACGCGATTTAATGCACGTACACAAATACACAAAGTTCTCTTAGTGTAGGCCAGAGAGACTTAAATTTAGTGCTGCTCCATAAACAATGTTAAGGGGAACCAACTAAAGCTGGTTTATTATACTCATATCGTGCATGCAATAATAATAATGATGATAATAATCTGCCTCGGTTAGCAACAATTATAAACTATTTCTCAGACACATGACGAGCATTTAATGAGGCTTCCTGCATTGCCCCCAATGCATGTTTGTTTGCCCACTTCAGCGATTTTCAAACGACATTGCAAAATCCAAAAATCAAACCAAAATGAAAATATGGAAAACTATGCCATAATTCAGTCCCTGAGCACACACAGAGCATTGTGACACACAACATCTATATACGATAAATATGTGTATTGTAGTTTAAGTTGTTGTTGTTGTAGTTGTTGGTATTTGCAACGTTTATCTCTATCTGCATGCAAAGCTGGCAAACCCATCAAGGGAAACCCATTATATTTGGCATGCAGCCATTTGAAACGCCGCAAAACGGCAAACGGCCAACATGCAACATTGAGAACTGAACTTGACACTGAAACAAAGACCAGTAACAATAAAAACACAACAACAACAATAACAGCAACAAATGAAAAATAGAAACACGATTGTCTCGATTCTGAGTTGCATGTGGGTTGATTTGTTATGTTTGTGTTGGTTGGGTTTGAGCTCATTAGCAAGAGTGCTAGCATAATCGTAATTGGAAATCTAACCCGATTAGGTCAGCGGAAGAGAGCACACATCAAAACAGAGCGAAAGAGAGAGAGAGACAGAGAGAGAGAGAGAGAGTGAGAGAGAGGAGGAAATATTCAAAGCCATTGAAGCGTGCCCCAAAACAGCCGTTGAATACATTTTCAAGATCAATTCGAGTACGCAATCAACTACAGAAAAGTAATAAATGTGATATTGAAACTGAGTTGCACGATGAATTTATAGATAATATTCTATATATCCCGGCGTCTATAAAATCTGCCTTATGACTTAATCGAAAAAAAGCAAAACTTTAAGATGTACTACTATTCGAATCCTCACACGAAGTAGCTATAAATATTAGCGGGGCACAATTAATTGGATAAACGTTTTATGATATTGAATTATGATGGCTGGGGCTGGGGTCATTCTTTGCTAAGAAACTTTGCTCCAAAATTCCCACACAATTCAAACGGCCAATTTTATGAGTGCGTAAATTCCAATGGCAGTTGCCAAAGGCGTATGGACAAGGACACCACAATCCTTGTGCTTTACTCCTTGGCTTTGCAGCAGCAACAGCGTCATGCACAAAGGTAATAAAATTCGATATAAAATCGTGTAATAAAATCATTACTGGCCCATGGTCTCTGGACCAGGCACTAAAATCAAACTGGTCTGGGAACGCCAACGGCACCAGGCGGCAAAAAAAAACGCGCAGGCGGCAAAGGATATGACCCAGTCTCAATACCAATACCAATCCCTATCCCTATCCCTATCCCAATTCCAATCTCAAGCTCAAGCCCAAGCCGAACACATAAAAATCGCAATGTGTGCCGCTGGCTAAGCGAAGCGACAAGTTAAAAGAGCATCGGCCACAGCCGCAGCATCCTCCGAAGATGGGGTGAGCTGTAAAAAAAAAGTGGAAGAGATGAAACCAGCGCGAAAATAATTTGTGTGGGTTCTTTATTCATTCGCAGTGCTCGAGGGCTCTGGCGTAGGAAGTGTAATAGTTGGAAGTAAAAGAGCAAAAACTGCTTAAAGGATATTGAAAAGCGATAAATTGCTTTATTACTTAAGTGAGCCAGATGATTAGGTTAGTCTTGCAATCGCCCCTGTGCCTCATTAAAGGAGTTCAACTCGACTCGCTGCACGCAAACCGAAAGTTAAGATGCCCAATAAACTACAGCAAAACTGTATATTAGTACGAGTGCAAATGAATGTTGGATGATTAACTGGCGTGTTCGACTGAGCGATACACTGTAATTAAGCTACTTGTATACGTTTTATTGATAAGATAAAGTTTTTTTTAAAGTATTTTTAACTAGATTCAAGGCTTAGCAGCAATTATAAAAGATGTTGTCAACAAATAAACAATAATAAACATAACATTATTTATTCATCCATTTATCAAAAAATGAATAAATAATAAACATTACTTTCTGACATAACAAACTTCTAATTTGTTATAAATTAACCGCTGCTGTCAACGGTCCAGAAAAATCTTTCAAAACAAAGCTTGCAGTAGTATATTATTTTCAGTTGCCAGACACAGCCAGACACAGACTGGTAGGCCATAAGTTCATTTTGTACAAAGCCCCTACGAAATGACATTAAAAGCTGTGATATCTCTTTATAATGATATCATGTATGGGCGCTCATTTGAACATTAATAAAAATTGTAGGCCGCTGACAGCATAAATGTCACCAAAGTGCTATTAAAACTAAATTATAGCCGACATAACGATGATTCATTAGGACAAACTCAGAAGACGCCGAATAAGTAATCATAATTCCAAAATGTGGCAATAACTCGCAAATTTGTAGCTAGCTTAAATATAAATGAAAGAATTGTTTATTAATTCGTAATATGAAGGCAAATCATAAAGAATGAACAGCATAACAAAAAAATGTGGCAAGGCGTGTTCGGTTTTGAATACGTGCCAAAAAGTTCACAATTATCGAATGCCTCTGCTTTAATACCCTTTTTATGCGAATTTCAATGGGAAACGGCGCTTGGAACTGGAACTTGGAGAGGCTTGGCTGGGGTTGGGTTTGGGGCATCAAAATGAAATAATGAAATTTAAATGCGCCTTTTGCTTTGGCAAACTCAGTCAGTTGGACAGACGAAAGTACGAAGCAATAAAAACAATAACGAAATCAAAAGAATGAAAACAAGCAAGAGACAATCGCAGAATTGAAACCAAAGGGGCAGGGCATTGAAATGGATCTGTTTTCGCTTGGATTTATAATGTGCTTTATTTTCATATTCTGTTTCCTTTATATTTTCGCAGCGCATTTCTTGAAAAATATTGTAAAAATAATAAAATTTGTTGCAGCATTTGAAACTGAGCAGTTAAATAGTTGCTTAACAAATATAATACTTAGATAGATATCTCAATATCTCTCAGTTGAACTTCTTTGACATTGAGTATCAGTTCGTTGCAGTTACAGTTTTAAATCTTAATGTTTAAAAGAATAAAACATTTTGTAATCGGTAAAAATGATTTACTGAAGCGTTTAAATACGCATGAACTTCCAGACAAGCTGTTGATCTGCGAGAAACCAATGCAGTTAGTGTAAATGTAAATGTATGAATATTTGAGATATTGTATATAAATAGCAGGTGGCATTTCCTGTCTTGTGCACCATTGGCCACACATTTTCAATGTTGCAATGCAAAGATTATGTTTTGTTTCTTTCTTTTGACAATAAATTCAAAATACAATAAGAGGTAAATATTGTAGGTATTAAGTTTGAGAGCGCTCTCTAACAAGTAGCTTGAACATTACAAATAAAAGAAAGCTGAATTTTGACATAAATACTTGTATTTGTTGTTAATACCCTATAGAAGGCTTAGTAGTGATGTGTGCTGAAAGCGAGGGAAAATGAAAGAATACAAAGTGCTTCGTGTCCTTATCTAAGGTATAAGATGAGTCATGATGATAACCTTTAAAATAACTATACTCAAAAATAATTAAATGAATTTATATATGTACTCTTCTTTTGTTTTGGCACAGCAAAAATAGTTTCTCATATTGCTTGTGTGTGCATTTATTTATTAAATTATATTATTTTATTTACTGATGCGATTTTATGCAGCTCTTATAATAAATATACACTTTTGATAGGGTATTCTAGATTCCAGACCCAGAAGATATCTATATATTTATTTTTTGTGGCTTATTTTAATTTCGTTTTGCTCTTTTCTGTCTATCGAGTGCCTGTGGCTGTGCCGTGCCAGGGATTTGCGACAAAACTTTTGCGCTTATTTTTTCGTCTGTCTCCAGACGCAACATCGATGGTTAGACTCCGACGTCGCAGTCTGAACTTATGTGTGCAAATATTTATTTTTGGATTTTTATGAAGTCGACGAAAAATAAATCAAAACCAGAATCCGGAAAATCGCCGTGTTGCGTCTTGGTTAATAAAACTCAACTTAGACAGAGTCAGTTTGCTGGCTGGCTGGCTGGCTGCTTGTTTGCGTCAATAGCCGTTGGAATGTCATTTAAAATGCTTTAATAAATTATTTGAAAAATCTCAACATGAAAATCAATTAATTTGTTGTTTGTTTTCCCCTTTTTTTGGACCGCCCACATATAGCTAATTGAATATTCCATACAATAAATATTCTGCTACATGCATTTAAGTTTTAAAAAATAGCACACATTCCCATACACAGACACTCAATTCCATTGTTTTATCGGTTGAATTCACTGGCACAGACCAACTATAGGTTATGGCCCATAATGGAAAATGTCCCTGATGCGAACTAAATGAATTATGTAACATGTCTAGCCATTTAGTGCCATAATTCAGAACAATCTATACCAGCAGACACATCAAAGCCGGACAAAACGAGCCTAGTTTAGGGCGTAAGCGGACCCACCTCGGCTGGGGAGGAGGGATCCTAAATTGCTCTGCAGCGAGACAAATTGCATTTGCATAGGATAATTGGAATTGCATATTGAAAAATATTTATGCGTTGAATAAAAAAGGGGGAAAAAAAACGATTGAAAACAATAATTTGTTGGCGGTTTTGTGGTCTTTTCTGTGGCAGCTTGTTGGTAGACAGTGTGGGCTTATTGATATCAACTGGCACGTGTTGGGGCAAAACAAATTGAGTTTTTGCAGAAATTGAAAACCGTTTTCGTAGAACAAATTGGTATGGATTTAGCGAGCAAAGTTTAGCTATTATTACGAATATAATTGGATCAAGTATAATTGATTTCAAAATGACATGCCTTTGATGTTTTTTTTTATTGTGAACATATCTATCGTTCACCTGTCATTTGGCATTTATTTAGATTTCATAGCTAATATTGTTTTAAAAAATTACTAAGACAGATTGTTAATGTCCTGAAGATGCCCGACGCGGTCCGATTGGTGGAAGCCTTGGCCACTGTCACGCTCATGACCTTAATCACTTGCGTCTCTCTTGGCTTAGTCTTTGCACAGCGAACTCTAAGCCTTACAATTAATTTAATACAGGTGAGTATGAAAGTTATGCATGAGCTTGTTTTCTAGTTCAATATCTCTATCTTCCTTAGCCAGCAGCAAACATCCTTGATGTGTTAAGAAAATGTGGGAAAACCCTTAAAAATTTAAAAAACTTTACTTTAAATACTTGGCATCCATCGCTGCAATTTAAAAGTCGGCTGAGGTCTTTTCATAAACCATCAAAAAAGAGAACGAAACACGAATTTATTAAGGCACCGCCCTAATATTCAATCAAACAATTTCACGCCCCAATAAATATTTCTAACCTGCAGGCGGCAAAACCACAAAATGCGCTCAATTGCAGCAAATTTGCGCCTTGTCTGGTAAAAGGAAGAGAAGAAAAAAATTCATGCGAAAAAAGGAAAAAATAAAATGAAATAAAAAAATAAATATTTTTTAGCCACAAAATACAAACTTCGCTCGAGGATGTGCATCATTTTAGTGGCCGTTCTCCCCTCGCTCTCTCTGTCTGCAATTGTTTCTATTACATTTTTCTCACTTATATTTTTGCCTGGCACGCCAAAAGCCGCCTTTAAAGTTTTAGCACCTTTTGTGCTGTTTATTCTATTATTATTTAGTTATTTATCAATGCCGCAGCATCGTTGCCAAACTGGACCCCATTGGGACAAGCCCGATACATGCTGTGTAGGAGTTGTGCGTGGTTCTTGTTGGTGTAATTTTTGTTTTGATTTAGTGGCAATTTCGTGCAAAAAAAATTGTTCAATGCCCCGGGGGCAAAGTTAAAAACAAGCAGATTACAGACGGAAATTGAAACGGCTCGAGATGCCAGTTAACAAGCGAAAGAACAATAACAGCTCAGTCACCCGAGGGTCAGATATTATGTATATACCCCGTATCCATTAACATCTGGTAAAACGGGTAGCTTGAAATTGTGCCAATGTATGTAACAAGCAGTAAACAGTCTGTGTTAGCTTGTTAAATTTTGAGGAATACATAATAAATAAAGTTTAGTTAAAAACGTTGCGATACCAATCCGAAATAAATGTTCTCTCACTGCAAAGTCGAATTGGTAAACCGCATTCGGATTATCTATTTGCATTGCATCGCGAATTCGGTGCAAAATATATGGCATAAATCTTATGCAATTGAGCATCACCTACAAACAGATGAATATTAAATAATCGAAATATTAGATATTTCAACCACTCACGTTTTTGCTAAGTGCTCGAAATGTGAGCTGCACTTTGATGTTCGATACACAACCAGAATCGTTAAAATGAGCTACCTTAAATTTGTTAAAATCTTTCAACATGCATTCTGACCACCAAATTACTGACTGCTCTGCTGAGAAGTACTCTGCTTTCCTCCAAATGTTCCATTATTCTAAGAGTGATAACAATTAATGAAGTCAACCATCGATCATCCAGTAAGCACTGGTTTTGTTAGCCATTGCTGCCGCCCAATAATGAGCCATAAGCCACAGACATTTCTCCAATGTGGCCTCCAAATACGGCGAAAAGCTTACCACCATAATTTCTTAACGTTGTTGGATTATCGAGTGTTTCCATAACAAATTAGACTACATTATACACATGTGCGATTTAGTCAGTCTTTTGGCCTCACCTGAGATGTTTTTTTTTTCTGAACATATCTTTTGTTCACCTGTCATTTGGCATTTATTTAGATTTTATAGCTAATATTGTTTTTAAAAATTACTAAGACAGATTGTTAATGTCCTGAAGATGCCCGTCGCGGTCCGTTTGGTGGAAGCCTTGGCCATTGTCACCCTCATGGCCTTAATCACTTGCGTCTCTCTTGGGGTCGTCATTGCTCAGCGAACTCTAAGTTTTGTAATTAGTTTAATACAGGTGAGTACGAAAGTTATGCGTGAGCTTGTTTTCTAGTTCAATATCTTTATCTTCATTAGCCAGCAGCAAACATCCTCGATGTGTTTCTGATGATGACCGAAAAAATTTTGGTTGGTGCGTTGACCTTCACTGTAACTCTAATCAATATTGTTAGCAGTGGATTGCATATGATTGGAATTGCGTGAGAAATTCATTTTATGCGCAATAAGCGGGCAAACGGAGTTTTAAATTAACTCAAATTATTTGTCAGCGGAAATTCAAAGTGCTTATCTTCTTTATATTTGATCATTTATCAGCTGTAAGAATATATTAAATCGATTAAGACATGGGTAATTGATCGATATATTTGATAATGTGGTACCAAAATGTACACACAAAATCATATTGATGCTCTTGGCGATATTGTTACCTGTTACATACATGTGCACAAAACCTAAAGAAATAAAATTAAATAAAAATTCGAAAGCATTTAAAAATTCATGGGCATTGATGGCCTTTATTTCAAATGTATTTTTAGCTATGGATATCAAATCTTAAAAGAATCTGCTTCTTGTACTTCGCGATCCGGGCTGATCTCTGTCGCAATGGGCACTTTTGGCTGTTCCGTTGTGTTGCTGCCAGGCTCAGCTTGAGTGCTCGATTCCTCCCCCGACTGGTTGCAGGTGCACGAGTCGCGAGTATTTGCCTCAATCCACTCGTTAAAGCTGCTGACGCGCGTGTAGACGCCGGGTGAGCCGGGCTGGGCGCAACCTTCGCCCCAGGATACAATGCCCGCCAGTTGATAGGATTGCTCTGCGCCAATGACATGCATCGGTCCACCGCTGTCGCCCTGGCAAGAATCCTTGCCTCCCTCAGCGTAGCCCGCACAGATCATATTGTCGGTGATCTTTTCTTTGCCATAGTTGCTCTCGCGACACTCCTGCTGGGACATCACGGGTACTTCCACCTCTTGCAGGGTATCGGATATGGGTCCACCCTCGCTGAGCGCCCCCCAGCCCGTAACCACAGCCGTTTGGCCAGCATACGTTTCCTTTGGCGTTGGCAGACAAACGGGATGCATCTCAATCCCAAGACTCACTGGCTCATTGAAGCGAATGAGGGCAATGTCACTGTCAAAGTTGCGAGTACTATAATTGGGATGCACCAGGACGCGAGCGACACGTCTGTCCACAATTTTCACATTGCTATCCTGACGATTGTGCTCGAGCAACCGAACTGTGATCAGGCGATGATAGAAACCACTGACGCAATGTGCCGCCGTCAAGGCATACTGATCGTTGACCAACGAGGCGCCACAATAGAAGTTACCAAACCACATCAGCATTGCCATCCACGGATACTCATGCACATCGGTCTCCTGGCCCCCAACGATGCGATGACGTGTATTGATGTTGCCACATGTACACGCAGAACACTTCCGCTTAGCGGGCACACTTGTATACTCTGGACCCATTACGGAGACGATCCAGTCGAGAAAGGTATTCTGTCGCAAGTTACTCAAAGATTCCAGTATCTTGGCTGGCTCCGAGGCGCTGCGCAAACTGGGCGAAGCCGCCAGGCTGAGGCCCAGTAGTGAGAGCAAACAAATGTATCTCATTGCTGTATCGAAGAATAACTCTTTCGGCCAACCGACAATTGGCAACTGAATTGGCGCATCCTTGCCAGTGGCAGCTAGAAGCCAAACTAGAATCGCGCAACCTGAACTTGAACCTGAATCGGCTGCAGAACTGGCTAGACCAGCCAGCAAACCGGACCACCAAAAGGTTATTGCCGTTGCCACTGATTGGAATGCTCCAAGAATACATTTTTCTTGACTATTTTCTTTATTGTTTGTTTGTGTATTCTCAATAAATAAGGAAATGAGCAATTCAAATATCTTCGACAAGTCGAAGTCTGTAATACACTTGCAGAGAGAATGCCGATTAATTTCGATCAAGATTTGATAAATAAAAGTTTAGTTAGGGCAACATATCTCAAGAAAGAAACTAGTTTTTTATGTAAATAAAAAAACTGAACTTTCAATCGATTGTTTTTCAATTTTTGAATATAAATTTAAGTCTTTCGGTCGATTTTCCACGAAACAGTTAAAGTTTTTGCAAGTAAAAACTGGAATTTCGTTCAATCGTCGCTATAAGTTTTATAAAATGTATAAAAATAGGTCGATTCCTTATACTTTTAAGGTATGTGCAATGATTAACTGCACTGCAAGTGTATTATTGAGTTCTCTTATTGCTATACGAACTGAACTAAGTGCCCAATTACTTGATCTTCTTGGTCTCTTGATGGCACAGACAAGCCTGCTTGGTGAGATTCTTGATCCAGGTGCCATATCGATTCACTCTGGCATACACTCCCGGATAACCGGCCTTGGCACAGCCCTCGCCCCATGAGACGACACCGGCGATCTGATACTCCCGAGTGCCATTGGGCACAATGTGTAAGGGACCGCCGCTGTCGCCCTGGCAGGAATCCTTGCCACCGTCATCGTGGCCGCCGCAGAGCATATTGTCCGTGATCTTGTTACCATAGCGACTCTTGCGGCACGCATCTTGGGATAGAATGGGAACCTGAACCTCCTAAAAAAATAAAGCCAGCTTGTTACTATACTACTCTAAAGCACTGTTTTGGTATTAGCTGTTTGCTTACCTGCAGCGTATCTGAAGTGGGTCCGCCCACTTTGAGTGCGCCCCATCCGGTGACAATGCCCGTTTCGCCCTTGAAACTGCGTCCGGGAGTTGGCATACAAACCGGATGCAGTATCTCATTGAACTCCACTGGCTCGTCCAGCTTAATGATGGCAATATCGTTGTCATAGTTGCGGGCGTTGTACTTTGGATGTGTGATAATCTCTGCGACCTTGCGATCAATCTTCTGCAGATGCGACATTTTGCGATCGTGCTCCAGCAGACGCACTGAAATGCGCTCCTTGCGGAACCCATAGACACAGTGCGAGGCCGTCAGCAGAAACTGATCGTTGAGCAGCGAGCCGGCACAGTAGAAGCGTTCGCCGTACAGTAGCATGGCCACCCAGGGATACTGGTGCACCTCCGTCTCCTGGCCGCCGACAATGCGCTTCTGAATATTCGCCACGCCACAGACGCAATCGGTGCAGTTGCGAGCTGGATTTAGAGTTGGTGGCGCCGGCGTTGTGGCCTTGCGAGTGGTTGTCGGTGGTGGCGCCATTGTGGTGGTGCTAGTTAGCGTTGCAACATCTGGAATCTCAGTGGGGGTCGTTGCCGAGCTGCTGAGCGTGGCAATTGTGACTGGCTCTGCAGAAGCTTCGGGACGCTGCGGCAATAGAGACAGGACCCATTGTACAAACGTGTTCTGGGATTGCTTTAGCAGCAGTGAGGCTGGTGTGGTGCCCACCAAGGGACCAGTGGTTGTGTTGGTGGTGGTGTACGCTGATCCGAACAGCAGCAGCAGCAGCAAGCAGAGCGTCAGGCAGATCGGCTGGCAGCTCAAAGACATTTTTGTCTGGTGTAACGGTGGCTTTCTCTAGTTGGCTTGGGCGACACCACCAACTCGTGTGGCTCGTTGCAAACTGAAAAGCCAGCCACGAATTTGAAAGCCAGCGACAAACATTTCACCCAAATTCACTTGACAAGCAACCGGGCAGAAAAAAAGTGGTTCTGGCCTGTGGCACGTCCACTTTGCCAATCTACACATATACACACACACACACGTATATATATATATATATTTGTGTATTTGCTTTTGTATTTGTATTCTGCGCATGCGTAGGCTACGCCGACTTGACCATGATAATGATACTTCACCCAAAACAACATCAAATCTCATCGAATTCAATTCAACGGTTTTTTATGCCCTGCAATATGGATCGGCTTCATATAACATGGAGCTTATCACAGAATTAATGGTGAGAGAGTTACTTTCTTCATTTCAATATAACTCAAAGTAAACCATTATTATTATCTTATACTCTTATTTACAGCATATTTTCATGAACTCCAAAATGGCAAATTACAAAAAAAAATTCTCTTAACTTTGATTAAGCAATATTTGAAATATTTTGCTCGTCAGTTTAACAATCAGTTAATTCCTAAAACTCTATTTGATATTGAAACCGGTTTTTGTATTAGAGCATTTAAGCTTCGCTCTTCTCAAAATACAAATTCGCTGATTTTCTATAGTTTTGGTTCGTTTTTTTGTTTTGCCACTGAAGTAGCGAAAGTTTTTTTTCTCCTGATTTGATTGAAATACATTTTGTATATGCTGTATATTCGCAGTTCGATCGCTCGACGCGTCGTAATTTTACTTTCTTTTGATTTATTTTATTGGGCGAATGTTTTTTATTGTATTTCGTTTGTCTGCTTCTTGTTTACATTAGCCGTATATACATATATATATATTTTTTGGGTTTTTTTTGTGCTGGCCGCTTTTTGTGTTGCTGTTTGCCATGGTACCACAACCAACGCCACTTAACTGTTAACATTTACATCATTTACGTGGTTGGCTTGGTCAATTCATTGCTGGTTGTATATACAGGGTGTTTAAGGTAGTGGGCTAAAATGTTTGACTCATTTCAAGTAGCGCATAAATTGTTAAGTAATCAGAACTATACTTAAACTGTCAAATAGGAGGAACAGCACACTAATTGTATTTGCACTCGTAAAACTTTTAGTGCAGTTAAGAAGTTAAAACCCCTTTAAAGACATAACCAGAATAATGCCCGGTTGACGTGGTCCTGTCGTTAGTTTTGTTTTTGTTCAGTACCCAACACAATTGTTGGGGCAGATTAATAATGGGCCAACCAACGCAGAAATCGCGCGTGTCTGGCGAAGCTCTGACTCATATATATATATATATGTGGGTATGGCTCTCAAGTCGTCAGCCCTCGACTATAAAATTTAATGCGTGTGCTCGTGCATTTGAAGGGGAAAGGGAAGCGTTTGCGTCTGCGCCGTTTTGTCGGGCAGTTGAACAATTATTGATAGATGGCCGCAGTTGACAGATGAGCGCCGCATAAGTCAGATGCAGATGCAGATGTAGATGCAAATATAGCTGGGCACGTTGATGGTTTTGTGGCCACTGGAAAAAGTCATTAGTATGCGCACACAAAACACTTGGCATATTAATTGTCCGCGTAATGTGGCCAAGGGCCCAGCACTGGGTTGGTCAGCGGGATGTGGGGCAGCTATCAATGCTGATGACGAACTAATGTCGAGCTCAGCATCAGTCTACAGTCTCAGCCACAGTGCGTTGTTAAAATAAACTGCCATTTGCATAATAGCCATGCTAGACAAAATGCCAAACAACACACACACGTACATATTTAAAATGGGAGTGCTTATATGTGTGTATGTGTGTGTGTTGGGTTATTTATGCGATGAGGTAGTAGAACTGCAGACCTGCACTTGGCTTCGCAATTATGCAAGGCTGTCTTGTTGTGGGCTTCGAAACGTGACCACCAACAAAGTTGGACATCGGAACTTCTCTCTCTTCCCCTTCTCTCTATCTCTCTCCCTCTCTGGCTGATTGGTAGGCAGAACATGGTCAAAGGGATTGGCTGTTAAACACGTTGGCAAATATGTTAATAGGTTTTGTAATATGCCCATTAGATGCCACTACAGAGCCACTACAGCCATAAAATCTGCTTCGGGCCAGCAATTAGTGAGTTTCTACTCTGCCCAAGAAGTCAAATTGATAAGTCATAAAAAAGCTAAGACATACAACCTAAAGAGTCTAGAATATGCTCACTTGTAAGAAATGTTCAAAAAATTATTGTATCTAAGTAAGGATTATGTGACATCGATTTCAGTATATGTATTTTAATTTCCGCATTCAAGTATAAATTCAACAGCTTGCATTGAAGTTTCCAATAAACTTCTAAAATTGATTTCTTCATCCACACAGGATCGTGAAAAAATAAAAAATAAAATAAAATAAAAAAAAAATGACTTCAGGCTGCAGACTGAAATTTAAATTACTCCCTTTGAATATTGTCCGAAAAACCTCAAAAAACAATTAAAACGTGTTGTTGTGACCCTTCTATTTGGACATGGTTGAGAAAGAATTGGGAAGCTGGGAAGCTGAAAAGTTGGGAGGCGAACATGCTGTGCTACATGTAAATGAATTTTCCACAGACAGTTTGGCGCGTGTAAAAATTTCACTTTTGATTTATGCGCGCGATGAGGGAAGGCAGCAACCCCTGATGGGGTAAGTATAAAGGGGGAAGGAGTACGGGATGGGTCCATTAAAGCCCAGAAGCAATCGAGTGGCAACATATATATTGCAACATATTTGCATATACAACCTTTATGGAGAACTATTACAGTGCATAGATAATGTTTTGCTATGCGCAATGCGAGTTAGCATAAAATTTTATAAGCCAAGTTAATTAAACTGGTAGTTGGTAGCTGGCAGTTAACAGTTAACTGCCAGAACAGTCAGACAACTCCTTCCCAAAAGCTTTGCGGTGGAGCCTGGCAACTCTGTTCATTTGCAGTCGAAAATTTAATTAGTTATTCCATTTGCGCTTTCAGTTTTTTCTATCCACAAACACACATACATACATACATACATCCATACATACATACATACATTCGTATATATATATACGTCTTTTTATTTTTTATTTGCTGGCACTTTTCAGTTTGGCATTCATACAAATTAAGCCAATGCGCTCTTTGGCATTCCATTGAAAGGTGTGCGGTTGCCTAAAGGATTCGGATTCGGAGCGTGGTCAGCGGTGGAAATGAAAAATAAAATGTGCATGTCGATCTTAATAAAGAGAACAGAAATGCAATGCTGAAAGTGATACATACTTGGGCCACCTAAAAGACATGAATGCCTTGAAAAATAATTTCCACACCTGCATCGGAAAACGAATTGCATTGCATCAAAAGGGCACGCAACGCGCTTCGAGCTCATGTAGCCATTTCAACAAGCTTCGGAATGAGGGTGCTGTATGGCGTTCGGGGCGGGAGAGTAAAACTACCATGAAGGTCAAAGAATCGACTGAAACTTTCTTGGCGTGCAACGCGCAAGACTATAGCCGGTCATGCCTCAAAGCCTTGCCGCCGAATCCAGGAGGCAGTTGAAAAGTTTTGAATTGCAGCAGCAAAACTTGTAGAACTCGTTGTAAGTTGAGTTTGAGAGCCAGCACGCGATTTTTGTCGATTATGAGTTGTACTTGCAGCTGGAGGATACAATTCCGGGATGCATGCTCAACTTGCAATAATTTGCATGCAACTCAGAAGTGGAAATAGCATGCAACGAGAGTGCCTCACGCAAGCCTTATACTAGATTAATTACAAAGCCATGTGAAATCGATGCGGAGCAAAACGCAAGATTTTGTTTTAAAAAAAGGTGTTAGTCGAAATTCGAATAAAATCAATAAATGCAGCTGATAATCGAAATTTAGCTAACAACTCCCATAACAATAATTGATGTTATTATAACTTAAATATTTTATTTTAACCTTGGCAATACAAATGTTTGTAAATTGATATTTTAAAATTTGGTTGCTTCTCAGCTATTCACAGACTATTGTCGAAAGAAATCAAAATTTCAATTGAATTCTCACACGCTTTAAAATGCAATACATATATTCCCGCAAGATGACAAGTTTTTTCATGGCCATCAGTGACAATAATTTCATTTATGCTATGCCACTTCCGGCGACAATAAAATTAACAGCGGATTTAATTAATTGCGGTTTGCACTTTTCGCCTTTTAACCGGTTTGCCGTTGTATCCCTTTATGGTTTGATTTTGGTTTTACTTTGTTTTCCCTTTTTTACTGGCGACTTTTGCTGATTGCATTTTCATAGGAATTTTTTTTTTTTTAAATTGGTATGATTGCTGAAAATAAATTATTTAATAAAATATCCAAGCCAACAAAATGAACAAGAATATGCGGGAACTGTTTTTTTTTCATGTTATTTTGAATTGTTTATTAATTTGTTTGTGCACTTGAATTTTGAAGCCTTTCATGTATTTTCGACCGATTAATCCCTTTTATTTATTTATATATTAATAATCTGAGTCGGCCAGATCTAATTCCATTGGAAAAGTATTTCTTATCGCGTATCAAATGTAGAAACATAAAATAAGTGGTAATGACCATTTGCATAACTTATTTTCCCACAGTCACCTAGTTATACTAATGATGACCTCTTTTTTTTATAGATTGTCTTGTGTTTTATGATTTAATTTTCTGCCAATTAAATATGGCACAATAAAAATTTTATGGAAATGTTGATATCTAAAAACGAGTAAGTTTGTTACCTTATTAACGACATAATTTATATTGATATAATGAGTCTTTATGAGCCATAAAGTCCACAATCGGATAGCAAAGGGCACGACTTGGCAAGCAAAACGCAAAGAAATTCCAATCACCTGTCGCCCAACATTGAATCCGTTTTTTATGCTCCGTTTTCGCCTTCTGCTATGCGTGACAATCGATAAGTGGATGGGCAGTTACCAGAGCAAAAAATATTTGAAAAAATGTTCAATTTTATGTGGTCCAGATTGTTTCAGTTCCCTTTCTCTCTCCTTCTCTCTATCTCTCTCGCTCTCTTAAACTATTTTCCACGCATCTCAAGTGCTGCGCTTTGGGAGCTCAAGTTGTGTTTTTTCCCTCGATTTCGACTTTTATGTCGTCAACAAGCGCTTAAAGTGGCTAAACGTGTAATGCTCGGGGTCTGGGGTCTTGGGTCTTCCAATCGGTCTTCCAATAAAGTCGCGTAGCTAATTGGAACAACGTGTTTTGATTGGGCGCCGTTAATTTGTTTTCTTTACAAGCAGAACTATTAGAAGAGCGTGCTGTTCTAGTGTCTAAGGCACTTAAATTGTCAATAAATTATGGAAAGTTCAATTATGTTGAAGTAACCGGATATGCAGTTTAAAACTATACAATTTAAAACTAAATAAAATATTGCTTTAAATTTAACTGTGAATTCAACTATTCTAACTATCTCCAAACATAGATTTCTGTAGTTCC
The DNA here is from genome assembly GCA_035044105.1 of Drosophila nr. perissopoda 5 BK-2023a. Classification (NCBI taxonomy): domain Eukaryota; kingdom Metazoa; phylum Arthropoda; class Insecta; order Diptera; family Drosophilidae; genus Drosophila; species Drosophila nr. perissopoda 5 BK-2023a. The sequence goes on along the minus strand of JAWNMK010000639.1, from coordinate 1,795,177 downwards.
AAGCATAGTGCAGTTTCGAATTGAATTTCAGACAATCAAACAAATTAATATTGCATATAAGTTAATTCAGTGCCAATGGCAAAGCTGCCTTAATTAGACGTTGGAGATGCAGTCCCTTGTTTTTGGGCCAGATTACATTGGTGATTACACCTGCTGCTGTTGTTGGCATGCAATTACAATTTTCTAGCTGCTGCTACTTGGATGCCAATCAGACCAGTTAAAACAATTATGTGTAATTTTGTTAATGCAAAATGCATTACAGCCTCGAGTGGAATGCAATGCAGTTAGGTAAATAGCATAAGACAAATGGACAACTGTCAGCAAACATGCAAACTAATGACATTTGGCGCAAATATGCAAAATGCAGTCAGGCGACTGTTGCTGCTGTTCCCGTAACTGTTGTAGTTGTTGTTGTTGGTGTTGCTGGCTGTTTCATGTACATTTTCTTCATCAATGATTAATTGTTTTGACAATTTCGGTCTGGCAGACATCACTTTCAAATTCCTTGCTATGTCTGACAGGTCCGCCCAAAACGAGTGTGTCCAAAATTTCGCGACTATCTGCAACCGTCAACTGTGCAACATTCTCATTCGCTTTCGCATTCAAAGTTGCGTGCATTTGGGGTGGCAAATCTCTTCGCCCATATTTGGCCATGATAGTTTTGTGGCATCGCTGACGAATGTTCCAAAATTGATGTATGATTTTTGGCAACAGCAAAGCTGCCCGTTATGGAACCACGAGTGTCTGCGGGCAGACAAACTACATGCAGACCCTGTCAGATATTTGAAGATTTATAATATGACTTCTGTTTGTGCACTGATTCAGCTCTGTGCTATGCTTTAAATACTCGCAATACTGGCAATTTTCATTAAATTGTAAATAGAAAACGTTAGAGACAATCGAGACAACACTGCCACATAACTTATCTGTGAACCCAGCTTAACCATTATATAAAAATGAAACCCATTCCTTTATCTAAAACCTATTTCGGTGCTGTCAGTCGCAGTAGCTTCAACTTTCATTGACTCTTCACACTTTCCCTAGCTCCATCAGGTGTTAAACTTTCACCAAATAAATCTCCTTTACTATGTAAGCAGGCGAAGGATTCCTGTTTCTTCTGCTTTCGTCCGTTCCACTTAAACCAATTTCCTTTTTTGCAACCAAACGAATTAAACTTAAAATAAATAAAAGGAATCCTAACAGCAACAACAACGACAACAAAGACACTATATTAAACAGCTTTCAGTGAACAGTTTGGCGTTAGTTTAAATGCCGGCGAGTGCTCGTAAAACTTTCGTTTGACCCTTGTCATGAATCTCACCACCCCAAACCCGCCCCAATTCCAACATGAACTCAACAGAGGGTGGCAAGTACACACAACAACAACAACAACAACACCAGCAAATCAACACAAAACTGTTGTTGCCGTAATCAACAGAAAATTGGCACCCGTCGATGTCCAAGTGCTATGTTTGTGTCAGCATCGTTTACCCTTAACTTGGGTCCACTGAGGGATGCTGACCAACTGACCAGCTAACCAGCTGACCGACTGACTTAGTTGAGGGTTGTTTGTACTACATTCCCCAATAAATTGCCGTCTTAGTCGCTGTAGATGTTTGCCTATTTCTAAGCATTTACACAAATAGTCCTTGCTCATTACTGTTAGTTACAATGTCATGTAATCGTTATCGTTTTACGCCATAAATAATGCGCTTAGTCTGCCTGCCTTTTGGTTACCAAATTCATTTTACTGACCGCCACGGACGTGCTTTGCATTTAATTAAAATTATATGCACTGCACTTCAAAGCTAATTACCTGGTCTCCAACTCCGGCCTGCAGGCGTCACTTGCCAAATATTTGCCCTGCCAGCTGGTGCAGCGTTACGTGCGTGATAACTAAGGGACCACCCGAATGAACTTCATGTGCTGTGGGAGGTGGTTCAGGTTAATATTCAGTTTTAAATAGTTATGTCTTATTTGCGTGGGCTCAGGTTGGCACTGCTGTTGGCTGACTGGTTGGTTGGTCAGTTGCAGCCGGCTGTTCAACGCTGTACGTACTCACTGTACTTAAGCGAACCGGCGACAGCTTGACTGGAACCTGAAGCTGGAACACTTTACGTGACTGCATTGCACAAGGGGCTCGTTAGCAATAAATTAGATGTGGCAAGGTTTGCCATTTCTGCATAGAATTTTAATTGCTCAAATTACAAGTGTTGCATACAGCTAAATCCAAGCCAGAACTTTAAAGCTGATTCCAAATCTAACCGACCCTTGTCAGCTCTTTTGACAGTTCTCCGTCAAATTACACTTAACTCCTTTGCGAACTTATTCAATGCTCCCCTGAGTCGCCTGTCGGCTCACATTTTTACGACTCTTTAAAACGCCGGCTAACACACATTTTGTCCTTCTAACACTTACCATTATTTATATTCTCTGGCAGTGTTACATTTTTATGCTGACCGTTGAACATTTTTTCCGGGTCATACCAGTCACAGAGATTTACATGAACAAATTTTGTAAGCATTGCACAATTTTTTATACCGGTCATGCATTCCAATTCTCATACACATTTATCTATCGTTCTCTCTCTCTCATTCTCTCTCTGTCTCTCTCCCTCTCTTGCCATTTCTATTTATTAGTGCAACACGCCAAAGTCAAGATTTGTGCGACTGAACAAAGTGAATTTAATGGTGAATATGATGCGGCAGGGTTTGTTGGTCTTTTTTAGGCGTCACTATGACGGCAACCCTGGCGCCAACAAAACGCGATCTGCATTGCGTTGTCCGCTTTTTATTTGATTTTTAATTTATTTGTACACACATATACATAAATATATTTTTATTTTATTTTTGTTTGTTTTAACTGGCTTTGGCTGACCAAGTGGTGCCAACTAGACGCTGCGCCAAAATTGTTAACGGTTTGCCAAGTAAATGTAAATTGGGTGCAATGCACGACAGTGCGTATGCCTGATATTTTCCGGAAATGCAGTTGCATACAAAAATAAACTATTCAATGTAAAGCGGCAATTTTTTTTTGGCTAAATCTATCGTATAACGCTTATTGGAACGTGCAGCATTTGGCAAGGAATACTCTTGCCTTAAGCAATTGCTTGTGTCCATTGTTTGCCAAGACTATTTAAAAATAAGTTTACGAAATTCTCTTTGAACTCAAAAATTCAAAATGTTTTATTGTTGGCAGGATATATTTTCAAACTATAGTTCAAGCAAAATCTATTTCAGATTCAGTATATTGCCACAAATAAGAAAGAAATTATGTATTCGTCTCAATTACATGACTACCATGATATCTATTATTATTAAAGCTGATGGTTTGTCGACTATTTGCCAACTGTAAATTTGTTAAAGAAAATCGCGAAAAATGCAAAACGCGTTCCCATAAATCATTCAACCTAAATCCGAGTTACAAATTTGTATGCATACAAATCAATTGCTCAATTGTTCCTATTGAAGGGCAGTCAATACAATAAAATATGTACCCATACAGAATCCCTAGACCTGAATTGCTACCCATCCAGGGCAAAGCAGTCGCAGCAAACAAGTTTGCTGGCTATAAATAAATATCATATAAGCCCAGCGAAGCTCGGTCGCCGTTAAAAAAAGGCTGAAAAAATAAACAAATAAAAATAAAGCCAAACAATAATCGCACATAGAATATAAATTTCTGTTCGCTGTAACACAATAAACTTAATTTGCAAATTCAATTTAAATAATACCACACAGTGAGCAATGCGGAAAAAATATATACCCATATACATGTGTATGTTTATATATACATTGGAAGTATATCACAAGTCTGCAGTTGGACGGTTTTTATATGGAACATCGCCGCAACAAATTCAATTGTCTGGATTTAGTTTTGTGCCAGCTGTCTTTTTGCTTCTGCAAAGGATTAAATTTGCTTAACTAGCAAAAACTGATGGGAATGGATTTTTGGAGAATGAAGTAAATAAAACATAACATATAAAAACTATACTTACGAGTAAATTTTTTTGTTTTTTTAATTGGACATAATAGAGCTGTGGTCTTAACTGAAATGTCCACAAGTTCATTTTCCACACTTGCAGTAAATTGCTCTTCCTTCTTATGAATTCGTTTATTAATAATTTAACTTAGTTAAAAAATTAAGTTCTCAATTGAAATCTAAACATTTCACAAGCTAAGCTGGAAATATTTGCATTTTTTCATACATGTTCACAAAGTAATCTTTTAATTTTGCCATTCATTAACATTTTGCAGCTGCAAAACTGAAATTGAATTTAATGCTTGAATTATTTTAATTTCCTTTGGATGTCAACCGTGTCCAGCACAAACTAATAAAAGACAAGACACGTACGCACCTCGGACGATGAGCTGGCGCCGCTTCGGCTCCGGCCATTGCCCTCCCCTGGGGAGGATTATATTGCAACATTGACTACCTCGTTGGAGAGACAGGTCTTAGGAGATAGCAAAAATTAAAATGAAGGCAAATTTGAAGTTACAGCATGGCAAGCACACTCTTAGTGATGAATAATAACCATAACTTTAAGCAAACTGAAAATAATTTTATATTTGCTTTATATTTTTTAAGTTTAAGCATTGGAGTTTATTGTCAGTTTAAAAATCATAATATTTTTTTGTTTTGTGTTGTCTTCTTTGTTCTGTCCTATTTAATTTTTTTTTTTGTTTTTAAGAAACAATAATACACGCTGTAGGATATATAGACACCCAATTAGAGAAATGCTAGAAAAACATCTGGACGATATGATCAGCACGCTGTTGGCCTGGAAGTCAGATAGACGCATCACTGTACCGGAGGTTGATATTTTTAAGGTCCTCTATGAGGCGCGTATCATTTTAAAAGATGATCCAATGCTGCTAGAGGTGGATGCACCGGTGAATGTCGTGGGTGACATACACGGTCAGTTTGGGGATTTGCTGCGATACTTTGACGCAGCAGGATATCCGCCGAAAGCAAATTATCTTTTTCTGGGGGACTATGTGGATCGTGGCAAGTATTCGGTGGAAACGCTAACACTATTGTTGGCTTATAAGGTAAAATTTCCGGACTGCATTTATTTACTGCGTGGGAATCATGAGGCGGCTAACATTAATCAGATGTACGGATTCTTTGACGAATGCAAGCGACGCTTTACTGTACGCCTCTGGAGATGCTTTGTGGACACCTACAGTTGCATGCCGGTTGCAGCCATTATTGGTGGGCGAATATTCTGTTGTCATGGTGGTCTGAGTCCATTGCTGCACGAAATGGACGAAATACGTACCTTGCCGCGTCCATGTGAAGTTAAATCAAATGGCTTACTCTGTGATTTGCTTTGGTCCGATCCTGATCCCACCGTTACTAGATGGGCCAAAAACTCACGAGGCGTCAGCTTCACTTTTGGCACCGAAATTGTCCAACAATTTCTCTCGCGCTTCAAATTTGATCTGATCTGTCGCGCCCATCAGGTCGTTGAGGATGGGTACGAGTTCTTTGCCAAACGTCAGCTAATCACAATCTTCTCGGCTGTAAACTACTGTGGCGAGTATGATAATGCCGGCGCCATGATGTGCGTTGATAAACTTCTCACCATTTCGTTGGTTATAATGAAACCGAAAACACGAGTGATCGATTTAAATTTCAATCTTAACAATCAAGAGCCAGCGAATACCAAATAATAAATAAATCTTAGTTCGAAGGGTGCAAGCGCTGCAGAGCCAGGAAAATCACAATTAGTTGCGAGTTATTTTATTCGATAGATTTGTTTATTATTTGTCTTCATCTGGATACAAATCTGGACTATGCATTAAAATGTTGACTGACAGTTTCGCAGACTCTGCAATAAAAATATGATGAAAATTATGTTTTGAATATAAATGATGTTTTTGCGGTTCAATCCCTTTCTCCCTATCTCATTTTAATTTTCTCATTTTTCGGCACTAGCTTTGTTGTACCCAGTAAGTTTGTGAAATATGTCATAAATAATTATCACAAACAAAAAACACACAAAACAAAGAAAAAAAATTCAAATATACATGTACACAAAACTGACACCATTGAAAAGCCGACTTAAGAAGCACCCGCCAATTTATCAAAATGAAGTTAAGTTGCGACAATCATTTGGCGATGCACCTGTGATTGTAAACGCTGATGAGGTCAATTCGAACAGATCCTCAAATTTATCACAAACAAAATTAACTTTAAACGATATTATCGGCAAGCTGCAGGCATTCCGAAAGACGAAACAGCAGCGGGTGCCGCTGTTCGAGCAGGACCTATTCAATTTGTGCCACTTTGCGCGGCAGATCTTTCTCGATGAGCCGATGCTGCTAAATTTGGAGGCACCGTTTCGCATTGTGGGCGACATTCATGGCCAGTTTGGCGATCTGCTGCGGTTAATGGAACACTGCGGCTATCCACCTGAAGTCAGTTATTTGTTTCTGGGCGATTACGTGGACCGTGGAAAGAACTCCGTGGAGACCATATCGCTATTACTGGCGCTAAAGATCAAATATCCGGCGCATGTTTATTTGCTGAGGGGCAACCATGAGTCGCAGACGATAAATCGCGTTTACGGTTTCTTCGATGAGTGTAAGCGACGCTACACAATCAAGCTGTGGAAGAGGTTTGTCGACTGCTACAACTGCATGCCAGTGGCAGCGACTGTCTCCGATCGCATCTTCTGCTGCCATGGCGGACTGAGCCAGAAGTTGAATGAAATGAGTGATATTGCCTCGCTACCGCGACCCTCCGATGTGCCCGATAGCGGTCTGCTGTGTGACCTGCTGTGGAGTGATCCCGATCGCATTGGCTTCGGTTATTCACCCAGCGATCGTGGTGTTAGCTTCCTTTTTGGTCGCGATGTAATTCAGAAGTTTCTGCGCAAGCATGACTTTGATTTGATTTGTCGCGCCCATCAGGTGGTGGAGGATGGTTACGAGTTCTTTGCGAAACGACAACTGGTAACCATCTTCTCCGCACCTAACTACTGTGGCTTGTATGATAATGCTGGTGCCTCGATGGGTGTGGACAAGGATTTGGTGATCTCGTTCGATATACTACGTCCAACGGATAAGCGCAAAGTGAAACTGCATGAAGGTAAATGAATCGATGTCTAACTCAAAATCAACATGAAACCGAATCAATTGAGAAACAGGCGCAAACTGTCAACACAAATAAGATACACAACAAAACAAAAATCTAATATACACATATAAATGGAACTAAGTATTTTGTATATTTCGTATCATTTGAACTGCATTCGCTAACAGCTTAAATTCTCTGTGTAAGCCCCATTAGTCAAGTCCGAATTACGGTTGAAGGAGTCGGAAGGAGGAGTTCCAACATGTCACAGCCACAGCTGCCACGTCTTTCGATGGTCAGCGATCCGACCAGCATCGATCAGATCATACTGAGCATCATCGAGGTGCGGCGAGTGAAGCAACTGCATCTCACTGAATCGGATATACGATCGCTGTGCGTACGTTGTCGGGATGTCTTCTTGGGGCAACCCATGCTGCTTGAGCTATCGGCGCCAATAAAGATCTGTGGGGACTTACATGGGCAGTTTACGGATTTGTTACGGATGTTCGATTATGGAGGTTATCCGCCCGCCTCAAATTATCTTTTCCTCGGCGATTATGTGGATCGCGGCAAGCAATCGATTGAGACTCTCTGCCTACTGTTGGCCTACAAAATCAAGTTTCCACAAAACTTTTTTGTGCTGCGCGGCAATCACGAGAGCGCTGGCATCAATCGCATCTACGGTTTCTACGACGAGTGCAAGCGCCGTTATACCATCAAGTTGTGGCGCACCTTCGTCGATTGCTACAATTGCATGCCAGTCGCAGCGATTGTGGATACGAAAATATTTTGTTGTCATGGTGGACTCAGCCCGGAGCTGAACAATATGTCTCAAATTAATAAACTGATGCGTCCATGCGAGGTGCCCGACAAGGGTCTGCTCTGCGATCTGCTATGGGCTGATCCGGATCCCAAGGTCCTTGGCTGGAGTGATAATGATCGTGGTGTGAGTGTCACCTTCGGTGCGGATACGGTCGGCAAGTTTATCCATCGCTTCAAATTTGATCTGATCTGTCGCGCCCATCAGGTCGTTGAGGATGGCTACGAGTTCTTTGCCAAACGCCAGCTAATCACCATCTTTTCGGCTCCCAACTATTGTGGAGAGTTTGATAATGCCGGGGCAATGATGTCTGTCGATGATACCTTGATGTGTTCGTTTTTCGTTCTCAAGCCATCCAAGAAGGCTGGTCTACGCAAAGTGCAGAACAAGGGCTCAGTATAAAATAGCATGCTATGCTGAATGCCTGAATTGCAATTCGTAAAAATTGTGTTGCCGATAATCTTGTGTTTTCTTAAAATTTTTGCTCAAAAAAATTATGTTTGCCTGTTGCTCACCTACATCGATCTGTGTCCTAGTGTGTAAACAGTTAAATATATGTATTTTGAGCGAAAACAAATAAGTTTGCATAGAAATCAAGTTGTTTAATTGAATCAGATACATCAGTTCTCATTTGATTTTGCCAACAATTGTTGCATGCAACACATACGTCTGCCTGGTGGCCGGCAGTGCAATTCATTTTCCATTGGCCTGGCACTTAAACATTTTAATCAAATGACAGAGCTGAAAATAATTTATTTGTTGCACACGATACTTTTGCGGAGGATGACGTCCAGTTTTGGCTTTAATAAATTTGTTTGCTCTCTGGCGCAAACATGAACTGAAAACAGAAATAGATTCCACAGTTGGAGTCGCCAATCGCCAGTTGCCAGTTGCTAGTTGCCCGTTGCCCATTTGGCAGCTGCCGGCAGTTGGTGGACTAATAGATTTTAAATGTGGCTGTCGCTGTCAGCAACTGCAACTGGTTGCCAACTGCAACAACTGCAACTGGCGCAGTAACGGCAACTATAAGCGCAGCTCAACCATGGCGTGGTAACGGAGCGGGGTATGTTGTGACGTCTAAATGGAAATATATCAATTGTGATTGCGATTACAACAGCAGCAACAACCACGGTTGCCTGTGAGTAATCAGTAACTGTTGTGCAGTAATCGATCATGTCTGCGAGTCGTTTATAGAAGCTTTAAATAAGAATGAATATATGAAATATTCTAATTTAAGATGCAACTGTCAAATTGACAGAAATTGTGCTTCCAATAATTTATGGCATATCTGTCATAAAAACTATTGGTCAAAAATGTATTTAAGAATAATCAATTTATTGTTAACAAATTTAATAGCCTTATTGGCTAATACCGATTTTAATCAAGTATTTATCTGTACATTAATACTAGATTCAAAGTTGGAATCCCGATTCTGGTGGATTAGCAGTCTAAAATTATACTCCCTAGGCGGTTTCGAAATATTTTCCTATAACTTTTTTCCTAATATAAGGCCACACTTAAAAGCTCAATGAACAGAAACAAACTTAAATGGCCCCAGTTTGGCTAAATTTGTCACTGTTTATTGCCATCAAGATTAGCTACAATTGATAATGTATGTGGTCAACTTGCGGCACTTTATGAACATATAGCAACTCCAATGAAAAGATAAACTCTAAAGACAATATCTTGTCGCTTTTCCCATTTGATTTGCTTTTAATTGCTGGACATGGCTGGAAAAGCAATTACGCTTAGATTTATAGCTGGCAATTTTGTGGAGAGCAATTTAATATCGAATTACAAAATAAAAATGAGCAGAGTTAGGAAATATCGCGATAGGATATAGATGCCAATGATAAATTGCGACATGAGTGCACTGAAAATTTTCTGTGCTCTCAGATAAATTCTTAAATTGCCTGCGGCCATCTAATGCATCTTTTTATTGCACATACGCCGATTAAAGCATTCAAATGAACTACAAATGTCAGTAAAATTAGCTGGAATTTAATTAAAATGCAAATAATAATTTTAATTATATACATTATATATACCATTTCAATGTATAAGCAAAATATATGGGATGTGCTACGCTTAGCAGCTATTATGCCCGAGCATTGCTTTATTTATTTAAGATTTTCTTATTCATATTTAATATTACATATTACAGAATACATATTCAGATTCAGCATTGCTGTAAACACAATTTCTTGCTCTTAATTTAATACCCTTCAAATAAGTCTAAGTCAATCGGATCGATGAGTAACATTTATATTATTTATGGTAGAATTTATTTGATTCAAACTCACAATCAGATTAAGTGCCCTTGAGCATTTTTAACAAGAAAAGATAAGATGGGGGTAATCGTTCGAATGGGATATTGCTTAGTCAAACAATCTCAACTGTGCTATCCGTTGACAGACTTTTGACTTTTTTGGAATTCCACACGTATATTTGCTTGTAAGAGTATATAATACAAGATGTGGTTTAGCTACTCGCACTGCTGTCGGTGTCACGATCGATTGGTAACAGGAAACTAGCTTTGTGGCTATTACTTATTAAAGTAATTGATAACTATATATAGTATCAATTCGTAAGATTATCAAGTTAATTATGGAATTTCCAATTTAGTATAGTCATTTCCTTACGTAACGCGCTAAATAAATCACAGATTTGTAGTGGTAATCTAATCACATAATGGCGATTATAAATAAAAAATGTCATCAGGGTTATTAATATTTTACACACATAAAACGAGTTAAATGTTTATCAGTGTGTCAAACCGAATCGAATCTAGGTTCCATTTCCTGTTCTGGTTCGAAAAGTATAAAACTTTCTGTAGAAATTCTTGTATTTGTTTTTGAAATTTTTTATGGTTTATTGTTAGGTATTGGTACCTTGATTAAAACGGTATGCTATCGACACTATACCGATACGTTAAGGTGAAATAATAAAGTTGGAAAAATGTAAGAGCGTTTCAAAAGTAACTGATGGCGAAATCGCAGTCTAAGATCACCTGATAACAGATGGCCAGGACCTGCCCAGCTTATTTATATACTCTAATCTCATTAAAATTGAATAACATTGTAGATTGAAGTGGTGCCAAAGTATGTGTAAGGATAGATGTAACTTTGAAAATGTTGTGCACAAATTGGAGCATTGTTCAGGCTGATAGGTAACTCTAGCGAAATAAACAAGTATTTGTACATGATTCTGAAATATTTTCGTTTTAATTTACGGTTCTTCGGATATAATATTTACTATGTACTATCTATTTAACTGTAATCTATGGGGAGTTAGTGATAAGTCGAACAGTTGCCACTAAGACCGCCATCCACTGGTTACTAGGGATACAGCAAGAGTCAGGATCAAGCCGATGCCACTGAGCGCAGCAGAGCCATTGAATTTGACCGTATTGCAACCATCCGTGTTACACACTTGGCAATGCTCCTCATCATCGATCTCACATTGAAGCCCACTGCCGCAGGATCTCTGAATATTTCCATCAGCATCACGGGTGGATACACAGATATCAGCAGCGTCATAGATGGGACAAATGGCCAGATTATTGGGCTGCTCGGCACATTCGGAATTGGCAATCGAATTGCAAATGTGGCACTTGCGTCGGTTGATAGGGAAAATGTCCACGTTGCACTTGCCACCGGCACAGGAGGCACAGGTGCCATTGGCCACACAGGCGGCGCCCTCATTGCTACTCAAGCTATTCAGACAACCGCGGATTGTGTGACCATTCTCCAAACGGGTCACACAATCCGCCAATGGTGCGTGACAGGTTTCCGTGGTGACCACATCCGTGGGCGACTGGGCGCACTCGGGTGTCTTACTGGAGTCACAGGAAGCACAGGTGCCACTAGAGGGCAACCGACTCAATTCGTTGCAGTCTTTAGTTGTGCATTCGTGCAACAGATTGGAAGAGCGCCACTGATCCAGATCACTACTATTCTGACTGCTCGCGCAACCCATTACATCGACAACGCCATCCTTGTACTTGGCAAAGCAAAAGTCATTCTTCTCATAGGCCAGGCAGGATTCCGCACGGCTCGTACTGCAGTTGTTGCCGCCGGTGCAAACGTGGCAACTCAAACGATCTGCTGGAAAAGCAAATGAGTTGCAGCTACTATTCTCGCAGGTGGCGCAATTCGTGCCACTTTCATCGCTGGTGCATATAGAACGATCGTAGAGTTCCTTGTCGTCCAGACAACTGCGCAACAGATCACTGCCAACCAGTGCCACCATACACTTGCCCTGACACTGGCGACTGTCAAAATTGGTGCTCTGTGGAAACGTTATACATTGGCTATCCTTTGCCGAGTTGCAGAAGATACAGGAAGTAAGATCTTCCAAGTTCCAGGCATCGTTGCATTCGTTCGACTTACAGTTAACGCATAGCGTGGCATTCTCGCGACAGTAGAGATCCTCATAGTCATCCACATCGTCGGCGCATCCACGACGACGCACCTCCTTGCCATCCAACTCAAAGACCGTTTTGCAATCCTGCTCAACATTCTGTGTGCACTTTACGGACGGACCCAAGGAACTCAGGCAATGCTCCCCGGCACACGTGTGACACTTCAAGGGCAGCTCTTGGAACAGACCATGCTGTCCATCATCCACTCGATTGGCCAAATCAATGGAATTGCACTTGCTGCCAACGCAATTGCGACAATTGAGATAATCACTGGCACTGCATTTGACGGAGCTGCTGCAGCCACGGAACGTCACATTGTTCTGCAGCGATGTCTGGCAGGTCTCCGTATCGGTCAGCAAGGCACAGGCTGAAGCCTGAGTTGGGTTGGACACGCAGCTGCTGTCGTCTGCGGAGCTGCAAGTGTAGCACTGCTGCCGATCAGCAGGGTAGATCTAAGAACAATTGAAAGTTTTGGTTAGATGAAATGGTCTTAGTCTTAGCTATGAGTTATTGCATTTGGCTTACATCGCGATTGCATCCATCCTTTCCACACACCTCGCAGTTTTCGTCAGTGCCCAGCAGACAGCCAGCAAAGTCCGCCTGTGGCAGATCAAAAAGACAGCCACGAATTGTTGAACCATCTGGGAAAGTAAGCACTTCATAAGAGACGTATCGAGCAACACTAGATTTCGCACTTACCACTCTCCAATTTACTCACACATTGCGGATGCGGGTACTGGTTACATGTCTTAAATTGTTCAACTGCCAAGGGAGTCGTGGCACATGTGGGATCTGTGCGAGAATCACAGACTGCACACCTGACCGGCAATGGAATTTGTGGCGTATTGCAATTGTTGCCATCGCAGACAGCAATTCGTTTCGTTGTGATCACACTCTCTAGATCCTGTCCGCGGAATGAGCTCAGGCAGCCCAACTGCTGAATGCTGTTCTCCTCATCTACCCACAGGAAGCAACTATCGTTTGGCTTGTAAATTGAGCACAGCTTCGCCGTGGGTTCCTCACAGTCTTTGTTTTCGCAGTGGAAGCAGCTGACACGATCTGTGGGCACCGACTGCACATTGCAAGCATCTCCGGTGCAGGAGGCGCAATTGGCATCATTTCCAGCAGAGCAGGTTGATTGTGCATCCTTCTCTTTGTCATCCAGACAGGTACGTATCAGATCCAAGCCATCCTCGGCACTGCCATAGAGCGCAGTCATGCAATCACCCTGGCACTGACGGCGCTTGTGTGCGGTGCTTGTGGGTTCCCACAGGCAGGATGGACTCTTGAAGGAGTCACAGTAGACGCAGCTCTTGTATTGCGTGATTGATGTTGCCGAGTTGCAATTGTTAGACTTGCATACGGGACACTTGTCGGGATTGCTGGCACAGTAGCTGCCGAGTGTCACATCCTGCGCAATGGCATCCTCACAGCCGCGACCGGTAACGACGCCATCAGCACTGAATACGGTCATACAGTCCTGTTCGTTATTGACCTCACAGCGCTTGGAGCTGATGTCACTCTCGAGGCAGCCAGCACCCGTACAGGCGAGACAAGTCAGGGGCAGATCCTGCCACTTGCCATGATTATCATCGTCTTGGGCGCTCAAATCGGCAACGTTGCAGCCATCCCCATTGCAGATGACACAGGTCTTGGAGTTGGGCTCACAACTAATCGAGCTGGAGCATCCTCTGTATGTGATATCGCCACGCAGATTCGTCACACAGGTATCTTCTTCATCATAGATGGGGCAAATTGCAAGACTGCTCGGCGTCGACTCGCACTTGGGGTCGGTCTCCGAGTTACAAATGTGACAGGAAATACGATCTGTGGGATAGATGTTCTTGTTGCAGTGATCACCCACGCAGGAGGAACATCCCTTGGCGGTGCCATTGTAGCAGCCCAAGAACTCTTCATCCTCAAGACTGGAGAGGCAGCCACGTTCCGTACTGCCATCTTGCAGCACCCGGGAATAACATTCGGGAAGACCGGTGAGCAAACAGCTAGTCTCGCTGCTCACTCCGTCTGGATTGACGGCACAATTTCGATCTGTGCGTGAACTGCAGATGACACAGGTCTGTGGCTCCTGGATCAATTCCAGCGTGTTGCAATTATTATCCTCGCACGTCAGCAATCGCTTGGAACGCTGCATCTCATGGATATCCTTGTGACTATACTCACTGAGGCAGCCAAAGGCAAAAATTGAACGCATCTCATCGAACTGAATGAAACATTCGTCCGTCTCGCGATAGTTGACACATGTTGCTGGCTGTGGAATCTGGCAGTCGTCGCCGCTGCAGCTGAGACAGCTGTGTCGCTCGGCAACCAGATCGTCCTTGTTGCACTTAGCACCAGAGCAGCTGGCGCAATACTTATTGTCCTCGAACCAGCAGCTCGTGCGATCCTCCTCCTCCAAATCATCGTTACAATTACGCACCAGAGCGTAACTGGGATCATCTGTCTCCTCGTTGAATAGTGGTCGGAAGGCGGACATGCAAGCGGAATTGCACGGACGCGTTTTCTGGATCTTACTGACATCCCGCACACAATTGGGATCCGCGCTGGAATCGCACACCAAGCACTCCACGTAACTTTTGAGGCTGTTGGCCACGTTACAGCCATTGGAATTACAACGTGTACAATTACCGGGTTTCTCCTCACAATAGCTCACCACAGAAGTTTCCAATTCATTGTAGCAGCCACGTGAGGTTACAACATTCCCAGTTGCATCAAACACTGTTGCACAATTATCGTTGCCCGAGCACTTCTCCAGTCGACTGCCAGACTTACATTCTTCTTCACTGGCACAGGTGAGGCAGCTGATTGGGGGTTCTTGCCAGACGCCTGGAGAGCCGTGAATATTCAATCGGTACAAGTCGATGGTGTTGCAGCCATCGGCGGTGCTGCAGATGCGGCAGTTGTTCAAATCAGTAGGATCCGAGCAGCTCAAGGTGGAGCTACAACCACGATAGGTGACATTATTTGCCAAAGTCGACACGCAAGCCTCATTTTCAGTGTAAATGGGACAGACGGTGCTAGTCTTAGGCGCACTAGTGCACAAGGGATCACTGGCAGAGTTGCACTGATAGCAACGACGACGGTTCCCAGGATATACACTAAGTCCATTGCAACTTAAGCCAAAGCACCCTTGGCACCTGGGCGAAAGTCCCATGTAACAGTCATAAAATTCATCGCTTTCCAAGTCGGACATACAGCCATTAGTCGTTATTCCATCTGCATCGATGTGGGTCACACACTGTGTGTAGGGTATCCTGGAGCAAATTTTCGTTGTCAATAACTGATTGGGATTGGTGGCACAGCGAGGATCGATGAGGGAGTTGCAGTCCAGACAGGTACTTGGACCGGATATCCAATCGTAGGTATTGCAATTTTGACCATAGCAGAGCAATATACGTTGCTGGGCCACCAGTTCACGAAGGACCTGTTTCTCAAACTCACTCGCACAGCCCATGCCAACAACGCTCGATTCATCAAAAGCTAGGTAACATTCATCAATTTCCCTGTAGGCCACACATCTGGATTTTACCGGGTCCTCGCAGAACGGATCCGCGCACTTATAGCACTCTCGGGGATACTTTACAATGTCTTCACCATTACACAATGGTCCCAAGCAGGCATTACAACTGGCATGGTTACCCTCGGCACACAGGTCGCGATCTTCCTGTTCCAGATCATCCAGGCAGCCGCGTGTGGGCAGCAGGGCGGAGTCGACAGCAGAGCTACGCGGATACATGCCAGTCATGCATTGCCCTTGGCATTGGCGCATCTTCGTGGGCGCCTCCCAGGCACAGTTCGGATCATGCTCAGAATCACACTGATAGCACTTGACATAGGAGTCCAGACTATTAGCATTGTTGCAGGCATTCGACTTGCACAACGGACACTTCTCCGCATTTGTTTCGCAAAAGCTGGCATGCTCCTCGAGTACGGCATCGCTGCATCCCCGGGCAATCACGTTGCCATCCGCATTGAATACTGTGGAACAGTGTTGATTGTTGTTACCCTCGCACTTCGTCGGTGTGGTCACACTAGCGCAGCTCTCTAAGTCCGTGCACACGAGGCAGCTCAATGGCAAATCCTGCCACCTGCCCGGCTCACCCACATAGCTGTCAGCCAAATTAACTGAGTTGCAATTGGTATCCTCGCAGATGCGACACCGATCCTTCTGGCTGGCATCGCAGATTAATTCGGAATGGCAGCCGCGACGAGTCCGACCGTTTTCCAAGCTAGTCACGCAGCCATCGACGGACTCGTAAATGGGACAGTATTCGCCATATGCAGCTGGGTTCTTCTCGCAGTCCTCGTCGGTCTGGGAGTCGCAGCGCAAACAGCTGTGCCAGTCAGCGGGATACACTTCATTGTTGCACGAGTTTCCCAGGCAAGTGTGGCAAGTGGTACTATTGCCGCTGGTGCAATCGTCAAAGAGTTCGTCATCCTGGTCCATCAGACAGCCACGGTGCACAACACCGTCTATTGGCAGGTAGAAGAATACATTTGAAATTAGATGTGCAATGGTAACAAGCTTGTCAATATTCTAAAGTTAAAAAAAAATTGTAGTATTCGCCATTAAGCTATCAGTAAAATTGAGATATTGTCTCCTGAATAGCTGATTGAAATGGGGTTGACCTTGGCCTAAATGAAATACAACTTCTTGTACACAAGTCACCAGCGATTGTCACTTACCATCATCGATGCGCGTGTAGCAGTCCGGAGTTAAGTAATGCTCACAAACGGGGACATCCAGTGAAGTGCCTTCAATACATGTGGATTGGGATTGGGAGTTGCAATAGACACAAGCGTTACCAACAAGATTAAGGACATCCTTAGTATTGCAGTCCTTGCCGCTGCAGAGATACAAGTCCCGACGATTCAATTGGAGGAAAGACGACTCCAGATCACTGGCACAGCCCATGCTTTCGATTTTGAGATCGCCCACATGGATATAGCACTGATCGTTACTGCGATATGACACACAAGTCTGGGAGCTAATTTCATCGCATTTCTCATCGTCACAGTAGTTGCAGCTAAGGCGTTCCTCAGGCACTGCGTTCTTATTGCAACTAGCTCCACTGCAGGCAACACAGTTTTCCAAATTGCCATCGGCACAAGCGAGACGATCATCATACTCCAGATCATCGAGACAGCCACGTGCCATATCCAATGGTGAATCCGGATCCCCTCTGGAGCGTGGATAGAGTCCGGTGAAGCAGCTGCCCTGACAGGATACCTTACGTGTAATATCGTCAACACTGCGAACACAGGCAGCATGATCCGTACCATCGCAAAGGACACAGTCCACGTAGACATCCAGCTGCTGGGCATTGTTGCATCCATTCGATTTGCACTGCTTGCAACTGCCTGGAGTCAGATCGCAGTATTGGGTTAGTTCATCATCGGCGTACAGCTGATCAGTGCAGTCTCGCAGGATCACGGATCCATTGGTCGCAAAGACTGTGGCACAATTCTGGTCATTGTTGTTGGCGCATTTTTGCAGGGAACCTAAGCTGGAGCCTTGACAGTCGAGACCTTCGCAGGTATAGCAATTAATTGGTGGGGTCACCCATTTTCCCGGATAGCCAATATTCCAATACTCCAGATCGACAGTGTTGCAATTGTCCCCGTTGCAGGAGCGGCAGTATTGCTTATCCGCCGGATCACACACGAATTCCGTCTCGCAGCCACGATATGTGGCACCATTAACCAGCTTGACGCTGCAGCCCTTGCTATCATCGTAGCGTGGACAAACGCCGGAGGCGTCAGGCGTTGAGCCACAGTTGGGATCATCATTGGAGTTGCAGCGTTGGCAGCGACGACGATCAGCCGGATAGATCCCTCTGTTGCACAAGGAGCCTTCGCAGATCTCACAGTTGCCATCACCCAACAGGCAGGACCTGAGCTCAGCTGTTACTAAGTTGCTTACACAGCCGCGCCGTGTGGAACCATCTGTAAAATGTCAGAAATAAAATAATGTAAATAATGTATAATATTAAATATTATACATTATTTCATTTAGAAAATTAATAAGTAAATTTAAATTGTTTGTTAAATTCAAACTGCCTTGAAAAGATTTTGTATCCATTAAGAAATATTTAAGGACTCGAATTCGTTGTTTGTATATTATATTTTAATTTGAATATTTCTTTAAGGTTTTGAAAATTTGGATTAACAAGTATCTAAGGACAGGACCCACCAAGCAGACAATACAGACGGATTTTTTATGTAATAGGTTTTAAGTCGTTAATAGAATTACCATCAAGTTGTATCAAAATAAAATTTTTATGATTTGAATTGCAAAATAATTTTAAGCCTTGGCATCTCTTATCCCCAAGTACCTTTCAAAAATCCCTTAGAGAAACCTAACTCACCTGAGTGTATGCGCGACATGCAGGTAGTGTGGGGCATGACATTGCAGTTATCGAATGGGATGACCTTGCTGGGATCAACAGCACAATTTACATCATCCAAGGAAGAGCAGACCGCACATTCATTTGGCCTGGGCATATTCTCGAAGGAATTACAGTTATTCTCTGTGCATAATATCAATTTCTCCAGATACTTGTCGACAAAGTCTGGGTGCTTGTCGGAGAGACAGCCGAGTTCCGTAACCGAGGCGGTATGGTCGAATAGTGTATAACAACGATCTGTGGGACTATAGTGAAGACACGCAGCCACTTCTGGATCCATGCAGCTATCTGCGTCATCGCAGATATAACAGCTGAGCGAACTCAAGATCAAATCATTCGTGTTACAGGCATCGCCCGTGCAGGCCACACACTGATCGTCTGTGCCGGCGGCACAGCGCGCTTGATCCTCTGCATCCTTGTCGTCTAGGCAGCCACGCAAGAGAACATATAAATCAGTACCCTCTTGAGGCCTTACGGCAGTCATGCATTGACCATTGCATTGACGTCTGTCTGTCACCGCTGTAGGATTCGTCAAACAATCCTCATTCTGGCTTTCATCACAGTAGACGCACTCATTGTAGCTGTCCAGCGATGTGGCGCTGTTGCACCCGTTTGAGTTACAGTTGTGGCACTTGCCCGTATTCGCATCACAGTAGGCGCTGAAGGAGGCTTCCACCACATTGCTGCAGCCGCGTGCACTCACCTCGCCCGCGTCATCGAACACTGTCATGCAATACTCATCATTGGCAGAGCATGAAATCTCCTCGAGATTGCTACTAGCACAGGTCGTCGTATCGGTGCAGCTGTGACAGCTCAGCGGTAACTCCTGACCCCACTGACCCGGCTGACCATCGACCCGCCTCCTCAGATTGTCCGTGTTGCAGTTCTTGCCCACACAGTGCTTGCAGCTTTTGCTGTCGTCGCTCACACAGCTCAGGGAGCTGCCACAGCCACGTAGCGTGATGCCATTGGAATCGATGGTTGTCACACATGTCTGATTCAGCTGATGCAGCAGGCAAAGAGCTTCAGCACTGGGTGTCCCCTCACAAGTATCATCTACGCTGGAGTCGCAGACGTGGCAAGATAGACGTTCAGTCTCTGGTTGCAGCTGTTAAAAAGTAACATGAAGTTTATTAACTGGCAGACGGCAGAATATAATTCAAAAGTTAGCAGACACAAAGCTTGCGTTTTAAAAAGCTCATGAGATAAAAGCTTTTACCAAACTGAAACACATTTGGGTGATCTTTGAGTCAAGCTATTGGGAAGTTGAGTAAAAAGTTTCTTACCAAGCTTTTATTTAGCTTATTTTGGTTAGGTTCGCTAGGCAAGAAAAGACTTTAAGAACAAAAACATTTATATTATTCAATGTTGTTGTGCTTACTCAACGGATTTCCTCTTAGTATTCAGTTCCTTTTACATACATTTAACATTTTTAAATCTTACTGTTCCTTAGTGCCCCTAGGAATGTATTAATCACCTTAATATTGCAGTTATCGCCCGAGCAAGTCACACATTTGGTGGCATTGCTACCGCCGGCACATTCAAGATAATCATCAGTGTCCAGGGAGGTGAGGCAACCCCGTTCTGTGTGTCCATCTTCGCGCAACAGGGAATAGCAATCAGTGTATAAGGGGTGCGAGCATTGCGTTTCGGAAATCGCCTCAGTTGGGTCAATGGCGCATTTGGAATCAGTGCGGGAGCTGCAGATCTTACATGTTTTTTCGGTGGGCAATGCGGAGATCAAATTGCAATTCTCGCCAGAGCAGAGCCAAAGGCGCTTCTCACTGTGCACGCTGGCAGCATCGCTGACATTATATTGACTGAGGCAACCCAGCTTTTCAATGTTGCCGGATTCATTCAGCTGGATGGAGCACTGCTCGTCTCCACTGGCGGCGACAGCGCGACACGTATTTGACTCCGGTTTGTCACATTGGCCATCGGTGCAAAAGTTGCACGTGCCGCGGGCGCCCATATCGGCCGTGTTGCACTTGGAGGTGCTGCAGGATGCACAGTTGGCCAGAGTACCGTCAACGCAGTCATCCCGATCATCCAGGTCCAGATCGTCCAGGCAGGTGCGTACAAGTTCCAACGCAGCATTCTCATCAGTGGTGCGGGGATAAAGCGCAGTGATACATTTACCATTACACTTGCGGGTACCCGTAATCAGTTCGTAGTCGAAGACGCAGTTAGCATCATCTTGGGCATCGCACGACAGACAGTCAACCAGTTGCTCGTTGTTCTTCAGATTGTTGCAGCCATTGGAACGGCACTCGTAGCAGTCCGTATCCTCATCGCTACATGTTGTCGCCAGATTATCACTGCAGCCACGTTGGATCACTGTTCCATCGCTTGCAAAGACTGCTAAGCAACTCTGGGCATCGTTGCCTTCACATTTGTGCAGTTGTCCTGAGTTAACGGAGCACTCCTCTAAACTGGAGCAAGTATAACAATTTATTGGACCCGTGTGCCAATTATGCATCCAAGCATCTGTGGAAATGCAATACAATTGTTTAAAACGTGTGTTTAAATTTATGTTTTTTTGGTTCTCCTTTGTGGAAAAATTTGTATTATGTCAGTCTAATATTGAAAAATGCAACCATTGTTAGAATATAAAGATAAAATTGTTTTTTTTGTTCTATTTAGCAACATTTTTAAAAACACATTTTGAAACTAATCTTGGTGACCAAATCTGTGCACAGTTCAAAAAAAGTTAAATTTAGCTGGGTAATCTTTGTACTAGTTTTATAGGAGCGACAATCGATTTTTATCGTCCGTAATCAAACTCCTTATCGTTGTGCAACATCTGATAAATGTACATACTTAGTGTTAATTAGTTGAGATAGCATTGGACGCACGTTCCTATACATACATATACCAATAGGAAAAAGGGTAATATAAACTTGTGTACAAAAATGCATTTACACAGAGCTCTAAAAGACTATCAGAAATAAAGACTACAATTCTATAAGCTATCGTGCAATCGTGCATTTAAAGTTGAAAACGAAATTTGAGGTCGGAAGACAAGTAAAAATTATAGCTCGAAAATCGATATATCGGTGTATGGGCATAGGTCGAAACTTCAAAATGCCATAACTTCGTCAAAACTCAACTTTTCTTCAAAAGCGAAGGCTTTTTGGTCATAGTTTTGCCCCTAAATCAATCGTGCATTTAAAGTTGAAAACGAAATTTGAGGTCGGTAGACAAGTAAAAATTATAGCTCGAAAATCGATATATCGGTGTATGGGCATAGGTCGAAACTTCAAAATGCCATAACTTCGTCAAAACTCAACTTATCTTCAAAAGCGAAGGCTTTTTGATCATAGCTTTGCCCCTAAATCACTCGTGCATTTAAAGTTTAAAACGAAATTTGAGGTCGGAAGACAAGTAAAAATTATAGCTCGAAAATCGATATATCGGTGTATGGGCATAGGTCGAAACTTCAAAATGCCATAACTTCGTCAAAACTCAACTTTTCTTCAAAAGCGAAGGCTTTTTGGTCATAGTTTTGCCCCTAAATCAATCGTGCATTTAAAGTTGAAAACGAAATTTGAGGTCGGTAGACAAGTAAAAATTATAGCTCGAAAATCGATATATCGGTGTATGGGCATAGGTCGAAACTTCAAAATGCCATAACTTCGTCAAAACTCAACTTTTCTTCAAAAGCGAAGGCTTTTTGGTCATAGTTTTGCCCCTAAATCAATCGTGCATTTAAAGTTGAAAACGAAATTTGAGGTCGGTAGACAAGTAAAAATTATAGCTCGAAAATCGATATATCGGTGTATGGGCATAGGTCGAAACTTCAAAATGCCATAACTTCGTCAAAACTCAACTTATCTTCAAAAGCGAAGGCTTTTTGATCATAGTTTTGCCCCTTTATCAATCGTGCATTTAAAGTTGAAAACGAAATTTGGGGTCGGAAGACAAGTAAAAATTATAGCTCGAAAATCGATATATCGGTGCATGGGCTTAGGTCGAAACTTCAAAATGCCATAACTTCGTCAAAACTCAACTTATCTTCAAAAGCGAGGGCTTTTTGATCATAGTTTTGCCCCTAAATCACTCGTGCATTTAAAGTTTAAAACGAAATTTGAGGTCGGAAGACAAGTAAAAATTATAGCTCGAAAATCGATATATCGGTGTATGGGCTTAGGTCGAAACTTCAAAATGCCATAACTTCGTCAAAACTCAACTTTTCTTCAAAAGCGAAGGCTTTTTGGTCATAGTTTTGCCCCTAAATCAATCGTGCATTTAAAGTTGAAAACGAAATTTGAGGTCGGTAGACAAGTAAAAATTATAGCTCGAAAATCGATATATCGGTGTATGGGCATAGGTCGAAACTTCAAAATGCCATAACTTCGTCAAAACTCAACTGATTTTAAAAAGCGAAGGCTTTTTGGTCATAGTTTTGCCCCTAAATCAATCGTGCATTTAAAGTTGAAAACGAAATTTGAGGTCGGTAGACAAGTAAAAATTATAGCTCGAAAATTGATATATCGGTGTATGGGCTTAGGTCGAAACTTCAAAATGCCATAACTTCGTCAAAACTCAACTTATCTTCAAAAGCGAGGGCTTTTTGATCATAGTTTTGCCCCTAAATCACTCGTGCATTTAAAGTTGAAAACGAAATTTGAGGTCGGAAGACAAGTAAAAATTATAGCTCGAAAATCGATATATCGGTGTATGGGCATAGGTCGAAACTTCAAAATGCCATAACTTTGTCAAAACTCAACTTATCTTCAAAAGCGAAGGCTTTTTGATCATAGTTTTGCCCCTAAATCAATCGTGCATTTAAAGTTGAAAACGAAATTTGAGGTCGGTAGACAAGTAAAAATTATAGCTCGAAAATCAATATATCGGTGTATGGGCATAGGTCGAAACTTCAAAATGCCATAACTTTGTCAAAACTCAACTTATCTTCAAAAGCGAAGGCTTTTTGGTCATAGTTTTGCCCCTAAATCAATCGTGCATTTAAAGTTGAAAACGAAATTTGAGGTCGGTAGACAAGTAAAAATTATAGCTCGAAAATCGATATATCGGTGTATGGGCTTAGGTCGAAACTTCAAAATGCCATAACTTCGTCAAAACTCAACTTATCTTCAAAAGCGAGGGTGTTTTGATCATAGTTTTGCCCCTAAATCAATCGTGCATTTAAAGTTGAAAACGAAATTTGAGGTCGGAAGACAAGTAAAAATTATAGCTCGAAAATCGATATATCGGTGTATGGGCATAGGTCGAAACTTCAAAATGCCATAACTTCGTCAAAACTCAACTGATTTTAAAAAGCGAGGGCTTTTTGGTCATAGTTTTGCCCCTAAATCAATCGTGCATTTAAAGTTGAAAACGAAATTTGAGGTCGGAACACAAGTAAAAATGATAGCTCGAAAATCGATATATCGGTGTATGGGCATAGGTCGAAACTTCAAAATGCCATAACTTTGTCAAAACTCAACTTATCTTCAAAAGCGAATGCTTTTTGATCATAGTTTTGCCCCTAAATCAATCGTGCATTTAAAGTTGAAAACGAAATTTGAGGTCGGAAGATAAATAAAAATTATAGCTCGAAAATCGATATATCGGTGTATGGGCATAGGTCGAAACTTCAAAATGCCATAACTTTGTCAAAACTCAACTTATCTTCAAAAGCGAGGGCTTTTTGATCATAGTTTTGCCCCTAAATCAATCGTGCATTTAAAGTTGAAAACGAAATTTGAGGTCGGAAGACAAGTAAAAATTATAGCTCGAAAATCGATAAAAATCCAAAACATAAGGAAGGTTTCCGGTTTGTTATCTGACCAGCCGCAGTCTCTTGCAATTAAAATTGAGACGCTTAATAATTAATATAGCCATATTGTTTTACTTAATGCATCGAATATACGCGCAATGCTTACAGTACAATAGAATCGCAGGTGCTGCAAAGCTGAAAAGCATGCGCTCAATTAGAAAAATTAGAAAATTAGAAAGAAAATCTTAAGACAAAAAGCTGGGGTTGCTGTTATTGAGAAATTTTTCAATTAGGCAATATTTTTCATTTTGAGCAGTGTGTGAATTTTTAAGTCTAAAGTGAAAAAATAGAAAATGAGTAGAGTACCCATTAGTAACCATTATTGATTATCTATCTCGAGACTATTAATGTTAATCAATTTTAAAAAATCTTTGGCTGTCAAAAACTTGGGATTTCTAAGGTCCTCAACTATTGCAAAGTCCACAAGGCGCTAATCTCTCCGAACCTATCCTCTTGTCGCTTAATCTAAACTAATCCGTACGATCACGAACATACTTTTATATACAGTACTTATGGCATTTTAATGTATTACAAATTTATTTATTTCCAAATTTAAAAACACTTCACAAATGTAATCTGACTGAATGATTTTTATTGTTCAATTATTATTATGGCATTGCTGGTATTTAATAAGTTTTAATGTAAAAAACATCAAAGGAAGGGTATGTGTAAAGGGTATTGTTTAGTCCAGCAATTGGGAGTATTGTGTATTTGAAATTATACCTAAAGCGTGTCCCATGTCAATGTAGTACATGACATGACATGACAGTAGTTCATACTTGACAAGATCTTGTGGAAATTTGTATTTTTATTCGATAAAGCTTTAAAACTAATAGTCCGGTAAGGCGATAACAAATATTATCAGCATTAAGAAAGCACAGTCATAGATATTTGTTAAGGACGTGATATCTGCAGCAACATTTTTTAATTTGGAGTATACATTTTCATTAGTTCACGACACTTTTTTTAATAGTTTTAGTGTTTTTTATTATTTTGGAAAAGCCTTCTAGAAGCTTTTGTATACACATGTTCTTCACAGAAAACCTCTCAGATTGCTTATAGGCAAAATATGATTTTATAGTTCACTATGTTTTCTGTTCAACATTTGTCTTATAATCGTTTTTGAAATTGTAAAACACAACACTTCAGTACATTATCCTTGATAATCACCCTTGAATCCACCTACCACTTGGATTATTGGCATATAATACCAGAAGTAGCAGAGCTACTCCTACTGTGGTCACTCTCATGATCGATGGGTTTCACCCGACGCGTATTACCAATTAAATTCGACACGGGCAACTAATTTTGTTGCCGGGTTCGCAGCGCCTTTTATAGATTTGGCGTTCGACAGTTCAATACGACCGTATCACCGTTTGTCGGAACATAGTTATTGCCTTATATAAATGAGTATGATTATATGACACTGTTGCCGAATGTGCGTAATTGTGTAGGGCAATTATCACAAATAAAGCAAAAAATGCCATTATGGTTATAAAGTATAAAAATTTCTGTAGAAATTCTGGTATTTAAACTTTTTAATGGTTTCCCGCTAGGCATTGTTACATTGATTTTAACGACATACTGTCGACTCTTTACCGATACGTTAAGGTGAAATAATAAAGTTTAAAAAAAAATGTAAGAACGATTCAATCATAACTGATTGCGAAATCGCAGTCTAAGATCAGCTGATAACAGGTGGCAAGGGCCCGTCCTGCTTATTTATATCGTGTTATACTCTTAACCCATTAAAAAATTGAAAAATATTGTAGATTGGAGTGGTGTCAAAGTATGTTGAAGGATAAATGTGACTTTGAAAATGTTGTGCACAAATGGGACCATGGTTCAGGCTGATAGGTAAGTCTAGCGAAATAAACAAGTATTTGCACATGATTCTGAAATATTTTCGTTTTAATTTACGGTTCTTCGTATAGAATATTTACTATGTACTATCTATTTAACTGTAATCTATGGAGAGTTAGTGATAAGTCGAACAGTTGCCACTAAGACCGCCATCCACTGGTTACCAGGGATACAGCAAGAGTCAGGATCAAGCCGATGCCACTGAGCGCAGCAGAGCCATTGAATTTGACCGTATTGCAACCATCCGTGTTACACACTTGGCAATGCTCCTCATCATCGATCTCACATTGAAGCCCACTGCCGCAGGATCTCTGAATATTTCCATCAGCATCACGGGTGGATACACAGATATCAGCAGCGTCATAGATGGGACAAATGGCCAGATTATTGGGCTGCTCGGCACATTCGGAATTGGCAATCGAATTGCAAATGTGGCACTTGCGTCGGTTGATAGGGAAAATGTCCACGTTGCACTTGCCACCGGTACAGGAGGCACAGGTGCCATTGGCCACACAGGCGGCGCCCTCATTGCTACTCAAGCTATTCAGACAACCGCGGATTGTGTGACCATTCTCCAAACGGGTCACACAATCCGCCAATGGTGCGTGACAGGTTTCCGCGGTGACCACATCCGTGGGCGACTGGGCGCACTCGGGTGTCTTACTGGAGTCACAGGAAGCACAGGTGCCACTAGAGGGCAACCGACTCAATTCGTTGCAGTCTTTAGTTGTGCATTCGTGCAACAGATTGGAAGAGCGCCACTGATCCAGATCACTACTATTCTGACTGCTCGCGCAACCCATTAGATCGACAACGCCATCCTTGTACTTGGCAAAGCAAAAGTCATTCTTCTCATAGGCCAGGCAGGATTCCGCACGGCTCGTACTGCAGTTGTTGCCGCCGGTGCAAACGTGGCAACTCAAACGATCTGCTGGAAAAGCAAATGAGTTGCAGCTACTATTCTCGCAGGTGGCGCAATTCGTGCCACTTTCATCGCTGGTGCATATAGAACGATCGAAGAGTTCCTTGTCGTCCAGACAACTGCGCAACAGATCACTGCCAACCAGTGCCACCATACACTTGCCCTGACACTGGCGACTGTCAAAATTGGTGCTCTGTGGAAACGTTATACATTGGCTATCCTTTGCCGAGTTGCAGAAGATACAGGAAGTAAGATCTTCCAAGTTCCAGGCATCGTTGCATTCGTTCGACTTACAGTTAACGCATAGCGTGGCATTGTGGCGACAGTAGAGATCCTCATAGTCATCCACATCGTCGGCGCATCCACGACGACGCACCTCCTTGCCATCCAACTCAAAGACCGTTTTGCAATCCTGCTCAACATTCTGTGTGCACTTTACGGACGGACCCAAGGAACTCTGGCAATGCTCCCCGGCACACGTGTGACACTTCAAGGGCAGCTCTTGGAACAGACCATGCTGTCCATCATCCACTCGATTGGCCAAATCAATGGAATTGCACTTGCTGCCAACGCAATTGCGACAATTGAGATAATCACTGGCACTGCATTTGACGGAGCTGCTGCAGCCACGGAACGTCACATTGTTCTGCAGCGATGTCTGGCAGGTCTCCGTATCGGTCAGCAAGGCACAGGCTGAAGCCTGAGTTGGGTTGGACACGCAGCTGATGTCGTCTGCGGAGCTGCAAGTGTAGCACTGCTGCCGATCAGCAGGGTAGATCTAAGAACAATTGAAAGTTTTGGTTAGATGAAATGGTCTTAGTCATAGCTATGAGTTATTGCATTTGGCTTACATCGCGATTGCATCCATCCTTTCCACACACCTCGCAGTTTTCGTCAGTGCCCAGCAGACAGCCAGCAAAGTCCGCCTGTGGCAGATCAAAAAGACAGCCACGAATTGTTGAACCATCTGGGAAAGTAAGCACTTCATAAGAGACGTATCGAGCAACACTAGATTTCGCACTTACCACTCTCCAATTTACTCACACATTGCGGATGCGGGTACTGGTTACATGTCGTAAATTGTTCAACTGCCAAGGGAGTCGTGGCACATGTGGGATTTGTGCGAGAATCACAGACTGCACACCTGACCGGCAATGGAATTTGTGGCGTATTGCAATTGTTGCCATCGCAGACAGCAATTCGTTTCGTTGTGATCACACTCTCTAGATCCTGTCCGCGGAATGAGCAAAGGCAGCCCAACTGCTGAATGCTGTTCTCCTCATCTACCCACAGGAAGCAACTATCGTTTGGCTTGTAAATTGCGCACAGCTTCGCCGTGGGTTCCTCACAGTCTTTGTTTTCGCAGTGGAAGCAGCTGACACGATCTGTGGGCACCGACTGCACATTGCAAGCATCTCCGGTGCAGGAGGCGCAATTGGCATCATTTCCAGCAGAGCAGGTTGATTGTGCATCCTTCTCTTTGTCATCCAGACAGGTACGTATCAGATCCAAGCCGTCCTCGGCACTGCCATAGAGCGCAGTCATGCAATCACCCTGGCACTGACGGCGCTTGTGTGAGGTGCTAGTGGGTTCCCACAGGCAGGATGGGCTCTTGAAGGAGTCACAGTAGACGCAGCTCTTGTATTGCGTGATTGATGTTGCCGAGTTGCAATTGTTAGACTTGCATACGGGACACTTGTCGGGATTGCTGGCACAGTAGCTGCCGAGTGTCACATCCTGCGCAATGGCATCCTCACAGCCGCGACCGGTAACGACGCCATCAGCACTGAATACGGTCATACAGTCCTGTTCGTTATTGGCCTCACAGCGCTTGGAGCTGATGTCGCTCTCGAGGCAGCCAGCACCCGTACAGGCGAGACAAGTCAGGGGCAGATCCTGCCACTTGCCATGATTATCATCGTCTTGGGCGCTCAAATCGGCAACGTTGCAGCCATCCCCATTGCAGATGACACAGGTCTTGGAGTTGGGCTCACAACTAATCGAGCTGGAGCATCCTCTGTATGTGATATCGCCACGCAGATTCGTCACACAGGTATCCTCTTCATCATAGATGGGGCAAATTGCAAGACTGCTCGGCGTCGACTCGCACTTGGGGTCGGTCTCCGAGTTACAAATGTGACAGGAAATACGATCTGTGGGATAGATGTTCTTGTTGCAGTGATCACCCACGCAGGAGGAACATCCCTTGGCGGTGCCATTGTAGCAGCCCAAGAACTCTTCATCCTCAAGACTGGAGAGGCAGCCACGTTCCGTACTGCCATCTTGCAGCACCCGGGAATAACATTCGGGAAGACCGGTGAACAAACAGCTAGTCTCGCTGCTCACTCCGTCTGGATTGACGGCACAATTTCGATCTGTGCGTGAACTGCAGATGACACAGGTCTGTGGCTCCTGGATCAATTCCAGCGTGTTGCAATTATTATCCTCGCACGTCAGCAATCGCTTGGAACGCTGCATCTCATGGATATCCTTGTGACTATACTCACT
Source organism: Drosophila nr. perissopoda 5 BK-2023a (assembly GCA_035044105.1). NCBI lineage: Eukaryota > Metazoa > Arthropoda > Insecta > Diptera > Drosophilidae > Drosophila > Drosophila nr. perissopoda 5 BK-2023a. Next base: position 1,765,354 of record JAWNMK010000639.1, on the reverse strand, counting down.
GAGGCAGCCAAAGGCAACAATTGAACGCATCTCATCGAACTGAATGAAACATTCGTCCGTCTCGCGATAGTTGACACATGTTGCTGGCTGTGGAATCTGGCAGTCGTCACCGCGGCAGCTGAGGCAGCTGTGTCGCTCGGCAACCAGATCGTCCTTGTTGCACTTAGCACCAGTGCAGCTGGCGCAATACTTATTGTCCTCGAACCAGCAGCTCGTGCGATCCTCCTCCTCCAAATCATCGTTACAATTACGCACCAGAGCGTAACTGGGATCATCTGTCTCGTTGTTGAATAGTGGTCGGAAGGCGGACATGCAAGCGGAATTGCACGGACGCGTTTTCTGGATCTTACTGACATCCCGCACACAATTGGGATCCGCGCTGGAATCGCACACCAAGCACTCCACGTAACTTTTGAGGCTGTTGGCCACGTTACAGCCATTGGAATTACAACGTGTACAATTACCGGGTTTCTCCTCACAATAGCTCACCACAGAAGTTTCCAATTCATTGTAGCAGCCACGTGAGGTTACAACATTCCCAGTTGCATCAAACACTGTTGCACAATTATCGTTGCCCGAGCACTTCTCCAGTCGACTGCCAGACTTACATTCTTCTTCACTGGCACAGGTGAGGCAGCTGATTGGGGGTTCTTGCCAGACGCCTGGAGAGCCGTGAATATTCAATCGGTACAAGTCGATGGTGTTGCAGCCATTGGCGTTGCTGCAGATGCGGCAGTTGTTAAAATCAGTAGGATCCGAGCAGCTCAAGGTGGAGCTACAACCACGATAAGTGACATTATTTGCCAAAGTCGACACGCAAGCCTCATTGTCAGTGTAAATGGGACAGACGGTGCTAGTCTTAGGCGCACTAGTGCACAAGGGATCACTGGCAGAGTTGCACTGATAGCAACGACGACGGGTCCCTGGATATACACTGAATCCATTACAATTAAAGCCCATGCACCCTTGGCATCTGGACGAGGCGCCCATGAAGCAGTCATAAAATTCATCGCTGTCCACGTCGGACAGACAGCCATTAGTCGTTATTCCATCTGCATCGATCTGCGTCACACAGTGTGTGTAGGGTATCCTGGAGCAAATTTTCGTTGTCGATAACTGATTGGGATTGGTGGCACAGCGAGGATCGATGAGGGAGTTGCAGTCCAGACAGGTATTGGGATCGTTTATCCAATCGTAAAAATTGCAATTCTGACCATAGCAAAGCAATATGCGTTGCTGGGACACCAGTTCATAAAGGACCTGTTTCTCAAACTCACTCGCACAGCCCATGCCAACAACGCTCGATTCATCAAAAGCTAGGTAACATTCATCATTTTCCCTGTAGGCCACACATCTGGATTTTACCGGGTCCTCGCAGAACGGATCCGCGCACTTATAGCACTCTCGGGGATACTTTACAATGTCTTCACCATTACACAACGGTCCCAAGCAGGCATTACAACTGGCATGGTTGCCCTCGGCACACAGGTCGCGATCTTCCTGTTCCAGATCATCCAGGCAGCCGCGTGTGGGCAGCAGGGCGGAGTCGACAGCAGAGCTACGCGGATACATGCCAGTCATGCATTGCCCTTGGCATTGGCGCATCTTCGTGGGCGCCTCCCAGGCACAGTTCGGATCATGCTCAGAATCACACTGATAGCACTTGACATAGGAGTCCAGACTATTAGCATTGTTGCAGGCATTCGACTTGCACAACGGACACTTCTCCGCATTTGTATCGCAAAAGCTGGCATGCTCCTCGAGTACGGCATCGCTGCATCCCCGGGCAATCACGTTGCCATCCGCATTGAATACTGTGGAACAGTGTTGATTGTTGTTACCCTCGCACTTCGTCGGTGTGGTCACACTAGCGCAGCTCTCTAAGTCCGTGCACACGAGGCAGCTCAATGGCAAATCCTGCCACCTGCCCGGCTCACCCACATAGCTGTCAGCCAAATTAACTGAGTTGCAATTGGTATCCTCGCAGATGCGACACCGATCCTTCTGGCTGGCATCGCAGATTAATTCAGAATGGCAGCCGCGACGAGTCCGTCCGTTTTCCAAGCTAGTCACGCAGCCATCGACGGACTCGTAAATGGGACAGTATTCGGCATATGCAGCTGGGTTCTTCTCGCAGTCCTCGTCGGTCTGGGAGTCGCAGCGCAAACAGCTGTGCCAGTCAGCGGGATACACTTCATTGTTGCAAAAGTTTCCCAGGCAAGTGTGGCAAGTGGTACTATTGCCGCTGGTGCAATCGTCAAAGAGTTCGTCATCCTGGTCCATCAGACAGCCACGGTGCACAACACCGTCTATTGGCAGGTAGAAGAATACATTTGAAATTAGATGTGCAATAATAGAAAGGATAACAAGCTTGTCTATATTCTAAAGTTACAAAAAAAAATTGTAGCTATCAGTAAAATTGAGATTTTGTCTCCTGAATAGCTGATTGAAAATGGCGTTGACCTTGGCCTAAATGAAATACAACTTCTTGTACACAATTCACCAGCGATTGTCACTTACCATCATCGATGAGCGTGTAGCAGTCCGGAGTTAAGTAATGCTCACATACGGGGAAATCCAGTGAAGTGCCTTCAATACATGTGGATTGGGATTGGGAGTTGCAATAGACACAAGCGTTACCAACAAGATTAAGGACATCCTTAGTATTGCAGTCCTTGCCGCTGCAGAGATACAAGTCCCGACGATTCAATTGGAGGAAAGACGACTCCAGATCACTGGCACAGCCCATGCTTTCGATTTTGAGATCGCCCACATGGATATAGCACTGATCGTTACTGCGATATGACACACAAGTCTGGGAGCTAACTTCATCGCATTTCTCATCGTCACAGTAGTTGCAGCTAAGGCGTTCCTCAGGCACTGCGTTCTTATTGCAACTAGCTCCACTGCAGGCAACACAGTTTTCCAAATTGCCATCGGCACAAGCGAGACGATCATCATACTCCAGATCATCGAGACAGCCACGTGCCATATCCAATGGTGAATCCGGATCCCCTCTGGAGCGTGGATAGAGTCCGGTGAAGCAGCTGCCCTGACAGGATACCTTACGTGTAATATCGTCAACACTGCGAACACAGGCAGCATGATCCGTACCATCGCAAAGGACACAGTCCACGTAGACATCCAGCTGCTGGGCATTGTTGCATCCATTCGATTTGCACTGCTTGCAACTGCCTGGAGTCAGATCGCAGTATTGGGTTAGTTCATCATCGGCGTACAGCTGATCAGTGCAGTCTCGCAGGATCACGGATCCATTGGTCGCAAAGACTGTGGCACAATTCTGGTCATTGTTGTTGGCGCATTTTTGCAGGGAACCTAAGCTGGAGCCTTGACAGTCGAGACCTTCGCAGGTATAGCAATTAATTGGTGGGGTCACCCATTTTCCCGGATAGCCAATATTCCAATACTCCAGATCGACAGTGTTGCAATTGTCCCCGTTGCAGGAGCGGCAGTATTGCTTATCCGCCGGATCACACACGAATTCCGTCTCGCAGCCACGATATGTGGCACCATTAACCAGCTTGACGCTGCAGCCCTTGCTATCATCGTAGCGTGGACAAACGCCGGAGGCGTCAGGCGTTGAGCCACAGTTGGGATCATCATTGGAGTTGCAGCGTTGGCAGCGACGACGATCAGCCGGATAGATCCCTCTGTTGCACAAGGAGCCTTCGCAGATCTCACAGTTGCCATCACCCAACAGGCAGGACCTGAGCTCAGCTGTTACTAAGTTGCTTACACAGCCGCGCCGTGTGGAACCATCTGTAAAATGTCAGAAATAAAATAATGTAAATAATGTATAATATTAAATATTATACATTATTTCATTTAGAAAATTAATAAGTAAATATAAATTGTTTGTTAAATTCAAACTTCCTTGAAAAGATTTTGTATCCATTAAGAAATATTTAAGGACTCGAATTCGTTGTTTGTATATTATATTTTAATTTGAATATTTCTTTAAGGTTTTGAAAATTTGGATTAACAAGTGTCTAAGGACAGAACCCACCAAGCAGACAATACAGACGGATTTTTTATGTAATAGGTTTTAAGTCGTTAATAGAATTACCATCAAGTTGTATCAAAATAAAATTTTTATGATTTGAATTGCAAAATAATTTTAAGCCTTGGCATCTCTTATCCCCAAGTACCTTTCAAAAATCCCTTAGAGAAACCTAACTCACCTGAGTGTATGCGCGACATGCAGGTAGTGTGGGGCATGACATTGCAGTTATCGAATGGGATGACCTTGCTGGGATCAACTGCACAATTTACATCATCCAAGGAAGAGCAGACCGCACATTCATTTGGCCTGGGCATATTCTCGAAGGAATTACAGTTATTCTCTGTGCATAATATCAATTTCTCCAGATACTTGTCGACAAACTCTGGGTGCTTGTCGGAGAGACAGCCGAGTTCCGTAACCGAGGCGGTATGGTCGAATAGTGTATAACAACGATCTGTGGGACTATAGTGAAGACACGCAGCCACTTCTGGATCCATGCAGCTATCTGCGTCATCGCAGATATAACAGCTGAGCGAACTCAAGATCAAATCATTCGTGTTACAGGCATCGCCCGTGCAGGCCACACACTGATCGTCTGTGCCGGCGGCACAGCGCGCTTGATCCTCTGCATCCTTGTCGTCTAGGCAGCCACGCAAGAGAACATATAAATCAGTACCCTCTTTAGGCCTTACGGCAGTCATGCATTGACCATTGCATTGACGTCTGTCTGTCACCGCTGTAGGATTCGTCAAGCAATCCTCATTCTGGCTTTCATCACAGTAGACGCACTCATTGTAGCTGTCCAGCGATGTGGCGCTGTTGCACCCGTTTGAGTTACAGTTGTGGCACTTGCCCCTATTCGCATCACAGTAGGCGCTGAAGGAGGCTTCCACCACATTGCTGCAGCCGCGTGCACTCAACTCGCCCGCGTCATCGAACACTGTCATGCAATACTCATCATTGGCAGAGCATGAAATCTCCTCGAGATTGCTACTAGCACAGGTCGTCGTATCGGTGCAGCTGTGACAGCTCAGCGGTAACTCCTGACCCCACTGACCCGGCTGACCATCGGCCCGCCTCCTCAGATTGTCCGTGTTGCAGTTCTTGCCCACACAGTGCTTGCAGCTTTTGCTGTCGTCGCTCACACAGCTCAGGGAGCTGCCACAGCCACGTAGCGTGATGCCATTGGAATCGATGGTTGTCACACATGTCTGATTCAGCTGATGCAGCAGGCAAAGAGCTTCAGCACTGGGTGTCCCCTCACAAGTATCATCTACGCTGGAGTCGCAGACGTGGCAAGATAGACGTTCAGTCTCTGGTTGCAGCTGTTAAAAAGTAACATGAAGTTTATTAACTGGCAGACGGCAGAATATAATTCAAAAGTTAGCAGACACAAAGCTTGCGTTTTAAAAAGCTCATGAGATAAAAGCTTTTACCAAACTGAAACACATTTGGGTGATCTTTGAGTCAAGCTATTGGGAAGTTGAGTAAAAAGTTTCTTACCAAGCTTTTATTTAGCTTATTTTGGTTAGGTTCGCTAGGCAAGAAAAGACTTTAAGAACAAAAACATTTATATTATTCAATGTTGTTGTGCTTACTCAACGGATTTCCTCTTAGTATTCAGTTCCTTTTACATACATTTAACATTTTTAAATCTTACTGTTCCTTAGTGCCCCTAGGAATGTATTAATCACCTTAATATTGCAGTTATCGCCCGAGCAAGTCACACATTTGGTGGCATTGCTACCGCCGGCACATTCAAGATAATCATCAGTGTCCAGGGAGGTGAGGCAACCCCGTTCTGTGTGTCCATCTTCGCGCAACAGGGAATAGCAATCAGTGTATAAGGGGTGCGAGCATTGCGTTTCGGAAATCGCCTCAGTTGGGTCAATGGCGCATTTGGAATCAGTGCGGGAGCTGCAGATCTTACATGTTTTTTCGGTGGGCAATGCGGAGATCAAATTGCAATTCTCGCCAGAGCAGAGCCAAAGGCGCTTCTCGCTGTGCACGCTGGCAGCATCGCTGACATTATATTGACTGAGGCAACCCAGCTTTTCAATGTTGCCGGATTCATTCAGCTGGATGGAGCACTGCTCCTCTCCACTGGCGGCGACAGCGCGACACGTATTTGACTCCGGTTTGTCACATTGGCCATCGGTGCAAAAGTTGCACGTGCCGCGGGCGCCCATATCGGCTGTGTTGCACTTGGAGGTGCTGCAGGATGCACAGTTGGCCAGAGTACCGTCAACGCAGTCATCCCGATCATCCAGGTCCAGATCGTCCAGGCAGGTGCGTACAAGTTCCAACGCAGCATTCTCATCAGTGGTGCGGGGATAAAGCGCAGTGATACATTTACCATTACACTTGCGGGTACCCGTAATCAGTTCGTAGTCGAAGACGCAGTTAGCATCATCTTGGGCATCGCACGACAGACAGTCAACCAGTTGTTCGTTGTTCTTCAGATTGTTGCAGCCATTGGAACGGCACTCGTAGCAGTCCGTATCCTCATCGCTACATGTTGTCGCCAGATTATCACTGCAGCCACGTTGGATCACTGTTCCATCGCTTGCAAAGACTGCTAAGCAACTCTGGGCATCGTTGCCTTCACATTTGTGCAGTTGTCCTGAGTTAACGGAGCACTCCTCTAAACTGGAGCAAGTATAACAATTTATTGGACCCGTGTGCCAATTATGCACCCAAGCATCTGTGGAAATGCAATACAATTGTTTAAAACGTGTGTTTAAATTTATGTTTTTTTGGTTCTCCTTTGTGGAAAAATTTGTATTATGTCAGTCTAATATTGACAAATGCAACCATTGTTAGAATATAAAGATAAAATTGTTTTATTTTTTCTATTAAGCAACATTTTTAAAAACACATTTTGAAACTAATCTTGGTGACCAAATCTGTGCACAGTTCAAAAAAAGTTAAATTTAGCTGGGTAATCTTTGTACTAGTTTTATAGGAGCGACAATCGATTTTTATCGTCCGTAATCAAACTCCTTATCGTTGTGCAACATCTGATAAATGTACATACTTAGTGTTAATTAGTTGAGATAGCATTGGACGCACGTTCCTATACATACATATACCAATAGGAAAAAGGGTAATATAAACTTGTGTACAAAAATGCATTTACACAGAGCTCTAAAAGACTATCAGAAATAAAGACTACAATTCTATAAGATATCGTGCATTTAAAGTTGAAAACGAAATTTGAGGTCGGAAGACAAGTAAAAATTATAGCTCGAAAATCGATATATCGGTGTATGGGCATAGGTCGAAACTTCAAAATGCCATAACTTTGTCAAAACTCAACTTATCTTCAAAAGCGAGGGCTTTTTGATCATAGTTTTGCCCCTAAATCAATCGTGCATTTAAAGTTGAAAACGAAATTTGAGGTCGGAAGACAAGTAAAAATTATAGCCCGAAAATCGATATATCGGTGTATGGGCATAGGTCGAAACTTCAAAATGCCATAACTTTGTCAAAACTCAACTTATCTTCAAAAGCGAAGGCCTTTTGATCATAGTTTTGCCCCTAAATCAATCGTGCATTTAAAGTTGAAAACGAAATTTGAGGTCGGAAGACAAGTAAAAATTATAGCCCGAAAATCGATATATCGGTGTATGGGCATAGGTCAAAACTTCAAAATGCCATAACTTCGTCAAAACTCAACTTATCTTCAAAAGCGAAGGCTTTTTGATCATAGTTTTGCCCCTAAATCAATCGTACATTTAAAGTTGAAAACGAAATTTGAGGTCGGAAGACAAGTAAAAATTATAGCTCGAAAATCGATATATCGGTGTATGGGCTTAGGTCGAAACTTCAAAATGCCATAACTTCGTCAAAACTCAACTTATCTTCAAAAGCGAAGGCTTTTTGATCATAGTTTTGCCCCTAAATCAATCGTGCATTTAAAGTTGAAAACGAAATTTGAGGTCTGAAGACAAGTAAAAATTATAGCCTGAAAATCGATAAAAATCCAAAACATAAGGAAGGTTTCCGGTTTGTTATCTGACCAGCCGCAGTCTCTTGCAATTAAAATTGAGACGCTTAATAATTAATATAGCCATATTGTTTTACTTAATGCATCGAATATACGCGCAATGCTTACAGTACAATAGAATCGCAGGTGCTGCAAAGCTGAAAAGCATGCGCTCAATTAGAAAAATTAGAAAATTAGAAAGAAAATCTTAAGACAAAAAGCTGGGGTTGCTGTTATTGAGAAATTTTTCAATTAGGCAATATTTTTCATTTTGAGCAGTGTGTGAATTTTTAAGTCTAAAGTGAAAAAATAGAAAATGAGTAGAGTACCCATTAGTAACCATTATTGATTATCTATCTCGAGACTATTAATGTTAATCAATTTTAAAAAATCTTTGGCTGTCAAAAACTTGGGATTTCTAAGGTCCTCAACTATTGCAAAGTCCACAAGGCGCTAATCTCTCCGAACCTATCCTCTTGTCGCTTAATCTAAACTAATCCGTACGATCACGAACATACTTTTATATACAGTACTTATGGCATTTTAATGTATTACAAATTTATTTATTTCCAAATTTAAAAACACTTCACAAATTTAATCTGACTGAATGATTTTTATTGTTCAATTATTATTATGGCATTGCTGGTATTTAATAAGTTTTAATGTAAAAAACATCAAAGGAAGGGTATGTGTAAAGGGTATTGTTTAGTCCAGCAATTGGGAGTATTGTGTATTTGAAATTATACCTAAAGCGTGTCCCATGTCAATGTAGTACATGACATGACATGACAGTAGTTCATACTTGACAAGATCTTGTGGATATTTGTATTTTTATTCGATAAAGCTTTAAAACTAATAGTCCGGTAAGGCGATAACAAATATTATCATCATTAAGAAAGCACAGTCATAGATATTTGTTAAGGACGTGATATCTGCAGCAACATTTTTTAATTTGGAGTATACATTTTCATTAGTTCACGACACTTTTTTTAATAGTTTTAGTTTTTTTTATTATTTTGGAAAAGCCTTCTAGAAGCTTTTGTATACACATGTTCTTCACAGAAAACCTCTCAGATTGCTCATAGGCAAAATATGATTTTATAGTTCACTATGTTTTCTGTTCAACATTTGTCTTATAATCGTTTTTGAAATTGTAAAACACAACACTTGAGTACATTATCCTTGATAATCACACTTGAATCCACCTACCACTTGGATTATTGACATATAATACCAGAAGTAGCAGAGCTACTCCTACTGTGGTCACTCTCATGATCGATGGGTTTCACCCGACGCGTATTACCAATTAAATTCGACACGGGCAACTAATTTTGTTGCCGGGTTCGCAGCGCCTTTTATAGATTTGGCGTTCGACAGTTCAATATGACCGTATCACCGTTAGTCGGAACGGAGTTATTGCCTTATATAAATGAGTATGATTATATGACACTGTTGCCGAATGTGCGATAAATCGAATTTTTACTTGCCGTTATTTTTAACACCACTACCGCCAACTCTGCAACACACGCGAGTGGTGTGTACTTGTGTAGGGCAATTAACATAAAAAGCAAAAACAATTCACTTAACATTAATATCGATGTTGATCGATATCAATTGTGCGATCACTAACAAAAGGAGGGCGTTGTGAATAAAATGAAGTGAGCAGACGTGATTAGAAAGACAATTTAGTTTTGACTGATACACGAGATAAGCCCAAAATAAATCACAGATTTGTAGTGGTAATCTAATCACATAATGGCGATTATAAATAAAAAATGCCTTCAGGGCAATTAATATTTTACAGACATAAAATGAGTTAAATGTTTATCAGTGCGTCAAATCGAATCGAATCTAGGTACCAGTTCCTGTTCTGGTTCGAAAAACATAAAAGTTCCTGAAGAAATTCTGGTATTTTAACTTTTTTATTGTTTCTCGTTAGGCATTGTTACATTGATTTTAACGACATACTGTCGACTCTTTACCGATACGTTAAGGTGAAATAATAAAGCTTGAAAAAAAATGTAAGAACGATTCAATCATAACCGATTGCGAAATCGCAGTCTAAGATCAGCTGATAACAGGTGGCAAGGGCCCGTCCTGCTTATTTATATCGTGTTATACTCTTAACCCATTAAAAAATTGAAAAATATTGTAGATTGGAGTGGTGTCAAAGTATGTTGAAGGATAAATGTGACTTTGAAAATGTTGTGCACAAATGGGAGCATGGTTCAGGCTGATAGGTAACTCTAGCGAAATAAACAAGTATTTGTACATGATTCTAAAATATTTTCGTTTTAATTTACGGTTCTTCGTATAGAATATTTACTATGTACAATCTATTTAACTATAATCTATGGAGAGTTAGTGATAAGTCGAACAGTTGCTACTACGACCGCCATCCACTGGTTACCAGGGATACAGCAAGAGTCAGGATCAAGCCGATGCCACTGAGCGCAGCAGAGCCATTGAATTTGACAGTATTGCAACCATCCGTGTTACACACTTGGCAATGCTCCTCATCATCGATCTCACATTGAAGCCCACTGCCGCAGGATCTCTGAATATATCCATCAGCATCACGGGTGGATACACAGGTATCAGCAGCGTCATAGATGGGACAAATGGCCAGATTATTGGGCTGCTCGGCACATTCGGAATTGGCCACCGAATTGCAAATGTGGCACTTGCGTCGGTTGATAGGAAAAATGTCCACGTTGCACTTGCTACCGGCACATGAGGCACAGGTGCCATTGGCCACACAGGCGGCGCCCTCATTGCTACTCAAGCTATTCAGACAACCGCGGATTGTGTGACCATTCTCCAAACGGGTCACACAATCCGCCAATGGTGCGTGACAGGTTTCCGTGGTGACCACATCAGTGGGCGACTGGGCGCACTCGGGTGTCTTACTGGAGTCACAGGAAGCACAGGTGCCACTAGAGGGCAACCGACTCAATTCGTTGCAGTCTTTAGTTGTGCATTCGTGCAACAGATTGGAAGAGCGCCACTGATCCAGATCACTGCTATTCTGACTGCTCGCGCAACCAATTAGATCGACAACGCCATCCTTGTACTTGGCAAAGCAAAAGTCATTCTTCTCATAGGCCAGGCAGGATTCCGCACGGCTCGTACTGCAGTTGTTGCCGCCGGTGCAAACGTGGCAACTCAAACGATCTGCTGGAAAAGCAAATGAGTTGCAGCTACTATTCTCGCAGGTGGCGCAATTCGTGCCACTTTCATCGCTGGTGCATATAGAACGATCGTAGAGTTCCTTGTCGTCCAGACAACTGCGCAACAGATCACTGCCAACCAGTGCCACCATACACTTGCCCTGACACTGGCGACTGTCCAAATTGGAGCTCTGTGGATACGTTATACATTGGCTATCCTTTGCCGAGTTGCAGAAAATACAGGAAGTAAGATCTTCCAAGTTCCAGGCATCGTTGCATTCGTTCGACTTACAATTAACGCATAGCGTGGCATTCTCGCGACAGTAGAGATCCTCATAGTCATCCACATCGTCGGCGCATCCACGACGACGCACCTCCTTGCCATCCAACTCAAAGACCGTTTTGCAATCCTGCTCAATGTTCTGTGTGCACTTTACGGACGGACCCAAGGAACTCTGGCAATGCTCCCCGGCACACGTGTGACACTTCAAGGGCAGCTCTTGGAACAGACCATGCTGTCCATCATCCACTCGATTGGCCAAATCAATGGAATTGCACTTGCTGCCAACGCAATTGCGACAATTGAGATAATCACTGGCACTGCATTTGACGGAGCTGCTGCAGCCACGGAACGTCACATTGTTCTGCAGCGATGTCTGGCAGGTCTCCGTATCGGTCAGCAAGGCACAGGCTGAAGCCTGAGTTGGGTTGGACACGCAGCTGCTGTCGTCTGCGGAGCTGCAAGTGTAGCACTGCTGCCGATCAGCAGGGTAGATCTAAGAACAATTGAAAGTTTTGGTTAGATGAAATGGTCTTAGTCTTAGCTATGAGTTATTGCATTTGGCTTACATCGCGATTGCATGCATCCTTTCCACACACCTCGCAGTTTTCGTCAGTGCCCAGCAGACAGCCAGCAAAGTCCGCCTGTGGCAGATCAAAAAGACAGCCACGAATTGTTGAACCATCTGGGAAAGTAAGCACTTCGTAAGAGACGTATCGAGCAACACTAGATTTCGCACTTACCACTCTCCAATTTACTCACACATTGCGGATGCGGGTACTGGTTACATGTCGTAAATTGTTCAACTGCCAAGGGAGTCGTGGCACATGTGGGATTTGTGCGAGAATCACAGACTGCACACCTGACCGGCAATGGAATTTGTGGCGTATTGCAATTGTTGCCATCGCAGACAGCAATTCGTTTCGTTGTGATCACACTCTCTAGATCCTGTCCGCGGAATGAGCTCAGGCAGCCCAACTGCTGAATGCTGTTCTCCTCATCTACCCACAGGAAGCAACTATCGTTTGGCTTGTAAATTGCGCACAGCTTCGCCGTGGGTTCCTCACAGTCTTTGTTTTCGCAGTGGAAGCAGCTGACACGATCTGTGGGCACCGACTGCACATTGCAAGCATCTCCGGTGCAGGAGGCGCAATTGGCATCATTTCCAGCAGAGCAGGTTGATTGTGCATCCTTCTCTTTGTCATCCAGACAGGTACGTATCAGATCCAAGCCGTCCTCGGCACTGCCATAGAGCGCAGTCATGCAATCACCCTGGCACTGACGGCGCTTGTGTGAGGTGCTAGTGGGTTCCCACAGGCAGGATGGGCTCTTGAAGGAGTCACAGTAGACGCAGCTCTTGTATTGCGTGATTGATGTTGCCGAGTTGCAATTGTTAGACTTGCATACGGGACACTTGTCGGGATTGCTGGCACAGTAGCTGCCGAGTGTCACATCCTGCGCAATGGCATCCTCACAGCCGCGACCGGTAACGACGCCATCAGCACTGAATACGGTCATACAGTCCTGTTCGTTATTGGCCTCACAGCGCTTGGAGCTGATGTCGCTCTCGAGGCAGCCAGCACCCGTACAGGCGAGACAAGTCAGGGGCAGATCCTGCCACTTGCCATGATTATCATCGTCTTGGGCGCTCAAATCGGCAACGTTGCAGCCATCCCCATTGCAGATGACACAGGTCTTGGAGTTGGGCTCACAACTAATCGAGCTGGAGCATCCTCTATGGGTGATATCGCCACGCAGATTCGTCACACAGGTATCCTCTTCTTCATAGATGGGGCAAATTGCAAGACTGCTCGGCGTCGACTCGCACTTGGGGTCGGTCTCCGAGTTACAAATGTGACAGGAAATACGATCTGTGGGATAGATGTTCTTGTTGCAGTGATCACCCACGCAGGAGGAACATCCCTTGGCGGTGCCATTGTAGCAGCCCAAGAACTCTTCATCCTCAAGACTGGAGAGGCAGCCACGTTCCGTACTGCCATCTTGCAGCACCCGGGAATAACATTCGGGAAGACCGGTGAGCAAACAGCTAGTCTCGCTGCTCACTCCGTCTGGATTGACGGCACAATTTCGATCTGTGCGTGAACTGCAGATGACACAGGTCTGTGGCTCCTGGATCAATTCCAGCGTGTTGCAATTATTATCCTCGCACGTCAGCAATCGCTTGGAACGCTGCATCTCATGGATATCCTTGTGACTATACTCACTGAGGCAGCCAAAGGCAACAATTGAACGCATCTCATCGAACTGAATGAAACATTCGTCCGTCTCGCGATAGTTGGCACATGTTGCTGGCTGTGGAATCTGGCAGTCGTCACCGCGGCAGCTGAGGCAGCTGTGTCGCTCGGCAACCAGATCGTCCTTGTTGCACTTAGCACCAGTGCAGCTGGCGCAATACTTATTGTCCTCGAACCAGCAGCTCGTGCGATCCTCCTCCTCCAAATCATCGTTACAATTACGCACCAGAGCGTAACTGGGATCATCTGTCTCGTTGTTGAATAGTGGTCGGAAGGCGGACATGCAAGCGGAATTGCACGGACGCGTTTTCTGGATCTTACTGACATCCCGCACACAATTGGGATCCGCGCTGGAATCGCACACCAAGCACTCCACGTAACTATTGAGGCTGTTGGCCACGTTACAGCCATTGGAATTACAACGTGGACAATTATCGATGTTCTCCCCACAATAGCTCACCACAGAAGTTTCCAATTCATTGTAGCAGCCACGTGAGGTTACAACATTCCCAGTTGCATCAAACACTGTTGCACAATTATCGTTGCCCGAGCACTTCTCCAGTCGACTGCCAGACTTACATTCTTCTTCACTGGCACAGGTGAGGCAGCTGATTGGGGGTTCTTGCCAGACGCCTGGAGAGCCGTGAATATTCAATCGGTCAAAGTCGATGGTGTTGCAGCCATCGGCGGTGCTGCAGATGCGGCAGTTGTTCAAATCAGTAGGATCCGAGCAGCTCAAGGTGGAGCTACAACCACGATAGGTGACATTATTTGCCAAAGTCGACACGCAAGCCTCGTTTTCAGTGTAAATGGGACAGACGGTGCTAGTCTTAGGCGCACTAGTGCACAAGGGATCACTGGCAGAGTTGCACTGATGGCAACGACGACGGTTCCCAGGATATACACCAAGTCCATTACAACTAAAGCCCTCGCACGTTTGGCACCTGGACGATAGGCCCATGTAACAGTCATAAAAGTCATCGCTGTCCACGTCGGACAGACAGCCATTTGTTGTTATTCCATCTTCATTGATGTGCGTCACACACTGTGTATAGGGTTGCCTGGAGCAGATTTTCGTTGTTAATAACTGATTGGGATTGGTGGCACAGCGAGGATCGATGAGGGAGTTGCAGTCCAGACAGGTATTTGGATCGGATATCGAACCGTAGGTATTGCAATTCTGACCATAGCAGAGCAATATACGTTGCTGAACCACCAGTTCGTGAAGGACCTGAGTCTCAAACTCACTCGCACAGCCCATGCCAACAACAGTCGATTCATCAAAAGCTATGTAACATTCATCATTTTCCCTGTAGGCCACACATCTGGATTTCACCGCGTCTTCACACAACGGATCCAGGCACTTATAGCACTCTCGGGGAGACGTCACAATGTCCTCGCCATTACACAATGGTCCCGTGCAGGCATTACAACTGGCATGGTTACCCTCGGCACACAGGTCGCGATCTTCCTGTTCCAGATCATCCAGGCAGCCGCGTGTGGGCAGCAGGGCGGAGTCGACAGCAGAGCTACGCGGGTACATGCCAGTCATGCATTGCCCTTGGCATTGGCGCATCTTCGTGGGCGCCTCCCAGGCACAGTTCGGATCATGCTCAGAATCACACTGATAGCACTTGACATAGGAGTCCAGACTATTAGCATTGTTGCAGGCATTCGACTTGCACAACGGACACTTCTCCGCATTTGTATCGCAAAAGCTGGCATGCTCCTCGAGTACGGCATCGCTGCATCCCCGGGCAATCACGTTGCCATCCGCATTGAATACTGTGGAACAGTGTTGATTGTTGTTACCCTCGCACTTCGTCGGTGTGGTCACACTAGCGCAGCTCTCTAAGTCCGTGCACACGAGGCAGCTCAATGGCAAATCCTGCCACCTGCCCGGCTCACCCACATAGCTGTCAGCCAAATTAACTGAGTTGCAATTGGTATCCTCGCAGATGCGACACCGATCCTTCTGGCTGGCATCGCAGATGAATTCAGAATGGCAGCCGCGACGAGTCCGTCCGTTTTCCAAGCTAGTCACGCAGCCATCGACGGACTCGTAAATGGGACAGTATTCGCCATATGCAGCTGGGTTCTTCTCGCAGTCCTCGTCGGTCTGGGAGTCGCAGCGCAAACAGCTGTGCCAGTCAGCGGGATACACTTCATTGTTGCACGAGTTTCCCAGGCAAGTGTGGCAAGTGGTACTATTGCCGCTGGTGCAATCGTCAAAGAGTTCGTCATCCTGGTTCATCAGACAGCCACGGTGCACAACACCGTCTATTGGCAGGTAGAAGAATACATTTGAAATTAGATGTGCAATGGTAACAAGCTTGTCAATATTCTAAAATTACAAAAAAATTTTAGTATTCGCTATTAAGCTATCAGTAAAATTGAGATTTTGTCTCCTGAATAGCTGATTGAAAATGGGGTTGACCTTGGCCTAAATGAAATACAACTTCTTGTACACAAGTCACCAGCGATTGTCACTTACCATCATCGATGCGCGTGTAGCAGTCCGGAGTTAAGTAATGCTTACAAACGGGGACATCCAGTGAAGTGCCTTCAATACATGTGGATTGGGATTGGGAGTTGCAATAGACACAAGCGTTACCAACAAGATTAAGGACATCCTTAGTATTGCAGTCCTTGCCGCTGCAGAGATACAAGTCCCGACGATTCAATTGGAGGAAAGACGACTCCAGATCACTGGCACAGCCCATGCTTTCGATTTTGAGATCGCCCACATGGATATAGCACTGATCGTTACTGCGATATGACACACAAGTCTGGGAGCTAACTTCATCGCATTTCTCATCGTCACAGTAGTTGCAGCTAAGGCGTTCCTCAGGCACTGCGTTCTTATTGCAACTAGCTCCACTGCAGGCAACACAGTTTTCCAAATTGCCATCGGCACAAGCGAGACGATCATCATACTCCAGATCATCGAGACAGCCACGTGCCATATCCAATGGTGAATCCGGATCCCCTCTGGAGCGTGGATAGAGTCCGGTGAAGCAGTTGCCCTGACAGGATACCTTACGTGTAATATCGTCAACACTGCGAACACAGGCAGCATGATCCGTACCATCGCAAAGGACACAGTCCACGTAGACATCCAGCTGCTGGGCATTGTTGCATCCATTCGATTTGCACTGCTTGCAACTGCCTGGAGTCAGATCGCAGTATTGGGTTAGTTCATCATCGGCGTACAGCTGATCAGTGCAGTCTCGCAGGATCACGGATCCATTGGTCGCAAAGACTGTGGCACAATTCTGGTCATTGTTGTTGGCGCATTTTTGCAGGGAACCTAAGCTGGACCCTTGACAGTCGAGACCTTCGCAGGTATAGCAATTAATTGGTGGGGTCACCCATTTTCCCGGATAGCCAATATTCCAATACTCCAGATCGACAGTGTTGCAATTGTCCCCGTTGCAGGAGCGGCAGTATTGCTTATCCGCCGGATCACACACGAATTCCGTCTCGCAGCCACGATATGTGGCACCATTAACCAGCTTGACGCTGCAGCCCTTGCTATCATCGTAGCGTGGACAAACGCCGGAGGCGTCAGGCGTTGAGCCACAGTTGGGATCATCATTGGAGTTGCAGCGTTGGCAGCGACGACGATCAGCCGGATAGATCCCTCTGTTGCACAAGGAGCCTTCGCAGATCTCACAGTTGCCATCACCCAACAGGCAGGACCTGAGCTCAGCTGTTACTAAGTTGCTTACACAGCCGCGCCGTGTGGAACCATCTGTAAAATGTCAGAAATAAAATAATGTAAATAATGTATAATATTAAATATTATACATTATTTCATTTAGAAAATTAATAAGTAAATATAAATTGTTTGTTAAATTCAAACTGCCTTGAAAAGATTTTGTATCCATTAAGAAATATATAAGGACTCGAATTCGTTGTTTGTATATTATATTTTAATTTGAATATTTCTTTAAGGTTTTGAAAATTTGGATTAACAAGTGTCTAAGGACAGAACCCACCAAGCAGACAATACAGACGGATTTTTTATGTAATAGGTTTTAAGTCGTTAATAGAATTACCATCAAGTTGTATCAAAATAAAATTTTTATGATTTGAATTGCAAAATAATTTTAAGCCTTGGCATCTCTTATCCCCAAGTACCTTTCAAAAATCCCTTAGAGAAACCTAACTCACCTGAGTGTATGCGCGACATGCAGGTAGTGTGGGGCATGACATTGCAGTTATCGAATTGGATGACCTGGCTGGGATCAACTGCACAATTTACATCATCCAAGGAAGAGCAGACCGCACATTCATTTGGCCTGGGCATGTTCTCGAAGGAATTACAGTTATTCTCTGTGCATAATATCAATTTCTCCAGATTCTTGTCGACAAAGTCTGGGTCCTTGTCGGAGACACAGCCGAGTTCCGTAACCGAGGCGGTATCGTCGAATAGTTTATAACAACGATCTGTGGGACTATAGTGAAGACACGCAGCCACTTCTGGATCCATGCAGCTATCTGCGTCATCGCAGATATAACAGCTGAGCGAACTCAAGATCAAATCATTCGTGTTACAGGCATCGCCCGTGCAGGCCATACACTGATCGTCTGTGCCGGCGGCACAGCGCGCTTGATCCTCTGCATCCTTGTCGTCTAGGCAGCCACGCAAGAGAACATATAAATCAGTACCCTCTTGAGGCCTTACGGCAGTCATGCATTGACCATTGCATTGACGTCTGTCTGTCACCGCTGTAGGATTCGTCAAGCAATCCTCATTCTGGCTTTCATCACAGTAGACACACTCATTGTAGCTGTCCAGCGATGTGGCGCTGTTGCACCCGTTTGAGTTACAGTTGTGGCACTTGCCCCTATTCGCATCACAGTAGGCGCTGAAGGAGGCTTCCACCACATTGCTGCAGCCGCGTGCACTCACCTCGCCCGTGTCATCGAACACTGTCATGCAATACTCATCATTGGCAGAGCATGAAATCTCCTCGAGATTGCTACTAGCACAGGTCGTCGTATCGGTGCAGCTGTGGCAGCTCAGCGGTAACTCCTGACCCCACTGACCCGGCTGACCATCGGCCCGCCTCCTCAGATTGTCCGTGTTGCAGTTCTTGCCCACACAGTGCTTGCAGCTTTTGCTGTCGTCGCTCACACAGCTCAGGGAGCTGCCACAGCCACGTAGCGTGATGCCATTGGAATCGATGGTTGTCACACATGTCTGATTCAGCTGATGCAGCAGGCAAAGAGCTTCAGCACTGGGTGTCCCCTCACAAGTATCATCTACGCGGGAGTCGCAGACGTGGCAAGATAGACGTTCAGTCTCTGGTTGCAGCTGTTAAAAAGTAACATGAAGTTTATTAACTGGCAGACGGCAGAATATGATTCAAAAGTTAGCAGACACAAAGCTTGCATTTTAAAAAGCTCATGAGATAAAAGCTTTTACCAAACTGAAACACATTTGGGTGATCTTTGAGTCAAGCTATTGGGAAGTTGAGTAAAAAGTTTCTTACCAAGCTTTTATTTAGCTTATTTTGGTTAGGCTCGCTAGGCAAGAAAAGACTTTAAGAACAAAAACATTTATATTATTCAATGTTGTTGTGCTTACTCAACGGATTTCCTCTTAGTATTCAGTTCCTTTTACATACATTTAACATTTTTAAATCTTACTGTTCCTTAGTGCCCCTAGGAATGTATTAATCACCTTAATATTGCAGTTATCGCCCGAGCAAGTCACACATTTGGTGGCATTGCTACCGCCGGCACATTCAAGATAATCATCAGTGTCCAGGGAGGTGAGGCAACCCCGTTCTGTGTGTCCATCTTCGCGCAACAGGGAATAGCAATCAGTGTATAAGGGGTGCGAGCATTGCGTTTCGGAGATCGCCTCAGTTGGGTCAATGGCGCATTTGGAATCAGTGCGGGAGCTGCAGACCTTACATGTTTTTTCGGTGGGCAATGCGGAGATCAAATTGCAATTCTCGCCAGAGCAGAGCCAAAGGCGCTTCTCACTGTGCACGCTGGCAGCATCGCTGACATTATATTGACTGAGGCAACCCAGCTTTTCAATGTTGCCGGATTCATTCAGCTGGATGGAGCACTGCTCGTCTCCACTGGCGGCGACAGCGCGACACGTATTTGACTCCGGTTTGTCACATTGGCCATCGGTGCAAAAGTTGCACGTGCCGCGGGCGCCCATATCGGCCGTGTTGCACTTGGAGGTGCTGCAGGATGCACAGTTGGCCAGAGTACCGTCAACGCAGTCATCCCGATCATCCAGGTCCAGATCGTCCAGGCAGGTGCGTACAAGTTCCAACGCAGCATTCTCATCAGTGGTGCGGGGATAAAGCGCAGTGATACATTTACCATTACACTTGCGGGTACCCGTAATCAGTTCGTAGTCGAAGACGCAGTTAGCATCATCTTGGGCATCGCACGACAGACAGTCAACCAGTTGTTCGTTGTTCTTCAGATTGTTGCAGCCATTGGAACGGCACTCGTAGCAGTCCGTATCCTCATCGCTACATGTTGTCGCCAGATTATCACTGCAGCCACGTTGGATCACTGTTCCATCGCTTGCAAAGACTGCTAAGCAACTCTGGGCATCGTTGCCTTCACATTTGTGCAGTTGTCCTGAGTTAACGGAGCACTCCTCTAAACTGGAGCATGTATAACAATTTATTGGACCCGTGTGCCAATTATGCATCCAAGCATCTGTGGAAATGCAATACAATTGTTTAAAACGTGTGTTTAAATTTATGTTTTTTTGGTTCTCCTTTGTGGAAAAATTTGTATTATGTCAGTCTAATATTGACAAATGCAACCATTGTTAGAATATAAAGATAAAATTGTTTTATTTTTTCTATTTAGCAACATTTTTAAAAACACATTTTGAAACTAATCTTGGTGACCAAATCTGTGCACAGTTCAAAAAAAAAAGATCAATTTAGCTGGGTAATCTTTGTACTAGTTTTATAGGCGCGACAATCGATTATTTTTTATCGTTATTATGCAATATCTCATAAATTAGTTGAGATAGCATTGGACGCACGTTCCTATACATATATATCCCAATAGGAAAAAGGGTAATATAAACTTGTGTACAAAAATGCATTTACACAGAGCTCTAAAAGACTATCAGAAATAAAGACTACAATTCTATAAGTTCATACGTAAATACATTTATGGACATCATTAAAACGAAAGCGCTTGAGAGAATTACGAGGCATAGGTCGAAACTTCAAAATGCCATAACTTTGTCAAAACTCAACTTATCTTCAAAAGCGAAGGCTTTTTGATCATAGTTTTGCCCCTAAATCAATCGTGCATTTAAAGTTGAAAACGAAATTTGAGGTCGGAAGACAAGTAAAAATTATAGCTCGAAAATCGATAATTCGGGGTATGGGCATAGGTCGAAACTTCAAAATGCCATAACTTCGTCAAAACTCAACTGATTTTAAAAAGCGAGGGCTTTTTGATCATAGTTTTGCCCCTAAATCAATTGTACATTTAAAGTTGAAAACGAAATTTGGGGTCGGAAGACAAGTAAAAATTATAGCCCGAAAATCAATATATCGGTGTATGGGCATAGGTCGAAACTTCAAAATGCCATAACTTCGTCAAAACTCAACTGATTTTAAAAAGCAAGGGCTTTTTGATCATAGTTTTGCCCCTAAATCAATCGTACACTTAAAGTTGAAAGCGAAAATTGAGGTCGGAAGACAAGTAAAAATTATAGCTCGAAAATCGATATATCGGTGTATGGGCATAGGTCGAAACTTCAAAATGCCATAACTTTGTCAAAACTCAACTTATCTTCAAAAGCGAAGGCTTTTTGATCATAGTTTTGCTCCTAAATCAATCGTGCATTTAAAATTGAAAACGAAATTTGAGGTCGGAAGACAAGTAAAAATTATAGCTCGAAAATCGATATATCGGTTTATGGGCATAGGTCGAAACTTCAAAATGCCATAACTTAGTCAAAATTCAACTTATCTTCAAAAGCGAAGGCTTTTTGATCATAGTTTTGCCCCTAAATCAATCGTGCATTTAAAGTTGAAAACGAAATTTGAGGTCGGAAGACAAGTAAAAATTATAGCTCGAAAATCGATAATTCGGGGTATGGGCATAGGTCGAAACTTCAAAATGCCATAACTTAGTCAAAATTCAACTTATCTTCAAAAGCGAAGGCTTTTTGATCATAGTTTTGCCCCTACATCAATCGTGCATTTAAAGTTGAAAACGAAATTTGAGGTCGGAAGACAAGTAAAAATTATAGCTCGAAAATCGATATATCGGTGTATGGGCATAGGTCGAATCTTCAAAATGCCATAACTTTGTCAAAACTCAACTTATCTTCAAAAGCGAAGGCTTTTTGATCATAGTTTTGCCCCTAAATCAATCGTGCATTTAAAGTTGAAAACGAAATTTGAGGTCGGAAGACAAGTAAAAATTATAGCCTGAAAATCGATAAAAATCCAAAACATAAGGAAGGTTTCCGGTTTGTTATCTGACCAGCCGCAGTCTCTTGCAATTAAAATTGAGACGCTTAATAATTAATATAGCCATATTGTTTTACTTAATGCATCGAATATACGCGCAATGCTTACAGTACAATAGAATCGCAGGTGCTGCATGAGCATGCGCTCAATTAGAAAAATTAGAAAATTAGAAAGAAAATCTTAAGACAAAAAGCTGGGGTTGCTGTTATTGAGTAAATTTTTCAAATAGGCATAATTTTTCATTTTGAGCAGTGTGTGAATTTTTAAGTCTAAAGTGAAAAAATAGAAAATAAGTAAAATTGTTTAATTATTATTATTATGGCATTGCGGGTATTTTAAAATTATATCTTCAGGTTTTACGAAATCAGCTTTAATGTAATAAGCATCCAAGGAAAGGTATGTGTAAAGGGTATTGTTTAGTCCAGCAATTGGGAGCTTGGTATATTTGAAATTATACCTAAAGCGTGTCCCATGTCAATGTAGTACATGACATGACATGACAGTAGTTCATACTTGAAAAGTTCTTGTTTAAATTTGTATTTTTTTTGCGATAAGGCTTTAAAACTAATAGTCCGGTAAGGCGATAACAAATATTATCAGCATTAAGAAAGCACAGTCACAGATATTTGTTAAGGACTTGATATCTGCAGCAACATTTTTTAATTTGGTGTTTACATTAGTTCACGACACTTTTTTTTATGTAGTTTTAGTTTTGTTTTATTATTTTGGAAAAGCCTTCTAGAAGCTTTTGTATACACATGTTCTTCACAGAAAACCTCTCAGATTGCTCATAGGCAAAATATGATTTTATAGTTCACTATGTTTTCTGTTCAACATTTGTCTTATAATCGTTTTTGAAATTGTAAAACACAACACTTCAGTACATTATCCTTGATAATCACACTTGAATCCACCTACCACTTGGATTATTGGCATATAATACCAGAAGTAGCAGAGCTACTCCTACTGTGGTCACTCTCATGATCGATGGGTTTCACCCGACGCGTATTACCAATTAAATTCGAAACGGGCAACTAATTTTGTTGCCGGGTTCGCAGCGCCTTTTATAGATTTGGCGTTCGACAGTTCAATATGACCGTATCACCGTTAGTCGGAACAGAGTTATTGCCTTATATTAATGAGTATGATTATATGACACTTTTGCCGAATGTGCGATAAAGCGAATTTTAACTTGCCGTTATTTATAACACCACTACCGCCAACTCTGCAACAAACGCGAGTGGTGTGTACTTGTGTAGGGCAATTAACATAAAAAGCAAAAACAATTCACAAGATAAGCCCAAACGCACGGTATAATCACAAAATCGAGCCTGATACATATTTATACTCGTGTTATTCGATTATCGTCTTTTTGGCCAAACTAGAATCGAGATAAAGCGACGATAAGCCAATAATATTTTATGCGGGCCGCAGGTAAGTACTACATGACATTTATTCGTATTATACGGACGATATATGAACAATTGCACAAGGTTCTTATTCGACTGTATCAGTCGTGAACAGTTCTGATAATGCACTTGGAGTTGCACTGGGTAATTCTCAATTCAGATGCACTTCAATCTTATCATTTAATAAAATCTTAGCGATTAAGAATGAAAATCGCTGCTTTGTTTAACATTTTTTGATTAGCAGAACTTCCCGCAATTTATTTAATTATAAATTATGTATTTCTAGTTCAGGTGTTACCAAGCGATGTCGCTTCGCAGATTTTACAATCGTCACAATTTCACAAGAGATTAACTCTCCTAATCAAATTAAGATTACTGTTATTGGGTTTTTCTAGTATTTTATTATTTTGAACCTTGTCATAAAGTAGCTTAAATTTAGTTTTTTTTATGAGTAGTATTTCCAGAATCAGATAAAGTTCTGCCATTGAGACTATTTTTTTGGTGCGGACTTTTTTCCTTGCCAAGATCATTCATTTCAAGCGTTTTGTTTTTCTTTTTCAATGATGTGCTACTTATAATGGTATGTTTTTGGATAATTCTTTATTTTATCATTTTGTAAATAGCAAAGTGCTTTATCGTAGTTTATGAACATTAACAATCGTTTAACGGTTATTAGATTAGTATTAGCCTTTGGATGGAGGGGAGGTCGTCGCAACTCGAAACCGCCGAGCTTTGCCCAACGTTTTTTTTACATTTATTTATTGGGGGCCATAAAAATACATTATCAATTGCAAAACAAGCAGCAAAAGTGGAATGTTTTTAGTACATAAGCTCTGAGCGCTGTCTGGCTTCGGGGTTGGTGTTGGACTTGGTGGCTCAGTGGGTGACTGTGTCGTTGAAGTAGTAGTGGTGCTGCTACTGGTGCTGCTGCTGGAACTGGAGCTAGTACTAGGTGTAGTACTGGTGCTGATTGACGTGGAAGTTGAACTTGAAGTTGAGGTCGTCTCGGCAAGCTCCTCGAGCAGCTGACCATTGCAATGCGGCATATCTAAAGGATCACACAGCTGACAATTGGGATTGGCAAGGCAGCTAATCTGCTCAGACATAGTGAGCGAGCAACCGCGTTCGACTCGCTGGTCCTTGATGCTCGCATAACAAAGGTTGCGTCCGCTGCGGGCTATTCCACAGGTTTGTGGCACCAGCTGCTCCGGTGCAGTACGGCAGCGATTGTCCTTCAATTTGTAGTGCATTAATTATAGTTTCTGCTGTTGTTCTACCTTAGTTTCATACTCACTTGTGAATCCTGGCACTGAAAACAGGATAGCTGACTGGAACTCACATTGTTGCAGTTTTTGCTTACACAAATTTCGCATTGAAGTTGAGGGCTGTGTTCACTTTCGCACCTTTCCCGCCAGCTGTCCTCGAGCAGCTCCAGACAGCCCTGAGCCTTAACCATGCCCCCTTCGAATACACTGATGCATGCATCGAGCTGATCAACACACTGCTCTGAGCCCTGGTAGCTGCTTCTCTGACAGTTAATGCCACGACAGTAGAAGCATGAATCCCATGCCAGTACAAAGTACGCC
Organism: Drosophila nr. perissopoda 5 BK-2023a; assembly: GCA_035044105.1. NCBI lineage: Eukaryota > Metazoa > Arthropoda > Insecta > Diptera > Drosophilidae > Drosophila > Drosophila nr. perissopoda 5 BK-2023a. Next base: position 1,740,153 of record JAWNMK010000639.1, on the reverse strand, counting down.
TGCAGCAAGCAATATAAAATACAGAGAATTGAGCCCTTCCTGGTCAACATTGAGACTGATTCATTTAGCATTTGGTCGTGGAATAATGTAGACAACGCTTTATATAAACTCTGCTGCACTCGAAAGTGTTTTTGCTGCACTTGAAGTACAGCATGGTTCTGATTAGTCGGTTCTTTAGAGCTATCTGCCAGCTGAACAACTATCTATCGATGTTACCCCACCCAAAGTCAAGCCCTTTGATAATCGAATCACATTAGTCGTGTGATTTATCATGTTTGTTTCTTTTTTTCTCGAGCATTGTGTAAATAGTACAGCTATTGGCTTCGTTCGAGAATGCATAAGCTATAATGCACTTGAATACTCTTTTTATTTAATGGTCGGCATTACACTGAGTCTTCCTTAGTCTTGAACAAATAAACATGTTTACATGATGTATGGAAGTTTTTGACTTCAACTCAAAATAATGTACATGTTTTATCTCTTCAATCCGAGAGTGGCTAATATTTATTGTTAATATATACTTTTCGTTATAATTAAATAATCATTATATAGATATTCATTTCTTGGACTAAATCAAAATAGAAACTTATCTAAAATATTTGATTGAAGATAAAAATGTATTTCATAATTTTCTGAAAGCTATGTTCTCACGATCACACTCTGGAATGATCAATATAAAGTTTCTCCAGATCTTACGATCTATGATTTTGCAACTAGAGTTATTATCCGCCAAGCAGTTTATTTTAAATTTATCTGCAGTTAGAATCTCTTTTAATTCATTATGTTAAGCAAAAATCAGTGAAATAAAAAGCAACAAATCTGTATCATAACTTTGCACGGCCAGTCTAAAAACTAATCACAATTCTTTTACTATGCTGGGTATGCTTAGGAAAGTTAAAAATGATTCAAGGCTAAAGTTAAATATAGATTGCAGAACTACTATATAAAATAGTAGAACAGTTTGTGCAAAAATAGTCATAGCTTTGATTTGTGCAGTTTTTTATCTTAACAAAATAGGAATAATTATTTTTGGCAGCTAATTATCTTATCGCGATTCAGTTCTGAGCATTGTTTGATTAATGGCTTGATTCCGCACTTTACCCATTACTCATACGAGATGTCGATCAAATTTCATAGAAGCTCCCGCATTTATTTATGAGTATAATTTTCATTCATTTATTTGTGTAAAATAAGAGCTAACGAAGAAAGCGAATAAAACGATTGCCAGCACTTGAATCTGCGACAATGTTGACGCTGTTGCATCCTCGAATATCTCCAGAAGAGCACAACAGGCAGTTGGCGTCCTTGAGGCAGCCCTGCTGATCGGTCACGGTTGTGGCACAACCGCGCTGAATGTGGCTGCTGCCCGAACCCGAAGACTTCACAAAGCAATAGGAATTGGCAGCTGTGGGAGCAGCACAGACCACCGGATTCAACGAGGTGGCATTCTCAGCACAGTTGGTGTCCTTTGTAAATATGGAATTTAAGCTGATTGGTCGTTGCTGAAACTGAAAGTGTATAGCCTACCGTACTGGAATCGCACTGCACACAGGCAAATCTTTCGGAGCCCACATTGTTGCAACGATTTGAGTTGCACTTAAAGCAGGAGCCACCGTTCGGTGAGTCGCAACGTTGGCGCAGCTCAACGGGAATCTCCAGCGAGCAGCCCATGTAGAGAACCTTGGCTGCTTCGAATGTTATTGGTTAGAAAAGATACTCTGATACTCTAAGTGGTAACATACATTTCTCGTAGATGGTCACACAGTAGTCCAGCGAGTCCACGCATTTTTGCTCCTGCGTCTGCGACGTGCGCTGACAACTGATGCCACTGCAACTGTGGCAAGTCATTAAGGTGTTGGCTTCGGTGCAGCCTGTCGAAAGGACGAGCAGCAGCAGCGCACTGAGAATTGCTTTGGCTTTCATGTTTGAGCTTCAACTGTGTGCCGGTTGGCCAATAGGTTTGGCTTTTATATGCTGACAGTCATCTGAAGTGCACTCGATGTCAGTTTTAAATTGCAAAAAAACACTTGAAAGCTGGAAAAGTTGTATCTCATAGCTTAGGAAAAGTTCCATTATAGATAAGCAACATTGAAATAATACTACGCGATTACACAGCCAAAATAAGTCATTGAGATCTTCAATTTTATTTTATTTTATTTTTGTCTTGAAGAACAATTTTAAATGGCAGTAAAATCTAAAAGTCAGTTTCAATCATCGATTCTGTTGATAAGTTCATGTTTGCAAATATATATCTCTTTAGTACATGTACACCAATCATATGTATATGTATGCTAAGCGTAACTATATATATATTGCTGTTATAAAAATGCTTTTAATTTAGTAGAACACTCGCTACTACAATTAGATACTACGTTGCTATTTGAAGGGTCCTCCTTTGTGGTTATTAGCCAATCACATGGTGGCTTAATGATTATTACCAAATTTAATATAAGCCAATTGATATCAGCGACAAGCGACAAGTGATAAGCGAAAAACCCCAAATTTCAATTAGTTCTGCACTTTTTTTTATTTTGTTTATTTTTGTTTAATCAACCAAATATATATGAATATATAAAGTAAACTACTACAATCTTTTAACAGCCAGCAGGCCGAGCATTCCCAGCAAAAGTCCGAGCAATTGTTGTGCCTGGGAAGCTCCAGATCTGTACTCCAGCTGATAGTTGTTGCAGGCACTGGAGCCGTGAGCATTCTCAGGTAGGCAAAGGCTGCATTCGCTGTCCCTCAGGCAACTCTGTTGCTCCTTCACATTCAAGGCGCAACCCCGCTGCAGGTGAGCACCAACGTTCTTCACGTAGCAGTAGGCATTATTTGAAGTGGGTGCGGGGCATTGAGAGGGCATTATGCTGTCACCCGGCAAATTGCATTTGGAATCCTGCAATAAATTGTGAAATTTGGAGCAAAATAAAAGTGAACTATTTGCGGTACTCACATCAGAGCCAGTGCATTGAATGCACTGAAAGTCGATGCTTCCCAGATCATTGCACAATTCTCCGCTGCACTTTTGGCATTGTTTGTCCCGTGAGTTGCACTTCGACTGTCCGGCCAGCGAAAGCTCCAGCAAGCAGCCCCTCTCAGTCACCCTAACTATGAAATATAGTTATAAGAATCTGTCTGTATAATTGGAAATATCTCATCCACTCACATCTCTCGTAGATAGTCACACAAATGTCGAGCAGATCGTTGCACTGGACTGTAGCATTTTGCCGACTGGTTCTCTGACAATTGATACCCTCACAGCTGTAACAGTGACGAGGGGTCGATGTGCTCACAGCCGTTTCCCTGAGCTCGGCAGAAGCGTTTAGGGACAGGCACAGCAAAAGGATAACAGCAGTTGCCAGCTTCATGTTCTTTCTACTTACAACTTTGGCTAGCAAACTAGAACTAAAACTAGCAGCAAAATTGTTCGCTGCAATTTAAAATCAAATGTTGGCACTTGAGCATTTGTCTTTGAATTCTGTGTATTACTATGCACTGTAAAAAAAAGTTCAAGGGTTCTTAAACCACATGCACTTAAGGCACCGGCATCGGGTACCAGGCTTTGTCATATGATAACTTCTACATGCTTATTCACTGACTTTCATTGAGTTTTTCTTTATTCATTTTAAACAATAGATTTTTTTTATTATTTTATCGCCCCACTTGAAATTCTTACCTCGATTACTTTCTCATTGAGCAGAGGGTATGTACTACTTAAGATTTCCTAATTGTTCCTGATATATTTTTGTGTCTGATGGGACAACTTTTTGTTTGCAATACTATTGAAGTGACCAATATCTTGAGTACTTCTGTGTTTTTTTTTTTGTTAAAGCTTATCTTCTACACAGCACATGGACTATCATTTTCAATTTATCAAGGCATACTACAACTACTTATATGTGTACACAAATGATTAATATTAAATATGTCTCATGAGTCACAACAAATCGAGATATGTATATACATATATATATTAATTTTGGCACTTGAATATCCCATTCTTAACCCAAGGCAATTTTCTTTTGCACAGTCTTTAGTAGCAGTAATTTTTATAGCCATTAATTGGCAAGTGATCAATATCAAAAGTTATTTAATAATTCCAGTGAATCATTGGTAATTGGCCATATTCGGCCAATCGGTTTTATTAGCCCAGTTATCTGCTGGTTATCAAAGCCATCCGAGCTCTTATCAGCAATTGCTTAGAATTTATACACGATGCGGAAATTTATGACGCTCGAACCTAGTAGTGACAACTGAAAAACTTTTGTCATAATTTACACAAAACACGAGGTCGCCTCCAATAACAGTTATCAACATATTTTGGCCAAATTAAATGGCCAGACATGTGTTTAAACAGGGCCATCAAATACACAGATATGTGTAATCGTGACAGAAATAGTTTGCTTCAATTTCAAAGTACATCTATGAAGTATGTAAGCCACTCACATGAGATAATTTAATCAGTTTCCTATTTTATTTTTATAAAAATGCGGAAAGTACAATTCTTTTGCGTTGTTGGATCCAGTATCGTTGTTGAAGATATGAGAATCTCTTTAACTTTTCCATTTTGTATCATATTTTATTTTTTCATTCTAAACTTTTGCAAGCGTATTGTCAACTTTAATGCGAAGGTCACACTCAAAAAGTTGAGTTCTTTTAAATTAAAGCACAAACTGTACTTATTTGCATATATTTACAGCAGATTTTCTTTACAATCCAGGCGGACGGACAAAAGCATGCGGAGATTACGTTACACAATCGCAAAAGAGAAATGCTGCAAGAGAGAAATGAAAATAATGCCACAACCATAACAAAGAAATATGCAAAACAGATGAATTGGGGATAAGGGCGCGCACAGAAACAAAGCGAAAAAAAAAATGAATGGAAAAACAACAGAACTGAAATCGTTATAAAAATTGTAACTTTTTTCTTTTACAGCCGGGACAACTTTTTGGTATGGAGGGCAGTAAGTGTTAAGGACAATGACATAACGAAAATGAAAGCGGCAAGGGGGTTGTTGCCACAACAGCAAGCGGCATAACTGCAAGGTAAATCCACTTATAAACGTATCAAAACAAAACCGGAAATGGACTTCGGAAGTTCGGAAGTGTAGCATTTTGGAATGGCTTCAAGATTTACCGCCTAATTGAAATGGACACCTGTGTTCGGAGTACTCAGCTGCAGTTTGTTTGATAAGGCTTTATACATAAATAAATTTATATTTACAAATCAGCTCAAACTTGCCAAAACCATAATTTTGCCAAGTGATTAAAACTGCACTTAAATTTGGAAGCATAATTCTCAGTCGAAATTCATCGTGCATCGTTATTGCTCATAATGAAAATGGTTTTTAGATTCGTTCTCGTAAGTGTGGCAAGCAATTTGCACAAATACTGCTGGCAATCATATGCTACCATAGATACAAATAATTTTCTATTTGTTATGCATTGAGTGCTTTTATCTGAAGGATATGCACACTCACACACGCACACACGCACACCCACTGCCCGAATTTGTGTGTATGCGAATGTGATTGGAGTGTCGATTAGTTTTTGTTGCTGATTGCATGTTTGGGGCATTTGCCAACCCGCTGGGGACACTTAACGAAAATGCTGCCTTCTCATAATTGACTTGAATCATTTTGACAATATGCATGCATGACGACGGACCGACAAACAGACAAACTGATTGATTGATTGATTGATGTTATGTGGTGTTGAGCTGGCATTTCGCATTGCGAATCCGCCTCCTTGTTTCAATTGATGTTCGGGTTCGCGTTGGCTGTGGTTCGCTTGGCTTCCAGAGCCTTTGCCATGTTTTGAGGCCTGCGGTCGCACACATAACATGCCGGCATATTTCCCTACCGCCCACTAACTCTTCACCTGTCTGTGCCACACCATCCTGCCCCCTGCCCCCTTCCACTAACTCTGACTCTCTCAATTGTATAGCAAGTTCTCGCTCGTAATTGCGTTTATTGTGCGTTTGAGATTTGTAATTCGGTTGTATGTGTGTGTATCCTTGTATGTATGTGTATGTATGCTTATGCTTATGTGTGTGTGTGAGTGTATGTGAGCCGAGTGGCGTCGTAGTGTTGATTGAAAATGGCTTAAGTAATCGACAGTTGATTGGTTGATTCGATTGTTGGTGTTGTAAGCGATTGTTGTTTGTTTGAGTGTGTGTGTGTGTGTGGGTGTGTGTGTGGCTGTGTGTGCATTGCTGTTGTGTCTGTTGAATAGCGCGGATTAGTTTTACTGCTGTGCCCATGGGCTGCATATTGTGGGTTTTACTTTGAGCTTATAGAGTTGTAAATCTTATTATGACACAAGGCTCAATGTGGGAGAGGTTTATAAGAATTGTTTAAATCGACGCGTAGCCGCTTAGTATTGAGACCAAGGCTGCATATCAAATCGGATGGCCGCACAGAGCTTTGAATCTAAGTGCATTTTGTAGTGGTTGAGTGAGCAGCGCATAACGAGTTAAGACTTGTGGCAGCTTAAAGTGGGTTAAGTGGCGCACTTGGATTATTACAAGTTTCAGTTACTACAACCACACATGTGCATATGCTAAGCATAAGACTGACTTAGATGCGGCTTTCGAATGCGGAAACTCTTTGGTCTAAGCTTATTTACAATATTATTTGTATTATAATATGTTATTATATTACCTGTTAGATCGATTGTCGCCCCTTCTTATCCTATAGTCATTCCATAAGCTCTAATTCTAATTCCTGCATGCATGCGAGCATCTTGGTCTGGTTGAGGTTATCTGTGTACTCCGAGTTGACCTAAGATACCACATCCTTTCCTGGCTAAGGTGAAACAATCTGCTATTATGTATTTTGAGGATTCCTTCTCATTACCACAAATCAGGCACACCTCACTGCTAACATTTCCTATCTGAGTGAGGTGAGTTAGTCTACAATATCCTGTCAAGAAATTTATTCGTAGTCTGTCCTCTGCCCAGCTCAATTTCAACGTTCCTCAGTTGTTGCCGTTCTGTGCGTCAAATATATTATTTATTAATAATTTATAATGTTATTAATAAAGCCAATGACGGAAATGTCAAATGGCAATTACATATCGAATTGAATAATTTTCTTTTTCTTAAGCATACACACACATACATTTTTCTTGAACTTTTCTTCAACATTACTACGTCATCTGCGATTTTCTTTACGACTGCCGCAAAACACTGACCCAAATGTATTCGCTGCTTGGCTGCATGGCTGCTTGGCTGTTTGGCTACTTGGTTCATGTAGGGTCGGAGGGGACAGTGGTATTGGCTCTTTAGCTAAAATAAGCTTCTGGTGCTGCCTGCCTGGCGTCGCTATGGCTACAAACATTTTTGCGGATGAACGCAGCCACAAGCACCACTTTGTTTGAAGCGGTCTCTGGCGAAGAGGTGATGCATGGCAAAAGGGCAGTTGGCAACAAGGAGGGGGACAGGTGGAAGGCGGCAAACGAGTTGAGTTTGCTGCGTGAAGCAAAAACGTAAATAAAAGCCAAGCCGGCTAACGGCCACGAAAGAAAACGTAAAATGCCGCAAAACTGACGCAAAAGAAAATCCACTTTTCGGTAAAAGTTCTCAGCGAAAACGTTGATGTTGTTGCTGTTGTTGTTTTTTGTTGTTCTGCTTGTTTCGTGTAGTTGCCTGTTACCGTTTACCAAACTGCAACCATTAGCAGACCTGAAAAAAGCTTTGACCAGGCTCTGAAGTGGCGCTCTCCTTTAGTGGCTTTATGTGTACTTCAATATTAAACATAAACAAATATAAACAAACTACATCCAAGTGTATAAAAATGTGCTTACATTAAAATGTGCGTGTGTGTGTGTGTAAATATGTGTGCGATTACAGCTCCTTAAAGGCAAAATGATAGCTCGAATAAAGCAGCTGTCAACTGATTTTATTCCTTCAAATATTCGCCTTCTCAAGTAGCAGTCCTTGCTGTGTTTTTTATTGGCCAAGAAGTGCTGAATATTGTGAAAATTCGAGAACAATTAAACTAGTTTAAGAGAGCCGTTAAAAATTAAGCCAAGCGCTATGCCAAGAAGTTGCTTAACTAGATACGTCTAAATAATTCGTGCAATATTTCAACTTGACAAGTGGATCAGTGGAAACTAAACTGAGTCCACCCCACTCTCTCTTAAAGATTATAATCAACTGCATTCCATTTGCAGCTCAGTGGCAAGCCTCCAACTGCTGGGAGCAGCAGTTGCGAGTGGCAGTTGCAAGTAGCAGTTGCGAGTGGCAGTTGCTAGTAGCGGACAACCTGTCACTGCCCGATAACAAATCAAGTTTTTGGTGACTAAACCCTTGGGTGGCCAATGTCGAGGAGTGCAATCAAAACGGCCATGATTAATGTCAACACAATTGACATAAAGCATTGGTCCGTTGGCCATCCCAGGCCATCCCCAATGGAAAACCCGAATGCACAACCGGAAAAACTCGACGGGCAAGTGAAGAAGATGCAATTATTGATGGATTATTTACTGTCATTATGACAATGAGATATATATGGCCATATTGGCGGTCAATCTCTCTGTCTGCGAGTCTGGAAAACGTCTGCGTTCAATGACACAACACGACTAGACAAGGAGAACAAGTGGTCCAACTCATTTCGATGTCCCCTCGGGCGTGGTGGAGTCATGGCATTTTCTTAAGCTTTCGTTGGCTGACTTTGCAATTTACGAGCGCAATTATGTGATCGTGTGGATGCCACGACGTGTGACAGGGGCATCATTAGTATTCAATATTCAATAACTTGCATTGATGCATTAATTGCACGTAATCACCCCGCCATATAAATAACCCACAATAATGATGGAGCACAGAGACCCAAGTCCAGGAAGTGCAGAGAGACGTCGCCAGGTCTCATTTGCATAGACAGCGCATATTTGTGTAATTATGCGTAGTCGCTCAGGACCAGGAGAAGGGGTGAGCGGTGGGTGTACACAGTGTGCAGGGGGATCGCTTTCGGCCACCGTCGCCATACAAGCAAACATCGCAGGCCGTGAGACTTGTGCCGACAGTCGCTGGCATTTGCCGTTAATTATGTTGACAGCGTTCTCATGAAGAGGGGTCGTTGTCGTGGAGGGGGTGCTGAGGGATGGGGGGAACGCCAGCAATGTCATTCGTGGCTGTTGTCAATCGATAAACGTTTAATCGCTCTGTATGATAATGGCCAGACATTGTGATTATGCCCCTCTAATTGATAATTTGTGTTTGTGGCCAACTATTTGAATTGCCCGCAAACCTACAACTTAAAATGCATAACACCAAATAAGCGGTTGTCGCTTTAAAAGGGAACTTTATTAGGCTTTTGTTGGGATATGTTCTGGCTAACTAATAACGGTTGCTTGGGTGGGCCTTATTCAAAATGCACAGGTATATACAATGTCCATAAATATGACAAATGAAATAGTAATAAATAATAAAAGAAATAAAAATAAACATACAATTTGGAAACTTAATAACGGTTGTTCGGCCGTCGAAAAATTGACACCGTAATCAAATCATGTTTAGCAAAATTGAAAATATAATTTTGTAAAACAGAAAAACAAAAAATTTAGTTGTGCGTCGGCCGGGAATCGAACCCGGATCAACTGCTTGGAAGGCAACTATGCTGACCATTACACCACCGACGCCACTTGAAGAGCGAAATGAGTTTGCAAAGCCCTAAGCATATGTTCCTAAGCCATATAAATTCGAAAAGTATATTTTAAAATGAAGTAACAGCACTTTTAAATTGATTATGAAATTGAATAATCTTTCTATTAGTGAAATGCACACAATTTGTGACTCTTAAATAATTGGGAATCAATTAAAATATTTTATGTGTTCCATATTCAGAGTTAATTAATTTTGGACTGTTGGCTTTAAACAATAATTATATTTGTCAGCACACTTTAACTCTTGAAGCTAAGCCAAAGCTTTTAATTTAGAAATGCGCTGACATTTATGCCAGGCCAGAGGCGAAACTAAAATAAATAAAATGCAATTTATGTTGATTGCTTATTTGCTTTGAGAGTAATTTGTTAAATTTGTTTGCCCACTTTCTGTACAAGCTGTTTGGCTCTTGTAGGTGTTGTGTAGGTGTCAAGGGTCAATTGTTGTTGGTATTGCTGCAGCTGCAGCTGTGGTTAAAATTGTGTAATCCAAAGTGCCAGACTCCTCCAATGACTGCATCTTTATTATGAGCGCCTTGACACGCAGACAATTTGTATGTGGGGGTTGTGTGTGTGTGAGAGAGAGAAAGAGAGAGAGAGAGAGTGCGAGTGTGTGGCATTTTGCCAGTCTTTTTGACAAACTTATTAAAAAAGTTTGTCGGCTGCAAAATATCATCATTAAAAGCAACGCTTCTCTGATGGAGCTCGTCATTTCCAGACATTTGCTCAGAAAGTTTTGTAGTTTTTAATTAGGAAGTACTATATATGTATATTTTATATGTATGTCTGTATATATGTTTATGCAACAACGCAAATGGGCGTGGCAATTTCATATGCAAATAGTTTGGAGCTGTTTCTGCGGTTTTTTTTTTTTATTTTTACTGAAAGGAGCTGTGCAAACTATTTATTATTTGATTTTTCCAGCCTCCGGATAGTTGGTGTTTTTTTTTTTTGTTGCTGTTGTTTGCACAGTTTATAATTTTAATTTGGATATTTCCACAAAAAATGTTTACACGCACACACAGAATTTCATAGCTCGTGAATTCCACAAAAATAATTTATGCATCATACAATTTTTGTCCTCCTTACATTGAATACCCTATAAGAAATACATTATTGAATGGATGTCGGCCTTGTCTAGCATTATAGCCTTAATATTGAGCATATATGCAAATATTTCTTTTGCTATCAAACCAATTATTGAATAATGATAGAAACATCAAAATATATATATATTAAAACAATATATAACTAAATTATGATAATATGTAACTAAAAATGTACAGGGTAAAATAATTTACAATTTTTGGGGGTTCTTTGAAACATTTTGAAACTGCTCGGTTTGGTTGACCATTGTTGCAAATTTGAGCATCCATCTCCCCTCAACTTGCCACTTGCGTTGGCCATTCTGCGTGCGGAAATTAAAGGCATTAAGTTAAGCGTCGAGGCGAGAATGTCCTCGTTCACTCATAATTGCCTAGCGGTGCTTTGGCTAATAGAATTAGAATGCGCTCCATGGCCAATTTTCAACAAATTTGTTGTTCAGTTTGCCTCTGCTGCTGCTATTGCGGCTGCAGCTGCACACAGGCTCCGCAGACGGCATTCTGCCTGGAGTCCCAGGCAGCGACGACGACAACGACTGCTTCTCGTGTCGCTTAATTAATTGGCAAGGCGAGCAAAAAAAAAAAAACAAACGCAGAAGAAGAAGAAAAATCGCGAACTATGCGGCAGCCATGTTAAGCCGGCGATGAGGCTGAAGCTGAGGCTGAGGCTAAGGATGCCGTCGCCAGTGTCACCAAAGGTTGATTGGGATCAAGGTGGAAACGAAGTTGTCTCTTGTTTGTTGCCGACGAGCCATGAATTGTCCACTTTATGGACTGGCGGAGTGGGTGACTGTCTTTTTTTATTTGGTTGCTTGTGGTTGTTGCTTGTCGCTTGGCTTGCACCGAAGTTGTTGCTCAGGTATTGTAGCTGGGTGTTGTTGTTGCTGTCTGAGGCGCAATGCGATAAACGTGTACATTGTTGAATGATTGGCCAAAGTTAAACAATGCCTGACAATATAGCTAGGTGGTAAAAGTCGCGTGGCAATTACCGAGAGCATCCATTCAATAGATTAGATATGCTTTGCCTGTCAATGAAATCAATTGGGATTTTTTTAAATACATATTTGAATACTTTAATTGAATTCACTTGAACAGGGAATGCCAAAAGAATAGATGTGTCACTAATTGAAGGAGTAAACTGTCTTCTCTAAAACACCTGTGAAGGAAAGCAATTGGAATTTTTTAAATACATATATATTGGAATATTATTAAGTTAAGTTTCACTAACTTGTTGATAATTTTGTATATATATATTTCTCCGACCACTTATTACCTTACATAACCCCACACCTCAGTTCATGCCACCTACCGATTGCTTCACAGTAGGCAGTCTTTAAAGCTGACTAGAAATCATCACAGCCGCGGCGAACCAACAATGTAACAACTAACGGTCGCACCAACTAACGGTTAAGCCATAGAATTACCTATTACAACAAAATGCAATTAACGTGGCTCGCCAAAAATAATTACAATTAAACGACGCTATGAATGTTGTAAGCCTAAATAATGAAAAACTTTGCGCATGACAACGAAAACTAAATTGCATGAAATTTGAAAATTATTACCAAGCACACCAAACACACTTTTACACACACTTATACACACACACACATGCGCACATACTCGTTTGCACCGTGTTGGGGGTAAGCGTGCAATTTGGTTAGCCGATTAAGCCAAATTAAGGCCCTGTTAGAAGCATTTGATTGGGCCAGCACCTCCTCCTCCTCCAACAAATGCTCCTCCCCAGCTAGTGCGTGTCGCGCTGGTCACATGCAATCAAGGCTGCAATTTTCTTAACCAGTTTCCTTTGTGCCTATTAGCCAGTTGACAGTTCGTGTGCGTAACGCGGCCTCCACAGCATCCCTCTCTTTTGCTTACACACACTCTCTCTCTCTCTCTCTCTATCTCTATGCAATTTTTCTAATGATGACACGGAGCAGACGAGGAGAAAATCGCGACTTTGCAGGCTAAAAGCATCTTTAGTTCCTTTCTGCTCTTCGCTCCGTTCCTCACTGCATCCAATTTTGTGTTGGCTTTAACATTGGCATGCATTGGCAATCAGTTGGCAGTTTGTTTGGCTTAATCATCTGCATAATTGATATGCGTATGTGGAGCGGTCGGTGGGGCGATGGGTAGTTCGGTGTTTCCTCCAACTGCAGCTGCGGCAAAATTTTCTTTTTAATTAAACTGCACGGCTCGTTGAATATCAGCTGGCAATTTAACAGAGACATTAATAGACCTGGTCGAGGTAGTTGTAGTGCTATGATTAAAAATGCGAAATGGAATTGGAAATGGCATCTCGAAGATTGAAATTGATGCAGAGATTGATATGCGTGTGGTCCACACAGAAACTGGATGTGCTGCAGCTCCTTCACCACAAACAAGTCCCCAGAGATCCCAAGACGTGAAAGAAAAATAGCATAGCTGATTGCAAAAGCAAATATAATTATTGCGATAATTGATTCGTTGCTGACATTTATAAATCGGTTTTCGAGAAAGCACAAAGATTTATTTCTGCTTAATATGTTATCAACAAATTGGATTATACTTTGAAATGCGACAACAGCTATGACTTTGTCTAAAGTTATCTAGTTTTAATACTGTCTTCAAATGTGCTAAAAGAACAAAATTCGATCTTAACATATTAGTTTGCCAATGAAACATATTGCGAATGTGTCAGAAATTACAATTAGAAATGCGAAGCTTACATTTGTGTAGGGTCAGGCGCTGAAAGGACGTTACGTTCCTAAAATGTTATGGGCAGCTGTTAAAGTGGGGCTCATGAGGACATCAAGGCTAAAACAACAAAGACAAATATTGAGCCGCAATCACTCAGCTGTGAAGATGCCGCAGAACAAACACAAACAGGCACAACAACAAAAGCACACACAAGTAAAGCAACAACAGCAAAATAAATATATGCAGCTACAGAGAGAGAGAGTGTATGTGTGTGTGTGTGAGTGTGTGTGAGAGAGAGAGAGAGAGAGAGAGAGAGAGAAAGAGTAGTTTAAGGTACATGTATGTATGTCTGCTTTAAATATGCAGGCAAACCTCAAACCCCAAAAAGCGAACTGGCCACTGCCACCAGCAAGCAAATAAACAAACGTGCCCGCTACCAGCTGCAGAGTGAGAGGCGGTAGAAGGGGCGTGGCACGCATTGAAATGCCAAAAACGTAAAACGCAGTGTTTCATTTTTGCTCTTTTGAGGCGTGGAAGCCAAAGCAAATATTGGTTTAAAGTGCCAAAAGGACGGGATTCGGGGTCGCACAGAAGGACCAAAGGACCTTGCACCAGGCACTTAATTTCAGCATTTTGTTTTTGGGGGTCTTATGGCAATGAACAAACTTGAATTAAATTAAATAGACGAGAGGTGGCAGGCGCATAAATAACTTAACTAAACCCAAAACTCTAAGCACCGGCTGCTGGTCAACCGCACGAATGCTACTTGCTCTCTCTCTCTGTCCCTCCCCTCACTCGCTGGCCCATCTGCCGGTGGTCGAGATACAAATGTATCTACAAGTAATGTGCTGCTGTTGCTGTTGGCAGCTTGTAATTTACTTAATGATGCTCAAAGTGATTACAAATGCAGCCGAGCATGCTTTACATATTGCACTTGGTCATGTCCATGTCAACCTCACACTTGTGTAAATAACAACAAACACAATCGAGACACCAACAACAACAAGTTGTAGCCAAGTTGAGCTTGCCGGTGCGTGACTTGACCCCAAGGACCTGCCAGGCAGTCGCATAAATCGCCAGCAAATCAATTATGTTGCCTGTCTGGTAGTTCTTATCTCTTTTCCATGGATATATTCGATATGAGCATAATCCAAGGTCAGTTCGTGTCCATTTTGAGGCTTTGGCGTTCCTCGCGCCGTTGTGCGTGAAAAAATCTTAAATATTTCACGCACGTTTCGTGCATTAATTGATATTTGCAGTAATACGCATAAGTCAAGGCATGCCAGCACCGAAATGAATAGCAAATGAGCGCAGCAGGAGCTACGACCCAAAATATATATAAAACCAGTCAAGCTCAAATCGGACACAGCCGGACCAAAATGTTAGCCTTATGTTCGAGAATACCAAAACGAACTAATTTTCATGTGCGAACATTTTTCTGGTAATTCTTCTTGTGTGTTATGTCCGTAAACGTTTTACACACTGCTCGGCATTTCTTGGCCAGTATGCATTAACATTTTGTGTTGGCTATTTGGGGCAGCTAGTTGGCCAAATGTTAGAGAGTCGTCCCATCTGGATGGCCGGACGAAGGAAATTAGTGCAAACAAAGCATTTGGCATATGCAAACGGCATACTAATTAGTCGCCCAAGCCAAGTCAAGTCGAGTCGAGTCTCTTGACTTGTCTCTCTCCTGTGGAGTCATCGACCTTGGTCGACTTCGACTTCATCTAAAATGCCCAACAATATTATTGGCTTAAATATTTACTCGACCAGCGCATGGGCAGCATAATTAAATTTCGAATGCAAATATTTGATGACATGCAAAAATGTCGTTTCAAATTCCAAAGCCCAATAATTAGATATGTGTGTTTGTATGTTTGTATGTATTGTATGGCAGGAGCTTTACACATCACAGACGAGCTGTGGTCAAATGCTTGGTAATTGAAATTTAATTGAATGGTTTTAATATATGACCATTTCAAATCAGTTAACAACAGATGTTGCAGTTCCGCTTGTTGGCTGTGTGTTAAATTAAGCAATTTGTGCAGTACCAAATTAATTACAAAGCAATTTGAAGAGCACAGCTGCCAAAAATGACTAAATATGCGGATGATTATGACCAATTTGTGCAATCTAAATAGTTAATACAGTTTGATATGGTAAAATATAAATTAACAACAAAAAATTGAGCTGTGCGTCGGCCGGGAATCGAACCCGGATCAACTGCTTGGAAGGCAACTATGCTGACCATTACACCACCGACGCCACTTGAAACTAGTTGGAATTGTTCTCTACATAAGTCGCTTGACACTACAACTAATACATATATTGTTCCAAGCACAGATGTGTTATCATTTCTTATGCACACTTCTTATCGAATGGGGTCAGCAGCTGAGTCTACAAAATAGTTTCGCTTTTAAGTCGGAACTCATTTGGCTATGCAAGAGACTTGTTAAATTAAACAGCATAGAATGAGAATGACTAAGATGAGATACTTCATGGCAACAGCTAAAGCCCTTAACTGTTATTGCTATTTATTGTAAGATAGCTTAAGGCTTACGACTATGAGTTAGCTTGAAATAAAATAAGTAATTTAATTATGACATGAATAAACAAGCGATATGTTAAATTGTTTCTCTTTCTTTGGACTCAACTGATGAAATTATTTATATTGCTATGCTTAGCATGACTAGCTCTATTTGAAGTTTAAGCTTCCTAATATCAGATATACATATGTAGCCATGTATAAATAGAAGCGTATCTTATTTCAGACACCCTTAAACCACATGCGGTCCACGAACTATTTATTATGGGAGCACAGCAGCAATTGGTGCCCCTGGCAAATGAACCGTAAAAACAGCAGTCGAAGTAACCGAACCAATCAAATCGTGTTTAGGTTTCGTTCTGCACTCGATCTTCTTTAGTTTTTTTTTTATTATTCTATGGATCGCTCTTTGCTCCATGAAGCCATTTAATTAATTTGTACGATCCGCGCACAGCGTGTAGGTAATTTCCCGTATCGAAGGCATTCGCTGGCCTAACAAATTGCAGCAATACATCACAGTAGAAGAGCTAGAAACAGAAAGCAGATATCTCTGAATTGTGGCTGCTTTTGATTTGAACTTGTTCAGCCTTTACAAGGGAATCGAAGCTACCTTTTTGGCCATTGGCCTGTGTCTCATAATTGATGATTGGGCCCTCTAAAGCTTTTAGCCTATTGTTGGTTTCCCCAATCGCTCACTTTCAGTGCCCTGCGACCTTTTTGGGTCAGCTGAAAAGTTGACAGTGATGCCAAATGATGTCATTGCACAGTTTGTGGTTGGATTTGTATTATTCCTTTTCAATTCTTTCTTTCTTTTTTATGTTTTTTATTGCTATTGAAATTCGAGGCGTTTGAAACTTGTTGCTCGAAAAGCGCTACGTTTAATTTATCTACACGCATTTTTCTTCTCGTTTTTTCTTTGGCTCTGTCTGGAAGCGTGACTTTCAAGACTATTGAGTTGTCTACTTTACTTAATTGAGTCTATTATTTGAGCTTAATCGTTTAACAAAGCCGTATCTGAATTATGCTTTAGGCCTCTGTTTTATTGGTCTCCAAATGGAATTTCGTAAGGAGTTTTGTGTTATGTCATGGAGACGGTGGAGTCTGGTCTTTGGCATTTTCGAGAATGGATTGATGTTTTTGACAGTACCGCCTAAGGCTAAGGTTTAAAATAATAATTAAGAGAGGTGTCAAGTAAGGTGATTCCCTAGCAGATACCCTGTTCATATATCGTTAAACTTAAGCCATTGCATTTGTATTGCATATCTCTCCATATACTTTTGAAATGCTTTTGTTTATGTGTTACGTCTTCATTTTCAAGTTATTTAAAAAGATAAATGCACTCTGTGTAAATAGTCAATAATCTAAAATATGAGAATGCCTACGCATTTATTAACCAGCTGAGAGCTTATCAACGGTTCAGCTTACATTGTAAATCGAAACTGTTTCCACTATGCAAGCGAGTCCTTGAAATGCGTGGCAAGGCGATCGAAACAAAATTACATATGCAAAAAAGAAAACGAAATGAACGGAAACTGCATAATCAAAAATCACAGCAAGCGGTAATCATCGGACCATATATTTTCACTCTCTCGCGCCCCAGTCCCTTTCAGCCCGAGTCCCAGTCTCAGTTCGAGTCTTAGTCTCTGTGGAGCCCACACAGCCAGCAAACGGGCAGCGATCAAAACAAGTCTCCGAGTCCCATGCAAAAGACGTCGGCCAAGTTGGCAGAAAAGAAGCTTGGGCAAACATTTGCCCAGAATGCCACATGCGGCGCTTGCTAGTGGCTAGTGGTGCACACACAGTCGCTGCTGAAAGCAAGTTGTCTAAGTCCGCAAAACAGCAGACATTGAACTTTGCGGCCTGGCATATGAATTTTTAATTGCATGCGGCATGCGAAAGTTGGCCCAGGCCAATTAATTACGCATCGATTTGTGACTGGGCAAGTTGGGCTTGGAGCATGTGCATCATTTGCATTTGACGGCAGGGAGTCGACTCGAATTAATGGAAACCACTGCTAAAATCTTCAGCCTCGGCCAAACTTAATTGTTGGCCCTGACTTGGCAACTTTTGTAGAAATGCCTACCGACGCCGTAGGAGGATGAGGAGGGGCTCGAAAAACCATTAGTTCTGTTTGGCCAGCTCTGCGCATGAAGTCATCAACGTGGACAGCCTGGACCATGAAGTGAGTCTTGTTTTTTATTTGTTTTCTTTTTCTTTTTTTTTGGATAGGGGTTCTTTGGCCATTGTTGCCAGCGATGAGCCAAAGCCCGTTCATCAATAATAACCGGGAAATCAGTACTTGACTGCCAAATCTGCATTTGACTGATTGACATGCGTGCTCTGACCTGATTTTGGCATGCATTTCTTTCTTTTTTCTGCCCGTTCTGTATTTTTTGCATGCCCATGAATCATTGCTGTTAACTTGGCCAGCAAGTCCACTCACCTGCCCATCTGACTGCCTGCTTGCCAGCTTGCCAGCTTGCCAATCTTGCGCGAACATGTCAAAAACTCGTCTCCGTCTCGCTCTTTCTTGCTGTATGCAAAGGCCCAGGGCTAAATTGCTAGTAAATAATTTTCAATTAACTACGAGAACATGTGGAAATCTTGTAGACTAACTTTACTCTGCATAGGTGGCCCTCTGGACCCTGGAGCCACGCACTTGCTGGGGTACCTGAATATCTGCCATATAGTATAAATAAGAAAAAGAACAGAATTAACCCATGGTTTCTTATCCCAAAATAGAGAATGTAATTAATATATCTAACAATGTAAATTTTGTGGTAATGAGAAATAATGCTCAAAACACATAGTTGCAAATTGTTGCAGATTTCTTTAGCCAGGCAAATATGTATTAAATGTTTTAGTTTCGGAGCGTATAGAGACGTTCAACCCGGCAAAGATGCTCGCTTTCGTTATAATTTAATATTTTCAAAGGAATTTAAAATACTGATTTTCATCTGATTTTTCATGGGTTTTTAAAAGGGGTTAAGCGTGTGCCGCACTTTGGATAAGTATTTGTAATGTATTAAAAAGAATTCTGCTTCATAATGTAATATGCGCAAAAAGAATAACAAATTACTCACTGCAAGCTAGTGAAAGAGAGAGAGAGAGTAAGTGAGAGAGAGAGTAAGAGAGAGAGAGGGAGAGAAGTAGGAGCAGGAGGGAGACGCAAGACGCGCTCTTCAGTTGATGATTAATGTAAGTCGCGTAGAAGGCAAAGTCAAAGACAGCGCTGATGATGATGAGAAGGATGGCAATGACTGCGTTTCCTGGAACTGCCAGAGCACAATGGGCAATGGGCAATGGGCAATGGCCACTGGGCACAGGGCATTGGGCAATGTCATTGCTGGGCTGACAGTAAATAATCTATCAATAATTGAAGTTGAGCAGACAACGGCTCGTGCTTGTGCTTGAGCTTGTTCTCGTGCCGATGGACCACACTTGGCGCTGGCTAAAGGATTTTTTATGGGTCCGTCATAGGTCTAGCCAATGGTCATGATGATGATTATGATGATGATGATGATAGCCATATAGTAATGGAATAGCAGCCAGCAGCTTCCTCCTGCCTCCTGACGCAGCCAACGCTTTCATGCTCGACTGCTTTGCGCTCGATTCGATTATTTATGTCATTTGCTTTGACATTTATCATGCCACGATTCACGTTTTTGCCTTTGTCAAGGCCAGTCTGGGTCCGGGCCAGTTCTCGCTGTTGTCATCGTTCCCCGTATCACATCAGCAGCCCATCCCATCCCATCCCATCCCATACCATTCTATAGAGCATCCTATTTGGCTCTTGGCTATTTATGGCCGCGCTACTTAACATAAATTTTATTGCTTTTGCTGTGGCTGTTGCTCATTTGGGGCTGCATTGGTTTAGTCGGCGCGAGCCGTTGACCAAGTTCTACCCACTCCCCTCGTCGACCGAACTGAACTGTCTATGAATTGATGAGCGTTCATTTATTGCGTGATTAGTTTGCGTGGTTCACTTTTATGGCCATTTAAAGGAGCAGCCAGCACAATTTGTACCGGTCGCATTAGCACTTTTTGATATATATGCCATTATCATCTGCATATGTCTACGAGAATGTTGTGTGATCTGCTCTTAAAAGAACTTCGGTAAGTGACAGATAGGGAGTGTCACAGGAAATGCAAGATAGGTTCTAGGAAAAAAATAAGTCACAATGGACAACAATCTTCGAGAATCATTGCTGACTGAATATGAAAGAAAGAAACTGATCTTATATCAAACTGACTATTAAATTCAAGTTACTTAAAAAATTTAAAAAAGGTTTTCTTCTAATCCTTATAGCTGCTTCGTAAAGGCACTCATCTTTTTATCCACAGATCTTCCTTCCAATATCTATAAAGAGACTTTGATGGAGTGTAAATAAGTTTAATTTGAAATGTAACTATAAAACATGCTGTTGTTTCAACAGGCAGGTCATGTTTCAAGGTGTTTGTGCACACCTTAATGGCTCATTAACGGACTTGTCATTGGCCACAGCAACGACGACAAGCAGAAGACAACTTTTGCATCCGTCGAATAAGTTAAGAGCTGGGGGCGGGTATGTGGAGGGAGCGACTGCAAGGAGCTGAGATGTCGGGCACTAAAACCAAATGCCAACAAAACGAGCTCAATAAAAACTGTCGGAGTGAACAATAAAACAAAATGACAATTTACGATTTTATTTACGATCTACACCGGATAACAGCTCCACAAGCTCGTCTACTTTGAATTAATATTGAAGCAGATCCGGGCAGGGGTGTGGGGGGGAAGTGTGTAGAACTTTTTTTTGGCACACGGAATGATGGCGTTGACTTCAAAGCAGCGCCTACAAATTCGTCATGCCCATTGCGTGTGCAACAAACAAATAATAAAAGGGGAAAACTGGAGAAACTCGAAGCGTCAACTCCATAAATTATGCGCCCACCAAGCAGAGCTGTCAACGCCAGGGACGCGCCCCCTCCAGGAGAGAGTACCTTTCTTATCTCTCTTCCCATTGTGAGCTGGAGCAAATTGTATTTAGAAGCGATACAGTCGCCACACCTTGCCACACTTTTAGTGTGTGCTGCTGCAAAGCCGAATCGCTTTTAATTTCGGCTACTTGCCCCTTGCGTGTGTATTTTTGGGTTGCATTAATTGAAAGTTTATTAGTCGCATTTTCTGAGGCGTCGGCGTGGCCATAATTTAATTTACTTGTAATGCATGACATGCAGTGCGGCACTGAGTGTGGCTGCCGCAATGTTGGCACTTTCAGTTCAGTGGGAGGGGGTTGCTACTTTTGTTACTCCTAATAGCATCCATAAATTCCTCTAGTGTGGAACCATATTTGGTAGATTCGAGTTCTGCGCGAGGTTTCAATTAAGTCAGGGGCGTATCAAGTCAAATAGGGGCGTCAACCGGGACGAAGGGGGTGTGCCAGCTGTTGCTGTTGTGTTGAGTGTTGTCAATGTGTGCATTTTGTGGGTGGTCAGAGGCGTGGTAATTAGTGCGAACGCCTTTTGGCTTTTGTGTGTGCCCACAAAATTGAGATTTATATTGACAAGCTTGCGAGACGTGATTCGATCTTTTTCACATAAATAGTTGCAGAAGTGATGTTTTGAGAACTACTTAAGAGAACAACCACACAAACGAGACATACATTCCTAAACTAAACCAAATCTACTCTTTTTTAAATACATTTTTAGGCGTAGTACATGAAAAGCCACCAGTTATCAGTAGTACTCAAGTGATCATATTGCTTATATCACTCGCAATCCAAATTTAAAATCTAAATTAGCTTTTTATTTCTTTGTACTGCTTTCTTAATGCGTTCCCATTATAACATTATGAGCCTATAAAAATATCAAGAAGTATCTAGAGTTGATTACTTTACGACCTTCACATTGATATTGATTCAACGTGATTACTTGAGAGGTCTACCTAAAAAGCACATAACGCTACACTTAAAATCAGTTTTTGCTGTTTGTTTATCTTTATACCTGCTCCTTAAAGGCCCTCATCTTTTTATCTCTGGAATAAGAGTCTTTGATCTTCATTTCAACTTGGCGTAAAGTCTTGCGTAATCCGGCGCTATATTTTGCACTCAATTCCCCAATGGGGGTTTGCTCTTAAAACTAGCTACTACACATTTTACTTCATATTGTGTATCATAAAAACTTTCCAAATCTGTTTTTCATTACGCGACTAGAGAAATCTCAAAGCCCCGACGACAGCCAGTGGCTCCTTCACAAGGCGGACATCTCCGCGCCATCTCCTTGCCTCCTTCTCCTCCTCCTCCTCTTTGCCCCGCAGCATCTTCATCCAATGCCAAAGCTGCTGCGTAATGCATCATAAATTCACATTAACACTTTGCAGACATGTGCGTTATGCGGGGCCCTTTGGGGCACACAAACTTCCCCACTAGCCCACTCCCTCACATCTCGACTCCACTCTTCACTCTTCACTGGGATGCGGTCGGAGTGGCTCTGTTCACATTTATGGCTCTCATTGTGCCTTCTAAAAGATACATTCTGTGCGCCATTTGTGTCATGTGTAGAGAGCTGCATCTGTTTTGTTAGATTTTTGTTGCCCGCCTAGGGATACTCTACAACGCCGAGCTTATCGATATTGTACATTATTTTGCCTTGTTCGAGAGTTGTTAAAAAGTAATCAAAGGGCATTTTCAAATTAAGTCTTTTTGTTTGACTTAGATTTTATATCACAAAAGAAAAAATATAAATAAATGATAATAATATTACAAATAAAAGTAATATTAATAAAAGCAATTACCATAATAAATAAATACAAAAATATTTTAAGAAAACTTTTCATATTTAAAATACGCAAAACATTTAAAGATGATCGTCGAGTTTCCATCCAATTGAAGAGCATTTCGGCTGCTGTGCTGCATATTAGAAAACGCTTTCAACTTTGTTTCTTTTCCTGTACTCTTGAATATGCAATAAAGATTTTTGTGGCCTGCTGTGTGTGGTGTGTGCGAGTCCGTGTGTGTGTGTGTACGCGTGTGTGTTTTACATACACTTGCAATACAATTTTTATTATTTTTGTTTGGTTTTTTAATTTTTTATTGCCCATTTTGAGGAAGCTTTTGTACATTTGTCAAAATTTTCAGGATTTACGATCGACATCATCATCATCAACAGATGCAGCAGCAGCAACAGCTTCCACTTCCACTTCCACTTCACCAACCCCCCCTATTCCCCACCAACAGTTGCGTCGACAGACTGCCAAGATTTATGTTAATTTGTTGTGATTTATTGAATGGTTTTTATTGGGGTTTTTGGGCGGACTTAATGGCGGCGCTCTAAGTGGACTGTCAGCTGGCCGAAATACAGCATTGAAATACAAGAAATGCAACACGCAACAAGCGCAACAAACATTTGAAATGTCATTCGAGAGGCTGGCATGTTTGGGTTAATTGAAAATGCGTTGCAAGTTGGCACAGTTGGATACAAATATGTTGCATATATATGTATATATATCCTGGGAGTCGTTGAAGACAGCCCAGACAATCCCGACACACAACAGTCATACAACAACGGACCATGATCAATGTGCGACTGTCATGCAAATTTAAATTTGTCCAAGCCAAAAGCAAAAGAAAATTGAAGTAAAAAAACAGTAACCGGCATTAACAAAAAACCAAAGAGACTTGCCGAGATGCAGAGCTGCTGAACGGCTGGGATCGTGGCACGCAGGCGCAGCAGTGGTTGCCGGCTAGACAAGCGGCAAGTTAATTTATGCAACACAAGCAGCAACAACACAAAGGCCCAATAAAGGCTCAGCAACAACGACAAGCAGCAACAACAATTGGAAAATTGTTTATGCGTCTGCCTCGTTTCGAGTCTGTGGCGCGTTTAGTGTTAAACGCTTGATTAAAATTCTTGTAACTGCAACACTTTTGTGGCATGTGTGTTGCTGTTGCATTGTTGTTGTTGTTTAGCTGTTGTCAGGAACAACGGCTCTACGCGGGATCTTTATGGTGCGCATGGCTTTTGTTGTGCTGCCTCCTTGCAACATGCATCATGTTGGTGTTGTTGCTGTTGTTGTTGCTGCTGATGGCTGGTGGTTGCTTGCTTGTTGTACCTTGCGGCTATGGCATTGAGGCATGCGTCTTTGGATTGCCATGGATTTTGTTGTTGCTGCCGTTGTTGCTTGCTGCATGTTGCTCTTGTTGTTTTAATTGAATTGATTTGCATTTTTCACGCAGGCGTTGCTCATTCGGTCGGTTGTTTGCATTGTCTTCAAGCTGGATACCACGCAGGACTCTGCTGTCGGTGGAGGGGGGGCCTGTGTGGCTAGAAGACTGGCGAAAGCAGGAAATGCTTTGATTGAGGCTGAGAATTTATGTTTTTACCAAGCGGAGCTTGATTGATAAATGCAAACCGCAATAAACCTGATATTGTACTCTGGCAGCTTTCCACTCTCTTCCGCAGCTCTCAGTTCCAATTAAATCTCTACGGCATCGCCTAAATGCGCCATTAAAATTGATCAAAACCGATCCCTTCATAAACAGCCAACATATCAGTTGTGTGGGCAATCAAAATTTTAATTACAACTTTTATTAAACACGCATTAACACCCCGACAAAATGTTATTAATTAATATGTAATTGTAATGGGCACACGACATGACAGGCCCACATTTCTTGGCTCGATCGGGAGCGACTGGCGTGGGGGCGGAGTGGCAGGGAGAGGCGTGTTCGCAACCGGAGGCAAGCTTAACAAATTAATAAACTGACCGTCACTGCACGAGAAAGCCACATAAATCAATTTCAGAAAAATGCTAAACAATCATAAATAATAATTAAATGTCTGATGTAAAATGGCCAGCGGTCTCCCTCACAACTCACGACTGTCATCCCAACCCAATCCAAAAGCTGTTCCTAATTATTGAAAATTGTGGTGGACACTGGCCGAAACAAATGGCGGCTAAATTACACAAAATTACTGAGTACAAATTTAATTCAATTATTGAGTGGAAAAGCGCAATGAAAAGCTTGCATTGTCAGTCAATTTATATATATATGTGTGCATTTCCCTGCTGCCCCTTAGAATGATGGCTGGCAGGGAGCAAAGTGTCGTTTCCACGGCTCGTTAGCTCTTTGAAGCGCTTCCTGTTCCGTCCACCCTCTCACTTGTCATTTGTAACGGTTTGTTGAGCAAAGGGTAGCAAAGGTATGTCAGCTCATAGCTGCTCTTTGACGGAGTGCCAAGTGAACTTCTTCATCGCCCAGCACACATTCCACTTCTATTTCTAATTGCACATTTGTATGCCTAATCGATCTGTCCGATTCCATTTGTTTCAGTGTCTATCACGGAATTTGTGTGCCATGCTGTTTCTATTTTTTCTCATTTTCCATTTTCCGTTTGCCTTTTTCCTTTGCCTTTTACTCTTTGCTTCCCTTTCCAGTGCGTGTCACTCTCCGATGACAGTTCATTTCACTTGGCTTGGGCCAGGTGTCCATTTGAACGGGTTACACAAATGAAGCGTGACATTTTTCACATTTGTTTTTGTGGCTCGTTTTTTATGCTAAACGAAGGCTTTTGCTGTGTGCCACTGCAAAGAGCTCTTTAAACAGTGCTTTAAGACTTCTATTTTTGTATTCTTGTTCTTATTGATTTTTATAAACACAAAAAAAAATGTTTAAAAAGGGTACAATGATTTTGTGTAAAAGCATGTAACCTGCAGCAGAAAGCATCCACGACCTCATTAGGATATATTCCTTGTTATTGATCAGGATCAACATCTGAGTCGATATAGCCATGTCCGTTTGTCCGCATTGCCCATTTTTATTTATTTATTATTTTATTTTTTGCCCACGTCAGACAGTCCGTTTTTAAAGTGTACTTTCTAATTTGGCCACAATTGTGTCAGCTACATATTTTGGCAGCTAATCAGCTAATAATAATTCCAAACGCAGTTTCTCAAAAAGCCCACATTAAAGTCACATATTTAAAGCCTTCAAAGACTGTCATAAACGGCATGCAAAATGTTGGCAATCAGGCAGCCAAATACCTGAAAACCTAAGCAGCTTACTTTATCAGCAAACACTAGTAACTAGTGCACTAACAGACTTAGTGAGAGAGAGAGAGGAGTAGAGAGAGAGAGAGAGAGAGGGAGGAGGATATATGGCATATAGTAAAAGTTGCCCAGTTGAGTTGCGTGTTTGCATTGGACAAACGCTGTTCATGTTGCTCTTAAGTCGAACATGTTGTCTTTATAAATAATATTCGCTTATGGGATGCTGCCCACATGCAACGGAGCCACAGACAGTGCAGCTTGTGGCACGCCATTAAAATCTTCATTAGCCGCGTTTAATTTCCACTTTTGATTAAAAATAATATAACAAAAAAAAAAATAGCTGAAGGAAAACAAGTAAAAACCGAGAATTGCGAATCAAAAAACAACTTGTGACATGTGTCGAACGACTTATCGCCATCGCCGCCAGCGCAGCAGCAAGTGGCAAGTGGCGAGGCAAGGACTTCAGATGTAGCATACGAAACGAAGTTCGAGTTGCCTCCTTTCCACATGCCTCCTGCCCCTTGCTGCCTCCTGTCTGCTGGCTGATTAGCGTTGGACGCTCGATTCGCTGCATTCGGCTCGATAAGAAGCTATCAATGCGAGCCTAAGTGACAGTTGACTTGTTTATCAATTGACAGCTTTTGCTGCGGCTAAATGGCAGACAAACACACACACACACACATACACTGAGACACACAGATACAAACTGCAGTCAGAGATTTACGTTGCGAAAAAGTAACTGTTAATAAGCCTTGTTGCTGTGGCCTGTGAAAATGTTGCTTTTAATTAAAAGCTGTTGCCGCTTTTGCAATTGTGCGTTTTTACCCCACACCGCCCGAAATCTGACATTTGTGTCGGAATGTTTGTACATTTGTACACTTGTGGCACAAAGTAGTGTATGTATTTATGCTTGTATTTTAAAGCCCGATGCTGTCAAGATAAAGAAGCCAACTGGCAGCCCCAGCGCATGTTTAACAGCAAATACAGCAACAACATGCAATTTGGAGACTCCAAAGACACCGACACAAACACACAAATACACACACACACACACACACACACTTGTATTATTCATTTATTTATTGCGTGTCAATGCATTTAATTCAAATGTTTATAAAATAAATTCAGAGCCAATGGGAATTTGGCATTTCTTTTCTCAAGAGACTGTTAATTGCTTGGGGAACTTGAGTATTGGACGAAGCAAAGGCAGAACCTCTCCTCAATTTTCAATTCACTTTCGAATGAAAGCTGATCAGGAGTGTAACTTATTTAGTTCTTAGTCGGTTGTTCGACTTTAACCTAATCTAATTATATATATAAAACATGATTCATTTCCAATTTACTGCATCAATAAATTACACGTATTTTGATGTCGGTTTTAGAACTTTGAAACCAATATATATTTGGTTTTGAAGCTGATTAAGGCGATAGTTGCTCCAAGAGTCCTAATCTTTGTTGTTAATTATTATCCACTTGAGTGCTTTCATCATAGTTTATGAACATATTCCAAGTGAGACCACAAAACCTGATGCACAAACTTTGCTTTGCCCTCGTGGCAAGTTTATGGCATTTCTGCAATTAAGCAATATTTCTCAGTCAAGTGTAAAACTCATTGCGGCGGTCAGCAGCGGTGATTAGGATTACTTTTCAACTACTTGCATTGTTTGATTGTTGTTTTCTGTTGTGCAAAGTTGTTCAAGTTTTCTTGTGCGGCTGACCCCAGTGCAGAGGCATTCTCGCAGGATTTGTGGGACTGGAACTGTGAGACTGAGATTGCTCTGCTGCTCATTAGACATCTCGTTTGGCGCACCTTAATGAGCAGCCCCATGCAAGCCCCGTGTTTATTCCACAGATGGCTGCTCCACTTACACACATACATACGTACAACATCCATTTCCATAAATATCAATTAAGGGACAAAATATCAAAAGTGACAGAAACATGCAGCTTCCACGAGGCTACCTGTGGGGCAACCTACGCATTGCAGTCATCATCGTTGTCCATTTTGTTGTTGTTGTTGTTGTTGTCGTCAAGAGTCGCTTGATATTTTATATAATTGGACAATTTAGGTGCTACTGCGTTACATAGTTGTTCCCCTGTTCCAGCAGAGTGCAGCCAAGCAACTCATTAAATACATATACAAATGTATCTGCTCAAGGTCTGCGAGTTATAGTTTTGGTGTTGATGCGTAACTGTGGGCGTGTCAACACAATTGCAGCCACGTCAGGGTTCAATGGGTTTCCCGAGCAACAATAGTTTATACTCGATTTATTGATCGTTCGGTTTTCAAATTCAATTAGTCTGGGTGTAGAACGCCCCCAACAAACTGGGGAAAAAGTTGTCGAACTTTGCCCAGCCCCAAACATTCCGACTCGAATAAGAAGCTTAGTTGGAAAATTATTATTAAACTGCTTTCACTAATTTTCAGGCTGGCTAGCTCATTACGACAGCAAGACGGAGAGACAGACTAACAAAATAAACATAACAACATTTTCCGAGCTCTATTTGGCAACACTAAGCGTCCACTAAGCGTCAATATTTCATGCTAAGCCTATTAGAGATTATTGTGCCAGCTTACAAAGGCCTAAATGACAAGTGGGAACTGGCAGCGCGGGGGAGCGATGGGAGAGGAAAACCATGGAATGGGGGGGGGGATGTGGAGTCTGGGGAGAGTCTTGCGTTTATTATGCTTACCATTTGCATAATATTTGACACCAAAAGATGTTAAATGGAATGCTAAAAGTTCCGACAAGTTCTTGATTTTGACAGGGAAATCGGCTAAGAGTTGTGCAAATTGTGATTGCAGCTCGGCTATTAACCCAATTATGGATAACTATATCAGAAGTAAAAGAAACAATCCAAATGATAGAAGTAAACAAAATAATTGTCTAACTGGTTCTGCAAGACATTCAACTTGAATGTTACAGCAAACACTACTTCGATTTCACAGTTTGTACATATACCCTGTAACCTGTGTCAGAATGGAATGATCAGTTTGTGGAAATGTATGTAACAGGCTGAAGCAGACAATGCTTACTTGAAACCAGAAAGAAAAGATGTGTCGATATGTTAAAATAAACAAATGATGGCAGCAGTGTATCTTTTAGTCGGGCACAGCCTCTCAACTAAATCATCATTGCCTTAAATGAATACATACGTATGAATGTACATTTTCCAAATGCAGCTCATGCGATATGACATATTTGTTATAGCAATTTGTTTTCAGAGTGGCAGAAAACTGGTTAGGTGCGCAAATAAAAATATGTATGGCATAAATTCATCACTATCCAATGGAAAATTATACAAAAACTTGATTATATATGGGTCAATTATTTGATCTCCAGTTTTCCAGCTGCATCTGCAGAGCAGTAAGCAGTAAGCAGTTAGCAGCTGTTTGGCTGTTTGCAGTAACTATTTAGTTGGCAGCAAGATGTGGTTACAGCTCATCTGCTTGGCGGCTGTGCAGAGTGTCCTTGTGTGTGCTGCCGATGTGGCTGTCGAACGGGACAGCTTTTTGGAGTGGCTTTCGATGTTATTGCGGCCAACTACAGTTAAACCCGTAGCCGCATCCACTGCAGGATCGACAACTGAGATCAACAACTTTCCCATTGACAGGGAATGCAGCAGTTGCCACTGTGGTCTAATCAACAATGTACGCAAGATCGTTGGTGGTCACGAGACGTCTCCTCAGCAGTATCCCTGGATGGCTGGTATTCTGCTCCTGGGCCACTTCTACTGCGCTGGATCTCTGCTCAGTGATCTGTACGTGCTTACAGCAGCTCATTGTGTCCAAGATGTGCCCCCCGAGATAATCACTGTAAGACTACTGGCACACAGTCGCACCAATAGCGATGATCCTCTGGTGCTGGAACTTCTCGCCATCCATGTGAGAGCCCACGAGCTGTATGATCAACGCAGTTTCGAGAATGATATTGCCCTCATTCGGCTCGAACAGCCGGTGACCTTTGAGGCCATCTTGCGACCAGTTTGTTTGCCTGTGTCCGATTCCAGCTTCGATGGCCGGGTTGGCATTGTGACGGGTTGGGGCGCACAGCGGGAGGGTGGATTTGCAACGGACTTTTTGCAGGTGAAAAAGAATCATTATACCCTGAACACTCTGAAAATTGATAATGAAGTAGGCTGAAAGTAGACAGGAGTAAGCTAAATTAATTTGGGGATGTCCGCTTGTCTCGAAATCGAGAGTTTGTAATATACGCTCTCGTATACCATACGTAGATCAAGCATCGATTATTTATCGATTTCATAATCATAATCCATTATCGATAGCCATAAAAGCCGCAATTATAATAATATTGATCGTTCGTCAAAATTTGATCAAGACTTGACTTAATAAACACGGCAGAAAATCGGCCATATATATCAAATCTGAATATCTGAAGTCTTTGGTTCAGGGTATCTCCTAGTCGAGCTCTCGCGACTAGAACATTCTTACTTATTTTTTTTTTTGTCATGATAAACTAACCTTCAACTAAATGTACAAATCTTTTCTATGTTTCTTCACCTGCAGAGTCTGAACTATATTCGCTTGAATGTATCTCTATCAATATCTTTCTCCCTTCCTGCCTGCTGTTCTTTCTCTTTCTCTATGGCACTCTATTTCGAACTTGTTCGGGGAGTGCCGCGTCTGAAGATCTTCCTCTCCTGATGGTGATTAATCTTTATTTGTTTTTTTTTTGTTATTATTTTTTATTCCCAAGACCTCTTGAGCCCCTCCATTCGGACCTAGTCCGTTTAGTTAAACTTTTGCCCATCTTCTTGCCAACTCAACAGGAAGTCGACGTATTGATTCTCAGTCAATCCGAATGTCGCAACTCCAGCTACACTCCCGCCATGATCACCGACTCCATGCTTTGTGCCGGTTACCTGGGCGAGGGCGGCAAGGATGCCTGCAGTGGGGATAGCGGCGGACCTTTGCTTGTGGCATTGAACGAGCGGAAGCCGGAGCAGTATCAACTAGCTGGCATTGTCTCGTGGGGCGCAGGATGTGGCAGACCCGACTCACCGGGCGTTTACACCAGAGTGAATCAATATCTGCGTTGGATTGCAAGCCACACACCTGATGCCTGCGACTGCCTCGAGCCCAAACCCAATCCGAGCAGGAATTCCAAGTTGGGTTAGCTAATTGCAGTTTGTAGCTGCGTATGGAGTGCATCTGTCAAACTTTGACTACAACAGTTCGGAGCCACCGGAGGCAGGGCAAACTTTTGGCGATTGCATTTGAAAATATGTATTTTGTAAATTTTGCATAAACTACTTTGACTCACTTTGCGTGCCATTTTATTTTCCCAGGAGAGCACTCGCACTTAGATCCATAAACGTAACCGTTACCGAATCCATTGCCGAATAAAAAAGCAATTTGAAAGTGGGTTAGCTAACTTCTTCTTCTCTATCCCGCTTCCACATTCCCTCTCTCTCTCTCTCTGCCACTCTCCCACATCTTTATCTGCATTTTTGGTTTATGGTACGATGCAAGTTTGCCTGGCGAAACGGGGCCAGGGACGCGCCGCAGGACCTGGTCCAGGTCGAGGCCAGGCTCGGATCGTCTCACTCGTTCTCATATAAATAAATCCCAATTTGCTGCACTTCAGCTGCCGCCGCATGCGAAATATTTTGTGCTATTGAGTTTTGTTATGCATTTTGCATTTGCGCAATCATAAAAATAAAACACAAAATATCAGAGGCAAGGACACGCACACGAATGCGGACACTCGCAGGAGCAAGTTTCCCATTCGAGATAAATTGCTCGAAATATTTGTGGCAAGTGAGTTTCTTAAAGTTGCAATGCGATAAGCATAACTTTCTGTTATTGCCAACAAATTATTTGTGCTCTGCCCGGCGAAGAATGCATATTCCCAGCGAGCTTTGATTGGCCCTAATGGAGAGCTACGATACTTATGCCAATAACTCAAAATAATAAAGTTGCAAATTCTACGTTTATTTAGGAATGTTGCACTTTTTATTGGATAATAAGCTTCCTTCGGATATCTCTCATCTAATAACTGAGATCTCTCCAATCTGTATAAGGTTGGTAAAGTATCTCAGCTTTTCCCATCACGCATTTGCCATCGAGCCAAAAGACGAATTGACAAACCTTAAAAACACGCCCTGGTCTCATATATCGTAATATGCAAATAGTTTTACAATCGCCATGGTTCATTAAAAATGTTTACGACTTCATATTAAAACTACACAAACTGTAAGACCGTAAAGAAATGCATTTATACTTTTGCCAATAAATTTGTCTCACTTTTTGTTTGTTTTTTGTGCTGTCTTCTTGGCTTACTGTTGCCGTATTCGGTTTTCGGCTCAAACTCGTAAAGATTTCCTACTCAAAGCCATAAAGCAGTCTCGGGGTCTTGTCTTAAACTTAAAGTACTGTCGGCCAGCCTGGATTTCCAGCTAAACGACAAATAACTTGGCATTTAATAACTCTACGGGTCCAACTTTAGTCCTCTGTCTCTCTCACACTCACTCCCCGTCTCTTTCCTTCCCGTTCCAATTCTGCAGTCGGTTCATTATTATGCGACGAGTCGACTTCATTGCGAGCTGAGAGGTTTCATAATTTAAGGCAGCGCTTTGTCGCAAAACCAATTTATGTGCTGAAATTAAAGCTGTGGTTGGGAATCGAAATGATATGTGAGAAAGAGAGACAGACAGTGTGTGTGAGAGAGAGAGAGAGATGTACGCATAATCAAGTGATGGAAATGAGTTGAAAGAACTTCAGTAGAGGAAATTGAAAAATGAGAAATAAATAAATATTTATAAATAAAACAGTAACGAAATCGTCACACAGATGCTCAACCTGATATCAGAGCATGCATTTAAACTGTAAATTCTTTTTTATCTATGAGTCGCGCGACATCAGATACAATAATCATGTGTCATGTTCATAAGTGGTGCCTCCTAAGATGCCCAATGATTTCAGTAAAAATAACCTTCACATTTTCTGGGAATGCAAACATGACACATCTCATTATGATGATGTGAGTTCCAAAATGATGGAGCCTCCTCCTTTGGCCACAACCATTTGCATGTGCCTCAGTCAACACACACACACACACACCCCCCTCAGGGCTGATTCAGTCCTTTTCTGGTCGTTGTTGTGCGTATGTCGCTGTCGGAGCATTTTGTTTATGATTTTGTAGCTGTCATAAAGTTATTAAAAGTATGTGACATTTTTATGACATTATGACGTCTCGACTCACAGAGAGACAGACACACACAGAGAGAGAGAGAGAGAGAGAGGGAGAGAGTCTCTCCGTGTGCCCAAAATAAATGCCACTTGCTTTTGTTTTCATTTCATTTGGGACTCGCAGCCTCGTGGGCCCACGAGCAACAACAGGCCGTGAAATATGATATCAAATAAAAAGCAAATTAAAGACGATAAAAATCGTGTCTCGCCTCATGCTGTGCCTTATAAAAAACAACAACAAAAAATGTTCGCTTTTTTTTCTTTTTTGCGAAATCGAATCCGAAAGCGACTAAATGTGACCTGACTCTTGAAGTGGCCTTAAAAAAATAAGAAAAGAAAACGAAAATTGGCCCCGGTTTTGAAGTCTGGTCGGTTCAGTAGTTGTTCTTGTTGTTGTTCTTGTTGTTGTTGTTGTTGTTGTTGGTGTTATTCGCCTTGTCATTTGGTGGCTCATAAAACTTGTAAACATCGCACTGATTGTGCCCCCGCCAGATCGGCCCAGCTCAAAGATGCTGCCCGCTGCTCTGGGCGTTAAATTCAAATATATTTTCGGTCAGATTATATTACAGTTTCAGTTTCAGTTTTAGTCTCAGTTTGAGTTTTGATAGCCCCCTCCATGCAGCAAAGGCAGCTGACATCTGATAAGCTGATAAGCTGATAAGCGTTTTATATTATTTTCTGGCCATATTGATATTTGCCTGCGGTCAAAATATAGGCCAAGATAAATATGTATCTGCAAGATGAATTGCTTAAGAGTTGAACCAATTTTAGTTTTCATTTTTATTGGTTTATTTTAGACAAATATCTTGCTATATTTGCATATGAAAAGTTTGGATGAATTCTATTTAGCTTTAATTCGAGGATTCTGTTTTGGAGCGGCGCAGATCGTAGCGACGTCGCTTGGAGGCACGCTCCAGTTCGGGTTGAGTCTCGAGATGCATTTTGGTGTCGTTGTCATTGGCTCCATTGGCATTTGCGTCCTGTACTGCTGCAGCAGCGGCAGCCAACTGTAGCAGCTCCAGCTCGCCAGATTCAGTCTTGTCCTGCGAATCATCTGGCACTGTTTTGTTCTCTGCAGCTGCACTGTTTCCTTCCAATTTCTCTCGCTGCATGTTGGGCTGGATATCAGTTGCACTGCCCCACAGATCATTCATCATTTGCTCCAGCTCAATATCCACCGGCGGTGGATTACCATTGCCCGCTGGTAGATGAGCATCGTCGTCATTGTCCTTTCGCACTGCATTCGATGTGATGGGCTCATCGTGCCTGGGTGCGGGATCTTCGTCATCCTCCGAGTTTGTGACGCCAATGGGCAGATTCTGCTGGAAGGCATTCGCCTTTCTGACCTCGACAACAATTTCGCTGTGGCCAGCACTGTTCTTGGGGCCATGGCGTGGCAAGTAGTCGCCAAAGAACGCGTGGATCAGCTTTGGATCCACATTGCCATAGTAGCCAGCATAGTCGGGCACATGATCA
The DNA here is from genome assembly GCA_035044105.1 of Drosophila nr. perissopoda 5 BK-2023a. Lineage (NCBI taxonomy): Eukaryota > Metazoa > Arthropoda > Insecta > Diptera > Drosophilidae > Drosophila > Drosophila nr. perissopoda 5 BK-2023a. The sequence goes on along the minus strand of JAWNMK010000639.1, from coordinate 1,705,448 downwards.
ACCTCAATGTGCGCCACCGAATCCTTGGGCTCCACATACATCGCTTGCAGTGCTGGCGTTAGCAATGTTAAGTTCTCCGCCTGCTGTCGATTGCCCCCACAGCGTCCACGTCGTGGCAGCTGCTCCGCCGCCTTATGTTCCTGCTCCTGAAGGCGTCGCACATCGTTCTGGTAGTTTATCAGCGTACGGAAACGAATATGCGCCATTCGCAGCGGTGAAATCGAGCCGTGAAACTCGGTGCACGGATCCTTGACGATGCCTGACTTCTCCTGCTCCAGCTCCAGTTCAAATTGCGGTGTCGCTATGCGATCGAGCAGCTTCTCTTGATGTGGCTTGAAGTGATTGTGCTGATAGAACATCTGAGGACTGTTCCGCTGCTCTGCAGGCGGCTGCACAGACTTGAAGCCCACCTCGACCAGCTGGCTGAGAAACTCGGTTAAGCTGCGACTGCGAAAGATGCTCTGATCACCGAACAGATGATCCTGCAGTCCCATGTAGTTCAACTGCAGCAGCTGACCATCGCTGGACCAATTGATAAAGTCAACCTCCTTACTGCTGGCCGCCAGATAAAGCTTGTGGACGAAGCCGTACTTTCGATCTGGAACAGTAGCGCGGCTGGCTGCAGCAGTGGCAGTTGCAGTCACAACAGCTGCCGGGCTAACTTTTACCTGCGGCACCAGCTTCGATTGCGGCTTCGAAATAATCTCTGGAATATTCTCCACCTCGTTGGGCTCATCTTCGAAATTCTTAAAAAACTTCGCCAGCTCTGACAAGGGTGCATTATTGTTGGGTTGCCCAGTTTCCATCTGCTCCTGTTGCACGACTCGCCCAGCTGAGGCATTAGCTCTTTTCTTGCATTTACGGCTTGGCATTTTTTATTATTTCCTTTTTTTTTCACGTACGTTTATTGCCGAGATATTTGATCAGACTAAGCTCTCAAAATTCAGCTATGTCATCCAGGCAGTCAGTGATGGAAGTTTTTCAATACTGACAGCGATTATTAAGTCAATACGATAAAATATGTGAAATGTTCAATCGATAAGTTTCCAATTCCAATATTTCAATGGATTGAAGCTTCGATAAAACTGACACAGAAAGTGAACGGCAAATAAATATCGTTTTTAGTGTGTTCTTTATGTTTGAGAAGCAATTGATTTATGCTGTTTTCCTTTCATACGATTTAACCGTTTATTTTGATGTGCTTGCCACTGTGTTCCGTTCTCTTCATGACAAATCAACTTTCCCATTGAACTTTAACGACTTGCCAGCATTTCCCCTTTAGCCGCAACGCCCCCAAACATGTAAATAGAAACAAATGTGAAACTTGGCTAAAAAAAAAAGAAAAAAGAAAAAGGAGAAAAAGGAAAAAGTATTTTCCGAATGTCGAATATTGAATACCCTAGCAGAGATACACATCTCTTAAATAAATAAATATTTCTTGCTAATTTTACAAGATTTGCTGAATTGCTGTTAACTTAATTAGTTAGCTGAATAATCTGTACAATCCAACCACTTTAGAAATGATTTTAATCATATAGTTTCCACATTTTGTCACAAAGTTATAAAACCCGGTTGCAAATGTATAAAAAACGACGATGGAATATTATAAAGAAGCAAACACATTTCATTCCGTTTGAATGCATTTTATGTATTGTTTGCAATAAATCTATTGTTATTCACCCCTGCACCCTTTTGGCACCCGTCGCGACGTCACGCACTCAGTTGGCGGCAAATTTCAAAAGGGACATTCCCCTCAAAAAAAAGGATACACCCGCAATATCAATAATAACAGCGACGGGGCAGCAACAACAAAAAAGGCCGCCAACATTTGACACTCGCACCACTGGTTGTTGTGGTTATTGTTGTTGTTGTTGTTGTGCGGCAGTCGAGAGACCGAAGCACGTAGCCAATCAGTCGCAGCGGGTCGGGGGCAACAGTAGCTTTAAATTGACATTTACATGACTATTTAATATACATCCTTTAATCATGAGGCGTTCGCTGTGTTTGCCGGCCAAATAAACCAAGTTTCATGTTGCCTCATTGGCTGAATGAGTGAATGACATCGACATGTACATCGACATCGACACCGACAGTGGACGGGAGTCATGTATGTGCCATATTTTTAGGCTTAACAACAAAATAAATGTGCAGATTATATGATATGTTTGCTTAGTTGACCATCAGGACTACATAACTAAATAGATAAAATTAAATAAAATATTTAAATGAAAATTCTGATTAAATTCTGTTGTAATTAGTTTTTGTTACGAGTTGAAAAATATTTAGAAATAAATATTCTTAATACCTATTTAATATTTATTTAAGAGTCACTTTAACTTAACTTGTTACACATATTAACTTGGTTTTATTGGTGCACTTGGAGTAACTGGGGATCGTTGTAATTTGATGTATTTTATGGCCACTGCTGGCGACTTCCTCTTTGATCTGTCTGTCGTAACTTTATGGCCAAGTTATGATTTCCCGTTTTTATTTGAACTGTGAAACTGTGATAAACAATAAAAGTCGCGAACATTGGCGAATGTGTCGAATAAATTTACAAGTCGACCAAAAGTACGACACGCACGTGATTTTCGCAATGTTTCCTTTCGCCTTTCGCCTTTTGCCTTTTGCAGTTTCCCTTGATTTTCATTTTGGTTTTCCTTCCTTTGGTTTTCCCTCCTTTTTTCTCTGCGCATAACGGAAACGAGCAAAGTTTCTTTTATGGTGTGACGAACATGTAACGCATCCGAGTTGAAGTTCGAGCTAAAATATGGTTGCAATTTCAGTTTCACTTGTGGCACGGCTTATTTGTTCAGCTTGTCAACTTTTTTTTTTTGTGGTGCAACGCCATAATGGTATTTGTTGAAAGTTCTAGCGGAACCTTGCTGCTTACGGCTGGCATTTAGATACGCGATTCTAGGTCGAAATTCGTATCAAATTTCTGTCCCAAGAAGGTGTTTAGCTTTATCAAAAACCAGCACTTTTCGATAGTAATTTGATATAAAGAATAAAACTGTATTTAAACTGGAAACCGCAATTAATACTGTTGAAAGAAATTTGGACTTTGGATAATTATCGGCGAATATATAAAAGTTTCTTTCAAGATGACATATTTTCAACCTTTAATTGATTGCTCGATGTTTATCGCAGTTTGCCGAGCATTTTATGTGCACTTCGTCTATCAATAAGCATTTGAAATATGTTCGAGAAAAGCGGTCTACCGTAAAATATAAGAAATTACAAGCTGCAATGGGTTGCCACGACTGTTGCACACTCTTTAAAAGGGGAATGTGGCAAGAACCGCTTAATATCTAGTATTTTTATAGAAATTGAGGAACTTAGGCAGCTCTTTAATTGTGCAGCAAATGTGATATTTGTTTTGCTTAATTTAAGTTGAATAATTCCGAAATTACATACACATTTATCTACAAATAAGTTCAGATAGATATTTGGCAATTGAATTCAATTTATTTTTGTTTTTGCTTTTATGGCTCACTAGACTACTTTCCTTATATGTATAGATATATGTATATATTAGAGATAATCTTTGTATCTTTTATGGCTGTGCCAAGCGCACTCTGCAGTTGAGATACTCTCGCAAGAAGCCACATAAAACTGAAAAGCCGCCACAAACAAATACGGCGAAGGCGCCGTTGCTCAGTTTTAATGCGTGTCAAGTGGTCATACATTATGGCTTTTTATGGTTTATGGCCGCTACTTATATGGCCTGTACCACACACCACATGTGTGTGTAGTGTGTGCCTGTGTGTGTGTGTGGAGCGTGTGTGTTTTTGGGCGTTTTACTTGCATATTTTCAAATATTTTTGTTTCGAATGCCATAAAAATAAAAAAGACGCACTCTTTGTTGCCCTTTTCCCCTTTTCCCCTCTCCCCGTACACCCCGCTTCACCCGCTTGGCATCCCTTTCACCGTTTGACAGCTGTCAAATTGCTTTCCTATAAACTTCCGCCCGAGTCCAGCTGAGCATTGTCAATTGCATTTTTATGAGCTTCTGATTTGTTCCTCTCATTTCGAGTGCACATGACTCAGACGAGTCGCCAGCAACTCTTTGTGGGCTCTGCCACTCATTGATGACTCACAAAATGCTACGCAAACAATGTCAAGCAACAATCCATCAATCACTTCACATTCTCAAGTCCAAGTCCAAGTCCAAGTCTCGACTAATTAAAATAAATGGTTACTTCTCCCATTGTAACTCATAATTAGTGAAAGATTGCACAATGAGCGCCAAAATTCATTGATTATATGCTCAACATGCTAACGAATCATTTTTCATTCATATATATATATATATATGTATATATATGTATATATATATATATATATATGTATATATAGCTATTTCAGAGGCACTTAATTAGTGTTAATGATGCTTCAAAACTCTGACGTTTTCCTTTGAACTGCTAATCTATAATTACAAAATGTGTTTTGTGTAATCGAAAGTGTTAATGACAAAAACTTTCAAGATTAAAATAAAAAATGAAATGCCTTTTGTGTGTGGTGGGGAAACATAATAGATTCCAGTAGCTCTTCCAGTAAACCATAATAAAAAATGGTAATTGAAATGATGTAAAAAGTTCCAAATAATTATTATTGTTGCAACTTTTTTATCTCAGATTCTATGAAAGCCAAGACTTCGAATTTGGAGCATGAATTCTGTCTTATGTTATTGCAGGGTATCTCGTAGTCGAGCTGAATCGACTACAGCAATATTGGAAATGTGTTCTTGTCTATCGAAGAAAACATTCCTCAGTTGTTAGCTACTCTGTCTACATTTGGCTAACATCTGGTTGCTAGTCCAAATTAAATCTTAACCCATGTTAAATCTGACTAATTGCATGCCTCATGCCCCAACGCAGACTCGTGAAAAACTCTTTGCTCGCCACGTAATATGATATTTTCCTTGTTAAATATGTAACCCCCGCAAAAAAAAAGAAGAAAAAACTCGACATTTGGTATTACTTTGGCTTTCCCTCCCCTCGACTGAAAAGTATTTGTTAAGTATTTGGCTGCTATGCTTTTGCCTAATGAAGCGTTAAAACTCTCGTTCGTTGTTGCAGATAATTAAGGCAACTCCATTTCAGGCCGGGCCGGGCCGGGCCGGGCCGGGGATCCCATTAACCCTTGACATTTGTCACATGCACACAAAAGCGGACTTGAAACACACAAAACAAAACAAAACAGCAAAAAAAAAAAAACAGGAGTCGACTTCTTCGAGTCCTGTTGCCGAGTTGCAAGTCAATCTACGTGATGTGGCGTCCTTTCTGCTGCATGCCTCAACGACTTGAGCAACGGAATTGCTGAAACAGATGTCAAATTGTTGACAATTTTGTTCGATTCGTTTTCGTTTTTCTCTCTCTAATTTTCCCCCTTTTTCTTGTTGTATTTATTTTTCTATGCGTGTGTTTTTCTGCCTTTTGTTTTCCCTTGTTTTGGCTCATTGACTGTGTGGTCTCAAATTTCTGTGAAATACTTCATCCTGCCCCTTCCTCACTCACATGCAACTCAACATCAACTTTAAAGTATTGAATGCATCTCCATTTCAGTCTTATCGATTTGCAGTCCTGCCAGACAGAGAGAGAGAGAGAGAGAGAGAGAGAGAGAGAGCGAGAGAGAGAGAGAGAGAGAGAGATAGAGAGGTGGAGCAAAGGAGTTGTGCATTTAAAACTAAATTTGGAAACACAGAATTGTGCATATTTCTACACCTGGGGAATAGAGTCCCTGGGGCAGGAAATGCATCCATTTAAAAATAAATCTCAAGCCTCTCGATATTTTCAGTTTAACTGCGGATTAATTTGATTTGTATACATTTATGTTGGATTTGAATAGCCAATTAAATTGTCCCTAAAAGGTCCTTCAGTTTCCATCAGTTACATGCCACAAAAAATGAACTTTCAACTTTGAAACTTTGTCAAAAAGTCGCCAAATTTCAATTTCAAATCCATTTTGTTATTTTCTAGATTAATTCGAAATCAATAAATTATTTCACTTCCATTTTGAGGTTGAGAATAGATTTTCTTCACTCTCTTTTATTTAAGTTGAAAGTAGCTTTTCTTCTTTCTCTTCTAATTTAGTGGAAAACAGCTTTTCTTCTCCCTCTCATTTCAATTAGTTAAACATTGCTTTTGAATGTGAAGAGTAGTTTAACTTCCTTCTCTCTCTCTCTCTCCCTGTCTCTCTCTCTATCGTACCTTCCACAATTCTGTTACCAATCTTTGCCGCTTGTTGCAATTTCAGTTTCAGTCAACAACGGCTTCAACTTGCAACTTCAGCTGCTCAGCTGAGTGCGAAAATCATTTGTGATGCATAATACAACTTTATCAGCGACGAGTATCGTTTTGCTTGAGGTGCCCCCCACTCGTTGCTGTTCTTGCTTGTGGCAGCCCCTCCCCAAATTTGGCATTTGCTGTGCCAGCCTCGCAGTTTCCTTGAAGCGTGCATAAGTGAATTGTGCGCAAGATACTTCAACATGCAGCATACAGATACAGTTACAGATACGACATACAGCGTACAGCATTCAGATACATTCAAGTCAGCAGTCGTGGGGCAGCTACAGCAGCAGCAGCAGCAGCAGCAGCAGCACCCAAAAAGGTAATTAATCATCGTCATGGGGCGTGTGCACGATTCGCTTAACGTGCGCCGCTGGCGGTGGTTTTCTGCATGTGGAGCATCGTAGAGGAGGCGGGAGGGTGGTGCGTTTCAGTTGCAAGTTGGGGTTGCCCAACTGCTGTTGACTGTCGCTTGTGCTGCTTTACGGGGTCGCCGTCGCAGGCATTTGTGGCATATTACTCAAGCCAGATATTCATACATAAATATATATTTCCACATTTCCACATTTCCATATTTCCATATGTGCTCTGACACCCATGCGACATGTCTGGGGCAGCAGCGGGCGGGGGCTGGCGTTTGTTACCAAGGGGCGTGGCAATAATCATAACGAGCCAAATTAATGCGTTTCTTTCTACATGGAGCAGAATTCCCGTGCAGCTTGTGACACATTTGCTGATTTTGCCAAAACAGTCGCTGAAATGGGGGAGAGAGACACAAATTGACTCTATGTGTAAAATATACCCTGTAATCGCCACTTATGAGTGTGTGTACTTTAGGTATTTGAAGAAATGTTTATTTTTTAATACTAAGTTGCATTGGAAAATCAATATTGAATGAATATCTTAAGCAGGATAATTTGAAAATGTATTTAATTTATTCATTTTAAATGTTTATTAACTTCTAAGTCTAAGCTTATTGATTTCCTATTGATCGGAATACAGGGTATGCTTCAGTCTTGCATTTATTTATTAATCTCAAGTCAATTATTAATATTTGTTTCTAATATTTTCGACTCTAGCTGAAATTTTGCTGCTGGCCAAGTGGATTCAATTTTAATTGATTGTGCGGCTGATTTCAACGATTTCGAGACTCATTTGACTTGGTCAACGGGGCGTGGCATCGCCGAGGCGGAGGGGGGGGGGGGCATTAGCGGATTATGCATGAGGCATAAACAGCTAATTGGATGCCAAGCTAATTAGTGTTGTCTAGTTGGCTGGAAGTGGACCAGAACCAGGTTTGAAGCGAGGAGATGCGGAAAGTTCATCCATCTAAATTAAAACCTCATTTAAATTAGAAAATATGATTATTAGTCGAAATGCTGGTAAAAATCTATTTGAATAGATATTATTATATATATTTAAAAGTATTTTCAATCATTTTCATTCATTGTAAGCTTTTAGCTTCTGTTAAGGTGCTGTTAACAGAAGCTGTTAAATGCGACGCTACCTGTAGCAGCGGCAGCGACTGTTACCGCGACGACGTGTTTGACGACGGCGTCAATTCTCACCCGCACACCAAAACAGACACTCGCCGACAATAAAAACACGTGCTTATCAGAGGCACACACACACACCCTCAAACACACACACACACGAAACAGACAACAACAGAGAGTTCGCTTGAAATAAACAAAGAACAGCTGTTTGCTGTCTCACTTCCAAATTCCAGTGAGCGTAGCAGCTGAGAAACGGGTTTTGTTGTCTGCCGGCATTCGAGTGGCGTTGCTATAAAAAGAGAGAGAGTGAGCGAGAGAGAGTTTATAGCAAGTCGAGGCGAATTTTGTTGCATGACTTATATTTGATGAAATTACATATAAAATGTGTATAAATTTTATTTTGAAAATAATAATAAAAATAACTATAAATAATAGATTTTTACATGTGTAACACAAGAGAATTATACGAGTAATAATGCATTAAATTTGTGTTTTGAGCTGTCACAAATAAATTTCTCGCATGCGACTTCTTTGCTTGCTCTCTCAACAAGCGTAGCCGAGCTACTAAACGAACCGAAGGCAAACACGAGCATAACACTATTCGTGCTGAACCGAAGCATCCATACAGCCACCCACAAGCGCAAGTACATGCACACACACACACACACGCACGCATGCCGCTACTTATGCTTAGAGTTGCTGTTGCTGCTGCTGGTGCTGTCGCTTCCAATTGGAAGGCGCCAGTTGTAAAGCGAAACTCGTCGCGAGCGGTTGTCTTCCTGAGCGCCGTTCTTTCGCCGTTGTCGTCTCAGTCGTCGTCGTCGTCGTTGACGCTTCCTCGTTCAACTTTCAATTTTACGTAAATTTGTAAATTGCGCGACGTTCTATGCAAATGTAAATGCGAAAAAAGGAGCAGCGAAATGTGAAATGTGAAAAGCGCGTGTTTAGGCTTTAAAAGTTGTTAACATTAAATCTTCCAAAGTCATAAAACGGTAAACAGCAGCAGCAGCAGCAGCATCTGCACAACAACATCGACTCCAATAGGAAAACAGCGTTGCGAACTTTTCGCTGCTTTGAACCTTTTAATCGTGCCGCGCTTTTTTTGTTTTGCACGTTAGGCTTTGCCTTCCAATTGGTATTGCATTGATTGAATAGCAGCTGACGCTGACGCAGACGCTGAAGTTCCAGCTTAGCGGTTCGCGGCATGCAAACACAAATTCTAATTGCAAAGTGTGACCAAAGTGCGTCGAATCTCAATTTAAAAAGTAATTTGCCGCCGCTTTAACAGTGCTGTTGTTGTTGTTCTTCTTCTTCTTCTTGCTGATGTTATTACTATTGCGGATCATTTTCGCTGATAGTTTCAATTAAATTTTAACACACACCGCCTGATTTATGCATATGAATGCGTGTGTGTATGTGCGTGCGTGTGTGTGAGAGAGAGAGAGAGAGGAAGAGTGTGCATAATGTGACCAATGCTAAAATATACAATTAATTCAGGATAAATTGAAGCTGGGCAAAATTGCACAAGAAACCACCCAAATTGTAATAACAATTATAGTTTATCGTTGAAAATATGATAATTATGAGCATATTGCATTAATGAGGTGAGTCCGCCGCATATTATTTTAAATTAATTAATACTATAATTAAGTAATTAAAAAATACACAACTGATTTCAACAAAAATACAAAAATATTGGAAAGTAATTTAATTTTGGGTGGAAATTTCCTCAAATTAATGTGAGCCATTGAACAAAATACATTTTCCATTTTCTGGAAATTAATTGAAGCACAACTGTTAATTTATTTTTCTTGCTTACAAAATAATGAATTTAATTTTTAAGTTTCTTTATTTTATTTACTTTTAGATAAAGTATTTAATTATTTATTAATCCATTGCTTTTCACTGCATTTGGAGTCTCGTTGACAGCTCAACAGTTGTTCTAAAACCCTTTTCACTGCTCTTCCAACTGTTCTTTTTATTTATTTTACCCCACCTCCCCCCACCCCACCCCCATTCCAGCAACACTATCGGCAATTTCAAATGGGTCACGCTTTGCAGAGAGACTGATTACCGACTGGAATATGCATTGCATGTTTTCCCCACTCCCCTCTACTATTCCATAGACATATGTTTTAACTGAATAACTCTCCCCTACCCCCTCATCCACAAATCGCCCACGTTATTAGCATTTTTGGGCCTGCTGTCAGACGCCGTTAACAGTTGTTGTTGCTGTTGTTGGTTTTCTGTTGCACGAGTTGCGTTTGGCATCTACTTAAATTTGTAGTTTTTTAAGTAAGCTTCAGTGGGTTTTCTTATTGTTATTGTTGTAGTTGTGGTTGTTGCTTCTCTGCTGTGTTGCATTTCAATTAAATTTGTTGTTGTTGTTGTTGTTGCAGTGGCTTCTGCTGCGGCTGTCGTCTAATTATGCGGCGTGAAAATGCAAGCCATGTACAAACATTTGTACAAATATTTGACGCGCGTCGCATTGTTGTTGCAGTTGTTGTTGTTGTTGTTGCAGTTGTCACATTTGTTGTTAGTGTCTGTTGTGAATGTGCGTTTATTTAAAATGGAACTGAAAATGCAACCAAAATGAAAACTTTTCCAGTGGCAAAGCAGTCGCAATTGTTTAAATAAAAGAACTTGACGTTTGAGAAATTTTTGTAAATTATAAAAAAGACCATAGAGATATCAGATATATATATATATATATATATCGTCACAATAGTTCAAATAAAAATGGGAAAATGTGATGAAAACTTGATGTACATTTTGTTCAGGACTTGGAACTATAACTTTTGTAAGCATGCAACAAAATATAAGAAAAGTTTCGCCAAACTTTGCATTTATTAACGTTTTCAACTCGGAAAAGTTGAAAGCCCAAAAGTTTTCCTAAGTTTTGTCTATTTGGCAAATTACACAACAACAAAAAAATAAATATGTAATAAAAAAAGAAATAATAATCAATAATCTAATCAATGAAACAAGATAATAACAATTAATGAAATATAAAATAAAAAAAATTAGTGAAAAATTAAAAATATAAATTAATATTTAAAAAATAAATAAAAATGATGACTTATTAAATATTAAATAAATTGATTAATATGAATATTACGATATTTAATATTTATTAATTATAGCTAGAATTACCAACTTATTTGGATGAGGGAAATTTACTTTTATTGTCGGAATATTTCTGCATTTTCTCCTGCTTCGCAATCTATTCAGGGAAAACAAAAGCTGCTTTCCTCATTAGCTGTTTGAGATGCCAAGTTGCAACTCTGTCGCCTTTGAGGCACACTTTCCACTACAATTAAAATATTATTATGAATGCAGACAAAGTGCAACGAGTTGCTTTTGAAAAATGTGAAGCATAGAATTTGTAATTCATTCAATTTGATTGTAGTTGTTGCAACTGCAACTGCAACTGCAACTCAAATGAGACCCCACGCAGCTCTAAAATGTAACTAAGACAAGGTTCCACCTCCTCTCCACCCCCCACCCAGCCGCCTTCAATCCGCAGCGCTTTTCTTAAGATTTCTGCCTGCATCTGCATCATGAGATACAAAATATTTCACTTGGCGGCTACTTCAAGCTGTGGCAACAGAAACTAGTTCAAGTGCGTGGCAAGTAATTAGTTGTAGGTGTGTGTGTGTGTGTGTGTGTGTGTGTGTGTTGGTGTGTATTTGGTGCATTTGTCAAGCTGTTGAGACATGGTGTACAAATTTACCACAAATATTTACAAATAGTGGCAAGCAGTCGTTGCACAGTTTACCTTAAGTCTGCTCAAGTGCTTGCCTCATCTCAAACGGGGTTAATTAAAACGAAATTCGGAGAGCAGCAACAAAATGTTGAAAGATTCGAAATTGCTTTTTAATATTTTCAACGGGGAGCACTTCAAAAATGGAAAAACAGATTTCCACTTACAGATTATGCCCCGTGTATGTTTTTGTTGTTGTCTCTCAGCTGTCAGTTGCCTTGAGAAAAAGAAGGAGAGGGAAAGAAACAGAGAAAGAGAGAGAGAGAGAGAGAGAGTTAGAGAAAGGTACTCACATGTCAGGCAAGTGTCAGAGAAGAGTTCTCCTTTCTCCGGGGTCGAGGATCGAAAAGATCAAACTTCCATTTCGTGGCATGATCAAGTCTGTATTTTTAGTAGAGATTTCGTTGTTTGTGCAACAGTCGAGGCACAGCTGACAACTGCTGCCCCCAAGTGTAAACTGTCAACTTGCCACTGCAAGAGGCGAGAGAAAACTCAGTGTGGGCTGCATTAGTAAATAAAGTACTTACAAATGGAAAACATGTGTAGGAGTTATCAAGTGATAAGTTTTCCTTAGTTTTCCACGCACTTCCGCTCGCAACGAGTGAGAAGGGCTCTTTAGAGACCTTACAGTGGCAGAGCTGTTAAAATTCCACTGAATTTTCACTTGGCCAACCAGCTGCTACTTGTCTTTCCTTCCCTGAGATATTGTACCTCGGATAAGAGTACGAAAGTCGCATACGAAATTTAACTCAAAAATCTCCTTTTCAAATCGAAATCGAAATTAAATTCAATATTTATCTATAAAATCAAATGCTGAATATACTTTATCTAAATACTGTAATAAAAATAATTCCGTAAATCAAATAATGCGATAATTTGTCTGATTTTGTTTCTGGGTTTCCACAATCCTTGCATTAAATGTTGAACCACAAAAAAACTAAATTTAAAAAAATTGAAAAAAAGGATTAAATAAATCTAAGGATAATATATTACAGCTTTTATTTGATTTCATTAATGGTAAATTATTATTTTTAATTACTTTCATTTAATTTTTAACTTTAATTTTAATTTTGAACTGAATTTTCCATTTGTATTTTTTGTAAACTTTTTTGAGCAGTGTTCGACAGCTTTTAGTCGCCATTAAATAAATAAGCGGGATTATCAAAAAGCGCATCGTAAATTACAGTTATTAATTTGTAAAACATTTGCTCACCTGCCCCCACCTACTTGCCACTTCTACCTGGCACTGCTGCTTCTGCCACCCGCTTTTCCGTTAACAGAGCAATTGCTGTGTGCCGTTGGCCGTGTGACAAATGCTGCCACATTAGCCAGTTGCAGCAGTGTGGAGTTGCAACTGCGGAGAGAATTCACATTCGCATTTCGCTGTGGCTCGAGCGGTTGCTTTGGTGGTTGCTGTGGTTGCAGTGGCTGCAATGGTTTCGGCGGTTTCCGATGCATACATTTTGAAAGTTGATTTGTTCGAACTGATTATGGGGCATGTTTCTCTGTGTGTTTGCCGCTGCGGTCTTGGCATTGCACAGATAATAGTTTTAAATAAATTAAAAATCAACAACTTTAATTGGCAAAAGCAACGAAAAAACTAATGTGCATTAGCCATAATGTTTAAGCCAGCCGTCCAATTAGTCAAGAGCAGGGCGAAGACTTGAAGACAAATATGCGGACGTGACTTATCAGTCAGACAAACTACAAGACAAACACCTCGAGGCCGCAAATATATATAAATATATATATATATATATATCAGGTGGATGTCGTCGGTGTCATTTGGGCATTAAATATAAACAAAGTGTGTCAGACAGACAGAAAGACAGGCGCACACAGAGGAGACTCTTGTCTGTCAACTTGTCCACCCACTCCAAGTAAACCTATTGAGTTTCAAGGGATCAGCTTTGTCTCTCTCTGTGTGTGTGTGTGTGTGATTACACAATCAGTGAAAAGTCATCTACATCTTCTCGGGCGTGTTTCCATCTCAATCTTCTCACAGCTGCCTACACCTGTCGCCCGTCTAATTTATGCCCAAGACTCTGGCCACGTCCAAAGCTCTCAATGACATATGGCATATAGATAGATAAATAGATAGATAGATAGATAGATATAGATATAGATATGTATGTGCAACATGCATATAGCTGGTTGCTGCTTGTTGGCCATATGTTTATGTTTATGGCCATGTTCAGTCATTAATTGCCAGACAACGCTGACGACAACCGACAAATTAGTGCGGCTCTTGATTTGCATAATTGAGATTAAGGTTCGAATTTCCTTATTTTCTTTCTGGACATTTCCCGTGGTAATTTGTTAATCATTAGCGCTGAGACTTTAGTGTCTTTCGAATCGATGAGTGGATTACGATCGAATTGTGAAACAGCTGTTCCACAAACTCCAATTAAAGCCGGAAAGCAGTAAAATTTGGGTTTTTATCCAGTTTATTCAACTTTTTATTTGAGAAACTATTTTTTATGCTCAGAACCCATTAAAACTGAGCAGAGTGAAGCATCTGCTTAATCAGCATCTGTAAGAGACTATAACAGATAGAGACTTCTGATTTGGAATATAAGTTAGCAATTAACCTGTGCAGATCTAGTTTTATTTATATCATCGTTAACTGCCACCGTATCGCGAATATCGATGCATATAACTCCGCCATTTCGAAGCGGAGGCTTCTAATTTGTGTATGGGATTCATTCATATATGATTGATCAAAGCTTAACTTTTTATAAGTTGCAAGTATGCAAAGGAATAAAACTAGAAAATTCTATTAAAGAGCTGGCTTTAGAGTATCTCGTGGTCGAGCGCACTCGACTACAGCTTTCCTACTTTTATATTCGAATGCAAATAATTATTTATTTGCTCGCTGTTAAGTCGGCGTAAATTTAAATTAATCTTGGCGTATTTTATCAACATGTCAAGCGCTTGAGATTGCCTGCTATTTATCAGTTAGCATAGTTAGCCCAGATTGGCTTAATCAATTGCACTTGCGATATAAACAGGCTAAGACAGATTTGCATCGCGGACTGCATCAAATTGGCAATCCACAATCTGCCGCCAATCTGGCCATGTGCAGTTACATTCTGAATGCCCGCAAATAACTCAGGCGACACACACCACAAAGAGCCACAAAGTGTGCATTTTGGCCAAAAGAGAGATATTCGCAGTTATTCAGTTGTCGTGGCCAGGCCAAAATGTTTTCTATTTTTTTTTTATTCAATTTTTAGTTGCTTTTTATATTAATGCCAAGTAATTCGCCAATTTAATTTGCGACATTAATTTTGTGGCAGCTTATAGATTGTGGCATGGGAAAGGCATTGGCAGGGGCAGGGGAAGGGGAAGGGGGGAGGGGAGGTTGTCCTAACTTAGACTTGGCTACGTTTTGGGGAGCGCAGCTGTGCGTCTCAAGCAATTACAATGCACTTTTGCAGAGTTGTGCATTTTTGCAGCTTTTGCCTGCATTTTGTCAATTGCAATAAAATAATCAACATGCAACGCTGGCCTCCAATTCCAATCGGAGTGGAGCACTGAGGGGAGGGTTTTGGGGTACTCAGACTTTATTTATTTTTTATCTCTTTTGCCGTCTGCAGATTTACGACCCGCATGGACAACACGTTCAACGTTCAACGTTCAAAATTGCAAGAAAGACTCCACAACTGCAAATGCAACTGCAACTGCAACTGCATTTTGTTGCCATTAACATAATAATGCGGCGGCTGTTTGTAGCCAACTCTCTCCCTCTCTCTCTCTCCCTCTCTCTCTCCCTCTCTCTCTCTTTGCATTGAGTCCCCTCTCGCCCACAGTTTGCACAATTGCGAGCCAAAGTAAATAATCAACTCGCGCTAATCTGCAGCCAAACTGCATTTAGCGAATGTTTGTCAGTTAGTCAGTTAGTCATTCGGTCAGTTTGCGGTTTGCAAAACGCTTATGCTGATTATTTTCGAGCGAGACAGAGAGACACAGCGAGAGTGAGAGAGGGAGAGAGAGCGAGTTTAATGCAACCGTAATTCAATCCGAACTCCGACTTCGGACTTTAACTTATTTGCATTTTCAGTATTCTTTTTTTCACTCGCTGAACCCATTAAATATGTTGAAAAGGGTATATCGAAATTGTTTACACCCTGAAGAAGAGACTGTAGAAGATATGAACTTCCAATTTGATAGATCATTTATTTTGTTCCATCAATAATTGCCACCTTTTCGCGAATATCGATACATATCGATAACAACTTCAAGGCAAGAAGAATACTTTGCATTAAGTTCGAAAAAGAAAGAAAGTAGAAAAGAAAGAAGAAAAGGGAGCACTTCCTCATCTGCTTACATTTGAGTGTGCAATTTGAATTTTGTCAATATGCAAGAGCTGCATTGCAGGGTATCTCTTAGTCGAGTTCAGTCCACATTCTTACTCTGTTTTCTTTTGATATGTTGGCTGCGTTGGTTGCGCTTTACTAGCGCCATTGCTGAAGGAGCGGAAAAGTAGAAGTAGAAATAGATCCTCGCACTCGACTCATATTGTTGCACGTGAGTTGCATGCAAAAATGCATTTGGATATCGCTGCAATCGCAGCTTTTGGTTATTGTTCAGCTGTTAAATTTGATGTAAGACTCGGTATTTTATGACAATTCTGGGAATTATTTGTGGTGCCTGAAATGGTCATACTTACAGTCAGTTGCAAGGCTTGCCAAGTTTAAAGACTTGAAGTGGCATGCTTATAATAGCCACATACAATATTTATAGGGCCTGAGTTTGATATATTATATCCATATATTATTTTCATTACTCATCTTTGACTTTTGCTTAATGCCTCATCAATCAATGTCATCGATATGACCAAAATGAGTCACTTGTTGTAAGCAGACAACAATTCTCGAATTATCCGCTCGCAGAGAACTGTAAAAGATGTTTTCATTAAATGAGCCACAATTGACATTTTCCCCTTGATTTTATTTATTTATTTATTTATTTTTAATACTTTTTTTATCTATTCATGCTGCTTGTAATGGATTTATTTAAAATCATTTGATTGATTGAATTTCATAATTTATTAATATTCTTGAACAATGCAGATTCTGGCATATTTCCATAATCAATAATTAATAACTTTGAAATTTCTTACACCACTCCGCACACCCCCCCTTGCCACACACACACACATACACACACACACCCTTTTCTATTCACTGCCCGCATACGCAACGCCTGCTGCAGAATGGAGGAATGCTTTCTGCTGAGTCAAGATAACGCACACAACAGAGGAGAGAGAGAGAGAGAGAGAGAAAGAGAGATTGAGAGAGAGAGGGAGAGAGAGAGCATAGGTAGATTGCTGACTGGTGTTGCTGCTCGCAGCGCTTATCTTCTCTGGGTAATCGCGCCTCGATTATTAACCCTCATAAATTTGCCTGGAGACGCAGCGACTCCTGAGCGACATTAGAGAACACACAGCATGTGTGTGTGTGTGTGTATGTGGTGTGTGTGTGTTGACTGCGTTGTGTGTGCACTTTCCTGAGCCTGACTTGTGTAATCCTGGCTGGCAAAGGGGTTCCTCATTTTCATTAGCATGCGCCCATGGCCCTTGCCCCTCTGAATACTAATAAATGTTTTTCAATTTTCGTTGTGGTTTTTTTTGTCTGTTTCATTCGTTAGCTGAATTTGCTCTTTTTTGTTGTTATTGTTATTGTTTCCTTTGCTGCTCATCATGCCTGTCTATTGTTGCTTGTGGTTTTTCTCGGGTTAATTTTTGTTTTTCTCTTTTTAGGAAAATGCTTTATCATTCAGGTTGCGTTTGAGTTTGAGTTTGGGGCAGAAACGCGCCTTTGTTGGCTTATTGAGACATAACTGCAATGTTGTTTATTATTCTTGTTGTTATTGTTGTTGTTGTGGCTTTGGCTTTGGCTTTGCCTTCATCCGTTTTCATTTTTATTTTCATTTTCATTTTCGTTTTTGCTTACTTTACTGATTAATCAGGTTTCTCATGGTGAAAGTAGCTCATATTTTGATAAGGCTTCCAATTTTTGTTCGTCGTTTCTAGTTCACGTGTGGAGAATGCTTGAGGAATTTACATTGACACTTGACCTACAGAATGCTGAGGCAAAAGAGATGATTCCTCATTTGTCTAAATGTTGATACGATATTACGATTTTTATCTTCCGTAGATGCTCATTAAAAGTCTGGCAATATGTGGGCATAAAACAGACGGAATCTAGCTGAAAGATTAGCTTTATTATTCCATCATTCCGCCCGTCAATAACAATCGACAAGTCATCATTACGACCAATCTATCCCACTCCCCACAGTTTAGCAGCGTAAGCGTGAGTTTATCATTTTTCACTGTCATATAAAGGAGCGCCCGCTTATCCTGTCCAAATTTTTAAACACTTTTTATCATTTCCTTAAAAAAAAGAATATATTTATATATAATGCGAAGCAGGCCTAAAAGGTGGACATGATAATTCCCTACCATTATAATTTGGCTTATTTTGTTATGCCTTTTTCAAATACATAAAAAAGGTTTTTTTTTTAATATTTCTTTTTTTTTGTGTTTGCCTCTTTTTGCCGCATGAGTTTCACTTTTGTCCTTGGCTGGGAGAAAAAGGTTATAAATCATTTGCTGGGCATATTTTTAATAGAGTTGTTACTTGTGTTTCACTGTTGTTGTTGTTGTTGTTCTTGTTGTTTTTGTTGTGCAACCTTTTGGCACGCTTGCTGCGAATTGCGGTCGGCTTTTGGGCCTGAATTAAATGCCAGCCAGTTGGCAATTTTGAAGAGGGTTTTTTTCCATGCGAAAAAAAGCCAAATGCTTTTTTCATTTTGAGTAATCTTTTAATTAATATCATAATTCCATATTTTGCATCTCTTTGCAGGTGAGTGCGCTGCGATGGCGATGCTTATTTAATACAAGGTAAAATCACCCAATTAACCCCAAACATATTTAAATACTTATTAACTCTGTAAATCCCCCAAACGCATTAGTGCTCACAATGATCTGCATTTTTGGGGGCAAGAAAGTATTCTTTCTTCTTTTTTGTGGCACACATGAAAAGCCGCACAAAGGCGATTCGTGTGTGTGACAAACCACAAACTGACATTTGAGGGTGTCTCCACCCACAAGCCAAAAGAATAAAAAGGAAACTTAAAAAAGAAAACCCTACAATTTTCAAACCAGCAACCACAACAACAGCAACAAGAAACCCATCATCATCATCAGACAGCCAACATTTCCTGCCGCTAGGCGACGGCTTCAACTTTATCGGCTGGGGATTGTGGGGTAAAATTTAAGCAACCCCAGAAAAGCGTCACATTTGACGCCACAAAAACCACAAAGGACATAACAAGTAAGTCCACTGGAGCACTTCCAAGTGCTCGACTGGGGAATACCCTACCATAATGATGTGGCAAGAAGTGGTGGCTAATATATGGTTAACAGAGATTGTTAGAATGAGAACATTGTCAGATCTCAGCCTCTTTGGATTACTTTATGCAAGTAATATCTTTGGGAAGGAACAAACTTAGAATGCAGGACACTGTAGACTAAGAGGATCAGTAGGCAATGAATAAGAATCCAGATTGTGTTGCCTTAACCCCATCCGAAAAAAAAAAATAACATATCCCCTCCTAGAAACACTATGCTTGGGCTTCGGTGTGCACCATGAAAAGGGGTGGCAGACTGTAGCTACCGTTAGCATATGCTGTGCGGCAACTAAAGCTCATCCATGTTGCAAAGCCAGCCCCATGATTGATGGCTTCTTCTATGCCGTCTGCTACTTCATAGGCACTCCTCTCACCTGTTGTGACTTGGCTTTAATGTTTGCGAATCGCAGGCTTATTGATGGAATGCCATTATTTCAAATGCTAAATGTAAATTTCGCTAACTTATTCTCAAATTGATTGGGGCACTTTAAAGAGTGCCTCATTTAATGCACATTCACATAGATTTTTGGTTGTACTTCAGTATGCCTTGGAAATAAATCCCTTAAGACACAATTTTCCAAATTAGACAGGTGTGCAACAAGCCCAAAAATTTGAACGAACAAACAAAATGGAAAACATTCCCTGAAAGTTTTCACTTTCTGGCCGCATTTTTGCTCAACATGAAAAACAGCTAAACAGTTGCCTAAACAATGCCGCAGCTTTTGCTTTCCGGAACTTGTACGTCAATGTCAACTTTGACATAAGCCAATGCTCAACGGGAGCGAAAGAGAGAGACAGCAGAGAGAGAGAGAGAGAGAGAAAGAGAAAGTAGAGCATGGATTTACTTTTATTTTATTACTGTCATTGTTGGCGGACAGCTTCCGTTGCAACCTTTTGCGAGGGGGCGGTTTGGCCAGGTTAGGACTCAAGTTTGTCTCGGCTGTCAGCGGATGGGCAAGGGGCCGCCGGTCTGGGGGAAGAAATCTTGGCAAATAACATTACGGGGTATACTTCATCCATTATTGGGGAAGCCTGCTGTCGTTATCCTTTTGCTCGACTGGCGTCTTTATCAACCATCTGTGCTCAGTTCTTGCTACGTTCGTTATCTGCTGTTTAGTCAGGCGTGTGTGTGTGTGTGTGTGCGTGTGTGTGTATGGGTGTGTGTACATGTGAAGAAAGCAACTTTCGACGACTTGCGACCAGCAGCAGCAAGAGCAGCACATTTTCTGGCAAGTCGTAAATTAAAAATGGCTTAATATGTAAATCCTTGCCTGCACTTTCTTCGTCTGCCGCCTGCAGATTAGTTTTGTGGATATTTCGGCTTATGTATGTCCCTGTCTCCATGTCGTCGTCTATCTTATGCATCTGCTCCTCCTCCTCCTTCTCTCTTTGACTTTCATTCTTTGGACATGCAGCCAAAATTTATGCGCATTGACTTTGTTTCGGGCTCGGGGTCGAGTCGAGTTCACTTCTGTATCTGGTCTGGGCTAGGAACAGGACATTGAGTTTGCCTGCTGTGTGTGTGTGTGTGTGTGTGTGTTGGTTTTTCCTTTTGTACTGATATGCTTTTGTTGTCGTTAGTCAGCGCCAGGACATGACAACTCCTTGTTGTCCTGTGTTTGCACTGCCTTTAACTATCCTTCGGCATGCTTGGCAAAGTTGCAAGTTTGTTTTCTTTTTGGCTTTTTGGCTCTGCCTTGATTAGTGAGTCCTCGCATAAGAGTTCGCCTTTGTTATTGCCACAGTGGCAGGAGAGAAGGGAGTTGTTGTCTTGTATGTTGTTGTCATATATGAGCATTAATTAAAGTGATGATTAGTTGCTCTGCTGATTAGTGATTGTGTATTTTAATTGCTCCCTGCGAGTTTGTTCTATTTGTATACCCTGTGCCCCTTAAAAATTCGTTGATGGGGTGTAATGGTTTCTGCCAAGGTATGTAACAGACAGAAGAAAGCATTACCAACCCCAACAGTATATATATTCGTGATCAGGATCAGCAGCCGAGTCTTTCCTTTGAAAAGGACAATAAAACTAAAGCTAAAACTCAAACATTTGGGTTCAGGGTATCTCCTAGTCGAGCTCCCTTAACTTGCTCCACATTGGATAAATGGGCTTTCAAGGTTTTGTTGTCTATTGTTAATATGTGCTCATCCACTCACACAAATTAGCATATTTTACCAAATGGACTGTCATTAATTTATTCCCATTGCAACTTGCAGTCATTTCATTTTTGAACACACAACTTTCCGCATGTTTTTTATTTGGTTGTCATTTTGTAATGTTGTAATGCATTTTAGTAATTATTTTAGCTGCACTTACTTTCATCCATCGCTCATGTTGCTCATGTTTTTTTTTGTCATCATTGTTGTCATTATCATTTGCTGAGCCGGAGCAGCGCTGCAATTAACCCGGAAATTATCGTATATTGTGAAAACTCAACGCCCATTTAGACTTGCATTAATTTAACTTATTTTGTGGATGCATGTGAATTAATGCAAATAATTTAGCAAATTAATATTAATTGCGTTCATTTTGTTAACCAGATGAGATTTTCTGCAATTAGCATTTATGTTGACGCTTCAAAGCGAAAAGTTTGCATTAAACATTAATTGCCATTCACAAAATGAATTATTCAATTAATTAGTTTTTTTTCTATTTACCAGAATGTGTAAGCGATGCTTGGAGTATTTTTAATTTAAAATTCACAAAATGAATTATTTAATTAATTTGTGCTTGCAAAAACTGTGCGCATTTTTGATTACTCAAAGGCAAAAATACAATCGTAAATATTTTAATAATTAAATAGTTTTCGCCGAAAGGAAAGCTTTTCATTCAGTGCAGGCATTTAATAATTGGTTTTGTAATTGCAATATTTAATCAAGAATGTTGCTAATATAAAAATAAAATCAATATTTATTTGAATTTATACCGATAAACAAAGAAATAACTCGATTTTATTCAACTCTGTCAAATACATAATAATTTCGGTATCTTACCACAAACTTTGAGGTTTGGTTGCTTTGCTGGATTCGACAATGTGGCATCGACTTCAGGCTGCTTGAGCACATAGTTCAAGGAGTAGCCAGGACTAGGAGTAGCTTCTGGTACGAGGACATTCTCTTAGCTGTTATCGATTATCGAGAGGATAGCAACAATTTGGAATTTCGAACAGCTCTTCTTTCTGCTGATCAGCAAACAAGCGAAAAGCTAGAGCCACTAAAAGTCAACAACATTGTTGACATTGCTTCTGATATTTGGCATACATATAGATGAAAATGTTTTGATTGATGGAATCACAGTTCGACTGGCTTTTCCTATTAGGAAAACTTGGCACTTGTGAATATCAAAGTAGCGTATCGCTTTGTTATCAGATTGACAGCTTCGAAATCAGTTCTCATTTCCTCTCGCCAATCAGGCGAACATTCTTTAGCTGCACAGCAAATCTCGTCCTCAATCGTAGTCACAAAGTACCATTTACATATCTAACTGTCTTTCAATCAACTAAATTTCTACCCCCGGCTGCGGCTCCACTCGCCCCCGCTGTTTGAGGCGTCGCATCCGTTGCTTTTATTTTTCAAATCAACATAATGGACACTTTGCCCGGCAGCGCAGCCTGAACACTCCAAATGACACACCCCACCACCCCTCCCTCCTTCGTCATCCCCTGGCCAGCCACCCCCTTGGCCAGGGCCACACATAAAAAATACAAAGGCAACTTCACTTTTGGCTTTGACAGCTGACACAAAATGCAAAAAGCGACGCATTTTGAGTGGGTGGCCCAAACGAGGGTGGCTCATAAAGTGCAACTCCCAGCACCCCCACCGCCACCATTCCTCTATGTTTATTTTATCATTCCTTGACAAATCCCAGCCTGGTTCTAACCTACCGCAGATGCAGATTTCCGCTTCTGGCCCGTCACTCATTAAGCATTTTGCCAACTGCAACTTAGTGCTGTTGTGTCTTGTTTTTGTTGTTGTTGTTGTTGTTTTCATTGTTGTCGTTGTTGTCGCCGTTGTCATGCCAAGTGTCACAATAGTCGCCTGCATTTTGTTGGCTTAACGAGCGTGTGACAAGCAGCTAAAACGATTGGGATTCTGCGAATGTTGCAGCCCTGAAATGAAACAAATCCTCAAATACCAAACATATATTTCCACTATGACGCAAAATGCTACATGCATGGACGTAGTTCTTGGTGGGGTGTATTTTAGAGGTAATTACAAACAGGCTTTACTCTCCAGTTGATACCAGCAAAGTGCTTAAGATAGTCGGAATTGGCAGGAAAACTATGTCAATTTCATCTATCAAAATTAGCCACATTTTTAGAGTTATGCAAGGGAAAACATTTCTTCTGGTTCTTGCTTTTTGCTTGTTTGCTGATCAGCAGAAAGAAGAGCTGCTCGAAATTCCAAATTGTTGCTATCCTCTCGATAATCGATAACAGCTAAGAGAATGTCCTCGTACCAGAAGCAAGCACACCTCAAGGATAATGTTGGCTACTCCTTGAACCATGTGCTCAAGCAGCCTGAAGTCGATGCCACATTGTCGAATCCAGCAAATAACCAAAACTCAAAGTTTGTGGTAAAATACCGAAATTATTATGTATTTGACAGTGTTGAATAAAATCTCGTTATTTCTTTCTTTATCGTTATAAATTCAACTAAATATTGATTTTATTTTTATATTACCAACATTCTTGATTAAATATTGCAATTACAAAACCAATTATTAGGTAAAAACTTTCTTTACTAAACATAAATAGTTTGAATAGGAACGATTAATCGAAAGCTGAACTCTTGTTTGAATAACTTTTTTCTTTAACAAGTTGTCTTAACTAAACTCAGCATTAATTAATTAACTTTTTTTTTAAATGATTTGACTTATTCAATTTATCACAATTGATGTAATGTTTATCGCTGCCAATTTACATTTATGCAAGCGAACCCGCCGCACCCCCTCGACGACCCTTATGCACACGCCCCTGTCTCTGTCGCTGTCTCTGTGGCTGTTCGTCAAGTTGACAACATGTTGCCCACATATTTAGCGCGGTTGCTGCTCTGATTGAATATTTGTCCAAGAAATACATTTGGGGAACCCCCTCGCGACGCCCGCAACTTGAGAGTTGCTTGTGTTACTTCTGCTGTACTGCTTTATGTTCGTCTCTTTGCGTTTTGTTTTGTGAGCAAATATTAAAATATTTCACACGAAAAACTAATATGAAAATGCACGTTGAAGTTGTAAGAGTGTGCGTGTGTGTGTGTGTGTGCTGCAGTTTTGCGCTATTTTTACATCGCTTCTCTCGACAGAACAAACACAGCTGGGTCCCCTTCGCCTTGCACAGTGGGAGAGAGAGAGAGACAGAGAGAGAGAGAGAGTTGTGGGCCACCGACTGCGAACCGCTTTTGCTTATCTAATGGGCTGCAGTTGCAGCGCTGCTTATCGCTGTTTCCATTGTTGTTCCTCTTGTTGTTGTTGTTTTTTCTACCCGCACATATGCTGAGTGAACATCCTCTGCCTCTGCCCTCGTCTCTGCCTTTGTCATTGCCTACGTCTATGTCGCTATCTCACTCTGGCACTCTGCAGGCTGCTAGCTGTCTCTCGTTTTGTTTGATTGTTGTAGTTGTTAATTGCTCGTCGCTACTTTCTTGCACCCTTCACATTGTGCCGTTAATCACAGCAGAGTGCGGATAAAAGAGAAAAAGAGTAGAAGTTGTTGTTGTTGCTTTTGTTGGTTTTTGTTAATGGGTTTTTATTTGTTTATATGAGCGTCTCGAAAATATGATGCGCCTCTGTATATATGAGGGATGTCTCCCCTTGCTGCCCCTACTCCACTCTCCATCCATCAGCTTTGTTGACCATTTGCCTTTTGAGTTTTGCGCGCTGCTCATGGGAATTTTTACAACTGTTTTTCAAATGACAAGTGCTCTTTAAATTTGTGTAGAGGAACGTCTGCCAACAGGGGCGGGGCAAAGGGGCCGGCTAAGTTGTCGTTTGCCGACTTTGGCTTTGATCCTATGTGATTATAATCGAGACTTGTGCGTGTCTGTTTTCTTTTTAAATGGGCGTTTTCTTTAACTTTTCCTTGAACTGAGAAGTTCCAAATTTGATTTTAATTTTCAAATGTTGATTTTTGTACATTACTACAGTTTTTAAAGTGTGTTTTTGTTTACGGTTTACAGTTTAGAGCTTATAATTAATTGTTAGGGTGGGCTTGATTTTTAATTGTTCAGCATTTTTAGCCTCGAGTACATTTTACTTATTTAATTTCTATTATTCTTCTTACCATAAACTGAATATCTTACATGTGGCAATTGTCATTTATATTTTCATGTATTTTGTTGTCACAAATATCCCTCATTTTTACACTCGGATATTTGATATTATGCCATCCATCAATGTCTCAATCACATCTGTACAAATGTCACAATCTTAAATCAATTAAATATTCATTAACAATAATGTCGAAAAGTCGAAGATGAACACGTATCTCTGTCTCTTTCTTTCATGTTGCAAGGATTAAATACTCCCGCTGACATTTTAATGGAAGTCACATTTAACGGAACAAATAGAATTGAATAAATGAAATGTTGACTGATTACATAATACATACATACATCTATATATTTCTGTTCGCTAGAGTAACTATTTATGAAACTTGTTCTTGTTGAATTATCCTATCAGACGTGCCTCCTTTTCCACTATGCAACATTCAGGCATTTTGTTGATTGGTTTCTTGTTGTTTTTCGGTGGGTAATTAACACTTTTATGAAGTGACACACAACATTGCACTTTTAGAGGGGGTGAGGAACCTGTGTAAATGCCCACATAACAAACGGCGACAGTTGTTTTTGTTGTAATTATGTTTATTGAATGCGACAAAAGCGACAAACGACAACTGTTGACATTTACAATTGGTTTCGCTTACGAAACAAAAACGTCGCTAATTAAGTAATCATTTTTATTAAACTGTGGATTCAATGGGGTAAAAACTGTGCTATTGTTGAAATATGTACAAAAGTTGTTCAGAATTACGGAATACAAAGAAAAAACATATACTTAAATAAATAAAATAAAGTACAATATTGCTAATAAAGGTGTTTTTTAAATAAATAAATAAAATATAACATTAGCAAAAAAAAAAAAAATTAATCGTTGTGGATTAATGACCCCGACGTGATTTGAACACGCAACCTTCTGATCTGGAGTCAGACGCGCTACCGTTGCGCCACGGAGTCACATGAAATGATCCGGCGCTAAATGCCAGCTAGAACAAAGGCTGTTCGTCGATTTATGTGTGTGTGTGTGTGAAATGTGTGCTATAAATAAATATTGCAAATTGCTATGGCAAATAGGGAATGCAGCAACAAATTAATTAAACTGAGCTGGAAATACGCCACTGTGTATGGTACACACACACACACACGCACATACACAGATACTCACACATACACACACACAGAGCAGAGCATTTATCTAATTATTGCTGCCGTTAAAAGTGGAATGAAACTGAAATTTGCAGCTTATCACACAGAGCAAACAATCAACTGTCTATTTTGTGCGTGTTGTTTATAGAATTGTATTTTTGTTAGCTGTTTAGCTGTTTTCGGGCTAACTAGTTGTATTGGGTGTTGCTTTAGAATGTTTGAAGTCGATACATTTTCCCAGCTAGCCATTAAAATGCATTACGAATTGGAAAACGACTTTAATGGCAGAGCGAGTAGACTAATCAAGCTGCATATGAAATTGAGTTCCCTTTCCTTAAGTCTAGACTCTCCAGACTCTGAGCACCTGCTTGCCGGGCAGACGCGTGCCGCCAAAGCTTTTAGCTGCCGCCGGATTTCACACAACGAACCCAAAATAAATATAAATCACTGAGAGAACAACAATCACAATCACAACCACAACCACAACTAGATATTAGCCCGGGGGGGAAAATGCTGAATGAAAATGCTGCACAGCCTGGCAACGATTTTCGTTTGTTTTCTGTTTATTTATTCATTGATTTTTAATACACTAGCCGGAGTCTGGCCGTATCTGTTTTTCTTTTTCTTCTCGCGCTTGTAAATGGAAATGCATTCCGATAAAGGCATGCCGTGGAAATTGATTTCCCTGCTGCGTTCGTCGTCGATTGTGACTAATTGTGTGACTCCTCCAACAGTCTTTGGGTGGGCATTCATTTCGTAGAACTCCAGCTGTTTTCATTGTTTAGAAATTCATTTTCCAGCAATGCATTTACATTGTAGAGAATGTCTGCTGCCCATTCTCCGAGTTGCCCTTTTTTATGGGCTATTTTTATGTTTTAATATTTATGGTTTTTAATGTTCATATTTAGTGCGGCCTTACGGTTTCCGTGCCGTGCATCTTTTTAATGTCTGCCTCAAAACACGTTTTGGGCATGTTTCAACGGCCAGCGGAAATTGATCGTAAAGTTTACACTCTTCACGTCTCGGACTTGACAAGTTCTCACGCCTATTGCCAATTCGTTGCAGTAGGCAAATCACATAAAAAAATCTGTTAGAAACATACCAAAAATATGTATGGCAAATGAGGTTAACCAGAGGAAGTACCCTGATTTTGTGGTATAGTATTGGAAAGTTGACATGTGTCGTAAGAAGGGGGTAAAAATACAATTCAGCCTTGTCCAACATTTTAAGCCGTCTTTACTTTGTCAAATTGAACATATTTTACACATGATTTCAATCTAAAATAATTCTGAATTTAAAATTTTGTTATAAATATATATTTGTATGCATTTAAGTAATCGGTTCGCAGCTAGAGTCAAACATAGTGCGCTGCACTTATCTCGAGTGCCATCAATATTTAAAGGAAGCATTAAACTGAAATATATATGTATATATATACATATGTATATATGCTTGTAAATATATATGTGTATATAGTGCTAGCTGCAACACTTGATCAGCTTAAATCAAACAAAATGAAGAATAACATTTGTAGAGCTGTTGCCAAAGTTGGCCAAGTTGTCGTTACCAACACCGAGTCAGGTCAAGTCAAGTCAAGTCAAGTCAAGAGTTGGGAGTGGAGTGTTTTAAGTGTTTGTCGCCTGCCTGGCTGTGTGTGTGTGTGTGTGTGCGAGCGAAAGATAAAAAAACACTGTTCTATATATAGTATATTTTTCAAACATTAAAGCACTTTACACTTTTCACACGCTAAAATAATATTTTTGCTGTCCATAGAAAAGTAGTGAGAGAGAGTGTGAAAGTGTGTGAGAGAGAGAGAGAGGGAGAGGGAGTGATGTGGGCTGAGTTGGAAAATATTGGCAGAGAATTTACAGTGCTCCATTTGGTTTCAGTGTTGAGTGTTTGGCTTGCACAGCGCACAGTGTGTAAACAGCAGCGAAAATGTCAAGTAGCCGTCAATTGACAGAACAGGACAGCAACGAAAAGCAAAGCAACGCAGAGAATAGAACCGAACATGATAAGACAAGGCAGAAGGGAGGGCCGGGGGAGGTTTGAGGACAACAGCTCGTAAGCCACAATTGGGCAGACAAAAAGGACAGCCTGGCAACAGACTCTACTCCACTTCTACGCTCCTCTCCGCTGCGTCTACACTTTCACTGCAGTCAGCGCTAAAAGTGTTTGCATTTCTATCAACACACCCCACTCACCCCACAACCCCTTCCCTGGCACGCTCATCTAGTTGCTTTGCTTAGTTTATTTTTTGCTTCTTTTGCTGTTGCTGCCTTTATTGTCCGCTTCGGCTTGTGCAAACACTTCCCATTGACTTTTTGCTCTCGCCCTCTTCCTCTCACTCTCTTTTGTTCTGTGCTGGGAAAAACCGCTTAGCATGTTTACCGTTATGTTCGGCACTTGAATTCGCCGTGTTGCATTAGTTCGCCTTCCCGTCCCCATTCCTCATTCTCAAGTGCAGACAGGTGTGCCCTGGCCGCCATTTTGTACCACTACGTAAGAGTGTACAAAGAAAACACACATCATTCCCTACAACTTGCGAGAGGGAGAGGGGAAGCACTCCTCACTCCTTTCATATCTGCTCTGTTTAACCCATAAACGTGCTTGAAGGGTTTTTCCCCACTGTGCGTGTGCAAACATTTGTGCTGTCTAAAAGTCGTCACGCCAAAGGTGGCACCTCTGGTCGGAGGCTTTTTGGGCTTGCCAAGTGTTTTTTGGGTGCACTTTTTACCCAATGACTATTGACGTTTTGACGATTTCATCCATTTCGGGGGGAATATTTCGTGTTGTTTTCAGATAATAAATTGCCGAAAAATAGTTGCTTGCATCATTAAAGCTAAATGCCTGCAATTTATATTGCTTTAGCTGGCTTTTAAGCCACGAGCTAATCATTGCACAGCTCACACATTATGCTCATCTCAACTACCAGCGCAACTCATCTCACCTGGCGTGTGGCAGAGTCAAGCATTCAGCTAAGTGCTTCATAAGCCACGGTTTACAGAATGGAATCCCATGCAATTAATTGAAAAACACGCTTCAATGAGCGTAAGAACGCCGGAGAACTGAGACAAGTTATATGCAAAAATTAATTAACAGAAACACAGCAAAAAAAAAAAAAATGGAAATGAAAAAGAAAAAGTTGAATACAACTGTCAGTTTAATACTCGTCGACTTATAGACTAATTCAGTCAAAGGAAGACGAGTGGCGGGGGGAGGGGTGTGTTGAGTCCCATTTAAGTTAATACTGATTAATGCTGACAAATTAACTATGAAATTAATCAAAGTCCGAGTCGTTTACATGTAGAGCAGCAACGGCAACAGCGACAAACAAACAAAATAGAGGAAACCAAACAACAACAACAATAAAAATAACATTCAAAGCCTACATTGATAAGACAAGCGTAAAGTGGCGACATCTAGCGGCGGCGAGGTGCGGGCGCTTTTGTTGTTTGTCACTTGCGACGATTTATCAATGCCAGGCATAAGCAAAAGAGCACGAGAGCATTTCATCAAAGTGTCGAGAGATTATCAACTTGACAGTCGGCCACAGACGCCAACAGACTCTGGCCAAACATTGATACACTCGGAAAAAAAGCAAATGAGTAGCCTAGAAAACTAGAAATTAGTCAGATAATCATGCTTTATTTCAATTCAGAAACAAGAGTCAACTTTTTCATGCCATAAGTTTGCCACAAATAAAACAATTTGAATGATGAAGGAACTGAAACTTACCACATCCACAAGAACTGACACAACTGTTCCCAATAATTTATAACTTTAAATTAACCTAAAAGCATATCTCAAGGGAAATATACGTAAATTAAATTAAACTAATTGAACATATCTATTATGAAGTACAACATGGGAAAATTATTTAAATTAATTGAAAATTGTAGTCGCCAACATTAAATGACTTAATTGTCTTAACATAAGGCCAGAAATATATCAACAGGTCATCGTTTTTTCGAGTGTGCTTACGGACATATGGACATACATATGCACGCATGTTCCCAGATGCACGTATGAATATTTTAGGTATGATAACGAGTACAGACAAGTTGCCAAGAACTGAAGTCAGGTCCGAAGTTTTGTGCGTGTTTGCAGTCCATCAAATGGCATGTGATAATTCAGGTTCATCAACATTACAATCAACATGAGCACAACAACAACAACACACACACACACACACACATAAAAGTCAATGTTGTGTACAAACTATTTACTTATTTATATGCACAGGAAGAGCGAGACAGAGAGACAGACAGACAGACAGTAAGAGAGGGAGAGGGAGAACTGCTCAAGTGAGATGTCGACCATTTGGCATGCAAAAGCTCATGATGATTGTTGTTGTGGATGGATGGATGGATGGATGGGATGGGATGGGATGGGATGGATGGGATGGATGGGATGGATGGATGTTGTTGTTGATGATGATTGAACAAAGACACGCAACAATAGCGACTGTTGTATAAATCGTCGTCGCATTGAAGTGTCTTCATTTTTGCCATGTGAAATTGCATAATTTATTGTGTGGCAAATCATAAGCAGCTGTCTGAGGCCTCCTTTTCATTGCCGGCTCATTGGCAAGTCGCATAATTAAGTTGCATGCATGATAATCTATACCTGGGTGACAGCAATACTTTAGCTTTACTGTTGAAGTGTTTCATCATTTATTTATGGCAACAGCATTTCTACTCACTGAGGGCCTGAGAGAGAGTAGCGTAGTTGCCCAACTATTAATGGTGTGCCGTCAAAAAGTTGTGCTAGGCTCAAAAACAGTTCCAGTCTGTCATAAATTAAGTTCATAGAACTATCAAAAACAAATGGTGTTGCAACATTGAGCTCTGTACAAAATACGAAATGTGAAATATATTTCAACACAATGACTGACACTTTGAGCACACATCAAATAACAAAAATAAAAGCTGTATATATTTACATATATATTTACATATATATTTATATTTATTTGTATACATATTTATATACATATTTATACTATAGCGAATTGCAACTGATAAGCGACTCAAGCATCGACGCTCTAATAAAATTTGAATACATTTTTTATTTCATATTACAATAAGTGCATTTTGACAGGCCGAGATGGTGGAAGACAACTTAAGCATTAATAAAGACACTTTTTATGGAGAATCCCCAACTATAAGTATAAGTTAAATAATGACATTTAACAATCGTTAATCGTTGGTTCGAATCGGAGCATTGCATTAAAAAAACATTTTCCATTTTGAATACTGAAATATTCTTAAACTTTCTGAACATTGAGCACAATTCCGCCCTCCGCTTGCAGAAAGAAACTCGTCTTGTTGATTTTCAAGGGTATTTCGGTCGCCTTGGCCGCCGAGAACTTAAAGTTCTGGAGCAGCACAGCCAGGCCGACCAGTGTCTGCATTTCGCCAAATCTGAGGCCAATGCAATTGCGCGGCCCGGCACCAAATCCCAGCCAGGCAGCTGAGTGTCGCTCCTCGATGGCTTCGGGTGTAAAGCGATCCGGATCGAATTTCTCTGGTTCCGGATAAATGTCCGGATCGTGGTGGATGGCGTCGACGGGTATGACGAGAGGTGTGCCCGCTTCCAGTACATAATCTGTGCCGGGCACTTGATAATCCTCAATGGTCATGCGTATGAGTATAGATGCAATGGAATATTTGCGAAGAGTTTCTGAAATTCGCTCGATTTAACAGGGTGTCCAAGTAAATTTATGACTGACTCACCATAGACGATTTGCTTGATATACTTGAGTTCCCGCAAGGCCTCGTAGTTGAGCTGCTTGTGCTTGGCAAACACCTGTTGCACCTCCTGCCTGCCACGCTGTTGCACCTCCGGATGCAATGCGAGCAAATGCAGAGCAAAGCCCATGGTGCTGGAACTGGTCTCGAATCCGCCCAGAAAGAAGACGAACGCCTGGGCCGCAATCTGATTGAAGGTCAACCCGCCACTCGGATCGTTGCGCAGCTCCATCAGCAGATTGAGGAAATCATTCCGTTGCACCTTATGCTTATCCCGATAGTCGAGAGTTTCGCGTACGACGCGCGTGAAGAACGCACTGACGTCATCCTGCACAATCTTGATGTGCAGTCGTCGGGCCAGCTGGGGAAAGGCCTGCATGAAGGCAAAGGCCAGACGACCATGACGCCGCTCCTTGAAGGTTTTCTGGCCGAGGCGACAGAACTGCTCGCTGGGATCGTTGAGACTGTTGCAGTCCAGGCCAAAGGCACAGCTGCCAATGACGTCCATGGTGAAGCGTGCCAGCAGCTCTTTGACCATCACTGGCGACTCCTCGGCCTGCTGCAGCGGCTCAATCTTTTGGTGCATCACCTGCACAAACCGATTGGCGATTTCCACCACGGTGGGCAGCATCTGATGCATCTTAAGCGAGGTGAACGTTGGCGTCAATCGGTTGCGCATCTCGCGCCAATCGCGACCATCCAAATTGAAGAGATGCGCCGAAATGGGATCATCCGCCTCGTTGTAGTAGTTGCCACGGTGCGCAAAGTTATGGAAATCCTTGACCATCACCAGCTTCACCAGCTCCAGATCCAGCAGCACTGCAGCGCCCCGCAATGCGAAATAGAAGCCCCCAAATGGCGCCCTTCCCTTGTACTTCTCGTAGAACCTGCGAAATGGCTCCAGCACCGTTGTCGTTCTGCCCACACTCCTCAGATTGCCGTAAAGCCAAACCGGTTTGTCGCACAACACGCCCCGCCGCGCCCAGTAGCTGTAAGTGCGCTCCAGATAAAAGCAGAGCAGCGCCAAAAGCGCCAACAACAGCGACAAACTCAACCACCAACCTGACATGACTGACTGACGCTCAGCAGCAGACTGAGCAACGATCTCTGCGACTCTCCTCTTCACGGTCAAACCGTGCCTTTGTCGACTTTCCATTCTCTCTCTTCGCAAAATTGCACTAATTTCACATTGTTGCACTTGACCAGCGCTCATATTGAGACTTGTTTTTTAGCATATTCTATTTGCTCATTCTACTTGATAATACCGTTTTAGCTTAGCTTTGTTTGTTTTCTCTCAGAGTAACTCATTTTACCTCTCTCCCTCCCCCTCTCTCTCGCTCTACTCTCTCTCTCTCTTTATCTTTCTCGTTATATGACCCTCTGTTTTTAATTTGAAACATTTTAAATAATATAAACACTGCACACATATAAGCAGAGGCTTAGGCACAGTGGGGTACATTCAAAATTTGCAAGTCAATTCACAATTATGGAAAATATCAATAATTTCACTTAAAATAAGCACAAGTTTTATAATTAAACAGAGATGGAAATAAGTAATAGAAATGCTGCATGTATATATTATTATTTGATTATTAACTACCAATTAAAAACATTTACAGATTTGGCAGATACTTTTAGCTTTTTATCGAGCTATATTTGCATCCTCTTGACCCACTTCACTGGTCGGTTTACTGTCAACGTGACTTGCACTGAACAAGCTAAGTATCTGAGTATTTGCAAACAAAAGATGGTTTTGCCTTTCGCATCTATGTGCTAAATATAATAAATGCTTAATCTTAATTGAATGCTTTGAGTTCGACTAATTACTGTATAGTAATTAACACTCTGCTCGGCGTGGGGCAGGTGTTAAATGATTAGCCAATAATGTAAAGGTCGACTCTCTGCGAGTTGCTGATGAAGTCATTCCATGCTGAGCAAGTTGCAATCTCATCGATGCGTCAACAACTGCCCGAAAGCTGAGCGCATTTATAAAATGCTAATGCTCGATCTACTCGGAACTGGAGATACTTGAGAGCTGTATCAGAACTCGTAAATTTCTAGTCCCGAAAGTGTCCCACTTCGGATGTCAAAACAAGCTCGCGAATACCTGGTTCGATTAGGGGCTGGAGTTAAGCTAATTGTGGCCATTGGCATGCTAAATTATGAGCCATTCGTTGAGCGAGCCCATGTCGAAATAAACATGTTAACTTATGGACAGATTTCTTTTTACGCGATCTCAGTTATCTTTGCCGCTGCATGCATAAACTAAGCGAATTATGTGAAATTGCCCCTCGATCGTTGCTTTAGAATCTGCTCTTTGCTCTGACCCCCTCGCCTTGCTGTGCCCTGTTTCCATTCCTGTGTTTTCCTGTCTTTTCCTGAATATGTGCTGTGAAAATCGGTAAATCGCCGTCAGCCTGCAGCTGTGGGCCAGTCATCGTACCCAGCTAATTGAGCCAGTAAATCGCACACTGCTGCACTGACCATGAAAGAGGTCTTCTAGATATATACATATATACATATATATATATCTATCTCTGTCCATTCGAGTCGCGTGTAATTTGTTCTTTGTTTTGCTTTTGCCGAGGGGCGCAATTCCAGTCGAAAGTTCAAGTTTTTTATTGCAATGCTTTGCCTTGTGGAGCGCTAGGCAAATGAACATGACACTGCATTTGTGAAAAGAGCAGATTGGTTCCATAGCAATGGAAGGTGAGCTGGGGATTAGATAAAGAACACTCCAAAAATGTGAGAGAACGTTATCGGAGAGGGAAGATTAGCTTTCCCATATATATACATATTTATCTGTTGGTGCTCAACGCGCTGAAAGGTAAACAACATTTATTTGACCTTTATAAAACATTACTTGAAGTAAACCCCATCTGAACTGTAAGCTACGCTCCTGCTGCATAATTTTCTGGTAAATTAGGCAGCCGAAATTAGCTCACTGAGCCATGGAATAGCATTACAGATACAGATACAGATTAGCCTCCGCTGAACTAACCGTAACAGGTAAGCTAAATATGAATTTCTAAATTAGATTTTTATCACAATGCTCTATGACAGCAGACAAATATGCAGCAGTCACAACAATAGAAGCTACATGCTGTTCCAACTGCTCTTTCGTTCCCCATATGCCACTTTCCTGGTCAGCCCCACCCCAAATACACACACATATCCTGTGGCAAGAACAAACATGGCAGACAATTAATAATACTTAAAAAGGCAATGTGCAAAACAACAACAGCAACAATACGTATGTGTGTGTGTGTGTGTGTGTGTGTATGTGTTTGTGTGTGTGCTCGAGGGTTAGCTTTTTTGTGCCACATAATGGGCAATAACATGCACATCAACACGGCGCGCCTAAGCACAGGACTCGCCGCCAGGCAGGACTCTCTCCACGCTGGCTGCCGCGGAGGGATTGTTGGGTAATGAATAATGCCCACTCACCTGGAAGCCTTAGAGCCTTAGAGTGTTTTGCCGGGTTGCCGGATTGTCGGTTGCGGCGCTGGCTGCTTTGAAATATGGCTACATTTGCACTTTGTCGGTGCCCAGTGGCAATACCTAAAAATTACAAATTACCCATATAAATATTTTTTTATTTATTCAAACATTTGCCGAATGAGTTTTGGTATTCGTTTTAATTGAAATTAGGTGCGATGTTTAAACTAGAGTGCAGCTGGACAGCTGAAAGTTGAGGGAGTGTTCAAGGGTTATAGTTCAAAGCAGCTAACAGTACAGCTGTTCTCT
This sequence comes from Drosophila nr. perissopoda 5 BK-2023a, assembly GCA_035044105.1. Lineage (NCBI taxonomy): Eukaryota > Metazoa > Arthropoda > Insecta > Diptera > Drosophilidae > Drosophila > Drosophila nr. perissopoda 5 BK-2023a. The sequence goes on along the minus strand of JAWNMK010000639.1, from coordinate 1,669,564 downwards.
CTGGGTGTCTGCTCAGGGTGCAGGGGTGTTTCAAATGGTTAGCTGCATTTTCATTAACTACATTTAGCTGGTAACAAATGCTATCGTCAATTGACATGCGTGAAATGAATTTAAAAAATTGAATATTTTACACGATTCTTAACTGTATTTAAGGAGTATTTGTAATATTCTGTAACTATTCTATTTTCTTTTCATTACAGGTGAGATGAGCGATATTTAATATTTATACAACACCTAAGTGTTCAGCGCATGAAAAGTAAGTTTTGGCTGCACTGTTGCCAATCTATGTGTACATGTATGTAGCTAATTAGAGACTCTTAAATAGGCAGCAATATCACAAGCAAATATATATGTACATATATCTATATATGCATGTGTGTGTGTGTGTGTGTATATGCAAATCAGGCTCTGTATATAGCAATTTCAAAAATGCTTTTGATTTTCAAAGCGCTTTGATGTGTTTCCGCCTGGTGCTGCAATTGGTAGTCAAATTCAGAGCCAGATTCGGAGCCAGATTCAATCGACGTTTACCCGTGGGAGTGGCAACATATGCAAACGGCATTTTGTGGCTGCATCATTAACACAGTGGTGTGCGGGGTAGGTGGAGTGTTGGCTTGGCCTGGTCTGTGGGCACAACTCGCGGGAATTGCCAGTCAAATAAACTGCAAGCGAAGGAGTTCGGTTCGTATTTGGCTGTGGATACGGCTGGCAAAACAATTACATTTCAATTTGCCTCATGTCAAAATCAGACCCCCAAAAAAAAAACAAAACTTTCAATAAACGCGACTGGGGGCGCGTCCACTGCCAATTCCCTCTGCCACATGCCCCCTGCCCCCACACGTTGCACTGCAGTGCAATGAATGCAAAATAATTGATAATTGAAAATTTTTGCCTAAAGCAAAAATTGGGGGAAAAAAAGGGCGCCGGAATGTGCAGCTAAATATTTATGCATTTAACAATGCCAAATAAGAGAAACAAATATTGACGAGAAAATATTTGGTGGCTGCAGTTGGTAATTTCGCTTCAGCTCCCTCTGTGCCGGAGCGTTGCTGTTCGGGGCCTTTGGTTGGCATTTATGAATTTCCATAATTTATGCGCACAGCGCGAGAAACATGGGATAAGGGACAGAGATCACAGATGGGCAACGTCGACTTCCATTTAGCATTCGATTCATACATTTTAATTGAAAATTGCGGCACAGCAGCAAACGCGACTGCAAACACAAAATTCGTGCAATTAAATGCCAGAAACATGCGAAATATGAATATCGTCGGATGACATATGCTAATGACAATACCAGACCCCGCCCACTTGCCGCCTCAATTGAATCAATTCGATTTGTGTCGCATTTTCATCTGCCCCACCCAACGGCAGCGACAGACACAGAAATTCCCAATGAAAAATTCATAAACTTGTCAAGTGTTGGATTTGCTTTCCATTTCGACGCCCAAAAAATCCCTGTCCAAAAAAAGAGGAGCAAACATTCAATGATGATGATGCTGATGATGATGATGATGATGTTGACCGCTTACGCAAATGTTTGGCTCAATTAACGTGCCTTGTTGTGTATTTTAATTGTTTTTCAACACTGCACTTTTGTACTGCAATTTTCGGGGAATGGCAACCTCAAAAGTCCATTAATTGAGAGTGGAGTGTGCAAAGCATTTATGAATTAACCAAACGAGGCGCAATTGCCCATTTGGAGGTCATTAAATTTGCGGTTTTTGGTGTGGCCAATTTGTAACAAAACGGTGGAGGTCGGCCAGCGGGGCAGGAGAATATAGAGGTAGATATATTTCTCTTACCTAATAATCTATGAAGTTTCGTGCAGCATATCTTTCAGTATTTGTTTTATCACCATTGGATTTAGACAATATGCACAATCCCACAACAATTTGCCATTCGCCATATTTATTTCCTCATTCAACTTTCCCACACTGTGATTGATGATTGACTGCGTCTCGAGCACAATTTTCTAGCTGCGCAAATATTAAATACTAATTAAAGCAAGCATTTGCATTGCGCGATGCGAGTGCTGGGCTAATCACCAAAATCATCAATATAACATCAAAGAGTGGACTCGGAACCCACATCCAACTATAGCCAAAGAGGCAGAGTGGAAACTAATTTGCCGCTGCTGCGGCTGCAGTTTGTTGCTCGGAAGACAAGGCACAAAAAGAAGAGGCAGTAGAAGCGGCAAATCAAGAGTTTGCCACCTGGTTTTTGTTTTGGGCTCATCATCATCTTCCCAACTGCTCTCGACTCGCTTGATTCGAGCTGGGCTCATTTAATGCTTTTTAAAAGCGCATTTAAAACGCGTTTTCTTGCCAAGCATGCGTGTGTCCCATTCGTGGTTTTCCCAACCAGGAGAGAGCTCTCCCTTCCGCTGCCCCCTCTCCAAAACATCCTCTCTGACACACTCACATTTGCTTAATCACACATCGTCATGGTTTTTGCTTATGCTTATTGGCATCGATTAAATTCCATGCGTTGCCCATTTGCGGCTCGAGCTTTGCAGTTAGTGGTAACAGCTATTCCAGCCTTTGCCATACTTATTAGTCCTGTTAGCCCGGAGCCATTTGATTCATTTGCGCAGATGTTCACTCTGTGTGGCTGTCAAATGACTTGTGATTTTTCTACTTGGCTGGCTTGAGGCAAACTGAACCTGAACGCAACTTAAATTATTTACTCAACTTCAACGCAATAATTTACTTGATTAAAACGTAGCAAAAATCAAAGGCAGCCAAAATCTGATACAAAAATGAAAGTTTATTAAAAATTTAAAGGCATTTATGCAGCAAGGATTGCAAAAGGGTAGATTACCAATTTTGGCCTTAGCATCATGTTTGTGGGTGTAACGGAAATTTACTTATTAAATATGCCTTCCTGAAAAGGTATTGCCTTGAGAAGGTATAATTAGTTCGGGTTAAAGGTTAAGCTTAATAGTCGTGCACTGATTGTAACCATTTTGCATGCTGTTTAAATATTTATTCACTTTTATATGAAATGGTGAGAAATGCGTGGAAAATCGGAAGGTAATCAGCCGCACCTAGAAATGCCACAATTATGACTTTAAATAAGATTATTTCATTCAGCACTTGATGATTTTTCATTAATAAATCGCTTTTAGACATTTTCTGTCGTCTGAATCTGATGTGCTGGCTTTCATTAGTCCTAATCTCGACAGCAAGAATAGTAGCTCGAGGCTTTAATTAAATTATGACTATGTTAATGTACCGTTACACGGGCACATTACGCTTTCCCCTTACTCAGCGACTCTTTTTCTCACTCTCTCTCTCTCTCGCTCGTTTTTGCCGCTCTTTTTTTGCCTTGCTGCCAGCTGGCAACTTTAACACATTGCATGACGCAGCTCATCAGGACAACAATTACCCATGCGCCACGTCTCCTTATCAGGCAGTCACACAAACACACACGCACGCCACACACACACACACACACACACACACACACACACACAAACACACATTTATATATAAATATACATTTTCTACACTTTTATTTCCCAAAGCGGGTTAAATTCGCTTGCCTTTGCTGCATTAGTTCCCTTTTTTTCGTGCCCTGTATGCATAGACATAATAAATAGGGTATCATAGGCTGTATTCTAGTCTTCTCTTGTATTTATATATTGCATTAAGATTCTCAGCTGTAAACACAGGGTATATTGAAATCGGGCACTCGCTGGCTTAGGTTTCATTTATTTTTCACTTCCGCTTTAGATGGCGTGTCATATTTGCTTGGAGGCTCGTTTCCTGTTCGGCGTTTACTTAGTTGGCTGCCATTTGGCGAAATGTAAATAAAGTAATTAAAGTAATAAAATTTGTTTTAATGTCGCGCACAAGAAAAATGAAATAGATGGATAGACAGAGAGGGAGAGAGAGAGCGAGGGAGACAGGTGGCAGGCTATGCGTGTCGCCACCATTCTTAATTCTTCTGGGCCAGTCGCCATTGTTGTCACGTCAACGTCAGCCTCAACTTCGGCATCGCAGCATAAAGGTGATAATTACGCTTATTTAATCATTTATTATGGCTACTTGATGTACTCTACTGCTTTCTCGCTCTTCCTCAGAGCTCATAGTCTCTTGCTGTCTCTTTCTGTTGGCATGCAAAAATTCACTCGATTAATTTGTTTCATACATGAAATTGTCGCGTTTATCACGTACCTCGCCTCAACATTTTATTTGCCGTATTTTCCATTGTTGACTTTGGTTTATTTGTGTCTGTATTTCCTCTTGTTTTGTTGACATTTCACCTTTCAGTTCCTGTCCCGGTTCCTGTGGTTTTGAACTTGTTTTATTTGTGACACTTCCTGGCCCATTCCCGGTCCAGCCCTCGACTCCGACCCGGGTTGTCTCCCTTCAAAACCACACTATCCACGTAGACACGAGAAATCAATTAGTTGTGCTTTTATTTGGTAAACTTTTCAGTTTTCCTAGTGCGAGCAAATAATTGAGGGCGTGGCGGGTGGGCGGCATCGTTGTTAGTTGTTGCCATGAACTTTGCATGAGCTGGCTGCTAAAGCAGAGATTACAAATTATTCAATATGCACATGCAAATGTATAGATACATATACATCATGTGCTGATACAAAGAATGTACAGAATACGAGAAGAGCATCTCCTGCTAAACACCGTATTAATCGCCAAGCCAGATAGTAGGTAAATAAATCAAGAATCTCTCATGTTTTGTTTTTGCATCGATTGAAGTTTCGATTATTTGGATCAGGCAATCAATTAAAGTGCCTAATACACGTGTGCTGGGCAAAATGAGATTAAATGCTGTGCTCGCTTAATCGAAGGGGGCAGAGAGTATTAAATTGCATGCATGTTCAGTTGCCATTTTTGGTTCTTCCTTTCTCTATGCCCCCGGAGGAAGCATCTCAAATGGCAGCCATAAAACTTCAAAAGCAGCAGCAAGCTCAACATTCAAGGGACAGCAAAACATGCAAATTTGTGCGATGTATCGAGGTATAAAAGCTGCTGCTGTTTGGACATTGCTTGCGTTCCCCGTTGCCACTTGCTGCACGAATCCAGCAAATCCGACAATACGGCAATCCCCCCCACACTCCGTACAAAACATTCGCAATTCCAATGGCCGTATTTTTAATTCTCTTGCTGTGGCGCAACGTTCAGAAAAATGGGAGAACAATGGGGCAAGGAGCTGATGCTGCTGCTGTTGCTGTTGCTGTGTGGCACATGGCTGAAAACCACACCTAAACACATTTGGCAATTAAGCCGAGCCAGAGGCGGGGAGTGGTGGAAGGAGGGCGCGGGGAGTGAAAGGTGCCAGGACACTAAACAGGCTGGCAGTCAGGCAACCGCACGACAGGGCTCAGACACATGAGCTGGCTCGTTTGATATATGGCAGACATGAATGGCGGCAGAGCCGCAGCCAGGACACCAGCCAGCCGGCCCAGGTCCTGGACCTGGACCAAGACCAGAGCATGCCAGCAAAAAAAAAGAATGTTGTTTAGAAACTTGAAATGGGCGGCTGATAAAAATGGAGCTCGGGGACGCAGCAAGGACAACAGGGACTGGAGGAGCGGTGGAAAGCGGAAAGTTGTTGCCCATCGCCGAACATGTTTAATGGCGTTATTTATGTGGGCGCCCCCTTCATGCTCTCCATCCAATCCAATAGATGCCCGGCTCGGGTGCAATTTGTCGGCTCAGGCGGGGGTAGGAAAAAAAAATTATATGCCACTTGAACCTGAAAATTATTTACTTCTATGAACCGAACACGTTCGCAACGCAGAGCGAAGGCCCCCAAGGCTCAGACAAAGAGAGCAGCAGCAGCATGAGTAAGAGAGAGCAGCCGAGAGAGAAACAGGAAGTCAGAGTGAGTGAAAGAGAGAGAGAGAGAGAGAGAGAGAGAGCAGACGCACGTGCAGCTAGAGAGAAAGGCAAAAAATGGCAACTATTTAATACGCGCTCGACATTTGTTTGAGTTTTCTTTTTTCTTTTTTTGTGTGTGAAGTTTTTTCATTATGTGTTGTCTGCCCAGCAGAAGCTGACGTTTAAATGGAAAATGGTAAATGGAAAATGCTATGAGACGAGCCCTTGTACATTACTCCCTTGCGTGCCATTTAAATGAAGCTGTTTTGGGCTTCCCTTTTTGATACGATTTTAAATCAGTAAAGTTGCTTCTTTTTTCTTGTGTCTGGTATTTAATTTAATTTGTTTGTGTTTCGACTGGCATAGTTTGTGTAGTTATTTATTTTCATTGATGCAATCGTTTATTATTAATATAACTTATTTATTTACGTTTCTCTGTACAACTTAATCGGCATATGGGCAGAATATCACCCATGGTCACTTTCTGAATGACCCATTTATTGGCACACCGTCTGAAGATTCTTCTCCTGCTTTGAGGTCATCTAATGGTTATTGCTTGACTTGTGTCTGGTTAGCAGACATCCCGCTGTCCTTCTAATGGGATGACACCTCTCTCGCAATTATTGGCCACTTAGAGCTGCACGCTTTATATTGCCACAGCGTTGTAATGAAGAAATTAAGGAATGGCAAGAATCCGCTCTATGCTCTTAAATGAAAAGACATCCGACTGACTAACAGTCTGTCTCTCTGTCTCTTTGTCTGTCTGTTTCCATTCTGGTCGCCTTCCGTTCTGAAAAGCGTAAATTCTGCGAAGCACTTCAAAGCCTCTCGGAAACATAATGCAAATTGTCTGCACCAATTTCAGTGCCTGCCCCACTCCTTTCCGTTTGGTGAGGGAGCTCATGCATTCTCCAACTCTCCAACTCAAAGTATCGTTTACTTTTCAGTTCTTTCCTTGAATTTTTTCTTGGCTTGTGGCGCTTGGCGCTTTCTTCATTTCAATATGTGACGAAGTTGGGGGAAGTAAATTATGGAACTTGAGGCGTTTCACTTGTTAAAACAAATTATAGGTTTGTTTTGATTATTTCAGTCGCCTGGTAGGTTGATGACTCCAGTAGAGGTAGGTAGACCCTGGCGTATAATAATAAGAAATTTATTTGCATATTTCATTAAATGCCATTTAGCTTACGGTCTGATATGGTGCGCTATAAGGAATCACTGATGACTTGGGAGTTTCACCGACATTAACCGAAGGGAAAGTCGTTGACTTACTTTAAGTTGCATAAGGGGAGCTAAAGTCCATTGTTTTTGCTCATTTCATATTCCATGGCCTATTTTTGGCCTGTGCTCTGACTGATGAGATAGATAAGGTATGCAGATGGATATATCTATTGGTTTTATTAAGAAATGTATTTGAATGCATTTGAAAATGTCTTTGAATATTGCATATTTGCTTGTTCCAATTGGTTGTTTCTCCCGTATTACTTCGTCGTCTCCATCGTGGATGCCTCTAGTGTCGCTTCCCATTTTAATTGTCACTCAAGCAGTCAATGCAGCAGGCATTAAGTGCTTTATTATCCGCGCATATGACCCATAATTGACTTCATGCAAACGCCCTCGGCGTGGCAGATGAAAACCATTTCCTCAATGGGCGACATTTAGCGGGCATTGATTGACACTTGTGTTCAGCACAAGAGAGGAGCAATCCGATCTGTCTGCCACTCAGGCCAACAAATGCTGCGGCCCACAAATGTGTCAAACTGAAGTCAGATCAGCAGCATTAAGAGTCATATTAAATGCAAACCCATTGAGCCCAGGCATCAAAGGCAGCACAGTCAGACGACGACTCATTTAAACTCAAAATGTCAGATTATGAAACTTTGATAAGGCCGGGGAAGTGCTGCAGCCCGTGGGCTGCGCATGAAGATGAGCATGAGCACTTCTTGTTAGTTGTGAATAGTTGGAGGAGGAGCAGTCTCTCTCTCTCTCACTCTCTTTCTGTCTGTCTCTCTCTCTCTCTCTCTCCTCCTCGACTGCTGTGGCTCAGATTTCGTTATAGCTCGCAGCTCAAAGATGTCGATTACAATGCCAATTTCAAGCCGTCTGACGCTGACGAGGATCATCGCACACGGACCATAAAAAATTACAGCACGTAGCTCAAGAAGATTTTCTCGAAATGATAAAAAACATATTCGAGTTATCCCTCTCTCTTTAAGTCGGCAGCCAAACACTTTGAGTCATCATCTGCTGAAAAAGCTTGTTATATAATCGCCATGCAGGTGAAAGTCTATCAGCTATCATATGCGTGTGACTAGAGCTGGCCACAGGTTCGTATCAATCATGGCAATTACAGTTCTCCCTCGCCCCGAATACCCCGAAACACTAAACTTAATATAAATGCAAATTCAAATCAGAAAAAAAATCTCCAAATCGATGCGTACCAAATTCAAAATGAAATGAAACGAATCGCCTTTGCCTTTCCATGGAAATAAATAAAGTTTGAAAAGAAAACGCAAAGAAATATGCGCACAAATCATTTGGATTTGTTTTTGGTATTGGTATAGGGATTGGAATTGGGATTGGGATTGGGTTATGTATTCATGATTTTAAGATAGTTTTGGCCAGCAGGTAAAATTAGCTCAAGAGCACAAGAGCTTCTCGATTTACAGTGATGACTTCTTCGAAATGAAATTAAATCATTGATTCTCGGAAAAAACATATAAAAAATATAGCATTTTCCAGATTAGCTGTAACTGATATTGGATGTGAAAACTCTATTGAATAGAATATAATTATTAATAATATAAAAAACTTTTCCTTATTTTGATATTGTTCTACATTTCTGAATTTCTTCAATTTGCTGTAGTTACAGTGATGACTTCTTTACATTATAGAATATTTTTAATAAATAGGAAAAATTTAGAAAAATAACAAGATTAATAATATTATAGTAAACTATTCTATATACAACTGTTCTAAATTGTTGCTTTATATCTCAAGCCAGATTTTTAGCTTTGTTTTGACTTTTTTTGGATTTTGAACATTAGGTGCAAGTCTTAGCTGAATCTTGTCATGTCAACCTTAGTGTCAGTCTTCTGGTGAATCTTCACTGTAGCTGGCGCATCAAGTTTATCTGATTATTCCGCCCGCCGCGTTCGCTAACGTTGTCTTCCCCCAATCCCCCTCAAATCTCTTTCTTGTCGTTTCGTTGTGGTCTCATGTTTCTGCGCTTTGGTTTTGGTTGCGCTTAAGCGGCTTCGGCTTATGATTTTGGCCATGCTTTTGGGTTTGTTAGTGTTTCTCTTTATGATTTTGTAAGCAGCCGGCCCCAAAAATGCAGCCATCGTTAACGTTTTTTTGTTAGCCTGTCGATCAAAATGCAATCAAAATTGTGCGGGCAAAGATTCCAACTCCAAATTCAACTTCAACTCCAATTCCGACTCGAAGTTCAACTCGTACTCGGAGTTGGACTTGGACTTGGAGTCGGTACTCGTTTCCATTCCTTTGTCCAGTATGGGGCTATTTGATTTGATTGTATTGGCTCGTTGGCCACAATAGTTTTGGGCTCGTAAAGATTTCTATCTGCGGCAGTCGGAACGGCCTCTTCTCACTCTCTTGCCCTTGCCTGTATTATTATTTATGGTAAGTGCCTGTTTTCGGGCTGTGCGTCTCACGTAAACGAGTAATTGATTTTTACAGTTTGCTGCGGTTTTCTGCCTTTGTTAAGCATTTCGTTTGAGTTATAAACTTGCTTTATATCTTTAAATATCGCACCATAAATAACATTTGGAGAATGTTTATGTTGTATGCTTGTTGTGGTTTGCTTTTGAAAATATAAAAACGTAGCAGAGCTCCTGACAACAAATTCTATATATGGTTGTAAAAGGTTTTCCAACACAATTTTAATTGATCGACTTAACGTTGTTTTGTTAGTTCATTATCAAATGCATTATACGATGTTATAGATCTTAATCAGTTGGGATCTACTTTGACTAAGCCCAAGTCCCATTTAAATAATGCAAGGAAAACCCATTAAGAATACAACAAAAAATAAATAATAATAAAAACAAGAGAAGAAGAAGAAAAAACGATATAATCCAATTAATCCTTAAACGTTTTTTAAAAGCATATAATTTAAACACACGCCGACGACGTCGTCAACGATAAAGTAACCCGAAAACACAACACACACACCCAAACCGACAGAGACGGGGACAAAGAGACAGAGACAGGGACAGGGACAGAGACAACAAGAGCACGACAAACAATGCCAAATTCGAATTGGGTTTCGGCTCCACTTTGGGTTTGGGTATTGGGCTCAGATCAGAGAGCTCCTCCAACTCCAACGCAGCCGCCTTTGTGGATCTCTGGCTGCTGATTTCGATCGCTGCGCGCATGCGCCCTGGATTGTAAAAAATAAAATAAAACGGAGGGGATCGGTTAGCGGGCAGCCAGCGGAAGGTGCGTGAACAATGGCAACAATCGAACGTAATTAGGCTTAAGTGCAGGGGGGAGTGGAGGTGACAGAGGCAGGGTGGGGACCGTGCAACAACTGGAGGCGGCAACTGCTCATATAAATAAATAAGAGAAAAAAGCAGCAGCGCAAATAAATTGTGGCGAATTTTTATAATTAATTGTATTGTCGTTTGGCTCGTTTATTGTGCGCTGCCTTTCGCTGCGTGCCTCATAATGAAGTTGCTAATGATGTTGATGATGACGATGATGCAGTGCCTCAGATATGGCGACAGTAGGCGAGGCTCGAGGCCCGACCGAATTATAGAATGGTAGCTATGCTGTGTGTGTATTAAAAGCGCATTAACAAATCCTCTAATCAGCGCTGGCAAATCATCGACAGCGTCGCTTTCCCCATTTCCCCTGCCAACAGTGCTGTGTGTGGGTGTGCGTGTGTGCTTGTGTGTGTATGTGTGTGAGTGACTTTCCGGCTGTGCAATTCCGCCCAACGCCCCCAGCGGCACCGCCCCTCGTCAGAGTCGTGTTTGGTTTCCGTTTGTGTCTTTGTTTGTTTTTATTTGCCCCCGTTGTGGCAGCAATTCTAGTTGCCTCAGTGTGTGTGAAGCAATTGTTGAGGGGCTTCCAACGTTTGTGCACTGCAACAAAATCTCACTCATTTAAATAAGTTAAAGCAGACTAGTAAGTGAAAAAGTTGAAGAGCGCATTTTGAAACAGAATTGGCTGAGAAAGTTGAACTCAAACTTCAGTTTAATCAAAATTCCTAAGGTCATTGCAAATTAAAAGAGATTTGTTAACTGATTTGTAAATCTATAGATAGACTGCTTAAGGGTATTAATTGCAGCTAAGTCCGGTTTCCCACTCAATACAAATCTTTTTTATATGCCCGCCCACACTAATAAGTCGCAGAGCATAGTTAATTCAGATAATGCTGCAGTTTATCACTCATTTTTTCTGTCTGTGTAACGCCCCGTTTTCAATTTACGATCCGCATATCTTGAGTCGGAGCCAAGTCGGGCTATCTATTAATAAACCATAATAATTTATTGATTTCCTTTTAAAGTCGCTATTGACCCAACTAATCTACACTGAATTATCGTGCAACAGCAACAAAGGCGACTACAACGACTGCCCCACGGGCCAAAAGAGCCACGCGAAAGCCAGGCAACAGGAACTGGGTATGTGCCCGGCAAGAAAGTCTGGCTCACTGTCGGAGTAGGAGCAGGAGGGATGGGAGCGGGAGGAGCAGTTGGTGCCGCAGTCAGCCAAGTTCGCGAAGCAGTTGCCACAGTTTGTGCATGCTTAACAAACTATTGTTTAGTCGCCACAATCGAGTCTCGTGCTTCTTGTGGCCTATGGCCGGGATAACCTTTTGCGGACGACTTTGCCACCTATTGACATGGACGGCCAGTTGGATTCAGCTTCGGCTTGGGCTTGGGCTTGTGCTTGGGCTTGTGCTTTGGATTGGGCCATGCTCATTACACGAAATATATTTAGCTTCTGCTTGGCTGCCCTAAATCGCTCAGTTTTGTGCCCTAATACGTTTGTTGCTCGCTTCGTGATGCCCTCTCATCTTTGGAGGTGCAGCAAAGGAAATAGATGAATGTAAAATATGTAGATTTTCCAAGAATAAAAATAGCTAGAAATAAATTATATTATCAACCTTTATACTCAACGTCAGAAAACATTGAAATCCTCCATACGACAAAAGTTCTAAAATGCACGCAAGAATCAGGGTTGATGGAAAAACTATTGGCTCAAAAGGGTGCACAATATATCTAACTAATATTAATCATGATTCACATTATGCACAGGGTATTTAGAGCTCGATCAAGCCCAACTATTTCAATTTTATTCTGACTTATTTCTCTCACTCTTCTCTGCCCGGCATTTGCCGTGTTTGGCTTAGTTTCTTGCTTGAGCGCGTTTCTGCCGTCAAGGCATCCTTTGAAGTTAATCGTATGTTGTGCTAGAAAAATTACACACACACACACACACACACATAGGCACACACACTCGCATGCATAGCTTCCTGCTTCACTCCTGTTACACGCTCGAATCGTTAACATATAATTGTGTTTTAGCATTTAACTTTGGCTCCTTTCTGACTCTGTCGCAAATGTCTGTTGGTTGTTGCCTGTTGGTTGTCGGTTGCTGGCTGTTGGCTGTTGGCTGTTGCTTGTCGGCTGTTGGGGCTGTTTGCCTATTTTGGCCAGAAGCGCTCCACTTCTTCTACTTACTGGTACGTCTATGCAGCTTCTAGTCCCATTGTCTGCCTAATTTTCTGCTACTTAAGCCCTCGTCTTTGGCAAGCTGCCTGCCAAAGCGCCAAGCGAATGCATTTTCTTATTAATTTTTGTAATCCATTTGCCCAAAATGGGTGAAGAGCCATAGGGCAAAGACTTGGCACAAACCAGCCGCACAACCGAAGGGAAATTTGGCATGTGAAGTCTCCCTAAACTTGCACAGAGAGAGATTAGCCAAGACAACAAAAGACTCGCTTGCCAGAAAAGAGAGCTTATAAATATGTTGGCAAATAAGTTAAACTTGCTATTGATTTTTGTGTATAAGGCAGCTCGAATCTCGCATCAAATTGCACATTCCTTAAGATTTCTTTGTCCTGACACACATAGGACATCTTGAAGCGACGATTTGCTGTCCTTAATAGCGACATGTGCTAATACCAGTCACACTTCTCATCTACAATTTATGCCGCCCCTTATCCCAGACAAACACACACTCACACACACACACTCACACACACACACACACCCAACCGCAGCAGCAGCTGTTGCCAGAACAACATTGAGTAAATACGCCGCGGCAGCCTGCAGGTAATTTATCTAATAAAATTATTATTACCATATATTACAATAAATGAGGCTTAATAAGTATGCCACAAGATTTCTGGCCTGGCAATACTTTCGCTTGTCGCGCCTCCAAAGGAGCGGCGGCATGAGACTCTGTTTCGAGTCTCGAGACGCCGCCGCAAATTGCGTGTGGCACGTGACCGGCAAATATGTCGCTGACTATGGCGAGAAAAGCCGCCAGCCGAAAATAGCTAAACAATTTGAAAAGATGTCGCGAAATTTAAATTGTCGACGGCGGCGGCGCATTTGAAATGCAAAAGAGGCGACTGCAAAAATCAAGACACGCCTCCCCGCCGCCTTTTTTGTGCATGCTGAATGAATAAATCTGAAATCAATTTCGTTGTGAATAAAACCAGTCTTTTTTTCTCTTTGTATGCCAGACAAAGCTAGGCTAGCTAATAGATATTTATTATATGGAAGACGTGGCAAACATTGAATATCATTCAGGCCTAGCAATTTAATTGATGATCAATCGATTATAATGGTACACTCGCCGCCATATAGCATATCACCCCAGACGCAGCCTTTTTTGGGGACTAACCTTAATTCAACTGGCCTACAAATTGCTTCATTTGTTCAATTGCCTTCAAGCCGGGCAAATGGGAACAACTTGATGAACTAAGCCCAACAAATTCTCGTATTCGTGTTAAATTTGATGTAACAAGAACAAGAATAACAACAACAACAACAACAACAACAACAACAACCACAGCTCAAATGTGGCCAAGAAGTTGGACGACAATTGAAATAGCGCTTAATTTTTTATGGGCATCGCAAACACTCAAGTCAAACAGGCAAACAGGCCACAAGTATCCTCGACAGAGTCGCTGAGGACCAAATGGTTGGGTTTGTTTTTGGTTTTCATTTTCATTTCCATTCCAATTTTTTTGCTGTTTTTTTTTTCTTTTCTTGTGTGTGTGTTGTGCTCAAATTCCTTCCTAACCGCTACAATTTTGCGGTTTTGTAAAACTTTTCCTTCGGCTGCGTGTCGTTTTCCTGCTTTTATTCTCTGCCTTTTTTAGGGTGTTTTTTTTTTTTGTTGTTTAGCTTGTTTGTTTGCTGAGGCCTCTTGTTTTTGGGCCTAGTCCTGGGCCTCACTTGTTTTCCATTATTTTGTTTGCATTTGAATTGAAAATTAGTATTTGGGCACTTTAACATCGACCGCCTGCTAATTTATCATGCAACTTTTCCATTTTTACCATTTTTTCCGAGGGCATTTCCCCATTTCCCTCTTTGGCTTTGCTCAAGTGTTTGTTTAGGCTGCATTTCGAGTTCTTAAACTTGTGCTCCCGTAATTTTATTTATGACATGTTTGATTGGGTTTGCCTGCGGTTGCCTCGATGCACACTACAAACCCTCACGGCACGTGTGTAGGTCGACCAAATTCAAACAAATTGTGGCTTGCTGCAGGCCGCTGCTTAGTGCCGGTTTAATTTTATTTATGCTGCCACATGACTCAATTGCAGCCACTTACTCCATTTTGGCCACTTTACAATATAATAAACTGGCGCTACCGTCGGCGAAAACAGAAATAAACATCAGCAGCCCCGAACTGCTGGCAGTGACAAAGGTAGACTCCGTCCAAGGAGGAGCCCGGCGCGGGGCTGTAGGATGTTGAATGCCAGCCCGGCACAGACGGCGGCGTTGCCAACTAATGAGTTCCTAATTTAAATAAATTTCTAGTCATAAATTAAAATATGTGAGACACATAAAGCACGCAACGCAACAGAAAAGGGGGGCGCCAACAACAGCGTGTGGCTGACAGACATAGGGAGTTATGGAGGAAGGGAGGGAGGTAGGAAACGAGAGCGGAAGGGGGAACGAGCAGGGGTAGCTAGGAGTGCCAGCCATTATTTGCCTGGCAGCAGACACAGCAACTAAAATGTGCGAAAATGTATAACTTTACTTGCACAATTTGCATATTTACTTTTCGCTTTTTCGCTTAAGCGCTTTAAAAACTTCTGAGCAAACTTAAAGCTTTAAACAAAAGCAGGAAGATGCTATCGTAATATTAAATAAATAAATGACAGTTTATAAGTAGATGAAGTATGTGCAAAGGGATCTCAAGCTCGCCACTCCTGCAGAGAGACACTCTCATCGATCACTTCTTTCCGCATTGCTCATTCATTATCTCGAGTCTATCGGTAATGCCCAAAACTATTTACAAATTTTACGGCTGTCGAGCAGTCCGGCGGCCAGAAGTCGTTTTTATGACTGGCCACACAATCGCCCAACCACATAAATCAGTTTCTAGCTGTAACTCGACGCTAAATGCTAAGGACAGACAGCCTGAAATAAAGAAACGAGCCAGCGCAAACTAGGTACGTGAGCAACAAAAAGTGAGAGAAGAAAAAACAAAACTTGGCGCATACCAAAAGTCAATGAGCCATTCAACGATCGATCCGCAAAGGCGGCTCTTTGCCAATGGATGGGTTCTGCGATGGTTCGAGAGATGCTTTGAGATGCTATCCCCAAAGATGGTCAACGTCTCTCGGTTCACGTTGCTGCCTGAACATTTTCGCTACGCCGCATTTTTAGCCAATTTAAAGTCTAATTTAAGCAGCGCATTTGTAACGCACGTAAGGAGCAACAGCAGCCTAAAGTAATGAGGAGGGGCAAGGAGTAGAGGGGCGTAGTGGTGTATAAAGTGTAGACGCCAAAAAGGATTGATCGGCTGGATAATTTTGAGCACGTACGCATATAAATTTCATCAAAATTCCAATGAAAAATATAAGAGACCTTTTAAATACGACAATGAGAGAATTATTTCTTCTCTTTTTTTCTTCGTTTTCTGTTGCTGTTCAAAGGACACAAAAGGTTCAGCGAAACAGACGAATATAAAAGGAACTTTCATATAAAATTATGGATTTTTCTGTGCGGCGGTTGCAAGTGGAATTTTTTGGTGTGCAGTTTTCTTTTTGCTGCTGCTGTGGATGCCGCATAATAAACATGTTTATTAGCATTTTTGGCGAGTGCAACAATAAATTAAGCAGCAACAGACAGTTTGCAACATGTTGCACGCAACAATCAGCCCGAAAATAAAAAATGCTGCATGCAATAAATATATATTTTTTCCCCACTCTCTTTTTTTTTTTCTTTTGCATTGCACCGAAAATAATTAAAAATTGATGGAGAGTAGCGGAAAGGGCTTAAGAATGCTAACGAATATTGAATGCACTTTGAAAGGAAAAGCCGATTGAGAATTTCAATTGGAATTTTGCTTACATTATTCAACAAGCATTTTAGAAACCATAAATACATTTTTTTTTCTTAAGTTTAGAGTGCTTGTGAAAAATGCAGAATACCCTTTTAAAAGGCATATTACCATTTTGGGTTGCCAATCAAATATTGCGGGATCGTTAGGAGGAGCGCAGACTTATTAAAATAAAACAGAACTCGGATGCAGTTCATTAAACGCTGGCAAAAATGCAGCCACAAGTTGGGGAACGTATTCGAAACCCATCTTGTGCGCAACTCGAGTGCTTTTTGCATTAATTTCACATGCAATTTACGCTGATTTATTTGATTTGCAAGCTCAATGCCCCATGCCACATGTCGCATGTCCAATGTCCAATGTTGCCCACTGGCTGATGCCTGGCAGCGCGGCATGTTTGTCACTCCACTGGCGACAACGACCCTGTTCCTAAATTGGCCACGGGCACCCTCTGCAGACGTCAATGGGGCCGTTCGATTTGATCGATTTGTGTTGATTGCCTGTCAGTTGTTGGCTGGCCAATACAATTGCTTCTGGGTAGGAGAGAACAGAGTGCAACAGTAACAGCAACAGCAGCAGCAGCACAGACAGCAGCAGCATCTTGTTAGGTGTCAAGCGGTGCAGTCAAGTGTTAAATATATGTGTGTACGTATGTAGATGCGGAGAATTTACGTTAACTAAAAGTGCATAAAATGTGCACAAAAGCCTCAACTCCAAAGTCCTGCCCGCCTGTCACTCATTCACTCACTCACTCACTCACTCACTCACTCACTCAGTCAGTCAGTCAGTCAGTCAGTCATTCGTTTTATGCTGAAATGATAGCAAGTATTGATGTGGGCTCCTCTTCTCCAAGCCTCAAAGTCATTCCGTCTTGTGCCTTGGGTATCTTTTGTTCGACGTCGCATGCATATGTAATGTGTGCAGGAGAGCAGCTGAGCTGAGCTGTGTTGCTGACTCTTTGATTGGCTTTCCTGAAATCCACACTTGAAGTGTTGGGAATTTAATGTTGCGTGTGTGTGGCTGTTGCTGATGTTGAAGCCTTTGTATCTGTATCTGTATCTATATCTGGAGGATGAGTCGCATTTGCAGCACTGACTTAAACGCCTTTCGTTCTCTTCTTGTACTTCCCGTATGCATTTATGCGCCAAATGATTTTTCATGGGAAATCGCTTAAGCAAAAAGTCAAACTCTGATGCGACGATATGTTTGTATTTTTTGTGCGAGACACATTTTTTTTTTTGGTTCGCTGCTTTGTTTGAGTAGCTTTTACTGGCTTTGTGGAGTTGGGCATTGTGTGGGCTATTGAGTGGGAAAAGGGCCTTGACGAGCTAAGCTGTGTGTAAAACGATATGACTTGATAGCTGTAGGTTAACAATACATCTTCACCATTAATACCCGCATATAGATTAGCTTTGTGCTACCTTTCATATGCAGATGATAACATGTTTGATTTATGATATTGAATTGATTAACTCAAGGCTTTATCTTTGCCTCTTTAATTTTACTTTCTTAAGATAAATAAATCAGATTTGTAAAGCAGTTTATGCCCAAATTCTGCCACCCCCACATTATTCACTTACTCAGTTAGTTTCTTGGACGAGTGCTTTAATATTTTAATGCAAGTGTTGTTTTTTTTTTTATTATTATTTTGTAGTTATTGTGGAACACATTGCTTAAGTAAATCAAACTTGAATCTCCGGAAATCCTTTGAAACTCTTCTGCACAGCACTTCAACTTGTTCCTCAAATGAAGTTTCCCTCTCAAAAATTGCAAAGCATTTACTTAATGCTCGCTGAGCCATGTCCAATATTCAGTATTTCGTATTTGGTATCCAGTGGGTCTTGATCTTCCTCGGACTCAACCCACTCAATTTTTTCAATGCAATTTCATTGGTTTTTGCTTGCTTCGATTGATTGTGTAGTCTGCTTCCCTCACTCGTGTTCCGTTATCATTCTAACGTAATCTTAATCACTTTGCGCAATGTTCATTCATCCACATCATCAATTTCCTTTGCGACGACTGCATTAGTGCAGCGCCCTCTGTTGTCCGAAATGGCAAAAACGCCAGCTGCTTCTGCTGCAGCTGCTTGGATGGATGCCTGTCCCTCTACCGATGCGGACTTGGTCTTGGACATGGACTTGGTCTCGTCTTGGACTTGAAGCTCAACTGTCTGTTTCTGTGTGTTTCTATTTCTACATTTGCTTTTACGCTGCTTCAGTGCATTTCGCCGCCTTATCAGATTTGTAGTTATTTTCAAGCTGATAGATTTGCTTTAATGGGGTTCAGTCTCTGCTCCCCAAACACACGAAATGCCAACTGCCATTTTAATCTTTTTTGTACGCGCGTGCTTCCTCTTGTTAGCAGTGGGAACTACCATTCCTAATGTATAATCAAACACCTAGCACCAAAAAAACATCATTTGCTACTTTAATAGTTGCCAATCGTTGTTGTTGTCGTATCTGAGTTGTTGTTGCTGTGGCTGTTATCGTACAATCTGCTCCGACCTGACTCGACCCCAGTTGGCCAGTTAGTTGGCCAGTTGCAGTCGTCGACCTCCCCTGTTGCCATATTAAAAATGTATATAAAGCTCTTAAGCGAACCTGTCCAAAAACCCAAAACGGAACGAAGAGAAAACAAGAGGAGAAGTGGTAGGGAAGTTGCCTCCCTCCGATGTTGGCCCGACTTCTTTTATAGATTTCAATAATAGATTTTTCAAGTTGGTTTCCTGCGTGGCTGCAATTTTCGTCTGCAGCCCGCGTGCAAAATTGTTTTCTTCAACTTGGCCATGAACCCGCTGACGGCCAAGTCAGCTCACAGTTGGCCAAAGAGGCTTCTGTCTCTCTGCTGTGCACTGAGGACTTCTCGGTCTGTGTGCCTGCTACAACTTCTAATGTGTTTCCTTTGTTTTTTTGCTGGTCTTGCACTTGGTCGCAGCTGTGCGTTCAACCTTTTTTTGGCCTCCTATCAAACGGCAGCAATGCAATTGCATTTGTTGTTATTGCCATGTATTTGTTGCAGCCACAATTCGTTGCTGTCCACTTGAAGTGCCACATTTGGAGTGGCCATTTGGCTCGAAGGCCACTGGCCAATACTGCTGCTGCCTCTGTAAATGCCTCTGCAGACCATTTCAAAGCAACTTTGGATTTTCCTAATAGGTTTTTTTCGGACGCTGTGACGCATAAATTGCATAATATATGTTGTTCATTTAAAAATCCAAGTCCAAGTCGCACAAATCCCATTTGAGATGCCCGCAAAAATTCTCATTTA
This sequence comes from Drosophila nr. perissopoda 5 BK-2023a, assembly GCA_035044105.1. Taxonomy (NCBI): domain Eukaryota; kingdom Metazoa; phylum Arthropoda; class Insecta; order Diptera; family Drosophilidae; genus Drosophila; species Drosophila nr. perissopoda 5 BK-2023a. The sequence continues at coordinate 1,649,894 of JAWNMK010000639.1, read as the reverse complement.
AAATAAAATTAATCACCTGGAAAATTGCTAATAAGCTGCAAAAGAAAAGTGCATTAAAAAAAACCAACTACCAAGATTAAAACTAGATTGAGATACTAGTTGAACAAGGACGTGCCAGGCGAAAAGGACACACACTGGCCAGAGTTGAAGATTAGCGCAAATACAAAGTAAATGCGTGCCGAGATTCTGCTGGATACTAAGCACACAGAGACTGGAACTGGATGTCATCAGCCAACTGAGAATAATCAGCGGAAATGTGCGAGTTTCGCCTGGGGAACAATAGCAAAATAGGTGCAGATAATGTAGAGAGAGAGAGAGAGAGAGATGGCGAGGGAGGGAGAGAGGGAAACCTATCAACGTGTAATGAGACAAGCTGAGCTCAACGAGCTGGCTGCTCATGATTATCAGTCCTGCGCTAGTGAAATAGCCCCAGTCATTATCCATTATACAGAGTATTATCAGCAGCACCAGCAATCCGACGACCGACGAGATGAGCGCCGCATGCTGGTCAATGCCGGCAGGCTAAATGTTTATTTAAGCTGTAAAACTTAAAAGCAACTCATAAACTTGGCCCTGACACTTTGTTTGGGGTTGACAAAGCAATTCAGCCAGCGTCAATGAAGCCGTTTTAACCGTTTGCTGGCTTGCCAACTTGGAATTGTGGCTGCTTCTTTTATGATACACTTAAATGTCTTCTTGGGCAGCCATTTACCACGTGCATATGGAGTGAAAATCGACATGAACGGGCCAGGGAATAAAAGTTGAGAATAACAGATAAGCCTTTAAATAATAAACGATGTTGGTTTTTCAAAAAATAAACAAGGAATTTATTGGCGCCAACAATGCACTTAAAGTTAAGCCAGTTGTAAGTTGACCTTTGGAAATTTTTCTAAAATAGTTTTGTTAATGAAATTGTGGAAAAAAAATAAAGTAACTCACTTTTCAATAGCACATTTGGTTTCCATAACTCAAATGTATTCGTAGAAGTTGTTTCATTTACTCCCTTTTCACTGCTCGCTAGTCAATTTAATTAACATTAAACTTAAGCTCGGAAATTGGCAATTTCTTCATCTCGTCTGGCATTTAAAGGCATTTACTTTCATTTTTGGCAAGCCAAATCGGAATGTGACTGAAGCAACACTTGGCCTCGTACCTACGTGTGTGTGTGTGTGTGTGAGTGTAATTACAAATCGTGTGCCAATGTGTTGGCGCTAATGACAATGCCACACTGCTTCGGAGTGTTGTGCAACTTCAAATGTGTTTTGCTTCAAGCTATCTTTTGGCTCATTATCTGGCGACCTCCCGCAACTGTTTGGCAGCCAGACCAAAAAAGGGCCTCAGCAAAATCAATTAGTCAGTGTTCTCTCTTCTGTCCGTCCTTCTGTCTGTCTGTCTGTCTGTCATTTCATCTGTCTGTGTAGCGAGTGCTGCTGCTGTTGCCTTAAGCTGCGCCCCCTATGCCCAGATCATTAATATTGCTCCGCAATGCCACGGCTACAGTGACAGTCGTCGGCGCAGTCGCAGTCGGAGTCGGAGTCGCCATCCCAAATGGAGGCCAAGTGGGCGCGGTTAAATTCGATGTGCCCCATGTCTAATGTCTAATGTCTCATGTCTGATGTCTGATGTGTAATGTCTAATGTGTAATGTGTGATTGCATGTGAGGCACAATACAGTTATTTGTACACTCAGCGAAAAGCTAAAATCTAATGTAAATATTTCGCTTAAATAAGCATAAATCATTTCCGATGTTGCTCTAACATGACAACATCTGCTTTGAGTACAACGTACTTCATATTTTTCTAAGTGTACGCATACACATAACTAGAGGCACACATATGTCAAAGTTCAAGCCCGTTGCCGTGCTTTAAACAGGCAACATTAGTGGATAATTAACACGCCCACAATGTGTGCTTGGATCTGGGCTCGGTCGGACAGTTGGAGCTGGAGCTGGAGCGTGTAGCGATGTTTTTTTTCTTTCTTTTTTTTGGCCAACTTTGTCATGCAAATGTGTTGAACATGGAGCCTGAAAAATTAATGTGACTTATGTGTCCAACTTGGCTCACAGTTGGTGGTCCGCGTGCTGCAGCAACACTGTGTGTGTTTGTGTATGTGTGTGTGTGTGTGTGTGGTGTTTTGTTGCGTTGTGCTTGGTTTTGTTCATGCTTTCAGTTTGAACAATTTCAGGCTGCGCTGCATCTCCAAAAAAATGCAAGCCACACCACTCATACGCCTCATGCGCCCCGTTCTGTGGGCGAAACTGCAATTTGGACACTCTGAGGCATGTTTACGATAACCATAAACTATGTATTAATATTAATTGCCCCAACGCACTCATCTACATTTCTCTAATTTAATTGCATTTCTTGTTATCTTTGCAGGTATGTCCAAAAACGAAACTCTGTTTTTTTGTTTTTGTTGCTATTGTGCTTTGACAGGTGGCACATAAATCGCATGATTTGTCCAACAGATATAGAGAAGTAAGTTTGAATAGTTTTCAAGTGATTTGCATAAATTATGATTGTATTTTCAAATCGAATCTACATAAATTACATATCGTATTGAAACTTTTTCAAGTTGTGGGCGTCGCCAGGTGTGACATGTTTTGACGTGAGCAGTCAAATCGTTTGGCCGACGATAAAGTGGTTTGTGAGGGGAATGGGGGAATATTTACACACAAAATGATTTGAATTAGATTTATGTACGTGGCTATGGCAACCAGTCTACAATCAAGATCAATAACTGAGTGCCTCAGACACCTTAAGAGCTGCATATACATATGTATGTAGTTTTCTATATATAAATGGCTAATAAATTCAGATAAATATGGATTGAAAAAGAAATTTTGTATCTTTTGTATCTCACACTGTCGGCCCTCGATAAAGCATATTTGATTATCTTTCAATATTAGTTGCTTGTGTGTAATTCTTAAACATTTCGCGTTTCATTTACACAATCACATTTCTCAACTGCCAACTCTCACATTTTGCGCTCGAGGCCCAAATGTGTTAAGTAGAAGGAAAGCCCACACTTTGATCCTCACACGCAACTATCCGGAGATGCTTGCTTTGGTAAACAATCCCAAAAAAGCCATAGACAATCTGAGACGGGCACTTCAAGTCGACTTAATGATGCGCAGATTAATGTTGCCACAACAGCTCGAGGCTGAATGTTGTCGTGCCATAATGTAAGTGAGAAACACTTTTTGTTGCAACAGATACCAACAGACTAGAGTAGAGAGAGAAAGAGAGAGAGAGAGAGTGAGAGCGAGAGGATGCATCAAATCAGCCGCAGACGCAACGCCTTTCGGTGCCAAGAAACTTTAACTATTTATTACAAACGCAAATCACTTGAGGCGCACAGATAACTCAAATTGGATGACTGGCGACTAACCGACTAACTGACTAACTGACTAGCTGACTTAGTGACTGGCTGACTAATAAGAAACCGTGTGATGTATGTCTGCTGCCGACTGACTCGTGGTTATCAATGTTAACCCAGTTACAAAGTGGATATTCAAATGCATTGGCGAAAAATGTCAAATATGACAGACAGACATTGAAAAGTATTGGGGATTGGGGATTGGGATGCCATTTAGAGTAGCTGTCGGATGCAGCCTCAGTTTGTCTAACTTGCCAGACAGTTTAACTGGTGATTGTGAGAACCCGGCCTCAGTTACAGAAAGTCAAATTAGCGCCTCGGGCTCGAGACTAGAGCAGCGAAAAAACGCACTTTGAAAAGGGTCTAATGTCTGTCGGAAAGTTTTGCGGCTGTTAATGATGCTGCGTCGTCTGGAATTTCTAAATGTTAATCGATTTATGATGTTTCCCAGAAAATTAAATGTGTCTGGCCGAGAGATAAGGCGGCAACAGTAGCCAACAAGCTCGAATAGAAACATTGAAAACCCTTTAAAATGCCACACAAGTTGAAAGGGGTTTTTTTCTTACTGTTTCTTTGTGCTATAAGACAAAAGTCAAATCTTGAGGGTCCATTCAATATGTTCAAAACTTTAAAACTACATATTTTTTGCCCCGTTGTCAGCTGCCTGCCTGCAGTTTAAGCTGCTCTTTTTTTTATTTGGGGCGCAAAGTAGCGTAAAATAACAATAAACAAGAAATAATCGTGTTGTTGGGGAATTGTTGCAAGTTTTTTGCCTCCCGCACAAAAAGCAATAAGCCAATCATGTATAAGATTGTTGGCTGTTGCCTGTTATAGCTGTTGTCGTTGTAGTTGTTGCTGTTGTTGTTGCTGTTGTCGTGTTGCCAACTATTTCAATAGAGCTTCGAGGATTTTGTAGGAGACTTTTACCGCCTTATTGGCAGTCGTTAGCTGCTGCTGCTGCTTCGGCAGTCAATGCTTTTAAATGTCAGTGTCAGCGAAAGTGGCAGTGGCAGGAAAGAACTTAACTGTACATCCATATGTGTCTTTGTATGGGTACGAGCGTAAAAAAAGGGAAAATAACCGTTAAGGCACCAACTGGTAGCTGAAAGGTTGCACATTGTTGTGGTTGTTAAGAACTAGAGAAACACTTCTCTTTTAGATACTGCCAATAGTTGAAGCAACTCAGCTGTCAAATAAAAATGAAACTTCAACTATTCCACTTGAAGTTTTTTTCATTTCTGCTGACTTTCCAAAAAAACTCACAAAATAGTCACAGGGGATACTAGCATATTCAGGTTTGAACTCTCAATTTGCTTTGTGATTTTTTTTGAAATTTTGTAAGATAAAATTATTGTGAGAATATTTTTGGGTTTCTCAGGAACCGCTTGTACATTTGCATGAAAGTGTTATCTTCTCTTTAATATGCTTTTGATGTTGAAAACTTAAATTCAGTTAAATCTTTCAAATTCCACACACATTTCTTATTTGTAAATATTTTGAAGTCTTTTTTGTGAGTACAGTTCCCAATAAATGCGGTTTACTTGGGGATCCACAACAATGGTTTCGCTTTCTAATTTCATTGCTTGTGTTCAGCTTGGCGTTCTTTTCAAATTTTGAATTGTTCGTCTTGGCTGACAGACAGCAAAGTCGTTGCTCTCTGGCTGTATGCCTCTTGAAGCAAATCTCGCTTTGGCCCAATCTGAAATCCGTGAAAAGCTGCAGCAACTACATACAAAAAGTAACTAAGGCAGTCGGAAAAGCAGCCGCATTAGTTGTGATTATCACCAAGCTTCCAGACTCCACACATAAGTATGTCGAGTACTTGCTTATATATACATGCTTACATATGGAGCACTGATTCTGTTGTGTGCTGCGAAACTTTTATGTGGGTGTTGATTTGTGAGCTGTTGTTGTCGGAGTCCAAGTCTTCGTCTTCGTCTCCGTCTGCGCCTCCGTCTGCGTCTGCGTCTCCGTCTGCGTCTTTGAGTTTCCTTTTGAATTGAAGGCAATTGAATGTTAAGTAACATGTGAATGACTTTTGCGGTCTGGCGAGTTGATAGCCCCGCAGGCATATTGAATACATAATACAGCCCACTGAATGTGTCATAAGTAGAACTTTAAGCCAGTCATCTGAAATTGGATTAAATTCGAGTGGCATTGAAGTGTAATCAGTGTAAGCCAAATGAGTTTCATTACCCACCAAAAAGGAAATATCGAAAAAAATTCCAAAAAACTTGACGTGAAAATGATATCAATATATATTCTGCATACAACTGATGAAAAGGGTAAAGAAAGCAGCTTAAGAAGAAAAATTGAGCAAATTTCAGTTTGCTGACACCAACAGATAGTTGAGAGTGCTCTACAAATTTCGCTATCAATGACAAAGTGGCGCACACGTCTGCCACTGGGGGCATCATATTTGACAACAATACCATGGCCATTACATAAGTTATCCCCAATTGAGAGTAACGCTCTGCAATCGAATTCCATGCCGAATCCCATTCGAAATCACGCATTCCCATGGCCAACACTTGCAGCTCGTGTAAGCCATCATAAAACGCAACCAAAACTGCGGTTCAACTTTGGCGATTGAATTTGCATAAATTGTGCTTGTGGATCGCTTCAGTCCGGTTCGCTTCGGCTTGCTTGTGGTTAGCTCTTCCCTTTGCTGCTGTTATGCAAATGGTATCAGTTTGTGTTCCTTTTTTCCTTTTTTGCGCACTCCCTCCTGGCTCCCTCTTGGCTCATGTGTGTGCATTTGAAAATGCATAAGATTTGGCCAAAGATTGCTGTCCATTAATTCAAGTTGGATTTACTTTTAGCATATTTTACATGAATGCGAATAGTGGCTGCGGCTGCAACTGCATCTGTGGCAACCACCGCAACGGCAACGAAGTCCGGGACTCGATTCGCAGTTCGATTCGTACGCAAATTTTTGTTGCAATAAATTTGCATTTACCACAAAATGTTTTGAACTATGGGCTTACCCATTCGGTTTACCTGCGTTCGATTTATTTGTGGCCGCTTTTATTCAAATCGCTTTTCTACATGCCCAGTCCCTGCATTCTGATATATATGATAAAAAGGAGGCGGCTTTTGGAGTTGGAGGCATATTGATTCATTTTTGATTGGTTCGCATTTTGCATGATGGACTGTGGTCCATCATTTAACTGCTAATTTGCTGGCCAATTGGCATAGGAAGTGTCGAGAGAGTCAGTAAGAGATATAAAGAGAAACTTCATATTTTGGAGCTGTTAAATAGTTTATGAATAATAAATGTTCAAACATCAATTAACAGTTTCCAAACCAACATTGCTATATTTTCATCTAGCTATTTAAATAGCACCAATAAAAGATGGTTAACTTGTAATTCAAATAATAACTTTTAAAGCCAGTCATTGCCTAAGCGGAAATGACTTAATACTCATGACCTATACTTGAACTCATGTCGCTGGCCCATTTTGAACCCGTCAACGAACTTACCAAGTCGGCTTAAAAGTCGAGTCGACAAGTTGTCAAACAGCGCTAAAGTTTCTGCTCTAAAATGTACATAATTTAATGTCAAAATAGCTAAATTGATCGCTGCGCAACAGCAACAACAACAACAAGCTACATTTTAAATGGCAGTTGAGCTGTTGAGTTGTGTTGTCGTTGTATTTACTGCAAAAGCCTCCAATAGTCCAATCGAAATGTGAAATGAGCCCGAATTGAATGAATGCTACAGTTCCCATCATCAAATATTTAAGGCGATACTGAAACCAGAGCCAAAGTCCAAAGTATGTGAATAGAGTTACTTCCCCACTCGCAGGTCAGGTCCTCTTGCATGTTTAAACTAACAATTTTATTGTTGTGACCCAAAGTCAGCAATGGGTCAACAGCCCAGCGAACTCAGCAAGCCCAGCAGGCAGCCCAATAGACTGGGCCCAAAATGCCAGTCTAGTAATTTCTGTGGCTCTGTCGCATTCCCAAAATGTTTAGGTTGAGCATCGATTGTAGGCCTTATGATGGTATGCATATTTACAGCGCCCACTGTCAGGACATTGTCTGCTCTGTCACCTACCATTATCCTCTTCCTGGTTTATTGTTGGTTGGTTTCTATCCTGTTGTGTTTTGTGTTTTGTTTATTCAAACAAACCCAAAAGTTCGACCGGTCTGCGGTCGGCCGTTAAATCCTTAAAATGCCTCAATATTTTCAACACTGAACGAGCCAAGCCCAATGACAATAATAAAGGACACACAACCTCACACACACACACACACACACACACACACACACACACACACACAGATGTGAACACGTCAATGCTGCTCATAAATTTTGCATAAAGTTGGTCAGTTAATGGTTTTAAATTTGTTCAGCTATGTTTGCGCCAACAACAACATTTTAGAGGTTTCTGTGGTCGGTCACTTAAATGTTTTGCCAAAAATGTTTAGTTTCAAATTGATTTAACTTAACATTGTGCTATGCTAATATGCTACTCTAAATATGTGTGGGCCTTTGTTATGCTGCTTAAATATTTTGCTAGTTAAGAAATTGTTATTAAGTGGCCTCTAAATAATTCAAATTATCTCATTTTTTTATCAAGTTCAATACTTGATCACATATCATTTTCCATTAGTATCTATTTTCCAGCCTGTTTATGTAAGCCCTTCAGAGCCGTGCACACAACTTAATTAAGTTTAATCAAAGCGCTCAGAGCACAGTTTAAGCCGCAGACTGACACAAACACCCACAGAGACACACTCGCTGGGCCACCCACACTCAGGTGTAATTTGCACAGAAATTAGCGACACCTTAAACTTCTGAACTGGCTAAAAGAAACCTCAGCATTTGCCTGCCAGACAAACTCTCACCCACTGATTGTCAGTGTGCACCACTTCAGCACTTCATCGCTGCACCACACCCCACACAATTTTCGATTCACTCTGCCGCAACTAATGCGATTCATTTTCCTGTGCGCTAGCAAATCGCTAAACTTTTAGCACAACCAACAACAAAAAGAAAAGCAAAAATAAAATAAGTCTTGCACAAAAAACACAAGTATATAAATAATGGCAGCAAATAGGAAGCAGTCCTTGTCAAAGATATCCGAAACTAATAGCGTGCAAAGGGCTGACTATAAATTTTGTATGCTCAAACATTGAAATTCAATATCTGATAAATTCAGCTCACGATTCTCAACAAGTGCCGCAGCTAAGTGCAAATTGGTCAGTGTAAAATTGCAACACAAAAAAAGAGAGAGAAAATATAAAATATGTAAAAAAAAAAAAAGAACGCAGGATGTCAGTCAGTTTGTCAATCACTGCATACTGCAATCGCCGGCAGCATACACAATTTGTATATTCTGTACGTCACATTTTTTCTTCCATTTTTTAAAAATCTTTTTATGCTCTCTTTAAAGTGTCCATTTTTTGTGTGTTTTGCTCGCCCGCAGCTCGAATTACAATTTTGGCAGCGATAAATGCACAATAAATTTGTGAACTAAATTTCTTGTTAGCTGAGTTCGTAAATAAATGCTGCCTCAGATTTCTATTGGTTCAATATAAATAGAGTTAAAATGTGGATTGATCACATACATATGCTATATGTTGTTGCATTTGTTGTTTGTTTTTGAGTCTCCGAAAATTTGTCAAATTGCATTTCGGTTGAAATTGACATTTGATGTGGCACATTTGTTGGCAAAGCTTTGGCATATTTTGAGCGTTTGCAGTTGTCCTGTCGAATTGAAGTGGGCCAAAATTTAATGAATTAGTGGTATTTACAAGAAACATCCATTTTCTGATGTAATATTTATGTGTCTTGAGTATTTACGAATGGTGTATTTTAAGGTCATTCTGATAGCTTTATGTAAGTCAATTTTCCACATCAATAAAGTACAAAATCCAAGGCATTTTAATCATGACTTTCCCTCTATTTTAAACGTTCAATTTGGAAACGCGACTTTGGATCGACATGCACGCATGTTAAGCTGCTTTATGAAACAATTGACTCCATAACACGGTCAAACTGACTTTACATAAATATTTAATTTAAATAATGAAACACGCTTCATTTTAAACATTCATTCAGTCATTTGCATGTTGATGGTCCTCCACTTGCACTCTTATTTGTGTCTATTGTATTTGTCGCCTCCATAAAGTCTCCTTTTACTTTCATTTCGCCATTAACCCTTGTGTGTCGTATTCTGACTTTAGTATTCATAGAACCAGCAGCGTTGACAGCTGCGTCCGCTTTCCCTATTCACACATATCCTTGAATTTTGTTTGCTTCTTATTGTGTTTTTTTTTCTGTCTCATATTTAATCAATTAAAAATGTGTACGTGCACATTTGTTGCCAGTCGACCCCAAATACAAACAACACAAATGCGACTGGGACTGGCAGAAGAGGCATGCCTCAAACCGCTCGTAACCAAAACAGACAGTTGGATAGCTGGCAAACTGCACACATGTGCACCCAGAGCTCGGCACGCAGAACACACAAAGCTCATAAACATCAGCTGGAGAAGAAGGTGGAGCAGGTGCCGCAGACGGAGAAGTGGGGCAGGACAAGTATTTTAATTTCAAAATAATAAAACCCGACAAGCCGGTTAGAACCCAAACCCCAAAGCTGATCTGACGCCCTGACAATGACATGCAATTGAGGCGACCCGTCGGTTGGTCGGCATCGTCGGGCTGTTGTCTAATTGTCGCCGGATTCCACGGGGCCATCATAATGCAGCTCCCAGCTGCCAGCTCCCAAACGTTGTCCAAAGTCTGTTGCGGCATGGATGGCATGTAAAATGTGTGCATATGTTGCGCCTCTTTAGTGGTTCGCTCCAGTCACGCATCCCCACAGCCCCGACGACCTGCCAGATGTGGCCTTAGTCATGTCCTCGAGCCCCGTTCCCCGATCCTGCCCCTTTCCATCTGCATTTCATTTGTGTTGTGTGTGTCGGCAAACAAATTACGACTGTTATTTTCAAATCATTTGGGGCCACTGCGTGCCAAGCCCTTCACATGGTCACCTTCGGTTGTCATTGTTGTTGTTATTGCTGTTGTTATTGTTGTTGTTGTTGTCAGAATACATTTTTGGGCGTCAATTCCAGTGGGCATAAGAGCACACCTGCCTTTAGCCAGCACTTAAGTCATACTTTTCAGACAGCAATTATTACAAATTAAATTATTCTAAAATTTGATAGCATTCCTCAAAATGTATTCAGCTTTATATTTATAATCGTCACGAGCATAAGTTCAAAGTTTCTTACAATAAATTCGTTTAAGAGATTAAGTGAAAAATAAAATTCAATCTGTTAAATTTGCATTCAAATATTTATTTAAATTAGTAAGGCTGAGATGTCAATTAAATTCTTGAAAATAAACAATTTGATATGCTTATTGATTATTATTATAGTAATCTATTTTTGGATCGAACCACTTTACTAAGTTTATAAAGAGCGCTTTTGGATGAACTTCCTTTTTTACTCCCATTTACTGACTGCATTTGAAAATCGTTTTGGCTTAAAGACTGCCAGCCATTTGTCCATGTTTGTACAATACAAATAAACTCAAATTCGCATTTGTATGATTTGTTTTGTTTATTTTTTGTTTTTCTTTTCGTTTTTTTTTTTGCCAACAATAACAATAACGAGCAAGTGTAAATGGCAATATAAATCAAAAATGCGGCAGACGCAGCAGTTCACCTACATGCCACCACCTAGAGAGGAGAGTCTGCAACAGCAGCAACAGAAACAACAACCACTAAGAGCCTCATTCGTGTTTGCCATTTCAATTGAAATGTGCACACGTTTGCACTGAGGGGACATTCAAAAAAGCAACAACAAAAAAGAGCAATATATGTGTACATATACATATACATAGTATATAGTGTACACAAACACACACAATTTATGCTATAATTTTCTTGTTTTATGTGCTTTCTGGGGCGTGGCGAGCAACAAAAAATTGGCAAGCCAAGAGAGAGAGAGAGAGAGCAGAAAATTGAAGCCACAACAAACACACACAACCATTTGGCACGGGATGATAACAATCATTTTGAGTGTTTGCGTTATTTTCAACGCACCCATTTCGTGAGTTTCCGCATGTGTGTTCCTATGCGTGTGTGTGTGTACATTCCTCATTTTGTTTCTTTTTTTTCAATGTATTTATTTGAGCTGTGAGCTGCCTTTCGCTGGTTCCCTAACCAGTGTCGGAAAATGCATTAACATTAACGCAGCTCACTCCAAAAAATTGCGTTGCTTTTTTTTCCCGAAATTATTTAATTTCCTGCAACGCCTGCTCGCAATTTGATGAGCGGCTGTCAGATGTCCGTCCAGGGGTCGTCCTACCGCCCTGCCTGCCACCACCTCCCACTTCGTCATAATGATGTTTATCCTGCCCTCTGCGTGCCGTCAAAGTTATGATGTTGCTGCTCATTTCTTTCTCTCTATGTTTCTCTTCTTTTTTTTGCGTGAGTTTTTCCCCGGAAAATTCTCGCACACACACGGATAATTTCTGTGTATATATATTTTCTTTTTTGTTGCTTTTTTTCGTCTGTTTACCATCGCTTATCGCAGCAAAGTTAATGACTATGTGGGTCATTAGCATTTCAAGCCCAAGCGAAAGTATATATTATCTTTGTGGGGTGCCCCTAAGCTGCACATGAATGTAAATTTAAGATGTGGCTGTTGCAGAGAAATAAAAGTGGAAATGGAGAGACGAAAGACGACAGAAAACTAGCTTACGTTGTCTGATATGTTTTAGCATTGGAGTAATTTGAGATATTCAAAGTCACACAAATTACTGCCTGCTGATATTTTGCGCAATGGTTTGTTACTAACAAATCGAATTGAAATCAACTGGCAGACTCAAAGGCAATTTTCAATTTATCTGTATTCCCAAAATACAATATTTACCCGATACTTAAATTGCATTCTACCCAAAGGCAAAGCATGGCAAAAAAAATAAGGAAAATTAAATAAAGCTAAAGTCTGCATGACATTCAAAAGTGCATTCACTTCGAAATCAAATCTGTTTGTAATAATAATAATAATAATCAAAGGCAATAAAAAACACTAAAGGCAACAGCAACAGCAACAGACAGAGACTGTGCCTCAACAGACTGCATCATGGTGCTACATATATGCGCCTGTTGATGTTGATATGATATACTAAATTGCATTTATAAGCAATCATGTCAACGCCCAAAAGAAATATGGAAACGAAGATGTTGTTGTAGTTGTCGCTTGTCAGGCAGACGCCAAAAAGTCAAGTGGCAAGTGGCAAAGTGGCAACTGGGGCAGGGTGCACGCTGCATATGCCGACGAAGGGCAAAGGGCAGGCAGACACGCAGAAGCAACATTTTGCTAAGCGCCTCAAGAAATTTCACTTCACACCTACGGGGAACGATGAGGACGACATCGGCGTCGCCATGGAATAGAAACGGAAGTGGAGTGTAAGGCATACAGGAAACGCATTCACTGCTGCCTGCTGTCTGCTGCCTGGTGTCGTCTAGTGGGAGTGTCTTGGCATGCTATCAGAATGCCCTCGTCAAGCGCAACTAACGTTTTGCGCCCGCTGAGTGAAGCGTCAAACTGTAAACGCCCCCCAAAGGCGACATGTGTCATTACATTTTGGAGCTGGCCTAAATTTGGCAGCGGGTTGCCACCGCTGTGAAATGGAAATACTGAATGGAATAAATTGTGACTGCTTAAAAGAATACCAGTTATAAATGCAATTTCACATATAGGCAACTTATCTGTTCCTCAGATTTTTGATAGATGACCACAATTTGGAGTTTCGCAATCGCTTGCCCCACACACGTTTGTCGGGCAATTTGCATTTGGTGCTGGCAACTCTGAGTGTTATCGAGTCTCAAATTACTTTTAGCCTTTGAGCTGATGGCCACTCTGGCAGATATTCAATCTGTGGCAGGTATGTGTAGCGGCACACAAAGTAATGCTCGATTGTTGTTCTTGCCACATACCTGATGTGTCTGCTGGCTGTGCTCCGTTGCCAGATGCCGTTTGATGCTGACGATGCTGACAGTTGATTGAACACTTTTGAAATGACAAAAACGCCCCACGGGTGACATTTCTCAAAACACTTTACGATGCCCCACTCCCCACCACCGGATAACAACCCCTTACCCCTTCGCTGCCGACTGTTTTGGGTGCTGGCTAGGTGTTGCAACCTTGATTTACGGCATGCTGCCGCCGGGTAACCATGGCCCCCGATTATGGACTGAGAAATGGATTGGAGTAGCTGGGCTTTTTTGCATTTGCATCGCTGCTGAAAGAGCCGGCGGCCAATCATTAAAACGTCGGCATGATGAGTTTGAGTCCGAGCTTGCAGCTTGAAGCTGTACCACAGAATTGTAGCTGGTAGGGTGTTGAAGATACTTTGAGGGCTGGTCTCTCTCGCGGTTTTAAATTACCATTTTAATGCTGCCGAGTGCCGTTGATTGATGTGCTCTGCTCGATTGCAGTCCTCGACAGTCGACAGTCGACAGTCGTCGGCAGTTGCCAGTTGGCAGCCAAAATGTAAATGGCTTTTCTGCAGCGTTTTTCCCGCTAACAAGCTTTTGGCGTTTTGCTGTCGACTTTAACGATTTTCCTCTGCTTTTGCTTTAAAGGCATATAAACTTTAATGCTGCACATAAAAAGAGGCAAAAAAAACCACCAATTGCACCTAAAGTCGCCTCTTAACAATCTCTGAATTGTCTCTCTCTCTCTCGCTTTCTCTTTCTATCTCTCTCTATTTTAGAATACATATTAACAGCTACTTTGAGACACTTCATTACGTTTCTGTTGCCCTGTCGATTTGAGTTATATGATAAGCCACTCGCCCACAAGCACCTCCCATCACCCAAGTCTCTTCCCCCTCCGGTTTTGCCGTGGTCTCCACGCTGATTGAATGCAAGTGCCGCGCTGCCTGACAGCCTGACTGACAGACAGACAGACAAGCAGCCAGACACTTTGAGGCTTTTAAATGTATATACATGTATACATATACATATTTATATGTGCATTTGGGCACATTTTGTTGGAGAGGCACTTAAGCAGCTTCTGTAAGATGTGCTGCTCGACCGTTCCACGTCCAAGTTGTCGTCGTCATCCCCTCCTCCTCCCCCTTGGCTGACATGTCTCCTGCCGTGCAGCGAATGTTAATGAGCTGTTAAAACTCAACGTCCATCGCGGACGCATCTCCAAATTAAAACTGCTACAAAGCAACAAAACTAAAGTCTCTGAACTGTTAACTTGTCTGCAGCTACCATTTTTTTTTACCATTTAACATTTTGTAGTTTGTCACGGCTATAAATAGTTTCATTAGTCCAACAAATAAGACCCCGGCGAGGGGCGAGAGAAATGTGTGGGCCACTGATTGGACGTTTTATGAAAGAGGATGCTAATAAAATACCAACTAATGATTTTCATTTGGTAAGCCAATTAAAAGACAGTTGCCACTCATTAAAAATCAGATGTTGCAACTTAACTATGCAAATAAGATGTAAGCTTTACGAAATGAGACTATTTACACTCAAAATTGTATATAACAGTAGCACAAGTTGATATTAATTAAGTAAATAAATTAACAAGAATATAATTTCAGTCTGAAATAAGAACAATAAGATCCAGATTACATTTTTCTTGTCCGCTGTCAAGTTTGCTGCAATATTGTTGCTTGTTGCAATGCAATTAACATATAACTCTTAACGCTGTCAGCACCCACTAATAGAGGCCACTTAAAAGCCTCTTAGCCTGTGCTTCATTTAAGTAAATCACAGCAAATGAGCCGCACACACTTCGAATAGGAAGCTGATTCCCTTCCACACCATAAGTATTTGCCAGCAAGTTCTAAAGTTTCGCCCCCGCATTACGATTTTCTCAAGTGTCTCGCATGACAATAAGCCGGTCCTCAAGTTGAACTTTAGTCGTGTTGTTGCTGAGTGTCTGTCTTCTGTCTGCCTGCGTCTCTCTATAAGAATGAAACCCAATATCCAGTTGATATTGTTGCGGAGTGCGCTTAAGCGGCTTCCGCATGTCAACCACTTGGAACCCCGGGGGTAGGCAAATACTCTGGCGCCCAATGGAGGAGATCTCATATTACCCACGGGGCCTGAATGCAATATTTTACTATGCTGTCGAGTTATGACTGTTAAATTAGTTGGCAATTGCCGAGACGAAGTTCTTCGAGCCGGGTTAACTGGCTGAGGAACTCGATCCCCAAGCACTTTGTCAGCTCTTCAAATGCTGTGGCGCTTTTCTGGCAATTACTTGTCTAAAATAATTGGCAATGCCGCAATTGCAAAAAAAAATAAGCAAAATAAATATAAACCGAAACAGAAACAGAAACCCAGACGACAGACAATCAAAAACTGTCTGCTGATTTTGATTCTGACTCTGACGCTGACTTTGGCTTGGACTTTGACTGGGGCTGCTCGTTAGGGGCAGTGATTTCCGCTTCCGCTGGAAGTGTAACTGTGACTGGCATTGCGAATAGAATGAAAAACAAAAGCGTGAAAGGATTTAGCCAGCAATCACAGTTTCAATATTAATAGTTGGCTGGGTTACGCTTCTCATTTGCCCACCTTTCGCCTTTTTTGCCCTCCGACTCAGCATTTTTGCTGCGTGGCTGCTTTTGGCTTTCATTTTATCTGGTCTCAGTGGTCGCAGCCCTTTTGTCCACCGCAGACACTGGCTAGAGAATGGCAACAATATACACCAGCAACAAACAAAGCGCAAATCGAAAAAGCCACCTCCCAATGTCCCACGTCCATAAAGCCGATTTTAATTTGCCGTCTATTGATGTTATTGACTGACTGTGGCGGCTGCAGCCGGCGGCCCCAATATCAAGGATACAGGATCCAGCTGTGACCAGGACCAAAACGACGTCGTCTGCGGTACTCCTTTATTCCCGTCAATCCCTCCAAAAGCACAAAAAAAAAGGCAACATAAAAATAAGTAATATTCGCCAACGCTTTCGTTTTTCGCCTTTTATCCCGTGTTCCTTTTATGTTTGCATTTTAACTTTCGTTTTCAATTTTCATGGCCCCTTTTCTTTTTGCTGGCTTTTTTATTTGTGGCCAGCTGAAAATGATGTAGCATTTGGATTTACTTGGATTTTAAATGCTTTCACGAATCCATAAAATAAGTAAAAGCGTGTAAAATGCACCTGAGCTGCGTTTTAGAAATGCCAGACAATGCCCAGACAATTAGGGGTTGTGGATTGAGTGCGAAGCGATTGGAAAAATATAAATCTCTTGTTCTGTTTATCGTCGCTGGTAGCTTTTCACAGGTTTTCAATACGTTTTTATTGCGCTCATTGGCATGTGGGGCACACATCATTTTAAAGATTTGCCAAGCGAAATATTTAAAATTAAAAAAAAGTTATTTATTTATTTGAAATTTGCCTGATGTTAATTCACTTATATTTAAAATTTTAGGAAAATTAAAAAATTATGAATAATTTTACAATCGTTCAACATTTAAAACAAACTTAATGCGAATATTTTGCTTCTCAAATTGAATGTTAACTTCGGAAATTGTAATAAGCGGCAATTATTAATTAGAATAATGCTCATTAAAAAGTTGCTGGGGCGCATAAATTTCAACATAATTTGATTGCCAACACAGCGAAAGGGAGGGAAACAGAATCGACGGTTTTAAATGAGATTGCCAAGCAGACAGCTCAGTCAGTCAGTCAGTCAGTCAGTCAGTCAGCCAGTAAGTCTGCCAGTCAGTCAGTTAGTCAACCAACCAGTCAGTCAAGCTGCGCCAAGCCTCGCTGCTTATCGATTACATCTCGTCATGCGTCGAACGCCCACACAGACGGATAGGCAGGCACCCACGCCCGAGGGGAGACACAGGGGGAGTGTTTGGCTCTTGCTTGCTGAAGGCCACCAACGGCTTAGTGTTCTGGAGTGTGGCAAATAAATTGACATTTATCTGCGTGTAACAAGATCAAGCATACGCAACGTTGTCCCACTCGAGTCCGTGGCTGTGCAGTCGGTTACTTTAGCATTAAGCAGAGCTGAGCTGTGATTTTGTGGCCTACACATTGATACTATTACCTTAATGATGCATGTACTTGCTGGGCTCTGCATACCAAAAAGGGGAACAGGAGATTTTAATCACAACACGGCGTATGAGTAATTTATATATATATTGCGTATAGCCGCTTTTTGACCTCGGGCACACGCGAACAAATTAAAACGTAAACCAAACTACCAGCAACCAGTCAAGAGCTGACACTAGAATCTAGCTTGAACTGCAGATGGATTCCAAGTTGCATTGAGGTTGACGTGCGTCATGTTCTGCTTAGAAGAAACTACCAACAGCCACAACTTGACATTTGATTTGCCGATTAGTGTACATACTTGTGCCTGAGTGTGTGTGTGTGTGTGTATGTATGCACCGCAACTTTGCGGCAGCGGCACTTGGAGGAGCCCATTTGAATCGAAATTGCAAATTTAGTTTTTATAGAAAAGTTAGCAAAGAAAAAGTCGAAGGAGGCATAAGATCTGATGGGGAAGCCACAGCCAGGGATGCACTAAACTTGATGAGTTTTGAACTAGTTCTTCACACTAACTTCCCTTAATCCTTCTTCGTTAGACTAGTGAACATTTGAAATATACTTAATTGCCACTCATAAAACACATTTTATATAAGTGAAAAATCATTTTCAACTTGTGATTAATAAATGAATTAAATAATCTCAAGGTATGAAAAAGTGTGTACATACTTTATTCGAAAGCAGATCGAAGCAGAGTCGCCCATTGTGCAACCCTGTGTCGATATGCGTGCTGTGTCGCGCCTTGGCGTTGGTTATCAGCCATCGTGTTGTACGTTGCACATGCAACTTGTTAGCTACTAGTTGAGTTGTTGCCAGAGTTGACAGCGCTGAAAACTGTGCTGACAGGCCAAACTGAAAGTAAGTAGCTGCTGACAAAGTTATCAACATGAGTCGCTTACCTATTTTATGCAACAACAGAGCTCCTATATATGTATGTAGCTATTCTGAATACGTACCTATAAACAACACATATGGCAGTCTTGTTTAGCTTGCTATTGTAGTCGCATAAATAGTTTATATAATGTTTATATTTATTAGGTCAACATATCACATAGTGTTTAGTTACGCCACATGAGCTTAACTATTTCAGCATCTTACATAACTAAATTATTTAACACAAACGAATAATTTAGATCTGTATTTACATACAAAATGTATTTGACACGGCTAACCTAGTTTTGCAAAACATCTTCCCTGTTTTCTGCAGAACTATTCCCAACGCGAATCAAAAGCAGCCACGTCAACAATCTAAGCAAAAAGCTGAGTAAGATGTTGCCTGCCATTTGTTGTTAAGCCACAAACTGCATAACGCAATTAGAATACGGAAATCACACATAAAACCAATTTGTAACTTGAAGAGTAGTAGCTTCAGCTTGGTAAAATTTAAACCATTTTACATCAAATTTCCTGTCCCCGAAAACTGATAGAATTTTAATGCAACACGGAAATGCGCTCAACGAACCAAAGACCATTCGAAATCCATTTGCAAAAAGTTCTCTCATTTCCGCCAAGTGCACAGAACTCTCTCAGGTGGAGAAAGCGAGAGACTCCGAATGAGAAATATAAAAACAGGAAAGTGATACTGGCACAATGTGGAAACTCTCCATTGTCGTTTTTCTCATTTGTGTTGAACGTGCTTTAATCTAATTAAAAGGTTGTCAGCGAATGCAATACTAGCAACAAGTTAAGCACTACGACTTTCTGAGTCAGTGCCCACATTTAAAACTGAATGCTCTAAATTGGCCAAGAGCAAGAAGCTGAGCTGCCTTTTTTGTTACCAAAAGTGGTACTCTTCAAAAACAACTCTTGTCCTTTTGTCCTCTGACGGCTACCAAAAAAGCTGATAACACTTCTTTCATTGACAGGATTGACAGAAGTTGGTCTACTGCTTTGTAGCTGGTTTCTTACTTATAGCATTTTTGTTGTGTTTGAAATTTCAGTCACTTTGTGGTGCTTGGCAACTCTGGATCAGATTTGTAACTAAATATATTTAAATTGCATTTACGTGCTCTGGTTTCTCATTGCGTAAACTTGGCTCAAATCATGAATAAATAAATGTAATGCTTGAAGCATAATTCAATTACCAAGAGAGGGAATTCATGAAGTACGATCCCCCCATGACGTTATGTCTGTGTTTGTGTGTGTGTGTATGTGTGTGGGTGTGTGTGTGGGTGTGCGTGTGTGCGTATGTGCAGACTCCCTTTCACAAAGTCTCTCCTTTGGCACCGTTGTCAAGCATTTTAAAAATAAAAAGCTGCCAAAAATGTAGGCATCCAGTGATTTTATCCAAGCTGGGGACACTTTACAGGCACTTCATTGATGTTCATTGATTTTGTGTGAGTTATTTTTATAAAGGTATTTATTTCTTATTTATTTTATTTTTTACACAAAAACTCGCATGCCTGGCATCTTCTTTGTGTCGATGGGCGAGTAATTTATTGATTTGCTTGTCCTTGAGTATTTATGGCTCGGCATTTGCTGTGGAAAGTGTGTTACCAGGGACAGCAGGCTGCTGCTTTATTATTTGTATTTGTGCAGGGTAAATTGATAACTTTGGCTTAAGCTTAAGCAGGAAGTAAGATTATAAGTAAAGTAATATATAATTCCAAGTTTGTTCCAATGGTGCTGAAGAATAAATGCTTAATCTGTTCCAGCGATAATTAACTTATGTCTGCCATTATACCTATGTTGCCACTTTATTATTACATCTGAATTGTCGCTCCGAAGAATTGCCAAAAATTGTTCTCGACTGCACAGTCTCCACAGTCAATTGTCTGGGCAAAAGTTCCATAAATCACTCAGTGGACTCAACAGGTTGCCATTGGGGAGTCAGCTCCAATAGTCTGGCCATTTTTCAAGTGCCTGCATTCAATTAACAGTTGAATTTATTTATGGGGAAAACTCCAGACCCACAGCCCTCCCACCACACACACACACAATACACTCACCCACACACATATATATATATATATATGTATATATATTTGTATTAAGTATTTCACATTCAGTCGAAAATTCTTCGTATCAACTGCCAACTGCAATTAAAAGGCAATGAATTCTGCGCTGTGCTTCCATCTCTTTTTCTCCTCTCTCTCTCTCTCTCTCTCTCTCTATTTTAAAAAGCGAGGGCTTTTTGACTATAGTTTTGCCCCTAAATCAGTCGTGCATTTAAAGTTGAAAACGAAATTTGAGGTCGGAAGACAAGTAAAAATTATAGCCCGAAAATCGATATATCGGTGTATGGGCATAATTCGAAACTTCAAAATGCCATAACTTCGTCAAAACTCAACTTATCTTCAAAAGCGAAGGCTTTTTGATCATAGTTTTGCCCCTAAATCAATCGTGCATTTAAAGTTGAAAACGAAATTTGAGGTCGGAAGACAAGTAAAAATTATAGCCGAAAATCGATATATCGGTGTATGGGCATAGGTAGAAACTTCAAAATGCCATAACTTCGTCAAAACTCAACTGATTTTAAAAAGCGAAGGCTTTTTGATCATAGTTTTGCCCCTAAATCAATCGTGCATTTAAAGTTGAAAACGAAATTTGAGGTCGGAAGACAAGTAAAAATTATAGCCCGAAAATCGATATATCGGTGTATGGGCATAATTCGAAACTTCAAAATGCCATAACTTCGTCAAAACTCAACTTATCTTCAAAAGCGAAGGCTTTTTGATCATAGTTTTGCCCCTAAATCAATCGTGCATTTAAAGTTGAAAACGAAATTTGAGGTCGGAAGACAAGTAAAAATTATAGCCCGAAAATCGATATATCGGTGTATGGGCATAGGTAGAAACTTCAAAATGCCATAACTTCGTCAAAACTCAACTGATTTTAAAAAGCGAAGGCTTTTTGATCATAGTTTTGCCCCTAAATCAATCGTGCATTTAAAGTTGAAAACGAAATTTGAGGTCGGAAGACAAGTAAAAATTATAGCCCGAAAATCGATATATCGGTGTATGGGCATAGGTAGAAACTTCAAAATGCCATAACTTCGTCAAAACTCAACTGATTTTAAAAAGCGAGGGCTTTTTGATCATAGTTTTGCCCCTAAATCAATCGTGCATTTAAAGTTGAAAACGAAATTTGAGGTCGGAAGACAAGTAAAAATTATAGCCCGAAAATCGATATATCGGTGTATGGGCATAGGTAGAAACTTCAAAATGCCATAACTTCGTCAAAACTCAACTGATTTTAAAAAGCGAGGGCTTTTTGATCATAGTTTTGCCCCTAAATCAATCGTGAATTTAAAGTTGAAAATGTATTTTGAGGTCGGAAGACAAGTAAAAATTATAGCCCGAAAATCAATATATCGGTGTATGGGCATAATTCGAAACTTCAAAATGCCATAACTTCGTCAAAACTCAACTGATTTTAAAAAGCGAGGGCTTTTTGATCATAGTTTTGCCCCTAAATCAATCGTGCATTTAAAGTTGAAAACGAAATTTGAGGTCGGAAGACAAGTAAAAATTATAGCCCGAAAATCGATATATCGGTGTATGGGCATAGGTCGAAACTTCAAAATGCCATAACTTCGTCAAAACTCATCTGATTTTAAAAAGCGAGGGCTTTTTGATCATAGTTTTGCCCCTAAATCAATCGTGCATTTAAAGTTGAAAACGAAATTTGAGGTCGGAAGACAAGTAAAAATTATAGCCCGAAAATCGATATATCGGTGTATGGGCATAGGTCGAAACTTCAAAATGCCATAACTTCGTCAAAACTCAACTGATTTTAAAAAGCGAGGGCTTTTTGATCATAGTTTTGCCCCTAAATCAATCGTGCATTTAAAGTTGAAAACGAAATTTGAGGTCGGAAGACAAGTAAAAATTATAGCCCGAAAATCGATATATCGGTGTATGGGCATAGGTCGAAACTTCAAAATGCCATAACTTCGTCAAAACTCAACTGATTTTAAAAAGCGAGGGCTTTTTGATCATAGTTTTGCCCCTAAATCAATCGTACATTTAAAGTTGAAAACGAAATTTGAGGTCGGAAGACAAGTAAAAATTATAGCCCGAAAATCGATATATCGGTGTATGGGCATAGGTCGAAACTTCAAAATGCCATAACTTCGTCAAAACTCAACTTATCTTCAAAAGCGAAGGCTTTTTGATCATAGTTTTGCCCCTAAATCAATCGTGCATTTAAAGTTGAAAACGAAATTTGAGGTCGGAAGACAAGTAAAAATTATAGCCCGAAAATCGATATATCGGTGTATGGGCATAGGTCGAAACTTCAAAATGCCATAACTTCGTCAAAACTCAACTGATTTTAAAAAGCGAGGGCTTTTTGATCATAGTTTTGCCCCTAAATCAATCGTGCATTTAAAGTTGAAAACGAAATTTGAGGTCGGAAGACAAGTAAAAATTATAGCCCGAAAATCGATATATCGGTGTATGGGCATAGGTCGAAACTTCAAAATGCCATAACTTCGTCAAAACTCAACTTATCTTCAAAAGCGAAGGCTTTTTGATCATAGTTTTGCCCCTAAATCAATCGTACATTTAAAGTTGAAAACGTGATTTAAGGTCGGAGGGTGTGGGCGTTTCGGGGCCGGAGGCGTGGCTCTGGCGTCTGTTCGCGTATGGCATTCGCCTTAAATGTAAAACACTTAACTTAAATTGTGTTCAACAGCTGGAAATAAACGGCAGATGAATAAGGAAAAAAAAAGAAAAAAAGAATCTCCATCGCGCATTGCTTTAATTTTCGGCATTATTTTGCTGAGAGCCCTCCAATGGACCCCTCCAAATATATATTGTCTGCTCCTCAAAGTGATTATAATTTATCGATTCCATGGGCAACATCTGCCAGTGACTGTCTAAAAATAGTTTTGTGCATGTTTGATGTGCATTTCATACAATTTATTTAAATTTTCGACAAAAAACGGAATACCCATTCCACTTGGCCACAGCATCCACCCTTTTCAATCTATGGAGAACATTAGCCAAAGCTGCTGTCGCCCTTTTGGCAACACATTTCACATTTTTCATTATTTCCACATTTTATGACAAAGTGGAATTTGAAAATGTCTTCGTTTTGTTTTTGATTCTGCCGTCGACATGTACAAGAACAGCTGTCGCTGCCACGCCCCCGGACACCACCCACCTGGCAAGTTGGCCCACTGCAGCAGCTTGCTAATAAAATTATTAACGTGTAAATTCTTGCGACTTATTTAGCTGCCAATTAATAAATTTTATTTTTAGCAGCGAGTCGTTTTTCCTCTATTTATTTTCTTTTGTTATTTCACGGCATTCTTATGGATTTTGTTGGTAATTCCCAGACCCCCCATTCCGCCCCCTCGTCGCCTCAGAATATGTGTCGGGCATATTAATGAGCATTTGTTACACTTCTCGTCGAGAAATTTATGTGTCCAGGTTAAATTCTTGGGATTTCTGTGCCGCTTTATTTCGTTTGTTCATTTGTTAAATTAATTTATGTTCTTGTCCGGGAAATTTCTTACAAAATATTTGGTGACATAGCCAAACAATGAATGCGTTTAGATAGGAGGTCTTTATATATATTTTCAACCCTTTGATTTTCAAAAGTTTTAGCTTCTCTGTCACAAGTGGAAATTGCCCAAGAGCTATATATATTTATATATATTTATGTGGATAATATAAAATATTATTTAAATTTAGACTTTCTGCTATCCGCATGAAAGTTGTGTATGCCACTCCAATATTTAAAATGTTAAAGTAACTCATTGCTTAACCTGGTGATTTAGTACCTGCAACTAACTGTTGCACATATCTTTGCCACTGCTTTATCGTTTCACCTTAACTATTTTCAACTGCTCGTTCTATGTAACTTAGTGCCTTGCCCCATATTAACATGCCGGACACGTTGGCAGTTGAAAACTTCAATTTCCCAAAAATGCGATAGGGTGGTCATAAATATTGCAAGTAGCGACTCTTTCCCAACCCAGCCGGTCAGACACGCCCCCACATTAAACTTTGACCTATTTTGGCTCATTTTTTTTTGTATGTCTCATTTGCATAGCAGTCTGCGCTATAAAACCCTTTCGAAATAAATTAAAACCCAAATATAGCTAAATATTTAACTGGCATACATACGTGTGTGTAGCAGCGGAACACAAGACACTCAAATCCCCCAGCCCTAACCACAAATTCCCAGGGATGCAGCTCTCGACTATATCAGTCGTAACACAAAAACCAGAAACTAACAAAGAGCACTCTAATTGTTATATGTTTATCCGCACAGCAAACATGGCGAACACTGAACTATGAGCATGCCGCGTGACCTGCCCCAACCCTTAACTCCAACTCCACGCTCAAGTCGAGTCCTGGCGCCATTGTGTCCCAGTCCCTGGCTCGTCGTTGGCTTTAGCAAATTTTTAATGCTCGCCACTAGCTCCAAAATGTATTTCACTTCATTTTTTATGTTTGTGCGCCCCACGGCAGCCAACAAACAAAAAAAAAAATGCACATTCCCCGAACTTCTACCCCTAACCCGCGCGCAACCCTTGCTGCTTGGAAATGTATTGCCGTGGCGTCCAAGAAAAAAAGGTTTGCGTGCCAAATTATTGTGCCAGTGGCCCAAAGTTTTTTCTCACTGACTGACTTTTGGTGTTTTTTTTTGTTTTTCTTATTCTGTTGGCAGCAGCCAAAACGTAAAGTGCGTTGTACTCTGTTGTTAACTGTTTTTAAGGCTGGCAGTAAAAATCGATATATTCACTAGGCGTATGAGCAATATGACAAGGTTAGGGGCACCAAATGAGTATACCTCCTTTGGCTACAGTTACTTGTTTATTATGATTTATGTCATGCAGTTAAAGCAATTGTGAATTAAAGTTAAGCGAAATAAAATTAATAGTTAGTTTATCTGTGCTTAAAGTTCGCAGAATCTGAAGTTGCTGATTTCCAAAATTATTTGCAATTATTTTAGCTGAGCTGTCAACTTTAAAATAAATCAGTTTCTAGCAGTCTGCCAATGCTATTAGTTGAGATACTTAAGTATTAAATCGAGAAAAAAACGTGCAGCTTGAAAGCCGCCTGGGAAAACGGCAAACTCTGCGCACATGTGCCAAAGTCCAAGAACAAAATTATATTTCATTTTTTATGTGAACTGTTTTCTTCTTTAGATTTTTTTTTTTTTTGCACAGAAAATAAAAATAAATAAAAAAAAAACATGGCGCAAAATGCGGCAGCGCCTTTTCAAATGGCTTAATAAGCAGCCACGAGCCACAACAACCACAATAACAACAACAACAACCGCAACACGAGGAATATCTCTAGCTGTCTCGGAGTTGCAGACGCCGTGGCAGACGCGACAGATGCAGACAGACACCATATAGCTTGTAGCATGTAGCATGCAGCAGGCAACGAGCGGAGCAGACGCCATGCGGCAAAATAAAAACCCAAAAACGCTATAAAATAGACACACACAAAAACGCGAACTAGGTATTTAAAAATATATATCGTTCTCTCGGATCTGGCCGGAGTATGAGGGGTGGCCGAGTGGCCGGGGCCCGAAATAATGCGACAATTGCATTAAGTGCACAATGGATGGATGACCGACTAGCAGAGGAGGAGGGGCGTCTAAGAGCACTAAGAGGGGGGCACTGGCGACTGCCTGGCAAATGAAATATTTTATCTTTATATGCAGCTTGCAGTTTTTGGTCGTCTGCACTTACTTCGTTTGCTCCGCTTGTTATATTTTTTGTATTTGAAATGGGAAAGATGCTCAACTGGTTTTTATTGTGCCAGGTTATGGTCGAATAAAGTTTTACAGTTTTTCGCATATGTAAAGGGAAGCCAACGGCAAAGAAAAAAATGCTGGTAGCTGAAAGATAACGTGACAGCTTAAGTGAGAATTTGGCCATAGATTGAAAACTATAACTTGAATACGCTCCATATTAAGACAACAACAACACAGGCATGAAGCAAGTTATAGTCTTGTTGGCAAAGATAAGCATCCTTGCAAGATATGTGCAGTGAAATAATCGAATTATGATAATCTAACAATTTGTCAAACATTCGAACATGTCACATTGATGCCCACATAAAAGCTACACATGTATCTGATGATATATCAGTTAGATTATGGCTAAGCTTAGAACAAATTGAAAATATTTAGTGGATTAGGCTGACTTCAAGACATAAAACATGAAAGTTTTTTAGAAAACAATTCATAATCAAGAATTTACCTCAATTTAGTTTTTCAACAGTTTAAGTAGTTTTCCTATATTTGATTATATTATTTGAAATCTAAATCAGAAGCACAAATTATTGAAAGCATTCGACTCTGTGTGGAATGCGAGAGCATGCTTCACTCGAGCCACTCTGTGCAACACAATCGTGCATTTAGCTCTGCCAGACAAACTACATCCCCCTTCAGCAATATACACCCCTCGGCTGACCAGTTGAACCGATCTAAGCCAAATTGTGAGTGTGCCCCAGTCTGTGGATGTCGATGTGGATGTGTCTGTTTCTGTGTTGTGTCGTTGCTTGCCAACAATTGCATTAATTATGCGTGCGGCTACATTTGCGGCAAAGGCTTTTGTCAAATTGCCACAGTGGAGGCACTTGAAAGTTTTGCCAGACACTCAATTATGTGGTCTACGCCAAATGGAGGCGGACAAACTGCGAGGCACGGATGAGGAACTGCTGCTGCTGCTGGTGGTGGCTGGTGACAGCGACGACACCAACAATTCATCTTCGACGGCATCTTCGGCTGAGAAATCTCAGTGGAAGGGAGGTACATATATACATATATACATATATATATAATTTGTGCGTGCCGCACTTCAATAGCGAGTTTTGGGGGGAATCGAAATCGGGGCAAGAAATCTGCTGCATTGTCTGGGCTCCATGTCGACGACGACGACAGCGTTGCCGTTGCCGTTGCCGTTTTCTGTTTGCCTATCCAATAACTGGGAACTGTGACCTGGGAGCTGAGAACTGAGAGCTGTGAGGCAGGCGAGCCAAATGCTAATCTTGATAAAAATAAACGCACTCGGGCACGTTGAGGTGGAAAAGTTGGCGCGTCTCACGTTTTTCGTCGCATTTTCAATTTGCCTGGCATTTGCCTGGCCATTGTCAGCAGCAGCCCCCCTTCATGCCACCCGATTTCCCCGTTCCATCGGTGAGACCCTTGCTAAGTGAATATTAATATTGACTTTTTGCCTGTTTGCTAGCGCATAGTTTGCAAAGTTTTTCACCTTTGATTGCTTCGCTTCCTCGCTTTTCCGACAACCTGAACCTGAACCTCAATCCGAACCCTGACCTCGCCCGCTTACCATTTGTGGCCCTAAAGCCAACGCGTTGTCTTTGCCCCTCTGCCCCGCCTCTCCTTCCCCGACACCACCCTGCATCCACTACATGAGCACTCATTCCCAGATTTTGCCTGCTTTTAAATTTATGTGCAAAAGTTTTATGCGTGGCGAGAGGATCCTGAAATGGTAGCTGTTGCGGCTGCTGCAGCTTCTGCTATGGATTTTTACCAGGTGGAGGTGCTTTCCTATTATCAGCATTTGATGCCAGTTTCCCTCTCGGCATTTGCTATTATTTTCCATTTTTATGGCATTTAACTTGAGCGAAATGTTCCCAGCTTTCCACTTATACACACACCTAGGTCCTCTAAGTGTGTTCGCACTTCAGACAGTCCACAAGTCAGACAGTCAGAAAGTCAGAAAGTCAGATTCAGTTACTCTCAGAGTCACGCTCGTATTAAAATAAATTGTGGAAAAATAGGCAAACAATGTCAATATAATTAAACGGAGCTTATAAAAACTGAAACGAAAACAAGCTTGGGATGCGAGTAGAGTGTAATGTGAAGTTACAACATTCTTGATTGGATTTCTTTCGGTTAAGGTGTGCAGTCATAAAGTTAATGGATGAAGTATTCACTGGGGTGGGAACAATGTGTAAAATTGAAAAAATGTTTTCAATAAATTGAGCTTACTTGAAGCATGCGATGGAAGCGTTCTGTGCTCTGGAATAAGTGAATTTGCTGAATCAATCAATTGAGTAATCCTGCTGAAAACAAGGTCTCGTTAGGATATGAAAAATATGCCACTTCCAACCCAAACAAACCGTTTTCTTTGGTGCTAAATAAATCTGTTTTAACATTAAAATAATATGTAACTTACTCATCTTGCAACTGTGCTATTAAGTTTCATTTTGTCATCTCTGCTCAATTATGGCATAAGAACCTAAGAACATAAGAACTCTTTCATTTACAGCACAAATACTCCCTCTCTCTCTCTCTCTCTCTCTCTCTCTCTTGCTATCTCACTCTCTCTGCTTGCGCACATGTTCAGATTGCGTACACATTTAAGCTCCTTATAAGCCTATTAAGATGCAACTTCGATGACGTTGGCCTCACTAAAACTGCCATGGAGTGAAAAGTGGGCGCCAAAAGTGTAACAGCAACAACATCAATAACATGAACAATAACAACAACAAACATTTTCCAACTTGTTGGCCTTTGACAGAGCACCCACCAATTCGGATGGGGCAGTCACTTTTTAACTACCCCAACCCACCCCGTCCTTCTTCGCTGCTGCTGCAGCAACCGCAAGCGACATCGTGCTATCAAAATATTTGTAACAATGAAATCATATTTGTGGGCCTTGGTCGTGCCACGACCCCACTTAGAGTAGAGTCGAGAGAACCTACATACCCTTTGAGCGCATACTTGATGGAGAGTATAAAAAGCAAATAGGGGCCAGAAGGGGGAGTTGGTGGGGCACAGGACTGAGACTCGAGTATAGTCAAGTGAGGCTGGCGTGCGAAAGTTTATTAAAAAGTTTGTGTGCCTTTTGCTATATTATTTTCGCAAACAATCAAGCACACACTCTCACCGTACACATACACACACACACACGCTCACACACACACAAGCGTATACAAAGTTACAAAAGCAACAGGAGCAAAAACACCAACAAAACCAACAACAACAATGGCCATGTGAAACTTAATAATTCACACGGGAGTGCATTTTTCACAATTTTCACTTTTTTTTGTGCGTTGCTGCTGCCAAAGCGAAAGCTAGGAAGCAAGGGTTGGGGTTGGGATTGAGGTTGGAGTTTGGAGTTTGACAAGCGAGCTGGGTGTGCGAGCAAGGGATGGCGGGTGTTCAGGGTGCGATTGGTTGGTTAGTTAACTCGGCTTGTTTTTTTACTCTCACCAATTTTATTGAAGCGTAAAATATGATCCAAGACCAGGCGACCAAAACTGTAAAGGCGGCCGACAAAAGTGTGTGTGAGAGAGAGTGAGGAGAAGGAGAGCGAGAGAGATAGAGAGAGAGAGAGAGTGTGTGCAGTTTGTAGATTGTGGGTGGAGAGCTTTCAACTTTTGTTGACAGGACGAAACCTCAAAGTTTGCGCTATTCTTTTATTATTTGTTTTACAGCTAGTTAAGAGCATTGTTCAAATTGCTGGCGTGTGCACTAGGGAAAGAGCTTAAGAGGTTAGCGGATAGAGGTGGTGTTGTGAGGCTGTGTGTGTGTGTGTGTGTGTAGAGCTGGTTGTGTGGTGATTGCGGAAGGTCTTCTCTTTGTTTGCGCATGCCATATGCAAATCGCAGGATAAGAGACAGGCAGGCAGACAGACAAGCCGACAAACCTTCGGAATTTCCAAACAGTTAAAATGGCACAAGATTTGCTTGTAATTTGTTAATTACTTAATTGAGTGTTGGCCAAAGGGCACATATTTGACTTAAATCGTATGCAGGCTCAAAGGATTTGACAGTGGCTTAGTGTGTGTGTGCGTGTGTGTGTATATATAAGCATGTGTGTGCAAATATCTCAGTCGTTTGACAGGGTTTGGCAAGATTTTGCATTGCCTAAACTTTGTCAGAACCCAAGCGATTTGTTAAGACAAGTGCTCTTTAATTAAGTGTTGTACTCTAGAGTAATACTACATTTAAATTTGATCACTCCAAATTAGTAGATATTGAGATTTTAAGCTGAGCCTAAAAGCTCGCACTAGATATTGAGAGAATCCAAATCACTTTCGAATTCAGCGCCCACAAGTATGCTACACTTTTTTAAAAGTTACATATAAACATGCTATAAACACATTTTTGAGTATTTTGTCAGTTCTGGCCAAAGGAAGAAGACAAATTCGCCGCTCACTTAAAAATTAATTATAATAATTCCCAAATTAAATTAGAAAAAATTAATGCCACAGGTACTTGGCAATCGGATTGTATCAAGTATTTAAAACAGGCAGTCCATTTATTTTTTTTTTCAGGTGTATAATTTATACAAAAAAATAAAACTTTTTCGACTGCTGGCAGTTTATTTAACACGCTCCGTTTTTTAGAGACACGCCGCAAGATTTATGCGCATAAGTTGCTCGCTAATATTTCATAAAAGTCGAGACCAAACTGAGAACTCAGTGCAAAAGTCAAAACTCGTTGGCCGATGAAAAGTGCTGACAACTCGCATAGAAAGTTGCTGACTTTCCAGACGGCTAGGACGGTGAGTTAAGTAGGGAAATGAAAACGCTATTGAGTTGGCTCCGCTGCAGTTTATGGTTTTAGATGCAGAGAGCCAACTAAAACCGACGCTTGTCGGCAGTTTCTCCATCCGAAAAGTTTTGCATAATGCACTGTAATAGTAGCTCCTATTGGGGATCATGAGAAGCAGTTGAATATTTAAAGAGCATTTCCAATGCTTAATTTAAATCATAATTTGAATCAAATGTGAGAGTTAACGCAGCTATTTATAAGTATCATATAACAAGTCATAGTTAAGTAATCTTAATTCTACAAATAATTTTACTTGCTTTCTTTTGTTTTTAGAACCCTGTAAGCAATGACATCCAACAACTGGTGATATTGCCACCATCACCACAAGCACCTCAAATCAACCGCAAATAACTAAACAACTCTAACAGCAACATCAATAAGGATAACACGCAGCCGGCAAGGCTCACTAAGGATCCAACAAAATGGCAAACGACACACATAACAACTATAACAACAACAGCAACAATAACAACAAGAACAGCAACACTAACAACCAACACACAAAGTGGCGACAGGATGGCAAACCTCCTGCTCTGGCACCCTGGCCATCAGAGATGTCCTCGCTGCTGTTGCATGTACTCCTGCTGCTGCTGCTGTTGGTGCTGCCTGGTGGCACAGACGCCTTCTGCCCCTCAAAGTGTCAGTGTTTGGGCGGTGATGCGAACAGTCGTGCCCTGTGCATCGATGCGGCACTGGAGGATGTCCCCATCCAGCTGAATCCGGAGACAAAGTACATTAATCTGACACTGAATCGCATACGCAATCTGGAGTTCACGCTGCCTTTCTACATGAAGCTGGAAGTGCTCGATCTCTCGCAGAACATCATCGAGACGCTCGGCTCCAAGAACTTCGAGTATCAAACGGAGTTGCGCACTCTAAATTTGAGCAGGAATTTGGTGAGTGCGTTGCACAAGCACGCCTTCAAGGGACTCACAAATCTGCTGCTGCTCGACTTGAGCTACAATCGCATTGAGACAGTGCATCCAACGGCTCTAGGAGATCTGGCTGCGCTCGTCGAGCTGGACTTGACCAACAACAATATTGTGAGTCTCGAGGATAACTGTTTCAAGGGCATGTCAGCGCTGGAGGTGCTCGTGTTCCGCAACAATCGTCTCCTAGATGTGCCCGCCAGCAATCTGTGGCACTTGCATTCTCTGAAGAGTCTAGACATGTCCGATAATCTTGTTGAGTTCGTGCGCAACGATAGCTTCGAGGGCCTAAAGGAGCTTCTGGCATTGAGTGTGCGTGGCAACGTGATGAGCGAACTGGATGTGGGCGCCTTCGAAGGACTCATCTCGCTGAAACATTTGGATCTATCGGATAACAATTTGACGGTGAGTGAGTCTGTCGACCATAGAACACCACATCTCGTACACTTGTTAGATAAAATAATTTAGCATGAAACTGCGACTAGAAGCACACACAACTGCTAAAATATTGCGGCAGCCTTTTAGGCTCTGCCACACAAAACAGAACATATACACACGGGAAGTTGCACACACACACACACACACGCACACCCATAAATCAGACACTTTGCTGTGTTGCCTGCGTCGTTGTAGTAAATCCTGTGACCAACACTTTGCAAAGCGGATTGCAGCTGCCCTTGTCCTGTCCGGTCCTATCCTGTATTGTCCTGGCCGACAGCTTAAGTTCGTCCTTCCTGCGCTGCCGTTTGCATACACAGAATTAATAACCATAACTTGTTGTTGTTGTTGCCACCGTGCGAGTGTGCTTAGTACTCCACCCACTCACACAAACACACACACACACACACATACACACACACACACACAAACGAGCACACACTCGTATATAAAGTGCGTCCTTTTGGCCATGTCCTTTGCTATTTATGCATGCAAACATGTCCGTACCGTGCTGATTTCTGTTGCGTGTACACTTTGCCTTTGCTTAGGCCCCACAGTTATTCGTCGACATTATGCGTTCGTTAAATGCTGCCGCTGTCTTCACATTGCTCCCTACACCATCCTTTCTCGGTGGCAAGCGCTTTAAGTTTACTGTCCTTGCCACTCAGCAGCTTTAAAGCCATTTAAAGTTTACGACCAGACTCTCGAGCATACTTGTGCGAAAAAGCGTTTGATGCATGCCACATGCTATGCAACTTTAAAGAAGGCTGAACACTCGCTCGACTGGAAGAGATTGAGTTGGTCTTCTTTATGTTTGATGTGGGGAATGAATTTTTAAAAAGAGTTTTTGCCAAAATCGCCAGGCTGAATAAAGTAAATTCTTCACAAGACATGAATGCAACGGTAAACCTTATACAATTTATGTATATTGAGTAAATGTATACATATTATTGATTGAGATTCTAAGAACTCTTAAAACCCTTTAAATCACTTTACTGATGCGTTGACTAAGTTCAACAAATTAATTATATGCAATTTTAGTAATTAACCATCTAATAGTAACGTAAATTCTAGCTATCCAAATGAAATCAATCTATATTTTAGTAAAATTTCATAGCAGTATAACAATTATATATATGTATATATGAATGTATATATATATATTTTATACATACATATATAATTATATCATAAACGCATCTCACCTAAAACTCGTCCGTCAATCAGAAAACTCGATTCAGTTAACAGATCAAAATCATGCAAAACTTTTCAAAGAAAATGTGTACAAAGCTCTTTGCTCTTCCTGCTGCAACAAGGGGTACTTTATAGTTTTCTTCTTATAAGATTAGTTAGTTGCTCTGCTTACTAAGTAGGATGATGCACAGATAGATGGACAGACATAATCATGCTAATGTCTCTGTCCATAATGGAGCATAACTAAGCAGATGGAGCCAACAAAATTTCATACATGGCCATAGAGTAAAATACATAATAGGAGCCGGAAGGAACCTCTGCTTAGAGCTGCATTATAACAATTGTCTGCGCTGAAGATAACAACAAAGGAACAGCTGGAGTAGAAGAAGGGGCGATGGAATGCAGTTTGGCAAATGCCAAAACATGCTGCAACGGTTAAAACAAAGTCGCCGTGCAGCAGGCAGCAGGCAGCAACCTCATGATAAGCAGCTCCAAAAAGCAGTCAGCTATGTTTTTTCCATAGCTCCCTGAAGGTGGTAGAAGGCCAGGGGGAAGGAGGCAGCAGGAGCAGGACATAGAGTTGCATGCCGTTGCATAGTTTGCTGCACATGGCCATAGCTGTGTTAGTTGTAGTAGTAGTAGTAGTTGTACTAGTAGTAGTAGTAGTAGTAGAGTGCTCACGACCAGTGACCATATATTTCAACTGTAAAATGCCAAAAGGTATTTTAAGTAGTTTCGAACTGATTCCAAGCGCCATAAATTCCTCAGTCGGTTGCCGTTGACTACGCGCACCTTCACATCTGCTTAGCCGTCTCTGGCATGGCTGGCATGGCTTGGCTTAGCTTGGGTTGGGTTGGGTTGGGTTGGGTTGGGTTGGTCGAGGCATGTGCTTAGTGCTCAGTGCTCTGTGCTCAGTAGTCCCTTTTATCCTTTTATCCCTTTTTAACGACCATAAATATATCTATGTGTGCCTGCATGCAGGCCAGACAGGTAGCTAGACGTGGATACTGCACAGGTGCGCAATGCATTCGTCAGCCTGTTTTATTTCCAAAGCTCTGTTGCCGGTTTACATAAGATAACAACAAGTACAGCAACAACTCCTGTGATTACATGCTGCATAAAAATGCATTCAGCTATGCAGTGAGTACCCTTTACACGCTACTCGGCACTCAGTAACCCATCTTCCACCCATGTTTGGTATTCACTTTTGAGCACGGTTTCTCTTCCGCTCCCCACAAAAGTACCTCGAAGACCTTAAATTGATGTCTTGCCAATTTTATGGCGATATGTCAACGTTCACACACACACACACTAGAGGTGAATGTGCCTCTGAAATGTGGGCAATAATTGATGTATAAAAAATTAACTTGTTATCAAGCATACTTTGAGAACATAAAACATTCAATACGTGGGCAAATTGACGTTAGCTATTTCGTTAGTCAATTTCAATTCAATATTCATGCTCCAAATTTCGAAAGGACATGTTTCAGAAATATTTGAAAATTCATGTAAGTTTCAATTGGGATAAGATATTAAATTGAATGAGTTAAAACCGT
Source organism: Drosophila nr. perissopoda 5 BK-2023a (assembly GCA_035044105.1). NCBI lineage: Eukaryota > Metazoa > Arthropoda > Insecta > Diptera > Drosophilidae > Drosophila > Drosophila nr. perissopoda 5 BK-2023a. Next base: position 1,614,850 of record JAWNMK010000639.1, on the reverse strand, counting down.
TAGAACTAAAAACAAATCGCAGGACTTATTTTATTTCTTATATGTACCTAAATGTCGCATTTTGATATAATAATAACAAACGATTTAGTGCGCTTTCATTTCATTTCACAAAAATGCATTTTTGTTGAATAAATCAATGCGAATGTTTGTTATTTCATAAGTCTCAAAATTTAAATAACAACAAATTGTGCACAAATTACTTATGCGGAATATTACGTATTCCAAATTAAACAAAAATACATATTCCTTTGAGTGTGTACATTTGTGTTTGTGTTTGTGGTTTTGTGTTTTATTTTCGATTTGTTGTGCTTTTAGTTTTGAATTATGAATTTGCATTTTATTTTTTGCATAACTATGATTTTATCCTGCATGGATGCCGAATAATTGCAATAGAAACACAAGTGCAGAAATGGGAGTTTCTGAATTGATATACAATTTGTTTTGCTCTGCCCGATTTTACTATTTGCATTTGCTCGGTTACATAAACACATATTTTGCAGTGATTTTTATTGATATACTCTGTTCATTAAAGTGAAAAATAGTTGAGCATATTAAGAGCTTGCAATCTTGTCTGCATGTTGGAAAAACTCTATATTTATCCCAAATGAAGCACTTAAATTCAGCTTTGGCAAACAACAGACAACCGAAAACTGCCAGACGAATCTTAGTTTCTTTGATTTATTTTCATTTTATGTTTATTTCAGATGAATGCTTTTCGTTTTGGTAACAGCTTGAAAAAACTCGATTGTATTTTTAAAAATTCTTTAAGCTTGGCAACTGAGTATGTCAATAATATTTCTTAGATATAAATGTGCATGCAGAGTACATAAAATATTAAAATGCAGTCGAGAATTGAAAACAGACTGAAAGCCCTTTGAAGACTACAGCTTAATTTTCTTTTCGGATTCCGCTTACATTTCTCCACACTCGTTTCATATTTCTCAAAGTTCAAACGAGTTCATTGCTTGACCCAGTAAATTATCCATACCAAATGGGATCGAAATTACCAAGCCCGATGGCAACCATAAAGTCAAAGGGAAGTGCAAAAGAAAAAAAATGTAAATTAATTTGAGAAATCAAAGTCAATATAATTTCGCTTTCTTTTCTGCCACTCGTGGCTGTGGCTGTACCTTCCTGCCTGCCCCCTGCCCTTCAACCCCTTATCAGCTCTCGCCTTTTACCACATCAATTTCATCGCTTCAAGCTTTTCCGCTGCTCTCGCTGAACGAATTGACCAAGGGAGCGGCTGCCCCTCACACCGCACTTGCCCTCTATAAGTCCAAGTCTATTTTAATTAGTCAAGCGCTCCACGCCGCCCCTCGCTTGAGTACAGCACAAACATTCAGTCCGGCGAAGGGTTTAAATGTAAACTGAAAAATGCCATTAGGTTAAACAATTACAGCGCTTGGCCTACATTGCGTATGCGTAATGCTTTTAATTTCTCTTTATTATTTCGCATTTTTTTCGTTGCTGTTTGCCTTATGAGTTTGGCAGCTATTAAATAACCACGCAACTCCCGTTGGCCACGCAGTTCATTACGTTATCGCAGTTGCTTTTCGTGTCCGGACATTTGGCACGTAGCTTCCGACACGACAACAGCAGCTAAGGGTAGAACGGGTGGCAACGTGGCAAGATGGCAAGGTGGCAAGGTGGCAGGCAAATAACACAACTACACTCTTATTAAGAACAGGCAAAAGCTTTTGGCCTTGCCAGGAAAACCTTTTGCCTCACGCTCGAGACTTCACACAGCTCTTGTTACTCGGGTTGTTCTTGTTGTTGTTTGTCCTTAACAAATTGTTTCAAGATTGATTGTATGGCCAACACACACACACACACGCGTACGGCGAATATGGCGATTTGGTCAGACATTGGCAAAATGGCGCTCGGATATACATGACGTACATGACGTTTCCGTTTCCGCTGCCGCCGCCAAATGCTGCAATTTCACATTTTATTGTTGAATAACACTAAAAACTGCATCCTTGCAACATTTCAAATGCCAGCGCTTTTAGAAATAAAGCGAGTCGTGTTAAAGGGATAAATGGGCTATAGGAGTAGGGGAGTGGGGAGGTGAGTTTGGAGTGCCAGCTTACTGGCAACTATCAAGTGCAGCCGCAAAACGCTTCTAAAGTTGAGTGGATGGCATTAACATTTTATAAGCCACCCTCCCCCCAACTGCTATAAAACTTGTCCCCCACTATGTTTAAACGCTTGAAAATGAATGATTTTCCCTCTCATTCTCATTCGCTCTCTATTTCGTTCTTTATCTTTGCAGATGGTGCCCACGCAGCAGCTCTCGAAACTTTCAAATCTCACTTATTTGAACTTGGGCGGCAATCGCTTTGCCCACTTGCCCGCTGTGGCATTTTTAAACTTGTTTCATTTGCGCGAGTTGCATTTGAGCCGCCTCGACTATTTGCAGCGCATCGATTCCAGGTAAGTTTTCCATCCTACCGAGTGAAAGTTCACTATCCAAGCAAAGTTACACAGACAGTACTTAACGAATATATATATATATCTATATATATATATATATATATGTATTTGAGTTGCTTTTTGGGTAGGATAACTGGGTCAGTGCAGTGACATGTGAAATGTAAACACTGCTAATAGTATTTGCTGAGCAGCTGCAAACTAGACAACAAGCGAACACTTTCCTCTCAAAGCGAAAGTAATTCTGATTAACACTAAAAACTGAGTCACATTTAAATAAACTGACAACTTTAAGGAACCCTTAGCCTTTGCAATCGATTTAAGAAAGACTTAAAGATTTTCTTGCCATTCAAGACTTGTTACTATTAATTATGGATGCACTTCTTAGCACTTACTTGTTTCGCCCGCTTCTGTTTACTTGAGTTTATCACCTTTATGCATATTTATTGCAGTAAATAAAATAAAGGATTCTCATTAGTATCATCTGTCCTGAAAATAACCCTTGAGAAATCAATTATTTATACACGTTCGCTTTCTCTTCATTCTGCTGCCTTAATAGTTTCATCTATGAGGACGCCTTAAAGTAGGCATCGCCCTGCCATTGCTAATCTTCTGGCCGGATGAACAGATCCAAACTCATCGCTTCCAATACAATTTGTAATCGCTTTATGCTCATGAGCATCTCGGCAAACGATGCCCCTAAGCGTTTACCCTCTGCTCCTCAAGCGTAGACAGCAAGCTATTTATGCAATTCACTTTCACACACTTGCACGTGACCTCCACCCGTCCACACACACACACACACACACACACATCAAATACACACAGAGAGTCACTTAAACATGCCTCAGCTACAAATCATTATTACTCAATGCAATCAATCATGTCTAATACGCTTTGGTAATAAGATGCCACCGCACACACACATACATACATATGTATACACACCCACACACACTGACACACAATCAGAAAGCCAAATTGGCGTTCCAAATTTCCTCCCAGCTCTGAGGCAGACAGTGAAATGCTTGAGCTCAATTCGAGCATATGTTAATTCAATAATTCCAGGCAATTTTCATATCAAATCATCATTGAACGGGCCTCCGTCTGTGGCAAAGTCTCGACTTGGTTGTCAATCAACCCTCACCATCCCCCCCTCTCATTCCTCTGCTCTCCTCTCATCTGCTGTGCAACAACATTAACATGACTTATATGCGAAACGTTTGGACAAGCTTGAGTCATGTAAATGGATCCACAGCTGAAGAGAGCTACCATTAAATCAGTTTAATTTTGCAATTTCGTTTGATTCTCTTGTCTGAGCCATGCCAGACCAGTAAGTCCTACTCCGAACCACCTCCCAAACTACCATCCCCTCCCCCCCCCCCCCTCCCATGGTCCTTGCCAATTGTAATTGCTTTTGCTTTTGTTTGGTTTTGTTTGATTTCAGTTTCAGTCTTGTTGCAAACTTTTCCCTTACCATTGTTCGCTGGCTGACAAATTGTTGCTTAACTCAAATTTACATGCCACTCACACTAACACACGCAAAAACACACACAGGCACAGACAGACACGCACAGACACACATGTGTCCTCATTTGCAAACTAAATTTTGCGTTTGTCTTCGCTGGTTTCCTTTCCTTTTTTTGGTGTTTTTGGAAAGCGTCGACAAATCTTTGCCATTGCCACAAAATCTTTATGCTAATATAGCCCAAAATTTGAATTTTCTTCCCTTTTTTTTGACGCATTTTCAGGGAATTTGAATTGTTATGGGGTGCATGTCAGAGCGGGTGGCAAGACTGTGGAGCACATTGTTGCACACTCAACGCGTTGTACGAAGCTCGATTAAATTGGTTAAAATTTGTAACTGAATGTTAATATATATGCCTATAGAATTTGCTAAGTGTGTGGTAGGTATTTGTGTGTGTGTGTGGAATACATTTTGATCTACGTTTTAATTAATTTGTCAATCAAGTTCACTTTATTCACATTCTAAAGCCAATTCTTAGTCACATATCTGTTGCAAGCACATAGCTCAACTTCATTCTCATTTCCGTTTTGATTGATTATAAATTTGGCAGGAAATTATATTTCGCAAACTTAAAACTGAACTCTATGGTATAAAGTTGTCTGCTGTCGACAGAGCCAAAATGGGTTTCAGGCAAATTGTCAGACACCCTTTTCAGAAAAAAAGAAAATGTAAAGGAAAAGTAAAAGTAAACGGAAATAGCGCAACATTTTAAAGTTTGGAGGGGCGCTGTTACATTAAAGGGCGAGACACATGCCACAGCACAGTTGCGGTGGTGAGGACACATGTATGTAAATATTTATGCAAATGCGTTAATGGAAACACACCCCTCCCCCTCCAACAAACCTGTACGCAGCCAGGGGAATTGGGAAGGTGGGGGGCGACGTGCGACGATGGCGACATGTTGATAACAAAGTTTATGGCAGATACATTTCGCAAACTGTGCGACACACATGTGTTTCGGCTCTGCTGGCTGCCTCATTATAAAAACCTTACACCTAAACAATCAGTGGCGCTCAAGCAAAATTCATTAGGCTGTGGCACGTACCTCCCCCTAGAAGCAAACAAGCCTCCCTTGCCAAACGCTTGCAACACTTGAGCATATCAAAGGGAATATTAAGTGAACATTTTTACACCGAATGGAAGCTGTGACTGTCTATCTGACTGTCTGTCTGCCTGTTTATCTGTCCTGTCTATCCCTCTGGCAGCCACCTGGGTGTGTATGACTTAATAGCTAAAAGTCATTCGCTACATTAACATTTGGTCCTGCCATAAAAGGGGATGTATAACCCAAAAGGTGTTGGCCAGCTCGTTTGCACGGCTTGCCATTGCGGATGCCAAAATTGAAACTAATTGTTTTAAAATTTATGCACTTTGTGCGAGATGAACACGAACTGACTTCATTTTTCTCCACCCTCCCTCGCTTGAAGTGTGGATGAGCTGAAATGTGATTCGAATTACGCCTGCCGGGGTATTATGCAAACAGGCGACATTTGTTTTGCGGCTGCTTTGGGGTTGTAATATCTCATATAGAAACCGGGTTGCCTGGCAGCTTATCTCGCTACTTACAGTGGCGGCCTGTTTGTCTGGCTATTTCTGTTGTTCCTAGTTGAATTATGAAGGAACAACAGGAATTTGCAGTAGAGTTTGATTTGGTGTGTAATGGTCTGGAATTCAATGATTTTCAGAATGAATTGGGGTGTTATTTGAGGAATATAATAAATAACTGCTCAGAATGCTAAGCAACCATTAAAAGTATAAGCGAATAAATACTTTTTTTAATTTGCATATGGCCGGATGAAGCTGGGGAATGGAATATATTACATATTCATACATTTATTACATACATATTACAAATGGTTATATTATATTACATATTCATACATTCACACAATGTTACATATTACATATAGTAATTCCGAACAGAAATTGATATTTTTTTATTAAACCTTGACTTTTCGATTATTTAAAGCACGCCTGCTGGCAGCTTATCGGTCTGCTTAAATCTAATTATATCAAAATATTATTATTATTAGATGTGAACAACTACTACTACAACTGTTTATTATTTTATTATTCAAAGTGTTTTTTTTTTTTGGAATTTGTGTTGTGCAAAGGTAAGTTGGAATGGAATTTCGCAGATTATGAAACAGAAAATTTAATTAAGCTAATTTGGAAAAAATATGAAAAATGTATAATATTTCTGTAGGTATGCAAAATGGTCTCGCATTTGTTGCTGGGCTTGGGGAAATCAAGGAAAACCCCAATCAGACATCAAAAATATAAATTTAGACCACCGGAAAAATGCCATTGCTTGCAATGCCACACTGGTTGCTTTTGTTCCGGGACATGCGTATGTAGCCATTTTCACCAAAGCACTTGCCCCAGGAGTTCTTCACCAGCCAGAAGTCGCCGTAGCGTTTATCTTTACCGTAGCCGACCACCAGAACTGCATGAGAACTGTCACTTTTACAAAAGGGATCATCGAAAACGCCTCCATTATATTTGTAAAATTTTTCGCTAACTGTGATGGTAACTGAAATCGGACCTATGTTTGCAACGGCAGCAGCAAGGCTCGCTTCATCGTCCTTTTTTGTCCCGTTTATGCTTTTGACAGTGGCGCCAATGTTCTTCGGATTAAAACGACAGGCGTTACTGTCAGTTGCTTCATAAGGATAGGAACTCTCGGTATTAATCCCTTTATTTGAGCGCACATATTCGAGAGCTTTTATTGGCCATCCACCAGCACAACCTTTATTTATAAGTGAGCAATCCACCAAATTCTGTTCGGATAGTGCCACCAATTTTTTTGTCTTCAAGAACTGCTGACCCTCCAAGGCGCCTACAGCCGAAAATGCCCAGCAAGAACCACACACAAACTGATTCTTCACATCAGTAACAGCGCCCTTAAGCACCCAGTCAATTTCTTCAGGGATTTTCAAACTTTCAGGTGCCTCATATATACTATCGATACCGGGTGCAACATCTGTTATATTGTGGCTTCCCAGCATCACGCTTTCAACTTCTTTTGATGACATATCTGTGAACTGATTCACGCCCATCTCGTAAGTCTCCTCTCCAGCGTCATAGCGTTTATTGTGTGTGTCAATCGTCTTCTTGTGATCGTAAAATATCAATTTACGCATCAGCTCCTCACCTTCACTGTCATAGTGCTTTTCGTACTCTACTTTATAGGCATCCCATTCCTTTTGAAACACGTTTGAGAAGGAAACAGCCTGAACGTATCCGATAAATGCCAGAAGTGCGACTACAGCCCTCATGTTTAATTGCAGTGGGTATTAAACAACAACTGATTAATGTGGACATAAATGCGCTTCTTTTTATAGTGTCCCAATGAGTCAAATATTAAACAGTTCGCTTATCACTTTACCCCATTGATAGTAAATGTAATTGTAAAGATTACTCAAATAAGACAACTAATTGATAAGCTGAGTAGATTTCACTGTCTGCGACCCTCCGGTCAAATTGGGTAGTCGTTATCGACCCTAAGCAGGTCAATTTGTAGGTGTAGTAGAAATAAACAAACAAAGCTTAAGTCGAGGCAAGAACACACTCCACCACCCCCTCGCTCTTGGCCCATGTGGCAACAGCAGCTGCCACTGTTGCAGCTCACAAAAGAACGCAATGCATAATTTCATGTTTATAAGCATATTTTTGTGAATGAGAGCGCAGAGTGCCAAGTAAAAAACGCAACAACAAACACATAATAACAACATCTGCAGCTGCAAAATGAAAGCAGGAAGAAATTACGGAAACAGGAAAACATAAACATGCTGTTGCCTGCCTAACTGCCATGCCTACCCCCTAGATCCGTGCCACCCGCTGTTGCGCCCACACTCAGAGGCAACCCGGCAATTCTTTCATAAATTATGAGCCTGGCAATATTTCAAGGCAGCCTCGTGAATAGCTATTATGCGTGTGTTTATACTCACTTCTTCTCCTTCCCCTGTATGCGCAAAGACTATTTGCATTCTTTGCCGGGACAAGCAAAATAAAACGAGCTCCAAAGTAGTCCGAGTCTAAGCCAGTATATTTATGCATATGCATGCAAGCCTTCCAAGGAGGGGAGGTTCGCACACTCGCTCGCCTGGTAATTGCCGTCGTTCACTGCATTGCACTTGAATTTCAAGACAATTATAAATTATGCAGGCAGCAACAGGCAAAAACAGACACCAGAAACAAACCAAGCTAACCAAGCAGTCTCAAGAAATGTACTAGACTATTTTAGATAATTGCACATCATTTTATTTACTAAGATATAACCTTACAAAATGTTAATATTTAAGATTCTTCTCATTTTACTAAGTAATATAAAATAAACAAACAGTTTTCGGCTTTGGATTATTTACAAAACTGCAACGAATAACAAATGAATTCAGTAAATTCCCTGTTAGCATTATCTTAAAGTTATTTTCTATATACATATTTTAACCATCCCTTAATGTTCTGCGCTTGTCATTTTGTTGCGTTGACATCGCGTTTCCGCTAAACGAAAATTAAAGGTTAAACGGGGCGTATGCGCAATTCAAAAGCGTTTAAAATGCCATTAACAAATGCTTTGGGCATATCATTTGATAATTTGTCGTGGGCTTAGCACAACAATTTCACAATGTGCGTGTGTGTGTGGGTGTGTGTGTGTGTGTGTGTGGGGCAATTAGTTAATGATTGCTTGGGTGTGCATAGCAAATTTGAGCACTGTCTTTAAAGTGTCTCTTTAATGTGCTTCCTCTCTTATGCAAACTGCCAGCAGCATGGCCAGTCAATAAATCAACGGTCGATGCAGCCAGCAGAACTGGTATCCCTTTGGGGTTATCAACTGTCAAATCTCTCTCTATTTATTGTAGTAAAAATGTCAATCAACTGCATAGGGCGGACTTGCTCGACTATCACACTCACACAGCAGACACAGAGAGGTGCAGACAGGCGAGCACCAGATTTAAGAGCTTTATGAAAACGGGACAACATATCATTTGATTTGAGTGACTGGCTGACAAAGTATTTGACAGACTGACTGACTGATTGACTGTCCATTCAGTTGCTTAACTACGGCCGTAATAGCTGTTCAGCTCTGATTGAACTCTCCCACTCTCTCTCTCTCTCTCTCTCTCTCTCTCTTTCCCTCTTTCATTCTGACTGGTCGGAATCGGGAAACGTGACTGAGCCCCACGAACATGGACAGCAAACATTTCAATCCTATTTCCAGCAATTCCAATTCAGAAGCCACAAGCACACTCAAACTCACACAGACTAACACATGCACAAAACAATTTGCATATGAGTTGGCCAAAAAAAGAAGAGCGAAAAAACAACACAAATATTTTCGACTTTAGATACACACATAAACACACCCAGCCACACACTCACATACATACACATGGCAGCCATTTCCGTTTCCGCACGTTTGACGCTGGCAAAAACAGCTATGAAAACAAGTAAGAAGTCTGCGGACTAGACTGCTTTACTATCAAATACCCTGCAAAAATAAACATGACTAGTATCTCTTTCCACCTTGAATCAATTTTGAGATTATTATAAAAGTTTCAAGACGTGGAAATTACAATACAAAAATGATCTAGCCATGAGAAGAGAAGCACAATTTGAAAATGTCTATTGAACTATTATTAATTCCGATTATTTTTCCCATCGGTTCTTGATTAAGTTGGATTCATATTAAACAATTTATTTACATATAAAAATAATATAAAGTTAATTACGATAGTTAAACATACAACACCAAAATATCTATATTCAAAAACAGCGAAACTCGCATCGATAAAAACAACAACACCAAAAAAAATAACGTTACACAAAATAAAGTTTGAATCTGGTTGCATAACAAAAAAAAAAAAAGCTGCTGTTGTTGGCAGTCAAGATTTCGGGCCTGTTCCCAGTAAATGTTTGTCTGACAGCCAGCCGTTTTGTATATGTGTGTGTGTGTGTGTCTGCTTTAACACACATTAAGGCGTCGCCAAAGCTGCATTTAAAGAGCGTTCAACAGCAGGTAGCGACCTGTGGCATCAGCTCAAGTCACCTGCCCCCAGCCACAGTCACAGGCAGCGACAGAGTCTCCGCCAATGTCACGTTCCTTTTGCAACCCTCCTGCACTATTTGCATAATATTTGCACAAATAATTGAATTTGTTTTTTATATTTTTTTCTTTCTGTAAATTGTTTGAGTGGAGTGAACTTTTAGTTTGCTGCAAACGGGGGAAGTTTTGTTTTGGCCTCTGACTGTGCACAAAATGCAGATAAGCGCCTGCAATTGAAGTTTTTGGCTGCTTAACTTGCCATGAAATTGAACGTTCAACGTGGCAGCAGCGGCTCATTTGTTTTGGCTAAGTGGTGTGGGAAATCATAAATGAAATCAAAGTCGCCCGCATGTGTTGACTCATAAGATTACTCAGATTTTTCTACATGTCTGGTTTTATTTATATCAACGATAACTTATTGATCTTGATTCAAATTAATCGATGTAGAGTGAAATTAATTAAATCGAACTCAGTCAAAACTTGATGAAAACTCAACCGATTTTGTTTCGTATCTACATTAATACTGCGGCAAATAAAGTATTTGCTATGAATTTATGAAATAAATATACATAACTACGTAAAAACTGAAGCGAATTTCAAAAGCAATCATATTAAATATTCCATTAAAATTGAGAAACAAGTCTTTCTAACTTCAGTAATTTGTCTCCTGACTTAGTATTATTTGCCAGCTCTTAGTTTAACAATTGTACTTGCTATAAATACACAATTGTCGCATAAGAGCAGAGCTCAAAGCAATTCAGTGAGAAAAATCATTGTGACTGCTTCGTGCCACAAATTCATCAGTGCTTTCTTACATGTCACTACCCAACTGGTAGCAATCAGTTGCAACTAACTGCTGCATACAAATGGATCTGAAGAGAGGGGGCCAACCAAACCGTGCCACTTATCAAATCGATGCATGGAAAGTTCATCAGCAAGTGCAGCTCGAATAAATGCGTTCATTTAACACGAAATGCAACTTAAGAGCTCGAATCAAATCAAATCAGAGCAGTGTGCAAGTGTAAGAAAAAATATCGCTTAGGAGCGACAAATTCGCTGTGTGTCAGCGAGAGCAGTCGGGGAATAAACAGAAGCTGATGGTAAGTTGCTCATACGCCACGTTGCACTTACTTCATGCTGCGACTGCGACTGCGACTGCGACAGACTGTTGCGAGGGTGGCGTGGCAGGGTCTGCAGGGGTAGTATGTTATAGGTAATGCACTGCCAGCAGTTGTTGCAAGTGCGGCTGCTGCTGCAGTCAGCGACTTTGCGACGTTGACTTAACTTGGCAGGGATTTACAGCCACGCTTCGCGGAGCTTGCAACGTGCAACATGCAGCATGGTGAGCATGTCATTGTTGTTGTTGTTGTCGTTGTCGCATTTGCTGTTGCTTTTGCTGTATTATTAAGTTGAAATAGACGCAGGCTAAATAAATCCACGTCGCTTAAGTCGACGCCATGTGGATAAAGGGCCAACGAGTACTGAGAATGTGTGTGTTGATGTAGTGTGTGTGTGTGTAGTATGTGTGTAGTGTGTGTGTAGTGTGTGTGTGTGTGTTTATTCATGTATTTCATTGCCTGGCATTTAAGTTTAACGTTGATGCATAGCATGGTGCATAATTAAAATGAACAACCCAACAAGAATTGTCTCGCTTATATTCACAAAGTATCTTGCTGGTTTATGTGAGAGTGTGTGGGGGTGTGTATGTGTGTGTGTGTGTGTGTGCGTTGTCCTGGTGGCAGCATGTATTTGTATTTGTGTTTGACAGCTAGCGCATTCTGTTGAAATGTTTTTAAAACGCCAGGATTATCAGCATGCGGACGAGCAACAACATAAAAGCATGGCTTAACTTCAAATACATTTATTCCAGAATTTCATATAAGGATTATTCATTATAATCTAAACATCTAAATACTTTAAACCGTACATTTAATTAAGCATTCCCAACTAATTGGGAACATGCTCGTGAATACATCTAATAATCCCTGGATTTCTGACTTATTTAAAGGCAACTTTCCCACTCTTGATAAATAAAAATCGATAAATATCCAATCTCTAACTGTATTATTCATGCTTACTTCTTTGCAGAGCATTTGTGGACAATACGCACTTGCAGACTCTGCACTTGAACTACAATCCGCAGCTGAGTGATATACCGATGCGACTGTTCCAGGGCAATCCCAACATACTGGAGGTGTACATGCAGAGCAACAGCTTGCAGACCTTGTACTCGGCTCAGTTTCCGGTGGATCAGTTACAGAAACTCTACCTGGGCGACAATCCGTTGCAGTGTAACTGTTCGTTGCTCTGGCTCTGGCGTCTGGTGACTGGTAACTTCGAGGGCTCCGAAGCACCAATGGAGCATGCGCCAGGTGGAGCTGTAGCCGCCCTCGCCAAAGAGGCGTCGGCTCTGCGAGAGGATGACGACACCACGATCAGAGCGGACGATGGCGTGTCTGCCCTAGCAGCCTATATAGCCGAACAGCATATTGCGAATGCCCTGCAAACCACCGAGCCGAGCGCCTATGAGCAGCGCTTGGAAGAAGCCTCCAGATCCAGTTCGAGCAGCAGTTCTAGTTACCTGCGCATGGACAAACAGCGGATCGGCTGCGATATCTGGCGGGATGCGAAGCGCACACGTCGCCAGCTCCTGTCGATGAGCGAGGGCGAGATCACGTGTCCGGCGCACATTGTGACCGTGGTGTGTGCCGTGATCACCTGCCTGCTGGTGCTCATGATTGGCATCAGTGTGCTGTACTATTTGCGCTTTGTGAAGCGGCGACGCAAGCTGCTCCACGAGCGGGGACCCTTGAGGACGAGCAAGAGCATCATCAATGTGCACGATCGCATCCTGCAGGGACACCATCATCAGCCAGGCATGAGCATGACCTTGGGTGGCTCCGGTGTGGGTGGCATGGGCATGCCTCTCAATTATCCACATCACGCGCAAACGTTGCAGGCGCATCATCATTACCACCAGGCGATGCCGCTGCAGTCGCAGGGAGGCGTTGGTCATGAGTATCAGCAGACGACGCTTCCGCAGCTGGACAAGCTGGAGCTGGAACGGTATCTGGCGGCGCAAACCATTGCCAACGAGTATCGAGCGCTGAAGCCGTGGGAACTGCCGGTCAAGGAGGCGGACGATGAGCCGGAGCATCATTATGAGCGTTTCGATCACTACGATTATCCCGATACGCATACCATGACCAAGCTGAAGCAGGCGGCGGCGCTTCAGGGCAGCGCTCAATCGGCTCAAGCCTCGGCCTCTGCTGCTGCGAACACAAAGCCACATGTTGTCTACGTATGACGTGGACGCAGTATTGGTTCTGCCATTCAAAAGCAGCTGCAGCAGCAGGATCAGGACATTGGCATGGAGCTGGTGGGTTTGGGTCTGACCAATAACAACTATCGCAGCTATGTGCAATGTCAGAGCAAGGACTTTTGAAGACAGCAGCAGCTCATCAAGTGAGATTAGATTTGTATCTTTTGTGTTCTTAGGTGAGGTTATATTTAGCTACCTTTCTTTGGGTTTAGTTTGAGTTTTGATAACTCGCAACAAAGTTTAACAAGCGTCAAATGAAACAAGGGATATGTCTACGTGTATAGCAGCATACTACATATAGTATATATACAACACATAGGAATTAAATATATATATATATATACATCTATATATATATATACATAAATATTAACATAAACTACAACCTAACAGATATGTCATATTAGAAATTAAGCTAACATACACAAATTCAAAGGAATATTTAAATAGCAATAGTTGAGATATGTCTCTTTCTCTCTATTACTCTATCTCTCTCGCTCGCACACACATCAAATGCAAAAATAAAACCAAGCAATAAATCTCGTTAAGCAAAAAAAAAACAAACAAACAAACAAAAACCACTCATAGTTAAAAGCATTTAGCATTCTTATGATAAATACAATTTAGTTTTTAAGCGCATTTAACTGAATTTAATAAGCATAAATACGAAGCGTAAGAAATACCGAGTGTAAAGAGTGCAACAATAACTTAGTTAACTATTTATTGCATTTCATTTAATTTGTTGTACACTTCTGCTACAGCAACTATACATACATATACATATATATCTACTCAATTCGACAATTGATAAAACTACTTTTTAGTTTACAATTCATTTCCGATGGATGACTAAGCATTAGCTGTGGCTTTGTGGAGCAAGAATCTTCTGTACAACTGGGACCAAAAAAAAGTCCATCTTAAATATTCCGATCCAAAAGCATATATGGATATAATGCCAGAAGACAGTTAGTTAGGATGCCCCAGCTAATGCCGTGTTAATACCAAATCAATTCTGAACTAAATAGTGACAAAAATACTTTTGAAAAATAACACAAAACAAAACAAACAAAAAAAAACCAATAAGATGACAATATATAATGTGTAATTTTAAGCAAAATTCGATTTAATGTATACTTTATTTTGTGGAGAGACTCAAAGTTGGCCTAACACCTAATCAAAATTGATTTGTAAATAAATATAAATATAAATATAAATCTTAATATAAACAAATGGAAAATCAAATCACTCTACTCAAGCACAAACTTAGCATACTTTGCATAATTACTGTACATAATTTATTCTTACATTTAAATTTAGTCAAACGCTAAAAAATGTGTATTTAAGTAAACAGCAAAACCGAAATATTAAACAAATAAAAACAAACAGAACGCATTTCAAGATAATTTGTCCGATGCGATTTCATTTAAAGCATTTGCACTTTGTTGATGTATTTTTCAGATCTTTGGCTTTTTGAAAATTTGTTGGCTTAATAATTCACTCGTAATGAATTGGCGGTAAGCATAGAAAATACTCGATGTCCAAACTAAAACTTGAATTTGCATTTGTTTCCAATAAATAGAAAGACAAACAAAACTAATATATACAGCTGCATATGAAATAAACAAAAATAAAATTAAAAAAATAAAAATAAATGAAAAAAACTACAAAATAAGGTAATAAATCAAAGCAAATAGTCGAGACAATGCAACTGAAAATGCATTTGTGTGGTTCATTGCACGCAAAATTGAACCATAAATAAAACCATCAAATGTGTGTTTGCATAAAAGAGTCGCCGACATGCTTAGGTTAAAATCATAATGTATGCAAAAGTATTTAATTAAATGGTATGTTGCATAGACACTGGCAATTTGCGGCAACAACAGATATGCACACAAAACACAAACACCACAAAAATGTTATTTCTTATACGAAGACTGAAGAAAACGATGATGCAAATTAAAGAAAAAAAATAAATAAAAATTCCCAAAAATGAAGCATGAGATGAGTTTTCCTCTTCATTTTAGGGAAGTATAGCTGGAGCGGATAGTTGTTTCTCTGGGATGTGTTAGTTAGTAAAAGAAATGCAGAAAAATAATAAGACATAAGAAATATTGTAGCTCTGTCAATTCACCCAATGAGAAGCCCAAGTAATATGTTTGCATAATAAATAAAGGAATCTAAGCAGCCGAGTCCTTTGTAACAGCAAAATAAGTGTTGATTTGTAGTCTTAACTGCACAAATCCAAAATGTGGCAAAAAAAAAAAAAAAGCAAAAAACAAATAAAGCCATGTTAAGCAAATAAAGAACTTGTAGCAAGAAATATTTTCACAAGCAGAAATAAACTGCAGAACAAATGACATAAATCCAGTCAGAGAAACAAGTGCTACACAGAAAGTAACTTGAAACGCCTACCAAAACACAACAACGCACTTTGAGAGCAGGCCAAACAAAACAAGTGCGAAACGGGGGCTGGATACGAACAGATATGTGGCTAAATAAACATAAGTAAGTAAAATATGGCCAGGCAGTGCAACAATAAGGGCGGACCTCAGGCCAACTTGGTCAACATGTGTTTTGGGGCGGAACTTAAACGGTTTCTTCCATTCAAGAACAGTAACAACATTTGAGTGTACTTTTAACGGTTGCTGTTCTTGTCTAAATCCTTATATAATTTCAAAGGTAATGTTTCATTGCAATGACCAACTCCATTGATCTGCATTCAAGGATTATGGGGTCATCTAAGAATCCAAACACTTTTACCTGCATGGTGATCGCAATTGAGTCGAAATCACAAAACCCTTGTTTCTAATGCAGTCCTCGAAGATCCATATATTCCACGAGTAAAACACACACTTTTAGTAATAAATTAAGCTTCTTTATATCGATAAAATTATAAAAGATAAAGACGAAAATTCAGACTGTGTATGTCCTGACTGTACTGGACACAACAAGTACACCTCAGCAAAAGGACAAGCAACAACAACAACAACAAGATAACGAAGAACAGAGAAGCTCAACAGTTTAGTAAATAAATCTGCATGCTCTCTAAATAATTAACATGCCCAAGGCCTGTGTTAGTCGCAGTCTCCCCTTGCGCCCCTTGCAGGCATTCACTTTCATTTAGAGTGAATCCCTGGCACACTCATTGAGGTATTCAACCCAGCAAGGGGTGTCTGGCTCCAATGTGAATCTTTGTGTAAGCTCTGAATGATTGCAACGCATTTGTTTGGCCTACTCTCAGAATCTCAGACAGGCAGACTCCAGGAGATGCGTTCACAATCCCCGGGACTTAGAAGAGCACCTGCGTACCGGGTTTCCAGAAGTGAAGTGAGCGCGATGGTGCTGTTAGTAATGGCAAGTAATTAATATTATGACATAATACATATTCGAAACAAGGAGCGACTTTGTGGCCCTTCGCATCATTTATTTTCTTTGATTAACTGAAAACGTTTCGCAGGAAATGCTTTGCACAAATATTCTTTTACAGCGCCCAATAAGTCATAAAGTGCAGGAAACGCTTGACGAAATCTATGACTGAGTGCCCATTAAATGCAGCCCAAGATGCGTGGCTGGCCATCCTTACGGGACCGTCTCCCCAGCGTAAATATGTATCTGTCAGATACTGTGCCTTGAGTTACGACTGTGGCAGCATTTTAATTGCCAGTACGGCCATTTAGGAAATTATGCCGTATTTGTTATGGGTGCTTGCTGCTTGCCTTCATTCCTAGGCACAGACACCAATCCAGATACAACTGTCAATGCGTAGAGCTGCTAATATGAGAGTACACACAACTGCATGCATATAAATTTAAGTGATGTTGCCGCATAAACAATTTAATGGCCAACAATTTTGCTAAAAGATGCGCAAACGGCGAAATTAAATTGGCCAAGAAGTATTGCCTAACGGAACATTGCGTAACATTTAATCGATTGAATTGAAATGGATGTTTAACAGATTGAGCTTTCTGATTTAACAAGCACTTGGCATAATTGAAGGCAACGATCTAAATTACACTTTTCAATTACCTTCTGCTTTAATGCGTAGATACTTTGTAAGGTAAACGTCAAATGCCCCTCAAGATATTTGAGTTATTTCTCTTTAATTATTGAAAACTAAATATTTGCACATTGTGGCATGCTTTAATTTGCTTTGACTTGCCCGAAATTCATTTTAAGCAGGACTAAGCAAACTGTTCGTTCGCATATCCTGCAGGATTTGCTGGCTAACCCAACTGTCGCTCTCCCTGGATCTCAGTAGCTTACTTTGAACCCCACTCAAATATGGTGAGAAACTAATTCGTATGCATTCGTAGGGGCAACCGCAAAACTGTTTCCGCTTATCTTTGGGGTTTTTGTTGTTGTGAATTATAGCGGTGGCATGCCAAATAAAGCGACCAATAAAAGTGTGGCCAAGATAAGCAAAGTGGCTGAAATAGAGACAACACACACAACAGAGCGCAAATAAAAACCCAAATGAAGCAAGCGCTGAAATTTTGAAAAAGCAAAACAAAAGAAATCAACAAAGAAAAGCTTGCTTTGATTTGTGCAGCACCCAAAAGCGAAAAGATACTTCCTCAACAAAGGCGGCTGCAAGTGCAGCAAGCAAGCAGCTGCTGCCCAAATAACTTGCAGAGTTAGAGTCAGATGAAATATCTTAAAGCTCTTAATGCTCTTGCATAGCTCTTAGCTAAAGGGACAACTTTTGTTTTCGCCTTTATTTTTGCCTATTTTCAGTCGGATGTCGTTCTCCTCTCTCATTCAAGTAAGATGAATGCGTTTGCTTATCTACTTGCCCGCTGGCCACTCTGTTCATTTCCAGATCCAGATTCAGGGGACTGAGGGTTCTCTCTGTTACGGTTTCGGTGTTGGCTTCCGCCTTTCGCTGCCTGTCAAACGGTGTGTTAGCCACACAGATACAGATACAAATACACAAATACAGATACAGATACGGAAACGGATACGCTAGCCAGCATTTTATGTATTGCTGGCTGAAAGCGATATGTCTGCGTTTTGGGTTCACTTTGGAGTTAACGCTGAGCCTCCCGCCCCCTCTTTTTTTCACACACCCCTACCCCCTAAAAGCTCTGGCGATATCTTTCAGCTTGACAGCATCTTAACTAATATAATGCCCAATTTTCTGTGGTTTATGGCTTACAACTGTCAATGGCTCGTCGGACTATCCATCTCAGCATCGAGTGTGTGTGTCTGTGTGTGTCTTTGTGTGCCTTTGTGTGTGAGGGTCCTTACTGGCCACTCTGGTCACTCACGCAACCCTCCCGTCTTTGCCCTCACACACAAAAGGTGTTTTGTTGAGCTTTTTAAGCATTTGATTAAGGGATTTTTCGTGCTTTGCTCGTCGAAGCATTGATAGGTCGTTATTTAAATTGATATAAATGATATGTCTTCGTTTGTGGCTCTCACTCTCTTTCCCTCTCTTTCTCTTTCTCTATTGCTCTCTCTCACTCTCTCTTTCTCACTTCATCGCTCTTCCTGGCTGACTGATTCGGCGTTGACATTTTGGTTTTGGGTAGTTATCTAAGTGAATTGCCAATGAGCGCTAAGTGACGTTGATTTATCATACGAGATAAGTGTATACATACATATGTAGAGCTGCATTCATATACAGTTACATACCGATATATATTTGCGAGTAAATATGGTCGGAAAGGCCTTTCAACGTCTCACTTGTGTATGCCCAGTTGTTGGCCCGCATACGAGCCAAACAATTATTTAAATTAGGCAGCGGTAAATAATTTGTGCAGCTGTTCTATTGTTGGGCTAAAATGGTATTTCAATTCAGCTCAATACATGTATGTTTCACAGATAGAAGTATTCTTGTTTGTGTGCTGTGTTTTCATATGTGCTTTTAGCGCGCACAACGTTCATCGCCTCAGTGGCCTAATGGATAAGGCATCGGCCTCCTAAGCCGAGGATTGTGGGTTCGAGTCCCATCTGAGGTATGCTGGTCGTCAATCTATTTTGAATATTTTTATTTATCTATTTGAATTTTTTGTATCTAAAATACATCAGTTGCAATTTTTAAATGCCTACAATAATTATCAATTGTGCATTTTGTGCGTTTTTCGACAGATGATGTAAGTTGCTCTGTATTTATTCTTTATATTTAAGTCAATCAAAAATAAGAATAAACTTTATTTAATTATATTTACTATATGCCTAATTTAATTATTGGATATAAGTTATATATTGGCAATGCATAATATAAAATATATATATTTGTTTAAATAAAGCGAATAAAACGTGTGATGTAGATAGATATTAATATATTATTTAAAATTCATACTTACTAATACAAGTACACATATTAGGTATGTAAAAAATAGGAATTTAAAAAAAAAAATACATTCAAACCAAAAACCCAGCACTGGCATCCGAACTCGGATCTACGGGAACAGCGTTAAACGCTCAACCAGTGCCGACAACGCAAAAGATTCCTCGTGTCTGCCTAAGTTTGCATTTGTACAAAAAGCTGTGTTGGAAGCTCTCAGCAAGGCAAAAATATCTTAATTTTATGGTAGCGGACAGGGACAGGTGCATGACTTTAAAACCAGAATGCATAGGTTCAAATTCAGTTAAAAGTTTTTAAAGTTTCTAGTTTTTTTTAATTTACTTTTCGTTTATAAAATTCAATACATTTACCAAATTGTATGCAAATAGCTTGAAACTGTATCCATCTACATTTAAATCATTATCTTACTTTTTATAAATATTTATTTATAAAATATGTAATTTATACTGTTCATTTTTCATACACACACGATAAATTTACAAGAATATAACAAATTATTGGTAGAATATTTCACAGCACGATTAGAGGAGAGCGCTGTTAAAATCTCTGGGTATCGAAAAAATCAAATTTCAAACTCTCGCACACAGTTTTTGTCCGCTTTCCGGGATGCTCACATAAGTTGTGCAAATTTGTTGTATGTTTTCCAACATGACACCCGAAACTTGGCGTTATGGAAAATAAATTTATGGAAATATTTGCACATCAATTTGGCTGCTTGGCACAAAAAAATCCCAGCTCCAACCCCAGCCTTAACCCCTGAACCCAATGCCAATCACCAAACACCAACACCAACAGGGAACAAAAACATTTAAAAGTCGGGGGAGCGTAACAAGCAAACACCTTTGGCTTCATTGAACTTGCCGCTTCGTGTTACAAATGCCTCGCAAAGTTTGCTTTCCACATACGTAAACCGAATCAATTTCTGCTCGAGGTGGGGAAAATATTTTTCAGCGATAAACTCAAGTTACACCTTTTTTTAAGGAGGAGAAGCATCGACTGCAAAATGTTGTGTACAATTTGCAAATGCAATAAATAAACTCGTTTCGTTTGCGTGCTGTGGTTGGTGGCAAGCAACATCGGTGCATTGGGAAGGGGGCGGCGTCTCTGCTGCTTGCACCCACCCGGAAGCATGTAACGGCTTGTTTTTAGCTTTTTTCACACTAAACCAAAAGTGCGCCACATGTGGCTCCAACCGCTTGTGCTTATATACCCTGTTAGTGGATGCCAAAAGGGTTTAATGCAATTAGCACTGAATACATCTTAATTCACAAATCTAAGAAAGTTATACCTATATATATCTATTCAACTAACAACAGAAATGAAGGAAAAAATTAATGAAAATTGTCGAGAACTTAAAATAAATATCGACGAAATGAGCATAAAATAATTGTAACCAATTAGTTAGGCAACATATAAATTTATAGATATAGATTATTTATTTGTAGATTATCTTCTGACATATTGTAAATGAAAATGATAATTTAAAATAAAACACAAAAGGAAAATAATCCGCTGAGGATACAATACAAATAAAATATCTGCGCTTCTACTGCTCACAGTCTTATACATGATATAAATGGGCTTGCAAACTTCTGAGCTTGTTACAGGGTATTTCATGGACGACTTAAGCATTTTTGTTGGGGGCCTTTTTTTTTTTGAGCCATTGTTTCGATCAAGTTTTTCTCCTGTTTCCAAGCATCCCCAGAAAGTATGCAAATAATTTTTGTACATCGTCTACGCCTTGCCTCATATTTGATATTCAGTGTCAGTTGGCGGAAGGGTTACGAATATAAGTTATTGAAATTTGCATGCGAGCGCAGAGTGGCTCCAAGGGTGGTATGCCATATACATATATATATACCACATAGCATGGAGCTAAGGGTAGATAGGCGGGGGGAGTGCGGATTGTGTGTCGTGTTTGGCAGACGAATTTACAACACTTGTGCTTTGTTCTCAACCGCCGACCCCTTGCCTCACGTTTGGTTTGTCCCTTTGTGTGGGGTTGCTTATTGTTTAGCCATATATATGTATATATACATATATATTATATATAAATCTGTTGTGAGTCTACACAGAGTTTTGTGCATGCAAACGCATATCTATGAGCGGTTGTGTGTGTGTATGTGTGTGTGCTGGTGAGTCTCAGCGGTCGTAATTGTTTTGTAGTATATGTTTGATTATGCGCCGATTATTTGATGTGTTTGATGAATAAATTAAAGGCAACTTACGAAAGGAATTGAAGGAATTTAAGAAATGCAGGTGTGAGAATTATTTGGTAATACTCCATCAAAGGAACTGAATATACCTTGAACATAGGCTAGGCTTACTTTCAGGCAGTCCTGCTGACTAAGAATATATAACAAATAGAGCCAGAAATGCATTTGCACAAGTTTATTGTGCAGTCAATAAAATTCTTATCGATTCTACAGTAAATACGAGAACTACAGTGAGAGCTATCTAATGTAGCTAGATTATTGCTGGTTTTATTTTTGAAGCCCCCTCCACAGTACTTTGGCCACTCAACTTGGCTTATCAAAGTTTAAATTGCAACTCGAGTGTTGGCACTCAAAACTCCAAATAGCATACATTGAAAAAGTGATAAAAGCGCCAGTTGTTGGCCTCTGCTTTCCACTGTTGATGACGATGCCACCAAGTTTTCATCATATGCCACACTGACCCACATGCGACGATTATCGCACAAGCGATTTGCCAGCGGGGCGGGTTCCAAATCCGGGGGGACAATAACTTCCCCATTTACCCATCTAAGCAGCAACCAGGCAATTTCTAGTTCCCTTCATGACGAAGTGAACTTTTATTTCACTATTATTACTTTTATCCCAGCCTAGACTTACGCACCGAGTAGTTTTTTTCTTTTTTGTGGTATTTAAGTGGCTCATTTTCATTTCCCGAGCTATTTGGATTAGATGCGGCGCATCAATTTTTCCTGCTGCCAGTTAAAGTGGTCAGCTCAAGTTCATATCATGATATATAGTATTATACCGCTCAGTTTGTGATGTTAAAGTGTTTCACAATCGGTAGCCAACTTGGCTCGATTTGATACACTTTATGTTACCTTACCACCCTTACAAAAACCAGCCAAATTTTGAGTTGCTTTTAAGAAACCCATTGCTTGGCATTAATCCAAATATAGGGGAAATCTTTGTTTCACCTTTATAGCAGCACTTTCTTCCGCTAGTTTCAATCGCTCTCCAAATTTCAATATTTAAATCAAATTAATTTCAATTACAACCTATTTAATTCACATTTACCACTTATCTATTGGCATTATCAGTCGAGTTCGTTGCCCAAGACAAATTGAATAATGAAATTCCCGCAATCGTATCTCATTATTATGTCAAATTATGCCAGGCGATTCACAAATTAAAATTGATAACGCTATCTGCACCCGGTTCCATTCCGCTCCGTTCTGCACCATTCTGCTCCGTTCTGCTCGCTTTCCAAACCACCTTCAGTAGTAGTCGACCGACTGTCAACCTGTCACAATGCCCGTCCAGATTCAACTCATCTGGCTAACGTTATTGCTCTTACCTTACCTAGTAAGTATCTAAATTGGATGTTTCACAAACTTTGCTCACTTGGCAAATGTTGTTGCTTCAGCTGCTTGAGACCAGAGTTGTGGCCGGCTATGGCGATCTCAGCCGGAGTCGATTGACAACTCAGGCGGAGCACAATTTGGCTGCCATCACTGGTCATGCGATGGCTCAGGCCACTGAATTGGTGGACAGTGTTGTTGATGATCTGCTCGTGCTCGACTCACAGAACTCCATAATGCTCAGCTACCTGAGCAACTTTGAGGCATTCCTCTTCCGAAGCGATAATCGCACAAGGGAATCCCTACAAAATTTCTACGATATTGTGGAGGTCTTCTTGGATGCGGATGCCGCCGAGAAGACGACGAGCATTGAGATCCAATTGATTGCCATGTGTCTGCAGCGCAATGGTTTCGACAGATGGAAACGCACAATTCAGATGCGATCGGCGAAGTTACTCAAATCCTTTGACAAGAAGATCAAAAAGCACTTGGACACCCTCGATCAGGAGGAGCGCATTGGCATCGAGCGGCGCTGGAAAAGCGTTGTGACTCGCGGCGGACAAAGAAAACTCGAAAAGTTTCGCGAGTTTATTAAATGGCTTGCTGGTTAGAGCAATTATCTCAACAAAACTGTTCAGTGTTTCTAATTTTAAATTTAATATAATTTATTTATAGTCATTAGATAAAAAAAAAACAATTTACTTTACGATCTTGATTTATTTACGATTATTCATTGAGTTCCCACATTCAAAATGAAATAATTAGAATTTGAGGCGCGTGCAAAAAGTGATCAAAATAAACATGTTCATTGCGCCATAAACAAATTTGTGTATAAGATAAGCAATTAACGACGATATAATTCGCGGGGGGCTTGTAGGGGGAACCTAATGGTGGATCATGAACTTCATTTTCAATAATTATCGATAGGGGAACGAATAATTATACAAAAAGAAGCGCATGAAAATTCGCAAAAGGCTTTGGTAATTCTAGTGAAAGTTCAGCATTAGAAAAATCCGGCAAGGCAAGTTTAAGTTTATTTTTTATATACCCACAGCATTTTATATGGATGCTTAGATTTAGATTGCACTCATTCAATACGACAAATTATTTAAAGAAGTCGCAAATACGCATCGAATGAAATGAAAATGCAATGATACTCCAACGACCATGTCAAATTACTAGAAGGACTTTGGTAATCATATAAAACAAAGTTGTACAAACAACTTACTTAGAATTTACACTCTTCAACTGCAGATTCACACACACACACACACCCGATAAGTGCACGTGCACTCTGAGAACTCCTTGCAGCGAATATAAAAGCGCAAAACTTTTTGCGGTAGCTGACGATGGCAATGAAAACTTTTTCATGCACCACAAAAAACTTGAAGAAATATTATAAAACTGAATATGGAAGCAACGAAATTTAGACAAAACAACAAAAACAACAGTGATACTTTTTCTTTAGCACCAAAAAAATGCAGACAGCCCAAAAAGAAGTACAGCTCTTGCAAGGCGAGTTGCCAGCGCGAAAGAGGCAACGGATGAGGGGAGGAAAGTGCAGCAACCGTCCCAAAAAAAATGGCAAATGCATTTTCCGTCTGAAAGTGCTGAGTGCATTTACGACTTTTGCTGTCGTGTCTCTGTTCATGCATCTGTCCGGCTTTTTTCCTCCCTCCCAGCACATTGAATTGTCCGGGAACACAACACGATGCAGCAAGAGTAAAATTGAAGGCGTGCAGATTTGACACTCCCACAAATCGCCTTAAGCTTAGCAGGTTGTTGCAAAGGTAAAGATTCCTCAACTCCCTTGCAATTATTATAATAAAGATTGAACACTCTCAAAACAGCGTAAATTATTTGTATTCATTGATTTTCAGTAATGTGGTCTGTGACAAGTTCTGAAGAGATGCATTACAATCCCAATCATAGGACTAATCAGACAGCAACAGCACAAAGCAAATGTGATAACAATCCAAAGAGGCACTGCAGCTAGCGACGCATCTCCCATTATTGGTCCACAAGTGTTAGGACACTCGACAAATCTGTTGTACTCATTTTTTCAGCTGGAAAAACTTTAAGCCTTCAGTGAGAAATTTAAATAAAAATATTTATTATTTAAATTTACAAATTACCAGACAACATTCGCACTTCTGATTTAGCTTTAAGAATCTGAACTGAAATTTTCATTCATCCTATTTGAGTATATTAGTTAGAGTAGATTCATATAGAATTTGTTATTGGATGTATGACTTACCTATGCAAATATTGAGAGTCAATAATATACAAAAGGATCGTTTCTGTAGCTGCGCAGGCCGCATAGATAACCAATCAGTAATGGAATGCAGCAGAATGCGCAAAGACAGCAAAATACTAACAAAACTATGAATAGAGGGTTTAAATTCACAATCTGATCTTTTTCGGATTCTTTTGTAGTGCACAGAGTTGTTGAATCAAGAGAAACTGATTTATTATAGGCATTATCAAAAATCATAATTTTTCATGACAGTTTTTATAATTTTTCGAGTTCAAAATGTGAATTGCTTTGAAAACCAGGCATACTATTGTTGTCTACTCAATGAAAAGAGTATACTTTTAGGCCGTATACAGTCGATTCTGGCATATGGCGGCCTCATTTGAACGACATCCTGAGAAAATGTCAGTATTTGCATTCTGCAAATTGTCAAGAGTCTATTGAATGCAGAAATTAAGAAGCTCAAAGTCAAGTGCACTCTCAACTCCTCCTTAGGGGAAGTTAGTCATGAAGTGACTTCTAATGATGCCTGGCCATCCACTCACGGGGCAGCCTTTAAACACACGCACACACACACACACATAAATTTCTTCGACAATGCGCAAAAATTGTATACAAATTAATGAAATGCATTAAGGGAAATAGATGTGAATTGTGAACTGTAAAACTGGGACTTGTGACTGAGTCGACGAGTGCCTCTGCGCTCGTTAGCGCTTTACACACACCCACCCACACACATGCACACACTAACAGGGGGGGGGAGTCCAACCCAAACATCTCCAGTAACACATTTGCATAGCACTCGCCGCTCCCATCATTATCATAATTTGCATGCGTTCTGAGCGAGTTTTAAAATATTCATACGAGTTGAAAGATTTTCAAGTGTTCGCACGTGTGTGGGTGTGCATCGTTGCATGTATGTGTGTGTGTGTGCGCGTGGGTCTGTGTGGGTGAGTGAGTGAGTGAGTGTGTTTACCTTGGGGGAATGGCTTGTGATTATTATGACTGTATTTGTGTGGCCATCACAGTGCCATTATCGCACCCCAGCGCCACAACTTAATGCTTAATGGCAAGATCCCAAAAATAAGGTTAAATTAATGCAACATAAGTATTCGCCCAAGCACATTAAAGTAATTAGTAATATACAAAATACAAATTGCTATTATGATATTAACCATATAACTACTGAAATATTAAATTGTATCCAATATAGCAACGTCCACCGATTTACTCTATTTAAGCGGATTTCAAATTCTGTTTAAATTAAAAACACATAACCATTGAATTATAAATGCTGAATATTAATGTTTTGTGGTCATTATGGCCTCGTTATTATCGCCGCATTTGTTAACAGTTAGAGGAATTAGCATTGTGTTGCTTGTTGGCCAATTCAAAGCGTTGCCATTGGTAGCTAGTCAGTTGCATTCAAAGCTAAATTCCCCCACCTCCCCTCCCCTGCACAACTCTCAAAGTATATGTCAGCCAAAGCGACAACAAATGCCCATTCAACTCGTATTTAAACTCACACACACACACACACACACTCACATCAGAGTCATACACGTGGCTGCATGTCAAAGTGCAAAGTTTTGCGGCGCAAAAAAAAAAGTTGCTCAAAGCTCACGAAAAAAAGCACTTGTTGGAGGGAGAGAGCGAAAAAGAGTAAAAGCTGAACGGCAGTCAAAAGCGCCGCTTGTGATTTTAAAAAGTTTCTTTTTGGCTGTTGCTGTTGTTGTTGTTGTTGTTATTGGTCTTGTTGTTGTTGTTGGCAACCCTTTTAGCTATGGCAATTTTTACCTGACTGCAGCCTGCGAAAAAGCGCTCCACACTTGCCAAAGGGGAAGTACGTACAAATTGTGAGTGCACAGCTCAAAAAATGTTCGTTCGTCGTTGTTTTTGCGGTTGTTTTTGTGGTGTTGGTTCTGTAGTTTTGAGGTTGTGGTGCGTGTGATTCAACCGCGTTGCAAGTAACGATCGAATACATAAAGCACATCAGAAACCTAGTTGCAAGTACAGTAAAAAAGAAGTGGCTATGCTAAGTAAACGATACAAGTCTAACTCAGGGTTAAATCTTGAGAGAAATCGCCTATCACCATATTGACGACCGATGTTAAGCGTATGTATCTACAAACGGTATATTCCGGGTGCCGACGCTTAAATACTCTCACAATCAACTGTAGAAACGATCGTGAAACTTCATAATAAAGTTTGCTCAAGATATCTAAAAATATATTGATCGACTGCAAAAGTTGTATTTGAACTGAGCTACTCTAAAATTATAAATAATTATATATCTATATATAAATAAATCAAAACTCTTGTTTAAAGTGCTTCAGCTTAGCCACGCAAGCTATTTGATTATAAATTTCCCAGTCAAATCTGTATCTCCACAGACAGCACACATGTATGTATCCATCCACATACATACATACAAATGTATATCGGCTCTTTTCCGCTGATTTGATGTGCGCAAAAGAGCCAACGCAATCAACATCATCATCGTCAACGCCAAACATTGCCCAGGCCCATCATCATATTCATTGGCACTCAAGCAATGCGCCTGAATTGCAGTCGTAAACTTGATTGTAATAGTATAATTTTTTACGTAGAAAAAAGGAAGGAAGAGAAAAGAAAAAGAGAAACCAACAAAACAATATCAACAAACACACGATGCGGACTATTTTGGGCCAGTTTAGGCCTAGGGTCCATCTGCCCGATGATTGTTGTCCGCATACGAGTTGGATGTCTTTCATTTTCATGCAATTTTTATGTGCGCTCTATTTCGCTAGCGTTATGTGAGCTTATTTATAAGCAACGAGAGACGCCGCAAAAAAACCTGAAGCAGACGACTCAAGCATAATCCGCCCCCATAGACCCTTGCTTACTCCACCCGCCCGGTCGAGAAGTTATTGTTATCCTTTTGTTTTAGTGTGCATTTTTTATGCCACAAACATATATTGTATACACTTTTTTATGCCAAACTGACACACCCCACAGCCCGAAAAATGTTGGTGTTGCTCTGTGCACGCTGCTCTTACATGCCACACGCATTGATTCATAATACATAAATATAAATATTGCGTATACGCAGCGCTGCCTTAGCATTCATTGCCATAAATTCTTATAAACGTGGCACAAACACACAGACACACACATGGGTAGTGGGTCCAGCATACAGCATACACAAAGACGCAAAGTCATCAATCTTTTAGCATTTCACTTAGATATACGAGCATTTCCGAACCGCCCTTTGGACCACTTCCTTCCTCCTTGCCATTATTTACCCTTGGCGCTGCCCTTACTTTCAATATTTGAGCATAAATATTAATACTGCATAGCCATGTTTATTATTGTTTGTTTATTATTGAATGCTCAACCTCAACCACGCCCACATAAAAGTCGCCTACTTTCAGATAAGATTGTCGCCCAAGTTTCTCCGACAACTATTTCAGTTTTCTTGCATACGTAATTGAATTTATATTTTATTTGTTTCTCTATTTTTTGTATAGATACAATTACCAGGGCATAATATTTTTCAAAATAGTTTCTTTGGTTTATTCCACTTGGAAGATTGCATATTATTATTGAACTTTTATTATTCGATTGGGATCTGGATTAAGCTATGCAAGATTTTCAATAATTTTAAGGAAAGAAGATCTGGTGATACTTAGAAGTATTTGTTCCCAAGAACATGCGATCACGGCTTATATCAATTCGACATTGCTTACAGCTTAATTATCTTTGTTCAATCTGACCAATAGAATGTAGCCAGTCAGTCTTTTCTACTTAGCCAACTTGCCTAGCTGGTTCATGCAAATGTCTTAAGAGTAGAAATGACATCAAATGGAATATGTCTATGGTAAGTGGGCTGCCCCCTCGGCGTAAATGTCGAGCGTGGACAAATCACAGCACATGTTGGCATTAGCTACAAATTATGGGCAGACAAGTGCAGCCAGTGGGGGATGCGGATGGGGACACATCGATGCAGGACATCAGGACACACTCGAAAAATACAAACGACACATTTTATTGATGTTAATTTAATGCAAGAAAATAAAACAGGCGTCGTTGCAGCGGAAATAAAAGAAAAAACGAAGACAGCCTAGACCGAAATATATAAGATTTGCATATAAACAGGCGGCGATACACACACAAACACACACACACACACACACACACACAAACACACACATGTGCAGTGAGGCAGACAAACTACGAGTACAGACTGTGGCATACGCCAACATTTGCATAACAGACGGGCCCCGAAAACTGTCATTGCCAAGGTTTTACATCCGCTTGCCGCAATCATCGTCTGTGTCGCTGAATGGGGCGGCAATGGGTAGGCGTGGCATTGCCCCTGCCGCCCATCAATAATATTTATGGCGTCGACTCATTCTTAAAATGTGTCCGCGCGACATATGCAAGTGGATATTGCTCTATTTTCAAGTGGATGCCATTCCATTATAATACGCTCGTAAGTGGTAAACGAATATATATATAAATATATATAAATATGTATATATATATACATACATACATATATATGTAGAATGCCGTCGAAAATTCGCTGGTGCCAAAATTTATTGGCATGTGTAAACAGCAGACAGTCACACACTGAGGGGTGGCTTTCCCAAATTCACGCTTCACATTAGCATTTCAATATAATTGCAAATATTTAAATTCATTTCCAAGTGTCGCCTACAAATGTATTCCAATATTGGCAGCCACAAAATTTATTGCTTACTTAGCAGCGCGAATCCAGCAGCGGATCCAAAACAATCCCATCACTGATGGATTTTATTAACACTTGATTATTTTGCGGGAAATGAATTGACCTAAATTGATGGCGTATACATATGCATATATATATATATATATATTTATTATGTATATATTGAAACGAGCAATGTATTTTCTCATCAAAATTGTAGTCTCATTTAAAGTAGATTAAAGCCGCACTTTTAGCAATACAATATTTGGTTAGGTATTCTCATTTTTGCTGCCTCGCAAGTTTCTAAAGAATATCCTCAGGCCTATTTATATATATATATATATATATATATATATACATGTGTATGTATGTGTACATGTATAAGTATTGCTGTAGGAGTAAATACCATAAATAATTTACACAAATCACCCACTAAGCTTGCTGTTACAGCTCAAAGCATCCACTGCAGCCATCAATTCTACCAACACACACACAACTCCTGCTCACCCCCTGCCCCTGCCTCGTCCCACCACCCCCGTCTCAGTTTTATACAGTGTGCTACACAATTTTGATAGATTTGCTGCTGCATGCAGCGCATGTAAACATCGGCTTTCGGTTAATCAAATTAAGTGCAAGTTAATGGCGGGACAACCCAAGAACCCACTCCGTCCGCCCACTTCGTCGTCCTCCATCCTGCAACTGGCACCCAGGCATTGTTAGGGAATATTATTCGATTTTCGCTGGATGCTTGAGTTATTTCTTGCGCTGTGTTTGCACAATCGAAAATGATGAATAATAAATTGCTAATCATAAATATTGCGAAATCCGGCGATGTAATGAGCTGGCAGCTATTGCTCGGGTCGCGTGAAAAATAGCTGCCAACCAGTCCCTTCCTCATTCCTCCTTCCCCCGTCCCGCAACCCGCGTCCCCCGTCCACCAATGTAAAGCAAAACAATACGAAAAGTACACATTGTTAAATTGAAAGGAAACAAATGTAAAATTTATACAGCTGCAGTGCCCCAATGCTGGCCACAACCAATGGGAGTCTCCAGATACAGAATCTATTCAAGCAGCGCATGCAAAATCAAAGATTACTTAGCGGGGAGCCGGGAGCGGAGAGGTAAGGAGCAAGAGTTGTGTTGGGAGCGAAAGCTGTAGCTTCCGCGCTTGGGAGGCGTGCTGGTAGCAAGGACGCCTTCTCTAATGGTCTACAAAGTTTGCACAATTTGGCCAAAAGGCAAGCAGAAATTTTGAGCGATTTTCTTTGCTTTGGAAAAGTTGAGCCTTAAAAAAATGAAATGGAATTCTGTATCCTGCGCTTATCTATTCGTTAGGATATTATCAACTAAAAGAAGCCTTGAGTTAACTACAAATAACTCAATGCTGAATATCTTCAGTACCACCTCGATGACCAGATTATTGGAAGCAGCGAGTCCACTTATCTGTTGGCCCCTTTCCCGATTTCCCTGATGTCCTTTTTTAGTGTCACTTGTTGTTGGGTCCTCGTTGTGCTCTGCTAATAGATCACTCGTGATAAAATGTGATACTGAGAAATAATTTTAATAGTTCAAGCCAGGTAAACTTTTCAAGATCTAGTCGCTAACTCTCTTGTATTATTTATAGTATTTACATTATGTGTATAGCAATATATTACAGTTAATGTAATAAATAAACAAATTATATTGTTATGGGTTTCAGTCATGCTTAATATATATATATATATATAGAGAGAGAGAGAGATTAGAAAACACAGCCCTCAAATCATGGCTCTACTGCAGCTGGACAGAGAACCGATCCTATCTGAGAGCTTAAATTACGAAGCAAGCGGACCGCTTGGAGTACAATGGCCACTCGAAAACGTTAGTAATTAGCGCTTGGAAATCAATAGATTCTGAACTGGTGCTTTTGTTGGTGCAAGCAAGCATCGCAATCGCAGTGGCAATCGCAATCAGGGTTACGTGTGTGCCACTAGACAAAATGCCATTTCGATTGTGCCGGAGCAATCAACGCGACTCCCGGGCTCCCGACTCGGCCAGCAACAGCACCAGCTGACAAGTTTCTCACGAGGCGGCCGGAGGCGAGGCGGAGGAGGTGGCCAAAAATCACAACAGCCAAAAATGTACTAAAGTCAAGTGCAGCAGTGCCATGATTACAGTCACAGTTCGTTAGCACAGCCGACAGGGATAAGTACAGCAAGTGGCAGTAACCAGTTGCAGTTGCAGTGGCAGTGGCAGTGGCATTAAGTAAGCTGTAAGTTGTGGTGTCTACCATAGTTGCGACCATACTATATATTTCCAGCATTTGAAATCGGCAACAAAGCGCCCTTAATTAAATTTCCTGTTCGATACAAACGCAAGGCATTGCCTACTTTGATGTTGCTCACAAGAAACTGTTGCACACGCACACACGCACACCACTAAATAAACACACACACACTTACACACATAGCAACCACAAAATGTTCACTAAAACAATGGCAAAGAAAGGCACAACAAGCAGCCAAGCAATTTGCAGCATCTCACCAAGAAACAGCTGCGCACATCGAATCCGCAACGAACAAAAACAAGACACGAAACGTGGTCAACACAAAAACGAACTTTGAATGCCCTAAGCATATAAATAAAAGAGTATTGAAAGTGTTCGAGGTTAGAAATGGAAGTGTAAAAATGTGAATGTGATGAAACAGACTTATAAAATCTAGAAGCGACAAAATGAATGATTCAAGTCAAATTTTATGTTTTAAGAACACTCTTTCAGATCTACTATTTATTTCTATACCTTATTAATATGCGTAACGCAATTTAGGAGAATAAAAATACAGCAGAATAACAAACACATGGACAAATTTGAAGTACCCCACGAGTAGAGAGTATACAAGCCACGATGCGGAGCTGCAGCTGCTGCTGTGGACAACAAAATGGCGTTGCAAATTGTTAGAGCATAGAGCGGAAATGCAAGCTGATTTAGCTGCGTGCTCTTGTTGCTGTTGTTGTTGTTGCTGTTGTTGTTGTTGTTGTTGTTGCTGCTGTTGTTGTCACAGCCATCGTAGTTGTTGTTATACCCACTGTTGTTTGTAGCGGCATGTCCCATGAATATTCATGGCGGTTGCCGGGGCAGTCATTCATTCATTCGTGATTTCCCTCAAACGACGGCAAGGCGGAGAAATAAGCAGAGCCAACGACGACAGACAAAACATGAAACCAAATAAATAAACAAAATGTCAGAGCACAGCAGCGTCGGAGGCGAACGCCAAGAAATTGGCGTGAAAATAAATCAAGAAACAAATTGGAAAATTTGCTATTTCGCCAGAAAACAGACAGCCGGACGGAACAAACCAAAATGACATTGCTTTGTCATGCTTTCATATTAGTTAGAAAGACAAAAGATGACAATATTTTCGCAGCATTTCGAATATTTCAAGAATTTATTGAACGCATAAAGCTGAATAAGTTTCATGTTAAGGGCACATAATAAGGGACAAAAAAAAAAGGGAAGCGAAACGAAACTGATTGGCCCACAAAGTGAAGGCCAATTAAAATGTCCTTTGGGCAGTTTGCAATTTAATTAACACGCAAAGCAGAAAGTGCACAAGCAAACATGAGCTGCAGGGAAACAACTCGAAAGGATATATACATATATATACACATACATATATTTTATATGTATACATATATACGGATGACGGTCAGCACAGCTGAAAACGGAACTGTTCGCCATAAGAGCGTAAAAATCGTTTATTTAATTGTAAAATATACATATTTAAATAATGCCCATTAAAAAGCAGTAGCAGATCGCTCGCTTAAGCTCGGCCCACGCCCTCTTTTCCCCCCCATATCAGCTGGCAAAGGTAATCAACTGAGCTGCAAGTGCCAGCAGAATGACCAAGTTGCAACAACAACACGAAAAATACATTAAAAAATAACACACGCACACACACACACACACAAACACATGCACACTTTTAATGCGCGAAGTCCACGTCTGGAGGGCAACTGTTTGGAGTGGAACCCAGATCTCTGGCAGCTGGGATCTGCGTCTGCGACCATTTGTGGCAGCGGGTCTGGGACAGCCCTTTGTACTCAGTGAGAATGGGAGATGAGGGTGGAGATGGGGGTGGTCACATTTACTTTGAGTGCGCTGCGCTCATTTAAATGCAAATTTAAATGAAATTTTAATCCATTTTAAGGACGCAGAAACCTTTTGCCAGTCGCCAGCCTCATCGATACACACAAAACTGACCCCAAAGTGGGGCGACTGCAAACTGATTATAATAAGTTGGTTTGTCGTACAACGTTTGTCGCATGTAAGTTGCCCCAAATGGAGCGCATGCCACACAGCTGCAACTGCTTATGCTCTTTATTGAGTAGCGCAACGGGATTCTGTGGAACAAAATTGTCAGTCACCAAAATAGCTATCGTTGATGCGAGCTGCGTTCCTGAACTGCTCCCATCGTTCGGTTAACGAAAGTGGCTCAAAGCGTTCCGGCTCCGCCTCCGATTCTGACTCCGACTCCGTGTCGGTATCCAGCTCCAATTTCAAATCCAAGTCCGGCGGAGGTGAGTTCGACACATCTTTGATCATATGGAAATCACAGCGCTTGCAATGGATATGCAACGGATTGCGTGGCTCGAAAATGCGCTCACAAATGGCGCATCCACGTGGCGGCAAACGGCAACAACGGCAACGATGCTCCTCCTTGGTCAACTCGCTCCACAGGCAGCGGCAATAGCAGTTGCTGCACAAATACAACCTCTTATCAGTCTTGGACATGTTCCACAATTCGCTGCAAGTTTCACTATGCAAATGATCGATTTTCGTTGTACTTCTTTTTTTCAAAAGAGAAATTTAATTTCTATTGTGCAGAATATTTACTTCACACTGACAAATTGACGTGAAGTGTCAACTTACTTTAAAAATGTGTTTGCAGGGTTGCTTTTTCAAACTGATATCAGTCATGTGGTATCCAATTACCGTATTAAAGCTCAACCCATTGCATCTCGATTACATTGATGCATATGCGGCAGCTGCAACAGGCGACCAAATGTAATCTTAACCGAATTAAGCGCAACTTTACTGCCTCATTTGTGATGGGAGATCTCAGTTGAGGTTTATTTTATACGTGCATGTCCTGCAGGCTGCACTGCTTTCAACTCGCTGTCATCCGAGGTCTTAATCAAAATTCACTTATACACAATGAAACACACACGCACACACACACACACACACAGAAAATCACACATATGTAGTGGCATAATTTACATGGCATTAAAAATGCAATAATGATTTATTATTGCAGTTCCACAACGAAAAAAAAGAGAAACATATTTAAAACGACGTATTTATGTTTAATCAGGAATGAATGGCAAGCTTCGAGAATAAAATAATAAACTCTTAATGTGATAAAGAGAATAAACCAAACAAAAATATGAATTGCAAATAATCTGATGAATATTAATATCTACTTAGTAGATTTCATTATTATTATTGTTATTCACCATGGATAAAAATTGCTTAAATCTTTTTTGATTCTAGCTTAGCAGATTATAAATCATAAATTTCTTTTGTTCACCATTCAAATCAACATTTTAATTTGCGCTGAAAGCCGTAATTAATATGGAAAATATAGTTGTCTGATGAAAGTTTATCAATTAATAACACTCAATTCCAGATTTCCAATTATGCAATCGCAAAGTGAAAGACCAACAACAACGATGACTAGCTCGGAAGGAAGCGCCGCATCGCGAACAGCATCGACCGCATCTCTGCTGCAACAAGGACACCCAGAAAGGATAGCAGTCGAGTCGAGTTCTAAAATTGCACCTGGTTTATTGCTTTTTCCGGGCTCCGCTCGAAGGCATGCTGACAATCTGCCGGCAGAAAGTCAAGCAAGGAGAGTAAGAACCGCGTATCACGATGCCAATGCGGAGCAGGTGGACACCGTTAATCGACGTAAGCCGTACAGTGTGCGCAGCTTCCGACGTCCGCCGCTGTGGCAGCCACCAACGCTGACCATGCCGACAAAGGACGATGAGAAGCCTGTCGAGCATGAGCTTGAGCCTGTGCCCGTTAAAGGTCGTTTGGCCTGCCTGGCCAAGGCACATGCATTCATTATCGAGTTTCTGCAGGGCTCCTCCATTCACGGATTCGTCTATCTAGCCAAATTTGGCTTGAACTTTGTCGAACGGTAAGTTTTTGGCGCTATATGGGTAGACATAAGTCTGGAATGGCAAGCAATAAACCAACTGATTCATCAGAATCTCCAGCTGTTCCAGCCGCAATGCAGCAACAATTTATTGCCTTTATTTTGTTTGAATGGGGAATGATGCAATGGAAATCCGAATGAGTCACCATGAGTTAGTGAAATGGCAATAAATTAATATCTGTATCTAATGTAAATATCTCTCTATATTTAGATTAAATATTTAACCAGTTTATCTCGCTGGTTTAATATTTAATTTAAATATTTTAAGTGTAAGAAAACTTTCCAAGTCATTATAAATATTATTTGTTTTCCAACACTTAGTACTTATTTTATAATTACCTTCACAACAAAACAATTTGTTTTCCTTTAAGTATTTAGGGTTTTTTCACTCACTCTTTCTCTTTCTATCTTTAGGGTTTTTTCACTCACTCTTTCTCTTGCTATCTCGTCAGCCCATTACTTTCATCCAATTAACTTTTAAAGTAAATTAAACACAAGCCTCAATTACAACCAACTTTTGTTCCGGCTTACTTTCGATTTCACGGCAAGAAAGTACAAACTAAACGACACAAAACTATAAGTCAAGGACTTAAAATGTTCTAAAGCGCTAGCACGTGCAATGTTAAGATTATAATGCCGATATCGCTGCCATATGCCACAGGGCCCAAAACAGATGTGCGTGCCCATATAAGGTCTCTCTCTCTCCCCCTCTCTCTCTCTCTCTCTCTTTCTCTCTGACTGAATTTACCCATTCGCTTGAATAAAATTAGGCGTGAGCACAAATAAATTTTTCTACATTTTTTCGGGGTGGGCATGGAAGTAATATTTCGGCTGGTAGATTTTGTATTTGGGGCAGAGTAAAACGGCAGCGCAATAAATCCTGAAAACTGACATGACATGACAAACAGGATTACACGGAATGTCTGGCAAGGCTTAAATTCGTAACACACTCCACTCCAAGTGAGAAGACTGGCATTCGAGAGGGCACGTGGGAACCGTCAGCACAACAAAATTGGACCACAACCAGCCAGCAGCTGAGGATTAATTAGTGGATAACACAACCCACCAGCACACCAGACTCACTTTCTACCCAAATCCAGACTGCTGCACGGCAAGCTCCATTACAATTTTTGTTAGTTCTGGTACAGAAGTGACAGGTGGTAAAGGGGGCTCTGTGTGCAGCACGCAACGCCCGGCCCTAATTAATACACTGCCCCAACTCTCAGCCAAATGATTTGTGCTGCCTACAATTTTATTTACTCATGGCCACTTTTATTTCTACACTTCACATTGATTTATTTACTTCAGCTATAAAAAAAATAGATAAAACTCAAATGTGATTTACAATGACATAAGACTAACCGAATCGACAATTGAACACTCTGCAGCCATATCCAAGATATATTTTCAATTGGAACACAAAGCAATCTAGAATATTATTAAAATAGATTTATGGGACACAAATTACAACTGTAAGCAGTCGACACTCGCCAACGACCATACTACGCTGAATACATCGGTTCTCGTCCGATCACTTAGATGGGGGAACACCGCGTGTTGTTGGCATCGTCAACAATACTTGATTTTGGCATTTAACACTGGCCACATCATTATTTAAACTTGCTCATTATGACCCCATTTCCACTATACAATTTCCATATTAGTCATAATTTTGTCACATGGATTTAAAACTCTTTGGAAGAGTGTACAAAGTCAGCTTTCAACCAGCACTAATTAGTGGTACAAATATTTTGGATGAAATATGCTTAAATCGTTTTGGTCTATGTCCGCTGACATGTGCGAACGTTGCGTTGGTATGGCAACTGCAGGTAATTGGCCATTTGGAAGGAGTGGGGGAGCTATCAGAATCCCAATCTTCAATTGCATTTGCAATGCGGATGGTTTTTGGAGAGGATTGCAAATGTGACGAGTGGCAGCAAATACCCGAGTATTGAAGATGTAGTGAGTTATGGGATGCATTGGCAGCGACAGTTGTTATTTGTGCTACATCAAGAAATACTAAATGCTTGACAAATAAGATGAAAAGTCTGCATTTATTGTAAGAATTCATAATAATGGAATTCCAAGTCATTCATTCTTGAGCATAGATATCAATTATTAGAACATCCACACGCATCACTGAGCTTTATTCAAGCACAAACTGTATTTATATGAGTGCTAAGAGATGATGAAACAAACCAAACATCAGACAGACAGACAGACAGACAGACTGTCAGGCAGACAGATGCGACGAGACTGACAGATGTATGTGCATGTTCATACGTATGATTTAAAAAGAATTTTTGCGGGCAGACATTTTGGAAATCAGTCTGTAGTAGAAATAGCAAACGCAGCGAGAATTCCAAGTTTCCTCATAAAAACAAAGCGTTCTTTTCCGCATACCTCATGGAGCTCAACTAGAAGATACCTCGCACTTCAATAGACAAACTTTGAATACACAAATATTTTAGATAATCATTTGTTTTGGTTGAAAAGAATAAAAGTGAAAGATTAATGAATTTGTGGAACGTATTAAGATCGTATATTTTCACAGGAAATGTTAAATAAATTTTTAACCATTTTTCACAAGTGATATATTTTTTATGGATAGAAATAATTTACAGTTACATCAGCCTCACCATACACTTTTTATTATTAATCAAGGGTATATTAGAGTCGAAAATAGCTGGCGCACTGTACAGAGCGGTCGCTGACTATGTGAAATTAGAAATAATTTGGTGCAGAAGCGGAAAGTGCTCAACATTTTTGAAGCGAAATTTTTGAAAATTAAAACCCAAGTAGCTGTTGCAGCAATGAAATGCCCAGACGTGTGTGTGCGTGTGTGTGTTAGTGGGTGTGTGTGTGTGAGTGGGTGTGTGATGACAGCGTTGAAGGCTTTATGAGCCATTGCTGGCGTCAAAATGTCATCATTGTGCGGTATGGCACTCGGAAAGAGAGATTCCTCTAGGATTTGTCGGCTTTTGTCAGACTTGTTATGGCTACTCTATCTCCCTCTCCGCTTCCCTCTCTCTCTCTCTTTATTGCTCTGCATCTGTCTCTGCTTGTGTGCTTGCTGAAGCGTTGTCTCTGTCTATTTTGGCTGTCGTCGCACTTGCAGCAGCAAATAAAATAAAATAAAAATGGGGCGCCTCGAACACAAAGGGTTGCAATGCGTTTGTCTGCCTCTTCTGCCGTTCATTGACTCTTCCTGCCAACTTGGCCATAATTCTTGTGTCGCGCATATTTCGCCTGATGCTTACAAAAATTTACACGCAATAGATTTTTATGTGCGTTGCCAGAATATGTAAAAAAAAAATCACATATAGCTTCATATATCATTTTCTGGATATTTTTTTAGGATGCTCTGGTTTGCGTTTATCTGTGTGGCCCTGTTCAGCATCATCTCGCTGAGCCAACGCACTTGGCAACGGTTTCAGACCTCGCCCATGGTCATCTCAATGGATCGCAATAAGCTGGTGTGGAATACTAGTTTTCCATCTCTCACGGTGTGTCCCCACAAGCGCATCGATGATATCAAACTGGAGGAATATATACTGTGAGTGTTCAAAAGAAATCAAAATTTAATGCAGCAAAGTTGAACATATCCACATAATAAGTGCATATAAACGATATCTGTATATAAAAATCTGTTCCCTTTGTTTGCCATGCCAGGGCTCATAGCGAAGAATTCGAGGATGAGCAGGATAAGGAGTATTTCCGGGAGTTTATTGTTAAACTTGCCAGTCTCACTTACGACAACTTGGAAACTTTGCCGCTAAACAAATCCTATGGCATCGAGGGCAGCCAATATTTGGATATACTCTTCGAATTGAAATGGCTATTCGAGCCGGAAATCAGCAGTGGCGC
This sequence comes from Drosophila nr. perissopoda 5 BK-2023a, assembly GCA_035044105.1. Classification (NCBI taxonomy): domain Eukaryota; kingdom Metazoa; phylum Arthropoda; class Insecta; order Diptera; family Drosophilidae; genus Drosophila; species Drosophila nr. perissopoda 5 BK-2023a. The sequence goes on along the minus strand of JAWNMK010000639.1, from coordinate 1,574,623 downwards.
CGCCGTCAAAATGCTCATCTATGAGACACTAACCGAATTCGGCATTTGCCACACAGTCAACTCGCTGGTGGCTCGCTACAATACCTTTAAGTAAAAGTATTCTATTATATTACTATTACTATTACTATTATTGTTATTGTTATTATTATCTATTTTATTTCATACTGTTAGCTATTGGCGCACGGGCGATTGGAGCATCTTGGATCATGGGGATCGTGTTACAGTTCATCCACTCGATGGTGAGATCTACGCACAGATCATCAATCTGTCCACGGCCTACGATGTTTACTTTCATGCCGCTGGCGACGTACCGAATATATCCAAGCAGCGATACACCTTTCCCGAAAGTGACTACACAACTATCGAGCTAATTGCCCTGGAGATCTTCACGAACGAGGATGCTAGAGCGTAAGCAAGATAAAACTCTATATTTATCTCTGTCCCTATCTATATATAAAGTATATATATTCTGGATCAGCATCAAAAGCTGAGTCTATTTAAATGTAACAATTATGTTCAGGGTATCTCGTAGTCGAGCTCACTCGACTAGAGTTGTCTTAATTGTTTTCATAGTTTATGAATTTAGGCTGTCTTCTTTGAAATGTATTTAATTTGTGGCAGGTTCAACACGAAGCAGCGCCAGTGTCGCTATCGCTACGAAGCGGAGGATATGCAAACGGTGCCCATTTACACTTTTGGTCTGTGCCTCTCCGAATGCCGCATGTTCTTCGCCCTGCGCGTCTGCGGCTGTGTTCCACACTTTTATCGCAATGTGTGTAAGTAATCATAGTTATGCATTTTAAAGCTGAACATCATTCTGTTGCCATTGTCATCATATTTCGGGCGCTTTCATCATCCACGTCCTCATCCTTGCTTCACTTCACATTGTTGCACTTAATTGGCCTCATTAAACTTAACTTTTATGTGTCGACTTCGCAAATTCGCTCATAAAATGTTTAAATAGTTACATTTCGAGTTTTCACGACTATCTATCTCTATCTCTCTCTCTGCTTGCCACACGTTCTGTCTCTTTCAGTGCGTAGTGGTCGTCGCTTGCCCATTTGTGGCTTGGAGGGCATCGGTTGCCTGGTCAAAATTAAACGTGAGCATTTTTCTTCTTCTGACAAGTCTGCATGCAAATATTTATTTGACTTTGGCTCAAATTTCGATTTGAAATTATGCAAAAAAAAATTTCATTACCAAATATTTTACCGTTGAACGCTGAACGTGACCATATTTCAATGGTTGCTGCTGGTCAGTAAGCGTTCGCAGAATTTGATCAAATATTTAACTTATGCTCAAATGATTACGCACAATGATTGCCAATGAAGACCTTGCTGGAATTACTCTCAATTTTATCATTTTAGGCGAGATAATCTCTTTGAAGTCGGATAAATATAAAATCAATTGCAATTGTCTGGCCAACTGTGATGATTCCAACTTTTTTGTGCAATCCCATGTAAGTAATAACACTAAAAGTAACACAATCAACAAAAGTTGGCCCATCTTAATTATGGGCGACGCAAATGAATTGGCTAACAAGAGAAGAACATCTATTTTATACTCGTTTTAAACAATTTAAACGTACTACGTAATTTCAGCTATTTTAAATGTGCTTTCAAAATGTTTGCACAATACAAGCGCCATCTAGCGGTCGTTAAAACGCTGCTGGACATCGCATTGGGCGCGTGAGTGCGAGCGAGAGAAGCCGTTTTCTTTTTGCCTTCGAACAAACATCGGAATTGTTGGCCGGGGCCGTAAAAAATAATAAGCACAAAAGTTGGTCGGCAAATAGCGGACGCCTTGAAATATGCAATTATTACTGTTCGGTTCGGTCCGCTTCGGCCGTGGCTGTAGCCAAACTCACTGACGAGCACAAAAGTTGCTCTTTAACGTGACTTTTTTCGCTCAGTGTGCGTCGAAAGTTTTTACATTTAATAATAATTTTAGTTTAGTTTGAGTTGTTGTACTGTTGCTGTGGCTGCTGTTTATTCTCTTGTTGCTATTTCAATTTCTCCCCCTCTCTCTCTCTCTCTCTTTGACAGAGATCTCGCGTCTGGTTTTTGGGCGCTAATCTTCAATGGGGCATTATTGATTATCCCAAAATGCAGCTGCGCCGCAATGTGCTTTTCTCCTTTGCTGATGTTTTGGGTATGTTTTTTTCATTTTTCTTTGATATATGCCTTTTATCTGTAGCTTAACGCATTTAACTTATTTTTTACAGTTTATATTGGCGGCCTTGTGGGTTTCTTTTTGGGCTGCAGTGCCTTAAGCTTTACGGAAATTGTTTACTATTTTACGGCACGCTTTATTCGTCGCATGTTTTGCAGTTGAAATCGAAAAGTCTATAAATTAATTTGAACTCTTAAATTACAAATAAAACTAATATTCGATTAAAATAGTTTCAAATTAATTTTGAACTTTGGCGTTATTGAGGTGATTATTAAACAAGTTTTTAGACAAATTTATTTAAGGTTTCGAACAATTAAAAGTGAGAAACACTTTGAATTTATACAATATTGAGTAGATACAAATTTCTGCTAATCCTTAATCAAGTTGCATGCTAAAATTGTAGTATTTACCAATTTATTTTTCCCCAATGTAGACAGTAAATAGTTTTGCGCCAAGGTTGCAGAAATCATTGAAGTCGAAGTAGATACATGTGTACAAATATGTATATACGCCATAATAATTTCATCCCCTTCCAACCCCTGTGCCCAAACAATTGATTGTCCATGCTCAGACGCTCGTCGCCCGGCATTTCAATGAACAACTGTCTGCGTCTGGAACCCGATGGTTCCAAGGTCTGACGTCTCAAGTCTGATGTCCGATGTCCGATGTCTGATGTCTGATGTCTTCGACTGTCCATTCATGCAGTGAAATTCATCGACAAATTAGTTGACTCTTGTGTTTTCCTTTCTTTTTGCAAGCCTTGCCGATTTTTATGAGGCACAACAACATCGTATATCGTATTTAATATTTGTTATCCGTTTTCGGAGCCGAATAATTTGTAGTGGCAACTTGTTTTGCCCATTCAATTGTTTATTTCGTATTAGGGTCATCGAGGGACGTTCCAACTATTCGTGAAGCTGACCAGCTGTGCGCGATTAAACTTTGCAAGCTGCCCTCGAGCACATTCCGTACACTTGTCATGATTTTGCTTGTTACATATTTTCTCACATATGACTGAACCCGAACTGTAATTGTCAACAAAAGGCGAATGCTAGTTAAGATTTCCGTATACATTTTCTGTCATGTCATCAATAATGGATTTCAGATGAGCAAGAAACTCCAATGAAGATTTAGGTCAACAAAGGGGAAGCAGTGGCGAAAGAAGTGGGAGCAAAGACAAACACTACTTAACGCATTTCAAATCCCTTCACACAATATCCGACTTTAACAACCCTTGCTTGAAGGGCACACAATAGAAAATCTACATTTGAATGCGCCACCAAATACAACAGACTTTTAATATTTTTATGCAAAAAAAAAAAAAAAAACGGAGATCAAAAACCATACTTTGCCCCTCTGCCAAACTGTAAAACTCCACCCTTTGCCACAATCAAAGCTCAAAGGAATTGTCAGCGTGCAAAGCTCTTTTGCACCTTGGCAGAACTCCGACTTTGTTTAGCCAGCATCAATGGCAACCGCAATCCACGTCACGTGGGGATTGTCGCCACCGACGCATGCATTATACACATACATGTACGTCGTATATTTATGATTAGGGGATGCATTGGTTAAATTCGGGGTGGAGTGCGGGCTGTGAACACACAATACATACCTAATTCCGGACACTACAGTCTTTGAAGGAAACACCAAAGGGTAGTGGCATCATCATCATTCTTTTTCTGCATAAATTTTGGAATTATTTAAATTTACTGTTGTTGCGTGTAGGGAAAGGGGGAAGGACGGGGATTCTGTGCCTGTGGTTAATGAGCCCATCACTCCACTCACTGATGACCTTGATTGTTCCGTAATCGCATATTAGCAGCATTTAGTGAATTGTTGAGACTATTCAGAAAAGAGCAAAAACTTTCAATTGGTTATTTTATATTTGCATAAGCAAAGACGTTTGTTTTCAAAATTGCATTTCAAATCAGTTTTTTCACCACACCCAAAACGCCCTCTATCGTGTTGTGCGCTTTGCTCTGTTAACATTAAAATAGAACAGTTACTAAGCAGCTGTTAAAGTGCGCTTTAAAGTCAGCAGCGTTTTTTACAGCTCATATGTTGTTTAGAAGCGCTTTTTTATAAAAGCGCTGCCTCCAAATTAATCTACTAAGCAAGTTCATATTTACACTTATTTAGCAAAACTGATAGCATCGTTTACGTTTATTGGTCACTTAACCGGGAGCACATTCGTGCGCGTTCCTTAACAGCAAATGTTAAACTCTCAGGGTGACCATAGCTCTCATGGAAAAAACTCAGCGAGAAGAAGAAGACGTAAAGGCAGAGCAAAAAGTGAGCGGAAGGTGGAAATTTCCACAAAACAAAAATAACCAACAAATTCGCACAGAATGCACAAAAGTGCGCCACCTTGGCATTGTAATGCAACCTTAGCTGCCACGCAAGCAGCGGCTGCAGCAACAGTCTCGCAAGGCAGCAGCAACGCTTGCAACCGAATAGCGACAACAACAACAACAAATTTGGTGATAAGATCTGCAAAGTACGCAGCATCTTTATCATCAACTGCAGCAGCCGCCCCCGCCTCCCACACCTCGCCCCGCACTCAATGGCTGCTGCTAATCGTTGTGTTGGCCCTGCAACTGCCGCATGCAACGGCAACGCACATCAGCGGCGAATTCCACACGGCGGACTTCTTTCAATTCCTCGCCAAATTCGGTTTCCAGAAGGCTGATCCACAAGCGCCGCGCAGCCACCCATCCTATGGCTATATCTATGGCAATGTGACGTCACGGGACGTATACAGTGCGCCCGTCACGCTCGTCGTCCTAGACAAGTCGATGTTCGTCGACTTCTACAGCAATCGCAGCTATCGCGAACGGGAGATTGCCTGCTCTCGCATGTTCTCGCGCCTGCAGCACATCGTCTACGATCCCGACTGCAATCCCCAAGGCAAACGGGACTTTCTGCGCCGTGTGCCATGCCCAATGGGCCAGCTCTGCGTCGACGAGGATGCGCCCGCGAATGTCATCGGAGGACATCAGTTCACCTATATCATTGAACTGGAGGCGGAGCCGCGGTAAGTGGCACACACAGTTACCAACTGATTATCATTGAACTGATAAGCCATAAACCATTAAATTTACTGTTCAGTTAATCAACAATAAGCGGAAACGCAGACTTGAGTCAGATATTTCGCTACTTGATTTTGATTTGTTTGCGCTGCTATAATCTCTTAAGCACAATGGAACAATTGATTTATGAATAACTTTTTCGCATTTGTTCTTTTAGCTTCTGGTATGTGGCGCTGGTGGCCTGTTATCGGAATCGCAGCACATGCGCCTGGCACGCCCACGAGCAACTGCCGCGGCTGAGCAATCGGAGCAGCAGTCTGCTGGCCACGCTGCAGTATGACATCAATTTGGTGAATGTGCATCCAAACAATTCGGCTGCACATCCGCTCACCTTTCAGTATCCGTACGATCAGCAGAATCTGCTCGAAATGTATTTGATTTTCATGCTGGTCTACATTGTGCTGCTGCCCATGCAGATCTATGCCGTGCGTCACCAGAAGCATCCAGTGACCAAACTATTCACGCTCAGTCTGCTCAGTGAGTTTGTGAGTCTGGCTCTGATCACAGCCCATCTCATCCGCTATGCAGCGAATGGGGAGGGTGAGCCGAATATGCAAGCTGCCGGTGATGTGCTGGACATACTCAGTCGCACCACATTTATGCTGATCCTACTGCTGCTGGCCAAGGGTTGGGCGGTGACCCGCCAGCAAATCAGTCGCACCGGCTGGATCATATTGATGTCAATTTGGGTGCCCTACTGTGCGTTCCATGTGTTTCTCTACATTTGGGATCGGGTAGGTTGAATGTTTACTATTACTAAATAGTGATTAATAAATATTTGGCATTTTGCAGACGGAGGTGGATATTATATCAGACAGCGATGAATACCAATCCTGGCCCGGCTGGATTGTTTTAATTTTGCGGTAGGTTCAGCAATTTAATCCTTCTCAGAGCTGACTCTAATGTAATCAATTTCTGAGCAGCACCTCGTTCATGATGTGGTTCTTGTACGAGCTGCGCAATACAATGAAGTATGAGCATTCGAGCAAGAAGCTGGACTTTTTATTGCATTTGGGTGCGTCCAGTTTGGTGTGGTTCATCTACTTGCCGATTGTGGCAATTGTGGCGCTGCAAGTGAGTCCCATGTGGCGCTACAAACTGCTGCAGGGCATCACCAATTCGGCTGATTGCATGGCATACTGTGTCATGACCGGACTGCTGTGGCCCAATCGTGCCGGGCAATATCTTCTGCTGGCGGGCACCAAATATGCAGGTGAGTCCAACTAACCGTCGAGTGTTTGCCAGTCATTTAACCATAACTGCTACTCCCTCAGGCATGGATGAGCTGGACGAGTTCAATGAGGCGCCACATATAGTGAGGGAGCGGGAGCGTCGCCTCAATTCGCCACCGGATGATGTATCGATTGGTGCAAACAGCGGTGGACGCGGCATGATTCTGTCCACAAGCATACCGCATTCGCTCAACGGCGATTTGCTGGAGGCAGAAGATCTGGATGCTGAGTTACTTACTAATCTCAGCAAGAATAGTCATATTGTGGCATAGTCGGTTGTGGCGAGTCAGAGATTACAATTATACACAAAAATATATAATCAACGGCAACAACGGGTTAATTACTAAGCTTAGTAGTCAAAATGTGCTAAAATGAAGAAACGGCAAGAATGTTATTCATACTACAACACTCCCATAAACACACATACATCTATATATATATATATATATATATATATATTATATTTACTTACATATATAAAATAGATATAATCCATATAGTTTTTAGCCGCCTACAACGAAGTTAGTGAGAGTGCAAAGTGCAGCAAAGATAAAGATTGTTGTGTGATTTATCTAATATATGCTTACATTTACAGTTAGATTTTGTTCGACGAGATAAGTTATCTTAGAAAATTACGCATAGATTGACAAAGAAAACGCTTGAGAATTATTTCATTGTGGTAACCAATAATAAGTTTACGATTTTTTAGAAGATTTAAGCTCCCACACACACACACACACACACACACACACACCTTATAATTCGGATCAAAGCAAAGCAAACAAAAAGAGTTTTTGATAAGAATTCAACTTGAAGCAGCTGTAGTGAAGTTAAATATTAAGTACAAGAAAAGAAAATTGTAAACAAAACCAAACTCGAAGTGAATGCGAAATAAATCAAATCAATCATTTTTTACCTATGTGTATATATTTATATATTGCTCATAATTCTGATTGAAATGATAAAAAATGAATTTAATCATAATATGTCTCTTTGCTGGCATTGACTATTTGCGGCGTGGTTATTGAATTACCCACTTTTGTGGTTTCACCTTGCACTGCATCATCTACGGTCTTCCTTATAAGGCGCACCGTTTCCGGTTTAAAAAACAAAATATTGAATTTTTGGTTGCTGTTATTCGGAAAACGTACATCAGACTGCTCGATCATGTGGATAATCGCAATCTTCGATGCGGAACTTAGCTGATTATAGCGTTGCTGAATGGCCAGGCGTTCCTTTTCGGTGCCGGAATGCTGCTGCAAATCCTCTGCCTCCTCATCGGAGTCGCTCAAAGTCGTCTGGGAGCAGAGGTCTTCATTGATCACTTGAGCATTGGCGAACATCGGCTGGAGTATCTTAGTGTAGGCCTGCTTATGCATCTTGTAACGCAGGCGTGCTCGGGCCATATCCTTTTTGATGCAAATAGTCGTATCGTCGAGAGCTTCGATCAGACTATCCTCCCATTTGGTCTTTGGCTTCGAGCATTGCATCTCTGGTTCCTCAGCTTTGTTGCTATTAGCCGGAGTGTCCATCTCCTCCTCCGCATTGCGCTGATTGAATGTTTTCTGTATGCTATTCGCCTGATCCTGGCACTGCTTAAGCAAGCTGGCAAGCTTTGTATCAAAAGCGACCAGCGAGTCGATGTTATTCCCGCTCACCTCCTCACCCAAAGCTTTCCACTTATTGTGAAAGAATTCCTGAGCATCCGGTTCGAGCTGCAATGTGTCGTCCTCCAGATTCTTTAGTCGATTAATGCACTGACGCTTACATACGGACTGCTCGCTCTTCCCCTTGGTGGAGAGTACCTCCTCACCATATGGGAGTTTGACCAGCACATTCTGCAAAAATGCTTCCAGCAGCTGACACTTGCCATAGATGCGATCACTTGGTTGATTGAAGGTGTAACAATTGTGGATAATCAATGTGACATCGGCAATGAGATCATCCACCCTTTGATAGTATCTATTGTCCAGTCTCTGTATAATGGTGCCAAAATCCATCGGCCTCTCTATTACCTCATAGTAGTTGGGCACATTCAGCAGCTCCGTGTCCACAGGTTCCATGAATGCAACGGCGAACGGCTTTCGCTTCAATTCCTTCAGGAAATGCTTGTTTATGAAATGCATTTTGTCTGTGTAGCGACCAACCGCGTCCCATAATGGGAACACCTCCGGTTGCACTCGCGTTGGAATCGAATATCTTTGCGGGAATCCTTTCGAATAGGCCTGAAAATAGAGTAAATATAATTTCGGAAAATCCAAAGAAACGAGAGTAAAATTATTTATAAAGCAATTGGCAAACAAATGCAAATCACAGAATCGATTGCGATTTTTCCGCGCTAACTCACCATTTCGAGTGCTGTCAAAGAAGTTCTCAGCAGACGCAAAATAAAGGTTTGACATATGAGTATTTTGTGGAATACTTTTATTTTCGATATTTTTAAAAACGTACACACAAATACTCAAATATTTATAGTGATTCGATATATTTTTTTTTTTTTTTCATTTTTCTTTTTTGTGTTGTTTTGTATATTTCTATAAAGTATGCTGTTTATTTGTATTCATATTTGGGCTAAAATCGACGAATAAACTCGTAAAATATTTCATTTTTGTTTTTTGGATATTGCACACTTTCCTAATTGGCGGCTGCAGTTGCACAGTGTCGCTCAAACTGCATCGGCGGCAACCCTAAATACATTCCGATAAACATGTTGTATTTAGATATATATATATATATACATTTAAGTATTTTTCATACACATTGACGGCTTTTGCATTGCATAAATTGGCACTATGCACTAAACGAACTGTAAATAAGTTCATATAGTAAATATAGTTGACACTGGGAATTATTCCGAAATAATTTCAAAGTTAATTTCTAATCCAAATTTAACAAATATTTTTTACTATCCCAGTGCAAATGTTTCAAATTCTTTTGGCATGCAATCAAAAAAGTTATCGAACTAAAATTAAACAACAGTGGAGGGCATATACATATTGACATATATAGTAAAATTGGAAACAAATACTTAAACAATTTGTACTTAACAAACCAAATGTAAATAATAAATATATAATATTTGGCTAAAAGCTGCGCATTTAGCTTATGTTTAAAATATGCTGTGCTCAAACGAGCTGCAATTGAACCATTTATGAACTCAATGCGTGAATTGCAGCTGGCGCCAGCACAGACTGAGATGGCAAAGTAAGTTACAGTTAGAACGGATGGCATAAAAGTGGCATTGGGGTTGCTTCCCCCATATACATCTATATATAACATGTATAACATCTGGACACTATATGTGTATTATTTGTTGTTATCATTTTTGGCTAAGCATGCGAGTATTCTTGTATGTAATTGATTATTCTGTGTCGTCTACAATAGCATGTAGGAATGATCGCGTTCCAGGCGCGACTTGGCCCGCATTTGTATATTGCCAATGGGATCCGAGGGCGGTGGTATGCCGTTAATCTGATGTGTGGGCTCCTTGTAGAAGAACTCGGTCCGTCCGCACTTGTAGCCATAAAACACCGAGTCATGCGAACTGTAAAAATCATCGAGTTCATTTCACACATTATAGTTGGAAGCTATTCCAAAGACTTACCGCAGTATTAAGTCGGTGAGTTGGCCGCTTGGCTGCTGCATATCGCAGTGCATGCTCTCAAGTGTGCTCAGCTCGAGCGGATTCCATGGCCCATTACGCTGCAGTGCATCCCATTTGGCATCTATGCACATGAAGCTATAGTTGCCGCCATCTCGTTTATCGCCCTCCACATTCACATTCAGTGTTTGATTCAACTGCGATTCCATGTGCGGAAATTTCGCCACGCAAATGTCGAACTGCCAAAGGAAAGCAGAAGATTAGGGAGAATTTCTAGAGGATTCAAGTTGCTCACGATCGCTCACCATCTTTTGCACAATGGGCTGCTGAAAACAGGTACCCTCCTCCATGAGCAGCAGCAACGTCATATTCTGCTGTCCGCACACATAGAGCTCTGTGCGCTGCAGTCCATCCACCGGAGCAGAGGCAATGGGTGGTGGAGGAGCATGGAATGCAGCCAGTGCATCGACAGCATCCTCGCAATTAAGCGATCTGCGACGTGGAAACACCTTGCTGCTGGTCAACGGTGTCTGGATATCAATGGGCGTCGTCTCGTTCAGCGCCAGCACCGAGAGCTTGGCCATCAGTGGTGTTAGGGGAACTCCATTTCCACCATTACGACTACGCTGACCAACTGTGGTGTCCACATTGTCACCGGCTGACTTCAATGGCAGACACATAGAGCGTTTGTCCAGCGGCGTCTTGACTGTTGCTATATTCAGATTGCGATCGGCTGATTCTGCTGAGTTTGCTGCCTGCTGTCGCATGTGCTCGTCCAGCTTCTGGATCTCCATGTTGAACTCCTGGAATTCGGCAACCAGCGCCGCCAGTTCAGCATCCTGTGCGGCCTGCTCGCTGGCAGCGCCCCACAGCTTACGGTACTGTTCGAGGAACTGCTGAAACAGGCTGCGCGAGATCTGCTGACCGTTGGCATTGAAAACCGGATAGGTGGGATCGCTAATGGTGCGCGAACTGATCCGCTCCTCGCTCTCTATATAGTCCGGGGAGGATTCGCTGCTGGCGTTAACGATGCCGTTGCCAGTGCCGGTGCCATTGCGATTCACATCCATCTTGAAGCCGTCTGTGATGTGGCCCAACTTGTTGGATATGGCACGCAGTGCATCCTGCAAATCCGCCGACGATTTGCGACGCGTCAGCTGCTTATGCGGATTACTGATAAAGTTCTGAAAGAACTTCTCAACATCCAGCTTAAACGAGTTGCGCCGAGACGACGATGACGCCATCGCCGGCTTGCCATTGGAGTTGTTTGCATCGGCTTCCTGATCCTCGGGATTGGCGCATATGGACATGACACTTGCTACCGGCAACACCTTGTTCTCTGTCATGGGCGTGTTACAGACGCTCGTACGTCCAATGAACTCCGGATACGAGTCGGTCTCATCGAAGTTAATCGAAGCAATGCCCGATTCGGGCAGATCCTTGCTATGCAGACTCTTCAAGCGGAGTGGCAAATGAGTTGGCCGCATCGACTTTGGCCGTGCCGTCGGCAGCTCCACCTTGCCCGGCGTATCCGTCGTCGTCGCATGCTCCTCCTCGGGTATGTGGGTAAAGATTAGGGACTTGTCACGCTTTAGCTTCCGCTTAGCATATTGAAATGGTAGCGAACTTTGTCCCAGCTGCGTTGTTGACGTCTGGAGATTCTGTGCCCGCTGCGCCTCGGCGGCCAATTTGCGATACTGCTGGTGATCCACATAGACCACCAGCATCTGCACGCCGTTGGGAATGTGAAACTGTTGCATGTTCAGCTGCTCGGCGGTGGTGCGCACATGTCGTGGATCTGCCAGCACCAATTGCTTCGTAACCACATCGCCCAGCTGCGAGGCAACCACTCTGAAAGAAAGTGGACAAAGATCAGCTTGATTGGAACAGATTTGGTTACGCTGGCAACTTACTTGTTGTGATAGAGTATGGCGCCACCAAATATGCCTTTTGTTTGCTGACAGCTTTGCAGCGTCTGTATGGCCTCCAGATAGATGTGACTGGCGGTCTGCGGTTCAAAACGGTAGTTAACATTTAATACTTTAATTGCGGTCGCATTCAGTGCACTCTCACCTTGGGCATGCGCAGCTTGGGCACATTCTGGAATGTGTTACCGTTGCGCTGCAGCATCGGCAGATATGTCTCGAATATGTGATATAGTTTCTCGTTGAGATTTCGACTGTGCTGCAGGGCGGGCTGTGCATACTGATCGTGCAGCGACTGCAAATCGCGATGGAAGAACTTTAGGAGTGAGCTCAACAGATTCGCACGATGTTCCAGCAGCTGATCAGCAATATTTCGATCTGTGCCCACAGCCTAAAGGAAAACCGAATCAATTATAACTGTAGTAAAGATGCTTAGACACCTTAGCCAACTTACCAAAACGAAGCGTCCAAATTCCTTGAGCACAAATTTGCCATTCTGAAGCGCCAAAATGCGGGGCTTGAAGAAACAGTCCTTGAGGAAGTACGATGTGCCCATTAACTGGCCACAGAGTGCCACCTTTTGGGTGTCCGACACCCAGCTGGGATGAAAGTACAGCACAGCGGCAATCGGATCATCTGCCTCGTCCTGCAGACACTCTGTGTCATACACAAACACAATCATCGTCTCTCTGAAAAACAATTTGAGAGCGGGTTAATTATAACATTGCTTACAGTCTTAGAGTCACTGCCAGAGAAAGCCACCTGTCAAGCATTTGACGTCGCAGCTGTTGCAGGTTCTGTTGACGCTGCTGCTGCTGCGGCTGCCAACGTATGTGGTTCGACTTGCGCCAGTCTTTGAACATTTCGGAGGAGGGTAAATTGATTCCAGTCTAGCAATTGTTGGCTATAGTTCAAGCGAAAAGCAGCATCGTGGCGGCTTATCGCCTCCCGAAATTTGCCGCGTTGATAACTCAGTCAACAGTAAACTGAATTGAATTGCCAGCTGTCTGGCTGATAAATAAATACACACATATTATATGAGGTGCCAAACAGCAGCGCCACATTAATTCAAATTTTGGTCACGCTTCGAGCGGTGCATGGGCGACCGACGGGGGGGGAGACGAAGGTAACGCGACGTGAAATTGCCGCTTATTACGACGTTGATTTAGCAGAGCAAAGCAGCGCAGAGCAACGCTTCAGCCAATATCACTTTACGCAATCAAATCAAGTGTTATCAGTTTGAATATCACCTGAACAGCGCCAATTGCCATCGATAACAGAGAGTATCGATTATCGACAGAGTAAGAGTGAGAGCGATTGAGTTTGAGGGAGAGGCTTCATCAAATGACCTTCAATTCGTAGTCTGCGTGTGAGTGTGTGTGTAGTTGTATGGCAAATTCTGTTTCAACATATATCATTGGTATTATAATTAAAATGGCACATTTAGTGTCACAACTTAGGAGTTTATTTGATTAAACACTGTTTACATATCAATTTAACCGACTGAGCTACAGGCAAATTGAATGAAATGTTCACAGACCGCAGTGTTATCGAGATTCATTGAGCAAAAGAGAAGCTTAATTTAATAACTTTTAATTTGTAGTTTCAATTTCAAAATAATTTTGAAATTCGGCATTCAATTAGTTTGGCATACTTTTAGGAATAAAGGTGGGCAATGTAAATATCGAAAATTATAAATTTATTTAATTGTCAACTATTTATAAATAAATTTAACCAGCTGATGACTTTAGAATTGTGGCACTCAGTTGAGGCGTAAATTTTACGCGTGCACCCTCATAGATGTACTTGGCCACATATCCATTGGGCCCCGCCTCGTAGATAACCACAAGATTGCCCTGATTGTCGAATTCCTGATTGAGTGTACCCTTGACCTCCAGGATGCCGGGTGCAATTTCCTTGACAGTCTCCTCTCGCGAACCCTTCCCATCTGGATGCCGAATGCTGCGCGAGCAAATGAGTTACTTAAATTAATCCTGAATTTAAGATTTGAACTGAGGATTACCTTAATGTATACTGATCATTGCCCGGCTCCAATTGGTAGCCACTATCGTTGCTGATGCGTGGCACAAGCCTTGCGGAATTCACAAGCACAAAGTTGGCAAAAACCACAACAATCCACTAAAGATTTGCATACACTATTTAATTTGACTCATTTAACATATTTCTCGAACTCACCGCTCTCAACATTATTTCCCCTTTTGATTTTTAGTAGATTTGCATCTAGGGAAGCTTCACTGGCAACTGAATTAGTCAGAGTGCTAGCTTCGTAGTTTTAAAAGACCCAAAAGTGGTACTCAGAACCAGTTTTGAATCGATAGATGACTGGTGTGATTTAACAAACATTTGCTAGCATTCCAATTGGAAACTACTGACGACCATGCATCCTCCCAGCGAACCGTTATTAAAATCAATAACTGAATAAGTCATCTTGTCAAATTCACACAAAAGAAACAATTAATTGCTTACAAGCATTTATTTAACATTGACACGTGTTGACTAACCTTGAGATTTTTTTATCAACGTCAAATACATAATTATCTCTGAAAGTAATTACTACAGACGACAAGGTTGTGTAAGATTTCCAGGTGTATGCAGCTATGCGGTATTTAAAATTTGGAATGGAGCTTCAGAGATTACAATCGCCTTTGTCTTCTAATTTTAGATTCTTTTTTTTATTATCTTCGGATTTTAAAATCCTATATAAGTACATAAACAAGTAAAAAAAAGATATATATATATATTTAATATATATATAAGCAAAACAAACAAGTAAAAAAGAAACCTCGAACTTCCATAAATTGGAATTCGTGTTCTCATTTGCGAGGACACACTGTACTTAGCCAATTGACGACTTAAGAACTGACGCGGGCAGATGCTGTGGTTTTTCAAGCCCGGAGTCAATTTTTCCGTACTGATACTTTGCAACATAACCATTGTGATCTGCTTTGTAGGTGACATGCAGTCGCGCATTATTTGCAGGGTAATATTCAAAGAGTTGCCCATTCACCAGGAGCTCGTCGGGTGCGATCTCCTGCACGGTCTCCGAACGCGTGGCATCATTCAGCTGAAGGCTATGCGATCAGACGAAATTGTGGAGGTCAGGTGAATGTTTAAGGCAAACCTACTTTACTAAGCGAAACCTACTTTAGTTCATAACGGTCATCGAGGGGTTCAAGCTGCCAACCCTGTTGATTTTCATCCACTGCATTGATAGGCGGCAAAAAAATGGCAGGCGCCGCCAATTTCAAGTTCACAAATAGAAGGACTAGCAACTGTTTACAAATAAAGGGATTATCACTGATATTGTTAACCGAAAACAAACTTACCACTTTGAACATCGTCAAGCAAGCCACAAAAGCAACTAATTTGCTTATACAAACTAAGGTTTTCTTTATAAACCAAAGCACAAATTTTATCAAGACAAACTTGTTTTTAGTTCCACAAATTAGTACATCAAAAGAGCTGTTTTAATTATAGGCGTGTGGAACCTGTTCGTCAAAAGTATTTCCTAAGCAATAATTATGTTACGCACACTGGGTGCTCACTAAATGGAATTTCCAACTATTTAGAATGTTTACAAATAAATATTAAATTTATGTTTTACATTTTATTTGTATCTTTTACTAAAAGTTTACACAAGAACACAACTCTTGTATTACTGTGTCATATGCCCTTACAAAGGAGGAGCATTAATATTGATATACACATTGCATTTGCTTATCAGCAGTTTATTGTTAGGCTCCACTTTGATAGGAAGTCGTTTGTGTGTGTGTGTGTGTGTGTGCATGCGTGCAAGGGCTGCAGCTCAAAACAAACACAATAAAATACCCTCACATACACCCACGACACATACACACACACAAACGCTCACCCACGCACTCGCACACACAGACGAAATACCTGCATACATGGATCCAAGCAGGAAAAATTCACCGCAGTTGTATAGTTTTTTATTTTTGTTAAAAAATTTAATGCACTTACTTTGTTGCCATTTTGGGTACGATGTTTTTGTATTTTTTGTCAGTTTTATTGCACTTTATTGATTAGAATTCTTCATTTTAATATAAATAACTTTACACCTTCCATTTTCGGTGTTTTTTGCGGGGGTGACTGAGCCGCAAATATCGATACATCGCAACACATACAATGTGACCACATATTTTAAAGTTAGTTGAAGGCATGCCAACTTTGTGAAATTTCGATAACGATGTGCAATGGTATCGATGCAAGGGCCATCGCTAGACGTATACCAAACAAGCCAAAGCAAAATGGCCGCCGAAGTGTAAAGAGTATACTTTTTTAGAAGTTCGTGTTTTTCGCTTAATTTGATCATTATTTGAACATTTTTTATGAATTTTGGTGAGTCCCGTGGCTGCACAAAGATGCTCTGCACAAATGTGACCAAAAATGCCTAGCTAAATTGTGAGTTTGAAGTGCAAAAAAATGTGTTTTAAATCAATGCTAGATTGTGGTTGCTGTTGCATTTACTACACACAAAAAAAAAAAACTTCGGCCAGAAGCCAACAACTCAAGCGTAGCCAACTGCAACCCCCGCGCCGTGTTTTATTTACCCACAACTAGTGACGAAGTAACAAACAGGTTTTTATTGTGTACAGACGTGTGTTTTTCTCTCTTTTAATTTATGCATGCACACACACATGCAATCGTATACACCTATGCACACACGACACGCACACATGTAAACATACAAACCAAACATGAAGCATAAGCTTAAAAACGAGTAAGACAAGAAAATACATAAATTTTACGCGTGTGAGTGAGTGTGTGTATGTGTGCAATGCTGTAAACAGCAGCAGCAAGCAGCAGTCGAGTGCTGAAGTGGCTGGCAATCAGCAGTAAGAGAGAACGAGAGAGCGATAACATAAAAAGGAAAAAAGTAAAAAATAAATGACTTGCTATACGACAGCTACAGGTGAATTTGTGGACTTGTTTCCACAGACCCCCCCGTCCCCTCGACTAGTTCTCTAAACAGTGGTCGAGGCGGTGGCCAAAGTGTTAGTGTCTTGGCTGGCCAAGAACTGTAAAAGGCAGCAGCACAAAAACGAGTTAGCTTCTAGCTGAACTGAGCTGAGCCGAGCTTTGCTGTGCGAGTAGAAAATCTAATAAATTAGTGGCATAATCAATTCGCGTCGTTCTACAAAGTGTTTTTTGTTTAGTTTTTAGTTTGTAGCTGCAAACGCATATCGATAACTAACGGTAAAGTGACTCCAATTTCAAATGCAACATTCACAGCAGCAACAACGCCCCAAAAAATGAGAAACAATATGAAAGTTCTATGCAAAGCTTAAGAGTCAAAGTGACAAAGGCGACAGCAGCCCAAAAAGTGGAACGCGACACTTAACCTCAAAAGCACACACGCACAACTCCCCGCCCCTTATTTTAATGTGTGTTGAATGCAACTGCGTAAATATATATATATTTACACATATATATTTGTTATTTGTTGATTTAAGCGCGCATGTTTTAACTTCAAGTTAGAAACTCCCACGCTCATTTTACGCGCTTTAATAATAATGCTTTTCAGATTTGTGAATGAATGAAAAACTTGTCGCGCCTTATTTGTTATTGTGACTATTAAGGAAAGAAAAAACTATATTTGTTGATTCACAAATTCATAATTTGAGTTCATAGAATTTGATTGTTACACTTGTGAATCATCTGCGCTTCCGCTGATGCCAAACTGAGCATTGACTGGTGATTAAACTGGTTTTAACTATCCATGTGAGTGTGTATGTGTGTGATTGTATCTAAGTGAATCATGTAGGAGTTGGAGTACAAATCGGAAGTAAAGCGATAGTTGGCAGCAGCAGCAGCAGTTGCCAGTTGGAGTCAATTGCACGCGATTACTCCGTGGATAAGAATTGAAGTGAAAAGCAAAGTGGAAGACTTCAAAGTGCATTGAACTGAACACTAATGATAAGAAGCCCAGTGAAAAGAGCAATACACAAAACATACTATAATAAACAACAAGACAATAACAACAACAACAACAACAACAACAACAGCAGCAACAAAATCACCGAGCGGTATTTTAATTAAACCATATGATTATGTAGTCATTATATACAAAATATACATACATATACGTAGAATATAGAATAGCTATAGAAGAAATAATGATTCTGGCTTGGAGCTCAGTCCTTAAGTCGATTAAGAAGCTAATAGAATATTTAATAATAGTGGTGTTAACGATATGTCTGCAGAAAATATGAAAATGGTGTTCTGCAAAAGCAGCGCTTTAATTTCGCAGACTTTTTATTCAGCAGCAGGTAGTATGCGGCTTTGCACGGGCTTAATGATGCTTCTTCTAGACAAGATATAAAAGACAAAAGTCAATGTTGTCATCGTGTATACTAAATGATCAGCTTAACTAAAATCAGCTAATATGAATTACTAAATACTACACAAATGTGCATAAAGATTGCAAAAGCAACAACTTCCAGAAATACAGATACAGACGTCGAGCCAGCAGCCAGAGTCACTTTGTCTGCGGCTAACGAATCACTTTATAAGGCAATCAGCACTCTGCGCACAGGTGCCAACTGCCAACAGGTGTTGTTGTTGTCACAACGTATCTCGACTTGTTGACTTCGAGTATTATTGACTAACTGAACGCCCACTGGCCAAACTGGTTGCATGCAGAAATAATGCGAACATCAGGTTTCCAGAAAATAATCTCTATAATGTACAAATATATACATATAGTATGTGTAGTATATGAGTAGAAATCAATTTCTTATGGGGCACGTAAAAAGTTCCACACTTATCTATTGACACGCTCACGCTACCCACAGCAAATGGGGCTGGGTGACGACAAACGACAAACGTGACATACATTTCACCGTTATCTTGATTAACTTGGTTTATCTGTGCAACACAGACGGATAGATAGACAGACAGATAGACACTGTCTCTCTCGGTCTGCTGCTTATCGGTTAGGGAAAACTGTGGAAAGTGTGAAGAGCAGCAGCGGCGAAGGCATCTGTACCCGATCCATAAAAAGGTAGACAGCTAGAGAGATGGATGATGCTAATAGGTAACTCAAACTGGAAGTTGAGCTCATCAATTAATTGCCACACACACATACACACACACACACACACGGAACCAGCATTTGTTACTGGTCAACTGGTCGTCTGGCAAAAGCAGAACGCACTTCCTGGCATTGAACCAAATGCGACTTGTGAAACTTGAGACCGAGCCAAACATAAATATAAAATTGATAATGTGTTTTCATAATATGTACAACATATGCATCACAACGAGGGCAGCTCAACAACAAAGCCATTCACAAACAGACATTAATTTATGTTAAAATCGGAGCCAGCAATAAAACATATTTTAATTTCTATACAATTTAAAACAAAAAAGGTTTAACAAGCTATTGCAAATCGTACATTTGATACCCTCGGCGGTCGTTATAAAGGTGCTTTCACGCTGGCTAAGAATTGAAAATTACATTTGTATCTTAAGCACGAAGGTAGCTCTTAGCTGTGGTTGAGAACTGACCTATCTGTTTGAGTCGACTCGGCTCGTTGACCGGCGGAACACGAAAAGCGTCGAAAATGAAAAGTTATTGTGTGTCTACAGATCTGAAACCACCCTCTCTCTTTCGTCTGACATACAGAAATTCATAAGGCCAATTGTAGACCCCTATAATTTCGACACTTGCACACACATTACAAAACCGACATCAAATGGAATGGAATGGGCCAAAAGTCAGACGGCGGATCACTTGACCCCTGCCACCGACCACTGCTGTTGAAAACCTTCAAGCTGGAAAAACGATACCAGACACCAAATTCATTGACCAAATCAACAACAACAACAGCAGCCGCAGCAAGTGTGACCTTCAATTGGCCAATAAAGCAATTTATTGAAGATCATCCGGCAGCAGCGTGTAGGTAAAAGTTGTCCAACTGTGACAAGAGGCGACGCACGGTGAACGGTGCACAGTGCACCGTGCACGGTGGAGGGGCGTGAGAAACTGTATCACAAATTTCCGGCGATCGTCGTTAAAGAAAAAATAAAAACCTAAGAAGACCCACACGTGGAACTTACGTGTGCGTGTGTGTACGTGTGAAATAAACGTGTGATAAACATATTTTGCAGGACAGCACGTCCTGAAATGCTCTAACTTATGTATCTATAGCTGATTAGATACCGAAAGCCACGGGGAAATCTACGGAAAATACCGCACGTGATTTCCAACAAAACAAAATAAAAAAGTGGGAAAAACTCAAAACTGAATGAATCACACAAATTACCGCAGGACACGATGTGAAACAGTGCGTGACATGTCAAGAAGGGTGCTGCACTGCAGATAGAGGGAGAGAGAGCGCGCGAGCACCAGAGCGGAAGAGAGAGAGAGAGTCGTAGGAGAGGACAGTGCTGCTAAAACTGTACTCGAAACTAAGCAGCTCTCGAAACTATTTCTCTCTAGTGTGGGCGTATAAGCTGCTGTCCATTGTTGCCTTTATTGCTGTTGTTGTTTTGCGTTTTATGTTTGCCGTTCGCCGCTCTGTTGGCAATTTTGTTGAGTTCGCCAGTTCTCTGCGTCAGTGTCCGACGAGTTCGCCAAACGTGCGGTTCAGCTCGGTTTTTAGTCGATTTTAGAGCGATTTTCAAAGAAAGTGTGAAAAAGTTGTGTGTGTGAATAATTCGCAAAAACAATCATCGCATTAACAAATGCGATCAAACAAGTTTTGATCATTGTTACACAAGAGAAATTCGGTAACAATAATAGGTAACAAATGAGTGAAAACTATTTTATGTAATAGTGACCAAAAGTACCATACAAACAAGAACAATTATCTTGTGAAAGTTATACAACATAATTTACTGATTTAAATTAAGATAATCAAATGTTACAAGTATTATATAACTGAATATAGTTTAGCAAATTAGAATGTTTATTTTTAAAAACGAACTTCTTGTGCTAATCTTTAAAGTCTAAATCTACGGATGTGGCCTAATAGACTCGGCTCGCTAAAAAGAAAAAAGCAAAAGATGAAAGTTAACACGAAAAAAAAGCGTAACCCATTAGCCTATTTTCTGCAATGGAAAACTCCTTGGGAAACTCAAACACTTGACCACAACCAGATCTACTGAAATTCCTTACATACAAGCAAACTAATCGCAACAATTTTTCATCTCATTGCAGCTTTTGCGTTTTCTTTTGAGTACATCAGCTAATAGCATTGAGAAAGAAACAGAAAAAGAAGCTAAAGAAAACATCAAGCAAACGCAGTGAAAATTATAATATACAACAGCGATGAATGCAGCAGAAGCAGTAAACAACTGGCACGAAAATGACAGCAATCAAAATGACAAACTGCAGTGATTAAAACCAGTCGGAGAGTCAGGCAAGAGCCAAAGTCAGAGACAGCCCCATTGGCACCAGTAGACAGCCACAGCCAGGCAGCCAGCCAGCTAGCTAGCCAGCCACTCAGTCTGTGAGTGTGCCAGTGGCAGCTGCACGACCAGCACCACAACCACCACCACAACCAGCAATAGCAATAGCATTATCAGCAGCACTGCTGAATCATCAGAATTGCAAAAAAGCCTGGCTCAACAGTTTTCAAGTGCGCTACGTCAATTGAAAATACTTAATTCTAGTTGTGCTGCAACAACTAAAGAACACGTCAAGAGACCTTCAGCGTTCATCGCCAACAGCAATAGCAAAAGCAAAAGCAGCAGCAGCAACAATGCTAATTACTGACCGTAGCAGATATCAACACAACAAAAGCAGCCGCAGCATCAGCAGCAGCAGCAGGGCGAGGGCAAAAACAACCACAACGACAACGACAACAGCTGTCGTGTGGCATATGTTGGTGTGCCTTCTCTGCCTCACTCTATGCCTCTGCCTCCCGATAGTCGGTGCTTGGATGCCCGATGTGCGGCCCGATTTGCAAACGAGTAAGTCACAGTCGCTCTTCTTGTTGTTGCTATTATTATTATTATTATTATTATATTATTGTGGTTGTAGTTGTGTAGTTGTGCCACTTGTTGTTTGTTTTCCAGTTGTTTCTTTTGTTTGTCGTTTGCTGTTTTTATCACCAGTCCACAACAACAACAACAACAAGCGGCTGCTTATCGCGCCCAATTTTTCGCAATGCTTGCAACAAATTAGCGTTTCCTCTGAAGCAACTTGGTAAATGGACCAACTAATTGCAGACATACATGTTTGCTATGAAATCCAATTGCTGCATGGTTTCAAGCACAGTTGCCAACGATTATACAAATCGTTTTTTAAATGTATTTCTCATTCAACAAGTACAATTCAATGTCAAGAGAGCAGTTTTTTTTTCAGCAACGCAACACAATTAACCAAACAGCGAAAAAGTTGTACTTAAAAACTCATATTTACAGTTAAAATTCGCTTAAGAGCTGTTTTTTGATATTGTTTTAATGTGATTTAACTTGTTGCGATAACATTAGCGAAATTTGACTTTAATTTATTGTTGGAATAGTGAAAGAGTCAAAGTATACTTTACATTTCTAAGGTAATCTCAAACTAATGATAATCTTGAGAGGACTTACAAATATTTTTTCCTTTCTTAAATACCAAAATTTACTTTCCATTGATGTATCGCAAATAAATCTTGATAAACTACGCGCTTTCCATTTGAAGCAATTGAAATCGAAATTAATCCACTTTTATTTGTATTCGCAGAGGCAGACAAAGTGACGGCGAGTTTCTTTGGCAACAGCACGGACTATTATAAGATTTTGGGTTACGATGATGAGAATATTCTCGTGGGTGCCAAGTAAGTATTCGATTCCTTATTCGTTTTGAAATGTGTGTGCACAGATGGACTTTGAATGCCTTGAGGTTTTCACTCGCTTGCCATTGGCGAATTAGCAAAATAATCAATTGTTTTCCACCTGAGCTGAATGCATAATCACTTGTTTTTATTGGCACGAGCTAACTGAAATATTTATATAAAAAAAATATGTGTTCGATTCGCGGAATAATTAACGTGCCATTGATATTACGAGGGTTTTATTTTTTCTCCTAGCAACTGTTGTTTTTGTTGTTGTTGGGTTTGTGTTAATTTTGTTCAGTTTAGATATACTATGCACAAACAACCGAGTGCAAATCTCGCATTTCTCATTCGATTTCCTGGAATCCCGCATGTCAGCAACAGGCCAACAACTTGTTTATTTTACGTATAATTCTGCTCAAGCATTCGCCTGAATTCAAGCATGCAAAAGTGCGATTTTCCATGTACCTCGAGTTATTGCTATAAATAAAGTTATGGATCACTCATAATCTCAAGTTTAGTTGCACTTTTTTTTTAGCATTATTAATCAGCAAATAATTAAAGCCATACAAATATGGCATTAAAAACATAATTATGGTAGTAAAGATTTTTAAAAGCCGTGTTTAAACTAAGATACCCCTCATAACTCAGGTAGAGCGTTAAGGCCAAGAGCAATGTGTTTTTATTTGATAGGAATAAACAATAGGAAATAAAACTTTGTAGATGTGTTTTCCAGTTTCTGTTCGGGTTATAAACTGGGAATGTGGCATGAACATAAACGATGGCAATTAAAAGCGCAATTGCATATTTTGAGTGCTCAATTTATACAACGTATGAGCTCTAATTATTTTGGCGAGAAGAACCTTGGCAAACAGTTTGGCATGCTTAGCGTGTGCTTCTCTCTTCCCGTCTCAACTCTTCTCTCTGCACCTCATTTATTTCTTGTTTGACTGAGCAATTTGTTTCATTAGCAGGCCGCTGTGGAAATTAATTTGACGACTAACTAAATGATCTCTCTCTCTCTCTCTCTCTCTCTCTCTCTCTCTCTCTCTCTCTCTCTCTCTCTCTCTCTACTCTTTTTGTCTGTGTCTTTCTCTCTCTCGCTATGCAGGGACTTCTTTTACAACATCAGCATGCGCGGACTGAAGGAGAACAGTCGCCTGGTGTGGCCCAGTTCGGGTGCGGATCGGGAGCTGTGCGTGCTGAAGGGCAAACACGAATGGGATTGCCACAACTATTTGCGTGTCTTCTCGCGTCTTAGTGATGGACAATTTCTACTGTGCGGCACCAATTCGTACAAGCCACGTTGTCGCCACTATGCGAACGTCGAGCAGGCAGCAGCGGACGGATCAGATGCGGTCACCAGCTCCAGTTCCAGCGGCAACAGCATGCGCTATGAGATAACACGAGATGTGGAGGCGCAGGGCCTGTGCCCATATAGTCCCGCCCACAACAGCACCTATGCCTTTGCCGATGGACAGTTGTATAGCGCCACTGTTGCCGATTTCTCTGGCGGTGATCCCTTGATTTATCGCGAGAATCTGCGCACCGAGCAATACGATCTCAAGCAGCTCAATCAGCCGGACTTTGTGGGTGCCATTCAACGCAATGGCTACGTGTTCTTCTTCTTCCGCGAACTGTCCATGGAGTACATGAACTTTGGCAAGGCGGTCTATTCGCGTGTGGGTCGCGTCTGCAAGAATGATCGTGGGGGTCCCTACAATCACGGCAAGAGCTGGACATCGTTCCTCAAGGCGCGACTCAACTGCTCGATGCCCGGCGAGTTTCCATTCTACTTTGATGAAATACGTAAGTGATGACTAACAGATACATTCCCTTGACTCATAAGGAATTCCAGTTTAAGCACTTAATTAACATGGCATGCATCTCACTCCTTTTATAGAGGCCATAAGTCCGATTGTGGAGAGCGGCGCCAATGCAATGGTTTATGCCGTGTTTACCACCTCGGTGAATGCCATACCCGGGTCGGCGGTGTGTGCCTATCGTGTAGACGATATTCTGGCCGCCTTTAATGGAGACTTCAAGTCGCAAAAGGACTCACAATCGCACTGGCTGCCCGTTGAGCAGACACAGGTGCCCAAGCCGCGTCCCGGCCAGTGCGTGGATGATTCACGCACTCTGACCAGCATTGCGGTGAACTTCATTAAGAATCATCCACTGATGGAGACAGCTGTGCCTGCTGTGCACGGTCGTCCGCTGCTGACCAAAGTGAATCTTCATCATCGACTCACAGCGATTACGGTGGATCCGCAGGTGCGTGCCTTGAATGGCAACCATTACGATGTCGTCTACAGTGGCACCGATGACGGCAAAGTGACCAAGTTCATCAATACGGTGACAACGCATCAGAATAGCAGTACCGAACGCCTACGCACCGTGGTCATCTCCGAGATGCAGGTTCTGCCGCTGGGCACTCCAGTGCGCGAACTGGTCATCTCCTCCAAGAAGAACACACTCGTTGTGGTGAGCGATGGGCGACTGGTGACGGTGCCACTGCATCACTGCTCGCTGATTGTCGATTGCCTGGGCTGTTTGAGCTTGCAGGATCCGAACTGTGCCTGGGATCTGCAGACGCACGAGTGCAAGAATTTGGCTGCCAGCCAACATAAGTTCGGCACCAAAAGCTACCTGCAGAGTCTGAACACGACCAAAAAGGCAGCGGCATCTTTGTGCCCAAAAACTGCTGCGGATCCAGTAATTGTTACCATGGCACCATCACAAATGGAGGAAGTACAAAAGCTCCACTACGCCAGTGTGGGTGGTGCGCCAGCGGAGGTGCAGCCGAGCCAGGATCAGCAGCCAACAGGCAGCGGTGCTGACTTTGCCCTAAATGACTATATTGATGAGAATAAAATACCGCAGGCATCTGTGGATCCCGAGCAGGTTATGACCAATCTGCACGGTGAGTGGCGCTCAACTCAAACCAACATGCAGCATGCAACATTATATATCTCAATTTCTCACTGTTTTGTAGATCCCCAGAAGTCAATTGCTGTCGTCAATGAGGTACAGAAGGCATCGGCCTTCACAAGCTACACCTTGATGATGATTATATTTGCCTTCCTGATTACATTCTTTCTGGGTGGCTTTGCGGGCATTCGCATCAAGCAATGGTGCAACCAGAATCGACTTGATGCCAGCCATCACAATCACTTTGGCAAGCCCACGTAATTATATGAGAACTAGCTGCAACAGTTGGGCTCAAACTAAGATGTTTCTTTTGTTTGTCTTGTTCCACAGTCAATTCAAGCATCAAAATAGCGGCAAGGACATTAATCTGTTAATCAACTCGAATTCATATACCACGACACAGAAAACACCGAATCTGGACCTTGAAAAGGATCGGAGTCACGAGTGCAAAAATTCCACAGAGCATTTGGAAAAGGAGCTGCCCTGCAAAACGTCCACTCTGACGAAAGTGAAGCGAACTTATATCTGAAGTGGGGAAGGGAAAACAACATCAGTTTTTTTGATGGCCAGTTTACCACAAAATTAGTCGAATTTTCATTGTTTATGTTGCTGTTAGTTGTTGTGAACCCACCCCGCTTGGACAAATCAACAGTTTTTCGACACGTTTGAAACGTGTCTCGGCACATCCGAAACTGTTGTGCTTATATTTAGTTTTTTTGTCAAGATTTAGTTAAATTTATCTACACAGTGTTGCGACGAGTGCTTTGCTAGCAGAAAAGGTAATACCCCCGATAAAGAGTATGCTTTCGCTGCTACGAAGTATTCGAGGCGACGCGTCTATATGTTTATTTGGTAGTATAATTTGTAAGCACAAAAATAGAGCTTAGACGATTGCATATCACACATAGAATCTGATAATTGGGTTACACACAAAAATTGGCAATGTTTTTTTTTTTGAACGGAGTGTTTTTGGGGTGTGCCCAAGAAAATAGCGAACCCACCCACAAATCGAATATTTTTCTCGAAATTCAAACGATTATTATTCTGTACAAGTATTTTGTTAGACTGAATGTTTTTCTATAATTTACTTTATAGTTTCTATGTGCATGCTAAACAAAATGGTATTTAATTATATAAACTCCATATGTCTTGTGGCTAACAAATGCAATATAAATTGTATCTAACATAAAGCTCAATAAGGAATTGAATATAAGAGAATGTATTTTTGTAACTTGATTAAGTACCATCTAGACTTAAGGAACTTCATGATTTTTTTAGTTTTAAATTCTGCGGTCAAACATAAATGAGGCTGTTTCGTAAGAACTGAGATACCTTGACACAGCAGCCCAAAACCATGAAGAGGAAGAATAACGCACAAATCTTGATAGCACGCGCCTTAAATAAAAATCAATCAATATAATCGATATATGAATGCCTATTTTTAGGCCATAAATGTAAAGTTAAACATTTTAGTCTAAGCATTACAATAAATACACACTTGCATGTATTTTTTAAGCAGAATCAGCATTTTATATGTTTATGTTTACGTTTTAAGATGTTGTCCGTCCGTAACATGCAAATTTTGTATAAATAATAATCATAATATATTTTTATATATGTCTTGTATCTAATATTTTATCAGTCTAAGTACAATTTTAAACAAAAAAAAAAGCAAAACAGAACCACTTCACATAAAAGAAAGATTTTTAAAACTTACAAAAAATACATATATCGAAATTTTAAGGATCAGGAAATGGTCGTGCTCGAGAGACTCGGAAGCTACATCATAAATAAGATCAGAAACGAGCGATGCCATATCCTTGAATTCTCATATTGTGATAGATTTTATTGAAATTTTTATGATAAATGTAATATGCCTTTTCGGTTGAAAAACAAATTGATATATGTGAAAAAGAGTCGTGATTGCATACAAATATTTACGATTGAGTCTTTCGATTGGAAGAAAAAAAAATTATAAATAATGTATATTTTTTAACATATGTATGTACAAACGTATTGTACTTGATATACTATTGTTGCAAAGGCATCCGATGAGCTATGCTAAATTTAATAAAGTCGTCATTTTTAATACAAATTTAATAAACTTTTCGTTTTTCGAATCTACAAGTGATATTCTGTTACTGACTGTTATTTTTTAACTACAGTGAGTGAGATGCTGTTAACTACTCGGTAAACAATGTGTGGTACAATTGTACCACAACTGGTACTTTAATTATTTGGTGGTACACTTTATCTTGCTAAACAATTATTTATGTTTCTGTTTGCGCTGCATAGGATAGCTTTCTGAAACCCCTTTTCTATTTGAATTTTTTGTAACAAAGTCTTTTTTTAATTGTCAAATCGTGAGTGCATCACCGGATAACGTGTTAATAACAGCGTATATGTTAACAGAGAAATGGAAATTTTTAGTATTTTTTAGGCAGAATTAACAACGCCAAATGCACTTGGTCACACTGGTATTCGGCATCGTTCATTTCCTTTTCATATTGCTTGGGTGTGGATTGATCTTTCTTTTCAATCTACTATTACCTTGTGCATCGTCAGTTGATATAAACTTTTTCTTACTTAATGCTACTTAGCATTAAATAATCTTTGCTGTAGTACTTGCATTTACTCATTTTGTGCATTATTTTTGTAACAAATTATCAATTTAAAAAAATGGTAAGTACAATTTTAGATTTCGTATGTACAAATTTGTTACACATTGATGAATGTTCTTTTTCTGAAGAGTCGGATGCTTGTAGACCCTTGCAAAAGAGAATACTAGCATTCTTTTATTGTAGAAAGAATAAGAACGGCCAACTGATTAAAATAAAAAATCAATTGTATTTAAATGTGTACAACTTGCAGTCTAAAGCAATATTTTCTTGTTGCAGCAAATTTTCACGCACGTGGCTGGTAGCCGGTTTCTGTACTGGAAGGGGAATGGCATCGGTAGGTTTTGAGTTAATTTTGTTGAATTGTTTTGATTTATTGTGATGATAAGTTCATTCTGAACAAAGTGCTGTTGATCCACAACTTACAATTTAACCAAAAGGATTCTGATTAATTCCATCGGACTCTGCTGAATAGAGTCCCGTTTAGAAACTAACCTCATTTTATGTTCTTACAGGGCAGGCGATGTCCTTGCTTTCCAGTCTGATTGATGGCATTCCACTCGGAGAATGATGGTAAGTTTTTCATATGAAGTTTTGAAATAAAACTTTAAAATGATGATAGGTAATTACCGTACGATATCTGTGATTAAAAACCCCATGGCTGCAATTATTGCAACTGATGCATTGATTAATTTAAAAGTTCTTCAAAAATTAAGCACCAAATAACGCGAAAATTTTTTTTATTTATAGAAATTCTTTTGTGGCCAGATGAGATCGTTTTTTCCTTGCGAGACTCGATAAGGTAAGGAAAAGTCGAAATGAGATCGAATTGTGTTCAGAAAGTGATGAAAGTAATTACCGTACGATTTCTGTGATTAAAAACCCCATGGCTGCATTCTTGCAACTGAATTTCAAACACAATTTCAAAAATATGTTAAATTTTTAATCAATTGGCTAATTCATTTATTTGTTTCCTTGCAGACATCACTTGCATCAAATATGGAAATATGCTCGTTTTACACATTAAGGTAAGTTGAAATCATATTTATATAGATGATGCTCTACTGCTTAGATGATGAATACACTTTTAATATCATAACTTTCGTTCTACTGAGTGGAAAATGCGGAGAAAGATAACTGAAACAATCCGATATTTTGAATATTGTAGGAAAAAAACAAACGTAATACTAAATTGCTTTTTTATCTTTGCAGGATGATCTCCTATTGAAGGCGGTCGTCTGTTGGGAATCATTCCATGACTGTGTCGATAACTCTTGAAGGTAATTTGCTTTATTTTTTACAACGATAAATACAAATCTTTTTTTATCTTGATGAGAAACTTACTCTGAAAACTATGCTGACCAACCAAGCAAAATTAACCAAAAGGATACTGATAATATGAATTTCATAAATAATTTCAACCATTTAATTGGACTCTATTAACCAGATGTCTTCATTTCCCTTACAGCGCATCCTTAACCAGATAATGTCAAAATGGAAGCGCAACTTGAAATTTACAGCAAGAGAGAGGTTGGTCTTTATTTCTTTATCCCCTAGACAGTTCGCAAATCTATCATGATGTTAATTCAGTATAGTTCATTAGAAACAAACATGTTACAAGATTTTAAATCTGAATGATATTAATGTATTTAAGTTGATTATGTACACAAAATTTATATTAATATTTCCTCATCTCTTTTGCAGTTGTTGTGACTTGGTGTTTCTTGTTGCTACATTAAAAATATAACTTAAGGTAAGTTTTAATATATGCTTCGACCATCACGCACGGCATTTTGCTCTGATGAATTATCCTTAATCAGGATCCCTCTACTGAGTAGAACCCATAAAAACCATGCGGTCAATCTTCCCCGACTGATTACAATCATCTTTGTTCCTAATTAAGTATTAATAAACAGGAAAACTAAAATGTTTAATTTTTTTATTTACAGATCTTGCTTGATATTTGGTCGAGATTGGGAAAGGCGAGAATATTGCAAAAGGTGTGTGATTGTGTAATTTTAAATATTTAAAAATGTTGATCTGATGAACTATCCTTAATCAGGATCCCTCTACTGAGTAGAACCCATTAAAAACCATGCGGTCAATTTTTCCCTGACTGATCATATTAAAACGTTTAATTCTATGCTGAAATATTTTTCAAACAACTAATCGAGTGTTTTTTATACTTGCAGGTCTTAGGGGACTGGCTATATCCAATGAAATCTTGTAAAGGTAATTTTCAACTAATTTGATAATAGTTTTTGTGTTTTCTTATGATGAAAAATCCCACAACAGGGTATGTTCACTGAGTCACTCAAATCATGCTGACTTGTCTTCTTTCCCCAACTGAAAATGCAATTATTATTAAAGCAACACGTCAACTGAGAATCCAGCGACCTAATTTTCTATTCCCTCTTTCTTTCAGAATGGCGATGTGGCTAAATGAAGACTTCCATTCCAGTCTGCACTATATTTCAATAGATAAATAATTATATTGTGATGTCAAACTGAATAAAAGATCAAAACATGCACTTCGCTAAATATGTTTTTATTATTTGAGTTCACCGCAAGCATATACGATAATTTTTTGTGAAGGGGCTCCAGCCTTGTTGCCACAGCGTTCCATCTTGCGCACCACATCGGCACCGCTGATGACATGTCCAAAGACCACGTGCTTGTTGTCCAGCCAGTCAGTTCTGTGTTGGATGAACATTAAATTAAATTCGCACTGAAATAAAATAATTATCGATTCTTACTTGGTGGTGCATATGAAAAACTGGGAGCCATTTGTGTTGGGGCCCGAATTAGCCATGGATAATGTGCCGAAGCTGTTGTGCTTCAAGTTGAAATTCTCGTCGTTGAACTTCTTGCCGTAGATGGATTTGCCACCGGTGCCATTGTTATTCGTAAAATCTCCGCCCTGGCACATCTGTATGAAATATATTTCGGTATTAATGTGGATTCATTTGGGGTGTCAAGATTTCCACTCACGAATTCTGGAATGATGCGATGAAAGGTGCATCCCTTGTAGCCATAGCCCTGCTCATGGGTGCACAGTTGGCGAAAGTTTTCCGCCGTCTTGGGCACCACATCGGCGCGAAGAAGCATCACAATTCGACCGGCATCGTTGCCACCAATACGTATGTCAAAGAACACCTGCGGATTGCGTTTCTCCGATTTCTCAATTACCGCTGGCCCGGTCGATGGCGCCTCTACCTTCTCCTTATCCTTGTCAGCCTCTGGCTCACCATCCGCTTGCAACGTGGCGCCGGCATGTTTCTGTAGCCAATCATCATCCGCCCAAACCGGCTTAAAGCTGTCCTCTTTCACGCGCACCGGTTTGGCCAAATTGACGCGTATCGTGCGACCGCACAGCTCGGAATCATTCTAAAATCCAAGACAGGTCATTAATTAGTCTTAATAAATATATAAATAAATTTGACTCACCATATTATCGATGGCAGAGGCAGCATCTTCATAATTCTCGTACTCAATGAAGGCGAATCCTCGATGCTTTTGCGACTCGTAGTCAACCGGCATTTGTATGTCCGCAATATCGCCGAACGGAATGAAGGCATTGTTTAGCAATCTTTCTGTGACCTCATCGGCCAATCCACCAACATAAACGGTGCGTTTGTCATTCGACATTATTTCACAAAAACGCTTATTTTGTAAATAAAATGCGCCCAGCTGCTGAACAGCATTAATAAATTCTCAGAGTGGGCAGCACAGCTAATACTAGGACTGCCAACTCGAGTGAATTTGAGTGAGTTCCAACTGCGTGGCAACGCCGTCACGACGCTTAGTGCGCTAATATTCAAGTGGTTGTCTAATTGTTTTAGATGCATTGATTTTATTGTGATAACGTTGCATATCTTGATAGCTTACACGTAATAATTGCTGATCAGATAACGAGCTAGATTGAAATACAAATACCACCCGACAAAATCAATGAGCTGGCCACGCTTTTGCTTTTTAAATAATTTATTATGATTTATGCATATTAGAAGAACTATCAACAAGTGTTACGTAAGATAAGATTTACTGCCACTAGCGCACAAGCCCTGCGCCGCCTCTGCGCATTTCGAAGTAATGTTAGTATTATTTATACTCAGTACACCCGGCACCAGAAAGCCCACAAGCATCAGACAATAGCCGGGAACATAGGCGTATGTGGCATAAGTGATAAGGGACAGGCAACTGCCGAGGAGTACGTCTGCAAAATACAAATATAGTGAAATACGATCACATTCCAGTAAATATATATATTATTTAGTGTTATTTAGTTGTCCAGATTCGAGTGCAGTTAGTCATTGCCCCCCGCCTGACCGAAATAGATAAGATATCTGTTCAATATGACAATAGTAAGATAACCAAGGAGGACTCTTATCGGGAAGATAGGTATAGACTTGAACAGACACGTACGGGGAACCCATCGTGACAGCTATAAGAGTTGCAGAAGTACCTAGATAATGTCCTAAGTGGGATATTACAGAAGTTTTATTAAACCTGCCGAAGCATTTCGTTAGCAGTCTTTGTTCGATGGCTTAACAACATCGTCGTGTTAAATTCTTGCTCTGTGGATCACCATTTCCGAGTACTTGATTATTATTATACCGTGTGGAAGCGGTTGCTGCTAACTGTTTAGGTGCTTGCTTTGACCATCGATTGAAGGTACATATATATTGGCCATGACCAATGGACAACTTACTGCAAAAAACTTTCTCCCATGGCTCGCAAATGGAGATCTGGGTGTTGAGCTCATAGAGGCTATACAGCCAAATCACATATCGTTTGAATTTCGCATAATTATCGGACAATTTCCCAAACATGGCGCACCCGGGCAGATGATACAAGTTGGCGATGGTCTACACTCTCGTAAGGTACACGGTGAACTAACAACTGAAACCGAGCCAAAATGCACCTGGCGACAATCCTCTGCGAAAGAATTAAAGTGTGAACACGCCACAAAATACAAAATACACACACACGTTATCAACAGACATTCTTTTTTTTGTGTAAATCGGGTTAAATGCTTACTTCTCAGATAAGAAATATATATATATATATATATTTTTTTTGTATTTCGTATATTGATTAGCATTGTCTATGGAGACAGCAGAAGGAGTTGGCGCTTATCAGTTCACGCAGACGTCATCACATTGCCAATCAAGTGATGACGCATTAGTCGACAAGTGGCACTATGGAGAGCAGGAACACCCACACAGATAGGACGTCGTTGACATAGGCATTGACATGGACAGCCACACAGAACTCAACGCTTGCATTGTTGTTGTAGTGAATGCAGGTGGTGCGAATGCGTTCCGCTATCGCAGCCAGATTCGTGTATGCAAAGTTTATGGTAAAGCCGTAAAGCTGATGATAAAGAATTGTTAGAATCTGGATAATTTGCATATGTGGCATACTCACCCGATAATTCGGATATTCCCGTTCCAGTTCCTCCCCGAAGGCGGGCTCATCATAACGATTAGCCGTGTAGATAGCCAAGTTTTCCATATCGCCCAAGATCTTCAGCAGGCGGGGCTGGAAAGCACTGCAGGCATTTGTGTAATCAGTTGGTCATTTCATTTGTCGATTAGATTAATTATATATGGCAGTGCAGCTAAGGACTCATGAACTGAACGTAAATAATGTATTAAAGATAGCACAAGCTTATAACGATATTGACCAAATCCAATACTGCTACTTATCAACGAAACTATTTTTAAGATTTTTAAGAGCGATATTGAAATGGTTTTAGGGTAACCCACCGATTCCAGATGGTTTTGCGTGTGGTGCGCCAGGCACATATCTTCTTCATGATCTTGCGCTCGATTTGCTTTTGCAGTTGACCCAAATCGTAGCTGTGCTTGTAGGCATAGTCCAGCTTCTGTATGCCGCCTTGGGGCGCCGCCTGACGCTTGTTGAACAGCGGCACCCAGCAGGCTCCATCCTGCAGATTGAAATTCGTCATACTGACGCGCTCCTCCGCCTGAATATTAATGTAGATCTGTTAAGGGAGTAACAAGAAACACATTTTAATCTTGAAGAATTAGAAACAAATGTAAGACTACACCTACATTTTGTGTGGTCACAATGCAGTGGACTCGAGTCAGAGGGCAAAAGGTATCCTGAAGCTGATAGCGTTTGCCTGTTGTGGGTGCCAGGAGCACAAGATCACCGCTTTCCGGCTGGCGGTAGATGACGAAAGTGCATTCGCCATAGGGACAGGCCAAACCCAACAAGAGCCAGCATTCAAGATTTAGGGCGAGCATATAATTGCACAGCAGCACACCCAAATCCTTGACGGAACACCAGGTGCTGTCGAGCAGCGACTGATTGTCCAGCCAAATGCCCTGAAAGCTCTGGCACGCGACCAACTGAGTCTTTAGCGGTGTGAGCAGCGAGACAAAGCGACAAATACTCTCCACACTCTGCAACTCACTGGGCACTGGCAGCGGCTCCAGCAGACGGGTGAGGCTGACTCGTTTGCCCAGCGAGGTGCAGATGAGTGGTTCCACATATCGATGCGGCTGCAGCAGCAACTGTTGCACCTCCACGCGTCGCTCGCTCACAAATTGTTGCAACTCCGGCAGCTCGGCGCATGCCAGGCTGCCCACCTGAAGGGGCAACGTTTCGGCGATCGGCTCCACGCTCAAAAAGTACCAGAGATGCACGGACTCCTTGAACTCGGGATATTGCTCAACGGATATATTTGTCACCGAATCAATTAGCGGCCGTTTGTAGCCCACCAGCACTTTGGGCATGTTCAGCTCGATGCATCCCTCAAACTGGAATGATGGAATGCATTTTACACTGCATGCTCGGGATTTGGCAATAGGACTCACCTTGCGACTGATTAAGAGACTGCTGATGGGCACTCGATATTCGCCCAGCCAGTTGCACTGCACCCGCTGGTAGAGATCCGACGCCTCGTCCGTATGCTGCTGCTCGATGAGCTCGTCGAACAGGCTTATTTTCAGATCGTCATGCAGATCGAAGGGCTGTCCGGTAATCTGCAGCTTGAGCTGCTCATTCCAGGTGGGATTTGACCCTTCGGCCGTGCCACTGCGGCACAGCCTCTGGCCATAGCTCAGCGTAACGAATGGACGCACATTCGAGTACATCAGCGCTGCAAGAGATTCGATTATGAGATTCAGTTGGTCACGCATTAAATCCATTTGCTTACTCACTTTGTGTAACAAATAAATTGGCGGATAGATCGCTGCCGGTGCCGGTGCCGGCACTGCTGCGTCGCCTGCTGACTGTTTGCTCCACGTTGACAATGTGACGACTACGCACCGGAACTCCCGTTGCACGAACCACATGCAATGATATATTAAATTGCTGCTCCAGATCGGCAGCATTTATTGGGTGCGGCTGCCAGGCGGGTTCACGTGGCGGCGTCATCCTCGTTGATGCTCCACCGCCAAATAGTAGGGAGCAGAATGCACGCCAGAGCCCCGACCAGCCGGATGTGGACTGATCTATGCCATCTGGACCCAGGAGCTGCACCTGCGGACGCGACGTCTGCAACAGCTTGGAACGTTGTGCACAATGGCCGACTATCGTATTGTAGAGTAGCTGCAGAAACTTGCGTCCGCGATGCTTGTGCAGATCGATGGGATTCCATGTGGTGCCCGGATCCAGTAGTTGGCTGCTGCTGCAATTCGATCCATTGGTCTCCTTCAGCTCGACCAGCTCGTGCTCCAGAGCAGGCATAAAGCAAAGCTGCTTGGTGTGCAGATTGCGCTTCTGGTGACGCGAGTGGAGCAGTTGAAAGCGTCGATTCTCCAGCAGCTCATCAACGCTGCAAAATTGCAGCTGGCTTTCGGCAAATATGAGCGGCGCGTTCGTCGTCGTCGTCGTCCTTGACTTGTGTTTGGCAAGGAGAAATGGCGGCTGTGGCTGTGGTGTCGCCTCAGCGGGTGTGATGGTCACAACTGGAAGTTTGCACGGCAGCAACGTATCCTTTAATTCATCCGGCAGCTTCTGTATGTCGTCCAGCTCAGTGACAATGTCCTCATCCGTGTAGCGATAATCAATGTGCAGATAGAGATCACCTTCCAGCTTAGGACTGACGGCACCCGACGTCACCCGGAAATCAAGCTTCAGCGACGAGCTATCTCCCTTCGCCAACTTCAGTGGTGAGCTTATCAGCGCCAATCGCCTATTTCGGGATGTTATTGTCGATTTCTCATACAGCTGCAATTAATAAAATAATCTCGAGTAACTCGACTACCTGATACCCTGCAGCCACTTGTTAAATATATATTATTCTAGTTTTATTGCGATATCTCACTATTATGCATACAGAAACTGCCAACACCTGCTGATAATAATGAGATCAATATAAGAATACTTTTTATTGGGCTTTTCTTAACCGATCCTGATGAAATTTGGGTAATCAATTTATATGCCAATTAGAAGACCGTCTTTTATTGTTATCGGAAATCGATATGCATCGATATTCTTGAAAAGTATTCGATGAAATGAAATTAACTGCATATGCACGGCTAATACAGAAAGTTATATGTATGTCTCTGAGATGGGCGGACAGACGGACGTAAATCGACTCGGCTGTTGATTGTGGTCAATATATAATATATTACGTGCTCTTTATTATTATCGTCTTAGTTAGGTGACATCACATGTTCAATAAAAAGATAAGGATTTTTATTTTTTAAATAAAGCTGTTAAAAATCGGTCAATTGTTGAAGCAAGCTCAGTGTGTGCGCAGAGGATGGCAAAGAAAGTCACAATTCTAAAGTGGTGCGTGGTGCTGGTGGTGCTACAGCTAATATTGGCTGGCACCGCGGAGGGCCAAAGGATACTGGATCGCTGCTCTCTGGCCGTGGAAATGAATCAATTGGGCGTTCCACGGGATGAATTGGCGATGTATGTGTTTATTGCCAAACAGAACCATTTTCGGACTGACTTAATTAATGAATCAGATGCAGAGAAGTTTCGCTATTACGGAATATTCCAAATCAGTGATGGATGGTGGTGTCGCTCAGATGACCGAATCTCCAAAAAAAATTACTGCAATGTGGACTGTGACAAGCTGCTGTCGGACGATATTCGTGCCTCCGTTGAATGCGTACAGAGAATAAAGAAGGATCAGGGCTGGAGTGCCTGGCAAGAGCCTAGGGATCTATTTTTAGGAAGTAGCGAACAAAGCGTCGATGATTGCTTCCCAGAGGAGACTGATTTAAGAGTGGCTGCTGAAAATGACACTGCCACAGGGGGCAGGGACAGATCACAGCCAGAATTCAACGAATGCCAACTTCCATCCAACCATATGTATAATGCTGAGAGCGTTTACAAACCTGAATTTTTAAATTAATTATAAACAAATACATATATGTATATAATAAAAGGTTTGTGATTCATCCGATTTTCTTGCTAAAATTACTAATAGCGCATATGATAACACAACAGTTTATTGGGTTATATTTATTTATGTCTAATCATAAAAATGATGATAGTGCATTGTCGAGTATTGCGCAAACTTCGATTGGCTTACCCAAATGTGGATCTGCTCGGGCAGCGAGCGTTCGAGGAGAACGCCAATGGTCTCGTTCATGTAGACATGCAAATCGGGTTCCAGGCGATAGCAGCGCGTCTGCGCCACAAACTGCCTGTCCAAGTAGAGCTTCAGATAGTAGTTGCGCACCTCGTTCCTGGAGCCAGGTGGCGGGCACATTGTTACTGCATCGTTTGGCAGCCGCAGCACATGCACCGCCGGCTCCTCGGGATCCTGAAACGCACGCTCATAATCCATCTTCAAGCTGTCCATGATCGCTCCGAATTGCGGTTTACGTGGCGGTTTCGAGCGCGCCGACTGCTCGCCGCTGCTCCATAAAAGTCGGCGCTGATGATACAATTCCAAATGCTCGCGATACACCTCGGCCAGATCCGTTTCGAAGCGTTGCCGCCACGCCGAGCATGATGCGTTCACATCATCGGGCGGCACCAGTCGCAAACTGAGCTTGAAGCACGTGCACTGAAATTGTTGCTGTGTACGCAACTCCTTCAGCTTAGCCCACTGCTTGAGCAGACGCTGGAGCAGTGAACGCTGTGCCGTCGACTCGTCATAGTAGCGTTTGCGCAATTGTTGCGTCAATTCCAGCTGACGCTGGACATGCACAGCCAACTGTTCCGCATGCTCCGGCTGGTTGTTGACACTGATTAGCCTCGCCGCCACATTGCGTGCGATTTGCAGCTCCTCTCGCAATTGCTCGCATATATCGATGCTCTCCTGCTGGACGTACAGATCGTACATGTCCTCCAGCTGTTGGGCCAGACGATGCTCTTCCAACAGCAATGGATGCGTGGTGAAACGCAATTGTTTCAGGCATAATGTCAGGCAACAACTCTTCACCGGCAATCCCTGGCACTGAGCAACCGGCACTGGTGCCAGAAATACGGTTTTAAATTGTCGCGTACAATGGCTGCGATATAGCTGACTATCAGTTACAAATTGAACTGCATCCGCGTCCGTGAGATCGGCTATTAGTTGGGAATTTAGTTTGCAGTTGCTGCTACTGCTGCTGCTGCTGCCCTTTCGACGGCTTCTCGCCTCCTCCTGGTGGCGATTCAGCATGCGTACCTGAGATCGCTTCAGCGTCGTACTGAAATCGCTCGACTGCAGTGGCAAATTTAACTGGCCACCTTTGGGCGTCCACATAAAGCTGTTGTCATAGCAATGATGCGCCTTGTACAACTGGGCCCAAACGAGCGGCGACTCGGTTAGCTCAATCTGTATGAAATTGTCCGTTGAATCTTTAACACTTATTGCGAACGACTCCGCATCCGCCGCACAGTTGACATCTTTGGCATGGAAAAAGTCCAGGCTGCGTGCCTCCAGTTGCTGAGCTCCTGCTTGCTGCTGCCCGGCATTGTTTCTCTCAATGCATTGCAAGAGCAATTGCTGAACTTCTCTCTCGGTTTTGCGATACGCACGTGTGGTTTGCGTTTTGCGACGCTTCTTGCTTCTCTTTTTTGCCCGTTCCATATTTGTCAGCGATTTGTTAATCACTGAAATAATTGAATAATTATTAATTGTGTATTACACTTGACACTTCTGTACAAACAGAAAGTAACAGTTTGTTTTGTTTTTCTCACAGGGTGTTTCGCGTTGCCATAGCAACCACACTAGAAAGTGCAACGGCTGCTATCTGCTATCGGCTACTGATAAATTGTAAACTTATCCGTTAGGCTCATTGCAGATCAAAAAAAAGTTATCGATAATGAAATATTATGCGACGGCAACACTAAAATCCACAATGTTAACTCACTGCTGACATCTGTGGATTCTGTCAATAAAATATGACTCAAAACATGATATGAACAAAAATGATATACCATAAAAGTTCCAGGTGCATCCAAATAGAAATAGTAAATTATGAAAGAAAAATGATTAATGATCGCCCTAAAGGCGAGAAAATTAATTCATTACATTTTTTGCCTATCAGCTGAGCTTTATTGCAAATTTCGTGTAGCTCTGCGAGACGTCAGTTTAATTGGTTGATTAAGTAGCTTTTCTTTTATGTTTGCGATACGCTTATCAGCCGGCTTCCCTTAAACAAATATAAAAGTTGCCGGAAATGGCAGTTGGGTGCTCTGTGAATCATTGAGTCATGTCAAAAGAAGTGGTATGCTCCTTTGCTGCGGCTCCAGCTCCTGCTGCTGATGGCTGGTGCATCTGATCGCTGCAGTCTGGGAAAAGCTATAAAAAGTTTGCGCGTTGGGCGTGCATTGCGGAGCATTGTCTTTGTCTTTGTTTATAGAATATAGTGCCGCTGTTCAAATAATTAGTTTCCAGAAGTCATCTTTGCACTTTGATATTTCTAAATTAGACAATTAAATTAAAAACGTTTTTCTACTGATGCGTTCTCAAGTGTGGTTTGGTTATTAGAAGTAGAGTTGGGGAAAACAAATTTTGAAATGTTGAATTTGAATTGGAGCCGGCTTTTATTTATAATTTAGATTGATTCCCATCCCTCCCGCTCAGTAAAAATGTAAATGCCGTTTCGTTTTCCTTTTCTTTTTGCTGTTGACATACAAATACAATGCAAATTTATTTTTAATTGTTAATAATATGACTTCGGACATGATGCTTATATTGTTTTCTTTTTTTTCTTTTGGGTCTGTGCACAATTTTATCAAATGTTGTTCGCGTGGTTGACTTTAGTTTTTACTTTTGCGCTTGGGGATCGAATTTATAATAGTATTTATAAATTTAATTATATGTGCATATGTATGTAACGCAAGCTTGTAAATATGATTACGCTTAGTCGTATAGTATTTAGGACGATCTACGTGACTAAAAATTCAACAACTTCCTCATCGACTTCATCGGTTTCCAAGTTATCCGTGTCCACATCTGAAAAAAAATATGAAGGCACATTATACGGGTGGATGGAGGGAAACTTACGCCCTCTGAGCATTTGGCGACGGCTCTGTTGATCCTTCCACTCGGCAATGCGCTTATTGCGGTACTCGGAGTTAATCAGCCAACTTAATTTTACAGTTCCGATCAGAAATACAAGGAATTTTATGCCTCTTTTTCTTCAAACTTGTAGTTCGAATTACGCTATTCATAACCCATTCAGACTATTATGTACAAATTATAATATGCATTTCCTGTTATTAAGTTGTGCTTCCCCCATTTTATCTATTAAAACAGTTGTCTTTTCTAATCTATCTATCAATTTGCGAACTTCGTAACCGCGCATACAGAAATTGCCAACACTTGCTGATAATAATGAGATCAATACAAGAATACTTTTTATTGAGCTTTTCTTAACCGATCCTGATGAAATTTGGGTAATCAATTTATATGCCAATTAGAAGACCGTCTTTTATTGTTATCGGAAATCGATATGCATCGATATTCTTGAAAAGTATTCGATGAAATGAAATAAACTGCATATGCACGGCTAATACAGAAAGTTATATGTATGTCTCTGAGATGGGCGGACAGACGGACGTAAATCGACTCGGCTGTTGATTGTGGTCAAGAATATATTATTAAGTGCTCTTTATTATTATCGTCCGTGTTAGGGGATATCACTTTTGCTTGTTCAAAAAAAAGATAGGGATTTGATAATGATAATGATAATGCAACTATTTTTTAAATAAAGCTGTTAAGAAGCAGTGCAATTGTTGAAGCAAACTCAGTGTGTCCGCAGAGAATGGCAAAGAAAGACACAATTATACAGTGGTAGATAATTTTCCAATAAAAATATGTGCAAATGGTTATGTGACAAGCTGCGGTCGTTCGATATTCGTGCCTCCGTTAAAAGCCATAGTGCCTGTCAATTTATCATGCACCTATACTACGAAAGTGTCGAAACAAGCGTCGATGATGGCTTCCCGGAGAAGACTGCTTTAAAAGTTGCTGCTGATAATAACACTGCCACAGGGGGCAAGGACAGATCAGTGAGAGAATTCAACAAATGCCGACTTTCATCCAACAATATGTATAATGCTGAGAGAGTCTACAAACCTGAATTTTTAAATTAATTAATCACCAATATACCCAAACTCACTGCATCAAACGACATTCGGATCTTGCGCCGCGTCAGCATATTTTGTCAACGATGAACTCAACTGCAACCAGCGATCACCACCAAAAGCGCACCTGCCTTCGTCAGCGTATTCTACAAGAAGTCCACCGTGGGACCCAAATGGACAACTGACACCACCACTAGCCTCCGTCAGCGCATTCCACTAAAGGGCCTCCACCAATGGGACAGCAGCGACAAAGCTACAGCGACACAGCAACAACGCCAAGACGCCAGCTGAATGCAGCAAATATTATTATGCGACGGCAACACTAAAATCCACAATGTTAACTCACTGCTGACATCTGTGGATTCTGTCAATAAAATATGACTCCAAACATGATATGAACAAAAATGATATACCATAAAAGTTCCAGGTGCATCCAAATAGA
Organism: Drosophila nr. perissopoda 5 BK-2023a; assembly: GCA_035044105.1. Taxonomy (NCBI): domain Eukaryota; kingdom Metazoa; phylum Arthropoda; class Insecta; order Diptera; family Drosophilidae; genus Drosophila; species Drosophila nr. perissopoda 5 BK-2023a. The sequence continues at coordinate 1,532,284 of JAWNMK010000639.1, read as the reverse complement.
AATAGTAAATTATGAAAGAAAAATGATTATAATCTTCAAGAAAAAAGGGGACCTTTAATAGTCCTAAAGGCGAGAAAATTAATTCATTACATTTTTACCTATCAGCTGAGCTTTATGCTTTTAAATTCTGCAAAGTAAATATATGGCAAATTTCGGCCGCAAAATTTTTCGTCGATTGCTAAACAGACCTTTACCAATTACATGGAATGACCGAGCGCACAATACAAACATAGGTTTCGGTTTGTCATGTCCAGACAGTGATCGAGAAGGAAAAGTCGGTACGTGCACGCATACCCATAACAGAACGTAATAACAGAACATGTCGCAGCGAAGGCAAGCGAAATAATGACGTGCGCTCGCTGCTCAACACACTTCGGGTCCGCGTTCTCACCACACCAGAAGTATAGCTCTGCGAGACGGCAGTTTAATTGGTTGATTAAGTAGCTATTCTTTTATGTTTGCGATACGCTTATCAGCCGGCTTCTCTTAAACAAATATAAAAGTTGCCGGAAATGGCAGTTGGGTGCTCTGTGAATCATTGAGTCATGTCAAAAGAAGTGGTATGCTCCTTTGCTGCGGCTCCAGCTCCTGCTGCTGATGGCTGGTGCATCTGATCGCTGCAGTCTGGGAAAAGCTATAAAAAGTTTGCGCGTTGTCGTCAAGTGTGGTTTGGTTATTAGAAGTAGAGTTGGGGAAAAACAAATTTTGAAATGTTGAATTTGAATTGGAGCCGGCTTTTATTTATAATTCAGATTGATTCCCATCCCTCCCGCTCAGTAAAAATGTAAATGCCGTTTCGTTTTCCTTTTCTTTTTGCTGTTGACATACAAATACAATGCAAATTTACTTTTAATTGTTAATAATATGACTTCGGACATGATGCTTATGTTGTTTTCTTTTTTTTCTTTTGGGTCTGTGCACAATTTTATCAAATGTTGTTCGCGTGGTTGACTTTAGTTTTTACTTTTGCGCTTGGGGATCGAATTTATAATAGTATTTATAAATTTAATTATATGTGCATATGTATGTAACGCAAGCTTGTAAATATGATTACGCTTAGTCGTATAGTATTTAGGACGCTCTACGTGTGTTGGACCAAAGAATCGCCGGCAAGTGAAGGCTGCTGCCGGGACGTTGGCGCGCTGACGCAAGTCTGAGAGACACCAGCTTTGAAAAGAAGTGAAAACAGAGAGAGTGGAGTTGGGGGAGAGGGAGGGATTGGTTGTGGTTTTTGTGGCGCAGAGAATCCGGGGGTCGTTTACTCTAGCAGAGTGATTTCTTCCTTGACTAAAAATTCAACAACTTCCTCATCGACTTCATCGGTTTCCAAGTTATCCGTGTCCACATCTGAAAAAAAATATGAAGGCACATTTAAAATGAAGTCGCGGAAATTATGTATACGGGTGGATGGAAGGAAACTTACGCCCTCTGAGCATTTGGCGACGGCTCTTTTGATCCTTCCACTCGGCAATGCGCTTGTTGCGGTACTCCATGAAGGTCTCACGCAGCTGGGCGCGCTTCTCGAGCAGCTCCTTGGAGGCACGGGTCAGGCGTAATCGATCCTTCTGCTCGAACGTCGGATAGTACTTCTTAAGGTTCTTCTTAATCTCCTTTTGCTTCTCCTCACTGAGCAGCGTCGGCGGCCGTGGACGCCACAGGAACTGCACGAAGTTCTTCAAAATGGTACGCTTAATGATGCGACCCTGCAACGTGTACATATTGAAGCCGGTATCCTCTTTGACCTTCCACGAGGAGACGCCGGTGACCACATAGCGACCAGTCGGATCCCATTCGACCTCTGAGGCGCGAAAATGATCGGGGGATGCGCTAATTATGTAATCATTGGTCGTATCGACAAACTCAAATGTGCCCATGGTCAGATTGGCCATCACAATGAACTGGCCACGCGGCGACCAGAACAGATGAGTGCAGGATTTCTTCTCCAGACGTTTTACCAGACTGGGCTTAACGCCCTTGTTCACCTCATAGAAGCTAACGTTGGCCGAATTTTGTTCGCCGTGTATTATCGAAAACTTATTGCCAATTGGTTCCCAGGCGAAGGCAAGGATCAGTTCACGTATCTCTACCGAATCGACGGGAACTTCCTTTTCGCGCATGTGGAAAATTTCAAAATTATAGAACATGCCCAGGAACTTGACGTCCAGCTCCTTTTTGTCCTTCTTCAGTTTAGAGTAGCGATCAACCTTAACACACAGATAATCACCAGACTTCTGCCAATGCAGCTTACAGTCTGCCACATGAAACAGGTTCTTGTTGCGTGTCTCCCGCTTCTTGGGTATCTCCATTAATGTAACTCGAGCGGGTATCTGATTCTGCTCCTCCACCCAATAGGCAATCACGTTGTCGGTGGGCGACCACGAAAAACCGCGTATTCCCGGTATCTTGATAGACTTCAGATCCAGCAAATAGAAGGACGGTGTTTCATAGATGTGAATCGAATTTTCGCCCATGCGCGCAACAAATTTGTCATCGTGCGACCAGCGGAACATGGACAACACTGACATTCCATCGCCAACAAAGGAGCGCTTCTCGGCACCGGTGCGTATATCCCAAATTATGATCTTCTGCCCTGTTGGCGTTGGTCCATATGTGACCAAATAATTCTCGCAGGGCGAAAACTCAACGAATTGGGTGCCAGGATGCGGAAACTTCTGAATCTTCTGAAAGCTACTTCCACCCCAAATGGCGACACCTGGCTTGTGGAACGTAACCACATAGGTGCCCAGCGGTGACCATTTCACAAAAGTATCGGTGAAACGTTCACGGGTCTCCAGCTCATTGGGCTCCGGCAGCGTATTCTGCCAGAAGCCAACCTGCACACAATTTGGCGCAGTTTCTGCAGCCACGCAGTACTGATCGTACGTATCGGGATCATTAATGAAATTGTACAGATCGCTCTGGACCTTAAAAGGCTGCACAGTTGGCGGCTCCCATTTCTCCGGTATATTCTCATACCTGTAAAGGCAAATAAGGAAATTATATTATATACAGGAGATAGTTTTTGATTACAATTCATAGATTTACATATATATAAATATACACGTAGACATGTATAAATATTTACCTATCTACAAATTTTAGTGTCTCATTTAGTGGATCTTTTAAAATATAAACAATAAATAATTGTGTAGACGAATATGCCTCATACTGGCTGTTTACGGGTTACGGGTTACTGGTTATAAATGGAGACATATAAGATTTACATCATCTTGTCGAGCTTACTTTTGGAAGTCCGTGAATAAGTTAACGGCAAAGGTGTAATTCTTGTCCAGACGATGGTTGTTCAGCTTCTTGACCGCATCCTCAGCCTGGCTGGCGGTCTTATACTCCATGAATGCATATCCCTTCGTGTTGCCCTCCTCATCGACGGGATAGACAACGTTAACAATCTCGCCGCAATGCGAGAACAGCTTGTTGATTACCGATTTCAGTTTGTCGAGACGACTTGGCTCCACTTTCGGCATGTTGTCGACCACGACGACACTTTCGACGCCATCGGCCTCTGAGGGGCGTTGCGCCAGCATATCGCCAAGTAAATCTGTAATATTTGGTTTTTGAACATTATTTCGAATGCAATAGAAAAAATCGCGCATATTGAGGTTAGGTTGGTTTTTGCATCAGTCGGCGCGTGTGCTGCGCTGGCAAACGAAACGAAACTTGCCTTCATCGCTGATGTTGTCCACAAAATTGGGTGGATCATCGAAGTTTGGTTCCTCGTTGTAGTCGCTATCATTTGCTTCGGCTCCCGAATGTTCTTCACTTTTCTTTTTAGCCATTTTCAGCGATTTATTTGCGAATTATACACGGCAGCCAATTTCCCGCAGTCATCAAACACACACACGCACATAAGAAAGGAAATGTTAATGCTAGAGATGAGCGATATTATTACTCGTTACAAGTATCTCAATGTACAGAGTTGTATTCACCGAATTGATAAATATGAATAGTAACAGCGACAAAGCAGCAGTACTTAAATTCTGATTCGGTTTTTCTAATATAACATGCAAAATGAAATGCATTAGAATATACCATGAATTGGGAATTTGTACTTATGCATGGAAAATGCTAACATATCTATATTTTACAATACACACGAAGAAATTATTTTCCATTCCTCAAGTATTCCGATACTATTCAATCATATTATTATATTATAATCAAGGTATTGCTGTTAACAGCATCTGGCTGTTATTGAGAACAGTTCAGCAAATGTAAATGTTCTAGTCGCTGTTATGTTAATAACATCTCTGTTTGGAATTTCATTCTATTTTTTCGTGAAGAAGAAGAAGTTGGTGTAAAATCTGCATAAAAGTAAAGTCAAATGCCAAATAAAATACAAATCATTTAAACTATTCATTGAGTGCGAAAGTTTATATAAATATAAAACAAAACAGCCTTCAAATCGAAAAGCAAGCAAAAAAAAATTTTTCAAGCCACACGCAGTTGCGACCTGATATGAGAAATGCTAAATGTCTCCAAAGAGACAAGTTGTAAAAAGTGCAAAGAATTGAAGAAATTGCCAAAATATTCAAGTAGTATTTATGTGTGTGCGATTGCTAAAACGTGCTAAGCGACATCAAATGTGAAAAGCTGTTATCCAATAGAGAAAAATTCCGATATACCACATCTCCCCCTTTACTCTACACGCATCCGCACCCGCACCTGCCACCTCCTCCTTCACGGTCGTTATGTCTGCGCTAAGTCAAAAATCCAACATATACTAACCTAAATTCGTAGTGCAAAAAAATAAGAAGAAATAAGAAGGAAGGAAAAGTGTAACAATTGTGCACATCGTAAACAATTAACAAAGGCAAAGCGATAACAGCAATAAAATATGTAGTTAAATATATATATATGTATGCATGGATATGTATATGTCAAAAGCTGCAGGATAGGCAATAAAAATTTGTTATATCTATATGAATGTATATATATATATATATATGTACGAGTGTATATCAATTTATATACATATATGCTATGTGTATACATGGAGAAATCGCCCAAAAAACGTTCTACCTCACTTTCTACGTGTGTGTATTAGTGTGTATAAGTATGTGTGTGTGTTACCTTTTTTTTGTATATGCGCAAACGAAGTGCGTTGGTTGCGACACGCTCTCGCAGTGCGCAAGTGAGAGAGCGAGTAAGAGTAAGAGTAGGTGAACGAGCGAGCGAGTGAGCGAGCGATAGCTCCACACAAAATGCCTGTAGCCTTGATATGGAAATATATGAATGAATATTTCGTTTGCAGTGCAAAGTGGCTTTTGCGAAAAACTTGCAATTTTGAATTGACAAATATAAAAAAGTGAATTTCCAAAAGTTGTGCAAGTTCTAGTTGCTCAGTTAAATAAATAAATACGAAAATTCACCAATGTTTAATGGACACTAAAATGTTGTATACTCTGTGTATTGTTGTTGTTTTTTAGCTGGGGCTGATGCGCTCTCAATTTCAACAGAGGCTCAACCTTGCGCGCGCTCTCTCTCTCTCTCTCTCGCTCTATCTTTCTCATTTTTGGATGCCTGTTACATCTTTGGTTGGAAAAATTCGGACATATATTTGCTCCATGAAGTTTTTCCACAGTGTTTGTCTACACGCCCACATAGTGTGTGTGTGTGTGTGCGTTGCAAGTGTATTGAAAAAGTAAAAGTCGCCCGTTCGTCGCCGTCTGCTGCTCCTGTTATAATTGCAAAAAAAAATAACCCTAATTCAATTAAAAATCAAATTATTAAACAACTAGTTAAAATAATATATAACGGTTTTTTGCTTCGCTCTCTACTCGCAGTTCAAAAATTGTTTCACAAACCGTTGCAAAGCAAGCAGTGGCGTCGTCTTTCATACTACTGTGCCAAAAAGAAAGCAACCGAGAAACGAAAAGAAAGAAAAAATAGACAACGCAACGAAGCGCAGCATTGACAACAACAACAACAGCAGCAGCAGCATCGCCACCACCAACAACAACAAGTCAGCTGAATAAAAACAATACTCCGAGAGTGTACTTAAAAAATCTGCAGCCAACTTCAAGCGCCATTGCATTGTAGCTGTAACTGTTAGTTACAGTTACCCCTTCCCGTTTTTTGTTGTTTGTTGCCCGTCGTCGTTTCTTTTTCGTTGGCAGTTTGTGCAGCAGCAGGCTCTGAATGTCTTTATGCTTTAATCATGGTGTATTTAGCCACCAACAAGAACAACACCGACACTATACGCTGCTATATTAGAATCTTTCTGATAACAAATCATGACAGAAGGACATGAAAGGTAAGTGCAAATGTTTACGTTTTCTTCTTTTTTTTTTATATATACAGCTTTAAGTTGCGATTGCAGCGTTGCCAGATCTATGCGAGTGGACGTTCCTTAATTGCTACCGCTCCCAATTTAATTCAAACAATTAATGCCAATTTAACAAGCGAAAAAATGCTATTTAATTGAACTAAAATACTTACAAACGTTTCTGAATGGGAAAGACGAGCGAGCGCTAATCGAGCAGAAGAAGCATGTGTTGGGCATGAATGAAATGTGACTCATTTGTCTGGCCAATCCAAGGCATACATGTGTATATGTAACACTATGTGCATGTCTGTATGTGTTGGCAGCGCCGTGGTGTCTCCACATAGTCTGTCTGTCGCCACTTTTAATGAATGAAATGGAATGCTAGCGCAACTATCTTGTTTTTCTAATTGTTTTTTTTCTGTTCTTTTTTTTTTGTTTCTTGCTGTTTAAAGCGTAAAGCGGGCGCCCATTGAAAATGATGTCACTCGCCCCCAGCACGTTGCTCTTGGTTTGGTTTTTATGTGTCGCATATTGAGGCATTTACAACACTGTGGAAGACAGTGGCTAAAGCCAAAGCACTTTAGCTGTGATATTTGCTATTCGCTATTTGCATGTGGCCAACGTCTGCGCAACGGCCACAACAAAAACAATACACACCCACACACACACATAACATAACCAAAGTTCTTGTAGTTTTCATTCATGCCTCTGCCTCTGGTTGACCTCCTCTTGTAATGAATTTAATACATGTTTTTGCTAAGCAAAACGGATACATTTCATTTGATTCATTTGCTTTGCCATACTTTGTACGTGGGTGGTATTTTTTGTTAACTACTCGTTTTCAACTAACATTACAACGAATAATGCGCGTACGCACCACATGCATAAATAAATAAATAAAATATTCATTTGTTGGTGTTCATTCATATTTATAGCTGCAGTCACCAATATTGTGCGTGAGTACAAAAATACATAAATACTTCATACACTTGTCGAAATACAAGTGATGGCTTGCAACGTTGCCATATCCCGAATTATGGTGCAAAATACCAAATGTTGCAAAATACACATGTACACATATACGACATACCTATAAATGCATATTTGTATGTATGCAAACTCGTTCAAGTGCATTTGTCATGCATAACATAACATAAAATGCACATGCAGTTTACGTACACACACATGCATACACACATTCATCTGCAGATCATAGAGAAATGCTTTAAGCACTTGACAGCTAGCAGCACACACCACTTGCACATATACACAAACTGGAGTCTGATTCAGTTTCGAATCACTCTCTCTCTCTCTCTCTGGCTATGGCTCTCATTCTCACGCATGCGCTCTGTTGGGAGTTTTGTCAATTGAGGATTTTGCTTCTGACTTGGGACTTTTAATTTTTACTTGAGGCAGGCTTTGTCTGCCTGAGTCTCCTTTGCGGAGTTGTTGCTGACTTTGCATGCCTATGTTTGTGCGTGTGTGTGTATATGTATGTATGTATGCATGCATGTCAATGAATATACATGGTGGCAACTCTAATACAACGGCGATTCATTGAAAGTTGTCACTAGCGCGTCGAGCTTTTTCAAAAAATTGCAAATTGCATCTAGGGCAGCCCTGGTAACCCTGACTGCAAAGCTGCAAAGTTAAATTCATTCATGGCATGGCAGCCACCTGAATATCCTTGGCCAGACATGCTGGTTTGACGTGTGTGTGCGTTCGTCCCACCTTGAGTGTGGATTGTGCACAGCCATACAGACAGTTTTATATTCATATATATATGTATATATTTATATATATACATACGTATATATATACATATCTCGTATACATGTATATATACATATCTCTTATGTCTGTTGCCGCATTTGCAAAAGGCAGCTTACCTAGTCCTTGACACAGCTATGACGTCGTTTTGCGACTACTTTCGCAAGGACCCCTTTGCGCTGTTGTGCATGTTCATTCTGTAAAATTTGTTGTTGTGCATTATCTAGGACAAATGTGTGTATATCAGAAAATGGAGTCCGAGTCGAAGTTGGTCCCCGTTCCATGAGAGCTTTTCTTTTCATTGAGTAACTTCAGTTCGCTTGAAAAACTCCTTTTCAAACTTGTGCGCAGGTCGTCTGACATGCTTTGTGTTCTGTTCGCTTGTCCTGTGCTGTTTCAAGAATGAAACCATAACTGGGACCACTCAGATTTTCTTAATTCAGATATTTTTGCTACCCTTAAATAAAAACAAGCACAAACACACGCACACAGCATACATAAATGAATAAGCGTTTCAGTGTGTGGTTATTTTTAAAGCCAGAGACTTGCTAGTTATTTTTAGTTTATTTTGGCTGTTTGGTCATAAACAAGTGCGACAGGTGTTGCCCATCTATATGGCTTCGTATTTGTGTCCGAAAATTAAATTAACCAAATTAGCGACACTTTTAAGTTTTCGCACCAAAGCTATATGGACATGAGTTGATGCCACAGGCAACTCCAGTCACTGAGCAACAGCAATGGCCGCAGTTTCATACCATAAACTAAGCTCAAACCGTCCGTTTAGCAGGTGCCGCCGCCAATCGATAATAATCGATAACGAACGATATATTTACACTTCAATAGTTATTCATATTTCTTGTCTGATCTCTATCTCTCTCTTTCTTATCATTACAGCGACTTCTTAGTTACAGTACGCGCGCAGGTAATGACCAGAGACGAGAGCACCGAGGGCTGGCTACCGCTGGCCGGGGGTGGTCTGGCAAATGTTTCGATACGCAAACGTGCTAGATTATCCCCATTGGCATCGGGTCATGACTACATCATCTATGGGCAAAGAATCTCCGATCAAAGTGTACGTATCAAATCACAAATCCAAATCCACAAATAATTCGAAGATTCGCATCTCAATCATTTTACAGGTGATTTTAAGCTGTATCATCAATCGTGATTTGAAGTATTACAAAGTAATGCCAACATTTCATCATTGGCGCGCCGGAAAGCAGCGCAATGGTTTAACTTTTCAAACGGCAGCCGATGCGCGCGCCTTTGACAAGGGTGTCCTGCGCGCCTATAATGAACTAATCGATGGTATGCAAGATGCCAACACTCCAATTCAAATGTTATCTAGAGCTGCCTTATATCCTCCATTTAGCTGCATGTCGCTTTAAAATCTCTACTTACTCTATTAAATCTTTTTTCTATCCACGCTTTGTTTCTACCTACTCTAATGTAGTTTTGATATTCCTATTTACACCTCGTCTTTTCTGTTCACATCACCCTTAGAGATCTTTTGCATAAAGCCTTTTTGCCTTCATTAACTAATGCAAAACTAATGTTTTATGCTCTTTTTTTTACAAAAAAAAAAAAAAAAAAAAAAAAAACCAAAAAAAAATCTTGCCAAATCTTAAAACATTTTATTGGAATTGTGCAATTTGTTTCAAAATTACAAAAACACAACATTATACAAAATTGAACACAATATAATTTAAAACAAAATTGGTAAGTGTTTAAGGGAGGTTTCTTTTTAACTAGTTTTTAGAGTGTGAGCTGCTTTTTTTGTTGTTGTTATACTGAAAGATTTATTTCAAATCAATTAGTTTGAATTGCGTTCTTTCGTCACATGTAAAAGTGCAGCACACACACACTTTAGACGCATAGCATTAAAATAGTATTATTAACAATAGTCTTCAATTTCTACCACACTCTATTAACTGTAAATCTTTATAATGCTCTCTCTCTCTCTCTCTAAACTAAATTTCAACGCTTTATAAAAGCTTTATATATAATTTGCTGTGTGCCTTGTTCTCAGTTAATCAAATTGGTTATTGTACAAAATTAATCTATTTATAAATACATATATATATATTTAGGACTGGCCAAATCAAATCCCACTATAATATGCCCACCATTAACCAAATATGATTCGGTTGGTGAAGATGATGTTTTCATGGTGAGTTAAGTGATAATTATATATTCGTGAAGCATTTAGTAATTCAAATCTTTCACAGACCCTGGACTTACCTGTGGAAAGCGAAAGTTTACAAAAGATACATTCAAGCCCCGAAGGCAGCGAAAAAAGTCACAGTAATATTTAGCAATAACTAACCATTTTGTTGAACTGCATAATTGAGGTAAATCTTCTAACTTTATTCATACAGAAAGCAACAGCGATCGTAACAAGGATAGCTACAGCAACAATTCCGATTCGGAGAAACTACCAGCGGCGACCATACACTACATATCGACGGACAAAACATCAACGGCGGCGGGCGGTTCAACGGATGGTGGTGGATCCCCGGCGCCGCCGCCGCTATCAGGTCAAATAGCGCCCAGCGAGAACTATTCGTATGTGACGCTGACAGCGGTACACCATGACTATAACTATCCGGTTGTGGAGCAGCCAGTTGGCGCACAGGTGCTGAATGCCCGTCGCGAGTCAATCAGTGCCCTGAAAAAGCGAAATGCGCTGGAAGCGGCTCAGCAAATGGCCGCGGCCCAGTCGTCGGGGACAACATCAGCGAATAAGCCATTGAATAAGCCAAATGTATCAGACATACTCAAAAAGGAAACGCGTCTGCGTTGTCGCTATTGTCACGAGCTATACAGCGAGGATTTCAATCGACGTGGCGCCTGCGAATATGCGCCAGATCCTTTTCGCAGTGGCTACGAGTGTATCTCCGGTCTGGGCTGTGCCCGCTGCATGATATATCACTGCATGAGCGATGCGGAGGGCGAGACGGCGCAGCATCCGTGCGATTGCAGTGTCGGTGAGGCGGGCTGCACCAAGCGCTGGCTGGGCCTGGCGCTGCTGTCCCTGTTCGTGCCGTGCCTGTGGTGTTATCCGCCGCTGCGTGCATGCCATTGGATGGGCGTACATTGCGGCATTTGTGGCGGGCGCCATAAACCGCATGTCTGACATTTGGAGGCTAGATTGCAAGGACAGCACGATGACGACCCCAGCACCAGGCCCAGAAACGAGCACCACCATTCGCACCAGCAACAGCACCACCAACAATCCGACGAGCACAGCCACAACAACTACAACTACAAGAGCCAGCTGCTGCGACTGAAACAGCGCCAATCGCAGTCACAGCCGCAGCCCCAAAGGCATTTCTACAATTGGGAACTATCACACAGTCTCGGGGCGCCACAGCAGGAGCCGCCGCAGCCGCTGTATCTGATGCAGCCGCGCAGCAGCAAGGCCGCCCAGAATGACTACGGACGGCTAATGTTCTAAGAGAACTTTCCCGACGACTGAAGCAACAACAAGAAGATCGCTTTAGTCGCTAACTGTTGTCCCATCTTAGTTATTTAGTTGCCAGTTTGGTTTTCTTATCGTTTATTTGTAACTCCATTTGAATTGCCATATTTTTTGTATATACATCAGTAGAGCAGATCAAACGCACTTACACGTACAGAACACATCCATACATACATAATGCATACATTAAACAAGAAAACATAATTTCTATAATTGTAATTTATTTTTAGTGCTGTCACTTAATTATACTTTTGTAAAAACCGGGCTATTCGTTTATCTTTTTTATATTGTACACATATGTATATATATATACATATATATATATATATATATATATTATTAAAATACGTACCATATGTATAATGCTTAAGCATTAATTCATTTTTAGTCTTTTAAGTTTTTGCTACTTATCTTTTGTTTACAATTTGAAATTGGAGAACAGTATTAAAGCCAAGGCAAGGCACGAAAATTATACTTATATGCAAATATATAAATTTCTGGGCGTAATTCCAATTTGTTTATAGTTTTAAAACGGAGCGTTTTCCATCTCTAAGAAAGTAGCGCGCGCAAATTTTGCATTATCTCTACGCACAAAAGGCAACTCAAAGCGCAAATGCAACAAGAACATTGCAAGAACATTGTTAATACAATACAATAAATAACAAATGAGAAAAAATGAGAAAAAAACAAAACAAACCAACAAAAAACCCACAAAAGAACTACAAGTTGTTTTTGAACCTTGTAAAGCGGACAACGTCAATTTGCAATAAATGCGTTTTCAATTTGCCCAACAGAGTTCATTGTATTCACAAAATATGTTTTACAAAATAATTAAATATTTAGTTAGTTTAAAAAAGAATGATTTTGACTCTTTTTAGGGCTCATTAAGATTCAAAATATTTCTTTTGCAAAAAAAAAACTGCAAACTCTTTGTTTGAAATGCCTTTGTTTGCAAAATAATAGAAAAATTCAAAAATTAGTTGTTGTTACGAAAACAAAACCTTTGCAATTGCGCGTCTGTGCCGCTTAAATCACCCTCAAAATAAAAACAATTTGTAATTTTTGCCAATGCAAATGAGCAATTTGTACGGTTTATGACAGCCAGTGTAAGTTAGCTCATTTGAAATGCGGGCTTCAATAAAATACTTAAGTGTTTTCCAAAAAAAAAAAAGAAAAGAAAAATGAAAATGAATAAATAAAACAAATCTCATATATGCAGCTATACTATATATATAAATGTGTATAAAACGTATTAAAACAAATGCATAAATAAAATACTTATGTGCAAGGAACCTAAGTAATTTTTGTGTATTAAAAATGAAATTAATAATAAATAAAAAAAAGCATTAATTTATTTCTTACTATAAATGCATATTTATTCAAAAATAAGCAAAGGTTGTGCAAAAACACATAATAAAAGCAACAAAATATTATATGTATTAAAAAAAAGAAAAACGAAACCTTTAAGAAAGCGGGCAATTGTTAGTAAAAATGCAAATGCAGTATTTAAAAAATAAATGAACGGAAGTTGTTTAGATCAAGAAACCTACCACAAGCAAAACAAACAAACAAACAAAAAAGAAAAGAAGAAAAACTTTGAACAAAGAACAAACACTCAACAAAAAGTACAAAATGTTAAATATACATATATAATTTAAAATTACTTTTTATTATTTAGTTAAAGCTACAATAATTTTAACATATGAAATGATCCACAAGCATGCCAACATAAAAGTATATATAGTACTATATGTATATTAAATGTATTTTCAATTTTAACTGTGCATACACACTATAAGAAGAAAAACTTAACTTTCAAGGCGAAAATAATAATTAATGAAAAAACAATCTAAGAATCATAAGAAATAGCAACAATTTCGCTACATTGTTTATTAACAAATTTTCTCATAACAGAATATTCTACAGATAAAATAGTTAATGCCAGCAATTTGTTGAATCAACTTTTTGTTTATGAACACAATACATAAAATGAAAATTACATAATTTATGCATAAGTAGCCGCATATAAAAGATGGCATTAAAAAGTAAACAAAATAAATGATATATTTATTCATATAAATGTATTTGAAAATGTGAAAAAGAAAAATACAAACAAATAAAACACAATTTAATAAACAATACCGAATAATTTAATTTCGCAACAAACAGCATACAAAATTATGTGGGTTCAAAGAAAAGTTGCATTTTTCAGTGCACGCTAGTTGATAAACTAGTTAGTACGAGATTTATCAACTTAAAACACAGCTTTTTATTCATATTGCGATTAGCTCAGCTTTCGACCATAAGCATCGGTGGTTCAGTGGTAGAATGCTCGCCTGCCACGCGGGCGGCCCGGGTTCGATTCCCGGCCGATGCAAACCACTTTTTTATATTTTTCAAATTTCTTTTTGTATTTGTAATGTATGTAAATATGAATGAATATTTATCATACCTTAGCCAATACGTTCAAAAAAGGAGACACAAACAAATAGATATTTACAGCAAGTACAGCAAAAACTTTTGAAAAATTGACACACAGAATGAATGAGCTAATGCGAAAAACTGAAGGCTTCGGTGATAAAAAGCGAGAGCTCTCAAATGATGAGCTCACCTGTAGTGTGCAATTCGTGAAGTAAGTATGAAACTTATAAATAAATTCCTTTCTTATCAAAACTTTTCCAAAAAGCGCAAATCGGCCAATGAGTACCTCAACTGAGGAAGAACTCGGATCGGTAACACGCCTAGTCTCAAAGGCAGAAGAATTGGAGCTGGATAGCATTTTAAAGCGTGAATCTGTGGAGTTGTCAACAAATCGATCTCTATTCGAGTGCGGCTACAATTTTGAAGAGGTTCGTGATTGGTTGAGCCTCGAGCAGCCCCCAAAGGAAGCCTTAAAAGTTGTTTTACGTTATATGGTCGAGAACCATTTGAAGACCACCCTGCAGATTGAGATCAATAAAATGTATTTCAATTGCCACGTTGTCGTCCTGCAGGCCTATTCCAAATATTTCAGAGATCTTGTTGAAATTCCGCTCGTTGTTACATTGCCAGAGGAGAAGGTTTCCCAGAAGTCATTTATGCTCATCTACAAATGGATGCTCAGCGATGATCCGCAACTGGAGCGCAGGAATATTGTTGCCGTATTTGTGGCCGCGACTTATTTAAGGATTGAATTCCTGCTGCTGCAGTGCTGGCAGAAATTCGAGGATCTCAACTGCTTCAATGAGGACACCGCATGTATTCTGTATGTGGAAACCAATCGAAATCGCGCTTTGGATGTTGTGCGCAATTTAATGTTGACGCGCATACAAAAATTTCTACTAACTTTTGTGGCAACACGCGAGTTTTTGAATGTGCCCCTCAAGCATCTGATCTATCTGCTCAACTCCAATGAAATATGTGTTAATACAGAAATAGAGGTTTGCCATTAAGTCGAAATTAAGAGTGTCCTCTATTTACAACGTAAACATTCCTATAGATACTTTTTATTGCTGTGCGTTGGCTTGGACACGATTGGTCAAAGCGTAAATCAAATGTTTCCAGTTTGATTGGTTGCATTCGATTTGCTGCAATGCCTCTGTCTTATTTGTTGTGTGTGCGACGCTTAGAGAGCCATAAGCTGGTCAAAGAACTTCTCCAACTATCTGCTGTAGATGCCATCATCAATGAGTCAATTTTCAAAATAACTTCCAACATGTATGAGCAAAAAATGCAAGGGAACATTTCAGGTGTGGTCAATGTTAGAAGGAATATACAGCAGCGTCGCTGGTTACAGGATGAGGCGTGTCCCTATTTTCATCATATTGATTGCCCGCATACGCGCGATATCAATTTCAAACAATTTGAGGCGTATTTAACAATTTTGCAGCAAAATCCGCGTTATTATTGGGCCAAAATGCCGCTGCTTGATTTGTATAATACGAAGACGTGTGACTGCATGCAGTAATGGATGCAATCCAATTGCGAATGGCAAAACGCTTGAGGTTTTGACCATCTGGCAGCCTCACAGCTGTTTGGCTGTCAATTTGTTGTTGAGTCTTCTTTGCTTGCATTCTTTTTTTGTAACGAAATAAAAATGGAAAAACTTGAGGCGCTGAAAATTTCATCGATGCGACCGCGCAGCAATATTCTCGATCGACCACTCTCAAAAGGCAAATCCGAGGTCTCACAGAGTATTGTGGCGCTGCTCTTCAGCGAGATTGTTCAATACTCCCAGAGTCGAGTTTTTACAGTGCCCGAATTGCAAACAAGGTGTTATTCTTTGAATTTTGTATGTGAATATAATTAAATTAATAATGTCGGGCTTTAGATTACACGATCTGGGACAGGATGTGGGCACACGCATCATTGATTTATATTTTGTGCGTGAGCGCAACTCCAAACGTGAAACGAAGCTGACACAAATGCTGCTCTTTGTGAAGACGACGGTGTGGAAGAATCTCTTTGGCAAGGAGGCTGAGAAATTGGAGCATGCCAACGATGATGAGCGCACCTATTATATCATTGAGAAGGAGCCACTGGTCAACACATTCATCAGTGTGCCCAAAGATAAGAGCTCTCTGAATTGTGCCAACTTTACGGCTGGCATCGTTGAGGCCGTATTAACCCATTGCGGATTTGTAATTATTATAATTGTATTATGTATTCATTATGTAAGCTAATCCACATCCTTTGCAGCCGTGCAAGGTGACGGCGCACTGGCACAAGGGCACCACCTACATGGTCAAATTCGAGGATTTTGTCATTGCGCGCGACAAACAAATGGAGGAGAAATAGTAATAGACTCGAAATAACTAATATAAATATATCTGTAACTATAATTATATATACACCTTCAAATTGTACGTTAACATATTCCATTTAATTTCATAGTGAAACATATATATATATATATATATATTCTGCAAAAGAATGATTGTTTTAGATGAACTTGAATTGGCGATCCTTGTAGGCAACTTGACCCGTGCGGTATTTTTGTTCGCGGCCATCGCGTTCACTTTTTAACGCCCAGGCGTAAATGGCAATTGGGAGCACGACGGCCAACATGCCCACGCGGAACGAGTGTCCAGTGGGACGGAAGTGCTCGTAGTTGGACACGCGCATGGCCTGGAAGCGTGCTAGACCAGCATCGAACTTGGAAGGGCATAGAATTATATATATGTTAAGCAATTAACAAAGTTGGCCAGTGATGACATAATCAGCAAATTTGTAGACATACCACAGTGCCGCCCTCGCCGGTGGCATGGCGAAAGGGATTCGAGCTCTGCTTCTGGTATTCGCTGCGCAGCTTAAGCGTGTGTTCGTGCTTGCGGCGAATGAATGCCTCCTCTTCCTGTGTTAAAACCATTTTAGTTTGTTGCAAAACTCAATTTGTGCTCGGCAACAAAAATGCAAACGCAAACAGCTGACAGCAAACGGCATGAAGCAGAGTATTTTGTTAGTCACAACGAGACGTACACACACAAAATCACAGCTGCATGGCAACCCTAGTGCATGACTGGCAATGCTGCTAATTCATCGCTTAAAATTGTTGTTGCTGTGCGCGGGACGCAAAGCCTAAGTTTGGAAATTCGCAGAAAGACAATTCGGATGAGCAAATTAAAATAAAAAATATTAAACGTATCAGAAGTTAACTTGAGCTAAAGTAAGTTTAAAGAAACGCAGTATTGTGCTGGGTTATAGAAATGCATATTTAGTATAAAGTCTGTTGCTTCGTTGCCTCCACCACCCGGAGAAGACCTTAATGCGCACACTCATTCCCAACTATTACTCCCACTCACTTGCGCTGGCAAATACCACTCTCACTTGCTATCCCCTCTCTCTCTCTCTCTCACTGTCTCCAACTGGACCGAAGGGAAGTAACGGCACTACGCATGACCTGTAAAGCGTTATGCGCAGATCTCGTGTCAATGTCCTGTCCAACAAGCATTTCATATATTTTGCGAATATTTAACACAGCCTTATATATATTTTTTTTTTTGCTTTTGTTCCTTTTTTTATTAATTTTTTTATTAGAAGTGCTAAGCAATTGTTATTTCGAAATGTTAATTATATTTGTGTTGTATTTGGCTACAAATCAATAAATCTAAGTCGCCAAACTGCGCAAGACAAACTTCGTCCTTGTCGCCTCTTGCACTTATGCGACAGAGAGAGGGAGAGAGAGAAAGATACAGAGACATACAACAGCGCGAGGGAGAGAGAGGGAGGATACAGAGAGCGCTCTTCAAACTGCTCGCATTGCGCATGTTCTGCGTAGTTGGGCGGTTTTGTTGTTGTTCGCCCTGCATTGTTGGTGGTGCACTTGGCTTAGTTCTTCGTTTTCGGTTTTGGGGGTGTTGGGTGGTTTGGGGGGTGGTCGTCTGTCACCGCGGCACGCTTACCTTTCTTTAGGGGTTGTTTGTTGCCGCTGAGTTGCGCCGTCAGTCGACTTTCGTTCGTTTCCTTCGTTTCACTTGCCGTTTAACAAACGCAGCGTAAAGTTCACAAGCGCTTTTTTTTGTTATTCTTCTCGACCAGGACTGCAATTTGGAGGCACCTCAAATGGTTTAATTACCCCCCCAAAAACCAGAAAAAAACGCAAATAGCTCGCTTATTGATTTTTGCAAGTCGAAGCGATTTAGTAAGTGTGATTTGAGTGCGTTTAACTGTTCGATTTTGAAAATGTTGGCTTTCACACAATAGACGATGAGTGTCAAGTCGAGTGCAAGGATTAAGAAACGACGCTCCGCGGAGGCAGCAGCGGCGTCGGCAGCAGCACCCTCCGCGGCCTCCTTTGCGGCCGTCAGCAGTCAGCGGCTACCAGTCAACAGCAGCAACAACAACAACAACAGTAGCAACAACAACAACAGCAGCAGCAGCAATAACAACAGCAGCAACAACAATAATAGCAGCAGCAGCAGCGCAGTTGCCGCCAGCAGCGCCGCCGTCAGCAGCAGCAGCAATAATAATTCAAATGCAAATCAAAGCCTGAGTAAAAAGCACAATTTTGTTGGACGCAATCCCAATTTCGATACGGATGAGACAAAGTTGCTCATCCAGCTGTGGGGGGATCCGAAGCTGCAGCGTACACTGATAACGACGCATAAGAAGCATGCGGTCATCTGCCAGTTGGCGGGCAGGATGCAGGAATACGGCTATCATCGGTCGCCGGAGGAGATCACAACGCGCATTAAGAATCTAAAGTGTTTCTATAATCGCCTCAAGAAGGACAAGGAATGTGGACTGGGTGGCGAATATGGGCCCAGTTGGAAGCACTTTGCCGAAATGGATGCCATCATGACGCGTCCCATCTTTAGTGTGCGACCGAATGAGGTGCCGGCTCCATCGCTCAAATATCAATTGGAGCAGGCACTTGAGGAGCATGCGGAGCGTCGCAAGCGTCGCAGGGAGAACCGGGACAGGGACAATGATAACAATGAGGAGCTGTCCGACAGCGATAACGAGGAAGATGACATGATGCTTTCCTCCCTGGTGTCCAATGTCAATGGCAATGGAAAATCTAAAACGAATGCGCTGGCCGATAACGAAGCCGAGCTCCAAATGGACCTAGACGAGAGGGAGGACGAGACTTTTTCCCCCAGCGGGGAAAACAAGCGGCGCAAGACTTCCTCCGAACCGGATGATGTGGACGTTGATGAGACAGCGGCACGCATCAAAACGGAACCAGCTAGCAATCAGCCAGAGCCGGCTAGCAATCAGCCGGAGTCATCAGTGTCAGTGTCAGAGTCAAGCATAACGGCAGCAGTGCTGCCAACGGATGTGGATGAGGACGATGATTGCCTTCTGCTGTCTCTGCCCAAAGAGGAGCCCATCGATGTGGATGCCGTCGAGTGTGGCGGCGACAATTCCCCAAGCAGTGGCAATGCAGTGGCTCCAGCAGCAGCATGCTGCCCCGTGATGCCCTTACTGCAGGACATTCTGCAGTTGCCCAAGGCGTCGAATCTGTTGCCATATAGTGGCGCCAATGTCATCATACCAGCGAATAGCATTAGCACCAGCATCGCCCAGCTTGGCGGCACCTTGACCACTTGCAGCACATCCAATGCAAAGTTGACATCGGGCAAGATTTCGCTGGTGCCCACGAATTTTCTTATGCAGACCAAGCAGGCCAACAGCAATGGAACAGCGGCCGGCAACAAGACGGTCGCAACGGCAGCCGGAACTCAATTGCAACTGCTGCAGAGCGCAATTAATCAGGGTGCCCGTTTGATGATCAGCGGAGCAGGTGCAGCACCCGGACAGGCTACAAATAGTACGGGTCTGGTGACCGGACCAGGCGGCGTCAAGTTTGTCCTCGTCAATGCGGACCAAGCAGCGGCAGCCAAAGCAGTTGCAGCTGTAACCAAACCGAACTCCAATTCTGTGGCCAGTTCAGGCTTGGCACAACAGCAGCAGAAGCTGCTCCAGCAAACCGATTACAATCAACAGCAGCAAACGCAGCAGCAGCAACAACAACAGCAGCAACAACAGCAGCAGCAGCAGCAACTACAACAGCAGCAGCAACTACAACAACAACAACAACAACAGCAGCAGCAGCAGAAGCAGCAACAGCAGCAACAACAGCTGCAACAAAATCAGCACCAGGAAAAGAAGGAGGAGAAGCGTCGCGCTCAGGAGAAAGCTCGGGAGGAACAACAGTCCAAGCGACACATGACAAGTGAGTACCATTTAAATATTAGTATAATTATTATGCATCAGATCAAAAAATATAAAAACTGGGTATTTCTAGCACTAACTTTTAAGACACCTTTCTCGATGCACAAAAATAATAAAAAATAAATAATTTAAAAAATGGAATAAATCGCTCTACAAAAACTAAGTGATTTAAGATTCCATTTTCAAATTGGAGGAGCAGTATTTGTTCCTGTTGATACTCTCGTCGCGAGTAGTCTTCCATCTTTATCCAACTATTCCTAATGTTAAACGTCTCTGCTTCTTCCTTAGCCATGCGCATTTTGTTGCGGCAACTGCTCAATTCCCAAAACGAGGGCAACGAGATTCAGCACAATCGTTTGTCGCTGGAGCGGGAACGTCTCGATTGGGAGAAGAAGATGGGTGAACGTTTGCTTACCATGCTGCCGACACTGCTGCAGCCGGCACCAGCAGCACCAGCTCCGTGTCCCGTTCAACAAGTGACGCCGCATCAACCGCCGCAGTTTATTGTATCGGGCGCAGCGACTGGGGGAGCACAGCGGATGCAGCCACCCAAGCTACTCTTTACCACGGCTCTGCCCATGGCCAATATTGGCAATGGAACTGTGACCATGCCGCATATACTCACGCCCAGCACAGCGTTGGCCACGTCGCTGCCCAAGGTGATTGCAGCACCCGCATCCTCTTCGACATCGGTGC
This sequence comes from Drosophila nr. perissopoda 5 BK-2023a, assembly GCA_035044105.1. Classification (NCBI taxonomy): domain Eukaryota; kingdom Metazoa; phylum Arthropoda; class Insecta; order Diptera; family Drosophilidae; genus Drosophila; species Drosophila nr. perissopoda 5 BK-2023a. Next base: position 1,511,396 of record JAWNMK010000639.1, on the reverse strand, counting down.
CGGGGGCATGTGTGTCTATCGCACCAAAGCCTGTGGAGATTTGCACCCAAATCAATGATGTACAGCTAGTCACGCCCAAACTGGAGCAGGAAGGCTAAGCTAGATGGAAATAATTTTGATATTAACACAGTATTTTTTTGCCGTGGTCTCTAATAGATAATACTCGGATAATTTTATCATTTAAATGTTTATTCCTAATACAAAAAATGTCTGTGACAAGAATTTATGATTAATTAATTAATTAGGTTGGAAAAACATTCGGCAACAAGATATGCTCCTAAATAGTATACTTGAGGGGATTTCGCGTAGCAATTGTCCGTCGACTTTCTTCAATATGAAGAGGTCACAAAGATTAATGCAAATGTAAGCTTACAACTTTGGAAAGTGTGGACAAACAAATGCTACACAAATTCTTTCAGTGCATTTATCAATAGCATTGCTTCGTTACAATCATTCCGCGAAGTGAAGATTCAACAGATTTCTTAGTGCATGTTAAGGCGTTCCATGTCCCGTATTTCCATTATATCCGTTTTGAGTCGCTGCTTGACAATCTCACGCCAAATGGCCTCCCGATCTCGATTGTCAGTGACTCCCATTCGCTGGAGCGAGGAATCGGTGATGCGAAGCAGTGCTCGTCCTGTTATATCGTGCTGAAAAGCAAAAACAAGCAATTGTCATCAATCAGTAGGCCAACTTTTCGGATATTTTTAAAATTCAATTAGTTATTTGTTCATTGTTCCAAATAAGCGCTGAGAACAGCAAAAGGAAACAGAGAGGATCAGAGGCCACAGTGGTGAGTCTATTTGCTGCTTACTCACATCCTTAAAGAGATCCACATATTTGGTGTACTCGCCGCAGTGGCGACAATACCATTTCTGTACGTCGCTCACTGTCCACTGGTAAACGGCTTTGGGTCGCGTCGTTTTCGCTCGCGCCTTGTTCTGCGTTGAGTTGCCCGTTTCCTCGACCATCCTTTGTTATTTAAGCAATTTCACATCGACCAATGCGATACCTGTTGATACTTTTATACAGGACCTAATCACTTGATCCTTTTGCTTAAGACTCACGGCCGTCAGCAGTTCACCTTCTTTACTCGCCTAATTGCGATTCCTCAGTACCGATATACATATATCGATTGCTTAAATCAAACACCGTTTGCGATATCTGTACATCGCTTAGCAATACACAGCGTTGCATTGAGAACTATGCGATAGAAATCGTCACGTGGCTATCGACAGGCACACATCTCGAATCGTGACTGGCGCTTAATAACAACGACAACTGGAAATCAGCATACAATAAAATCTGGTGAAAAAAACACGCAAATACGAAATAGAAAGGTTTTAGCGCAACCGCAAAACAAAAAATAATACTTGCACCTGGATAGTCCACTAGTTAATACACATATATTGAATACGAACTGCAAATTCTGCCGTTTGCCACATTTCACTGAATTCCCAATCGTCTTCGCCGCAGCAGTAGCAAAATGGCCGGAGCAACACTTTTCGAGCGTGCCCAGGCGCTGTCCAGCGTGAATCGGGAGGAAGGCATCTCGCTACTAAATAAAATAGTCCGCGAACAGGAAGTTGCTGAAAACGATGAGGAGCTCATCCGCATCAAAGAGCAGGGCATTATGCAGCTGGGGGAGCTCTACAAACAGGAGGGCAAGGCCAAAGAGTTGGCCGATTTGATCAAGGTGACTCGGCCGTTTTTGAGTCTGATCAGCAAGGCAAAGGCCGCTAAACTGGTGCGTTCGCTGGTCGACATGTTCCTCGACATGGATGCAGGGACCGGCATTGAGGTATGTTACAATTACATCAATTTGCCTATGTGATATTTTGCAATAAATTTGTGGCAGGTTCAACTATGTAAAGACTGCATCGAGTGGGCCAAGCAGGAGAAGCGAACTTTCTTGCGTCAATCGCTTGAGGCGCGTCTCATTGCACTCTACTTTGACACGGCTCTGTATACGGAGGCACTTGCGCTTGGGTCTCAGCTGCTACGCGAACTGAAAAAACTCGATGACAAAAATCTGCTTGTCGAGGTGCAATTGTTGGAGAGCAAAACGTATCATGCACTGAGCAATTTACCCAAGGCACGCGCCGCTTTAACCTCAGCTCGCACCACAGCAAATGCCATTTACTGTCCCCCGAAAGTGCAGGGCGCTCTTGATCTCCAGTCGGGCATTTTGCATGCTGCCGATGAGCGTGACTTTAAAACCGCCTTCTCCTATTTCTATGAGGCGTTTGAGGGCTTCGATAGCGTTGACAGCGTCAAGGCGCTCACATCACTCAAGTACATGTTGCTGTGCAAGATTATGCTGGGCCAGTCGGACGATGTCAATCAGATAGTTAGTGGCAAGCTGGTAAGAAATCAATTTAGATAAGGTATCCTTATTACATTATTAACATATCTTTTTTTGGCCAGGCCATAACCTATTCCGGCCGTGATGTTGATGCCATGAAAGCTGTGGCGGAGGCCTCTCACAAACGCTCGCTGGCCGACTTTCAGCAGGCGTTAAAAGACTACAATAAGGAGTTGGCCGAGGATGTCATTGTGCAAGCACATCTTGGCACGCTCTACGACACCATGCTAGAGCAGAATCTGTGCCGAATTATCGAGCCTTATTCTCGTGTTCAGGTTCGTAATGTTAGATAACTAATTTGAGAGAAATTACATCATACGCTTTTATTTTGTAGGTGTCGCATGTGGCGGAGAGCATTCAACTGCTTATGCCGCAGGTGGAGAAGAAGCTATCACAAATGATATTGGACAAAAAGTTTAGCGGTATTTTGGATCAAGGCGAGGGTGTGCTCATTGTGTTCGAAGAGACGCCTGTTGATAAGACATACGAGCGCGTTCTGGAGACCATACAGAGCATGGGCAAGGTGGTGGATACACTCTATCAGAAGGCCAAGAAGCTGTCATAAGTAATTGCAGCTACAAAATAACCATAAAACCACACACAACCACGCAATCCACTTCAATTTAAAAGCTGCGAAAATAGATGACAACTTTCTTTCTGCTTTTATTTCGAACAATTCACTCACCGAGTCTTCAAAAAAAAAAAACAAATCAGCAACTTTATGTTTCGATACGATTAACAACTTGAAAAATAAACAATAATTGGTGGTAATAGCAGTTACAATTAATGTGTAAACCGTAATATAATATTTCTAAGCATAATTATTCAAAAAATAAATGCGTGCGCGATATTGTAAGCAAAATTATTCAATTAACTGATAATAAAAAAAAACAAAAACGAATATTTTTCTGATTTTTTATTGACGAGGGGAATCCTTAGTAACTTCCAGAATATTAACCTGAATTTTCTGCAGCAGCAAATATAAAGCATACTTATAGGCTGACAAATATAATCAGTAGTGAAGACTCGTTTGGGAAAAGCATAAGCTTAAAGAATACTTTTAGGCGAATCCAGGTTGGGACAATTTGTTTGACACAAGACTCTCCAGGAATCCGCCGATTCTCTTTATAATGCAAAAAATACCTTAATTTCGTCAAAAGAATTTTAATCATTTTGCCAAGGACTCTTTCTGGCCAAATGGCATACCGAGTCCTTGGAAAAAAGCATTGTTTTTTTTTTGGCTTCAGTTATATTAAGTATTTAATAGAAATAAATAATTTGGAATATTCGCATATGTTAAATGTCAATTTACAATTGAGAATTTTAGCCGAAATGGTGGCTCAATCCCAGACCAGCGCCAAAGTTGTTCCTGCCACTGAATGCGCCGCTTGTCCACTTTGATGCATTGCCGGTCAGGTCGAGGCGTGTGTTGCGATCCTGCGATGACCACAGATTGGCCCGTGTATCCAAGCCCAATTGCTGACCAATGCCGGGAATGTTGCTGTGCGTCAAGCTAGCACCATGGCCGTTGATGTGGGAGTAGTCCAAGCCGGCTCCATTGCGCTGGAACTCAAAACCATTGGCTAGTTTATTCTGCGAGGCAAAGACCTTGGCGTCCAGGTTGTGTTTGCCGTTGTTGAACAGATTGGCATGCGCCGACTGCTGGAAGCTGTCCTGCACGCCTGGTGTGTGCGTCTTGGTCAGATCGAAGCCATGCCCATGACTAGGAGGAAATAATTATTTCAACTGTTTATTTATTATAATTTAAGATTAACTTACTTGTTGTAGGCTACTGTTCCTCCAGTTGTAACTGGTCCTCTTGCTGTATTACCAGCTGCAAAGACTTGCCCAACGACATTGTGATCGGGAGTTCCAAAACCTTTGCTTAGATTCACTCGTGCATTTGCGCCACCAGCGGGATCCGAAGACAGCGTGCCGCCCAAAACCTGACGCCTAATTCGAATGGGACGAGGATTAGGTGTTGGTTGATGATGATAGGGTAGCGTCTGGAATTTATGTGGCATCGCCTCAATGCAGGCAGCGAAGGCCACAATTGCCAGGATGAGAATGCTGCTTGTTTTTTGCATGTTGCTTGGTAAAGTTCTTGTTGGTTACTGATGATTATCTGCTGCCACCGCTGGCGCTTAAATACATTAAGCGGCTGCTCTGGGGAAGCACCTCTAGTCGTAGCCGGCAATTGATTTCGGTTGCGATTGTGATTCACACGATGCCAGACATCGAGCTGCCTGTTTGTTGTCTGCTCTTGTCTTATCAGCTGCCGCAGCAGTGTCTGAGGAAAATCCCCTAGCGTGGTTTTTGATTTGGTTGCGCTCCACAGATCAGCGGAATCTACGGCAACCTTGGGCTGCAGGGGAAAATGCTGGAACGGAAGAGATGGATTCTGAGTAGTTTTAAAAGGCTTCTTCAAAGGATTAGTTTCTATAGAACACACGTTCTGATCAAGAATTGCATTAGTATGAGAAAAGTTTTTTACTTTACACATCTCTTCGTCTCTTGTCACATCCACACATGTATAGTAAAGTTTCACTCAAGAGTGGAGTCAGATGAGAGACATAAAGTAGAAACCTGAATGACGGCTCGAGAGCGCTGCATGGGATTCCACTCAATTTGAGTTGAGTCTTTGGGCAAAGCTTAATTGAATTTTGTGCGCAGGAGCAGTCAAAGGATGCGAGGAGAGGACGAGAGAGGAAAGTTGTGCTCGTGGCCCAAACTCGAAACTTAAAGCTAAAAACTGTGCTAACTGAGCACTGATAACAACATATTAGAAATATATATTATTCCCCCGAGGGTATGAGAGCTGAATAGCTCTATCAGCATAGTTCATGAGTCAGAGATCACCAGCTAATGTCGAAGACAACAACAACAACAACAACATGCGGGCAAACCTTTAATGAATCTCTTTCAAACAAACATCTTTGAGCGGGGAATTTCTCATTTGACAAGAAATCGAAAAATATAAAAAAAAAACCAAAGTGAACGCAACATTGTTGTAGCTTTTTTTTTATTTTTTGAATAGTATAAAAAGTATAGTATGTCAACGACTTTTTAATTGCCGTTTGCGTCATAAAAAATTTTATAATTTAAGTGATTTTTGTGGACGTCTTTCGCTTGTTGTATTATTACTAGGAAATTGTATAATTTAAAATAATACTTGTATTATTGTGAATGACTTATAGCCAGGGGATTTACTTGAACATTATTTACATTATTCAAATTAAATATTTTATAACAAAAATGGCATTCAGGATTCGAAAATTTGTCGAAAAGCTGTCAGTTAGCCAAATTTTCTCTTTAAGGTTTCTTGGTCCTCTCTTAACCGGTGCTGCTCATTTCGTCAGCGGTGTCAAATCTCATTAGGTTTAAACACGAAACGCGCTTGAGCGAGCTTTTCCGTTTTCCGCTTTTCCTCGTTCTTGAGTGGCTTTTTCGGCTCTTTGAAAATTCTGTGCAATCCAGCGCACACGGACAAGTTGTCAAATGCGCGTATAGAGGCAAGACGCGAGTTGTCTGTGTGGAAAAAAAAGACAAAAAAAAAGCGTTGCTTATCGATTACGCACGTAACACATTCTTTGTGCAATTACCGTGAACACTTACAAATAAATGTGCTAACAATATTGGTGTGTAAAATCACTTGCAAACATAAATAAGTCTGCGTCGAACACATCTTTAAGGAACATCTTATAATTTCGGGCTGAGGTGCACCATTTTCCATTTTGTGTGTCTGGTGTTGGCCTTCAAAGTGTGCACAGTTGTATATGTATATGTGTATATATACATATATACATATCAATATTTGTTCACTCTGCCAAGTGGGTTATCTGCTTAAAGTGTTTGTCATTTAAAAATGTTGTGTAATTTGAGAACCCCTATTCTTATACACTGAAGTCATTATTTAATTTTTAATGTTTGTTACATACATTTACCAAAATGCAACGATTTTTTATTTTACTGCATTTCTATAATGCGTACTTCTTAAAAATCATATCTAAATTTTACTCGAAGTAAAATGACAGAATTATAACATCATTTTTTTTTTGCAATTGCTCCAAAACAGCTTCTCACATATGTATTAGCTTTCCCACAACAACAAGTCTGCTCTATATATACATACACATATATGTATGCATTTATGTATACACACATACACCCAAACTCGCTTAGACAAACCCACTTACCTACATTTAGAACCTGCCAACTGTGTGTGTGTGTGTGTGTGTGTTAAATAAAAGCTACAGAAAAAAGAAGACAAAAAAAACAATTGCTCGAAAATTCACTCATACGCTCAGTTGAATGCCACACACACGCACACATACATACGAACACACACACACACACACACGCAAAGCTCCTAGACTCACTCAAGCGCCCTGTAAGACCCAATCCACCCTCCACCCTGCATCTGAAATTACGCTCAAGCATTTTCTCATTGGGTTAGTTGGTTTTCTTTTTGTTTTTCTTTTTGTTTTTGTTTTTGTCATTTGTTTTAGTGGCAAATCTGCACTTTTCAATGTTAAGTGCCACAGATGATGGGGAAATATCTCGAGTGGCCTGCTGCATTCCCAGCTGGGACTTGGCAGGATGTATAAATCAAAGGATATGTGTGAATAAATCTTTTGGCGCGATTCGTACTGTTCATTAATATAATTACTAATAATTATTTTTAATATTTGACTTAACAACTAATTGTTGTTTAACATAAAAGTTAAAACACAGAAAAACACGATAACCGTTTAGTATACCCAATATTTGTGTTCAACAGGTGGCAAGTGTGGGTGTTGCTTATATAGAGAGATATATGTGGATAAAAAAAAAAAAACAACAAATAAAAAAGTGAAAGAAACAATACAAAACACTCAGCAAACAATTTACAAAGAGTTTAGCAGTAATTGGTCCCATTGTCTTTGCGAACAGCTGCTAAAGGATAATAGGAAGCATGAGGCTGATGTAGTTGGACACGCACAAAGGGAACGAGTGAAAACAAAAGCGCTGCTTGACAGGAAGCGACAGCAGAGACCGGAAGGAAGGCAGGCAGCCGGGCGAATAATCTGAACTAGTAAATTAACAAGCACACAGACATAATATGAATCCCTATAATACGGCGGGCGGTGCGGGTGGTGGTGGTGGTGCAGCAAATCCCTTTGGTGCGCCCGCCATGAGTGCTGGTTACGGCCAACAACAGCAGCAGGGTTATGGCTACGAGGAGCAGTCAACATCTGGCTATGATCAGGGCGGAGGACCCGGCTATGGGCAGCAGCAGCAAGCGGCTGGTTATGGACCACCAGGCTCCCGACCACGTGTTGATGTCGAAGCCAGTGGCGAAGTGGATCCGAATTTGTGAGTAGCTCAGAAGGCATATTCCTGCCTAGCGTAGTAGTGATCATCAAATGTACGCTTAACAGATATCCCGAGGCAAAGGATTCCACTAACAAAGTTCGCGGCACCTCGGGAGTCATCGAGATGTTCTTTGGCGCCACAGAGCCGGAGTTAATTCCGGTGAAGAGCTTCTACTTCTTCTTCTATGCGGCTTTTGGGTCGCTGTTTCCGCTGATGGGCGTCTACTTCAAGCAGATGGGTATGAATCCTGGCCAGTGTGGCATACTCGTCGGTATGCGCCCGTTTGTGGAGTTCCTCTCCGCACCGTTCTGGGGCTCCTATGCGGATCGCTGTCGCCAGGGCAAGAAGCTATTGCTTGCATCGCTCGCCTGCTGGGTTCTGTTCACCATCCCGTTGAGCTTCATCCGACCGGAGGCCATCAATTGCATCGAGCGTCGCAATGCCACCGATTTTGTGCTCACCTATACGCGCACCAAGCGAGACACCTCTACCATGTATGAGCCAATTTCGGAGCTGACGCAGGAGCAGATGGCAGATGACAGCATGCTCGCCGATGAGGATCAGTCGGAGGAGGGGCACAGCAGACGCAAGAGATCGCTGCTGCTGCCACGCATTGATGCGGGCATCTCTCCGGTGCACATCAACTTTGTGAGCAACTATGACAACAAGCATCATGGGGATTATGTGACGCCCATCTTCAGCTCAATGGTCTATCGGACTCCAGTAAGTGTTGACTAGGATTAAGGGGCATCAGCCTTTATAACCTGTATCGTTACTAATTCATACACTTTTTCCTTTCTTTCTGTAGGACATTCAGAAGGCATTCTTTCTGCTGCTGCTGGTCATTTTGATTGGTGAGTTCTTTAGTGCTCCGGCCATAACTCTAGCGGATTCTGCGGTTATTACACTGCTGGGCGAGGATGCGGATAAATATGGACATCAGCGTATGTTTGGATCTTTGGGCTGGGGCATTTCCATGTTTCTGGTGGGCATTGCCCTGGATCACTCCACATCGTTCTCGAATCATCCGTGCGGCGCTGGCAACAAGGAGAAGAACTACAACATATGCTTCTCGATATTCTCTGTGCTGATGACATGCGCCATAATCTCAGCGGCGAAGATCACCTTCAAGTATGAACCTGTCGATGAGAGCCAGCAGCAGATGCAGGCTCAGTTTGTGGATCCGAACAAGAAGGCCGAGGAGGATTCGATGAATCAGCTGGCCGCCCAGCTCAATTTACCATCACTGGCAGTGGGTAGTGGCAGCGCCGCTTCGGGTGCCTGCGCCGGTGGCGTCAGTGGCTTCATTGCTGGCGGCCATCAGGCGCAGCCGCACATTGGCGCCGAATCTAAGGTGTTTGCCCAGACGGCCAAGGAGTTGCCAGAGTGGATGACTGTGCTCACACATTTCAAGGATTTGAAGACCGCCTCGTTTCTGTTTGTCGCCTGGTTCATGGGCTTCGGCATTGGCCTGATCTTCACCTTCCTGTTCTGGCATTTGCAAGATTATGGCGGCACGCCCACTCTTTTTGGTGTCGCCTCCGTGATTAATCATGTGTCCGAAATCTTTGCGTACTTCTTTAGCTTCCGTTTGATCACCCAGATTGGGCATGTTAAGGTCCTGTGCCTGGGCCTCATTGGCAATGTGTTGCGTTTTCTGTACATCTCGTATTTGACCAATCCGTGGATGGTGTTGCCCTTCGAGCTGATGCAGGGCATCACTCATGCTGCCGTCTGGGCCGCCTCGTGCTCCTACATTGCCCACAATACGCCCAAGCATCTGCGCTCCTCGGGCCAAGGCGTGCTCCAGGGCATCCATCACGGCTTGGGTCGTGGCTGCGGCGCCATCATTGGTGGTATGTTTGTCACCTACTACGGTACTACTGCTACCTTCCGTTGGTATGGTATCGCCTGCCTATTCGTGCTCGGCCTGTTTATCTTCATCAATTTCTATCGCAAGGAACAGGGCTTCATCTCCGATATACCAGTCACCGAAGATCCGCATCAGGTAAGCTAATTTCGCATTTTGTACAAGAAATCTAGGCGCACCACTTAAAAAGTTTATTAATCAATTTACTTCAACGCCCAGTATCCATTAATGATATGTACAAAATATTTTTAACAGGTAGAAGAAGATATCCTTGATCCCCAGATGATTTATGTATATTCTTAATTACGACTACCATCTCGAAGTCGATGTAGTCATGTCCGTCTGTTCGAGCAAGCCTTAAACTCTACCTAAAAGTGCTTTTTGCCTCATTTTCCAAACTAACCCAGTTGGAATTGTCCAAATGAACTTGGCTGTTGCTATTTAAAGAAGTTCCGCAATATAATATGATAATAGCAGGGATTATAAAAGGTTTTTTGACATGCTATTAATTTGTTGTGTAGAAATATACAATTCTAGCAATTAGGATAAGTGTTCATAACAATGAACATCTCAAAAGTAAGTACGAATTTGTTGATTTCTCCTAGTCGGCCGAACTCGCGACTAGCGCACTCTTTTTTGCCAATCCTTATAAATTGAAGAGATTATGATATTAATTTCTTGTTTAATCAACAGGTGGCCGAGGAAACTTCGCATTTGGCGCCACATGGTGTGCCCAGCAATCCGATACCACGAGCACTGTCCAACACACGTTTGAATGAGATGAATCCGAATGGAGGACCTTATGGCACCTATCAGACAACTGGCGGTAATCTGGATATACCCGGTGCCGCTGCGCATAATCCGTTTGCACAGTAAACACATCCATATAACGACTTCCCTGAGAACAGCAAAACAGTCCTCGCATTCAAAACACCAACATACAGATACATAATGAAACACAGATACAGATACATAGATACTAACATACATAGTCATGGAATGAACAATATATAAGTATATAACCGAAAACATATCTTGGACATGGGCCTGCAATATTAATTGCCTAAACACATTGCTTTATTATGGTTTATTTGTGCTTCACATAACGAGCCGTATAACATAACATAACAACAAAAAGATAAAGAAAAAGATATAGATGAATAAATATATTTTATATTGGAGATTCATATACATGCATAAGGCAATACTTTTGCTTTTATGGCGCTAGTAAAATGCAATTTATTTCTTACAAACAACAAATTTGCAAAGTTTAATTAGCTTAATCAGATCAATGGAAAAACACATTATCAAATTTTGTTCATTTTTATTAAGAAAGCAATTCAAACGAATTTTCACATAGTAGCTTAGCATATAGTAATTAAAATCTTATTTGCGTCGCAATCATATCATATGGGAGGGAATATTTGAAGGATCATTGAAGAGACACCACACACACCATAGTCCTAGAGGAACCAACAAAATGAATAGCACACAAAAACACAACTAAATGGAAATTACACATAAAGTACCTATAATATACATGCAAGAAAACCCACAAGGAGGGTTGGAAATGAAACTAACCAAATGAAAGAAATATCATTTTAAATACTTAAATATTCTTACGATATGAATGACATATGTGAAATTCTTTAAAAGAGTTTATGATTAACCAATTTTCTCTCGTTAATTTTCATAAAAATACTCATAATAATGTGTATTTGTTAAGTTTTTGTAAATTGTTTATTTTTATATGTTTACGCTATTCAAGAATATAATTTAAAAGCATTTGATTTAAGTTATTATTTAAGTGCGTTTCAATATTAGTTACAACAATTTTCAAGTCTTGTTAATTTCACAGAGAAGTCGAATGTTGATCAACTTATAGACGAAAATAAAATAAACTAATATAAATACAGATGTAGTTGCATTAAATACAAAAAATCAAGAGCTAAATAAATAAATGAATATTTGCAAATTTTTGGGAATTAAAACAAGAAGAAGAAGAAGAAACAAATGCTGTAACGAATGATATTATGAAAATCCGCCTCATAACAATCAACTGTTAAATATGTTAATTTATACACATACGAGTAAAGATAGCATAATACATATTTGTACTATGTAAACTATATATTATAAATGGCTATTTTGAAATACATACTTGTCTAATATAGGAGAAATTAACGCACCAACAATGAAATAATAATATAGCTATGATAATGGTGTCTAGTTAAATATGCAGGAATGTACCTAAGAGATATTTTGATTTAACCAGATTTAACCAGGGTTGATTAACTTGATATTATATATATTATTATGTAAACAATTCTAGCAAAAACTCTTTAATCTATATACATACACATACATTCATACAAACCTAAGAGAAAAACTATATTAATTACTTATTGTTAATGATAAACGATAAAGTGTTTTAGATATTGTTGGTAATATTTAATGGATATGTTTCAAAGAATTCTCTGATTAATATTATACTATAGCTCTTATGTACAGCACCTTTTATGAATCTTTCGAGTGCATAATTGAAATTGACAATTATGCAAAACTGCACTAAAGTTATGTTGGTGAGCTACAAATTTAACCAAATGGCTCTATATACCTATAAATATAAATATACACATACCAAATACCACATACCATATACCATATACCATATACCATATACATACATAAATGTACAAGTATTATACACAAATGCGCAATACCATTACAAATATATAAATACATGAAACATTAACAAAACAACAACAACAATAACAACAACCAGCTAATTCAAGAACTCATGTAATATGTAATATGTTTAATAAAAGTTTAAACCGAGTGAAGTAATAGAAAATAACTGTAAGTTTCTCTAGTGAATTACGGAGAGGATTACAAATATTAGCTAGTATGAGATTATTCTCATTGTGCCTTAATCAAAGAATATATAATCATTATTAGTCTGGAGTGGATTATTTGTCATCATCTCAAACACTCTCCAACAATTAATAGAACAGTTTATGGATTGGTTAAATACATTCAGCATTTATTAAGTCTATCACGATATTTACGAACAATTGGATTAATTAAATGTGTTTAGAAATCTGCTTAAAAATTTATGTGGCATCCGTTTCGGTCTTTGGTTTCTTGGCCACCGGTGAAGGTTCATCCGCAGGCAGCTTCTCGGAGAAGATGGCCTTCGGTTGGGTCTGCTTGTAGGCGGGCGCAATCCAATATGGATTCTCGGCCGCATCCTTGGCATACTTGAGTATAGCCTCGCGCGGATCCTGATCGTCGTCGACGCGCTTGCTCAGACCCAGATTGCGGATGACATACGAGGAGAGCGTGCCGCCCGAGCTGGCCACACGTCCGCCTTGGCCACTGGTAATGGGCAAATCCGGCCGCTTCGACTTGACCGGATCCATGCGCGCCTTTTCCATCTTTTTGCGGGAGGATCGTGTCTTTTCCTGCCGGAACAGGGGCAGCGCATGAGGAGTGATGATCTGTGAGACGCCAACCATTTCCATATGTTGTCTCTTGCGATGCGTCTTCACCACGCACAGCTTGGCGCCACGTATGCTGCGCTGCTCATCGTAGAAGCACTTGATGATGCCATTGCCACAACTGACAAACAATTGGTTCAACTTGGGATGCCACAGAGTCTTGATCACATGCGAACCGGCAACGGGAATTCGTTGCACTTCCTCGAAACTTTGTGTGCTGTAGAAATACAAATTGGCCTCCGTTTGGCCCTTGGGCAGCGATTCACCGGTGACCAGCATGCGATCATCCGGACTGAAGCAGCAGTCTGTGGTATCATAGCGGGAGAAGAGATTCGTCCAGGTGTGCAGCGGCTGCTTGAAGTTTCTCAAATCCCAGAGTTTCATGGTTTCATCGTTGCCCCGCGTCGCCAGTTGCTGGCCCATGTACGAGAACACAATGGAGGTGATTTCCGAGCCAGTCTGGTGCGCTCCCCGGACGCAGTGCGTCGTGTTCACATACATCTTGCGCGTATCCCACGTCTGAATGGAGCCATCCACACAGCCGGCAGCGATTAGAGTCGCATCCCGATTGAAATTACAGGCGGAGGCACTGGTTCTTAGGCCTCCCTGTGCTCGAGTCTTGATCACCTGTAACTGGTCCTTGGCACGCAGTCCCTGCCAGATGCGCAGTGTGCCATCCAGTGCTGCGGTCAAGAATTGCTCCCGGTTGAAGGGATGCCAGCAGCCCGAGGTGAGCTGCGCCACATGGCCCTTGGTGCGTGTCATGTCGCTTATATACTGATCCCCCTTGCAGCACTCCAGCTTCTCAAAGCCATCCCTATCCAGCACCTTGGCCTGAGCATTGCCCGATATGACCAGGATCATGTCGCCAGTCACGGAGTATTGGAGAGAGCGTATGGGGTGATTCTCACATGGCTGCAGCTGACGAAAGCTGCGCATTGACGAGTCCATGCCTGCAAAGTCCCAAAAGCACATATCATAATCTATGGAGCCGGAAACAATGCGTGCACCCGATGGATCCCCAGCCAGGGCCATAACAGCGCGCGAGCCGTGCTGCATTTGCACCTCATGAGTGTAGGGTATGCGACGTGCCAAATTATCCTCATCCTCATCCGAATCATCGTCATCTTCGTCCGAATCAGTCTCAGCCTGTTGCTTGCTACTTGCCTGCTTATAAGTGGCATCATCCGGCTGCTGCTGTTGTTGCTCTGTGGCTTCTGCAGATGGCAGCGGGCCTATAACATCCTCAGAAGCCCCTTCGTCCTGCTCCTTATCATGTTCCTTAACCGGTGGTGCAATTGTTCGCGCCTTGGCGATCTGCTCATTGATGTCAAAGACTTTGGCTGCCTTGCGGCCAAATCCACTGATGCCCATTACATCCTTAAGATGCTGACTCTCCAGATCCTCGGCCACATCTTCAATTTGGCGTATCATTTGTTGCTTATTTATTTTCTTAAAGCCACCAGTATCTTCTTCGGGCTTTTCAATCTCAACGGGTGTTTTGCTCACGTTTAGCTGTATTTTGCCAAACGATATCTTGCCGCGCTGCATGGCTTGGCTTTCTTTCCACTTTGTGCTGTTATAAATACAAAACACGCACTTTTTAGCATATGTAAATAAAAAAACCAAGCTCTTGTCGCTTATTCCGTTTCTGGTTAGTTATCGGCCTTCCACATGCACTATCGATATATCGATATTTACAGAGTAATTTTCTTAACAGTGACCTGTTGCAACAGTTAATAAGCTGTGACTTGAATTTAAGAATATTCTCTAGAAATAAGGCCATTTTGAAACGAGAGTAATTATAATAATAAAGGCTTTCTTAAAAAATGTTATTTTTTATTTATAATAATTCCGCAAGAAGTTGTAAAAGACACTAAACATTTTCTTATCGTTTAACATTGCGAACTGGTACTCTAAAATACTTGTTTGAGTACCATCTCTATAAGCACTTCTCACCCCTAGCGTCTAACCTAAAATTGGGCGCGCAGTCGACACTGTCGGCGTTTTCTCGTGCAAAATTTATTGCAAATTTGTAGAGAATTGCGTGTTGTGGTGCAATTGACAGTTGATTTTGTTTTAATATTTAGTGCAGTGAACAGTCAACGATGGTCGACGCCTTGGAGTACAACGACATAAACGCCGAAGTGCGCGGTGTTTTGGTAAGTTTCAAGAACGCAATTCGCCAACCAAAGTTTTTGTCTGACAACTGTTTCCCCCTCAACCACTTTACGCTGCCGCTAGTCGTCGGGACGCCTGAAGCTGACCGAGCAGAACATCATCTTTAAGAACACGAAGACGGGCAAGGTGGAGCAGATTGCCGCCGATGATATTGATTTGATAAATTCACAAAAATTCGTCGGCACCTGGGGACTGCGAATCTTCACCAAGAGTGGTGCATTGCATCGGTTCTCCGGCTTTCGCGACAGCGAGCATGATAAGTTGGGCAAGTACATCAAGGATGCGTATGCCCAGGAAATGGTCGAGAAGGAGATGTGTGTCAAGGGCTGGAACTGGGGCACTGCTCGCTTCATGGGCTCTGTGCTGAGCTTCGACAAGGATACGAAGACCATATTCGAGGTGCCTCTTTCACATGTCTCACAATGCGTCACCGGCAAGAATGAGGTCACGCTGGAATTTCATCAGAACGATGATGCGCCTGTGGGTTTGCTGGAGATGCGCTTTCACATACCCACCGTGGAGTCGGCGGATGAGGATCCCGTGGATAAGTTTCATCAGAATGTGATGAACAAGGCGTCGGTCATCTCGGCATCCGGGGAATCCATTGCCATATTCCGCGAGATACATATTCTGACGCCTCGTGGTCGCTACGACATTAAGATCTTCTCGACATTTTTCCAGTTGCACGGTAAAACATTCGATTATAAGATACCCATGGATTCGGTGCTGCGTTTGTTTATGCTACCCCATAAGGATAGCCGGCAAATGTTTTTCGTCCTCTCACTGGATCCCCCCATTAAACAGGGCCAGACGCGCTATCATTATCTGGTGTTGCTGTTCGCTCCCGATGAGGATACAACAATTGAGCTGCCCTTCAGTGAGTCCGAGTTGCGGGACAAGTACGAGGGCAAACTGGAGAAGGAGCTGTCGGGCCCGGTCTATGAGGTCATGGGCAAGGTGATGAAGGTGCTCATTGGACGCAAAATAACCGGACCGGGCAATTTCATTGGACATTCCGGCACAGCTGCTGTCGGTTGCTCTTTTAAGGCAGCAGCCGGCTATTTGTATCCGCTGGAGCGTGGATTCATCTACATTCACAAGCCACCGCTTCACATACGTTTCGAAGAGATTAGCTCGGTGAATTTTGCCCGCAGCGGTGGTTCGACGCGGTCCTTTGACTTTGAGGTGACGCTGAAGAATGGCACTGTGCACATTTTCTCGTCCATCGAGAAGGAGGAGTACGCCAAGCTCTTTGATTATATCACACAGAAGAAGCTGCATGTGAGCAATATGGGCAAGGATAAGAGCGGCTATAAGGATGTCGACTTTAGTGACTCGGACAACGAGAACGAGCCCGATGCCTATTTGGCGCGACTCAAGGCTGAGGCACGCGAGAAGGAGGAAGATGACGACGATGCCGAAGATTCCGATGAGGAGTCCACGGACGAGGACTTTAAGCCCAACGAAAATGAATCGGATGTTGCCGAGGAGTACGACAGCAATGTCCAGAGCGATTCGGATGATGATAGCGATGCAAGTGGTGGCGGCGGCGACGGCGGTGGTGATAGCGATGGGGTGTCTAAGAAGAAGCACAAGGAGAAGAAGCGCGAGAAGAAAGAGAAGAAGCACAAAGAGAAAGAGCGCACAGTAAGCAATCCACCTAAAAATTGAATGAACATTATTACCAATTTTTGTGCTCACCTTTCCAGAAAAAACAAACCAAGAAGAAGGACTCCAACAAGCCAAAACGACCCACAACCGCTTTTATGTTGTGGCTCAATGATACCCGTGAGCAGATTAAGCGCGATAATCCGGGCATAAAGGTCACCGAAATCGCCAAGAAGGGCGGTGAGATGTGGAAGGAGCTGAAGGACAAATCCAAGTGGGACGAGGCTGCATCCAAGGACAAGCAGCGCTATCAGGATGAGATGCGCAATTATAAGCCAGGTGCTGGCGATGCTACCGACGATGAACAGCAGGGCAACAGCAGCAGCGGCGGCAGCAAGACGATCAAGAAACGCAAATCCGATCCATCCCCAGTGAAGAAATCAAATACTTCGGGCAGTGGTTTTAAGAGCAAGGAGTACATATCGGATGAGGATTCCACTAGTTCCGAGGATGTCAAAAAGAGCGGCAGTGAGCCAGCCAAAAAGAAGACCAAATCAGCCGAGGGAGCCAACGCAAAAAAGTCAAAGAAGAGTGAAAGTGAAGTGGAACCCAGCGAAGAAAATGATTCCTCTAAATCAAAAGACAAAAATAAAGGCAAATCACCCAAGAAAAAGGCCAAAGAGAGCGAAAGTGAAGCCACCGATGAGGAGACGAACGAGAGTAATGAAGAGGATGATGAGGATGAGGCCAGCGATTAATATAGTAATTAATATATTTCCATAACACAATCCATACACGATCCACAAACAATCCACACACAATCCACACACACACACACAAGCAATTAGTTCTAAGATAAGTGTTACGAAAAACCTGCGAAAATAGAGCTTGGTTTCAAAAATTCAATGTGGTTTTAATTAAGCATCATTCCCTATGTAATGTTCCATATAATGACTGGATAATTGCGAAGCGAACAACAATTGCTGGTCCGATTTTTGATTATCAGCAATACCCCAAAATATTTAAAATACATTTAATTGTACCACAAAGTCAGTTGACCGAGTTGAACGCTTTTTACCTTACACGCAATCCGAAACATATTATTTATTTTAACATATAAATTTGTATAAATATATTTGACAAATGTCGCCATTCTGGCTCATGGTGCAGCTGATCTTCCTTGGGAATACAATGCAGGCAAGAATGTGTGGGGTGTTTTTACCTGAATGTCGTTAATTAATCGAAAGCCTTCTTAGATCAGCGGCTTGGCCAAGTTTACAAACGTGCAGTGTGTTAGCCAGGATACAAATTTTACCTTGTTTTCCGTGTGTCGTCTGTATGCGGTTAAGCGCGATGTGGCCGAAATGAGTATACGAGCCAAGATTGTGCAGTTCCCCAAAGAACCAATTGCGGTAAGTTTTCCCAACTAATAATTTAGTCAGTTTGGACTGCCATAATACTGGCAGTCAGTTGAAATCTGGGTTTCAAGTGACATCATATGTATGTAGATGCATAGTGATTATAAATGCATTATCCATATTTACGTTGCGCACTAAACTTTAATTTGAAGTTAACGTTTTATATATTTTAGTCAGCAAAGCGTTAACACATTTAAAATGTATTATGCGTGTTTATAATTAAGGGTAAACGCGCTATTTCATATTATACATATATTCAAAATAATAGTTGTTTATCAGAAGTCGTATCTCTCTAAATCAAAATCACCGATCTTATTAATTTTCATATATTTATAATCAAATGTTAATGCTTAGAAACTATATAAGTTTTGACATACTTTGTTTTTGTTAACTCAACTCTCTACAGAGTATTTCCTAGTCGCTTTAACACATTTGAATTTGTAAGAAAAAAAAAATATATATATTCGATCCATTTTTAACTTTAAATGTACGATTGATTTAGGGGCAAAACTATGATCGAAAAGCCCTTGCTTTTTAAAATCAGTTGAGTTTTGACGAAGTTATGGCATTTTGAAGTTTCGATCTATGCCCATATATCGATACATCGATTTTCAGGCTATAATTTTTACTTGTCTTCCGACCTCAAATTTCATTTTTAACTTTAAATGTACGATTGATTTAGGGGCTAAACTATGATCAAAAAGCCATTGCTTTTTAAAATCAGTTGAGTTTTGACGAAGTTATGGCATTTTGAAGTTTCGGCCTATGCCCATATATCGATTTTCAGGCTATAATTTTTACTTGTCTTCCGACCTCAAATTTCATTTTCAACTTTAAATGTACGATTGATTTAGGGGCAAAACTAGTATCATAAAGCCCTCGCTTTTTAAAATCAGTTGAGTTTTGACGAAGTTATGGCATTTTGAAGTTTCGATCTATGCCCATGTATCATTACATCGATTTTCAGGCTATAATTTTTACTTGTCTTCCGACCTCAAATTTCATTTTTAACTTTAAATGTACGATTGATTTAGGGGCTAAACTATGATCAAAAAGCCCTTGCTTCTTAAAATCAGTTGAGTTTTGACGAAGTTATGGCATTTTGAAGTTTCGATCTATGCCCATATATCGATACATCGATTTTCAGGCTATAATTTTTACTTGTCTTCCGACCTCAAATTTCATTTTTAACTTTAAATGTACGATTGATTTAGGGGCAAAACTATGATCAAAAAGCCCTTGCTTTTTAAAATCAGTTGAGTTTTGACGAAGATATGGCATTTTGAAGTTTCGATCTATGCCCATACACCGATATATCGATTTTCAGGCTATAATTTTTACTTGTCTTCCGACCTCAAATTTCATTTTTAACTTTAAATGTACGATTGATTTAGGGGCTAAACTATGATCAAAAAGCCATTGCTTTTTAAAATCAGTTGAGTTTTGACGAAGTTATGGCATTTTGAAGTTTCGATCTATGCCCATATATCGATACATCGATTTTCAGGCTATAATTTTTACTTGTCTTCCGACCTCAAATTTCATTTTTAACTTTAAATGTACGATTGATTTAGGGGCTAAACTATGATCAAAAAGCCATTGCTTTTTAAAATCAGTTGAGTTTTGACGAAGTTATGGCATTTTGAAGTTTCGATCTATGCCCATATATCGATACATCGATTTTCAGGCTATAATTTTTACTTGTCTTCCGACCTCAAATTTCATTTTTAACTTTAAATGTACGATTGATTTAGGGGCAAAACTATGATCAAAAAGCCCTTGCTTTTTAAAATCAGTTGAGTTTTGACGAAGTTATGGCATTTTGAAGTTTCGGCCTATGCCCATATATCGATTTTCAGGCTATAATTTTTACTTGTCTTCCGACCTCAAATTTCGTTTTCAACTTTAAATGTACGATTGATTTAGGGGCAAAACTATGATCAGAAAGCCTTCGCTTTTTAAAATCAGTTGAGTTTTGACGAAGTTATGGCATTTTGAAGTTTCGATCTATGCCCATGTATCATTACATCGATTTTCAGGCTATAATTTTTACTTGTCTTCCGACCTCAAATTTCATTTTTAACTTTAAATGTACGATTGATTTAGGGGCTAAACTATGATCAAAAAGCCATTGCTTTTTAAAATCAGTTGAGTTTTGACGAAGTTATGGCATTTTGAAGTTTCGATCTATGCCCATATATCGATACATCGATTTTCAGGCTATAATTTTTACTTGTCTTCCGACCTCAAATTTCATTTTTAACTTTAAATGTACGATTGATTTAGGGGCAAAACTATGATCAAAAAGCCCTTGCTTTTTAAAATCAGTTGAGTTTTGACGAAGTTATGGCATTTTGAAGTTTCGGCCTATGCCCATATATCGATTTTCAGGCTATAATTTTTACTTGTCTTCCGACCTCAAATTTCGTTTTCAACTTTAAATGTACGATTGATTTAGGGGCAAAACTATGATCAGAAAGCCTTCGCTTTTTAAAATCAGTTGAGTTTTGACGAAGTTATGGCATTTTGAAGTTTCGATCTATGCCCATGTATCATTACATCGATTTTCAGGCTATAATTTTTACTTGTCTTCCGACCTCAAATTTCATTTTTAACTTTAAATGTACGATTGATTTAGGGGCTAAACTATGATCAAAAAGCCATTGCTTTTTAAAATCAGTTGAGTTTTGACGAAGTTATGGCATTTTGAAGTTTCGATCTATGCCCATACACCGATATATCGATTTTCAGGCTATAATTTTTACTTGTCTTCCGACCTCAAATTTCATTTTTAACTTTAAATGTACGATTGATTTAGGGGCAAAACTATGATCAAAAAGCCCTTGCTTTTTAAAATCAGTTGAGTTTTGACGAAGTTATGGCATTTTGAAGTTTCGGCCTATGCCCATATATCGATTTTCAGGCTATAATTTTTACTTGTCTTCCGACCTCAAATTTCGTTTTCAACTTTAAATGTACGATTGATTTAGGGGCAAAACTATGATCAAAAAGCCCTTGCTTTTTAAAATCAGTTGAGTTTTGACGAAGTTATGGCATTTTGAAGTTTCGATCTATGCCCATGTATCATTACATCGATTTTCAGGCTATAATTTTTACTTGTCTTCCGACCTCAAATTTCATTTTGAACTTTAAATGTACGATTGATTTAGGGGCAAAACTATGATCAAAAAGCCATTGCTTTTTAAAATCAGTTGAGTTTTGACGAAGTTATGGCATTTTGAAGTTTCGATCTATGCCCATATATCGATACATCGATTTTCAGGCTATAATTTTTACTTGTCTTCCGACCTCAAATTTCATTTTCAACTTTAAATGTACGATTGATTTAGGGGCAAAACTAGTATCATAAAGCCCTCGCTTTTTAAAATCAGTTGAGTTTTGACGAAGTTATGGCATTTTGAAGTTTCGATCTATGCCCATGTATCATTACATCGATTTTCAGGCTATAATTTTTACTTGTCTTCCGACCTCAAATTTCATTTTTAACTTTAAATGTACGATTGATTTAGGGGCAAAACTATGATCAAAAAGCCCTTGCTTTTTAAAATCAGTTGAGTTTTGACGAAGTTATGGCATTTTGAAGTTTCGATCTATGCCCATATATCGATACATCGATTTTCAGGCTATAATTTTTACTTGTCTTCCGACCTCAAATTTCATTTTTAACTTTAAATGTACTATTGATTTTTATTCCGCCATGAAACAATTAATCGGAGTCGGGAGAGGACTGGGCTATAGTAATACTCATAGTCCCGATTTAATTCAAAATTTTTTTTATTCCCCCATAAAGCAATTAATCGAAGTCAGGACAGGACTTCGCTATAGTAATACTCGTTGTCCCGATGTAATATATGTTTTAGTTATTTATTCGCCTCGTTCAAATAGTTTCCAAATGCACGCCATTTTGTACGCTTGGCTGTGTTTTTGGTGTAGCTAACAGTGAATTTATACAAATAGTTCCGGATTAGTGGTAGGCTATTGAAAACGAGGATGTTCCCTACGTTGTCGGAGTATTGGATGCTGTTGCAGCTCGGTAGCCAACTGCTCGTTCTTCAGCAAATCATCAATAATGTTGCGGGGTTCGTCACACTTCTGGGCTGCATCATCATTCAACTGCTCGTTGACGTACGGCTTCCGTTCGTGTCGATTCAGGGAACGCCTATTTGCTGTTTCTATTGCTTTCATTGCCAGCTCGGGGAACGTAGGCTTCCTCGAATACTTCAGCAGCTGAGTGTGGGAGCGCGAGGAGGGTAATGTCACGTCACGGGATTCGTCGTCGGCGGTGGGATCGTAATAAGTATTGGTCTGACGATCGGACACACGCTCCATTTCCTTCGCATGGAATGTTGCCTTTGTCTCGCCGTCCGCTGCTTGGGTAGGCGATTTCCACAGGTGCGAGTACGTGGGCAATAGTGTATCCAGGATGCGAGTGCATAATTGCGATGAGTATGACAATGCATCGGCAAGCATATGTCGCTTCTCGTAGAGGAAATAGTCATTGAGCCGGTGGATATACCGACCCAGCAGTGGCTTGAAAATAACGTCAAAGACCCAGACACTGGCCGAGGGCGCCGAGATGACCAACCACAGGACGATTAGCAGCTTGATCTCCACATACAGCGGCAGCCAGTTGAAGAAGGTGTCGCCAATTATCTCCAGGCTCATAAGATGGGCATGAACTATCCAATACTTGGCCCAGGCGATCAGTACCTCCTTCTCTTGCTGCAGCGCAAGGTGGGTGCTCCGTGCTGGCAGCAACGTGGCAAAGATGACGACCAGGAAACGCGTGACAAAGCTAAAGAAACACATATTTTCGAAATTTTGTTACAAAATTATTTGATTATCATATATATATATTTGTGTTTAAGCACAGATTTTTGAAAAGGGATTGTAAATTACGATCTGTCTTTGACTATTTCAATATTAAATTAGGATTTTTTTTGTGACATTAAATATGTGCCTACTTATAAAAATGGCATTTGGGATGGCTGAAAACTTTAGCCATAACATCAAATAAATACAGAATTGGCAACTAGACTGAAACTGCACTGAAAATTATGACACACTCACGAGTATTATGAATATTTATAATCTGATTTACTTTATTGAATGTTATATTTAATGGATTAATAATTTTCTGTCTGTTGCTTTCTGTAGATGCGAATACAGCTGCTGAAACGGGCTAGTGGATATAAACCCTTTCTTTATGATGTCCGACATTGCGATATATGCGAGTATCTGGAGAAGCGCAATCATCCCTTTGTCAACATCGTCTTCAATAGCTTCTCCAATCACTCAAATGTCAACAAGTGTCCACTGCCGGTGTGTAATTGTATCAACTCACTATTCTCTGTTAGTCATTAACTATTATTTCACTTGCAGGATGTGTTGAATGTGGAACATTTTCGTTTTCCTGTCAAATCGCTGAAAATGCTGCCACTTCCTGGCGGCGACTATGCAATTTTTGCCACTTTCAGCATCGATCAACGCGATCGAGCTATTCTGAAGGTCTTCTTCACGCTCACAGAATCCCAATAAAGCTCGTTAACACTGGAAAATCGCTTAAAATTTATTTAATTGAAGTGCGAATAATGATATGAATTTGAATAATTTTAATTGATTTCAATGACAGTGCAATAAACTAATTTGCAAATTGCAATCGATTTTTGTTTGTTTTAATGTTGCTTTTCACATTAACTCACACACCGCGTGTCCTATCAATATTTAAGTAATTGGGTCACAAAAACCGGTCTGTATTGTGTGCCAATTTATTTTATTGTTGTTTCTTAATGTATATGTAAATGATATATATTTGAATATTAAGGAACACCATTGCGTTCTAATCAACACAATGTTTTAGTGAAGCTTTAAAGGTCATTGTTATAATAATTCACATGCTGCAGCCTCTAACCTATATGGGCGACCCTGTCAATGCTCGGTCATGACATTTGGGCAAAGCATTAAAAACCCATCAAGTCCAAGACATACTCGCTCCATACAAATAAGCCCATTGAAATCAAAGACCTTTCAGCGCAGCAATATCTGATGTCCAGATAGCCAATCGGGCCAATCGTGCCCATTGAAATATTTGAAACGAAAATTAATTGTAATTGTGTCTAATAATCTAAAATGTTGACGGAAATAAAATGCTCAACTGACTGTCCGACACTCCGACACACTGTCTCTGTCGGACAATACACAATCACGTATACGTATCTGTATAGGTATGTCAAATGTAAAAGGCAAAAATATGAATTCAATTACCACAGCTTTGCATGCATAATGAATTTATGGGTCAATTGCAAAAACTTGAACTCGATAAGCGAGTGGACGTGAATTTTGTGGGATCCCGCAAAAATGTTATGTTATCTTCGTGTTATTGAGTATGCTGACAGGCGATGTGTTTCATACATTGTCAAAACCTATTGCCTAGGAAGTAATAACACTTACGGTCAACAACAATAACAACGGCAACGGCAACATCATCAACATCAACAATGATGATGAAAAGCCTTAACAATGCATAAATGCTGGCAATTAATTTCACATGCAAATTAATGGAAGCACTTAGCTGTTTAAGACAAAAAGCCCATTTATAATAAGTATTTGTTTGTGTTTTCGCTCAGTGCTTGTAAAATATACAATTTTTATGATTTTGTTTTTGTTTCTGTGGTTGAATGTAAATAATTTTCGCACTCGGCTTGTTGGACGTCGATGAGCGCTTTATCGCTGATTAACCCAAATTCAAATGAAGTATAGCGTCGAAACAACCAAACAAGCCAAAGGCTAAGGAACTTGCTTTTTAAAGTTATTGACTTTTCGCAGAGATGCACTTAGTCACACATTTTACAAGACAAACAATGTGACTAAATGAAAAAGGTATTTCTCAGAAATAGTAATAGTTGCTGAATTTAAATAAATCTGTGTTTATTACACGTAGTATTGAAAGTTATTTGATACTTATTTTGCAAGTTACAATTGCTTGCATTCGCT
The DNA here is from genome assembly GCA_035044105.1 of Drosophila nr. perissopoda 5 BK-2023a. NCBI lineage: Eukaryota > Metazoa > Arthropoda > Insecta > Diptera > Drosophilidae > Drosophila > Drosophila nr. perissopoda 5 BK-2023a. The sequence continues at coordinate 1,486,085 of JAWNMK010000639.1, read as the reverse complement.
GCAAAATGTTTTTTTTACAATATTTATTTGGCTATTTACAACTGCTTGCAAGCATCGTTAAACAAATTTTTTTTTTGCAATGTTCGCATTGAGTTTTTGATCAAGATTAATAGTGTGCTAATTACGTTTAAATATGTATGTGTGAGTGTTTTTTTATTTTTGGACGACATTCCTTTGAGCACATCAAGTCGCACACAATACGAAATTGCAAATGTGCGTTCGCTGCAAGTTCGTTGCTTCAGTCTTTCCTTTTGTAGTCGGACAATTAATCAGCCTCCCAGCAGATGACAAATCATTCGTTTAGTTCAACATTTGTACTTGTGATGTACTGCTTTCTCGGCAAATTTGTTTTCACCTCCTGCGCCTGTAATTGATTGAGATTCTCTAATTGCTGCATTTTATTTGATTTTATTTTTTGCAGGAAGTTGCTACCGAATATATCGGCGATATTTGCTACAACGATAATGTGTTATTATCGATCCATCAATTAATTCCAAACGTGTGCTTCGCCAAGACATTGAACCTTGGGCTTTGAGATTAATTGCAGCATGTGTAGCAAAAAAGTGTGCCTTAATTATCACCAAATTAAACAAACAATGAGAGTAATTATATTTGCTGGTTTCTCAAAACTCCAAAATTATTCTCTTTCTAAGCTTTTTTTTTTTCTTATTTTATTGTTCTTCTATATTATGTCTGCCTTAAAAGGTATGATATAATATATATATATAATTATGTACTTCTGTTGAGTATTATTATTGCTTTTCAGGTGCAACTGCAGTCCGAATAGGTATAATTATCACACTGGCTTAAATCAAAATTTTGACGTCGCTTAATAGCCAATATTGAGGTCGTTTTCCTTTCGCAAATCAGGAGCTGGGCCGATAAAAGCCATGTCTGCTAACCTATGAATATTTATAGACTTTTGGCTTGAAAATAAAACGGAGCCAGCGAGTTGCATTAGCAGCTAGCCAACTAGCAACAAACAAGAGAGAGAGAGAGAGAGATACAGTTTGTGGTGATTTTTGCTGTGGCAACCACAGCGGTTTCTGGTCTATGTGGGTCTTGGTCCATTGGGATTGGGAACTGGTAGCTAGTTGGACTGACATAATAATGGCCAATAATGCTTATAATATAATCAACTTTGGTCCAATACTTTTCGTAAAGTGCTGCAATTTTCAAATTGTTGCCGCTTTGATTTAAATTTATATTTATTTTAGTTTGACTTTTATTTTTATCTGCATCTTAATTTATTCAAATTTCTTCAGTTTGGCCATAATTTTAGTTGATTTGGAATTCATATTTACATTTGTTCATTTATGTTACAATTTCGTTTAAGGCTTAAAACCTGATTAGTTGTTGTTTATATTTATTACATCATTGAAATGACCCAAGTTTGTTGCTGTTGACAATTTCGTAAATGTGGTTGGCGGATTTTTTTTCTTTCGTTTTTTGTTTGTTTCCAATTTCTCAAATCCCAAAAACCGAATCGGGCAGCGTTAAATGTTCAAAATTATGCAAATGCTTATTGATTTTCTTTGTCTCTTTCTTTTATAGAAATTTAAAGAGTTATAACTCAGGCAGCCGCTGACAAGCACATTAATGCATTATTTATTTCTGCTTAGCTGTTGTTAATATTACTTTTTGGGTCTCAGCTGCATTTAGACACCCATAAAACGATGATTGCGTGGTGCTGATGAGATTATCAATTGAATCCGTTGCATTGGAATCCCTGAGTGTATTTCCATGTGAATATTGTGCAATCTTGACTTTGACCTTTGCTAAGACATCGATTAATGGCAGAGAAGAGCTGTCATGATCAAATTTTGCCTACATTGTGTCATATGAAACTAATTACGAAAATGAATAATATAAACAACAAATAAGTTTTTTATTCAATTCAATTTGCCACAGCGCTTTAAAAACTTAACAAAATTTCAAGTCAGAGATCATTTTGGGTAATGGCTTTAGAGAATTGTGCAACACCCAAATTATTGACACTAAGCCCAAATTGAGTTTCAATAATTTTGGATTGAAACCGCAGATAGATGGAGAACAAATCACATCAACTAAATGTTGAGGGGAGTGCGGAAGGGGGCAAAGTGGAGCAATAATTAAATGTAATGCCAATGCGCTGACTTCTCGCCCTTAGACAGAAGACAGGCTGTGAGAAAGCAGCGCAAAAAGTGTCAATAAAAACAACAAATTTAAGACAATGTAAATAAATGTAATGCAATTAACACGAAATCCACATAAAAGTAATGAGTTCAGCTTGAGATTCCGACTTGATGCGGTTGCCGTAGACCCATGAAATGGAACCTGTTGCTTCGCGGTTCGGAGGAAAATATCACAGCTCATTAATAGATTTCAATCGCAGCTGGGGCTAAATGTCGCTCGAAATGCTGAATGCTTAAAGCAACACTTGTAATGACACCGATCCGATGAAGATCTCAATCTAGCTGGTTTATATAAGAGAGCATGTTGTTTTATTTATCCCTCCCCTCCAAGCCAAAATGGCAATTGGGGTCACCCAGTGGATCGATTATTGGAGTCAAAGCGATTCCTACGTCAGCGTTGACTCAGAGCATCTCATCAATATTTATATGTTCAGTATATTGGTTCATTGCCGTTTCACCCAATCGCGTGTGTGCTGGTCTGACGTTCATGGGGTTCACTGTACTTGGCATCCACAAGCATTTCAGTCCGCCCCCACTTTCCGATTCAGTTGTGCCACAATGTGACACAATTACCTTTTAAACGGACCTCATTGATTGTTCGCAAAAATGTATTAAAAAAGATTTGCATTAAATTTGCGTAGATGAGTCAAAAACGGAACGGTTTTCGGGATCACAGTAACCTCATCAAATTTGAAATGCGATTTCCAAAAACTGTCATTGAACTTGCCAACAAATGGGGGTGTCGTATTTGGGTAGCGATATCACAGAGAATTTTTATTGAGTAATTTAAGTTATTGGCAATTATTGATTTTGGGTTAAGCAATAAATTTCCTAATTAAACACTTAAAAATTATTATTGTTATTTGTTATTATTCACAAGGAAGCTATTTTATTATGATCGCGTTTATTACTGTTTTTCTGGTCGGTTTATTCACCTATTCACTCCCAAATGGGTTTAATATTTCATTTCTGTTCTTTATTTTACTGACAAAGACTTTCGGAGAGAAATAAATTATTGTAAATGACTGACTGAAATTCTTTTTATAAATTAAGTAGGACCTAAGCTTAATATTAATGACAAGTGATTAGTTTTGCAGCACGCCCAAGGAAATTATATGCTTAAAAGTGCAACAGCCACTTCCTGTTAACAATGTGCACTGCTGTCAATGCTTTAATGACATTTTCTTAATTAATTTGTATTATTCATGTGCTCACCAATTAAATAATGTCGGTTTTGTGGCTACAAATGAAATTTGCATGTGAGTAATGTTTTGTTGTTATGAAGATCGCAAATTGAAGATAAATGAAAACAAATCTTTACAACATTAATCAAATGCTTTTCAGCAACAAACATGCGCTCGAAAATTCATTCAACGAGAGAGAGAGAGAGAAAGATTGACACACCTAAGTCACTCAAATTTCGACTCAAACTTCCACTCGAAAAGCTATTACGATTGGGCCATGCTGAAAATGCAAGTGTTTTTTGCTCGTTGTCGTTTTCGTTTTCGCTTTCATTGGAAGCTTTCAAGGCAAACTTTAAGTTTGTTGGCTAGATAGCTTTGGGCAACGACGGTTTGCTTTGGTTTGGCCCAAAGCTCGGCTCTGGCTGCTGCTGTTGTTGTCTGTCTCGCTTGCGCGTGCGCTGTCAGCTTTTAATTGTTGTTGCTGTTGTTGTTGTTGGCTGGCCCGATCATCGTGTGCGCTATATTTTTTGGACTGCGCTGCGCTGCCCGAGCGAACGTTAACTTTAGTGTGCGCCGACCAGTTTCCGTAGACGGCCACAAAAAAACGGCACGCAGACGCGATACATCATCAAACTACCAAAAAAACAACAAAATTCCAACAAATTGAAACAAAAGAAACCCATTGGAGATATACGCAAAGCGAGCGCTGCTTATGTAAGGCTGCCTCAAAGTTCTTCCCAAGTGTGCAGTGTGGCAAAAAAAATAAAAATAAATAAGTGGCTCAAAAGTGCAAGCATAACAAACCCCCTCCCCGCAAACAGGCAGCAGCTTCAGCTCCATTGAATTACGCTCAATTCGCTGTCCGCCTTTTTCGTAATCGTGTGTTGGGCAAAGCAAAAAAAAGCTAAAAGCAAAAAAATAAAAAGTGAATCTGCCTTTCAGTAATCTCCATTTCAATTTCCATCTCTCTCTCTCGCTCACTCACCCAACGGTCAGACAGTTTGCCATTTTTTTCCGTAGCTGTTGCTGCTGCTGCGACGTCGCCGCGCGTTTTTATTGTTTATGTTTTTTCGTGTTCTGAGCCCCGGAGAAGGTTAATATATAATAAAAGCAATACAATCAGAATCACAATTATAATGAGTGAAATATACAAATTTCGTTGACAACAACAACAACGACGACGAAAAAAGTCGTCTGCCAAGCAAATTTCACGCCGTATTTAATCTTAGCGCACTGCCCGCCTGCAGTTTAAACGCTGTTCGTCTTTCTTTCTGTTCGTTTGTTGTGGGTTCTCTCCGTGTGTTCTTCACGCGTTCTGTGCTTTTTGTGTTCTGCTCAACAGTTCAACAGTTATCAGTAATCGCCGCGCGCTTGCCTGTCGTTATCGTTATTGCTATCGTCGCATCTATTGATCAGAGCCAGAGCCAGAGCCAGAAGAAGAAGAAGGGTACAAGGCGCGAAGGCATTTTGCTACCCAACAACAACGGTATTGGTAGTGTTCTATAAAGATTAAAAACAAGCAATACATAGAAACGCAGTCGATGCGTTTGAGAGTGCTCTACAAAATTTGAAAAGGATTTTCGCGTAAAGTTCGAGGGCCATTATTGGCCGCACAGAAGTTCAAAAAAATTACGGACCTAGGTAAGTTCATAATATAATTATTGTAAGTTTGTTAGCAAGAAAGATATGTTGTGCTAAAAATAAAATAATTTGAGGAAAGGATATTCGGTATTGTGGATTTGTTTTGCCAAAAGGCATATTTTAAATATTATAAAATAAATAGTTAAAAATTCAACTATATTATCTTATAATAATATATCTGTGAGTCGTGCAGTACTCCACTATTTTCAATCACATGATCCATTTGTGTGAAGCTCTGCTTTCTAACTGGTACCTGGCAGTTCTTTATAATATTTGTTTGACACAAATCGAATCGAAGCCTAGCTCTTTACACACATGGTCATAAAGTTGACTACTCAAGAAATGAAGAAGATGGCTAACGAATGAATTTAGTTATGCTTTACTAATTTGCAGACAAGTTTTGTTAAATTAAAGCCTTCGCACGTTTTGGACAATGTTTGCTTAAATCGTTAATTGTGTCATTTAATAGTTGCTAATTGCAATATTATCAAATCGCTGAATACATAATATTTAAATATTCAAGTATAACGTGTAAAGTTTATGATTTTTACCGTTGGTGTATTCGGAAAGTGGGCTTGTTTCTTAATCTGTAATACGTAATTGGTGATATTTTATTTTATTCAATTATATTTTCATGTGCATAAATACATATACACATATTTTTACATGTTTTCGTGTATGCAGTTATAAATGCATAAAAAAGACTTTTTCATTGTTGTTGTTGTTGTTGTTTGGGCACTTTGGTTGTGCACGTTATTATCTCATTGTTGTTGTTGTTTTAGTTTTTGTTACTGTTGCTGTTGTGTTGGGCCGCTTTCAGGCTTCGATTGTAGCGATTTTGTAATATTGCTACAGTTATTATTGCTCGATACGCTTTACTCTGCTCTCCTCGCTGTTATTGTTGCAATTATTGCAGCTTGTATTGCAACAAAGCCACAGAGAAAGACACAAGAGAGAGAGAGAGAGAGAGAGAGAGAGTGGTGGGTAGAGAGGTGTGGGGAGTGGGAAGCTTGCAAAGCTTTCAGCCAGCTTTTAACTTGTATGCATAATGATCTGGGCTTGAGCACCCAATCTAAACCCAGACTGTAACAGTAGATTTGCAACTTTCTATGCGCATTCGAAATTCTATGAACACCCCCAGACATTTGTTTATGTATGTCGATATACGAATATATACACAAAACCTGGCCAGCTGTGCTGTGCTTGTTCATCGTTCATCGTTCATCGTTCATCAGCTCAACGACAGTGTCCACTCTTTTAATTCATCTGTTATTTTTTTCTTTTATATTTATTTTATTTATTGTATATATATATTTTTTTTTGCTTTGCTTTTTCATTGACACCGAAGAAGAAACCCGAGTAACCTGTTTGTTTGTCTCTTCGTCTGGTATAGTCGCCTAGCCGTTCAACTCTGTTTGCATGTGTGTGCGTGTATTTGTATTTGTATTTATTTTTTTAATTAATTTTTTTATCCAACATTTAAATAGTTTTTTTTTTACAGCAACGTTTATCGTTGTTAATGCGTGTTTGATTTATATTTTTTGCATTTAGTTGAAATTGGTGGCAAGCCTAATTATTAACCAAAATAGTTTCATGCAAATTCGCTTCAGGCAATTCCATAAATTGCTTAGCTTATTTTTACAAAATCTTGCAATTAATTCATTTTGAATAAGCAGCCACATTCGAAAGTTTGAAATTACAAAATGAACAGAAATCGTTTTAAGCAACGATCATATAAAAATGAATATCTATTTAAATAAAATCATGTTAAGCAAAACTTCACTAATACATCCTCTATAGATGCGTGTACTTCCTGCTTTGATTCAATATTCAATTCAAGTAAAGTTAATTACCACTGAACAGGCAAAAGATAAGAGTAATGTCAGAAGGAAAGCAACAGCAGCGGCTAACAAATATGGCAAATAAATTAAAAATGCAAATGTCATAAATGTAAAAATAAGTTTTTGGCCATTACGAAAAACGTAGACATCTGCATAATATATACATACATCGATAAAAACATGTACTATCTGTAAGCTTTAAGTTTTGCTGCTGTTGCCAAGTTATTCGCGCTGCGCTTTTGACGTCTTCTTCAATTTCAATTTCAATTTCACTTTCATTTTGCGGTTTATAGTTTTTCCGACAGGCGACCGCAAGTGCTGCACGCAATCCACAAGTTGTACTGCTGTATGTGTGTGTGTGTGTGTTGCCTGCTTTATGTTGTAACAACAACTGGAAAATTATAACAAGAGCAACAACAATTGCAGCTGCAAACAATTGTTTTGATTTTTATTGCCCGTTCTATGGCCCAAGATAAATAAATGAATAAATATTTTGAGCATTTTCGCATTTCTTTTATGTCTGCCTTAATTATCAACGGCTTCTCTTTTATTGCGCATCTTTTATTTAATTAGCTCGCACATTACGTATACACCGTATATTTATTTATTTCGTCTGTTGTCTTAGCCTTTAATGCGTATGGTGTTTTTCTTCTTCTTTTTTTTAATAATTTGCGTGCCTTTGCTCATTTTTCAATATTTGTGGCATATTATTTATGCTCACCCTGCCACTAAAAATAATGACAAAATAATGACAAGTCAAGACTACCCCAAACTAATATTTATAAATAATTAAATAACATGTTTCACCTTAATGGAATTTTTTAGTTTGCCAAACTTGTTTATTAGTTATTAAATAGTCATTTTTGTATAAATTCTTAGTTGTCCAACCAATATTTCAATCAAAGAAATTTAAATATATAATCGCTTTACAGCACTTGAGTATTATTATAAAATATTTGTTTGGCTTCTGTTTTTTTCTGGTAAGACATTTGCACAGCTGTTTTCAGCTTCGTTAGCTGTCAACGGGTTTTCTCAACACACATTCAAGGTACAAGTTCCCAACTCTATTGTTTCCAAATGCAAACAATAGAAAATATTCGCTCGCCCTTATACACACACACATACACATACAAATTGCATCTGATTTGAAATGTTAAGCAAATGCAAAGAGTTCAGGTCGCAGACACTTTACGTAATCCTTTCCGTCATCATTGTCGCTGTCGGGCCAAAACACAACCTGCAACCTGCAACTTGTTAACTGAGAAATCAAATTTATTATCTTTTGTGCGGTTCGTCGGTCTCTGCGCTGATTTTTGTGCAAAACGTTCGCATTTGAACTTTGTTATGTCACTTTGCTTTTGCTCCACAGCAGATTATATTGTGATTTGTGTGGGAGTTTCTTGGGGAATCCATTTTTTGGAACCATAACTTTGCAATAAGCTGGATAAAATTGCCTTTTGCTGCATAAGGATGACAAAAGTGTTTCTTAATTGAGTTGAATATAGACAAATATGTTAAAGTTTTCATTTGGCAAGATCTTCAAGGTCTCTCATACATTTGAATTTATATGAGAGGAAAAAAATGTTTCAATATATTAAGGGTTTGTTGTTGTTGACTTAACTCTGAATATGCTTAAATAAGTCGTGTTATGTAAGGATGAGAAATATATTTGTTAATCAAGCTGAACCAAGTATGCTGAAGGTCTTATAAAAGGTCTGCAATTCATCAAAATATATTCAAAGGGAAGAATAATTATATAAAATACTATTATTTTGGATTATCATTCAGCATTACATTGTATATATCTAGTGTGGCTTCCTTAGTTTCAAAGAGTTAATGATTACAATATTCAATTGCGATGGCATATTATATAACCTTTGTTAACATAAAGAGCTGCTCGGCATATGTTGTGTTGAACTAAAAACTTCACTCATTAAACATTACCTAACTCAAAACTCCAAGCCCCAAACTGATGAAAAGTTCATTACTCATTCGCCCAGTTATTGCCTCCGACTGTTGTTGCTATTAATGCTGCTGATGTTACTGCTGCAGGTCTGAGACTTGCTTGTGGCGGCATTTTGCACAGCTCAGCGTTTATCAGAAAATAAGTTCATTATCAAGTGAAGTGCATAACTACCTAACTAAGTAGCCCAGGTGTGGATGGGAGAAAGACAAACCGGTGATGATATCAGCAGCAAATTATTCCATGGCGACGACAGATGTCTTTTCTTGGAGCAGTATTCGACTGTCAATGTCAATTAAAGTAAAACGCTGACGCCCTGTTGTTGTGTCAGCGAATTGGCTAAAGAAAGCAAAAAAATAAGTAAAGAAAGAGACACTGGCCAAAAAGACTGTTAAAAGCCCACAGCTAACAGCTCAAGCAAAAGACATCAGAAAATCCCATAAGCAGACCAGCCACAATATGCACTGGCAACAAGCCGCAGCAGCTACAACAACAGACAAAACAACAGAGTGAGCTGTTGAATATGTTGAATATATGGCAAGTGTCTGTGTCGGCATAATTATGCGGAAGCTGACAATGCAACTTGCTTTTTTTTTGGCGGTATCTCCCCCCGTTTCACCCCATATTTCATCAACTGCGTGTCGGCTCTCTTGAAAATGCTGTCTTTCAATGCTTTTTGGCATAATTCCACACTTACAATGCTTACAATGTGGCCAAAAAGTGTTTTTAACTGTTTCTGGCTTTCTTAGCGCTTCTGTTTTGGAGACGGCTTTTAAATTGGGGCCCCCAAGAAAGCTTAACTGCCACGGCAAACAGTGCAAACTGTGGAAAACTGTTGCCATTTAATTGTGCATTACATAATTGTTGCTTTAACTCGCCAGGCACGCGATGTCGCATTAAAAGATATTAATATATATATATATAATGTACTATATATGGCATCGGTCTGTTGTGCAAGAGCCCAGAAAGCACTCGAGTAAATGCAACTCTTAACTATTGCCATAACCATAACCTTGAGCTCAAGATTCATTTGATCATCTCCGAAAAAAAAACTAACCCTAATCGACCTTAATTATGCAAATGGCAAACAGATTGACAAAAAAACTGATTCCGTTTTTATTTGATTTTGTATATCATTTTCGATTTCTGCCTCGCTTTGCCCCATAACTGTAAAACTATGAATTTATGTAAAATATTTGCGTAAATTCGGGAGTCAAAGACATAAAAACGACACTTTCGAGTGCACTCTACAAATACCCTGCTAGAAAATGCAGCATTGGGGCATATTGTTTTTATATTTTTATAAATAAAACAATAAATATTATTCCCAACTCTCTTTGCTTTTTCTAATATAATTTCCATATTTTTTTCGGTAGCTGCATTTAATTTTCTCATCGCTTCGCCTTGCTGTTGACATTCGAAACCGAATTCATCATAATTTGACACTTTGATGAATTAATTTCGTTTTGATGTTGTTTTTTTTTTGTATGGTTTGCTGTCTTCTGTCGCTTTTATTTTATTTTATTGGTGTTTATGTATTTTCTATTGTTTGGCCCCAGTCGGGTGAAAGTGTTGCCCAAGGTTATTTACGAACTTAAATTCAATGGAGTTGGGGTTTGTTGCCCGTTTAGCTGACTTGGCTGGCTTTGAACTTACATGTGTATTTTTGAGGGCCAATCAAAGTGGTCATAATCCGTTTGCCCTTAGGGCCAAAGCTTAATAAACTTGACAGCGTCTTGAATAACTTATGGAAGTGATATATGACTAAAGAATATGATTAAGTTTGTGGAAAAGTTCTTTGTCATTTATTTAACTTATTAGTTGGAATTTTCGTAAATATGACTAATTAAAAATGTAAATGAAATCTTATAAAAAATGTTAAGGAAATGAGTTACCTGAATTTAATTACTACCACATTTTACCCAACCAAATTAAATGTTAAAGTTCGTCTAAGTATTAATAGCATGTATCACGTCAAGTTCGTTGCTTAAGTCTTTAGATTTAATTCCTTTTGCTTTTTGGACTTTTTAAGTAGTCGCCCACCTTGTTGGCTATCTAAGTCAACTAATTACATCAGCACATTGCCATTAACCCTCAAGTGGCCCACTAATGTCTTTATCACTACTCGGAACGTTGGGTGAGCCTGTGGGCTGGACACTCTAAGCGCTTGTTGTCGACCGAAACCATTATTCAATCTCCACGCATTTGACGTTTAAAGCACGCCTCCAAAAACGAACGAATGTTTTTTTTTTTTTTTTGTGTTTCCTTCTTTCTTTTTTCTACCCCCATCTGGGCAAATTGCCCAAAGCAACCATTTTTCAATAAGAGCCAATCATTTCAAATTAAATGTTTAGGCAAATTTCACTTTCTGCGGCACACATGCATTTGGTTGAAGGCAATTTTGTACAGGGCTGTGCTGCAGACGTGGACACGCCCCATTTTGTGGCATATGTGCATTTTTGTTGTTGTAATTTTGATTGATTGAAAAATGTTAACATATTAAATTTTCTTTTCATAAAATAAAAAGCTATTTATCAATTTTATGCACGAAAACTCTTCTGCTTAAATCGTACAAAATTTCATCAATTAAATGATTACGAAAAAAATCGGATTTCTTTCGTTTTTGGTGTTTTATTTTTCGAAATTTGCATGAAAAATGAAATTTCTGTAAAAATGGGTCTCCCAAAACATGCTTGCCTGCCACGCATTTTTGCATCGGGAGCAGCAAGACAAATGTCATGCAATTTGTATCAAGAGTCGATGTTGCAAAATATGCAACAGCAGCTGTCATTGTGGATGTTGTCCGTGTTGGCTGTGTTGGCTGTTTTGGTGTTGCTGTCGTTACTGGGCAGTTTTGTTTGTTTTTTGATTTTGTATTTTTTTTTAGTTGGTTTGTCAAAGGTCTGGCCATGTCGATGTGGATGCTGCCGTCTCTTGCCACGCTTCGCTGAATCATTATTGACAATTAGCCGCATTCGATGGCATTTACGCCTGGACGGATGTGCAGTAACAGCAACAACAACAACAGCAACAACAACAATAGCAGCAACAACAGCAGCACTGATACTTCTTATTGTTGTTGGAGCTGCCTGTAGCTTCTTGGCCTTACGCAATAATTAATTACAGCCAGCGGGCCAGAAATGTAGGTTTTCTACAATAAATACTAATTATTAATTGTACAAGCAACAGCACCGCACCAACAACAGCAACAAAAATAAAGTTGCAACAGTTTCTCGACTGCCAGGGGATGCCAACACAACACAGAGTTTGTTTACTGGCCAAATGTCCATTTGAGCGGAACCAATTCGGTGACGGGGGAATGGGGAATGGAGAGTCTGCGCTTATTGCATTTTGAATGTAATTTGCATTCTGCAATCAGCAACATTTTGTGGATGGTGAAAGAATGAAGAATGGGAATTCAGTTTATATTCAGTTTGATTTATTTTATAATTTTTTCACTTTTATTATAGCAATAACTTAAACTATCTTAAATATTATTTTAAAAAAAATCTCCATTAATTTTTATATTATTTTCATTTAACTAACATTGTTCATTTTACAAATCTCTCTTTATTTGCAGTTTAAGTTTCTTAAGATCACATTATCATAGACAACAAACAATGTTCTCAATACTTGGATTAATCACAGCGCTTCTATTGGCCAGCACAATATGCCAGGCACTGCCAGATGTAAGTATCGTAATTATTATTAACCCTGATAACCCAAATAATGCCTTGGGCTCTGAACCTATCACGTTTTTTTTTACGACTTATAACGAAGAACTCATCAATCAATTCAATGCAATAAACCTTTTTTTTGTCTCTCTTTTTTTTTGTTATTTGGGCACTCGATAAGACAGTAGACAATACCAGTTAACGGTTTTATTTGACAACAACAATAACCATAATAACAACAAGTGAGCGACACAAATACACGACACAAATGACCGCCAGAAGTAAATTTCATTGTCATTTTGTGGCTCGCATTTGCATTGTGCGTAATTAGCATTTAAAAACATTTTTTGTATATTAATTAAATTACAAAACTATTTATGGCGTGCAAAGACATGAGAGATTCAGTCTCTCTCTCTCCATCTTGCTGTCTGCGTCTCTCTCTCTCTCTCTCTCTCTCTCTCTCTCTCTTACGCTCTCATCCACACCCGCAAGAGACAAATGGCATTGTTATTAAGCTCATACACAATTACACACCTAACTGCTTATATTTATATATAAATATATGCATAGTGGGTGTGTGTGTGTGTGTGTGTGTGTGTGTGTGCTCACCTCTCATTGAAAAAAGCAAACGCACGCTCAGCTTTTGTCTCGAAGAAAAAGCTTCGCCATCGAATTATGGCCAAGGTCAAGCGTAAAAAGTTCTTGTAATTATTTCAAAGTAAATTTCAGTGTTTGCCTTCTGATTGCTTTTGTAATTGTTGCTGCTTTAATTTGTGTTCGATTTCATGCTCAACTTAAAACATTTAACACCTCTCCCTTTGTCTTAATACTTTTGCTTTTATTTTGGGCGCGCTTAGGCAACAGATTTAATGGTGTTCGTTATAAAAATAATTGATTATGTCTTGAACGTAGCTGGGCGTGGTGCTTTAAATTATTGAAAGTCGTTGACACATCGAGAACAGATTTAAAAATAGATTTGATTACGTAGATCCAAGTAAGAGGTATTTTTCGAATTTGTACGCTTATCCAGATTATTCCAATTCGATTAAATTAGATTTTCAATCACATAATGCTTTATTAATACATCAACAGCTGCAGACACTAAATTGCATATGTAAATAATTGTCAGATTTGGTTAAGGTGTCAGGACACTTATTCCCAAGGCACTCTGCCCAAAAGCATTCCTTCATCTCTGTCTTATTCCCCAGGCCCTTAGGCAAATACACACTCTGTCCAAAGGCATTCCTACTCAATCTGTCTGTCAATCTCAAGTAGATATTCCTTACGCACATAATCTTAGTACTTCAGTCAGTAGATGGGTACTTCTGACAGACTTATGAACTTTGCTGCAGCTTTATAAAAGTATGGCCGTCATTTCCTTGACACTTCCATGTGAGAACATGAACGTTAGCTCGTTAAATGCCTCTTCATGTTTGTCGTTATTAACAGAGATGCGGCTTGCAACACAGTTGAAACTGAGGCACAGTATCCGATTGCAAAGCTGACTGCAATTAAAGTTGACTTTTTTTTATAGAAACAACAGCAGCAAGAACAACAACAACAACAGCAACAACTGCAACAACAACTAAGCAGCAGCATCATAAAACAGAAAGACGATGAAAAAAAACAAACTATGACGAGGCCCTTCAAATCGCAACCAAGCATAAAAATTATGGAAATCAACAAGGCAAAGCAAAGACAAAACAAGCAACAACAACAACAACAACAACAAACAACAACATACAACAAATAACAACGCGAATGTGGCAGCAATTTAAGAATCGATTCGCTTTAGGTGCATGAGTCAGCCGATTGCAGCTTGCCGTTGTTATAGATATAGTTGTTGATGTTGTTGTTGTTGTTGTTGTTGCTGCTCTATATTTATATTTTATGTGCTGTCACAGAAAAACGCAAGCATGAAAATATGAAACCTTGCTTGCCTCTTCCTCTTCCTCTTCCGATTCCATTGGATGCTGGTCGGGAATATCAATTGCCGTCTTAGCCGGGCAAATAAATTAAGCCTTTTAATTGTGAAATCAAGAATTTTGGCGTTTGAAATTTGTGTGGCACGATTCGTTGCTGATGTTGTTGTTGTTATTATTGTTATTGTTGTTGTTGTTGTTGCTACATTTGTTGCTGATGTTTGCTGTTGCGCTTTGTCCGAGTTGCTGGCTGTGGCTGCTTGTCACGCTTGGCTTTTATCTTTGAGGTTTTAGCTTGCTGTGGGTCACGTTCCCGCCAATGACCAAGTGAGTGTTCTGTGTGTTGCAAGTGTGTGTGTGTGTGTGTGTTTGTGTGTATGTGTGTGTGTGTGGGTGAGTAAGAGCATAAAGAGACCTATTATATCTCAATGATGGCATTGCGAAATGTACTTCAACTTGGGAATTGAGGTTTGTCCTTGCTTACAGCTTGCTGTCTATAAAAAAATGGAGCGCTGAGGCATTAAAATTCCTAGCATTTCGTTTCTGTTTCGAATCTGTCTTTAAACTTTCATATATATATTTCAATACGCACTATGAACAGCTCTTATTTAAGCAAAACAAAAAACAAATTACTGAAAAATGCTTCCAGGAAAGACAAACACTTAAATTTACAACGAAATGGTTTTCCATTAGGCTCAGCTAGAGTCACAGGTTTCATAGCACTCTGAACTTTTCACACTTTGCTAATTTTGCGCACAAACAGAGAGAGAGAGAGAGAGAGAGAGAGAGGGAGAGATAGAGAGAAGAGCAATAGCAGGCACAAAGAAAAAACACTGGCGCCAACAGAAGCATTTGGAATTTGCGGCGCTTGTCAAACGAGAGGCAAGGTCAACACACCCAGAAAAAAAAGAAACAGCACTTGTTATATTATTTTTTATGATTTCTGTGCCTAGTTGTATTATTCTGTGTTTCTCTCTGTGCTTCGCTTGTTCGTATTGTGAATAATTTCTTTGTATTACGGCTTTCAAGCAAAAGGTCGAGTGACACTCTTCCGAGCGTCGAATTTCGATGTTGACTTTGACCGGCGCAAGACAAGAAAATTGCACAACGACAGTGAGCACGATAAGTGTATGGACGATGCCATAAACAGAGTATTGGCCTCCCGCAGACAATTTGAAGCACACTTTTATTTCGCTAATATGGCGGCTACACCTTTTACTTTGAATGCTGCTTTGTTGCTGCTGTTGCTGTTTTTGCTGTTGTTGTTGTTGTTGTTGTTATTGTTGTTTTTGCACTTAAGTAGTCATAGTTGTAGTTGTAGTTGTAGTCGCAGTCACCATGCCGGTTATATCGGGCGTATGAGTAATCACACAATTTCAGTAATTGCGCGCACAAAACAGCAGCAACAACCGGACAACTGGACAAACGGACAACCAACAACAACAACAACAAGAATAACAACATAAACAACAACAACAAGAGCAGCAGCAAGCAGCTATACAAATTACAAACACAAATTTCACAATATCCGTCATTGCACCCCGTCGAAAATTAAAGCGCACGCCGCTTGGACAAATCGCCAGCAGCAGCCGATTGCCAGTCGAGACATCGATGACTGATTCAAACTGGGATTCAGTTCACTGGTTCACGGTTCTTTTTTTTTGACATCCAATTTAAATGACAGCTACTTTAAGTAAATGCTCGCCTGGATTATAGCCCTGAAAGTTTAACTCGTAGCAATTTTTATTTATTTAGTAACAAATTTTACGTGATTTTTATTAATTGGTTCACTCGAAACGAGTAATTCATTTGAGCTGCATTTCAACTGCACCGTTTTGCAGCCCTGATTTGCAAATCTTAATCACTGGCGCTGATCTTGTTCATCAAATGGCTAGCAATTTTTTTTTTTTTTTTTTGCATAATTTTCTGTTGGCTTCCATTAATTGCAATTAATTGGCAGCAAGGGCTGCCCCCCTGCACCTTATCTGCCTGCCTTAACTACTAAATGGCTAAGCGGCCAAGTGTTGATTGGTGTTTGGTGTTCGTGGGGTGTGGCCGTCATTTGGCATTTGCATATATTGCATATATAAATTGCTGCAGGTGCACCAGCTTTCCAAATGTTCGCTTTTATAGTCAGGAAGCCCTAAGACAATCACAAGCAGCAGCATCGTTCCATATGCACTCACACACACACACAGAGCTCAGCGAACGTACTTAATGCACATTCAACATTCAACACTCATTTACACTCATATTTAAGCTCAGACTCGCACTCGAGACTCGAGACGAAACTTGGTTTGGCTGCAGTTTCACTTTCAATGCAGCAAAATGTTGCGCAGTCCACAGACTCGGCCAAGAGTCGCAGCCAAAGAGCTGCAGTGACTCCTCGCCTGGTCGAAACACGTTTCAAATGAAAGTAAAAACTCTTTGGCATTGTCTGCGCCTGGTTTTCATCAGCGCGTTTGTTCACCTGCCCCATTGGTTCGATCGCCCAACTCATTTCTCCCGCCAGTCGCATTCATTTTAATGAAAATAGAATTATCATGCTAACTGTTATACAACACACGAACACACACAAACAATCACACACTTAAAAAATCACAAAACAAAATCAAAAATGTTATCACAGCGCAAACAAACAAAATAAAAAGTATTTGTTGTCTATGCTGTCAGACATTATGTTGTTTACCTTGTCTTCTTCTGGCTTTTCAGTTCTCTTTTTTTCTCGTTTTTTTTCGTCATTTGCGGTACAATTTCAACTGTTTTCGGTGCGGTTCACCATTTATGGTTGTTCAAAATTCAAGAAATTTGACTAAATTGTAAGCGCAGATTTTTTTTTATTATTATTATTTGTTGATCGCGCGCAAGTTCGTTGCCTAAGTCTTTTGTATTTGCCTGCCGGCCTGTGTCCAGTTGTTGTTAAAGGAAATTCTAGTCTGCTTTGACCCTGTAACAAATTTTGTGAATTGCCGATTTGTTGCTGCCGCTTGGAATGCAAACATACGGTAAATATTTTTCCAAAAAAAAAAATATATATTTAGATAAAACGGAAACGCGTTGAGAATCGAGTTGGAGTTGGAAAATGGAGTAAAGGAAAAATATAATTAAAATGTTGTCGGCCAAATTGTAACTGGGCCAGTTACACTCAGAAAGGAAATTGTGCGAATTACACACTCGACTTAAGTGTGCCGATTTTTTTTGGGTTAAGACAAATCTTTCAAAACTGACTATTGTTGGCAAACAACAACTAAAAACAAGCAACAACAATGGCGTGCAAATTAAAATCTCATTAATAACAATAACTCAAAATATGTTATTAATTAAAATATGCAATTATTGTGCGCTCAACACACAAGTTTCGTATACACGCATATTGCCGATAAAAGTACACGCAAACTGACTTAACCATTTTGTTTGCTTGCCGCTGGTTTTCTTCAGCAGCATGCACACATATGCATTTATGTGTGTGTGTGTGTGTTGTAGAAACCCCAAGCGGCGGCATGCGACCATCTGACCCTGACCCACTTGCTGAAGATACTTGCGACCGACAAACCTCGACAGAGTTCAGTTTGGCTCGGATCTGCTCAGCTCAGCTCGTTAATCTCCAGACCAGCACTTGAGTGCCCATGCAAACATTAAACACCGTATATAAAACCATAACTGTACAAACACTTGTGCCGTGCGTGGCGTGCTTTTATTGTATTATTGAATTATTTAATCATTTTTCAATTATATTTAAACAATTGCCACAATTTGTAACTGCCAGCGGCTATTAAATTATCCATATAATTCATTAACTATATCTATTTATCTCTCCATGTTTCCCTTTGCAGCTGCACAAACATATGTCGCCAGAGCAACTGAATTCAGTTTTTCATGTGGACACACACGACGCTGTGCCGCACTATGAGCTCGTCCAGCTGTTGCACCACACGCCCCAAGGTGATCATCAGCGCATGCGTCGCAGCATCGGCGAATCCCTGGGCAAGGCACATCATGTGAAGAAGGATCTGAGCAAAAATGCCTACTACAGTGAGCTGAAGGCGGCCGCAGCGGGAGCTGGCAACGGTAATCATCTGTTCGACAGCGACGTCAGCTCGATCAAGTCGCATAATGTGTCCTTCAGCGCCTTTGGACGCCACATGAATCTCACGTTGCACGCCACGCAGGGTCTCTTCAAGGGGGCGCCGCACGAGCTGCGCATGTGGTCGGTGGGCAGTGAACCAAATGCCACACATGGCCTAGATCTGCAGGAGCTGCTCAACGAGGAGGTAAGTCTAAAATTAATTCAATGTCTACTCTATACGATTTGAGGAAATAGTACCAGGTTCCAGATCTTACTTGAATCTCAATGTGCAAGAAGCTGTTAAGCTGAAAACAAGTACAACAATCAAATACATTCCACAACAATTCTCATAGATTTCGAAACTGTTCAGCTGAAGCCAAAATAGTTATTTCTTTGCATTCTTCTATAGTCAAATAAACTAATTTCGGGCACTCCCGGCAGAGTAAATATGGAATTCGATAAACTTTATTGTTATTTGCCATTATCTATTTTTTTTTTGTCATTATTATTTACCACGTTTCTGTGGCTACCTTTTTTGATTGGTTTGTTGCACTTTCATTGTTACATCATGATTTGTAACATTTGTTGCTTTTTTTGCTTATATTGTTCGTGTATGGATTTTTCCTTTTTGTATTTCTTTATTCGTTGTATTTGTGTAGCTTCGTCTTCCGCTTTGGGTAAACAGAGTTTGCAACTTATTTTGCTTCTTATCAGCATTGGCTTTAGTTGCGCTTCGTTTGGCGCTGTTGCTGTTGCTGTTGTTGTTGCTGTGTGTGTGTGTGTTAACGTTTTTGTTGGCTGTATCTAATCAAAATTAATTGGCCATGTGATAAAGAGATTAGTCACTATGTACCTGTGTCTGGGGCTCTACTGGACCACTGTCGGAGCTTGTGCTTAATTACATTTCTTGTTATGCAATTATCTGCCACAAATAAATACAAAGACATTTACTTTAAAGTCAAGGACGTGCGGAAATCGGCTTATATGAAGTAGGTAGCTGGAGATAAGCACTTGACAGCTGCTGGCACTAAAACGGCAATTGATCGTCTTAATAGCATGCGACACACATTATGTGCAAAGTCAACAGAAATATGCAAAGTAATTATTATTAATAGTTATTTGATTTCGGTTGACTAATTTATAGACTAAGCTGCACCGTTATTTTTTTTGCAGCTCAAATCATTTTCCGATTCTTAAAGTCATATTTGCATTGCATTTGATTGACATCCAAATACAGTTTTACAGTAATTTTGCATAGTCAAACTGAATAAACTCTTTCACATGGCTTAAATAGGAAAAATCAATTTCATTTCACATGAAACCCACACACACACGTGACTGTGACTCCCTGCCATGAACATGAACGTGACTTATTTCAATTATGAGTGTTCACTTTCTTTTGCCTCGCTTCTATATAAACATATGTATACATACATACATACAATACCAATATAATTACATGGCCACCATGTAAAGGGGGCGTTGTTACCGCAAGTGCAAGTGAATTTTTATTGTTATTACTTACTAGGTTATTTCTTTTTTTTTGGTTTTTTTGTTATGATGCCAAACTTCAGGCAAAGTCGATTGATCTCATATTGCCAAACAGGGGGTTCAGTCGGTTGTGCATAAAATAAAACCGATTTGAATGCAAGACACAAACTTCGGAAATGAAAGTGAAATGTCATGTCAAGTAATGCTTGCTTGCTTGCTCTCTCTCTCTCTCGCTCTCTATCCGTCTCTGTCTCTCACTTTCAATCTTTACGACCTGGTCTTTGGCTGCTCCGTGATTTATGTGTGATAATTCAACTGTTGAGGCTCATGCGAAATGCGGAAAGATTTATGCGAGTCTCTTTTTATTGGAAGATTTGGGCTTATTTTTAATTAAAATAAAATGCGCTGAATTCATTTTATGCAACATGGCTGCAACAGACCCACACACGACATTTTCCACATCTCAGCAATTTGGCAATTATTATTATTTTTTTCTTTTTTTTTTTTGGCTGCCAGTAAAATCTTTTGACTCATGCCACAAATAAGTGCACACAGCAAATGGCCTCCAGTTGTGGACGCCAACAACAACAATTGAATTATTTTATATTTGCTGTATGTGATTTTTTATTTGGAATGGCGGCACTTTGTCAGAGACCTTCCATCAAGAAACATTTATTCTAATTTGTGGCATGAATTGGTCTTTTTTTTGGCAAATTTTTGTGTTTATTTTTTTATTTTCTGTATTGTTTGAAATTATTTCGAAGAATTTGAAAACCGCATGCGAAAAATATTCTAAATGACTATTTAAAAAAATCGACCCCGTTTCGCTGGCAAAACAAAAGACTTAAGCCACAAACTTGGCCAGGGAAATTTATTTGCTAGCCGCAAATCAAATCGGAATTGCTGTGAATTGTTCGTTGTTTTTCTGGGTGTCAAGAGTGAACTTTCAAAATTACTGCCAAGCTGAACTTTAATTGCATTTTTTTGTGGGTGCACTCACCTTTTCTGCTGTTGTTCGATGAAAATAAGATTCGTGCAGTGAAATTTTATGCTCAATATCTGGACAAACAATGAAGGCGTCGTTTGGTTCACTTGGCAACGCCCTAAAGTTTTCTTTGCAATTTATTGGTGCTGCTGCCACGAAAAAAAAGGCAAACACAAGGCGTCGCTGGGCACACCCAACTGCCGCATTCAATCGATAGGCCCCGCACAAAGGTCAGGCGCAAAAAATTAAATAAAATACTCGGCTATAGTATAAATAAAGGTGCAGGTTTCCTCGGCCTGCTACACAATAGTAGCCGTCTAAACGGGCATAACGAATTTGAGATTTTTTTTCCTTTTTTTTTGCAAACAGGAAAATATATATGTATATATGAAACAACAGAAAAAGTTGCTCGTATTTTACGAATTATTTTGGAGTCGTGCTTGATCATGAAAGTCTTTAATAAATTAACATTTAACTGACAGTTGTATAAGTTCAGACTCCGATTAGTATAAAACAAAAAAACGCCTTACATATTGACTTAGCATTGGGGAATATACGGCGCCCATGTGAAAAATATATATGCAAATATGTAAATAAACCGAAAAAAAACACTGCAATTGGCAACAGCTGCCTTATATGGGGCAACCAAAAAAAAACAAAAGAATTGGCTAATGAATGTGCACCACTTCTCGACTCTAACAAAGACGCTTCATTCATCCAAGCCATACCCCAAAATGCCGCAGCAAATTGAAAGCCAAACTGATTGAGTTTTCAAAACTAAAAAATGCATTTTTGATAGATGCCGCGACTGCCGAAGTGCATAATTAAAATGCTGTTGAAGCAATTGGCGCACATTTCACAAACAGTGCCCCCCCCCCCCCCCTCATTCCCCCTTTTTCTATATGTATATAGTCGATATGTGTGCATTTAACTGGAGTACCCTGTCATTGCAAAACGACTTCCAACTTTGCTGGCCATTTACATTTGGGTGAAGCGATGCTTGATTAATGAGCTGCCGACTATGGCCAGCGTTTGGCAGCTGAATGAATTTGAAATTAGCTCACTGTCGCACTGTCTCCCACTGTGGAAAAAAAAGTCGGCGACGGTCGCATAGAAAGCAGCTGAAATCGCCGACTCGTTGGCTGCATTTCGCTAGCTTTTTTTTCTGCGGGTCTGCGGCGCTGCAATCGGTTGCATAATGCTCCCGTGTTGTTGTCAGACAGCCTTTGTTGCTGTTGTTGTTTCTGTTGTTGTAATGTTAGCCATGCTCATGTTGCAGTTATTGTTAACGCTGTGCGGCTTGTTGCTTTGTAGCCAGACAATAACAACAACAACAACAACAATAATCAGCAAACCGACAAAGTCGATCTCACAGCAGCCGAGGTTGTTCATTCCCTTTTTATTTAATTTTTTCTTGTGCCCAAAGTTTGCACTATAAAAGTACGAATACGTCTTTGCAGCACAAGTAACGAATACTTTATTTTTGGCAAGCATTTTTTTGGTTTTTTTGATTTTGCTGATGGAGATTTCTGTATTTGGGAAATTTGCTTACCCGGCGGCCATATGGGAAAAACTTTTATGAAAGCGCGGAAGCTTGGGCATTTCGAGTAATTTTGTTTGCAAAAACTAATAGCTTAAACATAGTTCACGGCACATATGATTATGGACTTTTGAAGAATGCCGTTTAAAGCTGTTTCCTACAAATTAATAAACCAAGTGAAAAACATATATTCAAGAGCTGTGTCTAAATCCCAATAAAAGAGATAAATATTCTATGTAAATTTCAAAAGTGGAAAAAAATCGTTATTTAAATTAAGTAAATATGATAACACAAACATATGTATAAGCCAAGGGAATAATTTTATACATTAAGCATTTATATACACACTTACAAAAAAAAACGAGCTGCACAACCCTGTATCAACGTAATTGCATAAACATACATAATACTCTGTCATTCATCAATATATACAATTCTTGAAAACAAAACAAAAATGACAATTCAAACATTTACCTTCATTCGAATGAGTTCTCTCTATCTGTTTATGCTGATCCGTTAATCTTGGACAAACAAATGAATAAATTCCGGACTTAATCATAACATTGATCATCGCTGAACAAAATGAAATGTGTGTGTAATTAGCCAAATAATAGGCAACCACCGAACTTTGGTCTGTGAGTGTTGTGCCTATGTTGTCTAGATTCAAAAAGAAATAAAAAGCCTTGGCATTGTGACGGCCAGAAGAGGCCAAAGAGACGAAAACAAACAAACAGGCTGCACTCAAAATCAACTCAACTGTGCGGTCTATTGTGCCTGTGCGTGTGTGTGCGAGTGTGTGTCTGTGTCTGGCATTGTATGCACACGGTACAGTGCATAATGGTGCGTAATAAACGCGCTCAGCAAATCAAGTCTGACACACACCGATAAATGGAAATCATTATGCGCGTGTCGAGGCGGGCAGCCAACGCGTCGTATGCGTAACCATCAAAGAAACAAAAACGAAACGACACCAAAACGCCCACATGGCTCACAAGTCGATGTCGCTGTCGATGTCGCGGCTAATGCGTTAATTGTCAGTTAGCGTGGTTAAATGGCTGGTGGATTTATGAGCATAGTAGCTCACCGAAAAATAAATGAAAGAAAAAACTCTTGGATTGGGATTATTGCAGTGTGGGTGTATTTTACAAAAATCAGCCAAAAGATAAGCAAACGGCAACAATGGCAAATTAAATACAACGATTAGGCTTAAGGCTACAGGGCACATGATAAATGATCATCGTTTCACTAGCGATATTATTCGCATAATGGTTCAAAGGCTAATTTTCACTTCGTCAAGTTCGTTGCCTAAGTCATTAGTTTGGCAGCCTTGTTTTTCTTTCTCTTTTGGACCAATTTGCATGCCAAAATGTTAAATAAAGAGCGTTGCCCGGAAGTTGTTAACAGTGTGGAGAGCAGCTTTTACTTTCCTCTGCCCAGTTTTTACACTTAATGGAGATATAGCACTTTTTGGATGACGTCTGTCAGCAGCAGTATCTCAGTTTTTTTGGATAGAGTATTTCAGCTGTGTTTACTTTCGTTTCTGAGGGAGATTTTAGAGAGTACCGTTGTAGTTCACTTATCAAATTATTCTCTTTTTTATGACGCCCACACATCTCTCAGAGTTAGAAAGTTACACTTTAAATGCTCTGTTCATTTTATTATTATTATTTTTGGTTTTTTTTTCATTTAATTACTGCGAGCGTATTTCGCTCTCTCACTTGCCCCCATATGCAGATAATGAGGCACAATTTATAAAAATAATATGCGAAATACTTGTAGAAAGGCAACAAATTGTGTGGCGCCAAATTAGTTGAAAGCCCTTGGGGCCAGTCGGACACTCAAACTCGAACTGAAGTAGCCGAGTTAGCCCATGTGAGAAGGGTGATTTACATAAGTGCCCAACTGAAATTGCAAAACAATTTTTAGATGGCATATCGCTCATATCTGTGGGCAGCGATTTGCATAATGTCTTGTAGCATTTTGTAATTAAAATTTACGACGTCGTTAATAAATAAAATTGAAAAATAGACTCCGAATGCGAGACAGCAACAGCAACAGAGATTGAAATAGAATCAGAAACAACACTTAGCAATTTACAATTCACAGCTAACAATTCATGCATCGAGTTGGCTAATTAAAATAGCAACAGTACAGAATCAGCTAAAATGGGCACACAATTGTCAACGAACAAAGGACATTGGTCTAGCGGCATGTAATGTCAGCTCAAGAGCACTTAGAAAAAATCAAAAAAACACAAATGTTAAAAAAACAGAAATAGGAATAATAAGAATTGAATGAAAAAAAATATGTGTGCTGGAAACGAGTCTTTGGTACGCTAAGTGGCCACCGGACACTCACAGTTTATAAATATGACCGAAACACTTGGCCACATGGCTGCTGCTGCTGCAACGGTGACAAAAGCAGCAGCCACAACAAAAAAAAAAAAAAAACAAAATCAAACAAAAAACAGTGGATAACAAGTGCCTTGATTCTTGCCAGTTGGCAGCTGAATTAGAAAAACAGCAAATACTGAAATACGTGAGCCATTTGGTGTGGGGGTCGCTCTTGTTGCTTTGAACTTATTTTCACAAGGTCGTTAGCCAAGACATGTCAGCCAGCTCCGTTAACAACAACAAATTAAGCTATAAATGCCTGTTGCACATGAAAATTGCTATTTATTGGCTGTTGTGGTGCGTTTGCGTGTCAACACGTTTCGCGGTCAACAGCAAACCACCCCTTTTTGACACGCCCCCCTGTCTTCACGTGCATGCCAGACAGGCTCAGTGATTCGATCATCCAACCGGCCAATTTGTAAAATCCATTACGACGTTTGCGAATTCTAAACGCCATTTTGAACATTTTGTCAATAAAAATTGTTCATTTTTCGATTCTTCTTTGAATGTACAATTTTTGCTTTACTTTTTACCGTTTTAGTCTTCATTAAGAAGATTTCCTTTAATAGACTTTAAAAGCTTCAGCTTAAAAATAAAATTAGTTTGAAAAGCAATCATTTGATTTTTCTTTTAATTTTTTTATCTTTCTTTTAATTTATTCTTAATAAATACAGCTAGAAGCCCGATAAGTCTTATATGTTGCACGTTCTCTCTCTCTCTCTCTCTCTCTCTCTCTGTGTCTCTCTTTCTCTCTATATATATATAAAGTATATTCAATTATATATTATGACGAGTTTCATTTTCAATTTTGAAAATCACATCTTCCGTTTGCTGGCCCATTGTTCAGTTAACCCCCAGCTGATTTATGGCTAATGCGATTTCTCGAGCTGCTTTCATTGCATGTATTTTGTTGTTTTTGCTGTTGTTGTTGCGTTTTGTTTTTTTGCCAATGGCTATTTGGTCAATTTGCAGTTGACTTTGATTTTGGCACTTTGCTTAGTTTTATGGCATTTTTCACATGCAACATGGTATAGTATATCTTGAGTGAGGCCAGTTATGAAAATGATTTATGCTTGTAATTTGATAGAGCGCCGCGGACAAGTTTGGTGGCTTAGATTTTGGATTTGGCGGCCTGGGTCCGATACGCAGTCAATGCCAAATGCTGATGTCAAGTGTCAGATTACATTTATTTCGATATTTATTACAGAATTAATGGGCAGGCGGAGCGGCAATTAATTTAATTAGCTGCACATGTGATTTCCAAGTGCCCAGCGACTAATTCAAATATTATGCCAATTCAAAACCAAATCGCTTATAACTGCTTATATCCTCCAGGCCTTTAGCAGTTGCCTTGAAATGCTAAAGACACAAAATGCCAAAAAAAATAAATAAAAAAGAAATCAAATTAACACGAATGTCGATGTCAAAGGATAGCCATAATGGTGCAGCTGAAACCAGATCAGCCAGCCGCCGCCAGTTGGCCAAATGTCAAAAGCTTACGCTTTAGTTTCTAGCCACACATTCATGGTCAGGCTCAGAAGACAACTGCAACAAGAACAACAACAACGAAAAAACTGCACTCGGCACACACGGCGTATGAGTGACGTGCATGCTGAGGCGTCACATTTGCTGACCAAGTGCATAAATCAAAGCGCCGCAGCTATAACCCACGCATGTAGCCAACCAACTTTAGGCGCCCTGGTCTCTGGTCTCCGATCTCCGATCTCCGGGTTTCATCTCACCCCAAAGAGTGCCTCTTAATCTTTGTGTCCATGTGTCTCAGACTTTGTCTCTGTCTGCTGCTGCTGCTGCTGCTGCTGGCGCATTAATTAATATTCAGCTGCCTGACCACCACGCTTTAGCTTTGTCTTGCGGGCCGGCAAACAGAATTGCAGGCCAGCAATATTATTTATTTATTTTTTATTTTTTTACGTATATACATAAAAAATTGCTTTACATTTAGTTTGGTTGTTGTTGCTAATTTTTGGTATGCTTGGAATGCGACCATAGAAATTAATTTGCTTATTAATTGAAAGCCGGCGGTCAGCTAAGTAAATTGCGCTAATATCCTGACCAGATTAGCTCAGTATAATAGATAATTGTGAGCCATATGCTTTTTTTGTATAACTTAAATGCATTATTAATTAAATCAGTATGAAATCAACCTTGCTTTGAGAATTGTCTTAATTTAAATATTTATTTATGCCACAGCTCAAGTTTTCTTGAATTTGTAATTAATAAACTTGTATTCTCCTCTTTGCAGCATCACAAGCATGAGATCGGCGAGGTATACCAAGATGAACAAAATATGGCTGCGATCTTGATGCGACGTCATATGGAGACGGGTGATTTGATAATGGTAAGTGTCCAATTCACATAACCAACTCGCCATCTGTGAAGGTCAACAATAAAAAACGCAAACAATAAAAATGTGCAACAAGAATTTCAATTAACACGCCCCTCCTTTGCCGATCCGCTTGTAAGAATTTTATTGCTGTGGCTGTTATAACAAAACTGGGTCCATTGTTATGGTCAAACTTGGCTCTGTTGGCCACCAAAATGCGGTTGGCTGTGGGCAGCACTAGGGGGCAGTTACAATTAAACGCCTGCCACTTGCGAATAATTTGCGGATTTAGACAATTTCTGCTGATTAAGCATTAATTTAGATCGACAATAACGCGCCGCGCTGCGAAACGGTATCCGTAATGTGAATTGCATGTCGATCGACATGCGACATTGTCAAATGGCAACAGCTGCAACAACAACAAAAGCAACAACCATAACGAAATACAGAAACACTCACGAGTTGTCGTCACAACCAAATCAAGCACCTTGACCAATTTGCTAAAGTGAAAACTCGGACTGGCTTATGGGCGATATGGCTAGATATGGCCATAAGAATTATAATAGCCAACACAAAAACAAACATCATTAAAAGCAATTTATGACACAAATTAATGGCAGTGTTCAAGAAACGATATCAAAATAAACTTGATTTGAGTTAACTGAATTAATTATGTTTTGCGCATCTCAGATGCGTTCGTTCATAGCCAGATAAGCAGACATGGCTAGATCAACTCGGCTATTGATCCCGTTGAAGAATACATATAGACTTTATGGGATCGGAGTTGCTTCCTTCTGCTTGATTTGCACCACTTCATTACTTTTTCATCCATTTGTAATATTATTGATTGAAATTTGTTGAAAAAGTCAGGAAATTGTCTTTTGCTTATTATTTCGCACTTCGTCATACATTTTTGTTGTAAAACACAACAACAACAACAACAAGAAACAACTGCAAATATTATTTTCGCTTCCTCACATCAGCTTCATTGCTTGAAGGTCGACTCTTGTATGTTTATTAGCCGCTTTAGTCTTATTGCAGATAATAAGTAGCTGATAAATTGTTTCAGCTTTTAATTCCAAACACAATTGGCAATTAACATTTAACCTGTGGCGGAAATTGAACTCAACAAAATAGTGCTGAAATATTCGGCACTAAGTGCAAACTTTTGTTTCGCAGCAAAGAATCAAAAATCAGCAAAAGGAAGTCGACATTAATTGGGTTGGGAAATTTGGATAACAATGCCGACACAAGTGCCAATTTTCGCAGCGTGTCCAAATACTTAAGCCTACTCGATTCTTAATTCAAATAAATAAGTGAGTTGAGATGTTTTTTATTGAAGACCATAGCAAATGTCACAATGCCAAAAAGCATTATAATCAATAACGAGCCGAGTTGGCCAAATACATATTTATGTATATATGGTAATAGGGTCAACCAAACCAATCAACCATTAGCTATCAGCGTCAAATGGCCAATAAACAAGCCTTCAGATTTTTTTTCATTAGCTGCTTCTTTATAACAATATATATATATTTTTTTTTTTCTGCCAGATTTCATTTGTTAATCAAAAGTCGAAAATGTATTTTAGATAATAATTACACAGGCAAGTTGGCCAGCAAGTCACATAGAGCCACAGCCAATAAAAGGTCAAACAGCAATGTCTGGCCCGACTTGGCCGTCTTGACCGACTTGTTATGGCCAAGTGCGCGTTGCCAGGCATAAAATAAGTAGACAAAAAAATACCAAAAATTTTACAATTCATAAATAATATGTAGAAAATGTGCGCTCGCTGACATTTTGAAGTGCAAAGCTGGCGAAAATTTCGCAATCCCGAATGCAGCTGCTTCATCGGCCAGCTGGTCGATCGGTCTGGCTGCCCAGTTGGCTGCCCGTCTTCCGGCTTAGCTTTGACCTTAAACGGCATGAAAATATCAAGACACCGACTTGTAATTAAAAACAAAGAAAAAAAATGGACGGAAAACAGAAGATGTCTAAAGGCGGCCAAAGTGTTGTGCAATCTCGCGACTCGCCAAATGAAGTCTACCGCTGTGATGACTTCTTGGCCATTTTATAGCCAGTTAATTAGACCCAACCGAATAGTTGGTGCCATAAAATGTGCGTCTGACTTAAGCCACGCTCGCAATTATTGGACTGCAATGTGTTGAATGAAATATTTTGTAGACGGTTTGTTTTTACTTCAAACGGTTTCTTAACACGCTATACTCAAATCCCAAGTCATCAGTAATTCGTGGAAAGAATTCAGCCGCACTTTAAACACTTTAAGCACAGTGTAAAACAAAAGACTTAAGGCACAAACTGGCTAACTGTGTGTTTCACAAGTTTGCACCAAAAATTTGCTCACTTCTTTTGATGTTGTGGTTGATGTGATTGTTGTTGCACCGTAGGCCTTTTTAATTATCGCTCAGCAACACGAATTGGAACGCACAGTTTGCTGTTGTTGTTGTTGTTGTTGGTTTTGTGACTTGACTACCTAAATAGTCACAGAAGCGTTTGCCGCCCTGCCCCTCTGGCATTTGAAGTTGTAGCCACACAATTTGAAACGGGCAGCAAGTTGGTGCGTTAAGTTATTCGCTGGGTTTTGCACAGTTGAAAAAGAAACGGGGTATCGGTGACGCCCCAATTTTGGTCTAGGCCAACTTGCTGAGTGCGAGAGTAAGCAAACAAACTATATATTTGTTGTTACTACCTTTAACGCCTCCAGCGCTTTATTTTGCAGTGTTGAAATTGCGTAAGGGAACTCAATTTGTTTTAGCCAAAAGTGTTAAAAGAACATGTTCGGCTATAAGTTATTTATAAGCCTGACAATGCGTCACATTTTTACCTTTAACTCCAACTGAGACACATGCTATTTATAGGGGTAGTTTATTATGCCCCCATATAATGTAATTGGTTGTCATTCATTGTCATTGTATGGTTACATTAGCTAATCAATTTGGCATTGAATATTTCGACATTCAAAATATTCGCTCGGCTGAATCCCCAGCAACCAGAAACATGGTCATATTCCAAAGGCAACCAGACATATCGTCAACATGCAAAAGACCAAAATAATAGTCATGGCTAATTAAGTTCAGTACCCGCCCCAACCTCATTGGGCGTTGCTTCCATCTTCATATCTTGTTGTTGTTGTACATATTTGTGGCAATTTGTTGCGCAAGTGCACAAAATTGATGACAATAATTTTGGCGCCTGTGTTAATTGCTTAATACAATTACGGAGTACATTGCACTTGTGTGGGTCAAAGTGCGTTGAAATTTATCAAATATGAAACGAGTTCAAGGCCAAACGCCCAGCACAACAAGACGTCAATCAACAGCCAAGCAAACATCAAGCCAAAACCGTAATCATAATTTTTTTGTGGCCAGCCAGACTTTAATGCTCGCCCAAATGGCCGATGCTATTTGGCAGTTAAATATAGCACTTTTGGGGTCAACTGCACAAATAAGCACCAAGCTTGATTAATGCTAATCACGCCAAATGTCAGGCCAAACAGACATTCTTCTTCTTCTTTTTTTTGTTTAAATGAATTGGCCAAAAGGTCGAGCAGCCAGCAGATGCAGCCAAAACTATGCAACAGGTTGGTTGTTCATCTGTTATTAATGCTCATCGACTTATCAGCAAGCCCTTAACGAGATGTCTGATAATTGTACACATGAAACACTATAATTATAAATATATATTCTCATTCAGTCGATGTCTTTATGTCTGTGTCTATGCTAATTAGCCTCTCAGCTCTCAAAGTTTTTAAATAAACAGCAAAATTGAGCTGACGGAAGGATATTTAATATTTGGTGTGTCGAAGACAGCCGTTCTATCTTGTTCATTATGTTTGTCACCCATTCCTTGGCTTAACTTTTAGTGCTAGCCAAATATCACAAATACCGCAGGGGGTGCATCTATTGGCCCACTCGATTGGCATCTTTGCCAACTGGCATTCGAAGGCACCGCCTTTTACAGCAGCCTTTTAGCTTCGCCTTTGGTTTTGCCCTTTATATTCATTTTGGCATTTGGTGAGTGCAGCGTTAAAGATCAAAATATGTGTGTGTGTGTGTGTGTGTGTGTGTGCACTGACTGTTTATGCCATTTGATCAAATAGCAACAGCAGGCACAATTGTAAATAACAACGAGACAGCATCAACAAGCCAGACCAATTATTAGGTAGCTGAAGCAACAACAACAACAATTGTCTGTTGCCATTTTTGGACACGGTTTTACGGTGTTTTTCGTTGTTTTTTTTTTTGGACGTCTCTATTAGATACGCCAGCTTCTTCAGACACCTCATCATCATTGAGAAGCCTCAAGTCTCTTTGGCAGCAAACTTGTTTTGAGATGAGCTTCTTCTTCGTCACCTTCTTAGCAATTTGTTTATACTTGGCTTGGCTTGATGTTACAGCCTTGATATTTACACAGAGTTGAACGTGTCTTTGGCTCACAATTTCTAAGTTTTATATAAGTATATAGACTTACAGACTGGTCAGACTGATTTCATTTGCATTGGCTGTGGCATTAACGTGTTAAAATCACTTTAATTTATGTTATTTGCTCTTTTGGGCCGATGCCGATGCCGGTGCCGATGGCTGCAGCGCGTTCGTTGCCCAAGTCTTTCGATTTGACATTCACAGAAACATCGACAGTAAAAATATATCGTTTTTTATGCGACGACATTTACAACTTATTCGATTTTTTCGACTTTATGACCGTGCATTATGCACTTTAATTTTAATATCAATTGCTTAATTGCTTTAAATTGCCATCAATATGGCTCATTAAATCTTAAAATTTTAAATAAATCAGAATTTTCGTAAATATTTAATGGTTAAAAAGTCATTACACTGAATAAATAATACGATTTCAGTAAATTATTCACTGTGGAAAATTTCTCGTTTTCTTAGAGTCGAATTTTAACATGTATTTGGACAGAAAATTAAAATATTAGCCAAATTATGATCAATCTGAATCAATTTGAATATGGAATAAAGTTTGGAAATGTTGATTTTTTTTGCAGTGTATAATTATTGTCGCACATCAATTTCACTTTGTTTTAGTGTATGTTAAAAATTTTAATCTAATGAGTTGAGTAATTCGAGCCAAACGTCACATTTCCTACATGAAGCTAGTCATTTTTTGGTCGAAACTAATACATAAATTGGCAATTGGCAATTGGCCATTTCACCACATAACGTATCAAATGAGGCATGTGGCAAATGCAAATTTAGTTGCCAAAACGATTTGAGTTTCGAGTTTAGCCAGTTGGCCGACTGGCTGTAACTAAAGTGAGCCAAAATTGATCCGACATTACGACAAGCACCTAGTCAAAACTTGAGGCGCTCGTTGACTGCAAGATCGCGAGCGAGTCACAAGCGTTTAGCAACAACAACAACAACAACCACAACAACAACAACGAAATCACAGTTAAGCAGCAACATTTGCTGCTATTGCTGCAACATCAGCTGCTGGCAATCTTTACGCATGCACACACAAAGGATTAGCCGCGCTCCATGCCT
Source organism: Drosophila nr. perissopoda 5 BK-2023a (assembly GCA_035044105.1). Lineage (NCBI taxonomy): Eukaryota > Metazoa > Arthropoda > Insecta > Diptera > Drosophilidae > Drosophila > Drosophila nr. perissopoda 5 BK-2023a. The sequence continues at coordinate 1,453,339 of JAWNMK010000639.1, read as the reverse complement.
CAGTCTATTCAAGGCACACACTCACTCGCACACACACACACTCACTCACACACACACTCACACACACACACACACAGTTGTTTGTGGGACACACACTTGTTTTATTTAATCAATTTGGAGCACTGTCTGCAATTTCCTCATGAAAAATGATTTTTAATTGCCGCCCCAAAACGGCAAAGTGTGGCAACCTGATAACAACAGTGTGCCTACAACTACCACAGGCGGGTGCCGTTGAGCATATTGCATTTTAATAACGGTCTGTCATATCGGTTACGTGCACATGCCACACCACACAGATCACATAAGACGATTAAGCGGCACACTGTGAATGCGGCACTTTTCACGCTTCATCGGGAGGGGAAAGTCATTTTGGGACTTAAATAAATTAAAAGTCATTTGCGATTTCCATTGCATATTTATTTTGTTTGCTTAATTCTCATTGTGCAACATTTAATTAACTTTTGCTGCACTCACAGTTTTCAATTTAGAAAGCAAACCTAAAACGTTTTGCAGGCATTTCCGATTTTATTAGCACTTTAATACTCTTTCACAAAAAAGGGTCAGCTGAATTTTTGCAAGTGTATCTCAGTTGCTCAATTGCCGAAACTATATTTAATGTTTCCAAATTAAATTAAATAACATCTCTTAGTCAAATTTCTCGTGCTGCAATTGGCATAAGCGACAGCCTTGAGAGACCTTCACTTTGGCCAAGTAAGTGCAAGGATAACTGCAGCAGCAGCGGCAACAGCAGCAGCTAACTTGACTTGTGTTGATGCTGACCACATCTGACATTGACATGCAACTTCATCAAGCGTCTGTCTGGCCCACAGAAAAAAACCCACCACCCCTCCCCCCTGCCTCTGTACCCCTTCGGTAGCACTGTCAAGCGAAGTTATTGGAGCGGCAACTCTAAAGCGCACTTTGACTTGCCCCGTTCGCATTGAACTTGTTACCAACAGCAGCAGCAGCAGCCAACACATAGTAGCCACATCCACGCACACACACACACACACACGCACATACATGTGTGTATGTGTATAACAAATTATGCCAAAAAGTGTGCAGAATGCTTTGAGCATCTAACAGATACATTTGGGCAAACAAACGAGTGAGCAAATTAATTTTGATTGCCTTTGATTGCATTTTGGCTTAGAATGTCAAAGCGGCGGTGTGGGCCATGTTCTTGTTGCTGACCATGGGCGGTGCCTGCTGCTGCTGCTGCTGCTGCTGCTTTTATAAATATTCATTGATCGCTCACAGATACAGATACAGATACAGTTACACTTGCACTTGCACACACAGATACATTATCGCTGCCCGAAGGTGGGTTCAGTTATTCTTTGCTTAGCTGTATCTTTTTTTGTAACGAGCTGCTTTATGTAAACAAACTGTTAACACCGCTTTGGGGCTGTGCCAACCATGTCGATATACATATATATGTTCTTGTTCTTAGTATTGTTGTAATTGTTGTTGTTGCTATTATTGCTGTTGCTTTGGTTTATGGCTACATGCAGTCGCATTGAACAGTGATCTTAAGCGCCGATTAGATTTAACCTTGACCAAGATGATAACGAAAAGAACAAAAAACAAAAAAAACAAAAAGCCAACACACCTTTGGAGTTTACCTTATGGCTTGTTAACAACCACAAAAAAAAAAGAAACATAAAAAAAAAAAATGTATGTAAAAGTGGTATAATTAACGGTGGCAGCACTTCCGATCCAAAATATTAAGTATGGTGTTTATGACGTGATAATTACCTATGCCCAAACCAAGCCTATTCAAACTTGCATATTTAAATCTTTTAAATCGAGTGACGTATCACAATTTGTGAAATTTTAAATATATGCTTATAGCAAACTTTTGCCCATTTTATGAGGAAGTTTCAGATTAATAATTTTGACGCAATACATGGTGTTTTCTAGTTCTGATTTTTACTTCTCTAACATCAAATAACATTATTTATTTTTATTTTTTTTAATTTTTCACTGCAATCTGCTTCATTGGTTTTGGGCAGCAGCAGCTTTGGCAAAAATCAACAGCAGAAGCAATATTCACAAGCATGATTGTTGCCTCCGCTGGCGTCAAATGTTCGTGTCATGAATTTGCACAAATTATGCTAATTTCCAAAATTACAAGCCACAAAATGATTTTCGTGGTGTTGTGTTTGTGTGGTGTGGTTGCTGCCAGTTTTCGATATTTGCTCTTTGGCTATTGTTAGGGGAAATACAAACAAAAACTAAAAACAAACATCAGAAGGTGTTAATTTTGATTGTAAGTGAATTTCGATGGTGTGTGTGTGTGTGAGAGTTTTGGTTCAGTGAACTTTTGTGGCGGGGGTAGATTGGCAGATTGTCTCAAAAGTGATGCAATGCACAACAGGCCTGCAAAACAATGGTGCCAAAAATATATCTGTGAATAATGCCTGCTGTTGATGTGCGCTCGTTATGCGAAATTAAAAAGCAATCAGGCGTCAAATGGGAGAAGACAATGCCGAATGCCAAATATCATTATCATCGCATCACAAATCCATCATAGCATTGACAATTGATTGCTATCAGTGAGGCGTGGCTGTGGCTGTGGCCTCAATGTAAAGCGTTAACTGCAGGTGCCAGTTTTGTGCCTTGTCCAACTGAACGAGGGACAGAGTGACAGTCGGACTGCCTGACTGACTTTTGGTGTGTGAGTGTGTGTGTGTGTGTCAGTGTGTGAAAGGCTTAGTGCGGTCTGAGCCTTGTCGGGAGATTGCGTTCGGGCCATGTAATAAATAACGGCGCCTGTCTCCAGCCAACAGCCAGCAACAACACTGGCAACAAGCAACCAGATATAACAATCATGTTGTGGGTGATTACATAAACTAGACAACTAAGACAACTTCATTTACAGGCCAGCAGTGTTGGCTTGAAAGCGATTTGCTGTTTTCCTATATACAGATTAACATTTACCCAACCACAACAACAAAAACACACATAATTAGGCAATGATCGTGTCAAATACTTTTCAATTAATTAGTTACTATGGGAATTACTTGGTATAAATTGAAATTATAAGCAAAGGAGCACAAATAAATCGCTTTGTAATTTATTAAGTGCACTCTCGCATGGACAGGATAGCAACACACTTTTCCAAATTACAACTTGTTGCGCTTTAAAAATTACATAACACTCGATTCGTCGACTGCCAAAAGAACTCCGCACTCCAACAATCCCCCAAATAAATAGATAAATGAGAGCGAAATAAATTTAGCAAAGAAACAAAAACAAAAATAAATAAATTTACAAAAACAAAAAAAAAAACACGCGGCACACGCCCAAAACGCCTTGTCTGGTTTTCTAGCCTGCCAAATAGTTTGCTTTTCTTGCAATTGCTGCATTTGTTGCATGTGGCATGTTGTTGTTGTTGCTGCTGCTGCTGCTGCTGCTGAAAAGGCGGAACACATGCATATGCACGAGTTGTTTGTCTCTTTAAAACACTAAAATATAATCGAAATACGTTCCGAACATTTGACAGTCATCTAGTTGTCAACTACAAACACCACCAAAAAAAAAATATATATATATATACACATATATATAGATATATATACTATATATATAAGCTGCGCTAATACAGAGAACTTACCTAAATTCCATGCACAGCAGGCTAGTTCAATTCATTAATAAATTATTGACAATATTTATATTACTGAGAATGAATAAGTAATTTATTAATGCAGTCAATCGTACATTTAAAGTTGAAAATGAAATTTGAGGTCGGAAGACAAATAAAAATTATAGCCTGAAAATCGATGTATCGATATATGGGCATAGATCGAAACTTCAAAATGCCATAACTTCGTCAAAACTCAACAGATTTTAAAAAGCAATGGCTTTTTGATCATAGTTTTGCCCCTAAATCAATCGTGCATTTAAAGTTAAAAATGAAATTTGAGGTCGGAAGACAAGTAAAAAATATAGCCTGAAAATCGATATATGGGCATAGATCGAAACTTCAAAATGCCATAACTTCGTCAAAACTCAACTGATTTTAAAAAGCAATGGCTTTTTGATCATAGTTTTGCCCCTAAATCAATCGTGCATTTAAAGTTAAAAATGAAATTTGAGGTTCGAAGACAAGTAAAAATTATAGCCTGAAAATCGATGTATCGATATATGGGCATAGATCGAAACTTCCAAATGCCATAACTTCGTCAAAACTCAACAGATTTTAAAAAGCAATGGCTTTTTGATCATAGTTTTGCCCCTAAATCAATCGTGCATTTAAAGTTGAAAATGAAATTTGAGGTCGGAAGACAAGTAAAAATTATAGCCTGAAAATCGATGTATCGATATATGGGCATAGATCGAAACTTCCAAATGCCATAACTTCGTCAAAACTCAACAGATTTTAAAAAGTGAGGGCTTTTTGATCATAGTTTTGCCCCTAAATCAATCGTGCATTTAAAGTTGAAAATGAAATTTGAGGTCGGAAGACAAGTAAAAATTATAGCCTGAAAATCGATATATCGGTGTATGGGCATAGATCGAAACTTCCAAATGCCATAACTTCGTCAAAACTCAACTGATTTTAAAAAGCAATGGCTTTTTGATCATAGTTTTGCCCCTAAATCAATCGTGCATTTAAAGTTGAAAATGAAATTTGAGGTCGGAAGACAAGTAAAAATTATAGCCTGAAAATCGATATATCGGTGTATGGGCATAGATCGAAACTTCCAAATGCCATAACTTCGTCAAAACTCAACTGATTTTAAAAAGCAAGGGCTTTTTGATCATAGTTTTGCCCCTAAATCAATCGTGCATTTAAAGTTGAAAATGAAATTTGAGGTCGGAAGACAAGTAAAAATTATAGCCTGAAAATCGATGTATCGATATATGGGCATAGATCGAAACTTCCAAATGCCATAACTTCGTCAAAACTCAACTGATTTTAAAAAGCAATGGCTTTTTGATCATAGTTTTGCCCCTAAATCAATCGTGCATTTAAAGTTAAAAATGAAATTTGAGGTCGGAAGACAAGTAAAAATTATAGCCTGAAAATCGATGTATCGATATATGGGCATAGATCGAAACTTCCAAATGCCATAACTTCGTCAAAACTCAACTGATTTTAAAAAGCAATGGCTTTTTGATCATAGTTTTGCCCCTAAATCAATCGTGCATTTAAAGTTAAAAATGAAATTTGAGGTCGGAAGACAAGTAAAAATTATAGCCTGAAAATCGATGTATCGATATATGGGCATAGATCGAAACTTCCAAATGCCATAACTTCGTCAAAACTCAACAGATTTTAAAAAGTGAGGGCTTTTTGATCATAGTTTTGCCCCTAAATCAATCGTGCATTTAAAGTTGAAAATGAAATTTGAGGTCGGAAGACAAGTAAAAATTATAGCCTGAAAATCGATATATCGGTGTATGGGCATAGATCGAAACTTCCAAATGCCATAACTTCGTCAAAACTCAACAGATTTTAAAAAGCAAGGGCTTTTTGATCATAGTTTTGCCCCTAAATCAATCGTACATTTAAAGTTGAAAATGAAATTTGAGGTCGGAAGACAAGTAAAAATTATAGCCTGAAAATCGATGTATCGATATATGGGCATAGATCGAAACTTCAAAATGCCATAACTTCGTATTTTATTGCACAGCAGTAAAGCTTAAATATTTCATTTTATTTATTTTGAAACTCGGCAGATCTTAATACTTGGTACAAAATATCATAAATAATTCAATACGCTAATAGTGAACGAGACTCTTAAGAGACTGTACTTTATTAATAAAATACCATTTTCCGTTATAATATTATCTAATATTTATATAAATATATAGATATAATATATTATATTCTATTTTTCACACCCTTTCACAACTATTATACTCAATGCACCTGACTGCCATCGCTGCCAGCTTTCAAGTTGAATGTCGAACTCGTAAAGTTTATCTTGCACATTTATCATACGCTCCGTTATCTTATAAAAAATGCATGTAAATGTCGAAATTGCAAGCATCTCTTATTTTTTTATTGCCCAGCAGCGACTGAGCCGCATTTGCAATTGGATTCAATTTGGCGAAACGCACTTTGCAAATTTTGCAATTCAATAGAGACGCCATTGAAGTTGGCTGCAAGTCGTAGTCAAAGTCGAAGTTGCTGGCTGGCATGTCATCAATGGCAATTTGTAGCCATAGCTGCATTACTTGCAATTTGTTTATGGCACAAAATTCTTGTTGTTGTTGTTGTTGTTAATGTTGTTGGCATTTGGCAGACGTTTTATTGTAGGACATTGAACTTTGTCGTCTCCTTTTGGCATTTACAGAGCGCAGCACAGTCAGGTTCTTTAGCACAGTTGCACAGATTTTCATGCATCCATCACTCAGTACAGTGTCTCCTCAATGTATACATACATAAATCTATAGATACATAAAGTTTAACCATTATGTCTGACTCAGCAGGGAGTTCGTGTTTTAGGCACATTAACAACATACAATTTTCGAAGTGACTGCTGTAATTTATATTTAATATTTTAATTATAGCATGGAATTGCAATGGCTGAGCGTGGCAAGATTTAATTAGCACAACTCGCCGCTTGTGTCGAGTGGGTGCCCCCACTTCTTGCCACCGCCTATTGCACAACGTTTAGTTTGATGAATTAAAAGTTTCAATTGGCACAAATTAAACTATTGCTAAAGAGATTGCTGTCGATTGGCTAACCTTTCTCAAGGTCGATTTCTTGCGCATTTTGTTTTATTTTTTTTTAGCTAATTATTGCAATTACCGAGGCGATAAAAACACAGACCAACATCGACAACAACTCAAAGTTATTAAACTACTAAACGCCCAAGAGACATTCTTATCTAGATCGAAATGATTTGCATAAATTATTCAGCTATGCAAATTGTAGCTAATTTTTATGACCACTTCGCAGCCAGGCTTGCCAACTCATTCATACGATGTTGATATATATTTTAAATAGAAGTATTTAAACAAATCCACTAAATTATGAATATTGTGCACTTGTGCGCTCGTGTCGCCCATAAGACAGTGTTATATGTACATTTTATGGTTATTACGCTACAAAAAGAGTAAAACTTTGACAAGATATACGATTTTTCGGTGTGGTTAATAGTAATAGGATATATGCCGCAAAAAACCAGTTCTTATTCATAAATAAAGACTCTTTCAATGTGAATATGTTAAATAGTTACATTTATCAACCCAATGGAATTTTTTACAGTTTTCTCAAAATTTCCCGCACATAATTGTTTGATTGCCATAACATGAAATTTTTAAATTTTCCCCATTTTATTTGACACCATTTCAACTCTTTTTTACAGGAGGGCAGCATTGGTCACGATATGGTCATTAAGCCACTGCCACATGAGCTCAGTCCCAACAAGGAGCAGGCCCAGCACATTGTCTACAAACGTGAAGCAGCCGCCACAGATGATCAATTGAGTGACTTCGGTAGGTATTCCATAAAATGCCATCCCAAAAACATTTACATCTTGATATATGACCACGAATGTTGCTCGTTTTGCATAAGCATCGAATTTGTTATTCTTTGCCTTGGCCTGACATTGAATCCTCCGCACTGTGGCATTCTTCATTTGTTCCGCTCCAATCGGCAGCTTCATCTGCGCATCTTGTGTAATGGGAACATTGAACTAGATACCATATCTAAGCTCTCACAAACAGCTGTCGCTGCGAGTGTCTTCGAGAGATCGACGTGCAAATGATTAGCATTTCCTGTTCGCGTTTGCGGCACTTGAGCCATGAGTTCAATTTGCAGCTTGAACTCTCGATGCCGTCGTTGACGTGATTGTTTGTCCTTCGCCGGATGCATTTACCTTTGCGGTTTGCTCGGTGGCGCCAAAATACCACAGCTTTAATTTGCGATCCACTATAAACACGCTTATTTTATGGATGGTATTTCAGCATGCAAAAAAACTGAGGAAAAAAAAAACCATTTCGCAACAATGCTTTTTGGGGCTGCCATTTAATGAGCCAAAAATTATATAAAATACAGTTAAATGTGCAGCTACCTGGCTTGCCTGGGCCATAATGAAACGATTGCATTTAATTTTCGATGTGATTCATTAGCCTAACCGCCTCCCCTCTCCCCTCTTTGCAGCCTTCATGGAGCCGGACGATCTGCTCGCCAGCGAGAAACTTGAACGTCTACAGCGCCGCCAGCAGCGTAGACGTCGACGCAGCAGCGGCACTAGCCCCGACTTTGAAGATCTCAACGATGAGGATGAGGGCGCCCTGGACGGCACCGAAGCAGAACCACAAACCTCCGAATCCCGCATCCGACCCAGACGCCAGGCCCCATACGTCATCTATCCCGAGGTCTTGGTAATTGTCGACTACGATGGCTATCGCCTCCATGGCGGCGACAACTTGCAGGTGCGTACTCCAAAATCTAAATCAAGCAATATTTATCCAGACAGTTGGGATTGCCAAACCCCCAAAAACCGCATACACTCCCAGCCAAGTGCTGTCGTTTTTGGCAATCAAATCTGATAGAAGGGGACGTGACAAGCTGTGCATATTAATTGGGCTTCATTTTGCAGCCAACAGAACACGAAATTGAGTTTGGCTCGAATAACTGAGAGCACCTCTAGGAAATATTAAGAATTTGACAGTTGAGTTTCATATGTAGAATATTAATGAAGACAAAAAGAATTTAAGCTCAATTTTTGAAAGAGACAAATCTTCTTCTAAACGTTAAATGCTTGTCTCAATAGCTTAGCGAGTCAAGTTGAAAATTCTTTTGTCTTATATGTATGCCCTCAAGTTTATCATTTTAATTCTTATTACAAATTGTCTGCATTAACTCTTTGGTCGCAGTCAACTCTGTTGTTTATTTAACTAGAGTTCTTAGACAGTTCCGACACACCTTTTTAGTATGCACATCACTCACAGCCGGAGATTTATGGCGCTGCCTGATCTGGGTGCGATCTATACGGCTTAAGTCTTAAGCGGCTCGGATGAAAGTTGAAAAATGCGACAGCTGCAGCTGATGAATGTGGCTAGACACGGACTAAATCAGATCAAATGATTAAATTGTGGGCGTGCATAAATAGACATGGAATAAGCTGAAAAATACCTTTGCTTCTTTACAGGTCAAGCGCTACTTTATCTCGTTCTGGAACGGTGTCGATTTACGTTACCGCCTGCTCAAGGGACCCAGAATACGCATTAGCATTGCTGGCATTATCATCTCACGGGTGAGTACATATCAAATTCTTACACAATCTTTAGCTATAAGCGGCTGCTTAACTTTCATTTGGCTAATTGAGTAATTCATTTGAACGCTCAACTTTGACCCCTAGCCAAAGGGGGGCATTTGGCAAATTGGGACAGATGCCGGCCGCAGGCAAGCAAAAACGAATTTATCACGATTTACTTGCCAATCGTACAACAATAAAAGAGAGCAACATAGAGCGACAGACAGACAGAAAGAGAGAGAGAGAGATAGCAGGGAAAAAATCAACAACCACATCAAACATGCAACGCATGCGCTTCGAATTGGCAACGCTAGAAAAAATGTGAACAATCAATTTGGCTATTTGCTTGGGCCATAAACCAAGCTAAGCTACAAATTTTAACAAGTTATTTTTTTTCGGTAGAAGCCAAATACTCGTGCAAGCAAAAAAACAACGTTGCTAAATGTCTAAGGAATTAGCAAATTTGGCGCACGCGAACAAAAGACTCAGGCAACGAACTTGCCGAGCTGTTAAATCCAAATAGAAATGTCTCTGATTGTGTTGCTCCGAAGAACAAAACACATTTAACGAGCTCCAAATCCAAATGTTGGCTAATTATGAGCCGCCGCAAAAGAAGTCTTGTAATCATATACACTCAAAAAAAATATCACTTAGATTGTGGTCCAATTAATATTAAAAAAAATTAGATAAATTCGAGAGAGGGTTTGAGTAATTTTATAAAATGTAAGAAAGAAATTTTCAAAATGTTTTACGAAACATACTCCTCATAAATATAGAATATTTTTGAACAGCAATTACATATGACATACTTATGAAATTGTCAATTAAGATATGCATTTTGTATTTTGAGACATTTATTTTGTTATGCTCGATATTATGTCATTTCCAAATATATCTAAAATAATGCTGACACTTTGGTAAATTTAGGGAATTTGTGTTTTTTTTGTGTACTTTAGTATATCCATAGATCCTTCAAACTGTTATACAGCTTCTTGAGCTGCACTGCTGCCGTGAATGCATTTCTTGCGTAACCTGACCATAAAACACTTTGACAACATTATTACATGGCCCGCTTGACTTTCTCACACAAGTCAGCGTCGTCAGTTCAGGAAGCCATTTTTTGTGGCCGCAGCAACACGCGAGAGTAAGAGAAGAGTCTGAGTCAAACTGTCGACCCATTGATACACACACACACACACACAAACAGGCACACACGGAGGCACACACATGTGTGTGGAAAGTGGTAAATTGGCGCAGTCTTTTTTTTCATTTTGCGGCTTGCACCTGCAGCAAGAGACTGCAAAGCGAGTTGAAGTTGCATCAAGCCCACACGGCAAAGTCGACAGTTTACCCTAAGTACGTCAATTGGTTTGTGCCTCACGCGCAACATACACACAAAAAAATATATATTTTAAATTGCATAAATAATGCAGCAGCAGCAGCAAATGGTTGTTGTTGTTGTTGTTGCTATTGTAGCTGCTGCTGCGTTGGCTTGAAGTTATATAATTTAATGGGCCGAGTCGTCAGCAGCTCAGATTGTGGCTCAGATCTTTGCCCAATTTCATGCAGCAACTTCCTCTTCTATGTCGGCCCACAGATGTGTGTGTGTGTGTGTGTACATGTGTATATGTATCTGCATCTGCAACTGGCTGTATCTCTGTGTAGATACACCGGCTACATCCGTCGCTAAATGTCGACCACATTTTGCTTTTTTCGCTCGCTAATTAATGTTGAAATTTATTTCGCTGGCCATAAACTACAAATGCGAATGCGAATTTATGACACCAAAATTGTAACTTGCTCGACTTCGATTCGAAGTCCGCAATTCGAAGTCGAAGTCGAACTCGAAATCGTGGCCAAGTAGTAATTACTCAGAATTTGTAAAAAGGGGCTACAAATTTATGCGATATTGCATATCCGATAAGCCGATGAAGTCTGTTTGCAAATATGCAATAGCTTAGGGGGAGGCGGAGGGGCGGCTATTATGGCTGTGGCAAGTCATAATAATTTGTTTGGCATATTAAGTATAACAAGCGATAAATGTTCAATATGCAAATCATCATTCAATATTAGTAGAAATCAATATCAAGTGGGCTTACTTTCTGAGTTGGAAGTCATTTTGCTGCTCTACGAATCCTAATGCTGATAATCATTTTTATAGACCCAGATCAGCTTGATCAATCAACTTGTCAGCCAGTTGCATTTCTCTGCTATCGTCGGTGGGCAATCAAAACAAGTCATCGCTTCTGGATTTGTAAAGCCAACACCAACACCAACGAGCAACAAACTCAAACTCAGATGCCAGAATGCGAGAGAGATAATTAAGTGAAGGCGCGTGGGCAGCTGACGTTGTTCACAGGGGCTGCTACCGTTGAACTTTTATCTGTGACATTTAATTAACATTTTAATTAATTGCGGGCAACTTTCCGTTAGAATTGAGTTACACCCGAACCCCTTCCTCTCATCCTCCCCTTGACCACTACTACTACCCTCCACATGGGGCAGCATATCGGTTTGCGACAGCCGACAACCGACAGCTGTACAAGTGTCGAACGTTGCGCTTGCGCCACAAACATTTTTCAACGGCAACGTTGCGTATACGCAATTTATTATGTGCGTGTCGCTGGCGTATATTAATGTGTATGAGTCTGTGTGTGTGTGCGTGTGTGTGCATTTAATATGCCAGCAAATTGTAATTGGAGAGCTGTGTGTACTAACTGGCCGACGCTCGATTAGAATTTCAGTTTAGCCATAAATTGAAGTTTGATGCATTATTAAGTTGGCAACTTGAAACTAGGTTGAAACAGTCGCCGAAGCGTTTAAGCGCCAACTTATTGTTGGTTGTCTCCGTCTCACACTCTCGCACGCTCTCTCTCCCTCTCTCTCTCTCTCTCTCTCTCTCTCTCTCTCTCTCTCTCTCTGTTAGAAGGAGGGTGGAGGCTTGATTTGCAGTCTTGGAGCACACCAAACACCTTTAGATTTATTTCAACAGCCTTGCAGTTACGCACTTTGCTAGTTGCGCAGTTTTTCAATATTTATTATTATTTTGAAGTTTTTTATTTTCTGGTGTTCTTTGAACGTTTTGTTGTCATTTAACTCTGAGAGCAAGAAACGATTAATTGCGCAAACTTAAACAACATAAACATTTTGCAGGCGTTGTGCCTGCGTTAAGTAATTCTGCTGGTTATTTGTCAGCAACTGATTAATTTATGTGAATAGTTTCAGCAGAACAAAAAAAACAAATGGCTATTCTACAACTCCTTGGTGCATTGGGGTCAAGTTGTGTGGCTTTTGCAAAAGGCCTTCAACCAACTGTGTGGCAATAAAGCAAACTAAAAGAAAGCCCAATATTTGATTAGTGCTTCATTTCAGAATTTGTTATTTATTGTGAGTGGATGACTGACTTATTCCGAGCACATTTTCTGTTGCCGCCAATCAACAATCTCCACTCAACGTTATCGGCATGGATTTATCAATTGCCACGGAAATGCTAAGTAATGCATATTTGCCACACCCAGACCAGATCCAGACCCCAAAATAAGACAAGCACACACACACACACACACACACACACACATGCATCAAAGAATTACATTTTGAGCCTCATATTTGCAAATGTCATAACGAATTCCTGGCTAACGAAGTTTCGAATTCAAGTAGCTGCCAGGCCTACACCAGGTGTTGGCCCCAGACCAATCTGTATATATTATTATATATATAGTATATATATATATACATAGTCTGCGACATATGTCGGCAACGGGAAAGCCACAAAGCTTATCGCCATTGTCAGTAGCTGGAAATGCAAGTGCCTGAAATACATAAATTGCAATAAGGCTAACGACAAAAGGAAAAGTATATTTCCCCGAAGGCTTGACCCAACGGCTAAAATGCCACACAACAAATAATCTAAAACCAACATGCGCCGTGGGTGGTGTCCGCAATTGCACTGCGACAAATAAATGAGCAGGAATCCACAAAAAAAAAGTGAATTTTGAAATATATCGTAGAATAATAAAAATAAAAATCAGCAAAAGATATTTTTAAATTATAAAAGGAGAGCAATCAAAAATTTATTTGTTTAATTAAAATTCATTTAAGAAATTCGAAAATGATATCAAAGTTTTCCAAAGTACAAACACCGCCTGTCTTTCACATCCACTGCCCAAAAAAAAAACAACAGTAAATGTGTGGGCGCAGTCGCTCGAGCGGCTATACAAAAGTCAAAACATATGTCACTGCAGTGGGAAGTAGGAATTGGAGTTTTTGTGTGATTTGATGCTGAATTGGAATTGGAATTGGAGCTGCCTCTGGGTCTGGGACTGGAGAGTCTGAATCTGAGTCTGAGTCTGAGTCTTGGGTGGGTGGGTTTTTCGTTGAAATGCCGCCAGTTGCATAGTTTTGCTGCGCATTTCGTAATGATAGAAATTTAAGCAACTGTTGCGGCCGCAGTTTGACAGTTGCCACGATTTATGCGCCCTGTAAATTAAATTAATATATTAAGTCCAGGCGACGCAAGAGACTTAACATTTAATTACGCACAAAAGCCATTGCAACATTTGCTGAGACAGCCAACAAAAAACAAAAATAAAACAAAAATACACAAATAAAAATATATGAAAACAAAACTACATCCATTTTTGGGAAAGGCAAACCGGTCTCCCAGTTGCCAGCCTGGTTACATTTTAGGTACTGCTCGTATCTCGTACACATGCAAAGAGCTATTAATGTGGAGGCACCCAAAAACTAAATAAAAAAAAAACGAAAAAAAAACATACAAATATAAATAAATAAAATGAAAATCATTCGCCACGGCTCGTATGTGTAATATTTCTAATGGCAACTGGCACACACAAATTAGATTACTTGACAAATTACTCTCGCCTAATCGAGTGCAATATTCGTGCCGGCTATTTGAAGTATCTTGCAGATGCAAAATGCTGCCGACAACATTTGCATTGTGTAACTGCCAACTGCCAACTGCCAACTCAAGTCACATTCAGGGCTCTTCAAATGCTCAAGTGTCCAGTAGCCTTTGTCTGCAACTCGACGTTGGTGGTCCGCAGACGTGACTTTTCCCCAAGTTACGCTTTGTTCCCATGGACTTTTGACAAGTCTCTGATTTAAATAAAACAAATGTGCTACACAGCAGCTAAAACAAATGTGGCAAGCTTTGTTTTATTAACAGGCCAGCTATTCTCCGAAAGTATATAGTTTCATATTTATTTTAGTTGGTTTTTTTGGGAAAGTTAACTGAGTACACAAAATGTTCTTCTTCATCACATTCATAACTAGCCAACTTTAAATCGATTACACCTGAGATAATATTGCATTTAAACTGAAACTGAAACTGAATCGAAGCTTAAACCTTATAAGCCATGTCTAAAGAGATGAACTCAGTCAGACTCAAAGTAAATTGTAGGTTATTGGTTGCAATGCATTAGCTGCCCTCGTAAATGCAAACTGAAGTGCTGCTCGCACTCGAGAGGCCTTCATAGATGCACCAGCCACTTCAATTTGGAATAACCGACCTTAATCAGCGTCTCTGTATCGGCTGCAATATTATGAATTATCTGATCTTATTTATCAAACGATATACTTCCCAGCGGCAGCATTTGACGCACATTGCCTTTCCCAAATGCTGTGCGCCAAGGTCGCCGCCGGAACATTTAAAATTCTTGATCGTTTTTTGGCCGCAAAATTACCAAATATTTTCGAGTTTCAGTTGGGAGACGTGCGCGCACTAACAATTGATCAATATGTCGAATTGTCAATTTATTTAGTGTGTGCCACACACACAGTGCGAATTACTCCACATCGAAGACGAAGCCGAGGCCCAAGTGGAACAAGATAAAAAAAAAACAAAGAAAAAGACACCAATTGAGTGCCACTTGGCGGCATTTAAATGTGTGAACTGTGATCGATATTCACTGACAACAATTACGCAAAATTGGCATTGCACCGTTGACCAAATATTTAAATTTGCCTCAGTTTCCTCATTCCTTAAATAGCTATAAATATATTTTCTATATATATGTTAGATGTGTATAAATCTGTCGTATTTTGACTGCAGTTCATAAACGTCGATAATGCACGTATTATAAACAATCCTAAGATCTATATATTATATCCCCATTGTGAGCGAGTGGTTCCATATATCAAATGCTTTGGCGCGACACTCGACGACCGAAGCGCGGTCACAATACAGCCGAGTATCTTACAGATACATTTGTTAGTTCAATTGCGAACGAAAGTCTCTGGCTGTTAGATATCCATATCTTTGACACTTAGCTTGCTTTTATCACCTGCACTTTGGGGCCCCTGTCGAACGGGTTCTACTTTGTGTATCTACTTAGATTATGGCAAGGTATTAACATATTGATTAGCCTAGGGCCTGACATGATTGACAATTGTGTTATAATAATTTATGTAGCTGTCAATTCAGACAATGCCGCCCCTTAGTCACGATAATTGTTGTTGTTGTTGCATGAACAGCTCAAAGTTGCAGCTGAAAGTTGCCTGGGGCAGAAGCAACTGTAGCAGCCACAAATTATGTAACGCACAATTGCGACTAGTTTTTGTGAGAGAGTCTGCACACGACTTTGACTTTGCACCGTCCGCACTTGCAACACGCGACACCATTTCCCATTTTCATTTTCATTTTCATTTGTGGCATCGGCGCGTCTTTTTTATCGGATCTTTCTCATTGCAGCCGCCATGGGGCACGTTTTTCACGTTCGCTTGTTTCCGTTTCGCTTACGAACTCCGCCATACTCCATTTAAATGAGGCAGCCCCCCTCTCATCACTCTCACCCCTCACTGCCATCACTGCCACTTGCCATAGCAACTGCAACTGTGCTGCTGCCTACGCCAAAGTGTTGGACAGTTTTAGCCTCTGAGTGGGCCATAAATTTGGTGATTTTCCATTTGTTTGTTTGTCTGCTGTCAAATGCCATACCGCATTGCATAATAGGCTCAAATACGACTCGCCTAATGGCCGATAGTTTTTATTAAAGGCTAAAGACCTCCAGGGAACCCTAAACATTTATTTGTTATTTGTTTATCTGTTTGCCAATTTGAAATGCTAAAGTTGGCCAATTATCGGCTAATGGTTTGTTGTGAGTTAAGAAGAGGAGTGGTACTTAACGGAGCTAAATGTGAGCAGTAAGCCAAATGAACTACTGTAATCTTAGATATATATATATATATATATATACATATTGTTTTGATCTTTCTCACAAATGCTGATTAATCTTTGGTTTCTTGCAGGGTCGCGATGCCACGCCCTATCTGGAACGTAATCGTGTGGGCCGCGATGCCATTGATTCCGCTGCCGCCCTGACGGACATGGGCAAGTACCTGTTCCGGGAGCGTCGTCTGCCCGTCTACGATATTGCCGTGGCGATCACCAAGTGAGTAGGGGCTGTGAATGGGCACAGCCTGTTATGGTGTATTCTTGTGTATTCTTGCAGATTCGATCAGCAGCAGAGCAATCATTTGTTTAGCAGCCTCCAACTGAAAGGGCTCCCCCTGTCACTCCCACACTCCACACTCTCCTCTTTATGCTCTAAACTCTATATATCTGTATCCTCTATCTGAAATTCATAACTATAATGTCGTCTACTTATGCGCAGGTATGATATGTGTCGCAGGCGTAAAGGCGGCCGTTGCACCAAAGGCACAGCGGGTAAAAGAATCAACCAAATTCTAAATACAAATATTATGAATTACCAAAGACCACACACATGCCAACCAACCAACCAATAAACACACACACACACACACACACACACACAATTACACGCGTACAAATGTCATATTGGTTTTTAACATCTCAGAGCTGTTAGTTACAAAAGTTTCGACTAGTTTGTTGCTACATTCTCGTAATTTGCACTAGAAAAAACACTTAACCAAGTTACCTAAAAACTGCGTGTGGGTCTTAAAAATACACACATTTACATAAACACACAAGCATACACACTGACACACACACACACACACACACACAGTTACGCACACACATTGACATCTTAGTAAAAGATACAAATTCGAGTTAAATTCGAGGCGTTACTTCATCTAATTTGAGGAGCGGGTTGCTCACAAGCCATCTAAACCGGTTCAGTATTTTACAAAAAACATATCGTTGCCTTTTTGGTTGCTGCATTTGGGTAGCTGATTTTATATATGCATAAGTTAACCATTTTTTCTTGTGTTATGACATTGGTAGTTGTTTTTGGTCTAGATATTGTTCTAATTTTAACGCCTTATTTTTAAACAAGGAAAGCCATTTAACATTAATTTAACACGTTGTTAAAAGTATTTATAGTAGTAGTAGTCATAGTCTAGTTTTAATAGTTCCAAAATCATCATTTATAACTAGTCTTAACTGAGTATTTTTATGGATATACATACATACATATATCTTTATTTTTTGCCATCTTTAATTTTTTATTTTTACACCTATCCTAAATATTTGATACCCTCTGTTATTAGGCAACTCTTTTTCGTTGTCCTCTTTCGACCCGACCAAATATCGAATTGGCCCATAAACTTTTTGCTGTGCTGCTCCAACCATTTGTTTTTGCTTCTCTATTGTGGGCACGCCCCAACAAAAAAAAAAAAAAAAAAAACTGTCTATCAATTTAATTCATGTACATACTGGTCGTACATATGTAAGAAATCGAATCCGTACTCAAATCTACGCATTTTGAACCATTTTCGCCCGCAGACTTGATATGTGTCGTCGCACCTCCGCATTTGGTGAATGTAATCGCGGTACCGCAGGTAAAAAACTAAAACACTTAACAACAACAACAACAACAACTACAATTTGTTCGCTGACAATGTACAGATAAATGCGAAAATAGAAAAAAAAAAATATATAAAAATAAATAACATTAAAGGCGGCAACCGCCGCAACAAACTTAAAGCGTCGCTCCATCATCTAAAATCAAGCCAATTTAATTGAATTTCATGCACGTTTCTTTGTCTCCTTTTTTCTCTCTACTTACTCTATTCAATGTGTGTCTTTTTTTGCCGTGAACTTAATTTATGTGTTTTGTGTCGCACGCATTATGTACAGATAATAAAAAAATGGACTGAAATGGAACAACTCCATCAGGAGCAAAAGGAATCTGTTGACGTGTGCCTCACAAACTCTACTCTGCAATGCTGCTCAAACTGTGCAATGCTCTTTTACTCTATTTCTTGTACATACATATAAATATATGTATATATATGTATATATATATACATATTTGTATGTTTTCTGCGTATTTCTCGCTCATCTTTTGCTTATGATGATTTTCTTTCTGTTCTTTTGTGATATATATTTGTAATCCTCTTCTGACCACTGTGCTGTATGCATGTCCACAAGGCACAAATCTTTTGATGACTTTTAAATGTGTATATATATTTCTTCATACATTTTCAGATTTTTACAGAGAGTACAGAATAACCTTTCTATACTATCTTTATTAAAAGACAATAACTATTTTAGGCTTAATTAAATCTATTCCTTTAGACATCAAATATTGGCTTAAATATGGTTTCTACACCAAGTTTTGCTTTGGCACTAATTGGATATTGCGAGCTTAAAACAACAATTGTAACTAAGATTTAACTTAAGCATTAACACTTAACTGAACTAACTGGTGGTTTGTTTTGACACACATCTCCATACATATACGATACACACCACAATAATGGCACACACACCGCGAGTATTGACAAATACACACATATGCATATTATAAAGGCAGTTATTATATAAAAAGATAAACGCCGTTTAGGCCATATCGAAATTTGAAAGTAAAGACAAATTGCAAAAATGAAAAATGAAAAAAAAAAAGGCGCGAGTCGGCTTTTATTTTTTGTATTTAATAACTGCGTCGACAGTTAGCGACTACTACTAGTTAAAATTGAAAATTGTCAACTTCCTGCTGGCTGACCAAAGCTAATTGCCTAATTTTCATTTCTGTTTTCGCCAAAACGTATCTGGGCCCACAGGTTTTGCCTATGTTGGTGGCGCCTGCGTGGTTAACAAGCGTCTGGAGAAGGTGAATAGCGTTGCCATTATCGAAGACACCGGCGGCTTCAGTGGCATCATTGTGGCTGCCCACGAAGTGGGACACTTGTAAGTAGTTACCTTTCTTTTTTTTACCATTGTTGAAATGTGTTTTTCTCGAAGTTAACTTTGAATCTCATATTTATTAAGCAAGCAAAAAATAAACTATATGTCTGCGATCTGCGTACAAATTCATTATCAACTCTCAAACGGAACTGTTGATGGCTTTTTTTTTGTTCGTTACTTGGAATGATTTTTTCTACACCACTTCCACTCTATTTAACGCCATGTCCAAAAGGCATATCAAAAAAACACCATTAATTTCCGGTGCTTAGCAAAAACTGGAGTTGAACAAAAAAAAAACTTGTTTGCATTTCCGTTTGACATCATTCGCTGTGCAATTAATCAATTAACATTTTATTGAGATATTCACGCAACTCAATCAAGTCCAACTCACAAGTCTACCCTTTCCGCTCTCTTCCCCCACTCGTGTGCTTGCAGATTGGGAGCCGTGCACGACGGCTCGCCACCGCCCAGCTATCTGGGTGGACCAGGAGCTCAACGCTGCCGCTGGGAGGATGGCTACATAATGTCCGACTTGCGTCACACGGAGCGCGGCTTCCGTTGGTCCGCCTGTACCGTGCAGAGCTTCCATCATTTCCTCAAGTGAGTCCAAGCAATGAGTAAAGCCACTGATTACAGCTGAACTAACCTCAACATCTCATTTGAAGTGGAGACACTGCGACCTGCCTGCACAATGCACCACATGAGGATAGCGCCTTGGGCAGATCCCTGCCGGGCACTCTGCTCTCCCTGGATGCGCAGTGCCGGCGAGATCGGGGCACTTATGCCTGCTTCAAGGATGAGCGTGTCTGTGCCCAGCTCTTCTGCTTCGATGCACAGACGGGCTATTGTGTCGCCTACAGGCCGGCAGCTGAGGGATCCGCCTGCGGCAATGGTTATGTAAGTATGGGCAGCTCTTTTTCATTCAAAGAAATGTTGAGAAATCTATCGGAAGTTGCCAGTTTTGTATTAGTCTCGTTGTCTTCAGTTTCAAGAGTTCTCATTTCAATTTTATACCCTCATAAATAATCCTTAGCACTGCCTGGATGGTCGCTGCACCCCACTGCCCTCCAACATAATCCCCGACTATGGAAATAATTACCGTTTAGTATACAAGTAAGTACAACTCTTGCATTTAGCGACTGTATTTGCGTAGTTGGTTGTGTAAGTTTAGAGTTCTAATCTAAGAATCAATGTAATTTTTGAGTACAAAGAAAAACACACAAAAACAATCATATTTTAATATGCAAACCTTTTACACCTTTACAAATATCATCAAACAACAACAACAACCACAAAAACAACAACAACAATAATAAACACAAAACACCACAAATGCCAAAAAACAACAACAACAAAAAACAATAAACACAACACATTAGTAAAATCAGCCAGAATAAGAACGATGCAAACAGCCAATCGACAGAAGACGTTGAAAATAGTAGTGAGGAGAACGAGTCCCAAGAAGATGAGAACCAAACCGATAAGGAAGATCAGGAAGAGGAGAACGATGATAACCAAACAGAAAGCATCAGTAGTACTAGTAGTGAGGAGCAGGATGCTAATCAGCAGGATAATAATATACAGCAAAGCTCTGTCGCGGCTGCTGCTGCTGCCGCTGCCGTTGACACTCCGACAACGACAACAACACCCACGAGAACAACAAGAAAATTGACAACGACAGACAAATCAAAACCTTTCGAGTATTTAGGACGGCTGTTCAACACTGGCAGCAACAATAATTTGGCATTACTCAACACTCAATCGCAGTGGCTACAAAATGGCAATGTTATGGTCAAAACGCACACCAGCAGCAGCGTCAGCAGCCGCAGCAACAGTGGCGCACATTACACAACAACAACAACAACAACTACAACACCACCACCAACAATAACAACACAAACACCAAATATATTTCAACTCTATACACATGAATTACGCAAACAAATTGAATACTATTTTCACTTGATACAAGAACAAACGCCACAACAATCACAATCACTACAACAACATCAACAACAACAACAGCAACAACTTCAGTCCAAAATAGAGTCCAATGCACAATATTCAATTCCCTTGGTACAAAAACAAATTCCAAATTATAGTGCCACCAGCAACAGCAACAACAGCAACCACATTGGCGCTAAAGAACAAAACAGCAACAGCAACAACAACAACAGCGAAGAAGGCAACAAGCGACAACAGCAACAACAACTAGTTGATGAGGAAAACGAGGCCAATGCCGGCATTGAGATCAATGAAGCAATTGAGCGGCAAAAACGTAAGTTTCATTCACAACAACAACAACAACAACCACGACACTTGACAACACTGCAACATCAACAACAACAACAATTGTCAACACCAACAACAACAAGCACAGCATCAGCAACAACAGCAGCCAAACCAGAGCCAACGCCAACAACCACAACAAAATTGAAAACAACATCATCGATATTCGATGCATACTTTAAGAAATTTCAAGCATTGCATTTACCAACACTGGATGGTGCGGTAACAGCCACCACTACATCGGTGTCCACCTCCGTCAGCTCATCAACAACAAAAGCGGGCAGCACACAACAACAACAACAGCAACAGAAGCAACAAGATAAACAACAACATCAACATAAATTCGATGGCAGTCAATTTTTAAAACGTACGCTAAATCGCAGTAGTATTACAGCAAGCAAAAATAGTAGTAATAAAGTTAGTAGCAATAGTCATAACCATAGTCAACAACAACAACAACAGCAGCAGCAGTTGCTACATCATCAACAACAACAACAACAAGAACAGACATCGCCTTCATATGCAACCAATTACATTGGCGACAATACCAACAATTTGCCAACGGTGTTGGACAATGAACCAAGCACAACAACAACAACAACAGCCATACAACAGCTACAACAACAACAACATCAACAGTCAACAAATGGCACCACAACGCCCAGAAAACCCAAAATCAAAACACAAAAACTGATACGCCGCACACGAGTCATGTAAAGGGTAACAGAAGGCTAAAAAAAAAAAAAGTGGCGCAAAAAGAAAAACAACAGAAAAACCACAACAACAAAAAACATTAAAAAACACTGCTACATTTACTATTACTACTATATCTATGTATAATGTGTAAACGGGGACCTGCTTCAGCAACAACTTTCCAACACTGCCAACGAACAAACCAGTCAGAAACTGTAACTGTAACTGTAACTCTCTGCATACCTCTTAAAGTACTCCACACACAAACAAACAAACACACTCACAGATACAGACACAGACTCACACATACAGACAAGTCAGATACACGCACAGAAACCTAACTGTACCCCTGCAACGATCTGATATCTGTTTCGTTTGTTATTTGCTCCCTTCGTGCGGTAAGAACAAGCAATCAACCCGTTATTTTCGTAGTCTAAAAGCTTTGCCGTTAAACAAACAAAAAAAAAGGGAATTTATTCTAAAAAAACTCTTAGTGGTATTTGCTGCCTGCTCTATTCTACATACATAGATATAATCGGTATTTGAGGCTTATAGTTTACCAATTCGCACTCGTTATTGGCCATTTAGTTGTAATATCGTTTTAAATACTTTAAGCATTTGCCGCATGACTTGCAAAACTCGACCATTATCGAGCATCTCTAAAAATTAAAACATTTTCAATTATTTGAAAAAAAAAAACATTTAAAAAAGTAGTATGGTCTACATTTGTAGTAGTCCACAAAAGTAGTGCTTGAAAACGTAGTTATGAACTTAGCATGAACAATTTTACAGTAATATTTTATATACAAATCTATTTACATTATTCCTATTAAAAATGGTCACTTAATGCAATTGCGAACAAGTATTTTAAAAATATATATATCTGACTAGATAACTGAAAACTAGCATCATACTCAGATGTCATTCTCAAAACCCGGTCATTTATTGACATTTTCATTGGAATCTTCATACGGCTTACCACAACATATATATCCATATATATTCAAATGCCAGATATCTTTCATATGCGCTATAAAATTTGAAAAACCCATCGCTGCTGATACAACAAATCATTAAATTGCCATCTCGAATTTCCACTTCAACTTTCTAAAGCTCTCGTCCTGTCTCTCGAAATTGCATTGCATACACACATATATATATATATAATGCGAAAAACCAATGCAGATACAAATTGGTAATTAAAATACGCACACATACATATTTACACACATACGTATACATTTCGTCACAAACACACACACACGCACACACATCTATATACATACATGTATACACATCAAAGAAAGCCGGCAAAACATATAAAAACGTAGAAATTAAGGTGTATTTGATCCAAAATCCTTTGGAAATGGATTGCAAAATGGCATGGCGTAAAAATCAACTAAAATCCTATAAAAACCAATCGCATATTGCATACTAAAAATAAAATCAACTATAGCAACAATATTTACATATATCTAGCGATATCAAGAAAACGCAACAAAAATAAAAATACAAAATTTGGCTATTGGATACGCATGGAATGTGGAACACAAATTAGCGATTTAGTTGAGAAATGGTGGCACATAAACATAAACACACCAAAAATGAAGGGCGTCTGGCGGCGTCTGCAAACGATTACTTTTTTTAAGACCATAAAACCAAAAACTGCAAACATTTCTCATCCTCTGCACGTCTAACATTTTATTGCATAACAAAGCATTTTTATTAATCTGTTGTCTTTTATTTTGTTGTTCATTTAGTGGTTAACTGGAAGCTGTTTCCGTTTTAGTGCACTGCGACCTTGAAGAGAGAAACGTTTGGAATTGGCACACTTGGTCGGTTTGGTTATGCCATTGAAATTTGAACAAATACAAATTAATTTGCGGTTGAGCAAATTGTGTTTTTAGATAGAATTTTTATTTTTATTAATATTATATAAATACTATTGATTTGTTTTTAGTTTTTAGTAACAACTAATTTAAAAATATTGTATTTTATTTTCTGTTAAAAAAAAAAATCAAACAAACAAAAAACAAATGAAAAAACACGCACCCAACTAAGTGAACATTTTTGAATACATATGAATAGAATACATATATTATGTAATGTAAAATGTATAATTAAAGACAATATCAGATTTTGTATATAATATATGATTCTGTAAAAAGTTGATACGCATTCACATTGGTATTTAAAACAAGCATAAACAATTTGATAAATTATTCCTAAAGGATTTCCAATTTTCCATTGTGATAAAAGATAATTTGTATACTTAACTAACAATATTTATCTTTTTTTTTTAGTAAATTTGCTTGAATAACTGTGAAAATTTTCATTTAACTAACTAGCCGCATTTTGCCTACAAGAAAAACTTGCAATTCAAATTCCATTGTTGTCGTATTCAAAATGTAGAAAAGTTGTGCATTGTTAATGCGATCAAAAAAAATTTAAAAATTGCATTATCCTTTCATTGTAAGATTAAAATAGCTTAATAATAATGTGTAAGCTTTAGATCTAGACAACTGGAAATCATATAAATTGAAACTGTACATTTATCACACATACACACACATACACACGCAAGCAAACAAATCATAATTTAAGAATATTCATTAAATAAAAACATATATACATTTACATAAATAAAACAGCTGTTTATCTCTGAAAACCCGGTTGGCTGATTAATTATCAACTGATTCTGGGTAATCCAAACTATAACTTCCCCTGCGGATCGAAATTTTACAAAACTCAACAGATTTTCGAAAGCAATGCTTTTTTTTATCTTGATCATGTTTTGACCTCAAGATTAATCCTGCATTTAATGTTGAAAACGCGATTCTGTTTCGAAATTCATGTTAAAACTGCATCCTCAAAATATGGTAGCAGTTAGCCTTAACTTTTTCAACCGATTTTTAAAAGCAATCATTTTTTGATTTTGCCTTTAAATTGTTAGTGCACTTAACACCGGTAAAGCGATTGCAAGTCAATATTTCTTGGATTTGCCTGGAAAACACTTAATAAAAAATTATTCGGCGATTCTATAATATATCAAACAAGAACAAACCAAACATATTTGAGCCGATCAAGCATATATTATATTGGGGAATACGATAAAATGAGGGCACTGAATGCCTTCATGCGTAGGCCAGTACGAATTTTAAACAGGCTATCTTATCGCAAGATTACAAATACTAATCATGCGAATACCAGTAAAAGTTACGCAGAGAATTAGATTTGTTGTGGCTCGACTTCATTATTATTAAATCATTGTCAACAATAAACCCTAAACCTTTTACAATTTATTTGAGCCACACAAGACAATGGTGGAAAAACTTATAATTAATTGCAAAAAAATCTCTCGGCAAGCCTTCCAGGCGCAGATTAATTAATTGCTAATTATATTTGGTTCAATTGCCCTTCGTCGGGACTGGCAGGTTATAAACGAGCATGTTCTTAACCAATGAAGCCACTGAAAGGACGCAAACAAGGCCAGCCGGCATCAGTTTTCCCGATTGACTCCAGCGATAACCCATTAATCCGGCCAGAACGAGCGATGTGCCCAATTCGAGCAGTGGACGTGGTGGATCCTGAGAGTTTAAGTTGGCGCCATAGCCAAGCAATGCGCCGAAGGCAATGCCAGCCCCAAGAGAAGGAACTGAACCTGTTTGCAGCAAAATGAGTTTTGAGTGAAAAGTTTGTGTTACCAATTCATTTAATTTTTACTAACCAGCCTTCAAATAGCCTATAATTCCACCAGCGGCAACTGTAGTAGCGTATGCATAACCGAACCAATCAACAGGCATTTTGATTTTGTGTCTACTTTGCAATTTGGCTTACAAAATTGTTGAAGTGTTAATATTTATTTATTTTCTGCTGACAAAATCAACTTCGTCTGGCAAGAACAAAGCTCAGCGTTAGAAAAACCTGTACCTGTAGCAAAACAGTGGGAACGATATTAGTGAGAACACTAGTCGATAGCACGAATAAGTAAACTGATCTCATAAATATAGTAAATATTCTCTTTCCATTTTATTGATTAAGAGCTGTCCGAAATATTGGAAGTGGACCTTTTATCTATTGAACTAATTGCAGTATATTTCATTAACTTTTGTTTATTTTATTACTTCGCGATATATTGTTATACTCAATATTGTTATCGATATAAATGCAGCCACATTGCTGCAAAGTGTTGGAAAATACATTAAAAAGTGTTGGTAACTAAGCATCTCTGTGTACTCATATTGGGGCGCATAATTTTCACCGAAAAAAAACCACGTAAAACTAAAGCAGATGCAATTATTGTGAGCCAAAACTATTAGCAAACAGCTTACGCTTGTGATAGTTAACAAAGAACACAACGGGAAGCACATTTTCGAAGAGATCTAAATAAAAAACAACTCGCGCGTAGTGAAATTGGTTATTGAATTTTCCAGTTGCACGTCGTCAGTTTGCGTCGGCGTTTATTTTTTGCAATTCGATTAGAATAATTATAGAAAAAAAGAAACAGGCAATAGCAATTGGACTAAAAACGAAAGAATCGCTGCAAATATGAGTGATTTTCAGACGCAGCAGGCGAGTTTGGTTCAATCGCAGGCATTGGCAGCTGCCATTCAACGTGCCAAGCAGGTAAGAAGAAGAAGAAGCAGCAGCAGACCCAAAGGAGCCCCAAAAATTGTCTTTTCTCGTTGTTGTTGTTGTCTTTGTGCAGATTGCCGCAAAAATACAACCAAACCCTCAGCAACAGGCAGGTGGTGACTCCAGCGGTCCATCTGCAGGGGGAGGCGGTGGCGGTGGTAATAATTTTAAGCGCCACAACGATGACGGCGACAGCGGACCCGATTGCAAACGCTCCTTTGGCAGTCCCGACTACGGCCAAAACAACTCGAACATGAGCAGCGGTAGCGGGGGAGGAGGCGGTGGCGGAGGCGGAGGCAGTGGCGCCAATATGACTCAAGCCATCGCACAAGCAGCGGCAGTTGCGGCACGTTTGGCTGCCTGGCCAGCATCCACATGCGAGGAACAGGTGCGCATCCCTGAGAGCATTGTCAGCTCATTTGTGGGACGCAGCGGCAGCGATACACTCAGTCATCTGGAGGCGGAGTCGGGTGCTAAACTGGAGCTGATGCAGGATCAGGAGCGTGTGATAACATTGCGTGGCACCCGCGAGAGCTGCACCAAGGGCCGAGAGATGCTGGAGCAAATGGTTGGCCGGAATGGTGCCAGCGGCAATGGAAATGGCAGCTGCGAAGTGCTGTTAACCATTAATATGCCTCCGCCGGGTCCCGGTGGCTATCCGCCATACCAGGAGATCATGATACCGGGTGCCAAGGTGGGTCTGGTCATTGGCAAGGGTGGCGACACGATCAAGCAGTTGCAGGAGAAGACGGGTGCTCGCATGATCATCATCCAGGATGGACCCAATCAGGAGGTCATAAAACCGTTGCGCATTTCCGGCGTACCACAAAAGGTGGAGCACGCCAAGCAAATGGTTCTGGATCTAATTGCCCAAAAGGACGCACTGGCCCAGCAGCAGCAAGGCGGCGGACGCTCCGGCGGCGGTTCAGGAGGTGGTGGGGGAGGTGGCGGTGGCGGAGGCTCCGAATCGAACTTTAATAACTTTAACAATGGTAACGGCGGCGAAAGCGTCGAGGTCTTCGTACCCAAAATCGCTGTGGGCGTCGTCATTGGCAAAGGTGGCGACATGATACGTAAAATTCAAACCGAATGCGGCTGCAAGCTGCAGTTCATCCAGGGCAAGAACGATGAGATGGGCGATCGTCGCTGCGTAATCCAAGGCACGCGCCAGCAGGTGGAGGATGCCAAGCGCACCATCGACGGCCTCATCGAGAATGTAATGGTAAAAAGCTGCAAAAGTAAATTTTATTTGATAATCCTATTTGTGATAGCTGCTTCCATTTTCTTTTTGGACAAACTGTAAAATTTTAATTAATCTAAACCTGAATTAAGCATCCAAATTATTGGATTTCTTTTTTGAACTTGAGAATCCTAATTTGGATACTGTTAAATTGGAATAGCTTGAAATGAAAGATATTACTTTTGCATAGATGTCCATATTCCATTTGGATTAGATTTCTATTCAGTAACGATATGTTTTGTATTTATGTAATTCGTTTCTATGAAGTGCGTTCAAGTATTAATTGGATTCATTTCTATCCACAGCAACGCAATGGAATGAATCGCAATGGCAACGGTGGCGGCAACGGCGGTGGTAGTCAAGGTGGCGGCGAATCCAACAACTCCAACTATGGCTACGGCTATGGCGTGAATCATGCACAGGGCGGTCGCGAGGAGATCACCTTCCTAGTGCCTGCCTCCAAGTGTGGCGTAAGTGAAAGTAGATTCTCAATTACTTCTTGCAACAAATTCATATTTTACCTTAACTTGTTTAGATTGTCATTGGACGCGGCGGGGAGACGATTAAGCTAATCAACCAGCAGTCGGGAGCGCACACAGAAATGGATCGCAATGCCAGCAATCCGCCAAATGAGAAGCTCTTCAAGTCAAAGGGCTCCACCGATCAGGTGGAAGCGGCACGTCAAATGATTTCCGAAAAGATCAACATGGATCTGACGGTGATCTCAAGAAAGCCCATCAGTGGTGGCGTCGGCGGCGGAGGTGGCGGCGGTGGTGGTGGTGGCGGCAACAATGCCCACCACAATCAGCAGCCGGGCGGCTATGGTGGCAACCAAATGCAGGGAGGCGATCCCAATGCAGCCGCTGCTGCCGCCTATCAGCAACAACAGCAGCAGCCCTGGGGCGCCTATGGACAACAGGGTGGTTGGGATCCAGCCGCAGCCCAGCAACAACAGATGGCCATGGCGGCGGGTCAGGGTCAGGCAGGTGCAGGTGCCGGCGCAAGCAGTCAAGATTACTCAGCTCAATGGATCGAATACTACAAGTGAGTGGGAAACGAAGAAAAAACGAAATTTGCAGTTATATTCTTAAACTGACTCCTTTGTAAATTATAGACAAATTGGTTGCCATCGCGAGGCAGATATGATTGAGCAACAGATGAAGGCAAAGCAGGCGGCTGGCGGTGCAGGACCGAGCCCACAGGCACCACAGCAACAGCAGCAACCACAGCAGCAGCAACAGCAAAGCGGCGCCAACAGTGCCGACTACAGTGCACAATGGGCGGAGTACTATCGCAGTGTGGGCAAAGTCGAGGAAGCTGAAGCCATTGAAAAGACACTTAAGACAAAGGTACAGCTTCAAAATTGAGATCTCTCAATAACTCCAAAACATAAAGGGTTGAAGTAAATGTAATTGTTTAAACGATTGGACAAATTTGAGTTATTAACACACTGTACCCATTAAAGAAGCGTAAATTTAAGTAGTGCGGATGTATGTAACAGGCAGAATGTGAGTTATCGGATCGTCTAATATATATATTTACATATAGTTTAGTAGATATAAGTCTGTCTTGTCTGTTTCTGTGCAAAGTAAAGTAAAGCAATGCATTTGTCGGACTCGACCGCATTAAAAAAGTATTTCTTGTGGGATAAAAGGAAAACAGATCGAAAATTGTGTTTGTGAATCAATTTGTTGTAAATGTATTGAGCACTTCGTTAGGTGTTATTACAAAAATGATGATGTTTGAAAATAGATGAGATGTACAATACTTTTATACCTGATATAACTCTTGTCACATTTGCTAGTCGAGCACTTTTATTTCTGACATCTAATTAATTTATTTGATTGATTTGCATGTGCAGCAAAACGGAGCTGGCGCTGGCGGTGGCAGCAATGTGCCCAATCCGAATCAAGGTGGCCCCAATCCGAACCAGCAGCAGCCCAATGCAGCGGCTGCGGCAGCTGCAGCAGCGGCCGCCGCTGCAGCAGCCGGTGGCTATGCCCAAGGTATGACTCCTAGCCAATATGCACAATATTCACAGTATTATGCTGCAGCGGCTGCTGCGGGTCATCCGCCACAAGGGGCGCCCCAGCCACAAGGCGGCGCAGCTGGCAGTGGTGGTGGTGGACAGGGCGGTGGTCCACCAGCCGGATATCCCGGTGGCTATCCGGGCGGAGGCTACGGCGGCTATCCCAGCGGACCAGCTGGCGGACCGGGTCAACAGCCATCGCAAAAATCACACAAGAACGACAAACATTAAGAGGAACTGTTTGTGATGCGGGTGCCTTGAAAATGGTGAGTACACCACCCGACTCGAATCCTCTCGAGAAACTCTCGATATGCATATATGCAGGGGCAGATTGCGTGTTCGCTCGCTGCTGCCACAATTGATGCCTTGATTACTTTTTACTTTCGCCTTCTTTCCAAATGCCTGTCCTGTTGATCACTTCATTTGATATATGAATATATGTACTTTATGAATTCTTGTATTATTACGATATATTCTTGCCTTGTCTATATATATATAATTAATTGATTACCTGCGAAACTATGTATATGTGTATGAAAATCTAACGATCTCTTGTTTACCATGCGTAAAACTCTTTGCAGTGAAATCATATGATTTGTTCTACTATCCCATGTCTTTTATCCCCCAATAAATTAGCAAATATACACATTGAGAAGCGAGCGCATAAAGATGAGCGAGAAGAGCAATAACAATAACAACGAGCGTCAGCAGAGTCAAGACAACCATCAATCAATCAAACAGTCAATCAATCAATTTTGCACACTTGCTGCTTGATGCATCGCGCTTTGCATAAATGTAAATTTATATATATATATTTATATATACATATATATATATATATATATATACATATATACGTATTTAATTATATGCCAATTACATTGGTTTCTATTTTTAACTTATAATTTCGCTCCTAGATTCTAAGTGATTTTGCCTGAAATATTAATTCTATAACACACAAAGCAAAACAAGAGAAAACAATATCAAATTACTGTTGCTGTCCAGGTTCAGATACACAAATTTCTGGGACAATACACAAATTACTAGTTGTATTTACATATATATATATATATTTATATATATTCACACATTCACACTTAATATATATATATGCATATTTAATTTCATAGAATGCATACAATTTCTTTCGTCGTCAATTTAGGCATCTTCCGACAGCTGCCAACTATAGCAAATTAGAAGCATACTTATGCACAACTTAGAACAATGTCCAAGTTGGAGTGTGTGTATGTCTGTGTGTGTGTGAGTGTATTGAAAGACAACAACAAGCAAACAAACAAAACAAAACAAAAAATATGACCCATACTCTTTTTGATACCACAAAACGTTTCTCTCATATACATTTTAACTTAGCTTAGTTTTAATACATCCCCATATATGCATTATTAAACATTTATAAACTGTACAATGTGAAATACTACGATCAACGTTTCAACTGATCTGGTAAGATTTTTTCAAACTGTAAAACTTCCAATTGTCTTGTGTAACAAAATATGCCTAGAATGATATTTCCATTTTTTGTTTAATCCTTTTCGATGTAACTGGTCGGCTGATCTGAAGAAATGTCGAGGTCACATTTATTGATATTTGGATCTTTAACAATGTGTTTAACATCTTTTGTTTTCATATTTCAGTTAAGGATATATACCATACATATATATATATGTATATATATATTGTTCATTGATTATCCTTAAGACATAATTTTGATTTCAGTTCAGATTGATAAACTACCCCCATACCATTTAACAACAAACATCAATAAGGGCCTCAATGCAGATTGCTGCTTGCTCTCTCTATAAACAACTTGGCAATCCGTTGGCGCATTTTATGTTTTTTCTTTCTTCTTTTTTATTTTGTTTTTTTCCTTTATTCACAAAACTTCTTGTACCTATATTTTGTTGGTAAGATCTTTAACGATAAGTTGTGGTATAACGATATCTATGTATGTGAAAGAGTTCAATTTCATATTGTATTTAAACGATTATATATATATAGAGCATATACTTTCAGAGGCCGATCTTCAAACCAGTTCATAAGAGTAACAAAAATACCGAAATCCCTAATGAAAACAAATTGATAATTACAAATAATGATAATTCTTGATAGTAGTAGAAATGCGTGCAAATTGGTAAGATCTTCTGTTGTTATTGTGTATTCCTTACAAATCTTACAATGCGAACCATAAACATTTTAATGCGTAAACCATATACATATATCTATATATATATATATAAAACGTAGGTCTGCAATTATAACAAAATTATAATTATATATATTTAAATGCAATAAATAGCCTAAGTTTTATGTCTCTTCATAATGATGATGAATATTAATGTTTGCAACAGCTAAAAACAAAAGAACAAAAAAAGAAACAAAAACAAAATAATAATACGATGATGATACACCCATTTCTAATGAATATTTGTATAAGAAAGTGGGCGTGTTGCAAGATTTACTAATCTCTTTCTGCAGCAGCCTTCGATACATTGAATAAACACATAATATGACTATATAATCTATATATATTTATATTTATAAAACCCATTACTAAAATGCAACCAACGTACACCAGCTTGTACGTTGTTTGCAAATTATGCGTTTCTATTTATTATATTTTTTATTTATCAAACTGTTATTTTATTTTCTATGTTTGCCATATATGAAAATCGTTTCTGAGCGTATTTTCAGATGGGCTGAATTTGGATGGGATCTAGGGCCGGGCTTTTGCTTTTCTGTGTGTTCAGTCGATGTCGTTGTCTAATTGTTTGGGTATGTAGCAGGTCTATGAATATTCCTTGAAACATTTTGAACATATACTACTACTTGTCTACATATTTTAAATGCCTTATCTTATGCACATGTGTACTCGTTATATTGCTGATATATACTACTACTACTACCACTATAATTGTACATACATTACATACATACCGATGATATGACTTGATGTATATTTCTCTATATATTCCAATAGCCAACCAACAACGATTTTCCACGCTGTACTTGCTGTACCCTCTCCATAAAAAAAAAACAAACAAAAACCAAAACCAATTGAATATTGATATTTTAACTATATCTATTTATAATCATATATAAAACTGAATCTCCACGATTAATAATTGTATATCAGTATGTTGTTTCAATATATCATTTGTTTGCGATCTATGCGGTTTATATTACCTATAAATTACGAGTATTATATATATATGTATCTCAATATGTGTATGTATGCATTTAAATATTTTATATTATTACATATAGAGTATCGAAAACGGTACAGCTTACTGAAAGGCAACTTTTTTCGAGTCAAGTCATTGCTTGGAACAATCACAAACTAACTTTTGCTATTTCTAATCGATTTCAAATGTTGATGCAGATATTTCTTTGAATTTGGCTTAGCCTAGGCTATGTTTTCTTTGATCGGGAAGTTGTTTATTTCTCTCCATTTAAGCAGGTGGCGCTCAGATGTAATCTTTAATCTGTAATCTGAACTCTGATGGTAAGTATACAACATGACAACGACACAAACATTATTATGTATCTGAATTTTACGTAGAACCCATTGAAAATCCATTTTGAATTTACATTTTGGGTCAATATCAAGCCGTTTATTTCGCAATCAAATGATATTTTTGAAATTGATATATATCTATATATATTTCTTTATATTTGATTTAAATTTGTGCTTTGATCTATTTCCAGGGCCAATTGAGTAATAATCCTTTCAATATTATATTCAATGCATTTAAAACCTAACAAATCATTTCTCACAATTTTTTTTTATAAATTTTGTGCTTTATTTATCAATTATTACCATTTAACATGTCTTGTCCCACAAAAAAAAAAACAATATCAAAAACCAAAAAAAAAGCAAATTGATCTTTTTTAATATCTGTATGTTGCAGCCTTATCCACGTGATCCAATTACCCGTCAAATTGACAGGTCTACCTTAAATCCTTCATATACGCATAAAATACATAAGTATATTACAATTATTTTTAAATATTTCCAAATATTGCATATTTTTTCAATTTCTCAATAAATTTTCTATCTGAAACAAAACTAGAAACGGCTATGTTTTTTTTTTCAAGGAACCACAAATTATTTTGTTGTATTATAGTATAGGCTGATATTTATATAAACCCAACATAAAAGTAATATGTATATATGAAAACCTTTCATCCTTTCATCGCTTTCCATTAAAGAAAAATGCATATTCAATTTTATTTTCTTGCGATATATTATTGATACACATGCTGCATTCGTCTTTATTTCCTTAGCGAAAACATTTAAAGATAAAACAAAATATCGCTTAACATCTAGGCATCCAATTGGGATGTACGCGATTTACGGTTAAGTTAAGTTCTGTTCTACAAAGAGAGCGTTCATTAAATTCTATCCGACATTGTTCTTGTACGATCCTCGTAAACTCATTGTTTTTCACATGTACTTTTTATATATATACTATGTATGCATATTAACGCACATCGAGTTTTATTTCATACTTATTTGGTTGTTTTTTTCTTTTTTCTTTATTTCTTTTTTGAAACTTGTTTTTCTTTTTAACTACAAGAAAACGCACATCAAGATGTTTGTATATATTTCTGTGTGTATTGATGTGTGTGTGTGTGTGTGTATGTGTGATGGTGTTCAAAACATTTACTTGTATTTTTGTTCATTAAATTGTTTGTTTAATTTGTTATTTAAAATTTACATACATCTATTTCTGCATGAATATTCATACTTAATATTTCTTGCACTGTGTTTATTTCATATTGTGTGTGTGTGTGTGACAGTTCTAGGTGTGTGTGTGTATTGCCGCTCTACAAGAGAAACCTGCTTCAGTTTATGTCTTCAATCTAGTATCAAAGCCAATCACTTGAGATTAACGGAAGTTACAAAATTCATTTGAAAATGTGGAAGTACTTAAGTGTTTATCATAACAATTTCTTTGACAGTTCAAAACAGACAAATTCCAAGCCTCCATTTTAAATTATTCAACGCATTAAAAGACAAAAAAAAAAAGAAAACGAAATAGCAAAAGTATCAAAACTTGCAACCAATCATAAAACGTAGTCATTTCGATACTTTGCTTCAAGAATAAAATATAGCATGCAATTCATGAACAATATCATTCCTAGTGCATTCGCTTGACTCGGCGCCCAAGTCCAAAATAGTTAATTAGTTTTTACATAGCCGAAAGTGTGTGCAGTATATCAATATCTTCAATTTCGGATTTTGTTTTTTAAGGTTTCCATGCTTCGTTTTTTTGTACTGTTGCCAGTGTGTTATTTATTCTTTTTTTTTTAAATATTTTTTTTTATTTATCGTCTTTTTCTTAATTTAAAATACATAATTTTGAACGTCAAATCAACCAGCACTACTAAATTTTAATGTACTTATAAATTTTGTGTGTTTCATTCATCTGCTTTTGTTTTTACAAGTTTCTTTTCTATTTCGGGTTTGCTTAAATTACCATATTTCTTTTCTTTTTTTTTTTGTAGAGCCGTTTGAGAGCGCAGGTATATTCATAAAGAAAATGAATAGTAAGTGTTTACAAATTACGTTTAGATATATACATATTCACATGCATATATGGATAATCTTAGTACACAATAGAAAGAAGGACATAATCCGTTTAAGGTAAAGTTTAGTTACTTTCATAGAGTACAAATTATACGCTTATAGGAAAACTAGAGGTTTTTTTTTTTTTCTTTTTTTTTTGTTTTTTGTTGTCGCAGCAGCTCTCAAAAAGTGGCAAAAATTTGTTTTGCTTTAGCGGTCGCTTGTTGTGTTGTTTGTTTTATTTTTCAGTGTTTTGAAACAAGTTCTACTGCTTGCTGGCCCATCCCCAGGTTCCAATGCTTCCCTTTATTGTTTAGTTTTTATGTTGCAATTAACTGGAATCGAAAAAGAGGAAATATGACATATAATAGTCATCCAATGGCACTATCGCATTTTACACCTACCGCTTTAACTGTGGCCTTAATGAAATCCTTCTTCTCTGTTAAATCAAAATCTGGGTACTTAGCATAGACTTGTTTGCACACTGTTTTCATTGTTATCTCTTCGAGATTGGCCTTATCCAATATCTGTTTGACAAAGCCGCGTATTTCCTCGTCCTGAAATGGAATGGAATTGCAAATAATTAAAATAACATTGAATATATGAAGAATAAAAGGATTTCTCTTACCGTTGGGAATGCCAATTTGCCCTTTTTGGTTAATGGCTCGTCCTCATCGGACTCATCTTTGTCATCGACATCTTCCTCCTCAGACGATTCCTTCTTTGTTTTTTTTGGTCGACCAGCGGCTAAAATAAAGAAATTATTCCAATTAAAATAAGCAATATTTAGAGGCGAGAGAATGTCTTAAATACGCACACTTTCCAGCTGGTTTTGACTTGTTGTTAGCTTTGCTATTTTTCGCAGGCGCTGTTGGCTTCTTACTCTTTTTGGGGCGTTCCTCCTGGTAGATAAAAATGATTGAAAATTATTAACATAGGATTAGAAATAGTTCGGGTTGGTTAACTCACCTCGCTTTGATCGCTGCCGAATTCGGACAATTCCTCCTCCTCCTCGTCCTCTGACACTTCCTCATCTTCGCTTTCCGAATCCTTGCGCTTTCGCGCAGAGGCGACTCTTCCACGTCCTCGTCTGCCAGCTGGAGTAGCGGTCGCAGCGGATCGGCCACGTTTGCCAGGAGGGGCGCGCTTGCGCTTCGGCACCTATGTGGGGCAAACGGTGAATAATGTGATAAGCATAAAAAGAAATTAAGACTTACATCGCTATCAGCATCGGATAGTTCTGATTCCTCTTCGTCCTCGGAATCAGAATTTCTTCGACGACTTTTGCGCGCCGGGCGGCCACGACTGCCTCGAGCAAGCTTGCGACCGGCTGCAGCGGCGCCAACAGCACCGCCGCCACCACCTCCACGACCCGCATCCGAATCTGAGTTGCCCGATGGATTGTACTGCACGTTGAGAGAGAGAGAGTTGCTATTGACATGAGCTGAACATTTTCGGGGCTGACTTACATCTGAACCGGACTCGGACTCATCGTTCCGTCTTCGCCTAGCCACTTGCACTTTGTGCTCGCTCTCCTCGGAGCTTGATAAATCTACATATGCAGACATTTCTGCAAAGGGAAAATTGTCCAAGTTGAGATCATTCAATTAATGGGAATTGGCGAGCAAACTTACTCTTGCCTGCTGTTGAACGTTTTGGACGTCCGGTGGAATTGCGAGCTGAGCCTCTGCCACCACTCGCCTTGCTGCTGGTCTTGCGTTTCTTATCATCTTCGCTGGCGATCTCGTCATCGTCGAGCTCCTCATCGTCCACCTCCTCCTCCTCTTCATCGCCCTGCTCAAGGCACAGCGACTCATCGGGTTCCATTAAAAATTTGAGCACACGCGACGCAATCTCATCCTTGCTGCCCTTGCGATCCAGCGTTAGAATTTCACAGATGCTGCGCAGCGATTTGTTGTCCAATTTTTTGATAGACTCATATTTCTTTTTGTAATCCGACGAATCCTTGGCAAACTCAAAGCCCGCAAATGAACGCAGATTCTTTTTCACCACATTATTCTTGCCCTGTGCCCCAAAGCAGAGCTGCAAATATAACAAATATTTAAATATAATTATTGATATTTTCTATAGAGCAGTCTTGAAAATATTAACATACCGCATGAAGCACCTGCAGCCCATCCACACGGGTCTTGTTAATGTTCTCGTTAATGCGATCGATCTCGGCCAGAGCTACAACGTTCTCATCATCCTCGGCCACCTCGTTGTTCTCATCGAGGCCGTCGCCTTCGTCAGCATCGTCTTCATCTTTCTCATTCTCCTCCGACTTGTCCACTTTGCCGTTCTTGGTCTTCGATTCAGTCTTTCTGGCGACTGCTGCCTTCTCTGCTGCTGCAGATCCCGGCTTTGACTTGGCCCCATCTGTTGCATCAATTTTCTTCTTCTCTGGTGCTGTTGCTGTTGGTTTTCTTTCATCCTCCTCGCTGTCATCTTCCTTATCATCATCCGCAAGATCCTCGTCAACATCGTCTTCGTCCTCGTCCTCGTCATCATCTGGATGTTCGTCATCGTCGTCAGTCTTGGCGGCATTCTTTTTGGCGCCATTATTAACTTTCTTTGCTGCTGGCGGTACTGGCGATGATGCCTTTGTGTCCTTCTCCTTTCCATCTGAGGTTAAAGAATTTTATGTTTCATTAATTTATAATTATTCAGAAAGTAAAATTTTAAATGGTTTCAAAATTGGAGATTATATTATTAAATTTATTTAATATTATTGCCTAATTTTGCTACATGTAAAATTTCCAAAAAAAAAAAAAATATCAGAAAAATAAAATATTTGTAGAATTATCTTCATGCTTGGGAAGTCCAATGCTTGGTTTTGGGAGCGCAAGGAACTATGAAAATTGAAGTAGTTTTTATTCTACCTTAGCATTTACTATGCAAAACCATATTGTTCAAGGTTTCGCATGAACAATAGCCAAGGATAACACACATTTTCAGTAAGCATTAATTGAGAAAGAAAAAGCAACACACAATAATCGTCTCATTCTTTCTCGAACAAATCTCACCAAACATCAAAAACTGCAGTGAATTTTGAACCCTCGCACACTAAAAACTGTGACAAACACGAGACGAAGAACAAATCACGCAATGTTCGCGCGGCATTTTAGACAGCGGCGCCAAAGCCAACTCAACAGCAACGACGGCTATCGACGTCCATGTACACATGTATTGAGGGAGCGAATTGAATTCGCCTTGCTTTACTCGAAACGCGCGCAAAATTTATTTTATGATTTTTGTTTTTCTCGCTCTTTCTTCACACACATAAGCTTATAGAGAGATGCCTGCGTGTGCGCAAGCAAGCGTGTGTGTGTTTGTGTAGTTGTGTTGCTTTTATTTACCTGCATCCAATAATGTTGGTGCGGTCGCAGCCGCTGCGTCTCCAACAGCAGCTTTTTTATCAGCGACGTCATCAGTCGCGGGTGTCGCTGCTGCTGCTGCCGCTGCATCGTTGCTCTCCTTTTCCACAATTCCTGCTGCTGTTGCTGCCTGCTCGGCTTCCTCGGCTCCTGCTGGTTCGGATGCATTTTCTAGCAGCTTATTCGACTCGACATTTGCTTTATCAGCGGCATTTTCTTTGGTCGCCGTCACCTTCTCCACTTCTGGCGCTTTGTTGGCATCCTAACGATAATCAAAACAAGAGCAAACAAAAAAACAATTAAATTACACTTGCAAATGATATATATAAATTTTTGGCGGCGTTTTCTTTTCTTTTCACATTCATATGCGCTACCAATACCATTAGAGACGTTGTTCGTTGTGCGGCGATTGCTTTATGCGTTTTAGTTATTTCAAATTTTTTTTCTCGTTTTCTTTCGATTGTTTTAGAGCACACACAAGTTTTCTTTTGAGCTTTGCGTTTGTGTATGCGTGTCTCTATGGGGGCATTGGGCATGCACACGTTGTCTCGCTTGCACGCACCGAAAACTAGACATAGTCAACATATAAATGCGACGACGCCATGTTTATACACATAAACCGAATCGTCGCAGGGGAGAAAGACCGATTTGTCGAGAGCAATATTTGTTGCGCTTTATTTGCACGGTTTGCACATTTGCACCCCATTGTTTTTCTATGCGCGTTTGTCGTACACACTTTTAACTATATTTTGATATAATTTGCTGTAATTTACGTACCATATTTTCAATGGTTTTATCTTTTTTTTCGTCAGCCGACATGCTTATGCTAGTGTGTGGCGTTAGGGATGAGTAAATATATCGATAGAGTTGCATCAGCGTTATCGATAAATGGCGGCAAGCCAAATTGCAAACTTTTATTCCGGTAAACTGCAGTAATCTGCATTTTTATCATGCGACTTAAAATAAAAATACAAAGCGCACAAAGGGCATAACTATGCCACATGTGGCCTAACCCCTTTGTCAACTATCAAGCTATTTTCATTTTGTTATAAAAAACGATAGATCGTCGACAAATGCTTATGCATATATACCATGAATGCACTTCTTTCATGTGAAACTCACAACGAAACGCGTGCACAACATTTGCAACAAAAAGCGCGGGCACAAAATTAATCAAGCAAAAAACACATAAATAAACACTCCGTCAACTATAAACAGGCACTCGATATGGGAATTTTGGGCCTCTCGAAGCTTATAGCCGATTTGGCTCCACTCGCCATTCGTGAGAGCGAAATCAAGAACTTCTTTGGTAAGTCAGCACCACAGAATATATAGTAACTAAATAGGAGTAATTATCAATTATATATGCATCATTTCATAGGTCGGAAGGTGGCCATCGATGCAAGCATGTGTCTGTATCAGTTTCTGATCGCAGTGCGCTCGGAGGGAGCCCAACTGGCGACGGTTAACGGTGATCCCACCTCACATTTGATGGGCATGTTTTATCGAACGATTCGTCTGCTGGACAATGGGATTAAGCCCGTCTACGTTTTCGATGGTGCGCCGCCAGACATGAAATCCGGTGAGCTGGCCAAGCGTGCTGAACGCCGTGATGAAGCCGAAAAGGCATTGAAAGCCGCAACGGAAGCCGGCGATGAGGCAGAGATTGATAAGTTCAATCGTCGCCTGGTGCGCGTGACAAAGGAACACTCACGGGAGGCCAAAGAGCTGCTCAAGCTAATGGGCGTACCCTATGTGGATGCACCCTGTGAGGCAGAGGCCCAGTGCGCTGCTCTGGTCAAGGCGGGCAAGGTGTATGCGACGGCAACGGAGGATATGGATGCATTAACCTTTGGCTCCTGCAAACTGCTCCGATATCTAACCTACAGCGAGGCACGTAAAATGCCCGTTAAGGAGTTCAGTTACGACAAAGTACTGCAGGGCCTGGAGCTGACCAGCACGGAGTTCATCGACTTGTGCATTCTCATGGGCTGTGACTACTGTGAGAGCATCAAGGGTGTCGGCCCAAAGCGCGCCATCGAGCTGATCAAGAGCCATCGGGACATTGAGACGATACTTGAGAACATCGACACCAATAAGTACTCAGTGCCAGAGAATTGGAGCTATAAGCGGGCACGGGAGCTCTTCGTCCAACCAGATGTCACAGATGCCAGCACCATTGATCTCAAGTGGACGGAGCCCGATGAGGATGGTCTCGTGCAGTTCCTCTGCGGCGACCGGCAGTTCAACGAGGAGCGAGTCCGCAATGGCGCCAAGAAGCTGCTGAAGTCGAAGCAGGCACAGACGCAGGTGCGTCTCGATAGCTTCTTCAAGACACTGCCCAGCTCTCCGAACGCAATCGCTGCTGCCAAGCGTAAGGCGGAGGAGTCCAAAAAGAGTGCCAACAATAAGAAGGCCAAAATCGGTGGCGGCAGCGGCGCTGGGCGTGGCAGGCGTCCAAAGTAATTAATCGAAATATAATCTACACGAAAAATTACATGTTTAATTTTAATTAAACTTAATGTCTAAAACTTTAAGCTTACAATAACTTGGTACGATTAAAAAAAACTTGTTTCAACTTAATGCTAATTGGTCTTCTTTGTGTGTGGGCTTGGTCGTAGTTTCTGGCGAGGATGGGCTGCGACTACAGCAAATACTGCTTGGCCAGTGCACGCAGGAAGCGCGACTTTCGCACCATGGCGCTCTCTCGTCTGATCTCCTCATTGTTGTTGGCATTCAGCTCCAAGGTGCCCATCATAGAGATCTGCGGGAAAAGTACATCAATTAGAGAACGATTTAAGTTTGTTTCAAAGCTGCCGTGGCACATACCGCCTCCAGTTTGCGACTATGTTCGCCACGTTTCGCATGCAGATTAACAATAAATTCGAGAAGCGTCGTATCCCAAATGCAGCTGTAATATGCATCCATGGCGTCCGTGAAATTCGATGATTTCTCGCTGAGATTCTTGAAGACAATGCCGTAGTCGATCTCTTCGAGAAATTGACAGAGTATGGTGGCCTGCATGTGACAGCCCAAGTTGGCGGCACACCGTATCATCTTCCTGATCACATAGTCGTCGGCGACATTCCGCTGTAGCGGCATCGTACAATAATCGGTGCCGGTGACCAGAGCATTCACATAGCAACGCATCGCGGACTCATTGTTGCCAATGGCCAGCTCCAGGTCGCCCTTCATCTTCAGCCACGAGATGGTCTGCGGATAGTGGCTCAGTGCCTCGGACAGCAGCCACTGAAGCGTCTCACAAACGCTCCTCAAACTGTAGCTGTTTGGACTGGACAAAAAGAAGTCAAGATTAGGATTGGATGAAGGTTAACAGACGGAGATAAGTTGCGCCTACTTGTTAATGCTGGTGGGCCAGAGCTGCATGTATTCACAGCTCAAATCATGATTAGGATCATCCTTCAAGATATTGTGCATCTTGCCGAGCATGGAAATGGCTAAGCCAAAGACACTCTGATGCCGGACACGCTGCAGGAATGCCTGGAGTGAGCCGCTGGCACCGCTGCCAGCGCCCGTTGAGGATGCCCGCTTGGGCACATTGAGGAACATGCTCAACATCAGCTCCCACGCATCGCGACATACCTTCTTCGGTCCCTTCATCTTCTCCATCTCAATGAAGGTCGCCGCGAAAGCCAACGGCAGCTCCAGCTGCTGCACCCGCTTGTCTAGATACAGCAGAGACGGAAAGTCGGTCAGATTGAGCAGCATGATGGAGCAACTCTCGAGTATCTCCAGTCGCGGTATCATCGATTCACCCGCCTGTAATGCGCCCAAACACTGCTTGCAACGTGTGCCCAGAGACTGCAGATCGAGCGGCTTCTGGTGCCATTCGTCCAGGCTCTGTGTGATCTGTATATGCAGGATTTCCCATGTGATCAGCTTGCAGATGATTTGAACGCTTGCGCCCAGCTCCTGGCGCTGTGTCTCTGACTTGAGCACGCTCAGCATGGATACCGCATCGATGTAGTTGCCACGTGCCGCCAGCTCCCGTGCCTTACCCAACAGCACATAGCTGAAGTCCTGCAGGAAGCTCACCGGCATTGCCATGATCAGCGTCTTTAATGGATGGGGCACATCCCAACTGGGATTGATGGCCCACAGCGGCTTCGCTGGTGCCGTGCTACACAGCTTGACCAGCAGAATCCGCACGCTATTCGCATTCGTACAGGTGATCAACTGACGCTCCAAAGCGGCAACATCCACCCGAGTCACTGCAAGATTAGCAAATAAGTATAATTAATTTCAAATTATTCTTTAAACATATTAAGAATTTTATAAATAAATAAAAACGCACTTTTTGAATGACAAATCCAATCGTTGAGCGTGGCCATTGAATTACTGAGTACGGGCAACGCCGCCTGCACCAGTTGCTCCTCCAAATCGAGCAGTTCCTCCTTACTGAAAATCCCCATGCCACGTGCTGTGTGGAGCAGCTGACGGCTCTGTTCCAGCTCCTGCTGCTGCTGCTGATACAGCAGGCAGTCGATGAGGAAAAGCTTGAGGGCCGTCTGCTCCGACTGGCTGCAGTGCGTTAGAGCCTCCTGCATGGCCTCCACAATGGGCGGCAAGTAGTCCATGTCGCGATATTTCTCAAAGTACTCAACGCTGCCAAAGATGTTGCCCCACTCGAAGATGGTGCGCACCACATTCAATGCGGCCACATGCAGCAGCAATTGACGGGTCTCCTTGAGCAGGCCATTGGAAATGGCGGCCTCAATGTCCAACTCGACGTTCCGCCTGCTCACCAGTGGAATCTCCCGCGCCCGATTGTCCAGTTGCAGTATGGACACAATGTCCGCAAAGTTATTGAGGAGCGACTGATGGAATCGTTCGAGCAGTGTGTGCTGCTGGGCACTGATGCCACACGCCTGCAACAGTCCCTCCAGCTCCGCGGGCTGAATGTGACAGAAGTAGAGCGTTGCTCCCGGCGGCAGCGCTTGAAGATTGCTATTGCAGGCGGCTGCAGATTCGCGCGCCAGCACATACTGCTTGGTATGGAGGTAGTAATTGGCCAGCTCATATTGCAGCTGGGCACGCAGCTCTTGTGGCGTGATGAGGTGCATCATGTCATAGTTCTGGGCGGTCTCTAAATTATCGCACTGCAGTGTCACAAAGCTCTCGTAGTGGAAGACATGGAACAGCTTATTGTTGGCCGTCGAGCAC
The DNA here is from genome assembly GCA_035044105.1 of Drosophila nr. perissopoda 5 BK-2023a. Classification (NCBI taxonomy): domain Eukaryota; kingdom Metazoa; phylum Arthropoda; class Insecta; order Diptera; family Drosophilidae; genus Drosophila; species Drosophila nr. perissopoda 5 BK-2023a. The sequence goes on along the minus strand of JAWNMK010000639.1, from coordinate 1,408,951 downwards.
AACTGCTCCAAGTATTCAATCGAAGGCTGTGTCGGCGTGTCCATAAATAATTGCAGCTGATCCGCGGCTGGAAATCTGAAAGAAAGTTCTATAAGCTAGGAATCCAATTTTGTAATCAAGACTTACATTTGTGGACGAGGGGCCTTTAGTACAACATCTTTGATGAGCTGCAGCCGGAGTATCATCCGATGGTAGACGGTGAGTGCAAAGCGGGCAGCGCGCTCATTTCCACAAGCGGGTGCTAAAAAGGGCAAACGCAAGATTAGGCATCTTGGCTTAACATGAGCAAAGGGCTGACTCACAAATCTTCATGTCGAAATCACTGACAAATGGAATGCTGATGGCGCGACCGTAGCTAATGGTGCACAGATCCCGCAACAGGGCCAGCTGCATCAATACGGGCAGACCATTCTCCAGCACATCCAAATTCCACCGAAGCCAAGTGGCCACTTTTAACTCCAAAATCTTGAGTGCCAGCTGCTTGCGCGTTAATTGCAATTCCGGCTGCCTTTGCTGGATTGTGGGCGGCACATTGAGCACGGCGGAGGCTGCGAGTGTGGCTGGATTGCCGCCCACGCTGACGTTGGACATATTCTGCAGATCGCTGCCCGGTGTGACAACAGTCGATGCTATTGCCGTGTCTGGCGTCATGCTGATGAACTGCATGATTAGCTCCACGGCACTCGGCTCTGCAAGCAGTGGGAGAGAAACAATGAAGCTTCTTTAGCCAAAGTGCCACAAGTGAATATTGAGTGTGGGGGATTCATACCGGGATTCTTGCATTGCAAGTGCTGTGTTATTTTATTTGGGTCGAGCAAAAACTCAAACCACAATACTGTTTCTGCCGCCAGCGGCACTGGCTTCGGCTTCAGCGGATCTTCCATCGAGTGTTGTTAAATTAAGTCCCTGATTGTGGTTCGTTCATCAAACATATGTTTTCGGCATCACAAAAATATTAACATTTCGCTCAACTGTTATTTAACAGTGAGCATCGTCGGAAAGTGTGCCATGCATGGTGAGCATCAACTTTATACGTAAATACATTGTGATTAACAATTTCATTCATTAAACAACTTGTCAATGTCGTTTGTCAGCGACGTTATACTTTAATGATTATGATGTGAAGTGTTTTCAGCGGCCGACTGGTTTAAAAAAGATGCCGCGCATGATGTTTGAGCTAACATTTTACAGCCTAACAGAGACTTAACATAATAATAAGGAACACTGTCTTTACTCAACTTATCGATTAATATTTGGCACATATCAAGGAACGGTATCAAAGAACGATATTCTGATTTTAGCAAAAAGAAAACTAACTGTTTGTTATACCCTGAAACCATTGATTAAATCCTGTAAGATCTCAGATCCTCTGTCTTAATTCTATTGAGTGAAAGTCCGTTCGAAATACACATGAATATCGATAAGCAGGCCGCGTCGGCAAATCCAAAAAGAAGTGTTAGTTAACAGATATTGTTATTTTCAATTAAATATTGTTAAGCACTGCTCGCACTGCGAAACTCAACAGTTGCGTAGCTCCTGAAACAAGTTCTTCCGATTTGTTTTGAATTCATTAATAGTGGTTACTAATTATTATTAGCCCACATATACATTGTACTGATATAATGTTGCAAACTAGTTCATTGTATTTTCACACACTTTTGTGAAGATAATAGACTTTTTGATTATTTATTTAATCTCAGCGAATATCTGAAAATGCATTTGCATGTCTATTTATTAATGTGTTTTTGTCATCGACATATTTTTTAATTTGTCGTCATAAAATTCTAATTTATGTTGCTTATTACGCATAAATCGATAAAAATCATAGATGGAAGAGGAGTACACGATTATTTTAGCGTTGGCTTCATTAAAAATGTAAAATAGTTTGAATGATATTTGGTTGATTTATGTAAATACGTTGAAATTGTTTAGAGGTGCCCATAATTCAGACTCATAGTTTTTTATTTGTGTAACCTGTTCACTGCGAGAAATTAGCTCCAATAAAAAGATATTATGACTTAAATGATTTTGTGACCATATTAAATTGATATGTGAATAGAAATTGGAGTCTCAGTTATTTTTTGATATTTCGTTTAATTCTTTTAAGTATTAAGCAAATTGAATATTTCTCACAGTGTAGATTTGGTAATGCTCCCATATTCCCCGTCGATTTTGGCCCGTTTTACATAAAAACTCCGACCTGCGGCTTTATCTTGAACTTTATGAGCATTTCATGCTATAAGCTCGAAATAAGTATTTAACGTTCAGGTGATTTTATGCAAATTATGTATGTGATTTCGTTGTCTGTGTTGCTGTTGTTGGCCCTGTTGTTGTTGTTCTTTTTTTATGACATTTTTCATGTGCTTACTTATGAACGCGTTTCGGTGGGATCGGTCTTGGCAACGGCCACCAAGCCCACAAAATAGTTTATGCAATTTTTAATGAGCCAAGGATTCGAGCAGTAGTTCACATATATTTGTTGTATATAAGATTTAGTTTATTAATTAGCTCGGATTAACCGCAGTGTTAATCATTCAACCAGCTAAAATATATTTGACGAAATTGTTATGCGCCTTTGACTTGTTAACCCTGGCTATATTTTTTTTTTTCGAAATTCTTTATTTTTGCTAGGTGTAGTTTGTTTATAATATTGCCATAAATTAGAGGCACACAAGACAAACAAATGGAATCAAAAGAATTATCAAGACATTAGAACATAGATATACATATTTAATTTAGAATGTTTCAAATAAAAATTGATGCAAATCTTTTAGTTGTTTGGATTTTAAATTCGTGTTCTTTTTTTTTTTTTGGACCAATAAAAATGTCAAATGTGTTGAGAGTGTTTTTAATTTATATTCATAAAACACAAATATATATATGTTTGCTTAGTATGTTCTCTAAATAATATGGAATGAATATAATAAATTAATTTAAGTATTTTCCAGCCCTATTTTGCAAGAACATTATAATCAGTGATTTTATTTCAAATCTGTATACATTTTAAATGGGATCAAAGTTGTTTGCCAAGAATGCGCACAAGCAGCAGATTTGTTTTTTGTTGATTTTGATTTTTGTCTTAATGAATTCAATAAATTCAAAATCTCCCTCTGCCTTTGCATTAATTAGGCGCCTGCGCCTGTCTCTCAATAACATCATCGAATCGCAGGTTATCAGCACTTGTGGAACGTTCTTTTTTTGATTAGGGCTACTAAACGTTAATTGTGAGCGAATTCATTTATATATACATCGATTTTATACTATATGCATATTTATTTGCCGGACAAAGTGACGGGCTCGATGCCAAACAACTATTTGCATAATATGCTACACTTTGTTCTCAAATTAATGTAAATTTCTTTGTGTCGCTTAGTGACTGTAACTTGAGCGGTAAAAATAAAAAAGAAAATAAATATTTATATATATATATATATGTATATGTATATAAATGAATCTCAAGAGGCGCCTTAACATTTAATGGCTCTTAAACAACAAGACCCTGAAAGATTCCATTGATTGAATCGTAAATTTGGGTGCTTGATTTTTGTTGTATTCCGAGTGGAAGTTTGGGTTTCTTTTGTTTGGATATTTGCATATTATGCAGGCTGATTAGCTCGTGCCATTCAAAAATGTCAAACTATTCAGAATATTTATTACTTTGGCCAAGGCATTCAGAGCGTAATATATGGATAACTGACTGACCCAGTAAAATTTCTTTTGTTTAAATGTATAAAAACGAAAAACAAGAAAAAAAAAGTATCGAAACGGAAATCAAACATTTTTAACATAACACTCACATGACTTTTCATGAAAAACAACGCATGTGAAAAGAGTCTTTATAAATATATATTTTTTTCACATATACATATAAACAAAATAAAAAAAATGTAGTAGAAAATGTCGCTGTATACTTTGTCAGGCCAAACATTGCTGAGCTCTTTCTTATTTTATTTTTTGCTTTTGTATTTTCTGTTAATATTTCAAAATGTCATTAATAACGCCATAAATTAACTAAATTCATTGCTATTGCTAAATCTTTTTACGTACGAAGGAAACAGCCAGAGACAAAAGTAGAGAAGAATTTTAAAAAAGTTTTAAAAATGTTTTTCAAGAATTTCATGTCTGTCGCCTGCTGGCAGGCGGCATGGAAACAACGACACGAAAATCTTTCAACAGCATTTGACAGCGCCACACACACACACACACACCTACGCACAGCTCACAGCTACACCTACACCTACACACACCCAAACAGACAGAGACCCCAGCCCAGAATATCTGAAAATCTGCAGATCCCCCAGCTACTACTCCGCTCGGGGGAGGCATAAAATTGTACAACATCTCTTAATTTCTGACTGAAATGAAAATTGTGCCGAGGTTTTCTGCCGCCGTGTCGCCGTTGATGGGTTCTGAAATGATGCGCGTTCGTTCCGTGAAGCGTATTCTTGAATATTTCCACACTTCCTTGTGAAATTAAAACGACAACTAAATATTGAAGTTTTCTTCTACAAATCGAATTATAAATACTCTTTTAAGCTCTGTATGAACTCGATTCCATGCCGCATTTTCTCAACATCTAAGCTTTATACGCAAACAGCTTGTCCAAGTTAAAATACCCTTTCTGGTTTTGGGAGTACATAGGTAATGAAAATGTCTTTTTCGCCGCCATGGTCTGCGGCCGTGTGAGTTTTTGGACAAAATTCTTTTAAAATGTTCCAACCGAAAATTGTTCGTGGCATTTCTTTTTTTTGTTTCCTAGCTGTCGCCACACTAAAAATTGTTAAGTATACGTATGTTTGTTTGTACATTTATATATAGTACACACATACATAACACATTTAGTGCGCGAAGACGTCGCATTTTGTTCTAATTTCGCCTCCAAAAAACTTTGTCGTTGTGTGCTGCTTGCTTGTTTATTGGTATCATTTTCAGCGTAATACTTGCAATTAAGCGTTTCTATTTTGGAAACCACCTCGACAATCTGTCCGGACTGTTTGACAAAGTTATGCGGAATTTACGGTTCGTGATGTGTCTGGGAGACGTGGATCATTTGGACCTGGAACAGCTGTCAACGTGCTAAACGATCCTACATCAAAATCGAAACAAATACTGAACAGAGTAAAAGTCGTGTTTATGCGTTCAGAGGGACATCTATTGTAATCTTAGATGTATAAGAGGAAATGTGGAATATATATATGTATATATCTATTTCAATGGTCGGATCATCATTTGCACGGTCTTATACGCATAATTGACTCCCTGCCAGGTTGCCCAGCTGGCGCCACGGCCCTTAAGAGCTTGTCCATACTCGCCACCCAAGTAATGTCCATTCAGATTACTGGAAGCAAATAAATAAGTATTTAGACATTAGATAAGAAGTTTGGTTTGATAATATTATCCTATAAGTATGAATGCCAAATTTTAGAAAAGCCTACACTGAGTCTTTTAAGGACTATTAAATCTACCTCTGAGTAAAAACTCTAGATTGTTGCTTACCTGTACATGCAACTGTCGTACCACCAGGCACCAGAGAACTCTGCGGCACAGTTGTTAGAGCTATTGTCGTTGTCCCTGTCGTAGGTGCTGAACTTCATATACTGATGATATCTGAGCGCATCGCCAGCATTACCGGAATACCAGCCAAGGGTATTTAGGCCATAGAGATTGGCCTCGTTGCCAATGGCAAATGTATCGTATTTGGCAAAACGACTTTGACCATAGAAATCCTCGAGATAAACATACAATTCATTGGCCGTTGCTGTAGTCAGGTTATGCAACTTATTCAGGCCAATGAAGAAACTTCCGTCCAGATCTCCAAAGCCTTGCTGGTAGGTGGACCAGTTGCGGAAGAAGTTAACGTTGGCATCGACACGTCGCTGGATTACCAACCAGCCGGTGCCATTCAGTTTGGCATCGCAATAAACGTTGAAGGGCTCACCGCCCTTTACTTGTATCTTATAGATGCCATTTTTCTTGGCCTTGGCATCCTTGCAATCGGTCGGATAGCTCTTGAAGGGTTCAATCTCCGCGAACGAGTGGACAGCAGCCACAAACAGGCACAGCACGGACAGGATATGGAATACGGCTCTCATGTTAACAACAATTCAACAGCGCTGACTATGCCAGTTTGTACACAACTTGACCATTATATACGGAAATTAAGCGAAATTAGTCATTCTTTAGTGTTTGATTAGATTGCAATTGAATTCGGACAGAATTATACTGGCACTTAAACTTACTTATCTAGGTGATACTTGATTTAAGCAGAAGTTAAGAAACATCTATTTAGATAATAACGGTGAAGAACGGTAGATAATATTATTAAATATTAATTAAAACCCATTTCAGTAAAGTATTTAATATTTGTTATACTCTGAACCCATCGAAAGAGAGTATAATGGTTTTGTGCAACTATATGTAACAGGTAGTGTGAGTCGACTTCGAGATCTATTCTTGATCAGAATAAACAGCCGAGTCGATCTTGCCATGACCGCCTGCCCATCCGTTTGTATTTTTGGAATATAGGTTCTTGTATACCCCGCACAGATAAAGTTTAGTTGATTTTATCGTACGACAGTCACCAGTTTTCTCACGGCTATCCTGTCATCAAAATCAAATGATGGAGAGTAAAATAGGTGGAAGGAGAAGATAGGAGATATGAGAAGCACATCTATTGTAATCTTAGAAGCAAGAATGGAAATATAGAATACATATATATCCATTTCAATGGTCGATGGAATACTGCTTTCATGTTAACAACCGCGCACAACAGCGTTCACTATTCCTACTTTTATACAGCTCGACCATTATAATGGAAACTTTTGTGAAATGAGTTATATTTTGGTGATTGATTTGATAACAATTGACAGTTACTTACCTGAACACACTAATCTAGTCGATAATTGATGACACATCTACTGAGTGTAATGTGTTTCTTAGTTCTTAAAGAACTATCAATACATTTGATAAGATTGCAGCAAAGCCATATATAATTATGATATGGTAGAAGAGGACGCTATAATAATATTAATAACTATTTTTTGAGCCATTTTATTAGAGTATACTTTTGGGTGTGTTAATATTTCTTGTTCTTGGTTAGGTTAATATTAATAGGTATAAAACGATTTGGCCTAAATAGTATAAGTAAAAAGTAGAACTGTTTGCACTATAGATTTACCAGCAATCAAAGATTCAGTCCATCACACTTTTGGGAACTCGAATATAATAATCTTTTGTGTGTTTCCCTTTATTTTGGGTATATTTGTCTTTGTCAGTCACCAGTCACCCATCACCAGTCAGTTTTCAGTAGAAGCAAACCGTAATATTTGTCTCTCACGGCTTTGTAGACTCATTTAAACTAGTTTCGATAGATCTTAAACAGGTAAGTGATTTAATTGTTTGCCGATTCACCTTTTGTACACATTGAATAGATCGTGCATCTCATCGTATCCCACATGCCGTTCACTTAACCACGTTTTACCGTTTATGTCGCCCATCAATAGTCGAAAATATACCAACCAAACCAAACAAAATCCGACGATCGAGACGATCGAGACGATCGCCTGCCTCTTTGATGGTCCCCCAGCAATGACACACATTTGTCAAAACGAGCGCACTTCAAAAGGCCGTCAAAGCCAGACAATAATTGTGGCCAAGTGCAGAAGCGTAAAAGCAAAAACCAAAAACCAAAGCCAAAGCCAAAATCAAATGCAAACGGCAAAACGCAAAGGCAAAGACGAATTGTCGATTGAAACGGGAAGTTGGCCATACAGAGAAGTTGCCGTTGGCTCAAAGCAAAAAGCGCAACAAGTGAAAGACAAATGTGCGGGCCATCAATTGTCAAAGTCAAAATGCCAACAAGGCTGACGGATTTCCACTCATAGTGTGAAATAATTTCACAGATTTTTATTTTGTTGTATTTTCTTTTTATACCTTTTGCACCAGGCGAGCACAATGGGTATATTTAATTGAATAGTTATTTTAGTGTTTTTGGGTGTGTTTCTTTTATTTTTTTTTTGTTAATCTTAAAGATAAATATCTTGAAATTTACTTTATTCCATTCCTTGTTATAACAAATTATTCTTATTGCCCTTTTGTTTAACTTAAACGTCTCGCGCAAACAACGCAATTTTAGAATACATTGTAAATAAAACGTATATCAAACTGATCTGGCTGTTGTGTCAACATGCTGTAGAACAAATAGTCGATCAACTCCCTTGAAATTCAACTGATCTGAAGTCAGGGTCCAGTAAAAACAGCTGAACATTTAGTGCTGCGAACATAAAAAGAAACAAAAAACCTTTCATTTGCTTTTGTTTATTGAAACAGTTGGCATCTGGTCGAATTGCTCCAACGGTTTTTTATGACTACCTTACCCGGCAGTTAAGAATTTATTTATAAGATGAATGTACTTAATACGTTTAGCAAGAACTCGTATTACACGTTTTGCATATTAATTTCATTACGATTAATTTCAATTCGATTAAAATAATATAAAATTCCATTTCAAAAAGATGTCTACATTTTTGGCCTATTAAACTTTCCTTAGTTTTTCAAATAGTATATCAAAATTGGTATAAATTGAAATGACGCATTTCAATAATGTGTTTTGGCTGTGAAGTGAATTGAATTAAATAAGGTTGCACAGCGGTTTCTTCGCTGTTTTATCATTTTTTTATTATTTTGAATTAGTCGAAGCATACGTTCATTGAGCAGCATTTAAGGTCTTTAAACCTTTCAGGGCTTCTTTATTAACAATACCCGTTAAAGCAATCAAATAAACTTCAGGTAGCCACAGGTAGCAGCTGCCTCTCCCTCTCCCCGATTCCCCCGCCTACTTCATGCCACAGCTGCGAGTATGCTTCGAATGGATGTACTTATGTATCTGGCACCTCGGCTTTTCTCATATAACCAGCCGCACTTATTAGTCTGTTAGTTTGTCTGTCTGCACTTAAATAAATCCTTCAGCAGGCTCGTCAAAAACTGTTTACCATGAAGAGCGTAAGTGGATTTGACAACTGTCAACTGTTCCCCGCCACAGTCTCAGCCGTCTTTTTGCCTCTTGCATGCTAATCACGTGTGGAGGAGGGGGCAGGGCGAGAGCACATGTCCATGCCTGGGCATTTTTAGCAGGCACTTGACTAGGGTATCTCTATATGTACATGTGTGCACAAGTTTGTGTGAGTTTCCAGTTTCTCTGGATATATCCCAATCATTGGCGTTGCTGTGCCGCTCATTAAAACCCAATACATACTAAATCTCTTTGTTTGAGGGCTTTGAAATAACTGCCCAGCCTGAACAGGATACGCATTTGATTTATAGCCATGGACTTTTGACTGTACTCAGCTCTGAACAGAGCACTTTAAAAAACATTCGTTAATGGTACCTTCAAGTCACGGAAATTAAAATTTGAAAAGAAAACAAAAGTCCAAAAAAACTAAAGCTGCTGCTCAAATACGTATGGTTTGTGGGATTCTTTATCTAACATTTTTGCCTGACGTTTTTTAGGCGTTTAATGGGCTTTATGGTGGGCCCCTCTCAAAAAATACGTATGCAGGAATTGTGGACAGAACAACAGGTGAACACGATGCGATAGTTGAAAATTTATGAAACTATTTAATTAAGCCTCGACTACTAGAAGGCGGCTAATGAACTGACTCGAAGCGCATTTGCCATAAATTTTAATTATGCCCAGCAAGCGATCTAAAGAAGAACCAGTAGAAACTCGAATCCTCCATCTTCCATTTTCCCATCTCGGCACCGGCATCGGCATCGGCATCGTCATCGGCGTCGGCATCGTTAAGTGTGTCACACAGTCAGCGGCCAAATTATATATTCAGAAATTAACCGAAACGCAGGCGAGGCGAACACAACGCGCTTTGCCTCATTGCTCCCTTGAGTTTCTCCTCTTTTTTTTCGTAAGCTGCGATTAGAGTAGAAACAAAGATAGACACAAAAACATAAATTAAATAACCCAAGATATACACTTGGCACCCTCCCGGCGATGCCATCGATAGTCGCATGTGTATATATATATGTATTGATTTGCTTCGCTGCCGTCGATCGCTGGCAGGATATGGCAATGACCCCAAATCTCGCTCCTAGACGAAGCAACCACCAGCAGGGAAAACACCGCAAACGAGAAACCAAACCAAGCCAGACAGCCTAGCATCCTTGGCACCATCACACACACATACAAATGCATATACATATGTGCCTACATACATATTTCTACTTATGCTTTATGCTCTTCCCTGGGCTTACCCAAGCAGCCACGCTTCATTGGCCAGCCAGCGATATGAATAGGATAAGGATGGGATGCTCGCATAGCATGTTATGTGTTATGTCTTATACGTTGTGTTATGGTATGGATTGGTTTGGTTTGGTTTGGTTAGGTTGGCCCCAGTCAGTTGGTATGGTTATCCACATACATGCATAAGTTGGAGGTGTCAAATAACCAGCTAAGCGCCTGACATACACAGCGCGAAAATCATACTAAATCTACATATGACTTTGAACTTTTCAAATGCGTTAACTTTATTAAAATGCCAACCATTTAAATAGCGTGAATTATTTGTGATTTATGCTTAAAAAGGCAATAAATTTGCATATGCTAATGCTAATAAAATTGCTTAATTGGCTCAGTGAAAGTCCTTCAGTTTTAATTCAATTTCTGTACCATTTACGTAAGTTGTTTAAGATCATGATTTTTACATTTTATTTGAGTACTTTATTATTGATTGTAAATTAAAGATTAAACAATAATAATGCTAATAAAAATATGACCTTAACAACAACGTAAACCATTCGTAAACTACATGGATTTAAAATATTTTGTATGTCTATAAGTATATCTAAATATGTAAGTAACTTTACAACAAAACCCTCTATTAGTAGGAGAACCAGCTTAAAGCAGGTTATAGTGTCTGGCCTATATATATATCAGAATCATCTGTATCAGTTAAAGCTCATTCCAGTTGTGACCTGTGATCACAGGAATATATTTTTAGTTGTTCCTGAGTAGTGCATTTCATGGTCGATTTAAAGTTTATTGACACTGCAGATTTATTCTCATTGGCGTATTATCGTTTTTATTATAAAACGTAAATCAAACAATTTGTACTAAATAAGTCACGTCTGCATATTTGAGTTTCTGGTTCTGGTTCTGGTTCTGGCTTCGGTTTCGGATTCGGCGGCTTGTCCATTGTTTTGCCTTTTTGGCTCTCCCTTTTTTGCCATTTGCCATCTTTTATTTATGAACTTGAAAGACTCGCTGAGCTGCGGTCCACTGGACCAGTGGACCAGCGGATGGGGCCTGCATCCTTTTTTGGTCATGCGGCGCGTTCTTCTCTCGGATATGTTCCTCTTTTTTTTAGAACTGTTTGCTGTTGTTGTTCTCGCTCCGTTATCGGGCGTGTTGTATCGGGCGTGTAGCTTTTAACCAATTGACCGTCACTTGGCGTCCCGACTTTTTAACAGGCCATAAATCTGTTCTGGAACCTGGACCTAGCCCATCATGCGCCCAATTTCTTGCCTGATTTAGTAGCGCTTTTGTGTAGCTGCAACTGCCAAAACTGACAGTTTTGCCGCACTTGAACCATTTGATGTCTCAAGCAATCGGCAAATAAATCACCATCGACTAACTTTGTTGCGGGAGTGATTTAATGTTATATTTTACTTCCGCCTCTGTCCAATTAGAACTAATTTAAGCGCACAATACATTGTTCTTAAGTTATTTTCAATACAAAATTGCAGTCAATGTTCAGCAAATTTTTCACACCTTATGATTGAAACTAGAAGGCTTACTGTGAGGGGTCTCATATGACGGCGTGCATCGACCGTTTAATAATTACCTACTTTTTATCACGCTCAATACACACATAATTATATGCGAAAGTTCTTTCGGGTGCCCAACCACTTGAACCTGTTCCAGCACGAAACTGAAAAATATTTAATGAATAAAATTCCTTGCTCATTCGTCGCGTACATTTTTGATAAGCTTACAATGCCGGTTCCTCCGCCAGTTTCAGTCTTAGTCCCAGTCCCAGTCAGCAGTCTCAGTCCCGGTCACAGTCCCGGTTCCAGTTTAGCCGTCTGGATGCAGCGCCGGCTGCTTTATCGATGTTGCGCTTGGAGGCCTTTGGGCATTTATCACCAACACCCTTCTTGCCCCACTCACTTAACCAGCACTTGCTCCATTGAGTGCTGCTGCTGCTGCATATTACTTGTGCGTGTTTTTAATGGATTTCTGCCTAATGTTCGTTTTTCTTTTTTGGACCGCACAACAACTGTCTTCAATTGATTTTGAGCAACGTGCTTGGCTTGGCTTGCCGACTAATCTGACTTGTTGGCTTTGAGAATGTGCACATGGAGAGTTAACAAGAAATTGGAGCTATGATCGAATGGGCAATTCTGATGATTGCATTTCGAACTGCAGAAACATATTGTGAAACAATTCTCCGGAATATGAATAAATCACTCAATGAAAACACGCATAATGCGATAACGTTAAACCATAAGCCAAATCGGCATCGATATATATTGTGTGTCGAAAAGTTTCTGCGAAATATATGTGGGCAACCGGAAGCCTGTTTAAATTTATAGTTAAATTAGTTCTTGTTTCACATTTAAATTATTGTACAATTAATGAATTTCCACTTGTTGGTTAAGTATCCAAGCCACTTTATCAAAAGCTGAAAACGCGTCGCAACGCATCAAGTCAAAAGCCAACAGGTACTTAATTATAAACTATGATCAGGATGCGCTGGCCACACTACACATCTGCACATGTATATATGTAGATGCAATATAGATAAATGCATACTCATAGCTGCCCGATGCAGAATGAAGATGATTCTTTGGGCCAGTTAAAAAAAATAACAGCGGCAGCTGTCGGCTTGGAAACAGGCACTTGTCACTGCACCTATGCTGGCCCGCGGGCTGCTGCAGGTTCGAGTCCCGTGCCCCGAGTCTCACTTCATGTTTGAGTTCCAGTTTGAGCTTCGGCTTGAAGTCATAGCCCTCCTTCTCGGCTCATTATTAGTGAGTGTGTGCCTGTATTTTGGCGGAGCCATTGAAACCCTTTATTTGTTCGCTGCTTTTAAGCAAATTACAGCTTTTGGCCATCGATGTCGAGCAGGTTAATTTGGGGCCCCCAGCTCATTGCCGGTGCTACCTGTAACGCGCGGGGACTACCCTTTGACGTCGTGGCATGCAACGTGAGCGAACGCCGACGGCATTGCCAATGATATTTGTTTCTGCCTCTCCTGTCATAATTCTGTAAAAACCTGTATACTCATATTTCAGCATACTCATCTTCTTTGTCGATTTGGCCATTTTCTGTTTAGTCTTGAAATTTCATATTTTTATGTTTCAAAATTGTATTTAACATTTATTTATTTATTCAACGGCGATTGCTTTGACACCCTTATTGTGCAATTTATTACACTATTTGAAATCTGAAATTTTAAATTTAAATTACAACCGAGAGCGCATTTAGTTTTGTAATTAATCGCACGCTTTAAGTAAATATATAGATCATTCTGAATGGAATGGAATGAAACTGCAACAAATTTTGCTGTGCGAGGTGCACGAGCACCAACCAGCCAAAGTCCAACAGGTTGGCCAGCCAAAGTCAATTGGCCTGGCCAGGTTGTTATCCCCCCTCATTCACTTAGACCCCCCCCCACACACACACACACAACTTCTCGTGCGATCGGTTGACTCTGACTCTGACTCCGACTGCGTCTCCGCCGACGTACTGTTAAACGCTTCACCTGTTCGCGCAAGGCGTGTGCTTGTCTTGCCATAACTCTGCCACTGCCAGTCATGGAGATTGTGCCTCCCCAGGTGCCCCTTAGATTCCGTCTCTTCTCCATACTTGAGTTGGCTGGCTTTGCTCAGCGCAACTTGCCAACAACTTGACTTTTGCAAGCGAGAGAGGCGTTAGTTATTGAAACAACAACACTGACTCGAGATCTTTCAGCTCTGGGGCCTGGGCTCCGTCCGTCGCATTAGTAAACGCGCGTGCTTCCTTGCCTGGCTGACTGGCTGGCCGGCTGACTAGCTGGCTGGCTGTCTGGCCGTCTGGCTGACTAGCTGTCTGGCTGTCTGACTGGCTGCCGGGTTGAAAACTCGTTTCGATTATGAAAATTCCAAGCATTAATAACTCTGTTGCTCTGTTGCTCCATTGCGCTGCTCAGGATGGCAGCGGCGGCAAACTTGCTACAACATTTTGTGCTATAAATAAAGCAAAACAAAAAGTACATGTACACATATATATATAAAAATATGTATATAATGTAATTCAAAAATCGTATCTTAAAAGCCGAATGCATAAAATGGCCAACAGTAGCCACACAGCAGACAAGATGGCTAAAATAAAACTTTATCTTTGTGTAGTAATTTTTTTTATTTACCCCCTTTTTGTTGTCCATTTGCACTTGTGAGGATTTTATGTCGTTTGTCAGCTACGGGTTACGAAGACTTGCTAATAATTACAACAACAACAACAACTACAGCTAGTATTCATGCAACATGCAAGCACTGTGCAACAAGAGCACTCCGAAGAGACGATTGCAAATGAATGAAAGAAATGGCTTGCAAATAAACATTTAGTTTTAAGAATGAGAAATCGACATTCAACTGAACATAATATGCTGAATTAAATCGAATGATTTAACCTAGGTTATGCATAAATTAATATTTATTTTAAGAATGAAATTGATTTAGCGTTGCTGATGCATAAATTAATATTTAATTTTATAAATGCCAAATGCTTTTCCAACTGTATTCAGTTTATTTCAACTTTTATGGTCAAACATATTTTATTATTTTTTACCTGTTTGTATGGCCAATAAATATAAATATATTTTTAATTTTATTCAAAAACTAATTTGTTAGTTGGCTAGTGTACATTTTAACCTGTTACCACCTGCTAGCCAGCTATTTGCTGTTGACGTTGTTGTTTTCATTGACTCTCCTCAGCCTCTGCTTCTAGCACTTTTGAGTTAAGGTTCATTGCAATTTCTATGCAAATTTATCTAATTTTTTACGTGTTAAATTTATATGCATATGTGTGTGTGTGTGTGTGTGTGTGTGTACAGTGTACACAATGTGATTTAGCGATAGTTAATAGTGTGTATAATACGAGTATATATGTATGTGTGTGCTTCAGCTGCCGGGGTTATGCAGATCGTTTATTAAATTAATTCATACATATTCATAATGATAAAGTGCAGATCTCTTGTCTGGCTAATTGCTGCGCGAAGCTTGTCGATCAGGTGAGTGCTCGTAGCAGTCAGCCTTTGTCAGCTGACTTGTCAGTTCAGCATTGGTTCAGCATCATTTACACTAATTTTCGCAATTAGTTCAACATAACGAAATAAACGCCAAGAAAATGTCAAAACAAAAGAAAACTAAAACGTTAACGCTTTTAATTCGAAGCATGGCCTAGCCTATTAGCCACACCAGCGTGGCCCAGACCAGGTGGTTAACATGGCCTCAATACATAAATATTGAATCATACATTGGTCGTTAATTATAATTCTTACCTATTTATCATATGTTTTATACAGGTGCAATTTGCAAACAACGTCATAAACAACACTTAGTATTTTTCTGCCACTCGTTTACAGTTCATAGTTCGAAAAAAATGCAATTCTGTTCGTGGTGTTGAATTGAAACACATACATTTATATGCATTGTTCCAAGATCTTTAATTTAAATTGAAATTGTTGTTTTAGTATATTCATAAATATTTGGTTCGGAAATAACTTATGATCTTTAAAGCGTTGTAGATTTTTAAAAGCTTTTAAACATTTTAACTTGGAAGCAGGTCTTTTCGGAATTCATATTTAAATTCCAACCAAAAAAATTGGCTTGGACACGGCTCCAAATTGTTCACTTCCATAACTTTATCTCTCTCTCTCAATTTTGTTCGTGATTTGGCAACTAGATTAACGCTGCATTTAAATATCGAAACATGATTTTTGGTTGGAATGTAAATTTGATTATTAATAATTAATTAATTAACTTAGACCGTAAGTCTGTTAGCTTAAAAACTTGTTTTAAACGCTGGAAGATGAAATCTAAAAACCACTTGTTTTATTTAGTCAATGATTAGCTCGATTCTGATACAGATGTGCCATGGCTAAAAACCATTCACTTCAATTAGACAATTAGACAAACCAATTTCCAACAATAACAAACAGGGGAAAACCACAATTTTAACCAAATTATGGAAAACGTGGCCGACAGTCAACTAAGCATGCCGACGTACAGTTAACTCATGGGTAAAACATATTGGAAAAGTGCGCATTCCACAGCTGTGGGCTTGAGTAGACATCGGTAACAATGCTAATTTGATGCACTGGCAACGCGGCGACAACTGATGATCAGCGATGCGAAGCAACTACCGCCAAGTGCCACGGCTAAAGAGGAGGCGTGACCCAAAGAGCACCTCATTTGAAATGTGGATACAACTAGAGTCGGGCCGCAGCTCCATCAAATCCCAAATACAACAAGGGGGCAGCTGGAATGCCTGCCTTCAAATTGGAAGCACAATTATCTGTGGGCAAGAGGAGACGTTAGTTGCGCTAGGCCTCCATCGTTTTGGGAGTAGCCAATTGTCTACCATGGCGCAGCAGTTTTTGTTGATGTTGCTCTTGTTTTGTTGTTGTTGTTGTTGTTAGTAGGTGGCACGAGTCATGCGGCTGCATCCGCTTTGGCACGTTGATAAATGGACGCTTATATGGTTTGGCTTCTGCTGCAACTTGCTTCGTTACTATTTTGACCCATTTTACTGCACCCAAACTATGAGCAGGAAATCACTTTATTGGCTTTGGTTATACACCATGAGTAAGCAATTGTACATCGAGACATAACCACATACATCAAGAGGTATGTAAGTATGTATGCAGTGGTACATTTGCTTCGTTGATCAACCGCTGTACATCTTACACCTCTGATCTCGCTTGTGCCTTAATTTGGCGATCAATTAAGATAAACATTCGTTCAATGTTTCTTTCACTATAACAATTTGTGGAGTTAATTAAGATTCCAGCCAAGTTTAATGTACCTAAATGTTACAAGTATTATCCTACTGATATTACTGCCACTATCCAGCAAATCTAAAGTTTAGTTACTTTCATCGAAAAAGACAACGCTTGGATAAAAATAAATAGAACTTTTATTTATAAGGTTTCTTAGATTAAATCTTAAGTAAAAGATAGTCTTGGTAAACATTGTTTCTTTCTTATTAATGGAATTGGTTTCTGATTGAATAAACATATTTTGAATAGTTAAAAATATTCGTAATGCTTTGCTATTTAAAAAGAATTAACAAAACTTTTCGTTAAACTGAGTATATTTAAAGTGTTTACATTTTTTTTATATTTATTGTATTACTTAATACTATAGTCATTGCTCATCTGCAATATGTTAAAGGGAGGCCGTTAACTTTTGCACCAAGCTGTGAGAACTAAATAATGGGCAGACCTCAAAGTATGATGTTTAGCTGTTAAGTGTGATCAAAAGTAGTTATTTATATATATTCTCTGGCGTCTTCTTTGGCTTTGGCTTGTTGACAGCACACACTTTTTTAACCCACTTTATGGGCATAGGGTATTAATAAAAGAGAAGCAGAAAAATATATAAAATGAGCTGGCAGAAAAGATCATTAATGCACAGTTAAGAGCCTCCGGCTCCAGGGCTCTCGGGTTTCGCATGACTATGTTGTATACATATATATATGTATATATATATATATATATATGTACAAATAGATGTGTGTGACTGTGTGTAATTTGTGCTAAGTAAGTTCGCTATAGTCTTACAGCATATGTATCTTTTACGAGCCCAAGACGATTACTGGGGGCTGGTTAGTTAAGTTCAATTTGAACCTGTTCTTTTGGTTACAGTTGTCGCTGGCTTGGACGATCGTCGCGGTCGCGTTTGCGATCGTCGTGCTCGGTATTATTAACGATCATTATGAAGTTTTAACTTAAGTGGTCAATTAACATTTGCATGACTGAAATCGGAATTGGAAATTAGTGCTTAACTAATTTATGCACACATTAAAAATAAAAGAAAAAGAAACTCCTAAATACTAGCCCAAAGAGAACGGGCTTCTGACCACTGTCTCTGAGTCTACACTCTTCTCTTTTTTTTTTTTTTGGTCTTGAGTCGCTTTTGCTGAGGCATTTACAGGACAAGGTTCACTAAACTCTGAAGACGACAACGCAAGCTGCATTTTAAATTGGAATTATCAGCTGTGTTGGTGGCTTGATGATTATTGCTGTTTTTTCCCAAAATTTTTGCACTCTGGAATTTAGGTGCCATCAGTCGAGCTGAATAGCATTTGTTGGTCACTAATCGATTATGGCCCATTAACAGATCCAACGTCTTCTTTCTCGAACATTTCCTAGAAATATTTTATTCGTCATTATTATTTAGATTAGTTAACGGTCTATAAATATTTTATATTGAAAAGAGTCGAAATAAATCAAACAATAGACTTCGTTTAAAGTTCGTTTGAAGGGTGAAATTTGAGCTTAAGACTGAATAGCTGAGGAATCCAAGGCGCCAGCAGTGCCAATCGAGTCCGAGTCTAATATAACTTTATCAATAACTAAAGTTGCGATTAGATTCTTTCCGTGCAAGGTACTCAAGCAGTTCACTTTGAAGGCCATGATTAGATACACTTTACTACATGATTAGATACCTCTAGCAGTGACCAAATGGCGACCGGCACATTTTGCATTTGCTGGCGTTTCAGTTGATTTTATTTCAAAGCCTCCAATAAGATTTGAGCTTAACTAAACTAGCCACGTATAACTGATACTTGACAAAAAACTAGCGCAAAGATCCAAAATATTTTCACTCAAATCAGCCCAAAATGGGGAAAATTAGAAAGATTACGATTACGTTGGAAAATAGTTTGATTTCAAATTAATAACTGGCATTTTGATGGCATCCTGGTCAAGTGGCCATCAGCGATGATATGAAATTAATTTGGGTTTTTGGGTGACACAAGGTTTATTTGGGTGGAACCTATTGGATCATTGCCGGGCCAGCCAGATGGGCATTATCTTCTGACGCGTGGATATCAAGTGCCTCTCTGGTCACATTTTTGATTAAAAGCCGCGCAATCGATGCAATCGCCAACAACTACAACAACAGAAGTGTTGCCCTCACAATCCCCACTCGAGCACCCAAACAATCCGTACACACATTGTTCGGCTGTGAAGTGTTCTCCCTATCGGCAATGAGTTATGTTTTCTGTTTGGCCGCGTTAAGTTCTCGATTGCCATCGGGCCCCCTTTGCTGTCAGGTTGTGAAATTATTCGCTTGATAGTGACCGTGTTCTATATTGATATTAGTCCTAGACTTTCAGACATACCATGTGTGTGTGAGTGTGCGTGTGTGTGAGTGTGTACCTATTACGTAACTCACACTATATCAAAGGTTGCGTTAAATCTACAAAAAATTGCAATCAAGTTGTGAAATGTTAACTATGAATCACATTAGACCAATAAACATTATTATTATTGTTATAAAATTTATTTTGGATTGAGATAATCATAGCCATTAAGCAGGAAGTCATATTGTATTATGTTTGGTTTGGACTTGGCATATATTGGTTTATTAATAGCTGCATCTTAAATTGGTTTTTCTCTATAGTTTATTGTGTTCATTTGTGGGCTGCCTGCTAGAAAGTTACAATAGATTCGCTTTAGACTTCTTTTTTTTACTGGCGAATAATCTTAGATACGTATAGATAGTTTATAAAAATAATTCGCGAGCTTAGGAATATTTATATAGTTGATTATAATTGCAGTAAGTTCCTACCAATGTGCTTGAATATTTTTAGAAAAATACCAACAGCGTCTTTTGTTTGAATAGTAAATGTCTTTATATATATATATATATATGTCTGGTATGATTTGTTGCAGTGTCTTAGACCCCAACCCCACAATTAGATACGGATCAACATTGCAGCGAGAATTTCAAATGCAGTGCAAAGTTTAATGCATTTTGAGTCAGGGCCGGATTTTAATTGATTTAGTCGCTGCGATGTTCTAGTGGAAGGCTACGACTGGGTTAACGCTTAACATTAACTTCGAAGCAATGTTCTCGAATCGAGAACAGCAATCAGAGTGGAAGGGAAAAGTGTGTGCCTTCTTCATTAGAAACGCTCCTAGGTTCATCAACAGGTGTTGTATTCGTTCCGGTTAAGTTGTCGATATTAACATCGACCTCCAATACACACTTTGAAAATAGCGTATTTTACGGATTTGTTCGTTTTCCTTGATTATATTTACCCCCATCCCCGCTCCAAAACAGTTTTATCTTTATTGACAAAAAATGGGCAGCACTGTTTTCAAATACTGCAAAAGTTGAAAGTGCTGTAAGCGCTTTACAACAAAATGCTAGTGAGTATTGTGTGAGTTGTACCAGTCTCTCTATGTAGATATACACTTTATATATGTATATACATTTCAACAGTTGGTTGTCTGTACACGACTCTTGACAATTGCCTTGGTTGTTTAGCTGTTGATGGCTTTTGTATTTGTTGCTTTTATAGACACTTTGTACCTTGGCGTTAAATGTTTGACGAGCTCCAATCTTATCTTGGGATGAGCTGACCAACTTGTAGATGAGACTACAGCTGAAGCTGTTTGTTAGCTCATCTCTGTATATAGCAAGCTGGTTGATTAGCTAGACACACATAATATGTAAATAGAATGGAAAAGGAATAACAAATTCATTATGATATTTATAATTTTGTTTGTTGCCAATAAATGAGTAGCAGCGGTAATTTATAAAACTACTCGTTTTCTATGCTTTAAGTCATATTATTTTGGGTTTTTGAAAATCTGCACTCGAAAGTGCTTTACAGCCAAAAATATGAAGTCAACTGTTTAAAAAAAAACTACATTTGTAGTTTCCAAAAAAAAGGGAAACACTGAATAATTTTTCGCAAGAAATCATCATGTGTTTGATCTTTGGCTAGAGCGTTGCGAGTTTTTACCTAAGCCTTAAGTCTTAGCATGAAATTGGTTTCTGAAAACTTGGCAATGCGTGGTTCTTTAATATATATTTCTTGTATTTCCAAGTTAATTACCGTAAAAAATAAAATTATGGCGCAAATTCAACTGCTGCTTAAGCGATCATAAATTGGTTTTGGGCCAGGTATCAACGTACAACGGATTCGCCACTGTGAATACTGGCAAAGAAATTAAGAAATCCGCCGGCAGCCCTGCGACAAAACAATAAAATGAAACGGGGCGGAAAAAAAGAAGCCTAACCATAAAATATATATTTTTATGGATATACTCTCAACTTGGTCGCAGTCTCTGCTGCTATTGCTGCTGGCTATCTCTTTTCTTTTCCCCTATCATAGCCATTACCTGCACACACACTCACACACATTCACACACTCATACGCAGCCCCGGCGACATCGAAGATCTCTAAAACTGATGTCATCCAAAAAATACAAAAAAAATAACGTGTCGCTGCTGCAAAAAAATATATGTGAATTTGTATTTTTTTTTCTTTTTTTTTTACCAATTTTCAGCATCATTTTTTGGGTTCAGCATTCGCAGGAGGGGATATCTGCCTGGTGGTCTCCCTTTAGGCAAGTTTTTCCTTACACGCACAATTGAAAAACTTGTTTCGGCGATTTACTTTTACGCTTATGGTTTTTGTTGCAAATTAGTTTGCATATTCTGTGTTGTGTTGTGTTGTGCTTATTATTTTCCTTTTGTTTGTATACGTATTTTTTTTATTTGATTTATGATGGATAAGGACACGGACGACATCTTTACCTGACAGTATTAGAATTATTTAAATCAAGAATCTAATGCTGCCCGGTAAGATGTGAACAGATGTCCTTGCAAAACTTGTGTGCTTGCAAGCAAATTGATTATTTCACATGAATATTTTCTTCTCTCTTTTGATATAAGTATTATTTATCTGGCATATTTGTATGTATATTTTATGTATTTATAGCATTATTATTCACCATTATCTTTGGTTCCAAAGGGCATTTTCAACTATGGAACGGACATCGTGTTCAGATAATAACAATTTTTATATGTAAAGTATTTGTGCCGGAGAAGAAGTCGATTTTCATTAATATATACATAGCTAGAGCAGAGTACAAAATGTTAATTGATTTTTACGGCCTCACACGATCTCTATTGGGAGTTGTTACATATTGGCATTTGAATGTTGAATGTGGAATATAGAATATAGATAGGCAAAGCATTAAGTTGTAGATTTTACGGGTGTGTTTCCGACGCCAACGGCAAGTTTTAACTTTTGTACCCGGACCGCGTGATGTCGAAAGGCGAAAAGAATGAGAGACAAACCAAGGCGAAAAAAAGCAAAAAGCAACGCCTACCAACAACAGCAACGCATTTGTGTGTGTGTGTGTAACGTAACTATTTCAAATGGCAGTGCACAAATCAACATACGTACTACGTAAACGATGGCGCTATTATTTGTTGATGTATTTATAATTAAATCGATGTTGGCGCCAGTTGAGAGCCCCGCACACAAACACACACACAACGTATATAATAAATTAATGTAATGCAGCGACGCTCGATATTTATTTATTTATCTGCTTTTTATTTTTTTTTTTTGTAATGGATAAACTTTAATTGAATCTTTGCCAAGACACTTTATTCGTATTATGCTTTTGTGACACCGGAAATACATATGCATGTACACACACACACACTCATGCATGCATACAACACACTAAACACTATGCAACCGAGAGCAACCGAAGCAGTGCTAACCGTCGCGATCGAGCACCAAATAAGAATTGAGAAACGCGACGACAAAAAAATTGAGAAACAGGCGGGCGGAAATTCAAAAATGTTTTTTCAAAACGAACTAACAGCGAAGTTGTCACATCATGTTAATGTTAACTCACAATGGTACTGTTGAGAGCACAACAATGTTGCAAGCTAACATCGAACACCAAGCGCACAACATCAAACCAATTTGTTAGACACGAGCTTTAGCATATATAACACTTGTGTTATTAAAATAAAAAATGTATTTGATGTACTATGTGCAGTTTTGTTGACGTAGCATGTAGATAAGAATTAAGAAATGAGAAGAATTTTCGTAATCAACTAACTCTCAAAGAGACTGTTAGGTATACGCAATCGTCTGTAAGGCAACATCGAACCTAGCTACGCAACATCAAGCCTGTCTGACGTGTGTGTTTGACAATAACTATGTTAGTGGGCTGGGCGTTAATTTTGATTAATGTTCGCTTACAATATTTGATGTACAAATTTACATACATAGAAATATTTGTATGTCTGTCATTTAAATATCAGTGATGTATTTTACTATTCGTCGATAGTGTCATTGATTTTTCAGCTTGATATTGAGCAGCGTGTATGAAATTGGGTCAGGAAACTCCCACATTTTTTTACTTCTAATATCATGTTAAAATACAGAATGCGGAATATGGTAATAATGTAATTGGCAGTTATGTTAATTGATTTTGGCGCGCTTTTGCTGACCTTGAAAAAAGACTTGAAATATATGAATGGATTAAGATTAAGTGCCCAGATAAATGGATACATGACACTTAGAAAGAAATCGATACATTTTATTGATGCAATAAATATTAATGATTAACAGCATTGAAAACGATTACCTGCCGACTCACTGAATCATCATTTTACAAATATTATATTAATTATAAAATCATGACGTGATATTTATTTCCGTTCGTAAACATTTTCAAAGTTTCCACTTTGTTGTGATTTATTTATTATTTTGCAATAGCCACTAAATTGAGGTTTGCTTAATTATTACTTGATAAATGTGCTTGACTGCATTTAATTCTTTCCCTTGTCTGTCTGTCCAAGCTGGAATAATGGAGCACGTGGAAAGTGTCAAAGCACAGAAATTTATGCCAGATTTTTGTTATTTTATTTGATGTGTATAAATATTTTGCGCAAATTTATTGGGAAAATGTGTGAAACACGCTTGCATCAAGGTGTTAAAACCCTGAACACACACATAACACACACACACGCACACACCTTTTGAATTTATTTTAATTGGACTGCATTTTCTTTGTCAAGTTATAATATTTATATTTTACACTTTTTGTAAGCATTTCACAGATTTATTTTAAGTCTTCAAACACACGCTTTTTTTCATTAGAGTGTTATTTCTAAGATTTTACTATACGTGTGGTGTCTATGGGTTCTCCTCCTCCACTCCACCCGGGTGGCAACACTTAGAGTTAAGGTTTTTTTCTTTTTAAGTTCGGGTGCCTCGAATGGGAATAAATGAGAGACGAGCGTTCGGCAAGCGGGCGAGCGGACGAGCGGAGAAACGTCCAACAGCGCACGCGGCACACGATCAACTGTAACGGTAAAAAGGGAAACAAGTTTGATATAAAGTACAAAAGTAAAATTTGATTTGCAACCGAGTTTGGTCGCATTCGACCCATACGTCGTCTGCTAAGTTAACATTAACATGTTGCATGGTGTGTTAGTTAATGTTAACATGCGTTCGTTCTCTCTTTTGGCTCTCTGTCTCTATTGATAATCTCGTCAGCGAGAGAGAGAGGTTCTATTCTATCCTTCTCCCTCGCTCTCTTTTGCTCTTTACCCGCTGTGCGTTTTATTTGTTGTCGCATTTCTATTAGCTTGACATTTGTTTTCTGTTGATGTTGTTGCCTTGCAACTAGCGCCATCTCGCCTTCTCTCACATGCTACAGCCGGCTTATACCATGCTGTAGCCGTCTTGCTCGCGGCACACATGTTGCGACCGCATGGTTTTTGTTTTACGTTCGATCGCTCATTGTTCGAGCTGCGTTACTTCAAAAAAGCCAGATGCTTTCACGTAGCAACTGCTTACGTTAACATATGCATGCCCAAACATATGTGTGCAATACTTAACGTTAAATACGTTATAAACATTGCAGTAATAAAACCAAAAACTAATTAAAAGAAAATAAGCGAGCATTTTATAATCAAAGAGATTTCTGTTAACCATGTTAGCTTTTGATTTGTTTGTTGTGTATTTTATAATTCGCTGCAACGCACTTTTCTCTTCTTTTCGCCTGTCCATTTTTCGACATGTTCCCTCCAATTAATGAGAGCAGCAAGATTTCTTCGTTTCTTCGCCTCGGCACCCTACACAAAGAAAAAAAAATTGGATTTTGGCCCATGGCATGGATATTCCAACATGTAGCCTCTCAAAAAAATAACCAAAATATGAAATGTAAATTGAAGACGTCTGAATCTCATTTTGAACACTAGCAAATATTTATAACTCGTTTCCACAACGAAGTTGGTAGGGTTTCAGACTGTCATCGTCAGCCGCAACACACAAATTGTTGGGTTTGGGAAGCTTTTTAGTATTTTTTGCTTTTCTTTTTACTGATTTTGCTGGCCGTTGCTGCCGCTGCCTTAAATTTCACGAGCAGATCATTGTCAGGTCCGGTTCTCAATTTTTCTTATAACAGATACTCATACCTACTACCGCCACTACTACTACAGATACAGATGCGTAAGCGGTACGAGTCTCCTGTAGTTTGTTTTTTTTTTTTTTTTTGTAATTTCAATTTTTTGGTTGCCTCATTTTCGGGTTGAAGGACCACCACACGGCCCCTTCCTCAGCTTTGAGTCGGGTTTGCCGCTCGTTCCGAACCTGGAAGAAGATTGTACGCATTCACCCTGCGGCGGCTAATTAAAAAACGCGCCGATGCTTGGGCAGAGGGGCGGCGGGAGTTGGGTGTTGCGAAATGTACATGAAATATCAATGCTGATCCTTACAGCACTCCCGTCTTTCTTTTCTTCATTAGCATTTATGTTTTATTTGGTTTTTTTTTCTCTTTTTGGGTCAGCTTTGCCACATATGATAAATGAAGTGCATATTGCCCTCATATTTATTTTGAGTGGCTTTAAAGAGTTTCGAATTTTGCTTAAGCAGTTTAACAATTTGTATGCATACCTCATGTGATCCACATGATCTGGAATATATTTATCTTATTTGAAAATATTTTATGTGCACAGCTAGTTCTTAAAGACGGAATAATATATTTTATGTTTTTGTGTTTTTCTTTTAACAATTTAATTATACCATATAATTTTTCTACTCTTTAGCATTTACGCATGAAGCTGTTAAAATGGGAAATTATCATGATTTGCTATTTAAAAATACTTTTTTGATCAACTGATTGTACATTATCTTAACTTGATGTTAGACCTATGTTTTTGGCATCTCTTTAGCATCTCTCCCTTGATTATCAAAAGCTCTACGATATGCATCAGCCCCACCAGCTGCACCACCACCAACTGCATCACCAGGAGGTGGTAGAACTCCAGCAGCTCATTTATCATCTCCTGCACCACCTCCTGTACCACCTCCTGTGCTACCTCCTGTACCACCTCCTGTACCACCTCCTGTACCACCTCCTATGCCACCTCCTGTACTACCTCCTGTACCACCTCCTGTACCATCTCCTGTACCACCTCCTTTTTCGTCCCCTGTACCACCTCCTGTACCACCTCCTTTCTCATCTCCTGCACCACCTCCTGTACTACCTCTTGTACCATCTCCAGTACCCCCTCCTGTACCACCTCCTGTACCACCTCCTGTACCACCTCCTTTTTCATCCCCTGCACCACCTCCTGTACCACCTCCTTTCTCATCTCCTGCACCACCTCCTGTACCTCCTCCTGTATCACCTCCTGTACCACCTCCTGTACCACCTCCTGTACCACCTCCTGTACCACCTCCTGTACCACCTCTTGTACCACCTCCTGCACCACCTCCTGTACCACCTCCTTTCTCATCTCTTGTACCACCTCCTGTACCACCTCCTGTACCACCTCCTGTACCACCTCCTGTACCACCTCCTGCACCACCACCTGCACCATCGCATTCCATATATTCTACACATTTCCAGCAGCACTCCGGAAAGGGGGTGATTGTTGATATGCCATCGGTTATACAGTCCTCGAAAGTGGCTGGTTTCTGGCAACTGTTGGTTAACGGTATCTTAATATCATCGCAAAGTGAACTAGAGATACTCCAGTTACAGATTCGAGTCTTACTAGTGTATCAAGGCATCGCCATCTACATTCTGACAAACGAAGACTCCGCACGTTAGCGGATCATCAGCAGTTTCACCCACTTTCATTTCCGCTCCTTGTTTGCTTTTGCAACCATCCGCTAAATAATTGATACGTTAAACAGCAGACTAAGTAATTGCAATACCAAGTGTCGTTACCTCCCTTTTCCAATTTTTCGTAATGAACCAACGCTCGGATGCAGAGCACGAATCCAATCAGGATCCCGATTTTTTGATAAGATTTTGTCATGTTCTATCGAATTGCTCCGACAATGCAACAATTCTAACTGTTTTTCTTAACTGTGGATCGGCCTTATATACACCTTTTTTCAAAGGGAACTCGGAACCCTTCGACACCTGGTTGTGCACCTGTCAAGTCAATTTCTACAAAAAATGTAAGTAAGCTTATCCCAGTGAAATTCACAGAAATATCAAAAGCAAATCGCACACATATTTATCATAAATATTTACCACATAAATAAGGTAAATATTTACGTATATATACTCAGAATATACTTCATTTGAGTCGTATTTTTAGTGGCTTTAAACCATCTAAATGTTTTTATAAAATATATAATTATAACTGATAATGTTGCTGTCTATATGTATGGAGTAGCTGCCGCTGCTGCTGCCGCTGCTGCCTGCCACTTTGTTGACGTTGACGTAGTCGTTGTCGTCGTTGTCTGCGCTCCCCAAGGCTGGTTGAGGATGCCTTCTGCTTGGCCTCGACGGCTGCGCAGGCTGCTTTGTAGGCCGCCTGCTTTGTCTTCTCGTAATCGTCGCGAGAGCTTAGTAATTGCTTTTGGAGCGTTGCCAGGCGATTTCTGGCCGCTTCCAGGAGCTGCACTTTGGCAGTCATTTCCTGTTGGGAGCCCATTGCCACCGTCTGAATGTTGGAGAGATTATCCTTGAAGGTCTTATGGAGCGCTGTCAGCGCCTCAAATTGTTGGGTGGCCGTACGAGCCGCATCCACAGCGGCATTCATATTTATCTCCGTATTCTGCACGGATACGGATTCCTCTTCGACAACCGCATTTGCTTCCAGCACCTCGTGCTCCAATTGCTGGACGACCATCTGTTTGCCGGTGAGAGCCGCCTCGGCTGCTTTTGCCGACTGAAAGGCCTTCTCGGCCAGCTCCAGTTTGATGTGCTGGGCAGCCAATTGGCCAGCCGCATGCTGTGCATCATTGGCCGCCTTTGCATCCTGTGCGGCCTTCACCGCAATGCTGGAGGACTTCTGCTTGGGATCACCGGGCGAAAACACTTTGCTCACATCGCATTTCTTATCAATGCCATCATTAACACACTTGGACTGGTCCGTCGATCCGCCTGGAGGATCAGTAGGAGTTCCATCCAACGAGGACATTTCTTTTCCATCTGCACTGTTGATGGCAGCAAAGTCCGCATACAGATTTGGCGGCCACACCATGCGTTTCCGATTATGCAGCTAAGAGTTGCATAGTTTTGATACCACTCTGTTCTCCAATTGTTAAATGATTCCTAACTCACCTTGACGAGTCGATAGCCAGCGGCATTCGTATTGGGAGAGAGCAGACAGATCAGGAGCAGTAGGAGCCAAAGGAACGCACTTCGTATTCGCATGGATGTAGATATTAAGCACATTTCATTGTCAGTTGCTTAAAATTCAATACATAACTGAGAGACTCTTCCAAGTTGCCTTGACTTCATTCTAAATCAAGTCAACTGACAACAAATAACAACTAAATAATAACTTTTTCGTATAGTATGTTAAACGAACTGCATCTCATAAAGTTTTTGGATATTTCTTCAATTGTTTAGATGCGGTTTTTGCTTTGGAATTATAAGCTGATATTTATTAGTATTATTCTTTTCCAATCACTTTTTATAAAAGTTTAGAGTGATAAAAGTGAAGGGTGAATAACAATGATATAAAAATCCTCAAAGTCAAAATATATAATTAATAATAATTAATTAATTAATTAATAATAATTAATTTTTATTAAGCATTGAATTTGCGAAGTGTCAAGTTCGATACGTGCCCATCTCCAACTCCCACTTAAACTTGAGTTTGCTATTTTATTTATTTATAGTAGTACATTTTGAATATGTAAACATTATGGGACGAACTCGTACTCGCACATTGATTGCTATAAAAGCCAGTAGAATTGGATATGGCCCAGTTAGAAGCAATGTGGCATTGATTGGGTTAACTGTATCACCATGATAGACACTCGTAAGATATGCATTTTAATTTGTTGTCTGGCGGTTGGCAGCAATGCTTTGGTTCAATGGGTACGCTTCGAGAAAGGAGGTAAGAATCAGCCAAACATTATGTTGTCGTTGCTTAAACAGTTGAATGGGAAATGAGTTTAGAAAACGGCTGCAAGCGACCCCAAGGAGAAATGGCCGTTGGTGAGGAAGTGCAGGATGAGCTTACTTGCGGAATTCTGGTGTGCCAAGACACGCATGGCAATGCCCTCTATCAGTTGTAAGCTATATATATATTCACCATTTGATCAACATCCCCTGACATTCATTTCGCAGTTGCCAAAAGCCAGTGACCTTCGCCAATTGTGAAAATCCGGACACGATAAACACAAAGGCTAAGTTTCCCGATTGTTGCTGGCAGTGTATCGTGCCCAAAAAATGTGAACTTAAACAGAATACATAAAATATATCAAATCAAACGAACAAGCACAGAAACGAAAATATTATTGTCATACTAACTACAATTACAGATACAAATTCGACTTTGTTGGACTTTAATTGCATTTGGATCCGACTCGAATAGGTATTTAACGTCCCTATTATATCCCGATTGTTTCTCTATACACCAGAAATGTATATATATGCAGCTCGGCATTCCATTTGCGTCTCATTTGTGGTCTGCTCGTTGTCTGTCTGTCTGTCTGTCTGTCTGTCCGTCTGTCTATCTGTCTCGACTGCCCGACTGTCCATGTGTGTGTGTTTGTATCTCATAGATACTTGCACAGCGCGCATTCTAAAGTGTCTGCAAGTGATGAGCACGGCATTTAGTTGCAATTTTCAGTTTCATTTGACGACGACGTCGACGCCGCTGACAAAAGATACAAAAAGTTGAAAAAAAAGATAGAAATAAAAGACCGCATAGACGAATCAAAATAAAAATGCAAGCGGGCAAAAAACAAAAGCGATATAGACATGAATTGCTATAAAAATGTGAGCTATGCTAGATGCAAATGCTACAGCCTACATAGTATAAAAGAAACAAATAAAATAAGAACTCTATGGCCAGACATAGACCATAGACAAACTGACAAACTGACTCAAAGAAGACCAAGTAGACAAATTAGTCTCAGCAGACACGAGATGCATATATTTAAACATGGGCATTTGGGCAACGGACACGAACTGAACCATTTATAAAATTTTCAATAATGTTTACTAAGAAAGGAACGAAAACCATAAAGTGAATTATGCAATTACGGAATTGTAATTTTAAATGAAACCGTGAATTGTACTTAAGCCAAGCAATCTATAATATATATAATTAAACAACTACGAGCATTTTCAAACATTGTTTTCTTTTGTGGCAGTTAAAATTCAGACAGAACTGAGAAGATGCATGCGTTAGCATCATGGACAATGTGCAACTGAGGTTAAAGGCCAGACGAAACCTGATAAGTCCATCAAATATACGAATAATCGGGGTAATTACAAAACTCTTATGAGTGGCTACTGCATGTCAAACTGTGTCAAACTAAAACTCAACAAAAAATTAAAAAAATACAAAAAATATGTTCAAAAATGAAATGTTGTTATAAACAGGCAGTGCATTAAATTATCAGCATGATAACCCCAAAGTCGCTGTGGTTGTGGCTTCGTATGCCACAGTGGGCTACATTTGGATGGGGCCAACGAAGTAAACTAAAACTCAATTTAAGCTGACGGCTGAAACTGATAATCTGGCGGTGGCAACTTTGCACACAACCACAAAACAAATACGTACACAGATACACACATGTGCATATGCATATGGAATCAAACACAAATATTTATTTTTAATGCCCTATTAAAATAGAATTCTCGAAATGCGATTGCGGCCAACAACGAGACAACAAACAAAAAAGAAAAAACAAATTCAGTTTGCCTTATCACCTATTCATACAAATGCCGAGGTTGATAAGCTCGCAAAGCAGAAGCAGAAGCAGAAGCAGAACAGTTCTGACACTGCATTGCTTAGCCTGCGGGTCAGAGTTCAAATTCGAAATGAACACTTAACGGCACTTAGCAGATAGATTGGCAGACTAGCAATAATCGAAATACTTAAGTCGAAGGCCCTTATCAGCAGGTCAGCCTCGAGCTGACAGCTCATTTTCTATGTGTGTATGGCCATTAAATGCCAGCGAAGCGACTCTCCCTTCTCGGAATGTGAATTTAATCGCATTCAATATAAATTTGAAATCTGAAATTTTAAATGATTTCGTAATGAGCCATCGTTATGAATCTTGTTGTCAACTGATATTCGATGAAATAAACTAAACTCTCACTGGGAATTGTCTTGCCACCGATAATAGCTAAAAGATGATTGTTGTAAGTCAAATATGTGGAAATACGAAATGTATTTTTAGCATGTGTGGCATGTGTCTGCAATAAGTAAACTAATTTTCAAAAGCAGTGAATTTTCGATAAAGGTTTGGCCAGATATTTCGGTCAAAATGCCTGTTAAAATTCTAACAGTTATTTACGGTTATTATTATATTTAATGGCTATTACTATCAGCCACAAAAAAAAAGTTGTTATTAAATGAAAATAGACCTTGAGTGCTTTGGAGCAACAGGTTGTTGGTTGTGGCATTGGCACACCTGGAAATCCAGTTGTGTGGCTTTACAGGGCAACAACAAGGAGCGAGCAGCATTTGACGCCAATGGGGCTATCAATGCAATTGAACTCTGGTAACGGGATAACGGACAACAACCAGGCCGATTAAAGAGAGGCAGAGATAGAGAGAGACAGAGAGAGAGAGAGAGAAAGAAATGTATATTTTGTGTAGAAGTAAAACAACATGGACTAGATGATTTTATGCTAGCAGTGCGGAGAGATCTGTTGGACTCCTTTTAATTGCAAGTAATCTTTATAAATAGCAAAACATGACGAAGACACCCAGGAACGCCAAAAGACCAGCAATGGCATCGAGAGGAGCACCGAGGAGTCCGATTTATGCATGAATGCGGTGGACAAACCGCACGCACTAACGACCAATGCATAAATCAATGAGAGGAGCGGGGCAGGGGCAGGGGCAGGCAATGGACAAAAAGTAAACGTAGAAGCCAATGCGAAAAATGAACTGGCCATAAATGAGTAATTGCTGACATAGCCGTGTTGCCATTGCCGGACCTTGTCTAGCAGCCGGTAAAAGAAGTGGAAGCCAAAGCTGAAGCAGAAGCAGAACAAGATGTTAAAGCAAAAGCTGAAGCTGAAGTTGAAGGAAACGAAAGAGCGAGACAGAGACGGAGAGAGAAAGAGAGAGAGAGAGCGAGAGGGAAGGAGAGAAGTTGGTCTCGAGTCTGGTTCCGTTTTTAGCGGAGACAACAACCCATAAATGTGCGCCTAGACAAACTAGCCAAAAACAAACAGACAAACAAACAAACAAAACACTCAGCAAGGCTAAGCAGCAAACAGCAGAAATACTCAGTGACCATGCCGGGCTTGGCATTCAATTACAATTACCAGCCCCCATGCCGACAATGGACAACCGACATCGACATCGACTTCGACTTGGACTTCTGCAGAAAAATGCTTGCTGGCTTCGTATCTTTGCAGTCTTTCAAGTCGCTTTTCTTGGTCTTTTGGTATTTTGGATACTTGGAGCTGTTGGGCTTGGTCATTTTGGACTTGCAGTCGAGGCTTCCAGGTAACGTCTCTCTAACGGTACGCCATGATACTTGTTCGTATCTCTCTATCTTCATCTGCAACTTCTCCAACTTTTAACTACACTCGAAATAAATATTTATGCATGTAAATGCTATGGAAAAAAATATATCTTAAAAGCAGAGTCATTTGCCCTTAAGCGACAATTCTACAAATATCATAAGTATTTTTACATCTCAGAAAAAATGTATATTTTTAGAACAAATTTCTGGCAAGTTAAATTGGATATGGAAAAGGAAAAGACAATTTTGTAATTTAGAAAAATTTGAAATGCACTTTGTGGAAAATAAGCCAAACTACCTTTCACGACATGCTATTTTGTAGAGAATGTACATAGATTTTGCTGAGTGTACAACTCCATCTCACATCAGTATTTCAGTATTTGTATCTGGTGGTGCGATGCGCACGCCTCATGTTGACAAACTCACTTAACAAATCCACAACTACTTATGTACAACTCAAAGTACAACAAACAGTAATTTTTCTCGCTTCATTGGCATCGTCTGCCTGCCGCCTGCCTGCTGTCCGGCTGTCCGGCTGAGAAGGGGGAGAGGGGCAGAGAAGCCCGTAAAGCGAGCATATGCATATCGGTGGTCTCGGTTTGTTTAGCCAACTTGTCCTAGACCGGGCAGACAGAGAGGCAGAGGCAGAGCCAGAGGCAGGCTGAATGTAAGTAAGAAACGACTTGAAACTTGGCTGCTGACTGCTGACTGCTGCTGCTGCTGCTGCTCGACTGCCAGTTAGGTAAATAAAAAAATTGTATTCCACAAAGGCCGCGGACGGACGGACGAACGGACGGAGGGACAGAGAGACGCACACTTAGCAGCTACTCGGCGCATTGTTTGACCTTTGTTTATCTTGCTCTAGACTCTAGCAGAACTGCACAGATGCAGTTGGAGATGCTGGGCGCGGCTTCCCTATTCATATATAGGCTCCTAATGATACGACAGTATACCAAAATATTATTCGAGTGTACATATAAAAATTGTCATGAAATGAAATGCACATTATAAAAGTCCAACACAACACTCGGCAACATGATTGGGGGCCTTTTGCTCTGAAGCACTGCAGACAACGTTTTTTCCGTTCAAATCCTACTTAATTATGATAGTTTTAATATCTGGCGAGTTGGCAACTAATAATCAAAATTTTTCGCTATAATTTTTCACAGTAAGTACGCAAAAATTAAGTGCATACATTTCAGATGTGGACTAAAATAATGGGAGCTAATTTTATGGATCATAATTTTTTCGAGAAAAGACAAAATTTAAATTTGAATCAGCAAGAAGTATTTGTTTCTGAAAACTTTGCCGTGTTTCTAAACTGTGTTATATTATGTTATTATTTTGGAATTAATATTAAGTGTTACTTATTGCTTAAATTTGCTGTTCTGTGTGTTATTTTCCCGCTGACTGAAAGATGCAAAATTACATGCTATATGCGACACTTATGAGCGACGCGACAATAATATTTCTAAAGCAGAAACTTCACACTTAATGTATTTTGCAACCAAAACAACAACAAAGTAGCAGCCAGAAAAAATTGCAATACAAAAAAAAAAGAAAAAAAGAAATA
This sequence comes from Drosophila nr. perissopoda 5 BK-2023a, assembly GCA_035044105.1. Lineage (NCBI taxonomy): Eukaryota > Metazoa > Arthropoda > Insecta > Diptera > Drosophilidae > Drosophila > Drosophila nr. perissopoda 5 BK-2023a. The sequence continues at coordinate 1,374,359 of JAWNMK010000639.1, read as the reverse complement.
CAAAAAATATACGAAGAGCACAAACAAATGGAGAAACCTCCAAAGTAGTTGCACATGTTGCCTAAGGCGGCCCAAATTACTGCTAGACGAGAGCAGAGGGCCAGAGGAGCAGCAGCAGCAGCAGCAGCAGCAGAAGCTGAAGCAGTAGAGGAGCAGCAGACGGCGACGGTTGCGACTATAGTCAATGCTTTAAGGAATATGGCAGAAAATAATTAAAACATATTTAAAAATAGTTTGCCATATGGATGACGACGACGTCGACGAGGCCCGGCTGGGCAATGGGTGATGTGTGATGGTGACGTGGCTGGTCAGCCCCCAAAGGAACAACAACAAAAGCAAACAATTTCACTGTCTGGCCAAATGTGACGACGACGACGCCAACGCCGACGCCTGTGCATTGACCGTACTACATTTACAGATACAGATACAAAAAATGTAATTGCAGAAAGTTGTCGTCTGCATCAGCTAGTACATACATACATACATACATAGATAGATGCATACATACATATGCATACATGCCTCCAACCATCCATCTATGCAAACAATTCATTTCAGCTTGTCTCCTCATCTCAGCCGTGCTGTCTTCTGCCAAGTTCAAAATTATATGCTTTTGCACTTTAGTTTATTCATGTCGGAAAGGAGCAAAAATACAAAAATCAAATTTAAAGAACGAGTCGCGAAACATTTCGGAAAACTCGTTGGATTTTTTGTTCGTGTTGCCAAAAATACGAAAAAATACAACAAAAAAAAAAAACAACAAAAAAAAAAACGCATGTAGTTTAGAATACTGCGCCAGCTAGGCGCTAAAGTTGTTGTTTTCTTTGTCTTTCTTTATTTTTATTTATTTTTATTGCTTAGTAAAAGTGCCTAAAAAGTATCTGCCAGCCAGTGTGGGCTGTGTGTATCTGTATCTTTTTAGATGCTGTGAATTTATTTTCGTCATTTTTGTTTTATTTAATTTCATTTATGTTTTTTTCTTGTCTTGTGCTCGTGCGAAAAACTTACAAATGAAAATTGTAATATTTTCGACAGCAAACAAATTCGGAATGTCTCTGAAACGTTTGTTCAACCATTTTTTGTCATTCTTTTGTTTTCTGTTGAATCTCAGCAGACGTTGAAAACTGCAACATTGCGAGCGTGTTTTACTTATGTTTTTACTTGCCTATTTCTATATGCATTATTTTAATAAGAGACGCAATCAATCAGTTAAGATAATGTGGATTCAATGACTGCATTATTCATAGACCAACAAACTAATTAACTTTCAGCCCATCCTCTGCTGCTGTTATTTTAAGCATTTTACTGGCGCCCCAAGCACTATCCCCATCACACCCCCTCCTTGCGGCGGCACAATTGTAAGTCGAATACTGTGCAATTGTTATGGCAAATAAATTACTTGTCGCAGAATTACAAATCGATGTGATTAGCAATTAAAATTGCAAAAGCAAACAAAGCAAGGCGAAGCAAAGTAAAGGCTGTAATTTATGTGAACCGCTGTTGGACTCCAACTGGATTTGTTCCTGGGGCAAGAGGCAAATCTCTTAATTACCTGCCGGTTGCAACTTGCTGCTGCTGTTGCTGTTGCTGTTGGCAACAGGTGTGCGCTTATTAACTCATTATAAAAACATTTCAGTGCAGTTCGAATTGCTTTCAGTTTGTCCGAGAAGCATTTCAATTGCTGCGACACTCGCACATTTTCAAATGCGTGCCAATGCCGCCAGTTGGTTCCCCTGCCATTAGGGTGGCTCAAGCGAGCTCTCAAGCAACACTACAGTAGGCGTACCCCAAAGTATTGTGTGTTAGCTGACAGTCGTTTAATCTTCTATATGCAAATAGCTTGACAATATTAAATATTTATCAGTTGAGATGTTTTCCATAGTCAATGGTGCAACTGCACAGCAATTAATTTCAGTTAGTAAATTCCATGTTAACTGCTACTACTCCTGAGGTGCCTTAATATAAATATTTACGGCCTGCTCTTGTGGACTGTGTGTTTGCAAATGCAAATTCAATTTGTTAAATGATTTTTCATTTTCGTTGGCAAATCTTGCAACTTGTTTTGCTTGAGTATGCAATTAACGCCGTCAGTCGCTTATTCGCATTTTCCATCCATCATCATTTTATTTGGTTAATTATAATTTCAGCGTACTCGTATTTACAAGCAGTCTCATACAATGTGTGTGTGTATGTTTCCATAAATCTACGCTCGTGTTAAAGATGCCATTAAGATATGAGTTGAGAATCGGCAAGCACATATGTACATGTTTAAATGTGTCTAGCACTGATGTCAGAAAGGTCAAATAAGTAGAGATTATACTTGCTGCGTGATCCTCTTATAATACTGCATCTGCTACCTCTGGCAGCTTCGACCATTCCTTTATTTCCCGGAAAATTCTCCTCATATGCCAATCAGCATTAAGCAAATTTTTAAAAATGATTATATAAATATTTTGTGTGCACAAAACGAGCCGAAACTTCCGCAATAAATTCAAATGTTATAAAAAAAAAGTGCTTCTTGTGCATGCAGCAAATATAAATCAACATTCCTACGACCGAAATCCTAAATTTTCCCACCACATTCTCAGACAAGCAAAAAAACAAGTACATATAATCAAATATAAGTATCGGGGCACATACAATGATCGTCAAGTGTCATATATATCCGAGTTGTGAAAAAAAGTGCTGGGATCAGCTGGTTCTGCCCAGAATGAGTGAATGAATGAGCGAGTGTCGAATCTGTAGGGAACTCGATCTGACATTTCGAGTTTAATTTCTTCACTTGAAAGTTGGCCATTGTGCGCCAATTGAGTCATCGGGGATACACATATTTAGATATTCAGTGAAATTACCACTACAAGCGCCAGTCTTGAAGCCACAGATCCGACAACACTTTGGCTTCGTGATTATAAATAACAAAAGCTTGGAGGCACGGTTATTGGATATGGAGCGGATCGGCCGCAACTCAAACGGATATATAATATGAGCGCACTGGGACTGCAATCGCGGAATCGCGGTCCCGTCATTCTCTTAATATTTCTCATAATAATAAAACGTTCAAAGATATCTGGTGGCGAACCAGAACTTGAACTTGCCATCCACAAAATGGTTTTATCAGCGGTTTTTATTCAGTTTTAGTTTAGTTAAATATCAAAAGTAAGCAGGAAATTTTTTTTTGGGCCGATCCCTGAGAACTAAAAAATGTGTGCCAAATATAAATTTATAGAAATGCTGTTGTAAAAGTATTATATTTTTATGACAAATTTGATTTCCCTCTAGTAAACTGTCATTCCCTTATTTATGGACAAGTAGTTGATTAGATTCCTTTGTTTAGGGCCATATTAGTTCATAACATGCAATAATTACCTAAGCTGCATGCATTATTGCATTCATTTGGTCATAAACTAATCTGGTCATAAATAAAGGAATATTATCAACTATTTGCTCATCTTTTGTGCTCTATATAAGGGACAACATTCGACCAGTTCTTTAATAAGCTATCAACATTCGGACAATAATGAAAACCCCATTCTGCATTCTTTTGTCAGTGTTGTGGCTGACTTTTTCGCTTGCCGATGTGAGCATTGAACCTTTCAAGAAGTATCCTGAATCATGTTCAGCTGCCAAGGCTAAGAAAAATGGTATCTATAAGATCCAACCCAAAGGTCAACCCGTCATGTCGGTTTACTGCGATGTGTATCTGGCGGGATCCCCTTGGATGGTCATTCATCGACGTGTCGATGTCAACGTCAACTTTTATAGGAATTGGACGTCTTATCAGCAAGGATTCGGTGACTTGGATAAGAGCTACTTTATTGGACTGGATAAGTTGAACGCCCTAACTGCATCTCAACAATACGAGCTTTACATCCATATAGCAGACTTTGAAGGACAAACACGCTTTGCACAATACACCGATTTTGCCATCGGTAACGGTACCAATTTATATAGCATAACCAAATTGGGAGTATATTCAGGCGATGCTGGAGATGGGCTCAGACACCATCTGTATTCGAAGTTCTCCACATTCGATCGGGACAATGATAATAGCGCCATAAACTTGGCTGTCCACTATACAGGAGCCTGGTGGTACAACACAACACATTTCAGGTGGGTTATCACAATCAGAGGCGTATATATAGATTCATCGACATGTATGTGGCATGTCCTATTGTCTTCGAACTATTTTATTCTGTATGACTGCATATAATACTTCATCTTTCCCCATTGAGTTTAGCAAATTTGTGATTTATTGAATTTATATACTTATGCTTTTCATTCGTTATAGTAATCTGAATGGACTTTATTTGGGTGGCGAATATAATGAGGATCAATATGGTCGTGGAATAACCTGGTATTTCACACATGGTGATCTTTATAGCCTTAAAGAAACTCACATGATGATACGACCAAAATAGAAACGATAAGTGCACTTGTAATAATAGTAATAACAACAAGAATAAACATGATAAAATACAAATCAATTGAGTAAACTATTACTAATGAGTATTTCTGATAAGAATAATGTGATAAACACGATCTTGAATAGAGTTCTAATTCCTCACCACCCATCTGATTATAAATTCAGAAGTCTTAGTAGGTCAATAATTTTAGTACCATGTGGAATATTTTCCTTTTTCTATCAGTTTTTTCATTATGACTATTATATATTATTTATACCTGATAATCTAAGGGAATTATTGCCAGGAGCCAATAAATGATGTCAGCTTAATCAAATTGTCGTAAATCTAATCACCATCAATAAAAAACTTTCGAAATATCGACGACAATAAAGGCTAATATTTTGATTGGTTTATAACTCTTGAGTACTTAAGGGGAATCTTTTAGTCGTAGGGATTACCATTGTCCACAATCGAGAGCATGAGAGTATCTTTAAACGTTTGAAGAGTATTCTGCTGCATATTCAAAGCATTTCTCAATATGTCGTCCCCAGCTCATTTCCTCTTGAGTGTTCAAACTGTCAGCTTATGACACGCTGAAAAGTGTAACTCAGAAGTAATACCTCTATGCTGACATCTTGAATAATGTGTCTTTTGTTCTAGAATGTAGATACATTGGTGGTAGGTGGTAGGTGGTAGGTGCTAACGTCGAACAAGCAATGATTGCCACCGAATCCGTACAAGATAACACGTAACGTTGACAGCGGAGGCAAATGTGAGCCACCTACAAAGTGCACACAAATAATAAATACTCGAACAGGCGACAAGCAAACAAACAAACAAATGAACAAATATTTGGCCTAACGGCAAATATTATATATATTAGCAAAGCAAGAAAAAAAAAGAAGAAACCAAACTGGAAGCGATAAAATGGTTTTTCTGATAAGTACATAATGCCAAGAGTAGAAACACACACAAATGCAGAGCGTACATAAATGAATATGAGATTTGTGTGTGTGTTTGTGAGTATTTTTAAATGGGGCAACAGACGCATTGTCTACGGCATTTGGCACAGCTAAAGTATAAAGTACCATATAGAGATATAGAGTTTGGATGTGTGTATGTGTGTATGCATATATGCATATATGCTTCTACTTCGAGACAAGAAGTGGAGAATAAACGCTCAAGTGTCAAAGTGACAGCTTTGAAATTGATTACAGCGACAATTGTGTGTTAGACGCTGAGTAAATAAGTCTGCGATAATTTTAAAGTGACGTATTTGAACGACACTATATAAGCAGTATGCTTATACTTGTACATACCGAAGTGCATGTGTAATAACGAGAAGATGGCCAGACTTGTGGACTTATGTATATATATAGGAGAACCAACTCACACTTCACATCCCCATTTGATTGGCAGCAGACACGTGGTCACTGCGCTTATACGTGACGAGCTCTCCAATATTTATTTATGAATTCTAATAGCTACTTGCATATTACCACATTTATTTTCTCATTTTAAAAGTCACAAATTAAATTAATTAATTAACTTAAGCTCTGGCTTAAGTGGGACGAGCATGATAAATCAACTAATTGGCAAGCTATTTTGAAAATCAAAAAGGTTTCCGATGTAAGCACTCAATTTTCTATTAATTTTAATATGACAGCTAAATTACTTAAAATAGTAGTGTGTTGATCACGACAATATCGACTTGGTTGATTAAGAATATTAATATATACAAATTTATGCAAACTTTCGAATAATAAACTTTAGTTACAGCTTTGCTCTAATGAACACATCTTGGAACTTGTAGCTTAACAGGTTTATGTCATTTTACTCTTTTCAGTAAAAGTGCCAACGCATAAGCGTTTCGAATAACAGCACGGATCCCAGAGAGGCCTAACCCATTTTCGATTAGCTGTGTATATAGAATGTTAATCGAAACCCTAGAGGTATAAATTCTTGGCATGCATAAACGACGCGTCACAAATGAAACGATAGAACAATATTTTTGCGGCTCTGTGCAACACACACACACACACACTCACACACACACAAATATAAATGCTGATAATTCTCGGTGCGGGGTTATTGAGATACGTGACGCTGCCTGTCAAATATTGGCAAACAAATTGACGGCAAATCGCAGCAAAACAAAAAAATAAAAAAGCCTCACTGGCGAACGTTGCGCACTGTGCACAAAAAGCCCATATTTATGGTGGAATGGGTACGTAAGGGCGGGGGGGCAAATAGCACAAGGTGACCAGTTGTCCAGTGTTTCAGTTGGAGTTGTGACCACGTGGGCCACGCTCACACATGGAAACTGGGTTGGGGTCCAAGCCGAGCCCAGCTAAATAAATTAAGTGCCATGTGAAAATATTTCACGCGTGCTAAGGTCCGCTGTAAATATGCTTTGTACTCATAGTTATAGTTACGGTTGCTGTTGCTGTTGTTATTGTTATTGCTGCAGTATCCATGAGATACAAATCGGCATTGTCGCTGCGGTTCATTAATTCCGCAGCGTTTGACAAATGCAGCACCAGGAAACGATGACGATGGCGACGACGACGACGACGTCGACCCATGGACTGATTTGAATACTATTTGGTCGATGTGGCGGCATTTGCATTTTTAAACGATTTTCCCATTTGGGTATATTTGGTTTTTTGGGCTTGTTGTTGAAATTATGTATGTTAATGTGTGTGTGTGGTGTGTGTGTGTATGTTTGTGTGCCTGCTGACGGCTTGAGTTGTTGTCATGGGTTATCAACATTTGAACCCGCACTTAACGATAAGAGGGAACCCACAGTACAAAAATAACAAACTACGTATGCATACATGTAGACAAACATGTTTATATGTATGTATGTGTGTATATATACTATAAGTGTACATGATTTCTGACCACGCCCCATACATAACTCGCAGCCAGATGAAATTCGAACAGAGCAAACTCGAAAGATTTGCGCATGCTCCTGGCCGGAAATTACGGGGAGTTGCAAAACTAAAGGGAAAACATGCCAAAATGAATGTGATAAATTACATACTTGTACGTATCAAATACATGCATTTTTTAATATAACTAATTGACATCTCAAAATTAATGGTAAGCGATAAGTGTGTAAATACCTTTATACAAATTCTTTACATCAATTTTATAATTCATTTTATAAATTCAGTGGAATTCTACTGATTTCAGCTGCTGCTGATTTTACAAATACATTTGCATGACCAAATTTATGAGGTAATTATAATTGCCTTTGTTAATTTAAAAGTGATCTATTTATCAGTATTTGCAATCTAATCGTGTTTTCTTTTTTTATCAACAGCTCCTGTTGATTGTACAAATGCAGATACGTTTCAAAGGACGTGAGAAAATTATAATTGCCATTAATAGGGTATGCAAATATGTGGATATCAACACAGAACACTTGTACCTCGTACAATGTATGAAAATTAATGTTCGCAATCTGTAAATTCCTGTAAGCGTAATTCAAACTCGACATATACAGGCAGACGGACAGAGAAACACACACCGCACACACACACACACACCGACAAGGAAAAAGGGGCCTTCATTTAAAGCCTAGAGATGGGCGCAGGAAGTTAGTTATTTATTCCATTATTGATTAATTTAAATGATTCAGGCGAAGAAGTTATAGTTGAGGAAGAAGTTGTATAAAACTAGTTTCCATAACCAATTATCGATACTTCTTATTGACCTATTAACAATCATTGACCAGCTGCGATTAACTATCGATAGATAGCAATCGGTATCAGCCCACACAGCTCCATCGCAAGCCCACCAAAAAGTCCCATAGTCACAGCTGAACATGTGCAGCAGCAGACCAAAATTTCAATTTGTACAAGATTGCGAGGGTATATTCAATATGTTGTGAGGTACGTGTGGTCTCAGAAAAAATCTACAATATATTATTAATTAGTAAAGTGAGGTTTCGATTCTTATTATGTTGCTACAAACATTTATTCACCTAAGGTGGGTTTGGAAAAGATAGATTGATGATTACATATTCAAAGCTTTCATTTTGCATTTTTTATTTCAAACTAAGTCGAATTCGATTATTTTTATGAGAAATTGTGCAGGGCATTTAATCGTCGTTACTCGCACAAGCAACTGCCCTTTATTGCTTTTTGTTATTTTTGTTGCCTTTTATTCATTTTATTCCAGAGTCTTATTTTTCTTTTATGCAATTTATTTGCTCCGCGGCATATTTCTGCAGATAGTTTTTTGTATTTTTTTTAATTAAAAATGTGGCCAAGGAAATTTGTGGAAGGAAACTGCGTCATTCTCTTCGCCACCTTGCCACGGCTGGATCGATGCTGAAGTTGTTGTTTTCGATGTTTGGTTGCATGTTGCTTGTGTGTGTTGCAGATTTACAAGACGACAACGCTTGTACGACATGCTTTTCTGCAACGCGCAAACGTTGCATGCCACCAGCCGGGCGGCCAGAGTCAGATAGACAGACAGCCAGAAAGACCGAAGGACAGACGCCAACCAGCGAAATGATCGACGATGTTGCAAAGAATTAAAGTCAGCGACACAATCTGCATATTAAACAAGAAAAAAGCCAACATTGCGCATGACGAAGATTGCATACCCTACCTAGATCATAAGAATTTGAGAGGTTTTTCTTCACAGGTATATATAACCTTGTGCAGCTTAATTTTTTGAACCGATCGTGTCTCAGGTAACTACGGATAAAATCCAACGCTTGGCCGTTACTAAAAATTGTTGAAAATGTGAAACTTGATTAGAAATGTAGCTTAATGGATCTGAGCATAGGGTATTAAAGACAACGGCAACTGCAACTTGTTGCACATTGCACACATGCACATTAGTGCATGCATGCAATGGAATTAATATACGCCGCGAGACAGACTCGCCTGACCAGTTTGCAGGTGTTTTGTTGGCCCGGCCTAGAGGAGAACCGGAAGATGCCGGACTTTGGCAGGACTTGGCCCCAACAGCTGATTGGATGCGCAGCATTATGCCAGGGTCGAAACTAATGAAGCATTTCGATTGTGCCAATTCATGTGCTATTCATTAAAACTCTTGCAGTCAGCATTACGAATGTTTTCGCAATCGTATTTGTAATCACATTCGGATTTTGCATGCATTTTCTGAACTGTGGTCACAAGTTCCGCACTCAAACACAAAACAAAAAACAAAAAAAGTATACAAAAATACTGCTCTTCTGTCAAATTCAAATTAAACGTGGCATATTTTAAATACACACAGGCATAGGTATATATGCATGTAAAATTTCCATGCCCCTTTGCAATTTAACTAAGCTATTCACTTAGGCGTTGATCCCCCATAAAAGAACCATATATTTACTCCATATTATATTGTGTAGTTATTATATGCAGCAACTGATTAATCAGCCCGTTGGGCTTGAGCTAGTCTGACGACTATAATTGAGAAATTAAAAACTGTTATTTTTAAAGAGAATGAAAAGTATAAGCTGCAACAGAATTCAGTAACAGGTTATGAGGTCGTTAAGGTGGCCCAATCAGTTAGTTACCGTTTCCCCAGTTGGGAGCTGGTCATGTTAATGTAATGGGTAAACAATGCTAGCTTCACATGACCATGGACAAAGTACGAGTCGCAAGTGAATGACTCAAGCGGTATTGCATCTTCTTTAGTTCAGTGATGACGCTGCGGGCGATGCCGATAAATCCGCTGATATATTTACAAATATGTTGTGCACAGATACAGAGCCAGATACAGATACAGATACATTTGGATGCTTCGTTACGATTCCCAAATACTTTTCAATAGAATGTCAACGGTAAAAATGTACAGAATATATCGAGGCGATCGCTAGAGGCGCAAACACGAGCAACAGCAATTTTTTCAGTGATTTGAAGCGTTTGCTTTGGTTTGTTCTGCCAATGCTCTTTTCTTAAAAAAAAAGAAAAAAAATAAATGTGTATCTGTAGCTGTTGCTGTTGTTGTTGTTGTTGTTGTTGCTGTTGCTGTTGCTCTGTACATGCTGGCTCCGGCTGCCTTTTGTAATGTAATTGAACTAAATGTGGCGGCTGCGTGTGACATTTTTGCTGCTGCTGTTGCTGCTGCTGCTGCTGCGGCTGACGATTGTCGATTGCCGGCTTCTTCTTCTTCTTCTTCTTTTCTGGCAAGCCATAGAAAAACGTCAAGCGATGCAGCTGATGAGCATGTGAGTGCCAGTCACATACACACGTACGCACACTCAGCGAAAAACACTGTACGAAAGTCAAGTTCAAGCGTCGGACAATATTTTGGGCGCTTCAAACTTAAAAATGTATGAGATAATAATCATAATTTTAACTTCTTTTTCTTACTATTGATAAATGTATTATGATTTTGGTATTTATTAAAAAACTCATATACTTAAAATACAAACTAAAAATCGTACTCTAACTAATCAGTTCTTTATCGAAAAAGACATTTGACCAGTTTAAAGCTTAGAACAGCCAAACTTAGCATATTCTGAAACATTAACGCATTTTGATGATTTTGACCTTGGCCGTACTTGATTTAAGTACGAATATTCAGTACTTTTCCTCTAAGTGTGCAAGTAGAAGTGGTACGGCTGCATGCGTATTTGTACATTTGCATATGTATCTCAATCTGAATCTGTATCTGTATCTGTATCTGTATCTGTGCTTCGGACTGATATCTAACAGAGCGTCGCCGCCGTTGTTGTTGTTGTTGCTGTTGCTGTTCATGTTGTTGTTATTGTCGTTGTCGCCTTGTGGCCAATGTAGCGCGACCATTGATGAAAGCTGAAAGCGACCCGGGCCTTTGGTCATTGAACTGGCTGACGGGCTGCCTGCCTGCTCTGCTTTGATTTTTCTCAAAACTAAAATATTTAAGTAGTTCGACAACAACAATCACAACAATAACAATAACAACAGCAGCAACAGCAACAGCAGCAGCAGCAGCAGCAGCAGATACAACAATGGGACGTCAAATGACTTTTCCGCTTATCTGCTGTTAATTGTTTGGGTCTTTCTTGATTCCGTTTGCTCGACATAAAGGCCAAAATTAAATGCTTACGAGTTCGGTACGGTTCGGTTCGGTTCAGTTCGGCTCGTGCATAGCTAGCATTTTGGGTCCCCATCTCCACGTAGAAGAGTGTTCTTCTGCTGCTGGGTATCTTAAAAAACTTGGCAGCATTGCGTTTGAAGTGTCAACTTTGAAATGTGACTCGTTTTCAACGTAATTTCACTGATTTCAGTTTCTCTCGTTGGCAAATGCACAAAAATGCTTTTTTCTATACCGTATTTTGGGCCACAAAAACGAAAGCATCCCGAAAAAAAACCCACATCGATACAGACATGTTATTTCTAAAAATGCAATGCCACCATTTGTGGCAATATCAACCAAACTCAACTGTTTGACTACGGTGATCTTCTGGCCCGTTTAGCTCTAATTAAATATGGTAATTGTTTGCTTAAATATAAGCGGTTTACTTATGTAGTATGTAAACTTACAACATTTTGGGTTAAATACATCAAAAAGATCCATTTAACATTTCATTGAACTGTTCCAACTGTAACTGTTTGTTCGAGTGTGTTTGCATTGGCATATCAATCATTTAGCTTCTATGCCACGGCCCAGTATTTTAAAATTCATTTGTAAACCGAAAACAGAATTCATTTGTGTGTATTGTGCCCTACGCAATGCTGAAGTCTATTCGCTTGTAGAGTCGAATCGAATTGAGTTAAAACTTCTTTCATTCCAAAAGTTTGGAGTAGAAATTGATAATCGATTGTCCAATTTAGCTCATTTGCACAATATGATTTTAAGTTGAACTTCTTGTTGAAACTCTATTCTCATGTTTTGAAATTAAAGGGAATTCCCCTTATTTGAAAGCCTACTCTAAAAATTGCTACCCAATGGCCTGTCCACAAAAGAAGTGACAAATAATTTCCATGCGCCTCACCTCGTGATATAAATTGCGTATTCAGACCCACTTGGTCAGTTTTTGAATACAAATCTATGCGTTTTACATAAAGAAAAGAAGAGACAGGAAAATTGTTGCTACCTTTACCTTATTTATATATATGTATATATATTTATATATATGTATGTGTGCACACCGAATGGTGCATTGTATTTATGGTAAATGAGTGGAATTTGTAAACGCTTCTATGCGTTAGTCCAAAGTGTTCTATATGCGAGTCCATTGCTCGTTTGACTTTATATTTTATTACAACGACTTTGCTGTCTATTTTTGTGCACAATTAAAATTCAATTCAATGCAATTGCACTCCCCATTAAACTAAACCAAATGTGCACCATAAAATTTACATTAATTCTTAATACATATATTTATATATATATATGTATATATATAGAAAACCGCTGAGAATTGCGTATGCGTAACTGGAGCTTGGAGCTTAAGCTGGAATTTGATGGGAGGGGATAGGTTTTCTACAGTGTAATTCGTATATTCGTATGCCTCAGTTGAAATTGTTTGTTTGCTGCTTATTAAAGCATTACCTGAATTCGTTTCAGTTATTTTGAATTTGGAACGGCTTACGATTGAGGTCTCAGCGAACGATCATTTTATTTTTAACTTTGAAAGAAAGTCACATTTTATGGGCAATAGAAATGTTGTGCTAATTGTTAAATTGATTAAGCCCATCATCATCAATTGTCATATGATGATGACATGTCAATTGGAATATGAGTTTAATGGCCCATGATGCTGCGTCTGCCATAAGCGTGTAACTATTAGATTTATGTGATTTATGGCGGTCAAACTTTCCAAATTTTTCACATACTCATGCACTTAGGTATCATGCTCAATGACACTTGGCTAACTCAATTATGTGTAAGTCATGTATTAACTTTGGTCTTTGGAAGGCAGCAAAATGTGAAACACACTTGTAGGTTTTCACTTTCACAAAGGGCCGGCCAAGTTGAGTGGCATAGATACACAAGAGCCTCTGCTTATATGCTCATAACAGATACATACATATTGAGATACATAGACACTGGAGATACTCTCAGATATTCCGATACAACTGAGATACATACATGCGGAGGCTGCTCGACTTTCAGGCGTCACATGAGCAATTGAATGTTGTCATAATAATAAGCATGGACAACAAACAATAACAACAATTGAGAGTCATAGATACATACATACATATAGACGAAAAGTATCTGTATCTGCAGATGTCAGGCAATCGTTGCCATCTCTGCGGTTCATTGGCTTCTGCTTTCGGCTAACTCGCTTTTCAACATAGTAACAACGAACGTAACCATAATATCTGGCAGATGGCCAACAGTTTCGAGTAGAGTATCCAACTAACCTAGAGTATCTGTAAGCCAAGAAAGGAATATTTATTTTCATGCTGGCTATTAATCATTCGTCGTGTGACGTTGTAAATATTGCCTTGGGCGTGAAAGTCATAATAATTTACTGTGCAAAGACATATTATTTTGTTGTTGTTGTTGTTTTTGTTGCGTTGTGTTGTGTTGTGTTTAGCTTTACAACAACAGCAGCAACACCAACACATTGTAAAACTCCTTTCGTCATAACAATTAATTTGGAAGTCAGCCACAGCACGTGCGATTGCGCCTGCGCTCAGCTCGCATTCTTGGCAAGGTAATAAATTTTGAGAAATATTTTCGTATATGGCCATAAATTGGACTTTACATCAATTGAAATTGTTGTTGATACCTATGCGTGGTCAAAAGAATACAAGACTTGATTAGTTGTCCAATCAAGCCATTTGAATTCATTTTATGTATTTACCCCAGATTCAGTCACATATCTAACATACATATATACAAAGATCTGTTCCGTTTGATTTTCTGTATATATGTATGTAAATACAGAAATGGATTGGCTTAAATCGAACGCAACGGAATTCGATAGAATTGATTTGCATTTCGAGACTACGTAATTGGGCACAAAGAATGTAAATTTATTTTATTTTTTGTTTTTTTTTTTGCTGCGAGAGAGTGTTTGACTAATAGATACCCTAAATATATATCGAAGCTCTTATGGTAGTATGAACCTTCTTCTTTAATGTTACAAAATCTATAATCTAAAGTATATATCTATAATCTGAAGTATATATAAATATAAATGATCACAAGTTATGTGTTCTGTTTTGTAACTATTTAATTAGCATGTGATTAGCTGAATACATCCCGCATAAAGTTGAATACTATCTACGTATATAAAAAGAGTCTGTCAACTAATAAGTATATTATCTTTTTGCATCATTATATGTTTATAGCGACGACTATTTCAATCTTAAAATTTAACTGAAGTACCTTCCAATGGCCAATGGCTGAAAGTGTTGCAACTGTTTGCTGTTGGCCAACTGGAAATCAGTTTCGAAGCAGCGTGCCAAGCAATTAGAATAAATTAAGTAAAGCAACTTTATTGCCGATACTAATGCAGGTGAAATCAAAGCGAGAAGCAGAGAAGGAGAAGGTGGTGCCTGTCTGTCCGTCCGTCCAGCATACCAGAATGTAAATTTGTCGCTACAAATGAAACCAAAGAGGCAGTGAGACTGTGAGGCGATCGCAGATGAATCTGAGTCTGAATCTGAATCTGAACTCGAATTCGAACGAATTCGGACCGTTGAATCTAAATTGAGGTTTAATTTTCATTGTCTGCGTGCTGTTAGAAAAACCTGTTCTGATTTCTAGAGCTGGGGACCGCCCCGATTAACCGATCGCAGCGAATAGTAGTTGTCTTTATTGCCGGGCCGCCGCTCTCGTGGTCACTTTTGTTGACTTAATTTATTGACATTAATATTTGTTGGTGTTGTTGCTGGTGTTGCTGGTGTTGGTGTTGTTGCTTGCTTTCTGACTGGGCCTGTTGTTTTTCGGCTCTTATTATATTTTAGCTGTTGATTTGCTTTTTATGTAAAAATATTTTGTTCAAGCATTCTTTCCAAAGACACCTGACTTTTGCTGCGAGATTAACCGGTTGAGCGCTTGGAATTACAACAGCTGTTTCTCCCGTCCCGCACCCCTCCCTGCTCGTCGCTTGATTAGCTCGAAAGATGCGGCTTAGATAGAGCTAATGAGATTATACTGTCGCTCTTAGTACGAGCTTGTAGTTTTGCAGTCAGTGGATTCGTGATTCAACGATGACTGCTATACGAGCAAATCAAGACGCGATAATTTCTCGTTTTTGTTTTTTTTTTGTTTTTTTTTTTGTTTTTGTGTTTTCTTAGGAAATTGCCGTTAAAATTCATAAAGCACATGATATATGATTACTGGCCCCTCTCGAGTTTAGTATATGTAGATGCACGACCAGGGCAATTAATTTTATATGGTTCATAAAATTGCATAATGCTTTGATGGCTGCCATTAGATGGCATTTAATTAGCCCTCACCTGCGCTCGCATTAAAAAAATAGAAACTAACCACAACTAGTTATGATTTTTTTTTAGCTTCTTTATATTTAATTTTTGAGCTTTTATTCAACAATTTTAGTGCTCAAAAACACACAACATTTGATGGGCTCGACCATTAATTTCTAAACACTTAAGAAATTTAACAACAACAAATAAAATACAGAAACAAACACCTCACATGAAATGCAATAGGAAGACGCCCACATTTTCAAAAAAGCCACCAAATGTCGCTGCCTTAATTTATTTATAAATAAATATATAATTGACAAAATTACTCACTTCGTTAACTGGAATTTTGTAGAACCAGGAAGGCCATTCGTATAATGCTTCGAAATCATTTCATCTACCCGTATATATAGAATCTCTTAGTTCGTCTTCCCAAATTCATTTGGAAAGAAAACTTTTTTACTCATACATAATTTGTGTTTTGCGCGGAAAATTCTTTTTGCGATTTGCTTGAAAATTTATTAGCGTAGATTAGTTTTTGGTATTTCTCTTGTTGTTTTAGTTGTTGTTGATTCCGTTCTTTTTGCTGGTGTTTTATGTTTCTCTTTTTTTTATCGTTTTTTAAGCTGCCTAAGCTTGTGGCCTTTCATTTTCACAATTTAAATTTAGGCTTTGCTCATTGTTTTCAGAAATCTTTGTGGCGTAATTTGGCAGCAATTTGCTTGAAATTTGTCATAATATTTTTCAGCATTTAAACTTAATGCGTCTTGTCTTAAATTTGCAAGGTTATAAAAATTAGTTTTAAAATAAATATTATTTAAATGTATATTGCTTCCTACGTAAAAAATGATTTTCAACGAAACTTGTAAGACTCTCAAAAGTATGCTAATTTTTTGCTCAACAATTGTTTGTAAATGGAAACACAAATCGACATTAAGACTTTTATTTCCAGGCGTTTTTAAATTATTGGATAGATTTCAGTCACATGGAATTCGAGGAGAGTTCTAGTTATTTTGTTTGTTTAGTTTTTTATAATTTACATTAAATTGGTATAATTTGCTTAAGCTTTTTCACACCCTTGAGGAGACTAAGCACTTAGTTCCTGTGCCAACTTGGCAGCCCATGAGAGCTAAGGCGACTGAATGACATGACGTCGCATGTCCAGGCACGAAGTCTCTCGACTCCCTTCAACAACTGAGTTTTCTGACACACACACACACACATGTATACATATATATATATATACATCTAGAAATAGAGACCGGCTCGTGCAATATAATTTTTATTCGCAAAAAGAAAGCAAGAATAAAAAAAGAAAAGGCATTGTATGAGTACAACGAATACATACTTATAGGGAGTACTAGGTATACCTGTCCGACTCATGCGCAGTTGAATACCACACTTCAAGTATTTGAATTTGTTGTGTGTGCGTGTGTGTGTGTGTATGTGTGTGCTTGTGTGTGCTTTGTTGCAGTACAGAAATTTCCGCATATCATGTTAATCGCCCAAATACACGCAATTGTTTTGCTGCTGGCTTCTGGCCGCGGCGCCTAAAAGTGTGTCGCATTTATTTCTATTTGGCGTAGCTCGTAATTCAGCTTGATTCTGTCGCCCGGCTGAGGTCCGATTGTTTTTGGCAAATGTCGAGCCCATAAGTGCCGACCAACTCAACTCACTCACTCTGTCCTCTGTCTCTGCTTGATCCTGGCAAAAAGCACAGCCGGACAGGAATGACGTTATTGCCTGTAATTAATTTTAGTTGGCATACATTTACGAGAAGCGCCAGCAAAACGCATTTGAATTTATTTCGTGTGTTTTGCATATTCTGCGGCACTTCTCTGTCGTCCTAGGTCCTAGCTCCTTGCTGTTCAACCTTGTTGAAGTTGTTGACCCTGTGCCAGCTTGTATTTTGTGAATGATGAATCGTCTTCCAAAAATAGGTCATGTCAACGGAGATGGGTTTTCGAAAATTGGTCTTGGAGAATAATAATAATCTTCTGCTATCAATGAACACGTGGTGTTTTGCTGCTTGGTGTTTGGTGTGTGGTGTTTGGTGTTTGGTGTCTCCTGCCAGCTCACAGTTGGACTTAGCCCGTTCTTTAAGTGCTGGCGAAATTGCCTTAATTAGTTTAATTAGTGCGTGGCACATAAAAATTATGAAATGTGCCCCTTGCTGCAATGGCACACAACGAGAGACAGAGAGAGAGAGAGAGAGAGAGAGAAAGGGAGAGAGAGAGAGAGAGTCGTTGCGCCCTTAATGACCCCAAAGAACTGGCAACATCCAGCAAATAGCGGTAATTAAATGTGTAGCCACAAAAAGCCGTTCGTAAGCTTCATATAATTTGAAATGTACGCTGCACAAACGAATTTTCGCCAGAATGCTCGATTAGCCATGATTAGCATAATTTTTGGTCATGCAAAGTGAAAATAAAAGTTGTACAAATAAGCTGAATTCCTAGCATACGCAGCTAGTGGGCGGGGATGAAAGGGGGTGGGCTCCACTGGGAAATTTAGAAAAGTGTTTGGCTTTAATTCCGCCCTCAAAATGTGAACATTTTTAGCATATGGAATTGCGTATACGCAGCGTTGCCTTTGCAGAGTTTTCAATTCAATAGAGTTGTGCTTCGGCCAAGGATCTACTTTGTTTAGTCGATGACAGTTATGGCTGCTTAATGACACACATTTTATTACATTACATTTGCTTATTTGCATTTCAGCTTTTACTTTTGCCAGCGACTCTTTGTTGGTTTCCTGTTTTTTTGTTGTGCGGCTTCCGTGTACATCCTGTGACATAATCGACCGATCATTTTCGTTGTCGTTGTATGTGGGACTCCATTGTTGATTGGTTCCTTGATGTTGCCATGGACGACTGCAAAGTTGGGCCCCAACTCCCAATTGAAACATTAAATGAGATAGCAACAACATAAACGATAAATGCAAGAGGAAAACGGAACAAACTGTCATGTCCCAAATTAATTAAGCAAAGGATGTCCCATTACACACACACACCCACCCAGTGAGTGTGGTAGTGTGCTATTGTGCTATTGTGTGTGTGTGGGGGGGAGGGGGGGAGTGGTTTAGTCCTCCACTAGGAGTAGTCAAGTGTTTGCTATGCTCCACTATGTGCGCATCATTTAATTACGTTAATTGGCGGCGCGTCGCTTTCATATCGCTCTGTGAATGTGAGTGTGTGTGACTGTGTGTGTGTGTGTGTGTGTGTATGTGGGTGTGTTGAATGTGTTGGCCTAAGGGATGGGGTGAGTGTGTTGGCGTGTTGGTTAGTTGTGAGTGACACGATGACGTTTGCCTGCAACATGCATAGCAGTTTGCGCTTTAATATGCTTAAACTGTATATATGTACATACATATATATATATATATAAAACATATATTGTGAGTAATGTGCGAATTTTGCAGTTTATTTTAGAAAGTATAGTTGTTAGTTGTTCATTTGCTTAAAGCCTGAAGTAACATCTTCTGCGTTTATTTAGAGATTAGAAAGTGATTGCTTTATATTCAAAAATGACTGGCTGCCAATCGACTTGTTGTTGTAAGAGTGTTGCCAACCTATTAGTATTTCCCGTAGTTTTATTAATTAGTGATTTGGGTTATTTTTAAAATTTGTATATTTTCGGTTAAGCTTAAACGCAGAACTTAACAATCCATTTAACTAGGACAACTATACCAAAGGTGCTAATTACTGGCGTGTGTATGTATGTGACCTGATACCTGAGTTTCATGAAACGGAGACTTAACAGAGTGCACAAGCACTAATTCATTAAATTACATTTAGACACGAACTATGACTATGTTTTATTATGTCAACGGCATTCTATGAAATGGTGGGGCGGAGCTAGGTTGACTCCCTGCTGTTTTATTAGACAGCAAATTGTTAATTTTTAGTGTACAATATTATCAACTTGATGAATCAGTAAAATGAATATATGCATAATTATATACATACGTAGTGGGGTTAATGCCTAGCTTAGCAACGGACAAAATAAAATGGCAATCATCTGCGAATGCCAGGGTTATATACAAGTCTATGTACATATATATGTATGGATGAATGTATTATTACAAAATGGCCTCGCATCCCTTGCAAAAACCTAATGCTTAGATTTGCGTCATGCGCAGCATCCGTGTGGTAATCATCCACCACTTGGTAGGGTGTGCCACACCCCCTTTAAAATGGCTTTTGCATCCCCCAGCACATAACTCAGAGCATGGGCAACGGTATCTTCAAAGTCACTCGAGCAGAAGGAGGCCATTAAATGCCTAGAATTATGGCAACAGGCAGACCAAGGAGACGCACAAATTCTGATGCCGCAACACGTAGACAATAAGTTTGGGGGCCTTGTCCCCATCCCCACAACTCACCCCTAGCGTCGCTTCTAGACGCCCACCTAAAAAGCCATTGAGTTTAACATTTCTAATTTATTGATGTTTCCGTCGGTTGGGAAAGTTCTTGTCGTCTTGTTGGTGGCCAACTGCCAAATGTCTCAGAAAAAACTAACTCAAATTTATGATGATTAAGAAAAATCACAAAATACTTAAGCAATCTATAGATAGTACAAAACATTTTATATACGAGTGTGTCACTGCTACCATATACTATATACATACCTATTTTCAGTATATAGTATAGTGTAGGTGTAAGTCGCTTGTTGTCATTCTCATAATTTGTTTGCTGTTTCAAAAATAGACAAACACAGCCAGCTACACAAACAACAACTGTTTGGAGGCCATGATTTGTGTTGTCTATTATTTTTTACCACTTTTCTGTTACTTTTAAATTTTTAAACTCTGGTCTTTAGTCAATTTTAGATATCTTAAGATATCTTGAGAGTTTCATCCTTATAATTAGTTTACTTATTAGGCATCTTAATTTGACGTTTATTGCTAATCGGCTTTAGGGTTATTTTCAGTATTACAAATGTTGCTATTTGATTTTGTATCTGATTGAAAAATTGGGAAACCGTTGAAAACATTAAGTGAAATAAAATAGAAAATCGATTTGGCAAACAAAAGGCAGCAACAGAAACAAAGGGCAACAACAACAGCAAACAGTTTATTAACTTATGTGGCCGTAAAGTAGGTTTATGGGTAGAAAAACACAAACACGCCAAATGAGTGTAGATAAACTTTAACTACCCTAGACCCGAATGCAGCACGAGCAAATAAAATAAGACAAACAAAAACACCAAATGGAGTTGGCCTTTTTCAAGTAACAACAGTTGCCACTCGCAATCGCAATTCGCAGGTTTTGCTTTTGAGCATCCATAAAATGACAGTCAGCATTAGGCTTAAGTTTTGTTTTATTCGATTGCCCATTAATTTATTTGCCAAAGTCATTAAAAACGCTACTTTTATGACTGGCTTAGGATAACTTTAGATTCAATTAATTGTCAATATTATTAACACGTAAATATACAAATAGTAACATAAAGGATAAAATCTTGGAATGAAAGTACTAAAGAAATTACCGTTTCTATTATTAAACTTATAACATATTTATTACAGAAGAAGGGGATACTTTCTCAAGCACTTAAGGCTACTTCTGATCAAGAATAGAAATAAGAAGTTTTAATTCAAATATGGAATTAACTTTATGATTTTGAATCAGCTAAGAAAAGTAAAAATAACTTCATTGTTTTGTTAACCTTTGAAATAAACCTTAATTTTAGATGATATTAGGATTTTCTTAGTTAGGATTATTTGAGTGATAGGACATCCAAATCTTCCGTTTTGTTTTCGAGAACACAAGGAATTTTTGATTTCGAAACATTTTCAACACAGCCTAAAAGTGAGCAATTAGTTTTGCAAAAATTATTTCCAACATAATTAAGCCTAAAAGTATGTAATGCCTTTTTCATAATTGCTCCCACAACAATAGTATAATGAATACAATTTATTATGACGCATGTAATTCTTCTTCATGTGATTGTTAATAAAGGTTCTTTACTACACAATGAAAAAGAGGCAATTTTCAGTAATTTTCGCATGTCATTTGGAATACAGCTCGATAGAACATCTCCTTGCGATTTGAACACTTCATTCCGTCTGTGCTCTTAAAAGTATGCAGCATATTTTTTGCTCGAGCACCATTTAACCAATACATGAACCTATCCTAAGCAGCAACCTGCAAAGAAATCGTTATAGTTGCCTAAAGTAAAATCTTAAAAAATGCATTAAACATTTCGTATATACTGTAAATTTGTGATCCTAAATTCGTGACACGCGTAGTTGAAGAAATTCCCGAATATGGGAGGGTCGGGCAAAGAAAGTTTTTATTTGAGGAGGGGCGGTAACGTAATTTATATTATCTGCCATAATTGAGTATTAAAATTGATAAGCTATTTAAATTGCACGACGCCAACAGTGAAATCCATTTAAGGAGCTGAAGCATGGAGGCAACAGTAATGTCGAGCCCAAAAAGCAAGTCCAGAGACCAGAGCGAACCACAGCCCCAATTAAGGTGGAACCACTATTGTACATTGGGTAGCCAGAGCAACGTTGACATAGTTTCCCCAACTTTGCACTCGAAATGCTTATTTTTGCCTTCCCTTGCATGTTTACTGTGCATTCGGCAGGACGATGCCAACGACAACAACAACAACAATAACAAAAACTATTCGCTGTTGTCAACGCATATCCATTTTGGAGGCCGCATTTAGCGACAGCAAACCCTCGGATCTCCAGGGAGGGGTGGGGTCTACCCCTGCTTGTTTGAGCGAGCCAAATAGCAACAAAACTGAAGCCTGTAAAGTGGCCGAGTTGTTGCTCCCCCGCTCCTTCGCCTGCACGCGCTCCTGCTCCTGCTCCTACTCCTATTCCCTCTTCTGCTCGTACTTTGTTTTCGTAAACAAATTTTCCACGTTTTTGCTGCCGTTCATTTTAATGTGAGCCATTTGTTTGTTTAGCTGGTGTGTCGCTTGCCTCAGTCCCAGTGCCAGTCCCAGTGCCAATGGTTATTCCTACTTACATACATACTTACTATATGGGGGTCAGTTGGCTTCCTGTCCTGGCTGGGTGAGCTGGGTCTGTGTATTATACGGGCCCTTATCGGCATTTTGTGGTTTTCTCTTTGTTGATTTAGTGGTGCAGCCTGTTGAACTTTTCGCCTCAGTGCCGCATTAGGGACACACCCAATTTCAAATGCGTTCCAGGGGCTGCCCAAAACCCCTATTGTTTTCACAACGTGTTTGCGTTATTCAATTGCTGCATATTGAAATATTTTGTTGGTGTTCACTTCAGTATTTGTTGTACTAATAATCAAACATTGGAAAATTGCAGACAACCCAGTTCGTCTTTTAAGCTGAACCAAATTTGAATCTAAGCCTCCAAAATAAATACGAAAATACTGAAATATTTAGAACGAACTTAAAATATTTGCGACATTATATCAAAACAATGGTTTTATTCCATTTTTGCAGATGACAAAAAATTGGGAATTTTCCACATAACTGTCGCATACTCTTATCGCGTACACCAACCAACATTATTGACACATAGATGGCGCCAACGGTAAGTGCGTTACGAGTAATTTTGAATTTAATGGTTTTGACCCCACGCAAAACGTTTTGACGAAGTTATGGCATTTTGAAGTTTCGACCTATGCCCATATGCCCATTTACCGATTTTCAGGCTAGAATTTTTACTTATGCTCCGATCCAAAATCTCGTTTTCAACTTTGAATGTACGATTGATCTAGGGTCAAAACTATGATTAAAAAGCCCTCGCTTGTTGAAATCAGATGAGTTTTGACGAAGTTGTGGCATTTGGAAGTTTCGACCTATGCCCATATGCCCATTTACCGATTTTCAGGCTAGAATTTTTACTTATGCTCCGATCCAAAATCTCGTTTTCAACTTTGAATGTACGATTGATCTAGGGTCAAAACTATGATTAAAAAGCCCTCGCTTGTTGAAATCAGATGAGTTTTGACGAAGTTATGGCATTTGGAAGTTTCGACCTATGCCCATATGCCCATTTACCGATTTTCAGGCTAGAATTTTTACTTATGCTCCGATCCAAAATCTCGTTTTCAACTTTGAATGTACGATTGATCTAGGGTCAAAACTATGATTAAAAAGCCATCGCTTGTTGAAATCAGATGAGTTTTGACGAAGTTATGGCATTTGGAAGTTTCGACCTATGCCCATATGCCCATTTACCGATTTTCAGGCTAGAATTTTTACTTATGCTCCGATCCAAAATCTCGTTTTCAACTTTGAATGTACGATTGATCTAGGGTCAAAACTATGATTAAAAAGCCCTCACTTTTTAAAATCAGTTGAGTTTTGACGAAGTTGTGGCATTTGGAAGTTTCGACCTATGCCCATATGCCCATTTACCGATTTTCAGGCTAGAATTTTTACTTATGCTCCGATCCAAAATCTCGTTTTCAACTTTGAATGTACGATTGATCTAGGGTCAAAACTATGATTAAAAAGCCCTCGCTTGTTGAAATCAGATGAGTTTTGACGAAGTTGTGGCATTTGGAAGTTTCGACCTATGCCCATATGCCCATATTCAGATTTTCAGGCTAGAATTTTTACTTATGCTCCGATCCAAAATCTCGTTTTCAACTTTGAATGTACGATTGATCTAGGGTCAAAACTATGATTAAAAAGCCCTCACTTTTTAAAATCAGTTGAGTTTTGACGAAGTTGTGGCATTTGGAAGTTTCGACCTATGCCCATATGCCCATTTACCGATTTTCAGGCTAGAATTTTTACTTATGCTCCGATCCAAAATCTCGTTTTCAACTTTGAATGTACGATTGATCTAGGGTCAAAACTATGATTAAAAAGCCCTCGCTTGTTGAAATCAGATGAGTTTTGACGAAGTTGTGGCATTTGGAAGTTTCGACCTATGCCCATATGCCCATTTACCGATTTTCAGGCTAGAATTTTTACTTATGCTCCGATCCAAAATCTCGTTTTCAACTTTGAATGTACGATTGATCTAGGGTCAAAACTATGATTAAAAAGCCCTCGCTTGTTGAAATCAGATGAGTTTTGACGAAGTTATGGCATTTGGAAGTTTCGACCTATGCCCATATGCCCATTTACCGATTTTCAGGCTAGAATTTTTACTTATGCTCCGATCCAAAATCTCGTTTTCAACTTTGAATGTACGATTGATCTAGGGTCAAAACTATGATTAAAAAGCCCTCGCTTGTTGAAATCAGATGAGTTTTGACGAAGTTATGGCATTTGGAAGTTTCGACCTATGCCCATATGCCCATATTCAGATTTTCAGGCTAGAATTTTTACTTATGCTCCGATCCAAAATCTCGTTTTCAACTTTGAATGTACGATTGATATAGGGTCAAAACTATGATTAAAAAGCCCTCGCTTGTTGAAATCAGATGAGTTTTGACGAAGTTATGGCATTTGGAAGTTTCGACCTATGCCCATATGCCCATTTACCGATTTTCAGGCTAGAATTTTTACTTATGCTCCGATCCAAAATCTCGTTTTCAACTTTGAATGTACGATTGATCTAGGGTCAAAACTATGATTAAAAAGCCATAACTTTTTAAAATCAGTTGAGTTTTGACGAAGTTATGGCATTTGGAAGTTTCGACCTATGCCCATATGCCCATATTCAGATTTTCAGGCTAGAATTTTTACTTATGCTCCGATCCAAAATCTCGTTTTCAACTTTGAATGTACGATTGATATAGGGTCAAAACTATGATTAAAAAGCCCTCGCTTGTTGAAATCAGATGAGTTTTGACGAAGTTATGGCATTTGGAAGTTTCGACCTATGCCCATATGCCCATTTACCGATTTTCAGGCTAGAATTTTTACTTATGCTCCGATCCAAAATCTCGTTTTCAACTTTGAATGTACGATTGATCTAGGGTCAAAACTATGATTAAAAAGCCATAACTTTTTAAAATCAGATGAGTTTTGACGAAGTTGTGGCATTTGGAAGTTTCGACCTATGCCCATATGCCCATTTACCGATTTTCAGGCTAGCATTTTTACTTATGCTCCGATCCAAAATCTCGTTTTCAACTTTGAATGTACGATTGATCTAGGGTCAAAACTATGATTAAAAAGCCATAACTTTTTAAAATCAGATGAGTTTTGACGAAGTTATGGCATTTGGAAGTTTCGACCTATGCCCATATGCCCATATTCAGATTTTCAGGCTAGAATTTTTACTTATGCTCCGATCCAAAATCTCGTTTTCAACTTTGAATGTACGATTGATCTAGGGTCAAAACTATGATTAAAAAGCCCTCGCTTGTTGAAATCAGATGAGTTTTGACGAAGTTATGGCATTTGGAAGTTTCGACCTATGCCCATATGCCCATATTCAGATTTTCAGGCTAGAATTTTTACTTATGCTCCGATCCAAAATCTCGTTTTCAACTTTGAATGTACGATTGATCTAGGGTCAAAACTATGATTAAAAAGCCATAACTTTTTAAAATCAGTTGAGTTTTGACGAAGTTATGGCATTTGGAAGTTTCGACCTATGCCCATATGCCCATATTCAGATTTTCAGGCTAGCATTTTTACTTATGCTCCGATCCAAAATCTCGTTTTCAACTTTGAATGTACGATTGATCTAGGGTCAAAACTATGATTAAAAAGCCATAACTTTTTAAAATCAGATGAGTTTTGACGAAGTTGTGGCATTTGGAAGTTTCGACCTATGCCCATATGCCCATTTACCGATTTTCAGGCTAGAATTTTTACTTATGCTCCGATCCAAAATCTCGTTTTCAACTTTGAATGTACGATTGATCTAGGGTCAAAACTATGATTAAAAAGCCCTCGCTTGTTGAAATCAGATGAGTTTTGACGAAGTTATGGCATTTGGAAGTTTCGACCTATGCCCATATGCCCATTTACCGATTTTCAGGCTAGAATTTTTACTTATGCTCCTATCCAAAATCTCGTTTTCAACTTTGAATGTACGATTGATCTAGGGTCAAAACTATGATTAAAAAGCCATCGCTTGTTGAAATCAGATGAGTTTTGACGAAGTTATGGCATTTGGAAGTTTCGACCTATGCCCATATGCCCATTTACCGATTTTCAGCCTAGAATTTTTACTTATGCTCCGATCCAAAATCTCGTTTTCAACTTTGAATGTAGGATTGATCTAGGGTCAAAACTATGATTAAAAAGCCCTCGCTTGTTGAAATCAGATGAGTTTTGACGAAGTTATGGCATTTGGAAGTTTCGACCTATGCCCATATGCCCATATTCAGATTTTCAGGCTAGAATTTTTACTTATGCTCCGATCCAAAATCTCGTTTTCAACTTTGAATGTACGATTGATCTAGGGTCAAAACTATGATTAAAAAGCCCTCGCTTGTTGAAATCAGATGAGTTTTGACGAAGTTATGGCATTTGGAAGTTTCGACCTATGCCCATATGCCCATTTACCGATTTTCAGGCTAGAATTTTTACTTATGCTCCGATCCAAAATCTCGTTTTCAACTTTGAATGTACGATTGATCTAGGGTCAAAACTATGATTAAAAAGCCCTCACTTTTTAAAATCAGTTGAGTTTTGACGAAGTTGTGGCATTTGGAAGTTTCGACCTATGCCCTTATGCCCATATTCAGATTTTCAGGCTAGAATTTTTACTTATGCTCCGATCCAAAATCTCGTTTTCAACTTTGAATGTACGATTGATCTAGGGTCAAAACTATGATTAAAAAGCCCTCGCTTGTTGAAATCAGATGAGTTTTGACGAAGTTATGGCATTTGGAAGTTTCGACCTATGCCCATATGCCCATATTCAGATTTTCAGGCTAGAATTTTTACTTATGCTCCGATCCAAAATCTCGTTTTCAACTTTGAATGTACGATTGATCTAGGGTCAAAACTATGATTAAAAAGCCATCGCTTGTTGAAATCAGATGAGTTTTGACGAAGTTATGGCATTTGGAAGTTTCGACCTATGCCCATATGCCCATTTACCGATTTTCAGGCTAGAATTTTTACTTATGCTCCGATCCAAAATCTCGTTTTCAACTTTGAATGTACGATTGATCTAGGGTCAAAACTATGATTAAAAAGCCATAACTTTTTAAAATCAGTTGAGTTTTGACGAAGTTATGGCATTTGGAAGTTTCGACCTATGCCCATATGCCCATATTCAGATTTTCAGGCTAGAATTTTTACTTATGCTCCGATCCAAAATCTCGTTTTCAACTTTGAATGTACGATTGATCTAGGGTCAAAACTATGATTAAAAAGCCCTCGCTTGTTGAAATCAGATGAGTTTTGACGAAGTTATGGCATTTGGAAGTTTCGACCTATGCCCATATGCCCATATTCAGATTTTCAGGCTAGAATTTTTACTTATGCTCCGATCCAAAATCTCGTTTTCAACTTTGAATGTACGATTGATCTAGGGTCAAAACTATGATTAAAAAGCCCTCGCTTGTTGAAATCAGATGAGTTTTGACGAAGTTATGGCATTTGGAAGTTTCGACCTATGCCCATATGCCCATTTACCGATTTTCAGGCTAGAATTTTTACTTATGCTCCGATCCAAAATCTCGTTTTCAACTTTGAATGTACGATTGATCTAGGGTCAAAACTATGATTAAAAAGCCCTCGCTTGTTGAAATCAGATGAGTTTTGACGAAGTTATGGCATTTGGAAGTTTCGACCTATGCCCATATGCCCATTTACCGATTTTCAGGCTAGAATTTTTACTTATGCTCCGATCCAAAATCTCGTTTTCAACTTTGAATGTACGATTGATCTAGGGTCAAAACTATGATTAAAAAGCCATAACTTTTTAAAATCAGTTGAGTTTTGACGAAGTTGTGGCATTTGGAAGTTTCGACCTATGCCCTTATGCCCATATTCAGATTTTCAGGCTAGAATTTTTACTTATGCTCCGATCCAAAATCTCGTTTTCAACTTTGAATGTACGATTGATCTAGGGTCAAAACTATGATTAAAAAGCCCTCGCTTGTTGAAATCAGATGAGTTTTGACGAAGTTATGGCATTTGGAAGTTTCGACCTATGCCCATATGCCCATATTCAGATTTTCAGGCTAGAATTTTTACTTATGCTCCGATCCAAAATCTCGTTTTCAACTTTGAATGTACGATTGATCTAGGGTCAAAACTATGATTAAAAAGCCATAACTTTTTAAAATCAGATGAGTTTTGACGAAGTTGTGGCATTTGGAAGTTTCGACCTATGCCCATATGCCCATTTACCGATTTTCAGGCTAGAATTTTTACTTATGCTCCGATCCAAAATCTCGTTTTCAACTTTGAATGTACGATTGATCTAGGGTCAAAACTATGATTAAAAAGCCCTCGCTTGTTGAAATCAGATGAGTTTTGACGAAGTTATGGCATTTGGAAGTTTCGACCTATGCCCATATGCCCATTTACCGATTTTCAGGCTAGAATTTTTACTTATGCTCCGATCCAAAATCTCGTTTTCAACTTTGAATGTACGATTGATCTAGGGTCAAAACTATGATTAAAAAGCCATCGCTTGTTGAAATCAGATGAGTTTTGACGAAGTTATGGCATTTGGAAGTTTCGACCTATGCCCATATGCCCATTTACCGATTTTCAGCCTAGAATTTTTACTTATGCTCCGATCCAAAATCTCGTTTTCAACTTTGAATGTAGGATTGATCTAGGGTCAAAACTATGATTAAAAAGCCCTCGCTTGTTGAAATCAGATGAGTTTTGACGAAGTTATGGCATTTGGAAGTTTCGACCTATGCCCATATGCCCATATTCAGATTTTCAGGCTAGAATTTTTACTTATGCTCCGATCCAAAATCTCGTTTTCAACTTTGAATGTACGATTGATCTAGGGTCAAAACTATGATTAAAAAGCCCTCGCTTGTTGAAATCAGATGAGTTTTGACGAAGTTATGGCATTTGGAAGTTTCGACCTATGCCCATATGCCCATTTACCGATTTTCAGGCTAGAATTTTTACTTATGCTCCGATCCAAAATCTCGTTTTCAACTTTGAATGTACGATTGATCTAGGGTCAAAACTATGATTAAAAAGCCCTCACTTTTTAAAATCAGTTGAGTTTTGACGAAGTTGTGGCATTTGGAAGTTTCGACCTATGCCCTTATGCCCATATTCAGATTTTCAGGCTAGAATTTTTACTTATGCTCCGATCCAAAATCTCGTTTTCAACTTTGAATGTACGATTGATCTAGGGTCAAAACTATGATTAAAAAGCCCTCGCTTGTTGAAATCAGATGAGTTTTGACGAAGTTATGGCATTTGGAAGTTTCGACCTATGCCCATATGCCCATATTCAGATTTTCAGGCTAGAATTTTTACTTATGCTCCGATCCAAAATCTCGTTTTCAACTTTGAATGTACGATTGATCTAGGGTCAAAACTATGATTAAAAAGCCATCGCTTGTTGAAATCAGATGAGTTTTGACGAAGTTATGGCATTTGGAAGTTTCGACCTATGCCCATATGCCCATTTACCGATTTTCAGGCTAGAATTTTTACTTATGCTCCGATCCAAAATCTCGTTTTCAACTTTGAATGTACGATTGATCTAGGGTCAAAACTATGATTAAAAAGCCATAACTTTTTAAAATCAGTTGAGTTTTGACGAAGTTATGGCATTTGGAAGTTTCGACCTATGCCCATATGCCCATATTCAGATTTTCAGGCTAGAATTTTTACTTATGCTCCGATCCAAAATCTCGTTTTCAACTTTGAATGTACGATTGATCTAGGGTCAAAACTATGATTAAAAAGCCCTCGCTTGTTGAAATCAGATGAGTTTTGACGAAGTTATGGCATTTGGAAGTTTCGACCTATGCCCATATGCCCATTTACCGATTTTCAGGCTAGAATTTTTACTTATGCTCCGATCCAAAATCTCGTTTTCAACTTTGAATGTACGATTGATCTAGGGTCAAAACTATGATTAAAAAGCCCTCACTTTTTAAAATCAGTTGAGTTTTGACGAAGTTGTGGCATTTGGAAGTTTCGACCTATGCCCTTATGCCCATATTCAGATTTTCAGGCTAGAATTTTTACTTATGCTCCGATCCAAAATCTCGTTTTCAACTTTGAATGTACGATTGATCTAGGGTCAAAACTATGATTAAAAAGCCCTCGCTTGTTGAAATCAGATGAGTTTTGACGAAGTTATGGCATTTGGAAGTTTCGACCTATGCCCATATGCCCATATTCAGATTTTCAGGCTAGAATTTTTACTTATGCTCCGATCCAAAATCTCGTTTTCAACTTTGAATGTACGATTGATCTAGGGTCAAAACTATGATTAAAAAGCCATCGCTTGTTGAAATCAGATGAGTTTTGACGAAGTTGTGGCATTTGGAAGTTTCGACCTATGCCCATATGCCCATTTACCGATTTTCAGGCTAGAATTTTTACTTATGCTCCGACCTAAAATCTCGTTTTCAACGTTCAATTATGCCTGACTGTATTGTTTACTACATTACGTAAGTTGACCATAGGTTAGTGACACATTTAGTTTTGTTTTATCCAACATAGATTGGCATTTATTTAGTTTTTGTTGTTGTTTTGCTTGAATTTAATGACACTGAAACTGACAAATTTAGCTTTGCTTGCTGTAGGTGTGTGTTGATGTGTGTTGGTGTTTGTTACGTAATGTGACCAAAATGTCGACTCGATCTTACGAATGGATTCCAAGTGATTTTCATGTTATTGACGGGAGTGTGTTTGAGTGTGTGTGTTGGTGTGTGGGTGTGTTGGTAAGTAAATGTTCCTTGTCAATTCAATACATTCAATATTAATATATAGTTAATACATATATATATGTTTTGTAATTTGTAATTAGTAATACACATATTTTTTAAGTATTTGTTTAGTTTGTTTTTTTATAATGCCGCGCTTAAGGATTACGAATTTGAATCTTTGGATATTTTTTATCTCTTCCCATACGTAATATGTATGTATTTATGATATACGATTAATATTTGATCGGCTAAGAAGGAGCGAGTGATTAGTATGCGTTTTAAACTGTTTCTTGCTTATGTTTAAATTGTTAATTCTGTTTAAATGTTTTTTCTTTTTTTTTTTAATTTTTTTTAGTTGCTTAGTTCGCGTCGCTAAGGTGATGTGCGTTGAAGTTGAATGTTGTCGTTTCATTTTTTAATGTTTGCTTTTGTTTTTCGCTTTTTTATGCAATGGAAATGTCATTTTGATTTATGCGTTTTAAGTAAAGTTAAGTAGAAAATTTTGTGTATGTTTTTATGCATGTTTAATGCTAAATAATTACAAAATAGGTTCGATTAAGTTATGCTTAATGAATATTTTCACTGCTCTTTTTTTTTGTGTTTTTCTCTTCGTTTATTTTTCTATATTTTTTTAAGCAACACAAAAAGCAAGCAATGCATATTATAAAGCAGACGATCCAATATGCATGATAAATATGAAAAATGCATGATGTATTTTAATTTATGTGAATATTTCTTAGCCTAAGTTACGCAACTCCAAGACTTTTTGTTTCCAAATGTCAAAAATGTACTTTGTTTGTTTTTTTTTTTTTTGTGTATAATATTTTAGTTGAATAATTTTTTGATTTTGATTTGCCGAAAATTGTTAAGTGTTTAGTTAAGTGTATTTTTCGTGTTATCTAAGGTTTTCTCGTTACAATTTTTGAATTTTTGAAATCCAACGGTATTGGGTTGCTATTTGAATTACTTGAAAATTTGTGAGTTGTTCTTTGCTTCGTTTTTTGAAGTTTTAGTTTGTATATCGTATATATGTATATATTAATTAAATGCTTTTTCACTAAACGCTATGTAATATTTGTAGTTCGTTTACCATAAAAATTTGTAGTACGTTTATATAAGTTTCCCATAATAATATATGTAAGCAATATTTTCTTCACAACACTACATTCATATATAAAATCGGTATACCTAGGTAGGGGGTTATAGTGTATATATATAGAAGTGTTAAACGAAAACGAAAACGAAAACACAAATTAAGAATGCAAAATGTGAAAACTGCAACACATCAAGTAAATAAAATATGAAGTAAGAAATTAAATACTGTACGATAAATGATAAGTAATCCAAATTGGTCTGTAATTTTATTAATGATGATGACCTGTTAAAGAGTGGGAGCCACCTCAATTGCTTTGCTATTTCTACGATTTGAGCAAATGTTGTGTTCTGTAAAACTCTTGTAATTACATATGTTGTTAAACATTTATGGCATTATAAATTTGCATAGTTCAGTCTTTGAGTTTTGAAAATGACTCCCAAATTTATAGGACTTGCTGAAAATGATATTCAAATAAATGCAGATAAATAAAAAATCACACAAAAGTTTCAATAAAATTTATATAAATGTATTTAGAGAACAAATTTAAAAAGCTTAAATAAATATCTGACAATAATCGAAATCGAGGTATGCACAATATCAATTTCAGTTTGTCTTAAAGCTTGAACTGCGTATAACTGATGTGCAGAATCGAACGGTAAATAAATTAAAAAAAAGTGCGCTTGGGACGTTTTTGTATAATACAATTTAGAGGTTGTGACTAAATGAATTTTTTAGCTAACAAACAATTTCTGCATAAAATAATGCTATTGTGCATTGAACAAATTATTTTGGCTTTAGTTATGTCTGATTTATTTATTTATGTTTTGTTCTTTTGGAAGCGCATTGTAAAAAGAATAAAATAATTAAAAATTCTAACTTTACGTTGTATAAAAATAATTATATAATCGAGTACCAATAAAATATTGACTCACACAATGCTAAAAATTAAATGATCACAAGTCAACGCAAAGTCAACAAAAAGCAAAACTCAAACATGCGCTGGGTTTTGATTCCGTTGAATACAAAATCAATCGAGTACAGTATATACTCGTAGTTATAGGATTTGCAGACCAGACAAATTAAACAATATCTATCAATTACAATAATATTATGACTTTGACTTAAGCTACCGCAAAGAGTTCAGGCTTTTGGCATAAATGGCAAAAAATCAAATTGAAAGAATCTTACGAAATATATATATATACATAAGAAATACATAAACAAATATGCATTTTCTTATGTATTTGGGCAGCTCTTGCATTCTTTTGATATTTTGGTAGTTCTGCTTGACTTACGAACTAAAATACAATATTAAAAATTACACAGCTAAATTTGAATTATTTGTTTTTTTTTTTTTCTTTTCATTTCGTTTCTTTTCAAGTTTTAAAGTGTAAATGCAAAAATTGATTTGCATTTGGCTCCAACCAGACACTTTTGTTTGGTATTTCTTAATGCGCTTTTAGTATTTCCATACATACGTATGTATGTGTATGTGTGAGTATTTATGCATATAAGTATGCTTCCAAATTTCGTTTATAAATACTTGAAATAGTTAATAATTGTATATATGTATTTATGTATGCGCTATATGCGTTGCTTACTTCTTTGTGATGTTTTCATCTGCATGTGTGTGTCTGTGTTTCATGTTTGCATGTGTACGCGTGTGTGTGTGTGTGTCTGTGTGTGTGAGTGTGTGTGTCATTCAACTCCCACGCACTTCATTGACTTGAAACACTAAGCTAAAATGCCACGCCCACCGCAATTCGCTTACAAATTACACTGCCATAGTATCGTAGGCTGTGAATCCTGCGCCATTTGTTTGTTGGAGTTGGAGTTGTTTTGGGCCGGCTTCGTTTCTGTTTGGGGATTGGTTAAAATATATTATAAAAGGCATTTATATATAATATACATATATTAATAAATATTATTGTGGGCTTATATCTGCAACCAAAGCATTGCTTCATAATTACGCCTTCTTTTGTGTTTTTATTTGCTTTCAGGCGTGTTTTGGAATTGGGTGCCTCATTTTGATTTTTTTTCTTTTTTTTTTTGTGTATGTGGCAAGCCAAGACCAAGCGCCAAGCTGCTGGAAACTGTTAGACATATATGTATATATGTATGTATTCATACAGTGTAGAGTATCATTTAAAGCCTGTTGATTAATATACGAGTATGCTATGTAAATTGAAAAGTTTATCAAATGATAAAATGCTTTGGGTACGTTTCGAAACACTCAACTGTGATTTGCTTTCAATCAAACCAAAAAACAAATCATATATAATAGAATCGACAATAAATAAAAAAAGAGACAAATTAACAGCGTTATTGATTATAAGATAGTGTAGAGACATGCACATTTAGTTATAGGCCTGTATTGACAAGGATGTAATTGCGCCCACTACATGCAAAAGCGTCGACATTTAGTTACAAAACTTAACTTAGTTAATAACTTACAATTGCCTGCGACTAAGTTAGTCAGTGTGTTAATCAACCATTATTTAACCAGAATTATTATTTTTTAAACGAAATAAATACAAAAAATGGTCAGAATTAGTAGCTGTAAAATAATTAAGTTCATCTTGGCGCATTTAAAATTGCACAGAAATTATTCAACTAACTGTAAAGTTCCAAATACTATTAGTATCACAATTCAAAATACATTTCAATTCAAAATCGTTGAAAATGTGTGTACTTAGTTAATTTATGTTAAATTGTGTCTCTTGCAAACGCAGTGAATGAAACAAGTGCACAATATTTTGATTATTATTTTCTGTGCAACTTTTAATTGTTTATTATACTGCTTAACTTGTTATACCAAAATTCATTGTTTGTACTCGTTTCTTACCTCTCAATCAGTTTACGCATTTCTTCGGTGGTGCGTTGATCTTTCGGTTGTGGTGATCTTTTTACAGCTGATTTTATATATTTATTTATTTTTTGAATTCGACATATTTGCAGAAATATTGTGTTTAAAAACCCCAAAATTAAATTGAGCAACCGAAAGTTGATATATATATATTGGTTTAGAATATCATAGAATATAAAAGAAAATGGAAAGAAAACGAAAAATCAAATAAAAACTTTCATTAAAAGAAAATATTATATTCCATATTGAGTTTACGTGCAGAAATTGTTTTGTAAAAAATGATGTGGTAAACATATGCTTCTTATATATCTAACTTATTGTTTTTCTAAAAACAAAACCAGTTTATAGTCGGACACATGCGAATTTCTAGACACATGAAACTCAATGAAATGAACGCTATGAGATTTTATGGAAATCGATTAAAATTAGGCTTAAATCCGATATTAGATACAAAACATAAAACATTGAATAGTGCTGTAAAATAAACCCAATAATCTCTTGGGCAGTGTGCTGCATGAAATGAAATGGTGTGTATTTAATTGTGCAGTAAAAACTCAAACTTAAATCAATTTGAGAACCAAAACCAAAGTTATTCTTTTTAACACAATAGAAACATAAAAAATATTTATAAAAAACACAAATCAATATATTGTTTTAAAACTTTAGCAAAACACAGCATGAATATTGGTTGCAAAGACAGTTCGTCTTCGAAATGACACGTGAATGATACAATGAGGGAAGAATGGTGAATGAGAACATTCCTGATATGATATCGTTGGGGAGTTTCATGAGACATTTGCGATAAGTACGAAGAATGAGGTGAGTTCAAAGGGGAATTTAAAATTCACTATGAACACTATATCAACTCGATTTGTGATTTGCTTTCACATCACTCACCCTCATTGGAGTCTTCTGATAGATTTTATTATTTCAATAGTGTTAACAAATTTTGAAAAATGAAATCAAGAAGATTGCGAATGGTCGTGTTAAAAATTGATGATTACAATCAGTTTAGCATTTCAAATATTTGCAAAATATGTTTGGAATGATAAACTTAGGGTACGATTTAAATGGGGTCATCATTCAACTGTTTATCAAAAACTTACCGCCATAGTTGCCACGTGGTCCATGATCGCGATCGCATTCGGCCTCTGAGATCTCGTTGCTCTCCTTGGAGTCGTTGAATG
Organism: Drosophila nr. perissopoda 5 BK-2023a; assembly: GCA_035044105.1. Taxonomy (NCBI): domain Eukaryota; kingdom Metazoa; phylum Arthropoda; class Insecta; order Diptera; family Drosophilidae; genus Drosophila; species Drosophila nr. perissopoda 5 BK-2023a. Next base: position 1,337,735 of record JAWNMK010000639.1, on the reverse strand, counting down.
AGGAGTTGCTCATGTCATGATTACGTGGTGGTGGTGGTGGTGGCTCAGGTGAGCCATTGCCAGGATTGCGTGCTGAACCTAGAGATATCATCAATTATTTGTACATATATTTCTGCATTTCTCCATTTCTCTTACCAATGCTGCGACGACCCATGGAACCGCGAGAGCCATAGTGATCGTAGGGTTGGCCATAGGGACCGCCATACTGAGAGCCATACTGATCCTCCTCTGGTGCACAGTTAGCGGGATCATCGTATTCGGGTCCGGGGCCAGAGTACAAACTGCCGCCCTGAGAGTTGACACGAGTGTAGCGACGCTGTGGGCAACAGTGGGTAAAAAGTAGGAAACAGTCTGTAAACGATTGAGGTATTCCTTCGAAGTAGAACTTACGTATTGATCTTCTTCGGCACAGTTGGCGGGATCATCATATTCGGGTGCTGGTGTATAGATCGAAGACTGACCACCCTGACTATTCTTGCGTTGGTAGCGATTGGCACGTGGCATCGATTGAGATCCGGAGCGGGAGTGTACGTGTCCAGGATGACCAGGAGGCAGCATGGTGCCGGCATGTCCGGGAACTGGGGTGTGTCCGTTCTGGTGTGGGAAGGTCTGGAAGTTCATGGCCTTGGTGGGATCCATTTCCTCGCGGAAGCCAAGCAGATGGAACGTAGCATAGGGGCAGATCTCATCCTCCATGCCTTCGTGAAAGAAGACCACGATTAGCAAGTGTTCCTCATTAATTGTAGAGTGGTTTGTTGTTGTCTTTGTATTTTGTATTTGTTTTAGTGTTTTAGTACGAGATTCAATGGCTTTCTCCTTATGGAATTTTACTTACTATGATGCAATATCTGTGGTTAGCTCGATGCGACCGGGGTTAGACTACCATTTGTTAGTCGATTTCAAAAATCAATTCAAATTTCAAATGATAATGTTAAATGTGGCAGGGTTTAGGTGTGTTAGTCATTTGGGGTGCGTACAAAACTGAAAACATATAAAAAATCAAAGTGGAGGACAACTCCTACCTGGATGTCTGTATTGGCATTCAACATTGCCATGGGCATGACCATAGTGGTTGCCAATGCCGTGCATTGGAACTGGTGGAGCTTTGAGTTCCTCATACAGATTCGGGTTACGGCGCGGATCCCAAGTGGAGTGGTTCGAGCGCAAGCCACCGCGGCCTGAACCGGTTCGTGTTTATGTATTTATTTTGTGTCATTGTGTTAGGTGTGTGTTATTTTATATATTTTTTGTATATCCAATTTCCAATTTTTATACAACATCAACGATGAGTCAACGAAAAATGTAAACAATTCAGGCAACAGCAACCGAAACGGATGGGAATTTTTGGAGTTGTGCAAGGGAGAATTTCAAATAATATATAATTAAAAAATAAATTCAAATAATATTTAAAAGTTATCTAAATTCAGCACAACATTTAATAATACTAGTATTTTCGGATGGGTTCAAAACTATAAAGAAGCGACTTTAAGAAGCACATTAAGAATTTCGTTCTGATAAAGCGTTGCTGAGTGTGCTCATGTATGTGTGCACGTATGTATTTGTATGTATGCGTCTGACTTAAGGTCGGGACCTTTGGTTCATTGTTTGTGTTATGCAATAGCAACGCAAAATATGAAATACTCTTTTCTTTTTTTCTTCTCTTTTTTTTTATCATTTTGTACGCAAAGTAAATGGAAGAAAAAACTAAGCCGCAGCCAATGCGCAGTGATTGCCCCTTTAGTTTTTATGGAAAAGAACTTTTTTGGGGCTTCGCTGGCATAGTCCTGGCATTAATAAATGTTGCATTGGAAATTTAGATGCTTACTTATGACTGTACCTCGCTTAATCCGGTCGCAGGTGTTGTAGTTGGATCCTGGAACAGGTGGCAACTTCCGGTTCGGTGGCGCAATATACCCAAGCTCGTCACGCAGATCCGGGCGACGTTTGTCCAGGGTGGCACCGGGTCCCATTGTCTGATTGTAAACTACATCGTCTAGAATTAATATATGATATCGCGAAACTCAATAGTGAAACACTGAAGATGCTTTTCCCTTTTAATGCTGCTCAATAGATCAACTCGCATACTTTACTTCTGTTTTCGTATCAATCCGCTTTGTTCCGTCACTCACAATATTTTCAAATTTAAAGCGAAATTTTTGGTTTTTCTTTTGGTGCGGCATCTCAACACACTAGTGTGCTAATAAGTAGCTCAAAAATACAAGTTTATAATTGCGAACGAAGATTCCAATAAACGGAATTACGTGAGGTGTTTTTTTTTTTCTTTTTTGTCTGATTTCAAAATATACCAACTTGTTCATGATATAATAATGACATGAAATGAGCGATGATTTTAATTTAGAATTTGTATTTAACATTATTTTTACTTTACTTTACATTAGCATTACAATATTCAATTGCGATTTCAAAAAGCATCTTAGTTTTGGTTTCATTTAAAAGAAAGATATTGAAAGGGTATAAAATCAACAACAACTAAAAGAGTGTCGAGAAAGATATGGAAGTTTGTGTGTTGTGAATAAGTTGTAGGAAAAATGATTTCGACTGTGAAAGTTGCTTAGGATATAAGCAAAACGTATTTACAACAACACTGGATATTAATATAGGCTATTATATTTAGTTTATTGTATAGATTGATAGGCCATTTACTTGGTTTACAAACTCATAATAATAGAGTATCAAAACAAAAACATTTTTTTATCTATATTTTGAATTTTTTTAAAATCATTATCGCACTCCAAAGTTATCGCAGGATATTTATACAAATATAAGTATTTTTATATAATTTTCCAATGATATTTAATGACGATGGAAAATTGATGATAGTTATGTGAGTATCGTATGGGTAAATTAGAGATACGAATGTATTTATATACACATATGGAGACATTGATACACATTTAGTATGTAGTATAAATATATGATTTCTTGATATTTTTGTTGGTATATTTTTGTGCGTGTATTCTTGAGTTTTATGTGAGCTGTGGTTTATGATGTATTTATGAATATTTATATATATATATAGATATATCATGCAGCTGATTAATAGACATAAACATTCCAAAAATATTTAAAAGTTTACCAGTATTATTGCGGAGTGACGGCATTCGATTTTGGGTATCTTGGCCATAATGTTGAAACTTTACACTAAAAATTACAAATTCAATCCTCAACATTTTTGGACCAAACAAAAAACAGAAATAAAATATGTCGAAAATCAAATATATACATATATAATAAGTAAAACATTTGCTCTCCTGTGCAAATTGTGGCACAGTCAAAACCTACAGTAGACATCCTTTTGACCGCCTCGCAAATCGTCCGAGCGCCTGCGAGAGAGCGCCACACACACCACACAGATACCCACAGCAACCACAACAACTGTGGCTATCAGTGGCACCATAAAGTTCAGATCCAGCCACTCGGGCATCCAGGCAGGCAGGGGAATTCGCGCATGGACATTTGTATGACCCGTGCCATCGTCGAGGGGTGCAATTGTGCCTTCAGTTTTGATTTGCGATTCGTATTCGATATACAAACCATAATTGAGCATGCAATTCGATTATCGGATGCAACAACAGAGCAGGCAATTTTGATAGACCGAAATATTTAAGATATTTCGGATATGGTGTGTAAAGCATATGTGTTTGTATGTAAAAATGAAAAGCGCGAGTGTTTTTGTTGTAAGAGTGATAAGAGAGATAGTCGATAGAGAGGGGAACCGAAAAAAAGAAGAAATATTGTAATTAGTTTTGATATACTTATAGATACCTTTGTGGTGATTGCCTTTGCTACGCAGAATACAAATAACAATTATCGCTATGATTATGACGAGCAGAGCCGCCACGACGGGCACTACTAAATTTAGGTTCGATAGGATAATGCGGATAGTATCCTCGGCGGTTAATTCGGGTAAATCTCGCGAGGGTGCGATTGTGCCTGCAACAACAACAACAACAACCAAAGTGTTTCACATGTAGAGCGAGAGTGGGAGAGAGACACACAATTATATAGAGGTATAGTGAGAGAGAAGAGAGAGAAAGACAACAGAGAGAAAGAAAGAAGTTAGAAAATTCGAAAAGAGAGCGAACTACTTAAAGCTTAATAATAAAAAGAAGCTCGCTCTCTTTTTGTCCTTCGCCTTCCTCTCGCAATAGTACATTAACTTTTGCACTAAGACGAACTAGTCGAGAATACTGATTTTGTTTATAAACACACACACACACACACACACACACATATACAAATATATTAACAGACACAAATATACGATAATGTAGCTTTTTGATTTGAGTTGAGTTCGTTGAGATGTGGAGAAGTGTGTCACAAAATTGTATTTGAGATAGAAACTTACATGTATGGTATTTAGATTTTATTTTACAATGCGCCAATGGACGCTGATTATTTTTGTGAGTAGTATTTATATGAAAACTATTTTAACTAGTATTTTAGTATAAATTGTAATTGTATAAAAAATCAATATCGGTTTTTAATACGTTCAAATGCAATTTGTTTTTTATCCGTAAAATCTTACAACTAATTAAGTAAATGTTTAACACTAAGTAGTCGAAACGCTAAAGCGCATTTAAGCAACTCGTAAAAAATTCAATTAACAGGCATTCCAAGTGTAGCAGCAGCTTTCGAGAGTATGATTAGAGGAGGACGAGTACGAGAATGTGAACGAAAGAACTTCTTTGCCATTTCTCAAAAGGTATTAACTTGAAATAAATACTAACTAACTTAGGTGGAACTCAACTATAACTTGATGACATAACTGAATTGTAATCGAAATAAATGTTTTGTGTGTGTATAATGAATGCATTATGTAGTTGTATTTAAGAAAACGTCTTCGTCTTCGTCTTCTTCTCCATTTCTTGTTCTCAGCTCTCTTGTGAACTCTTCTTAACATGTTAGGATGATGGATCTTTGGTTGTTGTGCTTTCGAAAAAAATGTGTGCGCTTTGGCTCTGCTCGTTTCTCAAGTTAATTTTCTTGCAGATTTTTATCTTGTGGTTAAAGCTGAGGAGCATTTTGCTATTGTTTAAAATTAAATAAAATACTATACTTTAAAATTATTGTTAAATAAAAAGCAAGTACGTAATGTCTGAATAAACGGATGAATAAATCAAAAAGTGTTCAGTTGTGGAAAATTTTGCACAGTAAATTCTTGAACGAGAGTTCCAAATGTCGATGGTTCCCATGTTGATCTAGTAGGGAAACCAGAAATATAAGTACATATAAACTTCAGATAGGCACAAGATTCTGCATATTAAAATTCTTATATATCTTGCCATTTCTGCAGAAAGTATTAATTAACAATGGATTTGAAGTCACTAAAGCAATTTACAATTCGGAATATTCTTAAGGGATATTGTCGAGTCCTATATACAAGACATTCAAAGTGGTACGAGCAGCGGGAGGAAGGAGTAACAGGGGTTACAACAACGATTGATCATATCAGGCAGTACAAATTCAAATGCACTTTGATGCCATCTTTTTGTTTATTTTTTAATGTACAAAAACTTGATCTCCACTCACTGGACACATAAATGCAATAAACGGAATGTGATGGAACTAATCGAAATGATAAATGATAATGGAATAAGAATACAATAAATAATAGTACTAATGTGGTTGACTAGAGCACTACAAATTGACTAGTGTGGTCACAGCGCACTAAATAATTACAAAATATTAAAAAATAAATGGTAACTGGTGAGATTTGTATTAAAACTATTTATAGAACAATATTTTTTAAAGTTGTAGCATTTGCTTTCTTTGGGATTTGCACATATACATATGTAGTATTGTATATAAAAACGTAAAAAACAAATTGCATTTACGCAATAAAAACATTTTTTTGTACAGTATTCAAAATGCCGCTGCGTTTAGTTTACTCGCATTTTATCAAAAATAATAATTCAAATAAATATTTTTTGTTTAACTATGTATGACAAGCTTGGTGTTTTAAATAAATTATAAATAATATCGGCTAATTACAAATTTAAATAATTACTGTGCAATTTGCTCGGATAAATTAAATAAAAATTGAACTTTGCTCATTTTCAGTTTTTGGTGATTTTTGATAAAAAGCAAATTCAACTCTGCAAAGAGTGTTTACAACAATTTTTGCTTGATGCCTAGCTTGTTATTTGTATATGGACAATCTTGCTGGGGTCCACAATTCGGATGGTCATCCATGTGGAATCGCAACCCCGAACCCCAGCAATATTATCAACGTAGTTTTCTATGTACAAAAGCAATGTGAAATATGTGAATATTGGAAAACAGATCGAACATACCTCCGGTAACGGTGAGGGTAGCGAAATCATATTCGGCAACGGTGAAACCTGCAGAATTGTGGGCAGTAATACGTAGATTGTACCAGGTAGCGGGCTCCAGATCGAGAACTACGTAGTTATTATCGGGCTTGACATTATTCGATATTTGATTCCATTCAAGTTGATCACTAGAAAGAAATGAGAAAATTAGTTTGCTGCTGATATAATAAGGAATGTGCTTTGAGTCGATACCGTTTCTTGCTCTCGACGACAAAGTGGGACATGGGGCAGCCTCCATCTTTCCAGGCCTTGAAATGCAATGAAACCGAGTTGGATGAGACTTCGATAAAACGTGGTTTCTCTGGCAATTTGGGCTTTTGACCCTTGGTGCGTGTATTCAAAATATCTGAGGCTTCTCCAGCGCCAATGCTAAGAAAGAATTGAAAGTTAAGATTAAATATTTGTAGATGGTTTTTAGCTCTACTCACTTGTTGAAACCTGTGGCATAAACCTGATAACGTGATCCGCATAGCAGATTCTCAATGTTGTTCTTCTGTGATTCCACGGACACCTCAGCTGTTTCCCACTCTCCGAACTCTATACAATTTTTAAATAATAATTAACTCACTATTAACATTATGGAACTGTTTCAAACCTGGCTTATAATGTAGGGTGTAGCCGTGCAGTGGTGCAGTGTCTCCCTCATGGGGCTTCAAACGCACCGTCAGCGTATCTGTGGTGGTGGCCGAGAGCGTAACGTGGGGTGATTGGGGTGGTGCCAGGACGATCAGCTTATGTGTAATTGAATCCTTTGCAATGGAGTTCTCGGCATGGCAGGAATAGTCGCCAGCATCCAAACGATTCACAGACTTAATCAATAGCGAACCATCTGGCAAGAGGCGCATACGATCGTTGGCACTGAAGTCAACGCCCTTAATCTTCCAGGTGATCTCCGGTTGAGGTGCTCCCACAGCTAAACATGGCATTTTGGCATCCTCCTTGAAGGTGGCAGTGAACGTGTCGTCGAATGAGGCAATCTTGGCGGGTACCTGATCACTGGGCATGGCCACAATACTCTTGGACTGCTGACCCTCGCCGATGGTGGTGCTGCCAGTGACCCAGAACTCGTACGGTTTGTTCTTTTCCAGTTCGGTTGCCTCGAAGCTCATTTGATAGTGTGGCACTTTTTGGGTCTTCGTTTCAGTCTCAGCGCCTTCAGCCTTCGAGTAGACAGTGTATTGGGTAATGATGCCATTGGGCTGTGCTGGTGGTCGCCAAGACACCAAGATAGCTGCATTGCCCATAACCAGGGCCTTCACATCGGTGGGTGCTTCAGGAACTGTGTGGAAGAAAGCATATTTATATGAGAACTGGGAACTTGGGAGAGTCCTGAATTTGCATAAGGTTAACTTACCATCAGGTTCGGTTTGGCAGTGAATTGGCACGCTGCGAACTCCATCGCCTCCAGCTGTTGTGGCCAGAACTTGCATGGTATAGTTTGTGTACTTCTTGAGTCCGTGGAGCACAGTGTCGGAAGAGGCAGTTTTTTTGTAATGACGCTTGGTCTCATCTGCAAACACATATCACATCAATAAGAAGGCTCTTTTGCTGGAAGCAGACTTCTCTACTTACCATACCACTCATCACTGGAAGCGTAGACAACCTTGTAGGTCTTGATCACGCCGTTGGCCGACTCGAGGGGTGGGCTGACCCAGCTGACACGAATGGTTTGCGAGGTGAGGGTGGTGCAGGCAGTATCGCTTGGTGGTTGGCTAGGTGTACCTTCGGCTGTGAACTGTTTCTCCTCATCGCTCAGAGGACCCGCGCCGATCTTGTTAAAGGCCTGAATAACCACCGAGTATTGAGTGTAGACGCGCAGATTATTCAGTTCCAAATTGTGTTCCTTGCCTTCCTCGGTGATGAAGTTGATGGTTTCGAAGATGTACGAAGAGTTGGTGTTCGATAGCTTGTAGCCGACATAATAACCCAGGATTTCACCATTCCAGTCAGAGCGTGCTGGTGGCTTCCAGGTAACGCGAAGAGTTGTCTGATTCACTGGATCCACTTTAATGGTCTGAGGTTTGCCAGAAGGTGCCTCTTCAGCAGTGATAATGGTTACGGCCTCCGAAGATTGCGAGGAGCCAATCTCATTCTCAGCGACGATACGAATATTGTAGGTGGTGGCTGGGCTCAATTTCTGTACTTGAGCCTCGGTGGTGAGTCCAGGAACCATAACGCGATCAATTTCATCCCAGGATGCTCGGGACCGCTTGAACTCAATAATGTAGCGAATCAGTGGAGAGTTTCCGTCATAGGGTGGTGCCCAGCTCAGCTGCACGGAGCGACCAGACTTGTCGAGAACTTTGAGAGCATAGGGCATTTCAGGCACTTCCTGCACAATCATATTGATGCTGGCATCATCGGAGCCAAAGGCATTGGTCGCCACACAGGTGAAAAGCGCGGAGTCGGAGCGTTCGGTACGTTTGATCGAGAGACTAGACATGACGCCGGCAGAGAGGATCTCCTCGCGAATTGTATAGCGATTGTCGTTCTTGGGGTCCAGTCGCATGTTGTTCATGTTCCACAAAATGCCAATGGGTTTCTCACCCTTCGCCTCGCACTGCAGCACAGCGGGTTCGCCTCGGCGAGCGGTCTGATTACGCAACTTCTCGGTGAACTCTGGCGGAGCCTGAACACTAACCATGATCACAGCCGAGAGACCTGAACCAATACCATTAATAGCCTCACATAGATAATAGCCCTCATTGGTCTTTTGAATGTTGTCAATGTGCAAAGTTCCCTCCTCGACGCGAATGTTGTCGCTCTTCTTCAGATCCTTGTACTCGCCGGGTGTGTCGCCTGTATTATAAAGTATATACCATATTAATATTTATGACAGTTAATATATTATATGTCAATTAACTTACCAACTGCTTTCTTCCAGGTTACTTGGGGCTTGGGGAAACCGTCGGCTTTGCATTCAACCTTGGCGTCGGAACCCTGGGCGAAGGCTTTGTCTGTGGGCTCGAGTATCCATCTGGGTGGCACTGTTGTTGTTCATTGTTGATTGTTGTTTGTAGCGCGTTTGTAGAAAATTAATATGTTAGAATGTTTGTGGCGGGTTCTTTGTAAATATATAACAATTAGCATGCGGTTTATAGGATTGATGTGTGGATAATCGGAAAGACGGACCTTGATTTGTACAAACTGAAATGGTCTGGGTCTGATCTTTTTTATTTCTTTAATATTTTACTCATTTCAATTTGTTCAAATTATAGTGGAAATATTTGTATAATATTCATAAATAATTGCCAATAACTTAAAGCTTTTAATATTTCGGATTTTCTTAATTTAAATATTATTTTTTAAATCAATTTTAATTGGCAAAATATTTCCACTAATTGCTTAAACTCTAATTAAACTCATAAGACAAACTACAACCAATATTGTTAGCACAATTAATAAACCAAAGTATTAAAGGACAACGAAAGTGGGATTTTAATGAAACCATAATTAGTAACTAACTAAAGGATAAACCACATGCAATTTGTGCAAAACGAAGTGCTGCTTTTATGTAATTGCTTCTGAAAACGTTTTATTAACGATTGTTTCGTAAACAGACTTCGTTTTGTGCCTTATGAACTAAGTAAACCATAGATTATAATGAAAATGAAAGTAATTAAAGTTGGGGATACGAAGGATTAGGTTTGGACTGATGGGTGGGTGTGGGTGGGAACGTAGCAGGGACATGTATCTTTAAGCGCACAGTTTCAGTTAGCGCCAAAGGCTGAGATTAAATGTTTGGTAGACAATTAGAAGCGGTTGAGTATGCGAATAGTTGTTATTGTTATGGCTGTAATAGTTTGCAGTTTATTCGGTGTTGGAGCATGAGCCTTTCAAATTGTAATGTACACGTAACTGAATTGAAAACAAAAAACACATTCAACATCTGTGTATGTATAAGTGTGTGTGTGTGTGAATAGAAAGCTCAAGCAAGTATCAAGCTGTGAGTCCTTTCCTCAAAAACTAGTAGTATAGTGCTTATACGTGGTGCATGTACATGTAAGTGTGTGTAAGGATGTGTGTGTGCTGCTGGTTATAATGTATGCGAATCTGAGCTGCTTTGCCATACATACGAGCTTATTCGGATTAGGTTGTAACTAACATTGCAATCCGAGTAATTTTGTTTTTCAATAGTTTTCAATATAAGTACTTATATACAGTGGCTAATTGGATTGCATTTAACTTAATGGATAGACCTCAATCGAACAGTCTTTGGCCTATATAGAGCAAAAGATCGAAAAAAGACGAGAATCTCGAGAAAATCTTGATTAGCTTGATTAGAAGAGAGAATAAAATGCAAATCGCTGAACATGCCCATTTACCGTTGACCGTTAGCTTTGCGTGCCTCTGGGACACGCCCACATGATTGCTGGCCGAGCAGCTGTAGTTGCCGGCATGATGTGCCTGCGCTTTGTTGATCAACAGCAGGCTCGTGTGCTCTCCCACGGTTGCCTGTGTGGCATCCGCCTCACCGTCATCGTCGTCGTCGTGCAACGCCCTTCCGTTCAATCGCCATTCGAATTGAATGGGCGTGGCACCTCTACTAGCGATGCACGTCAGCTGCACATAATCATTAACATCGCAAACGGACGCAGAAAGCGACAGTGCGGCGAGAATTGGCGGCTCTAAAGACCATGTTGAAGATTACCAGGCAGAAATGTGGTGAAAATTGGTGCAAAGCAATCAACATTTTAACAACTAATTACCAAGCTAAAACTTATAAAGATTGATCGTGGTGTTGTCGAGTTCGTTGCCTAAGTCTTTTATCGAGTTCGTTGCCTAAGTCTTTTATCGAGTTCGTTGCCTAAGTTTTTTGATTCTTAGCATTTGCTTTCCATATTTTTATACCATGCAATGGAAATTGTAATTTTATCGGGAAATGTGTGAAATATTCGAAACGGTCGAATTAAGAGATCTTCTATGCAAAATTCAATTAGTGGAATGACGATATTTTTTTGGCTTAGAAGTTTAGATAAAAGTGTAAACAGCTTGACCTGGTTTGTAAGAGGATGCAATTCTTGAAATCGATTTTTGTAAGGTCTAAAATCACTGGCTTTTTTTTGCCTAAGTCTTAGTATTTTTGGACACAAAAGATAATGAAAAAAAAAACTATTTACAAAACACTTAAAAGAAAGAAGATGGAACTATTCGTGTACCCTTCACTTTCAGACTGGACGAGCGACTGGCCTGACCCGCAGCATTGCTGGCCACACACGTATAGTTGCCCGTATCGCTGATGGTTGTCTGACGGAGCGAGAGGATGAGCGTGTACTCATCGATCTTGTGGTAAATGGAACGAAGCAGGGGCTGTCCATCTTTCAGCCAGTAGATGTCGATGGGCAGATCTCCCGAAGTAACCATGCACATGACACGCACCGCCTGGCCGCCATTCACACCGCTGGCATTGAAATGGAACTGCTCAATTTGGGGAAGCTCTGTGCGAATGGGATGGAGGACGACACACAAAAGCCGTGCATGAGTAAGTGTTATATAATACAAAATTTGAGCTTATGCAAACCGACACCAGGGTAAACACACAAAGCGAAAGAGACAGAGACAGATAGTAGGAAGTCAGTGGTCAAAATGTACAGTTGCTGGCTAGTCTATGTGGGAGCTACAACTACCACAGGTCAAGTTGTGCAGTGAACAAACCCTTGACACTGAGATTCGTCTCGACGGTCGTATAGCCGGCCCCATTGGCGCCCATGCACGTGTAGGTGCCGGCATTGCCGCCATGAACGCTCTCAATATTCAGAGAACTACTTCGCCGACTGTGCATTAGAATGCTGACACCAGGCAGCTCCCCAGCTGGTTGGCCATTGTAGTACCAGGTAATGTTGAAGGGTGCATCTCCGTGCACCACGGCGCAACTCAGTTGATAGTAGTCGCCCACATATAACGGCGAATTGATGGGCAGAGGCGCCAGTTTGGGTGGTACTTTAATGCAAAATTAAAATAAAATAAATATAACAAAAAATTTTAGTTGCAGCTGATCTAAACTTTCACTCAATACCCCCAAGAAAATTCGATGAAAGATTGTGGACTGCAAATTTACTCAATTTAATATTCTGGTTTACTCTTTTTGGGTATTAATTGTTGGCATAAATCTTATCTTAATCCCTATATTGATATTCTGGATGGTGCAGTGTCTTTAATTAATTTGTACATGCAAGCCTTTTTGGTGCGACTAGCCACAGAGAGTGAGAGAGAGCTTAGAGAGCTAGATAGAAACAAAGACAGAGAGAGAGACAGACATGCAGCCAAAATACTTCCATTTTAGAGGCATTTGTGATTAGTAGCAGCAAACTACAGCGGACATTAGTTATGAGGCTCAATTTTGCGAGTGTTTTCAACAGTATCTGTACCATAGACATTTAGTAGCGTTGTGAAGCGCTGATGGCCAGCCAAGTTTGTGGCGTGGCATGTGAAATTGCCGGCATGTGGCGCCTCAACTGACTCAATGGTTAACACGCTGCCACGGCTGCCAACGTGCTCGGTGCTGATGGCCAGTTTCTCGCTGATCGATTGACCATTGAGGGTCCATTCGATTTGCAGGGGTAGATCGCCAACGGGCACGGAACAGTGCAGCGTTAAATACTGCCCCACCTGGGCGGGGCCCTCCTCAAAGGCAAAGGGTATGATGCGCGGCAGAACTGAACATTGTGGATGGGAAATAATATCGAAATAATACAGTGCACACAAATTAAACGATGGCAGATAATTCAAATTCACAAAGTATTCAAAATAGCGTAATCTCCTGCACCTATAACTTTCAGTTGGGTGCTGTAGGATGCTTTGCCGGCGGCATTTTCGCCATGGCAACTGTAGTTTCCGGCATGTTTCGCCGCCACGCTCTCGATGGTCAGAACGCTGCTGCGTCTGCCCATTTTGGCTATGAGTATATCCTGATCATCGTCATTGAAGAGCGGCTGCTTGTTAAATGTCCAGCGTATATTTAGGGGTAGATCGCCCTCGGTTAGGGTGCACTGATACGTTATATACTGGCCCAGATGCGTGGGCTGAGCACTCATTGCAAAGGGCGTTATTTGAGGTAGTACTTTGTTTTAGGTGTGAACAGAAAATAGGCAGAGGAAACACATAAAGTCAAAATAACAGTCTACTACATAAATTAATATTAATAACTACTACAAATCGAAGAAATGAGGAGCTGCCCAACCGTTGACTATCAGCGCCGCCATATATTCCACAGTCTGAGCACTGTTTTGTGCCCGGCACGTATAGTTGCCGGCATTGTTGCCATTCACGGAGTCGATGGTCAGCACGTTGACCTTTTTGCCTATTTTTAAGGTGCTCACACCATGATACTCGTTGATGGCATAATCATTGAACAGCCAGAAGATATCCACAGGCAGATCACCTTTGGATATGGTGCATTGTACGGTCACCGAGTCTCCAAAATTCGCGGGCTCATCCCCAAACTCAAAAGGTGTAATATGTGGCGGTACTTTTGCAGAAAGAAGATGAGAAAGTTACCAATTATGACTTGGAGTGTCAGAATTGTCTCCATTCAGAGTAGTAGAATTTTTCTTTCCAATTTTTTCGATGTATCTTTAAGTTTATTGCCTAATTCTTTTGGTGAGGGTAGGAATTTTCTCCAAGTTCGTTGCCTTAGTCATTAATTTTATTATTTATAAATACTTCTAAGGCATTTCCACAAAGAATACTGTATGAAAGCCAAATCAAAAAGCGAACAATATCAATATACTAAGCATAAAGCATACATGCATTTTTTGCAGTGTTCATTCGTGTTCGACTCACAATTTTGTTGGTGTCAAATCATAAAAGAAATAGATGTACAATAAAACCAAAGAATACTTTTACATTCATGTGCTGTACAAATTTTGCTATACCATTAACGAGCAACTGGGCCGTGTAGACAGACGAGGCCCAGAGATTTCTAGCCTTGCACGTGTAGTTGCCCACGTGGCGCGCATTAACCGCATCGATCATTAGGACGCTCAACCGTTTGCCCATTTTGGATGTGGAAATGCCCGAGTAATGATTGATCGGATATTCATTGAAATGCCACTCGATATCAAGTGGTAAGTCGCCTGAGCTAACCAGACAATTTACCGACACGGAATCCTCGAAATTGACGGGTGCTTCGCCGAAATCAAAATGCGCTATTTTGGGTGCAACTAATGGAGATTTCAATGGGACTACATTAAACTAAGTGTTTCGATTTTTGGGTATCAAATGAAAATTATAAAAATGAAATATGAATTTTTAATTAAGACTACTTATGATAATGGTTCAAATACCATTCACAATAAGATCGGTGGTATAGTTAACGGCAGCTGCATGATTTTTCGCCCGACAACTGTACTTCCCGGCGTGACGGGCCTGAACACTATCAATGCTTAGCACACTGTTCCGCTTGCCACCTTTTATAACACTAATGCCAGAGTAGGAACTGATGCCGTAATCATTGAACAACCACTCAATGTCGATGGGTGGATCGCCAGTTGATATTTGACACATAATCGACACTGAATCTTCAACATTCGCTGGCTCGTCGCCAAAATCAAAGGGCGTAATTTTGGGTGGTACTTTTTGGGATAAGTAAGGATGCATTAAAAACGAAATCATAATAAACACCTTAATTTAGTCGGAAACTATATAAATGTTAACAACCATTCACAATTAGAGCAGCCCCATATTCACTGCTAGCTGCCTTATTCCTCGCCTTGCAACTATAGTTTCCCGCATGACCCGCGTGCACAGAGTCTATGGTTAAAACACTGGTTCGTTTGCCCCCGCGTACGACAGCAATGCCGGAGGCAAAGTTTATGGGCTGACCGTTGAACAGCCATTCGATCTCGATGGGTAGATCTCCCGATGAAACCAAACAGTTCACAGAAACGGAGTCCTCAAAGTTAGCTGGCGCTTCGCCGAAATCAAAGGGTGCTAATTTCGGGGGAGCTATGACAATTTCATGTACACAAATATATTACAAATAAATCTGGTATTTGAAGTTAATCACCCTTACAACTGTTGGATTGGATAGGGAAAAGATAACATAAAAAAAGAACATGTGAGCTACGTGTAATAAACTGTAAACTAAGAAGTTAAACTCCAGTATACCATTCACAATCAATTCGGTAGTATGATTGACAGCAGCCGCATGATTCCTGGCCAAACAGGTGTACTTGCCAGCATGGCGAGCACTTACGTTATCAATGGTCAACATGCTCGTCCGCTTGCCGCCCTTCATCACCGTTACACCCGAATACGAGCTGATGCCGTAGTCATTCAATAACCATTCAATGTCGATGGGTAAATCACCGCTAGAGATGAGGCAAGTGACCGAAACGGAGTCTTCGACATTCGTCGGGTCCTCTCCGAAGGTAAAAGGCGTGATTTTGGGAGGTACTTTAAGGTAATATCAAGGAGATATAACACAAAGTGAATCAACTTTAAATAATAAACAAAATCTACATATGTATATCAACAATCATTATACGCAATACCATTCACAATAAGCTCAGTTGTATGATTGACAGCAGCCGCGTGGTTCTTTGCCCGACAACTGTACTTCCCGGCATGTCGGGCCTGAACACTATCAATGCCTAGGACACTGCTACGTTTGCCGCCCTTGACAACCGTAATGCCCGAATAGGAACTGATGCCGTAGTCGTTAAAGAACCACTCAATATCGATGGGTAGATCACCACTGGAGATGAGACACGTTACGGACACTGAGTCCTCCACGTTAGTGGGCTCCTCTCCAAAATCGAAAGCCGTTATCTTAGGCGGTACTTTAATCAAAGAGTTGGGTATTTTAAACAGGAGGATGTAGTTGGTACCAAAACAAAAAATAAAACTAAATGCAAATGTCAAAGTAAATGTTTCAAAATATTATCCCAAAGCTTTCTGTAAAATACCGTTCACAATCAATTCCGTTGTATAATTAACTGCTGCCGCGTGATTCTTAACCTTGCAGCTATATAGGCCAGCATGTCGAGCCTGGACATTGTCAATGCTCAACATACTGTTTCGCTTGCCACCCTTGACTACGTTTATACCCGAATACGAACTGATGCCATAGTCATTGAATAACCATTCGATATCAATCGGTAAGTCGCCGCTGGAGATGAGGCAAGTTACCGAAACGGAGTCCTCAACATTTGTGGGCTCATCTCCAAAAGTAAAGGGCGTGATTTTGGGCGGTGCTTTGGATGCCAAAATATATAAAAATGAAATCAATTAAAGATAAGATAAATGTTAACAGAAGAGTAATCAATTAACTAATAAATATTCATTAGTTTTATGTGTGTTGTGGAGAATACCATTCACAATCAGTTCGGTGGTATAATTGACGGCAGCTGCCTGATTCTTTGCGCGACAAGTGTAATTTCCAACATGACTGGCATGAACATTATCAATGCTCAGGACGCTGTTCCTTTTGCCACCCTTCATGACCATAATACCGGAGTATGAACTGATGCCGTAGTGATTGAATGACCATTCGATATCGATGGGTAAATCTCCCGTTGATATTAGACATGTGACCGAGACAGAGTCCTCGACATTTGCTGGCTCCTCGCCAAAGCTAAAGGGTGTTATTTTGGGTGGTACTTGGGGGTGTAGCAGAGTGGAAAAAGTGGGGTTTTCGGTATATTAAAAATAAGTACAAAATTAAAGTAAAGTTTTATAGAATTGATATCGTATAGAAGTGATATGCAGTTGCCAACCATTGACAATTAGAGCCGCTGAGAAATCGCTACTGGCTGCCTTATTCCTCGCCTTGCAGCTGTAGTTGCCAGCGTGTCCTGCATGCACCGAATCAATGGTTAAAAGGCTCGTTCGCTTGCCACCCTTCAGCACCGTAATGCCAGCAGCGTAGTTAACCGGTGAGCCATCGAACAACCACTCAATTTCAATGGGTAAATCACCCGAGGTCACCAAACAATTCACAGACACCGAGTCCTCAAAGTTGGCCGGTGCCCCGCCGAAGTCGAAAGGTGCTATTTTTGGCGGAGCTGTTAGGGAAGAGTTTTTGGGATGGAAATCAAAGAAAAATCCAAAGAAAAATCACAGATCATGCACAAATAATGTCCCATATTGAATACCATTCACAATCAATTCGGCTGTGTAATCCACAGAGCCAGCATCATTGCGAGCCTTGCAACTGTAGTTTCCCGCATGACCCGCATGCACCGAATCAATGGTCAAGATGCTCGCCTTCTTGCCACCCTTGACTATGGAGACGCCCGTGTAGGCCTGAATGTGCTCATTATTAAAAAACCAAGTGATCTCCATGGGTAAATCTCCAAGATAGATGAGGCAATTAACCGATACCGATTCCTCAAAGTTAATGGCATGATCGCCAAAGTCGAAGTGTGCAATCTTAGGGGGTACTTTCAGTGGAGGATGGGGTTTTAAGAGATGGGAATGAAATAAGAATAAAACCGAAAATTAAAAACTTGATAGTTGAGTAGAGTTTTGGTGTGTACCATTCACCACCAGTTCGGCGGTAAAGTTAACCTGGGTGGCCCTATTAACCGCCACACAAGTGTAGTTTCCCGCATGATGATCGCGCACAAAGTCGATGGATAGTGCACTGATCTTCTTGCCCAGCTTCACCATGGACACATCGTAGACATTCTCATTGATTTCGCGTCCATTGAAAAGCCAAGCGAAACTGACCGGAAAATCCCCAGAGGTAACCAAACACTGTACGCTCGCCGATTCGCCAAAGTTCGAGGGATCCTCGCCAAAATCAAATTGTGCAATTTTGGGCGCCACTTAAGATTGGGTCAGGATTGGGTGGGTGGTTTAAATAAACAAAAGCAAAATCATTAAGCTACTAGAGTGCAAGTAAGTAAAGAGTATTAACCATTCACTTTCAATTCGGCCGTATGGTTAACACGACCCGCTCGATTCTCGGCTATGCAGGAATAGTTGCCCACATGTTTTGCCGAGACAGCCTCAATGGTCAAGCCGTTGATGCGTTTGCCCTGCTTGGTTGTCATTATTTCCAGATAATCCTCAAATGGTTTGCCATTTAGAGTCCAGGTTATGTTAACGGGCAAATCACCGCCTGAGATGGTGCACTGCACATTCACAAATTCACCATAGCTCATCGACTCATCGCCAAACGAGAAGGGGCTAATGCGGGGCAAAGCTAATTGAGGGAGTTTTAGACGACACGTAATATAAGAGATGGAAATAATAGATGCACAATTTGGGCAGCTCATTTCACACACATTTCAGCAGCAGCACACAACACTTTTTCTTAGATGTAAGTTTAAGAGTCGGTTGGAGGTTTAATGACAAATACAAAAACTACAAAATGTTGGTAGGAAAGCCTAAGCGATCTTCGGTATACCGAAGCTGAAATACCCTTGCGAACCTATCAGTTGAAATTAAGCAAGGGTATGATGATAAAGACAACAGATCTACAAAGGTTTTAATAAGATATATAATGTATATGCAGCTCTGGGGCCACGCACCGTTGACAATCAATTCGGCTGAATGCTCAGCGCGACCCGCTGAGTTGCTGGCAATGCACGTATAATTTCCGGCATGTTTCGCCTCAATGGCATCGATCATTAGGTTGTGAATGCGCTGGCCACGTTTCTCAGTGAATATCTCCAGTTCCGGCAAGAGCGGATGGCGATTCAGTGTCCAGATGACCGAAACGGGCAGATCACCGCCCGATATGGTGCAATGCACCGAGACAGGTTCACCGAAATTCATCGGCTCCGCACCAAAGGAGAAGGGCGTTATCTTGGGAGGCACTAATATGGTTGGGTATATGGGAATGATTTCTTATAATAATAAAAAAACTGAATAGCTAAAGTAAATCATAAGAAATCAATTAGAAATATTCTCAAACTGCCTGCTGACAAACCATTCACAATTAAACGCGCCGAGTGGGCTGTGAGACCGGCCTTGTTCTGCGCATGACAGGAGTAGAGGCCGGCGTGGTGAGCGGAAACAGACTCAATGGACAGAACATTGATGCGTTTGCCAATGCGCGAGAACGATATATCGTGATACCTATCGATTGTGGCATTGTTCAGTAGCCAGGTAACATTCATGGGCAGATCTCCGCCCAGAATCGTGCACTGCATCGAGGCAGGCTCGCCGTAGTTCAAGGGCTCCTCGCCAAAGTCGAAGGGTGCGATCTTGGGCGACACTTGGGGCAGGAGGAAGTAAAGTTGCAGTCGTTGTTAGCATAAGTAAGTACAGATATGATAATATAGATATAGGTATGAGCATTCCCAATACGCGTTAAATGGATTAGTATCAATCAACGGAGTTAGCTCATTAAAACTTAACCACAACCAACACTAGACTAGACTAGATCCGTTCAATCGATTCGAATACCATTCACAGTCAGGTTGACACCGTAGCTAGTCGTGCCAGCCGCATTGCTGGCGATGCAGGTGTAGGTGCCCGTATGAGCGGGACTCGCACTGGGAATGGACAACATGCTCGTCTTGCTGCTTATGCGATTGGTGCGCATTTGCGGCTGCAGCTGCTCAAGGCTGATATCGCTGTCGCTGGCACTGCGCTCGAAGCTCCAGTGCACCCGTATGGGACGATCTCCCCTTTGGATTTGACAGAACAGGTCAATGGAGTCGCCCGTGTTGATGACATCCTCATACGCAAACGGCACTATCTGCGGCAGTACTGAGTGTCGGGTGTGAGAGTGTGTGAAGTGTATTAGGCGGGAGTTTCCAAACCGAAACAATAAATCAAAATATACAATCCTAATAGATATATATAAGATGGTGGTGGACGCAAACCATTGACAAACAACTCGGCTGTGTAGCTACTATTTCCCGCCGTATTGCTTGCCACACAGCTATAGTTGCCCGAGTGGACCGCCTTGACGGTCTCCACAGTCAGCAGGCTAATGCGCTCCCCTATTTTGCTAGCCATCACGCCGAGATGTGGAAACAGCGGCAGTTCGTTGTGGGTCCAACGTATTCTCAATGGTAGATCACCCTTGGCCACATGGCAGGTCAACTGGACGCTGTCGCCCTCATTGGCATCATTGTCGAAGCTAAAGGGATGTATGCTGGGTAGCACTACCGGAGTAGGAGCAGGAACCGGAACAGGTGCAGGAGTTGGGGAATGGGCAAAACAAATAGTATAACAAACGAAATTAACCTTAATATTACACAAGCATTGATAGATGATTATATGGGTCACCATTGACTTTCAGCTCGGCACTGTAGCTGCTCTCGCCAGCTTCATTGCGAGCCCGACACGTGTAATTGCCCCGATGCTCGGCAGCTATATAGTCAATATTAAGGGTGCTCGACTTGCTGGACATGCGTCCGATGACCACATCCCAGTCGCCGCTAGTCAGCGTCTGATTGTTGAGGGCCCAGCTAATGTTAATGGGCAGATCACCCTTGATAACGGTGCATTGTATGCCTATAGTTTCACCAGAGTTGGATGCCTCATCGCCAAAGTCAAACGATCGGATTTGTGGGGGAACTGTGGGATGATGATTGTTGGGGGTATTTCAAATCAAAATATAAAAAAAGAACTGTAATACACATAAAATTGAGTAGAATTTAATGGCGAGCGAACCATTAACAACTAATTCAGCGGTTTGTTCAGCGCTGCCCGCCGCATTGCTGGCAATGCATTTAAACAGTCCACGATGATGGCCATTGATTGAATCGATACTCAACGAGCTCAGTTTCGGTGACATTTTGATAATACGTATGCCCACATTCTCGTTCGTTATGGGCTGTCCATTCAGGGTCCAGTGCAGCTGCAGCGGAGTGTCGCCCTTGAACACCATACACTGTACGGCGGTACTGTCGCCGTAGTTGGAGGGCTCATCGCCAAAAATAAAGGGCATAACTTGTGGTGGCACTGAGCAAAGTATAAATAAAAACAACTCGTTGAAGTTGAGAGCTCAACAATACGAAGGTAATCTCAATAATCAGCTCTTCAGCTACTATTCAGCACATTTCAACGCACTAGTTTTTGATCATACTGACAAAACAGCTTGATAATTACACAGGACACATAATTTTGTAGCTATTTAAAAGCTGAATGTGTTTTCACAGCCAAACATTACTCGGTTACTTGAAGTGCGGAGTGCTCCAACATTAAACGGCGAACAAAACAACAGCAGTTGATTTTAGTGCTACTTAAGCATAGTATTGTAGGTATTAATTATTTAAGGTGCTACACACACACACATATCTAACCATTAACTTGCAATTCAGCAACATATTCGCTGCTCCCAGCCTCATTGGTGGCGGTGCACTTGTAAACACCGCGATGAAACGCACTCAGCGAATCAATGTTCAGCAAACTTGTTCGCCTATTTCCACGGATTAAGCTGAATCCGTTCTCGCCATCTACGATGGGCGCTGAGTTGAGGGACCAGCGTATTTCCAAGGGTGAATCCCCCTTGGGCACCACACAATTGGCGCTGGCTATGTCGCCCACATCGGCCGCCGATTCGCCAAAGCTAAAGGGCAGCACTTGTGGAGGCACTTGAAGTGGTAAACGGATATCAAATAAATAGAGCAACATAAAATAATCCAAATATAAATGAAAGAAGTGTGTAAATGATCCAAAATGATCCCATGTTCAGCACAAACCATTCACGTGCAATTCAGCGCTATATTCAGCGCTGCCAGCGTTGTTTGCCGCTATGCATTTGTATAATCCACGGTGTCGAGCCTCCAGAGCATCAATGCTCAGCGAGCTGGTGCGTGGATTGAGACGCGACAATGAGAAACCGTGTTCTCCAGTTATAATGGGCGCTGAGTTTAAGGTCCAACGTATTTCCATGGGCAAGTCACCCTTAGGTACCATGCAGAAGATACCAGCTATTTCACCAGTGTTGGCGGGCTCAATGCCAAAGTCAAAGGGTTGGATTTGTGGAGGCACTTAATTGTGGATTGGAGTCGGGACAACAAAACAAGTGAATATCAAATAAAAATAACTAAGAGCTAACTATAAACAGAAAGAAATAGATCTACAATCAAAGTGACGAACCATTCACTTCTAGAATCGCAACATATTCAGCATAACCCGCTGAGTTGTTGGCTATGCACTTATAGCTGCCCCGATGTGCGGCCTCCAAGGAGTCCACGTTCAGCGAACTCGTTCGCTTGTTGAGTCGCACTATGGTAAAGCCCAGCTCACCGTTGACTATCAGTGCTGAGTTTATGGTCCAGTAAATATCCAAGGGCAGATCGCCCTTGGGCACCACACAATTAACACTAGCCACCTCGCCGCGATTCAGTGGCTCCTCTCCAAAGCTAAATGGACTAATCTGTGGTGCAACTGTGAAAATTTCAGCTTATGACTATTCAGCTGTTATCCGAATAAATAACTCCTTAACAGCACACACATTCATAGCTATTCAACACCGAATAAACCGAAAGTAAGTTAATAAGTAGCGGAGAGTAGAGAATTAGGGAAGTATATGCTTTTGGGCCACCAACCGTTGACCTGCAATTCAGCGGCATATTTAGCCCGACCCGCTTGATTCTGGGCGATGCAGCTATAAGCACCACGATGCTTTGCCTCCAGGGCATCAACACTGAGGTAGCTGGTGCGACTATTCAGCTGCAGGACAGTAAAACCATCCTTATCCGTATCAATGGTTTCACCATTTAGGCTCCAATGTATTTCCAAGGGTAAATCTCCCTTTAGCACCACACAGTTGATACCCAAAACATCGCCCATGTTGAAGACCTCGCTGCCAAAACTAAAGGGCAGGACATGTGGTGGCACTGTATAAATGGTGTGTGAAATTAAAAGTGAACAAATCAAAATGATAAACTACATAATAAAGCTGGACCGTGATCAGTTATTCGATATCGAATAGCGATATACCGTTGACTTTCAGCTCGGATGTGGTATAACTAGATCCAGCCATATTCTCGGCTATGCATTTGAATGTGCCCCGATGGTACTGCTCAACGGCGGCTATATTCAGTACACTGGTCTTGGGCGATAGCTTCAATATAGTGATGCCCTCCTCGCCGTTGATAATGGGTCGTGAATTCAGTGTCCATTTGATGGTGATGGGCACATCGCCCTTCTGCACCATGCACTGAACGCCAGCGTTTTCGCCCGTATTCACAGGATCATCGCCGAAGGAGAAGGGTGCAATGGATGGTGGCACTGACAAGTAATGAAATTCGGATTGGATTGGGTATCAAAACTGAACAGAATGTAAAAGAAAGCAAAAACTTGAAGCTAATCGAAGGGAACTAAAGCTTAACCATTGACTGCCAGCATGGCAGATTGTCGGGTTTCGCCCGCATTGTTGGTTGCCACACAGGAGTAGTTGCCTGCGTGGCGGGCTCGGACTGATTCAATGCTGAGGACACTGATGCGCTGGCTATTGCGAGTGACGACAACGCCATCGTTGGTGAAGACCCGCCCGCCGTTCTTCGTCCAGGCAATGTCTAGCGGCAGATCACCTTTGTTGACCGTACAGTAGGCCGAGACCATGTCCAGTTCGTTGATGCTCTCCTCCCCAAAGTCAAAGGGCATAACTTGGGGCAGGACTGTGAATAGGCGGGATTGTTGGGGATTTGTGATTCAATTCAAACCAAACAAAAGCAAACAAAGTCGATTTGAAACAGTGTTTAAGGAATTTTAACCATTGACAGCCAGCATGGCCGATTGCCGGGTAGCTCCAGCGTTATTTGTCGCCACACAGGAGTAGTTGCCGGCGTGGCGAGCTCGCACGGATTCGATGCTGAGGACACTCAAGCGCTGACTATTTCGATTGACCAGCAGGCCATCATTGGTGTAGAGGCGTCCACCGTTCTTCGTCCAATAGATATCCACGGGCAGGTCGCCCTTGTTCACCGTACACGAAACTGAGACCATGTCCAGTTCATTGATGCTATCCTCGCCAAAGTCAAAGGACACTATCTGAGGCAGAACTGGGCGGGAGTTGGTTGGTTTAAACAAAAGCAAAGCAAAGCAAAGCAAAATTTAACGACAAAGCTGTGGACTCAATTATCAATTAAAACTCTTTTAACCATTGACGGCCAGAATGGCCCAATGTTTGCTGTCGCCGGCATTGTTCGTCGCTATGCAGGAATAGTTGCCTGCGTGGCGAGCTCGAACCGATTCAATGCTGAGGACGCTCATGCGTGTGCTTGTTTTGGTGACCACAATGCCATCGTTGGTATAAACACGACCGCCATTCTTTGTCCAGGCCACATCGATGGGCAGATCACCCTTGTTGACCGTGCAGGAGGCGGAGACCATGTCCAACTCATTGACGCTCTCCTCACCGAATTCAAAAGGCACTATCTGAGGCAGTACTTGGATGGGTTTTTGGAGGGTTTAACAAAATATATAGATATACATAACGTTAGACGAGGTTGCACAACTACCAAGCGAATTGAGGGTCTACAGTAGGTATTCCTAAAAGCTGAGGCATCACCATTGACACGCAGCTCCGCCGTGTGATAAATAATCCCGGCGGCATTTCGTGCCACACAGGTGTAGTTCGCCCTGTGGCGAGCGTGTACGGACTCAATGCTCAGCATGCTGATGCGTTGGGTTGTCTTGGTTATCAAGATGCCGTCGTTGGACATGAGACGCGCCACACCGAGCTTCGGTTCCGGCGCCGTCGTCCAGTACACCTCGAGCGGGGTGTCGCCCTTGTTGATCGTACAGGTGGCCGACACCATGTCATTCATATTAATGGCCTCCTCGCCAAAATCAAATGCCACTATCTGTGGCGGCACTAAGTTGGGATGGATCAATTAATGACGAGTGAACAGAGCGACCAACGTTGCAGGGATTTCTTTTCTTTATTTTTTTTTTTGCTGGTGTAGCTGAAAATTAGACCCGCCCAAAAGATAAAACTGGCGACGAGCTACCCTTTTTAAGGGGTGTCTCGCGCAATAAAAGAATTAATCAACTTACCCATGACTTGCACTTCCAGGGATCCGCGTGCCGAGTAACCCTCCTGATTCTTGGCCACACACGTGTAGGTTGCCTGATCCGAATTGCGTTCCACATTCTCAATGATGAGTGTGCCATTGGGGAAGACCTTCTGCTTGCGATTGATGGGCAGTGGACGATTATCTAAGCACAACGAAATACAGACTTGGTTAACTCATCTTTCAAAAAGGTTTTTTATTTACTTACCACGCTCCCAAACAATAGAATCAATGGGGTATCCAGCTACGGGGCATGTGACTATCAATGTCTCGCCGGCGACAATTGCTTTCTTCTCCATTTGACGGATGTAGGGCAGACCGTAGACATTCAGTTTGGCAGAGTGCTCGGCCACGCCCACTTTGCTCTTGGCAATGCACTTGTAGAGGCCACCATCGTTGGCATGCACGGAGGTAATGTTCAAATAGGAAACCACATCGCCATTGACCGTCACATATTGTCCCACTTGATATCTGTCATTGTTGGCAATCTTTTTGCCATCCAGTTCCCAAGAGATTTCCGGTGTAGGATTGCCGCCAGCGACACACTTTAGGAATACGCTGGGACCGGGTTCCATGGTCTCCTCTTGGAAGGCCTGTCGGATGACGGGTGGATCGAAACGACCGCCCAGCTTCAGCTCAGCGCTGGCCTCTGCGGATTCCTGATCGTTGCGAACGAAGCACTGATACATTCCCTTGTCCTCCTTCTTCACTGACTCGATGCGCAGCACTGGCTCACTGTGTCCCATTGCCTTGCCGTCCTTCATCCAGCTTACGGTCTTGATGGGATTGCCGGTATACTGACAGGTGAACACAGCGGGACGTCCAAAGTCAATAGTTTGCGTGGGTGGATCGATTTTAGCCGACAGTGGTGCAGTTACAGTCAGGACAGTCTCGACGCTTTCGCCGCCCACCGAGTTGTTGACAACACACAGATATTTGCCCGAATCTTCGACAACGGCATCCTTGATAATGAGTGTGCCAGAAACCTGTTTGACGCGATCATTCAACACCACAGCCTGTTTACGGGTGGTTCCCTCAATGAATTTGTACCATCTGGAACGAGAAACACAGGTTAATCGATGCTATTCCAGTGCTTAAAGTTGGCTTGGGACAGTGGACACAAAACGAGCAAATGTCTTAGGGAATTATATTGAAACTAACAGAACTCATAGTCTGGATGTCGATCCTTATACTTACCCCCACTTCAGCAATGGCAACTATTCTATATATACTTACCTCAAATGTCTGAGTTCTGTTTATATCATTTGCTTATTTTGTGCACCACTTTGGGGTAGGGGAAATAAAGTTCCTGGCAGATAGACAAACGCCCTAAGCAAAAGTTGAGCTACCTATAAACTGGGACTGGATAACCCTGCCCGGGACAATGGCCTACAAAGGTTTCTTTCAAGGGCACTTCATTGATCTCAATGCTTTTGACCGCAATGCGTGGCTTAACATGGCCAATTGGTTCTGTAAGGTTGAAAAGCTCAAAATGTTAAGATATGCTCAAAGACTACAAACTGATAACTGCCTGAACGATAGGATGATATATAGAGGTATTGATTAGTACCTAAAAGCTGGCATGGGATATGCCTGACTCTGGCAGAGTATGGAGAAATTGGAGTTCAATTTGCGAGTTAACTCCTGCAATCGATCGCCTGACACAGTTGGCGCTACACTACCAATGGGCTCTGAAAGAGAAGCAATTATCAAGCGGAGTTTTTGATGGAGAAGTAACTATAAAAAACACTGCCTGAATATCGCTGGGCTTATTACCTAAAAGCTGGCGTTGGATAGGATTGACCTAGGCACAAAATGGACAAATCATTGGCCACAGCTCTTGTCATTTCCTGCAGACGACCACCGGAGATCTTAGGAGCCACACTGCCCACAGGTTCTGCAAGGCATTATAAGCATTATGATCTATGCAAAACTCATAGAAAACTGCCCGATTTTTATTGGGTTGTGGAACTAACCGTATGATGGGCACTGGATATGCCTGAGTCTGGCAGAGTAAAGCAAAACTAGTCGAAATCTCTTTGACAAATGTAGAGCTTTTCGATTCGCCCGAGAAGCTAGGAGCCCTAGCGCCAATAGGTTCTACAAAAATTAATAAGTGAGAGAAAGTAAATAAAATAACTGCCTGAACTGGTTGAGAAATACTTAATGGTACTTTATGGCTACCTTATTAGGGGCACAGGATACGCCTGAGCCGGACAAAGAAGTGCAAAACTCTGCCCAAAGTGCCGCACAAATGTATAACTTTTCATATCGGTGGCAAAAGTGGGACCTTTAGCGCTGACAGGCTCTAAAATTATGCGAATATATTCAAAAGTTATTTTCGTTATGCGATTCCAAGCACAACCAGTTGGCAGGTGACCAGGTGTAAAGAGAGAAAACTGTTTGAATGTTTACCTACTAAACGGCACAGGATATGCCTGAGCCTGGCAGAGCAAAACAATATCACTCGAGCTGCCGCCGAGCAAACTAGAGATTTTCGAGACGCTAGCAAATGTGGGCGCCTTGGCACCGACGGGTTCTGGAATTTGAGTGAGAGATAGTCAGAACACGCCTGAAAACTATATAATTGAAAACTGTCTGAATGATTAGAGGGTCGTTATATAAATAGAACTACCTCATAGCAGGCACTGGAAATGCCTGAGCCTGGCAAAGCAGTGCGAAACTCTGTCCCACACCCCGGCTGTATGAGAATACGTTGGAGTCTGTAGAGAAGGTTGGCGCCCTTGCTCCAATGGGTTCTGTAAATTACAATAGATTGTTCGCTTGAAAATACTCTTAATAGCTTTTCAAAAACTGCCTGAATAAACTGAATACATATGAAATTAATGACTGATTCAGTCTACCTAATAGCTGGTACTGGAAATGCCTGAGCCTGGCAGAGCAACGCAAAACTTTGGCCTACCGGGCGGGCATAAGAAAATGAATTGTAGTCCGAGGAAAATGTGGGTGCCCTAGAGCCAATGGGTTCTGGAAAAAGCAATGTATGTAAAAAAAAATGGGTATTCCCAAAAGCCAAAAACTGCCCGACATGGAAGCTACTCGTTCAACTTGCCTAATGATGGGCACGGGAAACGCTTGTGCCTGACACAATAAGGCGAAACTAGCATTGATGGAACGCTCGAATATGCTACCCTTGGAGTCGCTCGAAAATGTGGGTGCCTTTGCCCCGACAGGTTCTAAAATCAATGGCATTAAAAATACAATTAAATTAATTCTAGTTGTGTCCAGAGAACCAGTTGGCAAGTGCTAGTCCAAGTTCCTGACAAAGACAACAGTTATTAAACTATCAGTCCTAGTTACCTAAATATCGGCACAGGATACGCCTGACCTTCACATGTCAAGGATAAGCTGCTATGCTGGGGAGCGTGTATGGTGAATGTGGAGGCAACACTGGGAAAACTGGGCGCCTTGAAACCAACAGGTTCTAGAAACATAAACACATTTGCAATAATTTACTCAGAGTGGTAAATATAAGCTGACTGAATGTTGAGTTGGGCATGTGGATTTACCTAAAAACAGGCACAGGAAATGCCTGAGCCTGGCAGAGCATCGCAAAGCTAAAGCCCCGGGGCACATGTTGCTGAAAGGTCTGAACGCCCGAGGGCACAGTGGGCGCCTTCGAACCAATAGGCTCTGTGAAAATAAGGGTAAATATTTTAGACATTCTGGACCTTAAAAGTCCTCATAATCTATCTCATTTCAAAGTGCAATATTAAAGACCTCTAAAAGCATATAAATTCAAAAATTAACTTGTATTTCGGATTAAATTTGTGTAAAATGCCTTTTAATTAAAGCCGAAAGTGATTTTTTTACTTTTTTGGCATTAGTTTCATAAGACATAATTATTTAAAACTTGCACTTAACTAAGAGAGTGTATAAGGAGGGTTAAGGAAAACTGCCTTAATGAATGGGAAAGCTGAAACTCACTTAATTATTGCCAAAGCTAGCTTTTTTGTATATTATCGCCTCATTTAGCTTCGAGCTCAAGTCTAAATTCACAAGTTAAAAGTACATTAAATCAAAGTTAAAAAGTTAGGAGCCAACCCATAAAAAGAAATCTAATAAAAGTCAGACAAGAAGAAAAAAACCTCAAGTGCACGAACATTTTGAACGTGACCTTTTGACACAGAGCTCACACTTAAACGCAACCCCCAAAGACGTTGAACTTTTCGAGCTCAGTTCGAATAGACGCAAAAAGCAGAAGCAGAGAAGCGAAAGCGGGCAATAAACTGACGCCGCACAATGCATATTTTATTGGGGTCAATGTTAAGCTTAAGGTTATCTAAATTACGCAATGGGACTTGCGCACAAAGCGCAACTCAACAGATGTGGGCGCAACAGGTGGCGGGAAAGAGTCAACAAGCGAAAGTTGACCCAGAAACGTGCGTTCATTCATAAACCAGTGTGCGAGCGAGACGCATGCAGTCCACAAACGCTCCACACAAACAGCTGCGTGCGCATGTAGGGGTAATTGTTTGGGAAATTTTTGTGTGCGTGTGTGTGTGTGTGGAATGCGAGCGTGCGCACTGCTCAAGAGAGCGCCAGAGAGCGTAATCAGCTGTGCTACGCGTTTGTTTACAAACAGTCACGCACACACACACACAAGCACAAATTGTGAGAGCGCAAGAGAGAGTGAGAGTGCGGATTGCGGTGGGTTGTTGGTGGCAGTTGCATTTGATTGCCTTTGCCGCTCTTCTATAGATTTCTGCCGCTGCCGGTTTACGGTTTGTTTATTTAGCTTACTTTTTATGCGAGTGTGCGCGCCTACTTTGCCATTGCCTGTGTTTGTGTTTGCATTTGTGTCTGTGTTTTTTTATGCTTGTTTGCGCGCACATTTTATGAATGAACAACGCCTGGGCCCCTCGCTTGGGGTTAAAGTTCACACGCCTCATGCATAATTAAAGGCACGCCGCGAACAGATTACGAGGCTCTCGATTATCGTTTCTCGACTAACCTGCTAACGGGAACAGGAAATGCTTGCGCCGGGCACAACAACACAATATCCATGTCGCGGTGCCTTTCAATTCCCGACCATTTCGTATCAGTGGAGAGAGTGGGACCCTTTGCCGAAATGGGTTCTGAATGGAAATAGTTTATTAAGTAATCGTAAGTTGGAACTGAATGGCGGGATGCACCGTGGACAGTGCTAGAGGCAATGGTAAAATTTGTCTATAGCCATAGCTTAAATAAATAAATCTAGCCGATATTCAAGGGCAATGGCTTTTTGACAGTGGTTTCGCATTTATATTTATACAGCATTTAAATTTGAAAACACGGCTTAAGATCGACATTCATATTTAAATTATATCCCAAATAATGCGCTTGGGGATGGTTCAAAACTTTCCATAGCCTTTTTCGTCAAGACTGAACTGATTTTCACAGGCAATAACTCCTTTATCATAGTTTGGTGTCTAGATTTCGATTGATCAAAACTCAATCGATAAAGCGAAATATATTATTAATACCGAAAAATGGGCGCTGGATAGCCTTGAGCAGGACAGAGCATCGAAATATCTGTTCCCTCGTGTAGCTCAAAGGGCTTGCTCATTATCGAGGGAATGCGTGGTGCTGTGCTTGAAACAGGCTCTGCAAATAATTTAACAAAGACAAACAATCTAAAATGAAACCATAATAGTACTTTGAGAAACCTAACCTGAATGCTGGCACAGGATAAGCTTGAGCTGGACAGAATATAGCCAAATTAGTGGACAGCAAGCGTTCGATCCAAGAGCGTTTGTGGTCATTGGAGAGTAGAGTGGGCGCCTTGCCACCAACTGGTTCTAAACAGCCAAAAACAGTGTGTTGTAAAACGCAATTCATTTAAACTTTTCCATCTAAGAACTGAATGTTGGGCAGATGATAGTTTCGGCTTACCGAAAACTGGGTGCTGGATAACCCTGAGCTGGGCAAAGCAATGAAATCGACTGACTCTGATGCAGCTCAAGAGGTTTCTGGACCAGAGCAGGTGTTCTAGGAGCAGTACTCGAAATTGGTTCTGTAAAGTTTACAAGAATCAATAGTGAAGTATTATTAATGTTGTGAAACAGATGCCTTATGTTGGATTAGGATAACACCCTCATCATTTTTGTTTTTCTCTTAACGCACCTAAAGCTAGGAGCTGGATAACCTTGAGCGGGACAAAGTATTGCTGTGGCTGTTTGGGTCTCCACAATATTTGGCTTATAGGTCAACGCATTTATCTTGGGCGGACTGCTGGAAATGGGCTCTGAAAATGTCAAGCAAATTGTATATAGACATTGGGGAAACACTTTATATTGAGCCAGAATGTTGAGAGTTTGCTAGACAAGATGAGAGCTTTACAAGGCTTACCGAAAACTAGGCGCTGGATAGCCCTGAGCTGGGCACAATATGGAAATGCTTGAGTGACCAGCTACAATTAAGGGACGTGACTGCAGTGGCGGCACTTTGGGAGCAGTACTCGAAACAGGCTCTGAAATGTTATATTGAAACTTAACGTAGAACTAAGCTAGGCTACCTGAATGCTGGGTACTTGATCTAGATGTGTTACCTAAAAACTGGCACTGGATAACCTTGAGCAGGACACAATAATGCCAAGGTGCTCGAGCCTGCATAAGTTTTCATATCGAATTTGGCCAAAGAGATAACTTTGGGAACAGTGCTGCTTATGGGCTCTAAAAGGAAAAAGCGATTCTACTTTAATAGATTAAAAAAACAAATGCCATGAAAACTGCCTGAATAGGATCTATTTACTATAACCTTACCGAAAGACTGGCACAGGGTAACCCTGAGCTGGACAAACAATAGCCACATTTTCATCGATACGAACATATTCAAGATTGTTTTTCTGTATCAACGCAACTCGCGGAGCTGCGCCGCTAATGGGCTCTGAAAGTTGAGAATAAAATTAAGCTAAATTCAACTTCTATATATAGACATGACGAAAACTGATTGAATGTTAAGCAAGGATTTCTTAAAGGTTACCTAAAAAATGGCACTGGAAAGGCCTGGGCGGGACAGAGCAGAGTAAAGCTGCCTGCAATGGAAATATCCACATTGCGGGTCTTATCGCCAGAGGTTAGACGTGGACCGACAGTGCCAACAGGTTCTACAAAAATGTATTATAAATTGTTATAAATTAACTAGAAATTACTATAAAACTGCCCGAGTATTGACATGGATTTTGCAATGTATTACCTAAAAAATGGCATTGGATAAGCCTGACCAGGGCAAAAAAGCGAAAAGCTGCTGCCCAAATTAGCTTCAGCATTTTTCAGACGATTTTCAACACTGATTTTGGGCGCAACGCTGCCCACGGGTTCTATAAAATAAATTAAACACAGTTGCCATCAAGTTTTGCAGTTGGTAACATGCCTAATGAACTGCCTGAATGTTGCTAGGAGCTGAAAGCCTACCTAAAACCCGGCACTGGATAGGATTGGGCTGGGCAAAAGAGCGTAAATGTCGAGTGGAGTTGAGCAGCCGCATCCTTGAGACGTTCGCCAACACTTATTTTGGGCCCAACAGAGCCAACAGGTTCTATGGAGAGAGTTTAAATTGTGTGAACTAATTTCATATGAAAACTTCACTTAAGTACAACATGAAAACTGCACTGAGTTTGTGGTCTTAAATACCCTCTTACCTATAGGCTGGCACTGGATATGATTGGGCGGGACAAAAGATGCTCAGATCCCCCCTTAAGGCCACCTCGGCATCCTTGCGACGCTCCCCAATGCTTATTTTGGGCGGTACGCTGCCAACGGGCTCTTAAATTGAACAACTTATTAATGTTAAGACAATACACGGCTCAAGTGGCAAACTTTGAAAACTGTCAAAAATGTTGGAGCGGTGTGAGAGCAGCTCAAATTTGAAGTGCTCTGAGTTGAGTGGGACTGTGAAGACAGTTTCTACACTCAAAACAAAATATGTTTCGAACTGCGGAAAAGCCATCCCTTACTTATTACATAATGCTTACTTATTTCTTTACAAACGTCTGAAAACTATAGCATTTTTCAGACTAGTTTTTATAATTTTATTTGACTTTTAGAATTAGGGTGTGCATTTTCCTGAGTGGATAAAAAATCCATTACAACAATTGCGTGACATTGTTTGACCAGGCGCATTATGAATGGGTTTAATCATGCGACTGTTTGGAGAGAGGAGTGGTTTGTGGGCCTAAAACTAATTACAAAATTGCAGCCAATGATGCTTGAATACTTTGTTATGCCTGAGTTATAATTGGAGAACTTTTGGACATGCCGCACAATTAGTTTTGGCCTAGCTAGAATTACCTATAGAATGGCACCGGGAAGGCCTGGGCGGGACAAAAGATGGCAACAGTTTGGCCAGAACGAATGCTGTCGCGTGTGAGGCCATCCTGCTTGTTGACACGTGGTGCCACACTGCCCACAGGCTCTGCAAGATTAGCCGAAATTTTGCGTTTGAGTTGGAGGAGCAAACAAAGGTAAGATATCAACTAGATGACTGCAAGTTGTGGGAAAGGATACTCGACTATTGATTTACCTATAGGCAGGCACTGGATATGATTGTGCGGGACACTGTATGGCAATAGCCTGAGAGCTGCTAATGCGATCATGATTGAACTCATCCTTACGATTAACCCGGGGCGCAACGCTGCCAATCGGCTCTGTAAAAGTTATTAACTTGACTTAGACTTAAGCCACAACTAGTTAATGGCCTGAATGCATGGGATATGAGTAACGCCGAGACTTTCATATAAACCTCATTTTATGTAGAAATCAGCAAGAATTTTGGGTCTAATTGTAACTCCAAAAACGTTTAAGCTTAGCTTTACCTAAATGCGGGCATTGGATACGATTGAGCGGGACAGAGCAAAGCCAAAGAGTTTTCAGCTTTGGCTAAAAATATGCCAACTTTATCCTTAATTTCTACTTTGGGCGCAACAGAGCCAACAGGTTCTGCAATTAACAAAAAGCAATTCATTTAATTCAGGTAAGCTGCAAACTAAAAACTTCTGGAAGTGAAAGTTCCTACATTTAACATATCTCCTATAGCCCAACTAGAAAACTGCCTGAATGTTAATCTTACCTAAAAGCGGGCATTGGGTAGCCCTGAGCAGGACACAAAATACTTAAGGAAGCAGTCGATTCCTTTGACGAGAACTTTAGTTTATCATTCATGTCCACCTTGGGACCAACAGATCCTACAGGTTCTGTGTCGGTGTCAATTACGATACAGTTAGTCATTTAAAATTATTTGTACTGCCTGTTGCTGATAGGGGGATAGCTTACCTAAATGCTGGCATAGGATAACCCTGAGCTGGACATATTAAACTCAATTGTGAGTGAAGTTGTTCCAGAGAAATTGCAACTTTATCTTTCAAATCAACTTTGGGCGCCACAGTGCCAATTGGTTCTATAAGAACAAAAGCAGCATATAAATCGAGCAAATATCACTAAAGAGTTTAACTGCCTGAATTTTAGTTTAGTTTATTGTATACCTAAAGGCCGGCATAGGATAGCCTTGAGCTTTGCAGAATAGATTTAGCGAAGTGTTTGCACTCTTTATGACAAAGTCCATTTTATCATGCATATCAACTTTGGGCCCAACACTACCAACAGGCTCTGTAAAGGATATTTACTTAGGCGTCTCAAATGAATCTTGTTGAAAACTGCCCTAATATGTACCTGTAGGCAGGCATGGGGTACGACTGAGCTGGACAAAGTAAATTCAAGGCATGCCCCAAGGGCTTGTCGAGCCATGTTATGCGATCTTTAACATCCACCTTGGGCGCCACACTACCGACAGGCTCTGCAAACGATTTAAGGAGTTTTAACCACTACTCTACGGATACAGATCTATTGAAAACTGCCTGAGATTTTGGCTTACCGTGCAGCTGGCATCGGATACGATTGGGCTGGACAAAGTAAACTCAGGGAGCTATCTTTGGGCTTATCTACCCATTTTATGCGATCATTTGGATCGACTTTGGGCGCCACACTGCCCACGGGCTCTGCAATATTAGAGAACCTCAACAAAAATATCACAAAAGGATACCAGACTGCCTGAATGCTGAAAGGAAGCTTACCTAAATGCTGGTACCGGATAGGATTGAGCTGGGCAAACTATGGCCAGACTATGATTGAGAACTACACGAGCATAGTTTATCTCATCTTTGATATCAACTTTAGGCGCCACGCTGCCCACGGGCTCTACGAGATGAACAAATGAATTGCTTTATAAAGAATTAAGGATTGAAAACTAAGCTTGAACGTTGGGAAGGATTCCAAACAAACCCGAAAAGGTTATTACCTGAACGCTGGCATAGGATACGACTGAGCTGGACAAATGAGGGCTTTGGATGAACCAAGCTTTGTTCGCGCAAAGGTAAACTCATCTCTTGTATCAACTTTTGGGGCTACAGATCCAACGGGCTCTATAATTTGAAAGGATTAAGAAGCGTAGGAACTTATGCTTACGTATCTAAATCTCAACTGGAGAACTGAATGTTGTCATGGGATATTTGTGTGGACTAACCTAACTACGGGCACTGGATATGCTTGACCAGGACATTGCATGGAATAATCTTCAGATAACTTCACTTGCAGCACTTGAAATTTATCGTGCAGACTCGTAATTTTTGGTGGCACAGACCCTATTGGTTCTATAAGAAAGTATCAAGGATAATGATTGATAGATTGCCATAAATGTTGGTTTAAGGTTGAAACTAACCGAACTATGGGTACTGGGTATGCTTGACCGGGACATTGCATAGCATAATTCTCACTCAGTTTGACTTGAACGAACTGAAACTTGTCGTGGAGATTTGTAATTTTTGGTGGTACCGATCCAATGGGTTCTATTACAAGAAAATAATATGAGATCAAGTTACTTTTAGAACAAATGTAAACCGAAATGTTGGATGGGCCTCTTAAGCTATGATAAGCAAAACTAACCGAACAACAGGAACTGGATATGCCTGTCCGGGACACTGCATAGCAAAATTGGAGCCCAACTTGATCTGCATCAATTGAAACTTATCATTGATATTGAGGATTTTTGGAGGAACGGAGCCAATTGGTTCTGAAATTTTAATTTGTATTCAAAACTTTCTATAGAAATACACAGTACGAAAAAGCCTGAAGTTGGGACTTGGGTCATTACCTGTTAATGGGAACAGGATATGCTTGACCCGGACACTGCATGGCATATTCGGTGCCCAAAAGAACTTCCATAGTGCGCACTCTCTCGAGCAGATTCAGTTTGGGTGGCACAGAGGCAATGGGCTCTAAATGGGATTAAGCTTAGGACTTGCGAACTAAAGCCCACACCTGAATGTTGAGATTGGGGTTTGGTATACCTATAAGCGGGTATGGGATATGATTGTGCCGGACACTTGAGGCTCAAACTCTTTCCCACATAAGCACGAGCATTGGCCACCTCATCGTCTATGCTAACCTTGGGTGGAACGCTACCAATAGGTTCTGAAAATATGATGAATACTCAGAATGTTCCCAACACATCTAGTTTTCCCTGAAATCTGCCTGAATGTTTATCATACCTATATGCTGGGATGGGATATGACTGCGCTGGACACTTCAGGCTAAAGCTGGCTCCCAGTACAGTTCTCGTATTGGACAACTCATCGGCTATGCCCACCTTGGGTGGAACACTACCAATTGGTTCTGTAAACAACATATATGTTAAACAGCTTCTCATTTGAAAACTGCCTGCCTGCTGGAAGTTGAGGAAATGGGTCTAACGAAATAATCACTTTAATTATATTGTCTGTAATAAAAATGCTGCCCCTTGGTCAACACGCCATAAATTGGACAATTTGCAGAATTCCAAGCTACCGAAATTGCTTCAAGACATGCAGCATAATTTATTTTTGTACAAAGTAATACCTGTGGGCAGGCATAGGATACGATTGGGCCGGGCAGAGAAGAGCGATTCCAACATGCTCAGCTATCTCGCGTGTCTGCAGTTTGTCCTGTACATTTATTTTGGGCTTGACGGAGCCAACGGGTTCTACAATACACAGACATGGAAATTCTACTTTTCAGGACATGCACTAGAAGACTTTCGTCTTTTATTTGGGATGAGGTAGCGACTCGACCACCCACCTGAATGCGGGCGTTGGATAGGATTGTGCCAAACAGAGCAGGGAGTAACTGTTGTTAAGCTCCACGTCTATAAACTGATGCTTATCTTGGGGGTTGACTTTCGGGCGCACGCTGCCAACGGGCTCTAAAAAGCGCAATTAACTATTACTTCAAATTATGCTAAGCCTAAACTAAAACTGAATGTTGGTTTAGAATAAGGGTTGTCGATGCGTTGTCTTACTTGAAAACAGGCATGGGATATGACTGCACTGGACACTGTATATTGAAACTGGTCCCGCCCTGAATTTGCATCATTCTAAAGCGCTCGAGAAAGTTCAACTTGGGTGCTACACTTCCAACAGGCTCTGAAATATGTAAATGGCTCATAATCGAAACTCCCGAGATATTTCTATAAAACATCTGAACAGCTGTTGGGTTAGTACTCTAAGGCAAACATTACCTATAAGCTGGCTGTGGATATCCTTGTGCTGGACAAAGGAGACTTAGGCTATGCAAGTTCTTGACTTTTACATGTTTCAAATCATCCGCATTTGATATTTTGGGACTGACACTACCAATGGGTTCTGTAATTTAAATATATAGATATATTCATGGTACTTATGGAAGACGAGAACTTGAAAACTGCCTTTGGGGTTCTCTTATTACCTATAGAATGGCTGAGGATATGCTTGAGCGGGGCACAATAGACTCAAATCTTGAGCACTCTTGCCCTTGATGTGTTTGTAATCCTCGCCAGTATTGATTTTAGGGCTAACACTGCCAACTGGTTCTGCAAATGGGAAAGTCGTGTTAAAGAAAGTGCACTTGAAAAACAAAAACTGCCTGAATTATGAAAAGGATCTTTGGCAAGATATCTTACCTATAGAATGGCACTGGAAAAGCCTGAGCGGGACAGAGCAAAGTAATGCTGTTAGAAAGCTGAACCTTAGTGGTCCTTGAATCATCGCCCGAAGTTAGTTTTGGACCAACACTACCAACAGGTTCTTAAGAAGAGCAATGTGAATATAATATCATATCCATACGATAACTATGCCCTATGTTGGGATATGGAACATTACCTAAAAAAGGGCACTGGATAGGCCTGAGCTGGACACATTAGCGTTACGCTCTGACTTAGCGGAACTCGAGTAAGAGTTATATGCTCCTGGTTTCCATTGCCACTTAACTGTGGACTGACGCTACCAACGGGCTCTAGTCGGGTATAATTTTGTAAGTAACATGAAACTGCAAGTATTGTGCCTAAATGTTGGGTCTAGTTTACCTATAGAAGGGCACCGGATACGCTTGAGCTGGACACATTAAAGTGGCACTTTGACCCAATAAGACTTTGGGTATTTTAATGGCATCATCGCCAGACGTAACTTTCGGACTAACACTTCCCACGGGTTCTTAAAAAGAAATAATAGAATGTTTTACAAATGCATTTCTATTAAGAGATGGTCTAAATGTTGGGCTAGGTTACCTAAAGAAGGGCACCGGATACGCCTGAGCAGGACATAAGAGCGTGGCACTCTGCTCCAAATGCACTTTGAGGATGCGAGACTCATCGCCACTGGTGAGACGAGGTCCGACACTACCCACGGGCTCTAGTGATGGGGATAAACTCCTATTATATGCAGTTCGACTGGCACTGCCTATCGTTGGGATAAGTCTTACCTAAACAGCGGCACAGGATACGATTGTGCAGGACAAAGTAACGTAATTGTATGCTTTGAAGCATATTGCACAACTTTAATGTCATTGCCGGAAAGCAGACGTGGGCCAACACTAGCAATGGGTTCTTGAAAGAGGAACATATTAAAGAAATACTAATGGCTGTGCAGGCAAGCGAAAACTGTCCAAAGTTGGGTCTAGTTTACAGGGGCTGTCAAGGATGGCAAGTCCCACCTAAATAATGGCGCTGGATAGGCCTGAGCGGGACACAGCAAAGTGAGGCTATCATTGGCGGCAGTCGTAAAGCTGCTACTTGTCAGTGTGGTTGGGAACTTGGGTGAAACCCTGCCAACTGGTTCTGCAAATGGAAAATGAATTTATTGATTTGCATATTATTGCGATAAATTATGAATAGAACTATTTGTTTGTTGGCACTTACCTTGGGCGCATAGGCGAAAAGAGTTTTGGGATACATTTAATCAAAAATCACCCTGGTAAGGTTTTGCTTTAGTAAGCTCTGTATTCAAACGGACCATCTATGACTAGTAAGCTATCTCTCTTTTGGCTTTATTTCAAGCTCATAGCATTGTCGAGTACCCTATCCCAACATTCAGGCAGTTTTCAATTTAGTACTAAGCGAGCAACAATTTTTTGACCGGACGCACAAATATGGAATACGATTTAAATTTATTAAAATTCTGTAGTTGAACAAATGTGCCTTATCCTCACAAAGAAATAGATTTTAAGCGAAAAATCTTTTTGATTGAATATTGGATAACATAAATTTGTATCAAAATATTGTTGCTCTTCAAATATGTAATATTGAGTTACATTGAATTACAAAGCAGGGAAAAGGATATTTTCATTATATATTCCGTTTCCCTGTTGTACTTTAAATATTTGGAATATATTTTTTAGTTTAAATTCAAAAATTTTACATGAACACGTTTGATGAATTTTAAAACATTCCAAATATTTATTTAAAGCCAAAAAACACAAATTGAAAGCATTTTAGCTTTATATTTTAGGCTTCATACTTTTATTTATTTTAGAACTAAACAAACTTCACACAGTTACAACAGGAATAACTTTCATTTATATTTCGATGTATAGTTCAGATGTAATTTCAGATCTGTATGAAATTTATTTAGAGTTGGGTAA
Source organism: Drosophila nr. perissopoda 5 BK-2023a (assembly GCA_035044105.1). Taxonomy (NCBI): domain Eukaryota; kingdom Metazoa; phylum Arthropoda; class Insecta; order Diptera; family Drosophilidae; genus Drosophila; species Drosophila nr. perissopoda 5 BK-2023a. Next base: position 1,297,526 of record JAWNMK010000639.1, on the reverse strand, counting down.
ACCTTAGTTATCATTCTGTTGGGAGATTTAAAAGTTTATTGGTTGAACTAGATGTTAATGTACATTTACTAAAAAATTGGTTCCAAAGTAAAACAAAAATAATATGTTTAAAAAAATATTAGAATATATTTTTATACTTTTATACTGTACAAAATATTATAGGGACTGGTAATTAGCTTTCAGTATTTGATTGTACAGATTAAAGACATACCCATTATACACATTTTAAATTTATGTAATGATTTTTAATTTGGAATTCTAGGCATATCAAAAATAATAAATCCCAACAGAATAGATAACTAAAGTTCATCATGACAGATAATAAGTAATTGGCAACCAAGGCCGACTTACCTGTGATGACCAGACGTCCTTTGGTGGCACTCAGACGGGTCTCTCCAGTCAAACGATGCTTGGTGCGGCACTGGTAGCTCTTGTAGCCATCTTCGGGTCCAACTTCACGGATGTGTAGCTCGCCGGAGGGCAGAACAAGATATTTGCCGTCTAATTTATATTGTTTTGTGTTGAAAGATAGTTAATAAAAAAAAATATATTAGTGAAGGCGCTCATGGGTTAACTTAAGCTACCATACAACAAAGCTACTTTCTACAGACAATTGAAAAAACTCAATTAAAAACGTTGCTTTAATTGAATTTGTTCGCTTCGCATTCGAAAGCCACATGACAGCTTTGAATAAAGCAATTATATACAGATATATGTTCATCGTTCTCTTTGAACTTGATATATAGATTGAAATGTTAAAGATTGTGTCATTTGTTAATATCAGGCAAAGTGACTTTCCAAATGCGAATTGTGTGTAATATTAATTTTAAAGCTATTTACATTTACGTATGTTGATGCAAGGCTGAAGACAGAATTTACTTCGATTTGAATATTTACAATAATTTATATTAGTTATTTACTATAAATTTCAGCCATACAACAACAAACAACATTCTGTTCAGACAACATTTTTTATGTGTTTATTTTTTCAAATAAATTGGTCCGATCAAAATATTTTTGACTTATAAATAACTATACACCATTGCAAGCAGTGTTCAAATCGAAAAGAAATTGCAGGAAATATGTTAAGATTCTGAATGAAATATTCACACATAAGGCAATTCAACATAGTTTTGTAAACAAATTCTGAGAAAGCATAAATATTTCCTGCAATTTATTTGCGAATTTATAATGATATTTTCATGCTTCAACAAAAATGCCAATAATTTTAGCTGATGCGTATTATCGAATGATGATGTTGTGTTAAACAGCCATTTGGGTTATTCTACATATATGATACAAATTTATACATATGTACAAATTGATGAGAGAGATTTATCAGCATTTTTGTTCATACATATTTACATGAAACTATTTACACTAGGCTACAAAACAACGCTACTTTCAACTACATGAAGGGGTAAATGGTTTTTGGGGCAAGTCAGGAGCGACTCTTGGAGTTTATAGGGAATGCGGGAAAGGATGTCAAAATAAAAAGTAGAGCTTTGGAGAGGAGGAAATAAAAAGAAGAGTAAACAGAAAAGAAAGTGAAATGGAAATTGAAAGCAAAGAATAAAGTAATCGAATGCCTAACAGCGCAGTAGTTTGTTGTTGTATTGGGGACCTGTTAGAGAAACTCAAGGACCAAGGATCACTGAGTGGCGATCGTTCAACAAGCTGGCAATTGGAATTGAACTGGACGGGATTTAATTATGTTGGTGTGTTTAGAAGCAAGGCTAACGCTTAGAGAACTTAAAAGCTAGTGTGATTTACCGCTAGCTGTGACATCGGCCTGCGGATATATCTCACGCTCCTCGTCCTCAACCCACGATGCGACCACAATGAAGTCGGCAACAAAACTGGGTATATGACATTTTAAAATTGCGCTATTCCCCCGCAAAATGGACTCATCCATGACATTGACGCTGTACGATTGTGGCACAACTGCAAAGTGTACGAGAGAGGGAGAGTTGGTCGGGTATTGAGTATTTAATTTAGGATAAATCATAATGATAATGGTCCCCTTCATGCTTCTACATATGGCAATATGATACTCAAAAGTGTTTGTACCCGTTATATTCTTGGTATAGACACCGCCATCGGTATCAATCCAATCGGTTATATCGATGTGATCCGCCACAAACGATGGCGTCTGACATTTGAATATCGCTGCATTGCCCTTGATGACATACTCATCGTATACTTGCGACTCAAAGAACTGTTTGACCACTGGAATATGGCAAATGTGGGGGATACGAAATATGATTAGAAAAAGCAAAGCAAAATGTTGGAGTAAAAGTAATGGGAATACAAGAATGAGAGAGAGATAGAGTTCGGGACTAAAAAACTAGACTAGAGCTTAACATAAGCTGTTAACCCATGTTTTACCCGTGGATTCGTCGGGTAAGGGACGTGTTATTTCCACACCCTCTTCATCTAGCCAACCCTCAACATCTATGAAGTCGGCCACAAATGAGGGCACCAAGCACTTCAATGTGGCAGCGTTGCCGCGCAGCACAAACTCATCGATGACGCGTGTCTGATAAAACTGATGCACAACTAAGAGAGAGAGTAACGAACTTATTAAAGTAATTGTGAAATTAAATGGATAAAAGGAAACACGCTTGGAATTGGAATACATCGGGTCACACGAGAGTATTAATTAGAAATTGGAAATCAATTGATTGAGCGCCAAAAGTACCCGTCTCCTCATCATTATTGGGATAGTAGTTGCGACCCTCTGAGTCCAGCCAGAGATCAACGAACACAAAGTCAGCCACAAACGAGGGTATCTCACATTTCATAACTACAGAGTTGCCACGAATAACATACTCATTATCAGCCTCCGATTCGTAGGATTGGATGACAACTGAAGCAAAATAGTGTTTGACAAAGAAAATTAAATTACAAGTGGAGGTGAGTGTTGGGAAAACTAAGCTAAAATTAACAACTAATTAGCATATTTGTGTTTTGTTTAGACTGTACCATAGGCGCTCGTTGAATTCTCGCGCCACAATTCGACCCCCTGATCGTCCACCCAGGCCTCGATCTGTACAAAGTCGGCTACAAACGAGGGTATCTTACATTTGACCACTGCCGCGTTGCCCTTAATAACATATTCATTCTCGGCCTCGGTTATGTAGAACTGTGAGACAACTGTGCGTGAAACAGGTCGTAAAAGAAACATAAGCAAATTAACATATACATTTTGGAATTCGGTTTGGGGATGGGTGCTAACTTAAACCTAAGAGTTTAGTCCAATAGATCTACGAATATAGATGCGAGTCACACCATAATTATCGGAGAAGGTCAAGACATTGCCTTCCTCATCAATCCAAGATTCGACACGCACAAAATCAGCCACAAACGATGGAATGGAACACTTTAAAACGGCCGCATTGCCTTTAATAACATACTCGGTCATTATTTCGGCCTCATAGAACTGATTGACCACTGCAAATTGATGTTTGAAATAAGCGTAAAAGAAGAAATCATAAGTAAATTGGAAAGTATTTTGGTTATTGGAAACCCCGGTTAAAGTTAGAACAACTATGTAGACTAGACTAGACGTTGATGTTAAGTAATACCATAATTATCAGTGTAACGCAGTTCAGTGCCCTCCTCATCAATCCAAGACTCAACACGCACAAAATCAGCCACAAACGATGGAATTGAACACTTTAAGACGGCTGCATTGCCTTTGATGACATACTCCATTAAAATATCGGCGCCATAAAACTGATTAACAACTGGACGACAAATGGAAAATGCAAATAAAAGCTATAGCAATTGAAGGAGGTGTTATAGATAAAGGAGTCAGGAATCGGGTATGGGGTATGTGGGAAGCACTGCTTATATGTAACAACAAATCACAATAGCTGGGGGAATCTACCAAAATTATCCTGCGGTATATATTCCGTGCCATCGCTGGCTACCCAGGCCTCAACGCGCAGAAAGTCTGCCACAAAACTGGGTATGGTACACTTCAAGACCGCCGTATTGCCCTTGATAACATATTCCGAGACAACTTCTGCTTCGTAGTACTGATTGACGACTGCAAAAATGTTGAGCAAGTTCTAAATATCAAACAACAAACAAACTACAGAGAAAGCGAGAAAAACCACGCACTGTAGAAGCAAAGAAATTATAACAGAAATGTCAAATGAGTGGTTTTGATGGGGATATTGGGTTCGCTAGAGTCCTATTGGTATACGAGATTAGGAATCGGTTGGTTAGTTAATGTACCCATGCCCTGTTGCTCGTCGAGTGTGCCATAGAGTTGGCCATCCTCATCTTGCCAGGACACCACCTGGACAAAGTCTGCCACAAACGATGGAATGGAACACTTGAGCACTGCCGCATTGCCTCGTATGACATACTCATTGTTAACCTCCGACTCGTAGAACTGCTGCACAACTAAACGAATAAAGTGGGAGTGGGGAAATGGTAAGACATCACATGTTGAGAGTTGATGGCAGGTGTGGCTATGGAGATGGGATAAACACCCTGCGTGTTTCGGGCGTGTGAACATCTTCAGCAGACTAATTGAAATGTGAGAGGTTCAGTTTATTCGAGACAAGAGTAGTAGCTAGAAGCGCATTAAATGCAACTTAATGCGCACATTTTGATGAGATGTACATAAATATATATTTACTTCCCTGAGAAAGTCTTTGCGCTGGAGGTTAATAATAGTTTAAGAAAATGGCCAGCAAACACGCACTGAGAAAACAAGCAACTAGCCCAAACATACTTTGTAAAAATTTCAAATGCATACAAAATTAAATGAAAATATGTTTTGGAAATGGAGGTGTGGTGGGGGAAGGGGGCTTAAGATTCTACAATTCTGTGCAAACACAACTGTACAAGACTCTCGAGCATAACCGCAAATTGGACAAACCATATTCGGTGCCTGGCAAAAAGTCCTCATTCTGATCCGTGTGCCAGGACACAACGCTAACAAAATCGGCCACAAACGAGGGTATCTCACACTTCAGGACTGCCGCATTTCCTCGTATGACATACGCCTTATTTACATCGGTATCGTAGTATTGGGCAACGACTAAAAGCCACAAAGCAAAATAAGATTTATGGATAAGGCAACAGAAAAAGAAACCAAAAGGAAATGTATATTCAATAATAAAAGAAACGAACCAATGTCGGAACACTTGACGAAGCATGGAAGACTGTACCTGACCAGTGTTGGTTAATTGAGTTAGCTCTTGGTGCTGCTCGTATTTTACAGTTATTAGTGTACCAGTGTTGTTGGTAGTTGGTTGTTGGTGTCGTACTTAGTACTTAGTGTTGGTTAACTGTACTTGAACTGTACACGAGTATTCAATATTCAGTGTGAATGTGCTGTGTTGTTCTGTGTGTTGTTGTTGTTGTTGTTGTTGGGGATTATAGTTTGCAGAATGTAGTTAAAATAGTGCTGTTTTGCAACATACAGAAAGAAGCGCACACAAACAGACACACACACATACACACACAGACAGACAGAAGAGTGAAAATCACACACCATATTCAGTGTCTGGATAGAAATTCTCTTCCTGATCGGTATGCCAGGATATAACATTTACAAAATCGGCTACAAACGATGGTATATCACATTTCAATATGGCCGAATTGCCGCGTATGACAAACGCCTTGTGTATATCCTCTTCGTAGTGTTGCGAAACGACTAAACGTATGTAGAAGAAACAAAATAAATCGATGATATAATAAAAAATGGAGGAAATTTTAATGATGAAATGGAATGATGGTATTTTCCATGCGTTTAGTAAACCTAAGCCTAATTATGTATCGATAGTGCATAGAATGCCGAATACTAGAGGAATATATGATATTTGTTGTTGCTTGGTTACAGCGCACCATATTCTGTGCCTGGGAAGTAGTTCTCCTCCTGATCGGTATGCCAGGAGACAACCTCAACGAAATCGGCCACAAATGAGGGTATCAAGCATTTAATAACCGCCGAATTGCCTCGAATCACATGCTCCTTGTTCACATCGGCCTCGTAGTACTGCGCAACAACTGTAAAGTTTGGGTTTTTGTTGGTATGAAGTGCGTTTTAGTTATATGATGATAAGGCCAAACTAATTTCTCACGCTTGACTAGACAACTGTAGAACCTTGACAACTTTTTCAAACTAAAATCAATTCCTGGAAGCAATTTGAGCATTTCCTGTTCTTGTCGGAAAACAATTAAACGGCCAATTATGTGGAAAGTGGAAAATAAACATAATCACAGTCGTGCTCGGCTTAAGCATAATTTTAATTAAAATCAGCATTTTGAAGATGTAGCCCGTGCTGGGGCATAAATTATGTTGAGCTAGCCATTATTATCATCAGTCTCTCCACTTTCAACATATTTTTTTTTCGGCACTAACCCAACATGATAAATTCACTTAGTTAATAGCAAAACACGCCGAGCTCATGCTAAGCAAAGCCAAACGACAAAAGTGAGCGAAAACTGACTCCAAAGTGGGCTAGGGGAGCAGAGCTGTAGGTTGTAGGCTAAGATGAGCTAATTGCCAACAAACACGTCAGCGACGCGACGAGAAGCCCTCTGATGACTAATCCCAGTTGACATTTTGGCAAGCACGGCTGCCAGGTGGCGATCTCACAGGGGTTGCTCACATGTATATGATTGTAACATAATTAGGCAAAAGTCATTAACTCCAGCCTATTTAACTCCGGCTTATGCAGGCGGAATTAATGCAGATTTCCACAGCGAATTAGCTGAAAACTGAAGGTACAGAAGGGAAGTATATTTGAACATGCAGTCTGTGAGCTTAAGCGAACTACTTTTTTGAACTCTGGCTCCAATTAGACGAGAGGCGACAATTGCATCAGCATCAGCAGCATCAGCGGCATCATCAGCATCATAGCCAACAGCTTGCACAACGATTAATTACAGTGAAATTGCATAGACAACAAACCCGACATATGGCAAATCACCTCGTTGTCACTGTCGTCACTGCAGGTGACCCAAAGAAGGCAACAAGCGCAAAAAGTTCGGCTGTTTTCAACAACATTTTCACACTTTAAGCGGGCCGTGAAAGTTTTGTAAATTTTGTTACCGGAAAAGCAAATAACAAACCGTTTAGAGGGCAAATGCCAAATGACAATGAAAATTGCAAAATCTATCAAAAGATATGCAGAAATTCCTAAAATAAAATGGATAGTTTTTGAATGTTTTCCTATGTACAGTTTCCTTGACAAAACAACGTAGACAGTCGAAAAACTAAAACCAACGTTGATCTGAAATTTGCTGTAAATCTGAAAAAGATATTTGAATGCAGAGCAAATATTGGATGTGGTTATCATTTCAATAAATGGGTTGCCTCTTTTTCATAGATAAGTTAAATATCGGTCAGTTAAATTAACAAATTCAAATACAATATATATGTTGAGAGATACTAAATCGAACAAAATGTCATTTGGAAATATTAAAAAATCATTAATTCCCGATCTTCTGTAAATATTATCTGTTTAATGAATGTTAACCATTATTACTCGATAGCCGTTCAGGTAACATTGAAGCAACCAATCTAACCAACATCCAATCGACATGCTCTGCACTCGGTAAACGCCTTCGTGCTCTCTCTAGAACACCGACAACTTACCTGCTCGCACATGAACATCTCGCGATATGATCGAGCCAAACTGGTTGCGGGCCAAACAGGCATAGACCTGGGCATGCACCTCCTGGCGATAGTCCTCGGCGCGGAAGGGTGGAAAGACGAGCTTGCCATCCGACGAGATCTGACGCAGGCCGGGCACATCTCCCACAGCGGTGCCATCACTTCGTACCCAGATGATTTCAGGCATTGGATTACCACTAGATTTGCATTCAATTTCGGCGCCGGTGGAGTTGGAGAAGTCAATGCGATTGGTGGGTTCCTTAAGGAAGACAGGTCCTTTCTGGTCAGCATCCGGTGGATTGGCAGCCAAAGTGCTGGTGGCTGCAGAGGGAGAGGGCGAGTGAAAAATAATTAGAAAACACCATGAATATTGAGGCCAAACAGAGCGGAAGTTGTGTTTGTATTGTAGAGTTATGCATGGCAACGAGCATGTTTATATGAGTGTGTATTTGTCGTCATATTTGTCAGTCGCCAATTGTCAACAGTTCAGCTTTTGTGGCATGGTTGTTGCTGCTGCTCTGCTCAACAATTGAATGCCATGGATCAGTGACTGTCAGTGGTTTGCCCTGCAGCATACTCCTCATCGGTATGTGCTGAAGTGTGTCGGTGTTGTTGTTCTGACTGAATAACAAAAGCAACACAAGCAACAGCAACAACAACTAAAACTGGTCGTTCTTTCACTTCCTCTCCACACACACACACACCCACATCCACATCATCAACATCCACAACAAACAAAAGGCAACTGAGCAAAAATCGTTCGTTGACACTTTGGAAGCTGCAGCATGACAAAAAAAAAAACAAAAAAAAAAAAAGCAGTCAGATCAGTCCATAGACCCATAGACCGGGTCGAGTGAGCAGAGGTGCAAATAAAGAACCATCTGCTTCACCTTTTTTTTTGCCTCTTTTTCATTTGCAAGCAGTTTTATATTCAATTTTATGCATTCGCATGCAGACACCCTTCACAGGCCCGGAGAGCACTTTATTTTACCAAATTGCATACGTTATGGTTTTTGATAATATTTTGAACTCAATATGAACATCACTTTAATTTTTTAGGAAGGTTTGCTTTTAGGGCAACGCCTTTTTCACATGTCCTTCAACTATGTGTTGTTTGCATTTTTTGGGTCATGTGCGTAATAGTCCAATTTATCATTTCCAGTCTCGCATTAATTAATGTTCAGCTCGTCTTTCAGAACAAACGACACGAACGGAAACAAATTAGCTGCGAGTATAATTAAAAGCTGGGCTCACACAGTGGGGCCGGGGCAGCGCTGGTTTTTATGTTGTTCCACTGTGCCACATGTGTTGTAAAATACAAATAAAAGTTCGTTTGGGATATTAGGATATTTCGACTCATGAGATTTGGCCGAGGGAGCGACTTTACCACATGCGGCGTGTTCCTCCGACATTTTAAATGGAAACGAATTAATTAGCCTGACAACAACAGAAACCACTAAAACAATAATAACAATTTTAGAATGGCTGACAAAGAGAGCCTTGCGTGTGTCACCCTTATTTAATAGCTGCTTATTAGTTAAAGTTTCGGGGCGTTAACGTTTTGTTTTCAATAAGGCACACAATTAAAAGTTTCCTTTATTTTAAAATGCAGGAAATGCGGCAGCTTCAACGCGCTGCGAATGCAAACAATAATTCCTTCTAAATGATTAAAATGCGCAACAGCGAACACATGCGGGCCATATGAATGTTATCAAGTCTGCGTGGAAGTGAAGACATGAATACATATGTATGTATCTATATATTGTATATATGATTGTATCAGCAAAAATGGCAAACCAAGGCTGAAGAATCAAATAATATCTTGCAGCTGTTACGCATCTGCGTTTCACTTTTTGGAATGAAGAAAATTATTGGACACTGATGGAGTAGACTAACATTTAACAATCTGATAGCCATACTCATAGCAAATACTCATATAAATCTTAATTTTTCTTTATTTATACCAAACATTTCTTATTGCACTTGCGATTTACATAAAAGTCTCCCCGTGAGAACCAAATATACAATGAGTAAAATGTTTGTCGTTCTCCTGTTTGCCTTTTCCACCTTTTGACTCAGAAACCAGCTGCTTCTTTTGGCTGATTTTGTTTTGGAACTTCTTCTTTACGCTGCAATTGCTGTGGCTCCAAACTTTTCGGAATCTTCTTTTCATATGTCCGCAAATCTTTTCGGCAGGTGTTTTTTATTTTAACGGCCATGTTAAAGTGGCTCGGTCAGTTTTTGCCCTAGTAGTAGCTTTAAGTTTTTGGCAAATAAAGAAAAGGCAAGCAACAAAACCGGTTCAGAGCCGGCAATTTCTTGCCAAGATACTGGTGACGTTAGCAGCTGCTCGCCAAATGGCGATTTATTCCAGCAGTAACAACAACTGGCAACTTAATTATTACGCTTTTTTAATAGTTGCTGTTGTCGCTCAATTTTCCACTTAAATGCATAAATAAATATGATTCAACACACAGCGTATATAGAAATGGAACTAAATAACGCAAAAATGATTAAACGAATGGGAATGGAAATGATAACCAGTGAGGCGTTAATGGGCAGCTCTAAGGTCAGACGCGTTGCAGTTGCCGACCCGTGCTGCATGGGGCAAATAAGCATTACGTGGGAACGACTCCATAGAGCGTCTAGAGAGAGAATGCCGTTCACTTGGCGCCACAGTAAACAAACAGTGGAACGAACGGCAGTCTCTCTCAAATGAATTGAGTTCTAAACAAACAAATAAACAAGCATATGTAAATATGTATTTCTGTAGTGGCAAAAATATATGTGAGAGAACATGACTAATCGAAAACCAAATAGAAGCTCGAAAAAAGGCTTGCAAAAGTACGCGGTTCAAAAATATCGAGTTACGTCGTCCAAACAATTGTCTGATATTTGTCGACATTATTGTTGGTTATTTTAATGGTTGGACTATTTGCCAAATTACGCAACTCACATACGAAATGCTAGAAAATGATTATTATTTGTATATATTTTTTGAGACTAGCTTCTAATTTCAAATATGATTTTTATGTAAACTCGAGACTCCAGGTAAATATGTAATGTGGCGGAAATATATAAGCAAAGCTTTCTGCTGAAAGCCTTGCTCAATAATGAATAGGCAAAGGCATTAATATCTATAGTTATAGACTGCGAACTCAACTAATACATCTTAATTCAAGTTATTCTCCCCATTTGAAACCAATGCCAAACACGAGCACATAATTATTAAACTTTAATGTTTCGTTCCTGGTTTTTTGGTGATTCACCGAACCCATAACCTGTCACGCCTTCTGTGATACTCATAAGTATGTGTCTGTTTACAGCCAAACATTAACAACCTCACCTAATTAACCCACACCCATTAGAAGCCCAAAAGAACACGCAATTACGCCCACCTATGAAAGGTGATGCCTGGTCCTGAAAGGAAATAAGAAATTAATAATTTCCTGTCAAACAAAAACAAAGCGCTGAAGTTCAATAGGCTTTATATGGGCACACACACATATGGTGTGTGACACGCCCAGCAAACACAGTACGCCCCACAAATACAACTATTCAACACGCACAATTCACAGGTCAAAGTTCCATTGACTAACACGCGATTGAGACGTCATTTCAATGGGAAATGGATTAGTTTTGTTTGGGTCTATGCTGAACTTATGATGCGTATAGTTTTGTCATTCTGATATATGTATATTGAAAACATATTTATTTGAGGTCTCTTCGCATCGAAACAAACATCTGCTAGCGAGTTGAAAAACCTGTTCGACAGCTGTTCGAGAATCGCCAAACACTGCAAGAATTGAGAGTAAATAAAGCTCTTGCAACTTTTTTTTTATCAGTTATTGCCCACTCATTCATTAGATTCGTCTCGGGGCTAAGACCCACACAAACAAACATTTAATATGTAGTAAGTAATGTAAGTGTTTGGCCGCAATGCAATTAGCTAAATCGTGAGACAACATTTTATTCAATACCCACGCGAAACGGGCCCAAAAGGCAATTCTGACAACTCGCCGCCCATTCAACATTCAATTAGAGTCAGAGGCTAGCCGGATGATGATAACTGAAACCACAACCTGTCCACCTTGTGGCTGGCGACGCGCTGCTGATGGAACAGTGACAAGAAACAGCTACAAATACAAATACAAATACAAAGGCAGCCACAGATACACGTACTAAGCCAAGTATCTGGACCGAGGCAACACACGTGAGCCACCGTTAAAGCCACAGGAGCGCGCAAAATGCGACATCGTTTAGGAGTGGGTAGACAAAAGTGAGATACAGAAAGAGCGAGAGAGAGAGAGAGAGAGGCACAGACAGCTGTCAGTCAATTACAGAGAGAGGGAAGACTCAGGTGGAATCTCGTTATGCACTACATTTGATGATGAGCAAGCTGATTTGTCTGAAGAGCAGGTACACTGAAAATAATATCAACAAAGCCATTGAACAAAATATTTGATTTAAGTGAGATTTTTGAGCATGGCAATCTAAATTTCAGCCAATTCAATTTAGTCTATAAACTCAATATTTAAGGCAAGCAGGTTTTTTTTAATTAAGACTGCAAATGTTATTTAGAGAGACGAAGACTGAAGCTGCACAGGCCAGTGTGAGTGGGAGTTGTGGGGGTGGCTGTCACAGACAGTGAGAGATAAAGAGCGGGAGAGGGAGAGAGGGAGAGGGTGGTTTGTAAGCCAAACAGCATGTGTTGTTGCACAACATGAACTGTGAGCAGCGTCCACGCACGTGTCTGGTTGAGTGGGTGGATGGGGTGGTGGGGTTGTTAGACCTATGCATGGGAATGTGTCAAGAGTCTGCGGGAAACGGGCCACAAAATGGGGGCTGCCAACTTGTTGGGCAGCGTTGGCATGCACAGACCAGACATGAAGCTGCTTGAAGAGAAGCAAACCAGACGCGCTTTGCATATTAAGCGAGAAGCGAATCATTCTTGTAGTCGTCGCATTAATTAAGGCCCGCTGACAAAATGAAGAATAAACACGCAAGCAATGGAACTTTAAATAACTTAAACATTAAATAAAAGAATCGTTTGTCGTTCTCCTGGTCTGTCTGTTTGTCTGTCTGCGGCTCGTTAGCCAGATTACAGAGCTGCGATAAAATACGTTGAAAATAAAAATAAAAAGCCCGACGAGTTGGCAGCTCCCAGCCAAAAACGTGACTCAGTTTTTATGTACAGAAGTGTGTGCATTCATATTCCTAGTATAAAAACATACACTTTTTTATACGCATAGGGGAGGGAGCTGTACGGCATGCCTGGACGTACGTACGTAGATGATGTCTGCCTGATAAATGTCACCTCGCTCGCAACTCTGGGCGAGGCAATCAAAAATTTGTACAAATTATTACTTGATTCATTTTGATGGGGGACGCCAAAAATTATGTTAATCTCTTTTTGTCTCTCTTTCTCTTTCTCTGTCGCTGACTCCTCTCTTCGCTACCTTGTTGTTAATGAAGATGACTTTTCAGATTTCCTGTGTGTCGTTGCACAGATAAAACTTTTTTAATTTAACGCCACATTATTCAACACCCAAAAGCTAAGAAATTTTATATTTAGTGTGTGCTGGGCGCAAAAGCCATGATGATTATCGCATTTCACAAGATTCTCAAGAAATCTTGCACTAAAAATGTTTCGAAACTAATTGTTATTTACTCATTTATTTAAACATAAAAGTCTACGCTTGACACAATAAATTTTTAGTGAAAAAACAACGCTCAGGGATGCCAATAAAGAGAGAGAGAGTATCTACTTAATATCCACTTCACTAACGTATACAGAACTCAAAGAGGATAACAAATACACGCAAACCTACTCACCCACACACACGCACTCGCACACACACACATACACACGCACCCTGTGTATCCCAAACACCAGAGAAGAAAAAGGAGCGGAAGCACATTTCTCAGATCTCCCCATCCTAGCCGCCCCAACAATCCAGGGGCTTGCTTGGGTGAAGAGCGGCAACAGCGCGCGATTTCTCTAAATGATTTTAAATGTGCCGACATGCCCAGAGACACAAAATAAGTACAATAATTTGTGGGCAAGTTCTTCTCGTTTTTCACCGAGTGTCGGCAATGATGTTGTGATAGACAGGAGGGGAAAATAATTGTTATAGAACAGCCCTGGGAGTGATGTGGGTTGGCTGCAAAAGTGCGTGCCACAACAAGCACTTTGTGTCTTTTTTTTAAGTATGTGCCACATAAAACAAATGGCCGCATCTCCTTCTATACATAAATATATTTTGAATTTACTTCAATTGAAATCTTTGCAGACAAGTATTACCTAGAGGGGAGCAAGGAAAGGATATGTGATTTCTGTATCACTTTTAATAAACAGAGTAAATTTGGAAAATTATTGAGGCTTGCTGAAGTCTTTGATAAAAGTTCGTATCTCAAACATTTGTTATTCACTTTATAGCGTAATCGACACGCTCTTAGCTTTAGTGCCTCAAAATCTTACCCTAAAAATATTTCGAGGCCTACAGACAACATAAATTGCCAGCGATGCATTTTCAGCAGCAGCAGCTCGTAAAATATACATATATAAATATATATAAGACATATCTGGGTTGCCTAGAGAAATACTTAAAAGTCGTTGCGAGTGCTTTAATGAGCTCAAACAAAATGTATGACAAATGTATTTAATGGCCCAAAGAATGCGAGACAGTGACTCTTTGATGCATACACTGTCTGGTGTCTGAAGAGGATTTCCAAGGAATTTATGTAGCACCAAATATATAGATTTTACAATATATTTATACACAGTCAAAGTTTCGCCTCGCAGCTGCTTTTGACGCTATTGTAAATGGGCTCAACTTGGCTCTGGGCTTAGCTATTGTTTCGCATACGAACAACTTTAAAATAATGACATGAAATTGCAGGCAACAATGAAATGCACAAAACTTGGCCCATAAAACGGCAACGGCAACGATGATGATGACGATGATGTCGTCTAAGTCAGATCCTCAGCTCCAATGGCAAACAAAAAAGGCCGCATTCCTGCGGCTGTGTCGACAATTCCTCGCCACTTGGCACAAACATAATCACTAATAATAAACCGAGAGCACGCCGGCACAGAGACACGTTTCGAAAGAACCATTAAAAATAAATCATGAATAGAAAAAAGAGAAAAACCAAAAGATGCAGCAGCTGCTTCTCTTCCTCCATGGATGTTGTGCAGTGCCTTCCGATCCCGTTGCCTGTCTGTCTGTCCGTTTGTCTGTGTGTCTCTTTGTCTGTCAGTCTGTTGCTTTTGTTGTTTGGACAAGCGCCGCGTGTGATATGCCTCCATCGTCGGCAATCCCCATAAGTGGGGGCATCTATTCGAGCTGGCAGCTCGCCTCTCGGTACCTAGACTAGTGCACATCAATCATTTGTAATTATACTCTGGCTCCTCTCTTTGCTCCTATCCCCTTCCTTTCCAATTTTTTCCTTTTTATGTTGGTCTAACGGAAATGACTTCTATTTTTTTTTTTTGGGCAGCCCCAGTTCAGTGATCTGATCTTATGCGATCTGATGTGCGTGTGGAGCATCTCTCATTCTCGTCTCGCACTTGAGGCATGTCATTCCATTTAAGACTATTTATGAGTGCTTTGGGATTACGTAATGTCTTCCAGAAGACTTACAATACAATTGCCAAGATCGGTGGATTCCGCTAACAAAACTAATGGGATACTACACACATTAAGCACAGCTGAAAATCTACTAATCTACGGCTTAATCTATTTTCTTGTAATGTTCTTTTCCTTACCTTTGCTAGGTCAGCTCGGAAGATCGCAAAATGTGCTCAAAATCAATTAAGCTCAGTAATTGCTTGCTGTTTGCGGCTAACGAGCTTCTAACTATGCATTTTCATTTTCTCCTTATACTTACTTAAGTTAAGATATGACAGTCCCAAACAAAGATATCATCATATTCCTAACAATTAGCTATAAAATCATGAGTTGTGTACAGATTGTTGAAAGATTTGTATTTCTCAAGTACTTTCAAAATTCTTTTCGTTATCTTATGAGAAATTTAAGTGAATTTAACTGCCTGTTAGAAGTAGAATAAAGGGAATACCCCTACTTAAAATAAGCAAGACAAGACTGACAAAAAGAACAAACCATTAAAATGTCATTAACAGGTAAAGGAATTAATTCACATTCATTCAGCTGAATACATGAATACATGAATACATTCGTGATAAGCCTCTAAATATTATGCTAGTCTCAATTCATATTAGTCGCGCTGTGTTTAAATTGTTCGCTTCCTGTGGATTTTAGCATTTGTGTCTGTGAGTTGAATTTCAAACCAATTGAATTAAATGCGAATTAAATGCGTTGCTGCAGCCAACGAAAATAAAAGATGCATTTAGCTTACAACATTACATACATATATGTATATACATATACATACATAAATTTATCTCTGTTTGTTTCTGTGATAAAAGCTTGTTTACATTTGCTCGGCATACACACAGCTGTGAGGCAAAATTGGCGCAAAATGTTTTTAATCAATTTAAATTGAATGATGACCCGCACAATCAGCGCAAGCTCGACAGAAATAATTGTAGCTTTGTATCTTTTACTTTGCATCTTGTATCTTATAGTACGCTGCCTTTGAAGAACTTTGGACATAAATTGTTATATTTCTAGCATGCCATTTTTTACAATGTTTCATAAATTGCCTTGTTCCACATTCGCTTTTCATTTGTTGCCAATTCATTTTTACTTTTCCACATCTAATTGAGTTTCAGTTTCATGCGCCTCTTTAAAATTCCAAACATGTGCAATCACATTACTAGTTATGCGCTTGAAATTGTTAATTATTATTATTTTTACACAATTCAACAGAAAATGTAATTTTAACACGCGACCCACAAAGCATTTTTTTTTTTTTTGTTGTTAATTTTTTCACATTTTTTGTGCAGTTTTCTTGTTCTCCTCGTTTGGGTTCGTTTATTTATAGCTTGCGCGCAAAATGGACGACTTCTTCTTCTTCTCCTAGTTCTTAATTTAATGTAAATGAAGCATACACCACGTGGGCCGCAATCATTTACGTTTGTTTTGCGTACAATTTATGAATATCAAATAAGGTATGATGGTTACAGCTGTCTGACCTTAAATTAAAAGCAGACGCTCCAAAAACTGTATAAATTAAATAGAAGCCGCTTATGGCAAATGAGACAATCAAATTCATTGTTGATCGTATCGGAACGGGTCAAATGCTTGAACCAATCAATTGCGTATTGTGGAGGTAGGAAAATCAGATTCTGAAATGCGCCAATTCAGTGTTCAGTATTCGAGTATAAATGCGCCATTATTTAATTGTTGTCCATGAATGATATTTGCATTGTAAATGCTTGCTACACAGAATGCATATTATAAATGCTATCTGCATTGCATGATGACTAACTTGGAGGCGGCATGCATCTCGTACAGTCTGACCCACTAAAGATTTACCATCTTAAGAGTGGGTTCACAACGCTTGTGAGTATGTGTGGCACTAATTACAAAGCGCATGAAATCATATTTTCATTTGGCAGAGCAAAGGCAATGAACTGCAGTTTATCTGCTGCTTAAGGCAGAGCAATACTCAGAAACAGAAAATCTAGAAATGGATTTTAAACGAGCTCGTCGAGTAAATATCAAGAAAGCAAACATTCTGAGCAGCTACAGTGAAACAAATGTAAGCGCAATTAATAATGCGTAGCAGTTGTAAAAGTCCATCCGACTGTCTGTTATTTAGAACATGTCAACAAGATAAAACAAAAAGAAAAAGCGTAACACAACCCAAAGTTAAAAAGTACAAACAGAGGCAAGAACTTGAAAACAGAAACATTGCACAATTCCAACAAATGTATCTGTTTTGCTTTTTGCTTTTTGTTTTTCTAACGTTCTATTTGTATACTCTTGCCCCAAAGATAGAAAGAGTTGACGGAGTTTTATTAAAGCTTAAATATCACTTTCGACAGCATTAATTCATGGCAAAATTTGTTGTCTGTTTACATTTTTTGTATGCTATCATTCCTACATCGTTGTGGAAAATGATGATTTTTTCTATTGCATCTATTAATCACACTTTTCATTCAGAATCTTTTTGTTTTGACGCATGTATTTCGATCAGATTTTCAAGTGCTGCCTCAAGTGAACATATGGAAAATATATTTTCAGCTGAAAAATCATGAAGAATTACTCACCAAGAAGAGCAACAGCTGCGCACAGTGTTAGCCATTTAAGGCGTTCGTTGGGCATCATATGGGCCATTTTGTAGGCTGCTCGATGAATTTTCTTTGAGTATTCCGATCGGGGTTGGTCGCTGACTGTATCGATTTTTATACGAACAAATAAACACCCTTTATAGGCACACACGCGACCGCGATGGTTGGTGAGGTTAGGAGTTGAACCGGTGACTCAGCTGCTGCAATGAGAAATGGAATATTTTTACGGTTAAGATAGAGAATACATTTAATATCTTACTTCCGTGCATGCTAGTGCGTAGTTAGAATGGAATGTTCAACCGGACAAAGTATTTAGCTTTAAATGTGATTCACTTTGTGGCAAATATGATCATTTGATTACTAGGAAAAATATATGTCTTAGAACTCAGCAAATCTACCAGTTATGCACAATCAGTTTTTCTTTTGACAAGTAATTTAAAACTTTTTTCTTTATTTGATAATTTTTTTTAATTCAAGAAGCACACAAAAGTAGGAACTTCAACCCATATTCAGAGATACCATGAAATCTCAAAGGCTTACACACTTATTCTTCTGAGTGTACCCAATATTGAAATTATACATTCTTCTCTCTAATCCAGGGCATGTTTTAATTACCACAGTGTGGATGAGCATGATTTTAACCCATAAAGCTTGCAGTAACAACAAACAACAGCAAGAACAACGACTACTTTGGCCAGTGCTAATGAAATGCAAGTAATTTGATTAGGCAAGCAGCAACCCCATCGAGAACCCCCTCGAAAACCCCCTCGACAACCCTCTCGGCAACCCGTTCGACAACCCTATTGACAACCCCTCGAAGCAGAGCTTAGCACAACAATAAATAAACCTTCAGCAGCGCCCGCACAACCTGCTGGACGTGCAAAATTACTGTTGCAAAATACGTTGCACAGTGTAAACTGATAGCTGAATGTGGGCAGAATGGGCGTGGCGTGCTATCAATTTGTGTGGTCCTTAACCTCAATCGGCTTTCAATGATATGAAAACAGTAACAAGCTCGAAAAACGTGACAGACCGTCTATAAAATATTTAAGGTAAAGAGATTTGAAAACTTTGAATAAGAAAATAAATTTGTATCTGAAGTGAATTTCAGATTTCTAGATTTTCAAGTAGGAATGCCTTTTAATTACTGTATTTATGAATCTGTTAAGCCACAACATTTTACGGGCACAGTTCAAACTGCAGTTGAATTTCACACACCCAGCCCCGCCCCGCCCGCAGCACTCGCAACACATTTATGTAAATCCATCAAAGTAATCGCGCCAAACAATTTGTCCGCATTGATGCCACATATGGCAGTCGCATTAAAGACCCGCAGACTTGCGACGCGGAACTTGCGACAACGCCAACTATTTATAAAGCCATACAAATGATTAGCGAAAAGAAAAACAGAGAGGAAAAACAGAAGGGAACAGAACTTTTTGTCTAGATGCAGAACATTAAATACCCTTATCAATGATATATGAATATAATAAAAAAAAATCCCTGTTAAAAGCAATTATTGTCGAATGCTAAAATTAAAATGATTTTCATTCATTTCTTATATAAATTTCCATATTTGTGTTATATATGTAAGTGTATAGTAACCTGAGCTTAAGTAAAATCTTTACTGAAAGTAGTTCTTCTCGCTAAATGTTTTCTCTGTCCGATATTGATCAAACGTAGCTAAAATAAATGTTTAATGAACATTTTTATATCTATATTCTATTTGTATGATATATTCCAGCATATTTTATTATTGAAAATATGTTTTCACAGATCCAATATCATATCCATAACAACATCGGCGAGGGTGTTTCATAGTGGAAAATTCAATCAACTCACGCTGGTGGATGTCATTAATTCAACCTCAAATGGCCAAATGGTTGGCAATGGGGCGATAGAAAATCCACTTCGAAGTCGTCTTGTGCCTTTTGTCATCCATAAAGTATCAGCCGCCATTTTCCCTTCTGCCTCCCACCACCTCCACCCAAAACATTCGCGTGCCTTAAAAACTTTATGACTAGCAGGAAGTCACGATTCCACACACACACACACACATACATAACACACACACGAGTTTCTCTACATATATATCTATCAATTTCTATGGACTGTCTGTGTTTCAGTTTGACATATGCCTCCGACAGTCTCAACGATAACATGAACTTGCCATAGACGCGGACATGGATGTCAACATGGAACGTGGAACAGCTCCGAACTAGCTGCCTGTCTGTCGGTCTTCTTGTCTGTCTGTTTGTCTCGACGTCCGTCTTGGCATGTGTCTTTAGCTTAGCTGAAGATTTGGACGACATTGATCTATGAATTCCAGTGGCAATTTGTTCGCTTTTTAACGCTTAATTAAAACTTAAGTGGATTTATTCCCCAGCAACCAAGTGCTGATCAAATGCCAAAAGCTCTCGTCTCTTGTTTTGTTTTCGATGCCGAACTTTTATTTTACGAGCAGCTAATGAATTATTTTTTACACTTTCCTACAACTTTTGTTTCCATCTGTATTTCAAGTTTATGGTTTAATGTTGTCAGAGGGTTGCAACAAGGGAGGGATGGATGGCGGGCGCAGGCGCAGCAGCTTGGCGCGTGGCCAGCAAAATGAAGGGAGGATCAGGCTAAGCAAATGTTAGCTTTTGGAATTGGCTTAATGAACTTCAACCAGGGAAGTTAACTACGCAACTGAATAGTTCTGGTTGGACTACGACGCAGTTGCACAGCTGCGCAGGCGACTTTAGGGTGGGAATGGAAATTTTCATATTCCAGATAGCTGCCAGCAATAGTGGGGTGGAAAAACTCACTGACTGCAGCACCTATCTGATCACATTCGAGAACTGCTCAACTAGATATAAATAGCTTGTGGTTGAATGAAAAAACTCACATACAAAAATGTAAACTCGCACCTTGCCTTTTCTAACTTTCTATAAATTAAATTTAAATTTATTCCAGGCAACATTTTTCTCTGAGTGTAGTAAGCAGTGAGAACATCTCATCCTGTGCTGCTCCCATCAAATTTGTTATGAGGCATCATCTGTTGCCTTGAACATGATTCAGCTGTCGACTTCCCAGCATTGGATGAGAGACAAAACGACGCAATGCTTAAACATATGCCAAAAACTGCCAGTCTCAATTTAGAAAACATCTGGTAATCAGTCATCAGCAGGCAATATCCATAAACTACTACACTTTACTACCCATTATTCAAACATTAAATTAACAAATTTGCTACACATTTTATTAGTATTTAAAAAACCATAAAAGCAATATTGAGTTTTAAATTTTAAGAAATTTCAAAAGTGTTTTATTTACCATAGAATTGACATTATTCAAATGAGTAAAAAATCTACTTTCCGGAAATTGAAAGTTTTGAGTGCAGGGCATTTAAAATTTTCGTCATTTTTTTAAAGTGACAATCAAATCCTCAATTCAATTTGGGCGGAACCGGGAGACCCTCAATCGCGTGGTAACATCAGCGAATTACAAATTTTATTACTCATTCTTGTTTTACTTTTTCCGTCGGATGCCAACTTAAAAAGTCTCTCAGTGCATTAGGGTGCCTGACGAGCCAATAAATTTTGCAATTTACAATTTGCTGCAGCAAAATGTATTTTTTTCTCTTGTTTTTCACATCAAAATCCGAGAGGGGGTGTGTGAGCAGAGGATGTCTGCTCCACAAAGTGCAGTGGCCCGCTACAGGGTCAATCCGCATTCGCATTCGCATCCGTCCATCGTTCGTCATCAGCCGGAAAGGAACAACAACTGTCCCATTGTCCAGTTCGCCACTGTTCCATGGTCCATGGTCCATGCTCTCATGTTCAGTGACCCATTGGTTTGCAGCATGCTGCGCCTAATTGAGAGTCAAGTGCACTTTATGGCCAAAAACAGCAACAAAAATCGACTACTTTTGTTTGACTGGCTTGCCTTATTTGGCTAACCGGTTTGCGTTTCCGTTCCTCACTTTACTCTTTGGCCAATGGCCATCGACATTTTATGCAGCAGTCAAAATCAATATTTGCTATTTATTCAGCTCTGACCTGACGACGCTGTGATTCACAAGGATGCGGAAAAAGGGTGAGAACGTCATTGAAAACAAGAAAATCAACTTCAAGAATATAGACTTAAAAAAAAGCTGCAATAATATTTTAAATAAATAGAGAATCTGAAAAACAGCCAATAGTAAATATCAAAGATTTTGCTGTTAAATTATTTACTTACCTGAAACTTAGCTAAAATTAAACATTCATGCTTCTCAAAAACTAAATTTAACATTAAAGAATACAAAAATGAAAATGTATTTATACATAAATAAGACAAAAATACATTTTTGTCATTATACTGCGATTTATGGAAATTTAGTGCGTTAACAATTTGATATCCTTGCACATGCTTAAGGCAAATCAATAAGCACAGACGAGTCACAAAAACAAATTGAAGAAGCTACTCGCAGAATGAGCATCGGCAGCAGCAGCCAAAAAGTACGCCTAGCAACAGGACATGAGGATGACGATGACTAAGGAGAGGCCAAAATGAGGAAACGACCTGCAGAAGTGCAGACCTCCTGCAGACAGGCGCAAGGACGAAGGCGAAAAGGACGAAAGCAAGCCGAAAGGCGCAACACTTGCAAAAATCAAATAAAGAAAACTATACGGGGAAAAAACAGTTCAAATCGACAGCTGCACGGGATTTCGTTGAGATGCTGACAGCAGCCGGGATGAGTTTTCTATTTAGCTGAGGGTTGCTCTCACACACAGATACACACACACACACACACACATTCACACAAGCAGCTGAGCACAATGAGTGCTGCGCGTATGTGTGCCACATGGAAAAGTAGAAAAAGGATTTTAGAAAAGATGCTTCAAAATGAAGTGCTTGGCGAAGAGACGCAGCCTGCCTGAGTAGGGAAAAACTACCTGACAAAGACAAAAACACGGCTAAGGCTCAGGTTGCATACACACACGCATACATACACACAGGCATATACAAACAGGGACAACGCAGAGTTGCTTTGATTGCTGTGTGCGGAATGCAAAGCGCATGCGCAAAAAAAAAAAGAAGAAATTCACCAAACAAATGCAGGCAAAGAGCATTTTACAAAATGCCAAATTCTAAATGAAAATGTCTGAAATAACAGCGAATTCTTAGCAGAAACAGCACAGCAAATATTTCAATTTATAATTTTGTTAAATTTCTGTCATTTTGTGCAGTCGAAATGCGCTTAACAGCTGTTTAAACATTCGCATTGCAATTGGACGGTACACACCCTTTTGTGTGTGAGTGTGTGCGTGTGTGTGTGCAGAATGTAACAAAATTATTTTTCGCCAAAGGGAAAACTTTAGTTCCTGGCGAAAAATCAATAGGAAGCTGTGACATTTTAATAAAATATAGCTCAGCAAATATAAAAAATGCGAAATTTATTGCACAATTTGCATAACACTCAATTTGGGCTTGTAGAGGGTGATGGGAGGGGCGGGTGTGGGTGTGGGTGTTAAACTAACAGCAACAACAACAACAATATGAGCAGACAAAGAAGTTGCCAGACTGCTAGTTTACCAATAAATAATTTCGACTTACCGTTTGGACGAGTTGCGATTTGATTGAATTGGATTTAGTTATTGCTTATGCACAAAAAACACTTTTGAGTGTGAGCAAATTTTGGTAACAGGGTGCCACTAATCCACTGCTGTGGCGACTCTGCACAAAAGAAGCTGCTACACTGCAACAACAGCAGACGCTACTGCCTTTTTTTGGCGCTGTGCTCTGCTTTCAAATTTTTATTATTTATATTTATTGCTTTTGCTTTTGCATTTTATTTAACTTTATTTTCACAAACACACACACACAAAGCGCGCTTACCGACAGAACCAACCACCACAAGCAAACTGGTTTGCGGGGGTGTGAGTACCGCGTACCGTAAACCGTGTGTGTTGCCACACGCACACTCACACGTACACACAGACAAACGAACTGAGACGCACACACACTGTGAATTGACGCAGACGTAAACTCCGACTTTCGATACGTTCGACGGTGATTGCTCGACGGTCCAAACCAGACTGAATTGCTTCTCCGGCTGGCTGCTGGTTGAGAGCGGCCGGTCTGCACTCTCTGTGTTCGTTTACATTGCGCTCTGAGTGTGTGTGCGTGTAGGGGCATTTGTTTGGGAAATTTCGCTGGGATTTTAAGAGGGGACACCTGTTGATATGAGTGTGTGTGCGTGTGTGACTGAGTGAGTGAGTAAGAAAATACATGTTGCGCTTAGGTTAGCTAGTAAAAATATGGTACGAAATAATTATGTATTGGCTATTAAATGTATTCTATTAACAACCAGCATTATTAGACATAGAGAGATACACACGCGTGGTACAAGTGTACCAAAAATGGTACTTCATTTATTTTATGGTAGAGTGGACCTTTTTTGCAGAAAATGTGTACCACTTATGACAAAATATCTAAAATTTAAAATAAATAATAATAGTTACTTAAAAAATGGTACCAATTAGTATTTATAATAATATATTATTTTTTGCACTCTGAAACTATGTTTAATAAAACGCACAACAATTTTTTTGTTAAAATACTTTTATTCGGAATATGATTTTGATATTAAGCATATATGCATTTTACTCATAATTCTTCGCATCATTGTTCATTTTTAAATCAAACACAACCTAAATGTTTTACCATACAGAAGACATACAGTCATTTACATATAACTACAAATATATTATAAGTATTTTTATGTGGGTAAATTGTGGGTATATATTTACCCATATAACATAACATAAAGACAACTGCTGAGATTTACTTGGCTTAAATGCATTGGATGGGAAGTTAAGGATATATTTAACATATCTAGGGTTATTTGAGCACTTTGTAAATAAGTCAGTTTGGGGAAGACACTTTAATGAATACAATTATTTAAAAAACTAAATATAAAACTAATAAATAGCACTTGCTGGAACTGAGGTTTAAAACATAAAGTAAATGTGAAAAAGCTAAATAACTTAAATTAATACATGTACATAAAACGCCGAGATTCCATTAATTACTTAAGTATACATTTTGAGCGAGTTATTTGCGTTTTTCCATTTTTGTATTGGGATTGCTGAGTTTTTGTGAGTATTTTAAGTAACAATTGTCAAGTCTTTATTACATTTAGCCAGTCGAGGAGGGACCTTTGTTATTTTCATGTGTATTTAAATGCTGCAGTTGAGATTCAGAAAACCATGGTGAATAATAAGTCTATTTGTGACTTGAGTGTGGACGTATTTCTTCAGTACATTTATCCATATAGCAGAGAGATGTAGAGAGTGAGAAGAGAACATTTACAGTTGACTTTTGATGGGTGTCCAATCACAACAGAGCAGCTAATTCATTTGCTCTACTTAAGAGTGGCTGCTAATGGGAAATTTCACTTCAATGGAGAGATGTGTATGTGTGTGTGTTACATTTAGAAGAGAAATAGGACAACTGACAGTTGATCGCCAAGCGAGCAACTACTTTTTCTCTCTCTCTCTGTTTCTCTTGCTCACTCCCTTTGAAGAGAGTCTGTTGAATTAAGCGCTAAATTCGTGGGTATTTTTTCTAATTTTGACGCGTTGCATCCTGTATAATAATCTTGTTCTTTTGTCGCGTCACCTTTGTGGAGGTCGGTGCGGGCATCAGTCGCTTCAGCTGATCCTGATTGATGCTGACCAGCGCCCTCTCCTTGCTCTTGCTCGAAGAGGCTGCACCACTTGTAGTCGCTGTTGCTGCTGCTGTTGTTGTTGTGGTTGTTGTGGCTGATGATGATTTTGTTGTTGTTGCCGCCGCCGCCGCTGTGGTTGTTGTTGTTTCAATCAACGCTGTCGACTCATCCGCCGTGGAGGATGAACCGGCTGCGGCAGCTGCTGCCGATGCATAACGTGTGAGCACCTGGAATTTGGCAAAGATCTTGCGGCCACTGCTGCGCTCCTTATCCTTGTACTTGTCGAGAACGGTGGGTTTGACCTGAACCTGAGCGGGCGGTGCTTTGAGCAGTGCCTTATTATTGTTGCCAGCCGCCGCCGCCGCCTTGTAAAAGTCCAGTTCATAATCGAAATCGCTGCTGGTCGTGGCACCAGCACCAGCTGGAGCCAGAGCACGTTCGCCATAGCTAGCGGAGCTGGCAGATGTCTCCGCTGCCAGATGACGCAACATGAGCGTTAGCTTCGTTTCGTGCTGACGCTGGAGGAGCACCGCATTGCGTTCACCCTCGAGTCGGGCTTGGCGCACTGCGTTGGAGAGGACACGCTCCTTCCACTCCCAAGCGTCGCGTTCGCGTTCCAGCTGCACCAGTTGCTGTTCCAGTTTGCGGGAGGAATCCCGCAGATCGATGACCTTGACGAAATACTTGTAGAGCAGCGTGCGCATCTCCTCCGAGGAGAGCTTGTTGAGGCGCGCCATCAGCATTTGTTCACCCTTCTCGCGCTGCTGACGCTCGCTGGACAGATCGATGGACTTGTGGCCGCAGATCAGTTCGTTCTTGAACTCGATGGCCTCATCGATGGCCATGATGGCCTCATCGCATTCGAGCAGCTTGCGCTCCTCCCGCTGCGTCAGCATTTTGTCCCGCTTCAGCTTGCGGTCCAGGGTGCAGCGCTGCTCGAGCAGATGATCCCGGGTCCGGCGCAGATTGCGTATCTCGTGGCGCAGACTCTCCTGTTGGGCGGGCGACTGTTCGCCCGCATCCCACTGCTCGAGATTCTCGGACTTCTCGCGCAGTATGTGATCCAGGTGGGTAATCCGTGCCTGCACCGCTTTCAGCTGGTCGGGATTCGGTTCCCGCTTGACTAGTGTTGCTTCCTTCAAGGTCTTGAGTTCGGCTTCCAGTTGATCCTGCAATTTGCACTCCTTCTTCAGTTTCTTTTGCAACTCGTCGATTTGTTTGCGCGACTCGGCAACAGATTGTTGCAGTTTCTTCAGCTTCTGGCCACTCTCGCCGGCAATGTGCTTCATGGAGCTGAGATCCTGCAGTCGCTGTTCGATGTGCGCAATAATCGCACCATAGCGTTCAATTTCCGCCTTCTCCTTGCCCTGGACGAGCGCCTTGGCCAGATGCTTCTTGGCCTTCTCACACTCCGCATCCAGTTTGGCCTTCTTCTTGTGGAATCGCTGCTTGGCATGGGTGCGCGTCTCCCGATTCTTCACCAGCTCACTGATAATGTTCTGCTTCAGCTGCATTGTCTGTTCGATTTCCTTCAACTGTCGCTGCCGTCCCTCAATCTCTGCATGCAATTTGCGCAGCTTCTTCTGCACCTGGTCAATGGGTCCATTAACACCTGCTCCTGCGGCGGAGACGGTGGCAGTGGCGACAACGACGCCAGCGCCTGCTGCTGCACTCTCCAGCGGATCGAATTCGGGCGGAACCTCAGCGCCAACCGTAGCCTGCTGGGAGGCTACGCGATTTAGCATTGCTAGCTCAGCACTGCTCAAACTGGCGCCCGGCTGTATGCTCCGGCGACGTCCTGGAAGAGATCAGATGTGGGGGATATTAGTGAAAACAGTGAATACTCTCTAGGCAGACGCACTTCTTGCGAGGATTTCTTCTTTGTTTTTTATAATAAAAGCTAAATATCTTTTATGCTTTCAAGTTTAAGCCCTTCCTTAACTTACCACCAATGCTGGTTTTGCGATCATCGCACTTTTCCAGCTGGATGGGCGTCTCTTGTGTGGCAGGTTCGCGTTCCTTGTCCTGGCTATGCATGACCGCTTTGGGCTGCTTGAGCATAAACTCCTCGTGCTTGGCTTGGATCAGGGCATTCGTCCGCACACGAAACTCATCCATGAGGCTGTCCAGTTTCTCGTCCAGATCGGGTCGCTGTGACTCATTGTCGGTGTCATTGTCCGAGTTCTGTTGACAGGAGGTTTCCGGCTCACTGATGGACTCCTCGGGCTCCTCTGCCTCCTGTATGGGCACCAGTGCCTTCTGGTTGCGCAACGCTTCACTGGAACTGAGGCAATCCTCGCACTCTTGCTTCAAGAAGAGCCACTCCTCGATCTGTTCCTTCTCCAGCTCCGTCACAGCAGTTGAACCCATTAGCCTGAGAGATAAAAAAATGTGATCAAGATGAGCTGCTTCAGTTTCTGGGCACCCACTCACTTGGCAAAGAGTCCCTCGGCATTAGAGACCAGCTTGAACCACTGACTGGCCGCAAACTGGAGGCCAAAGTTGTCCCCGTTGGTCGTCGAAACGGCCGCTATGAGAGCAGCTGTGGCTGCCGATGCCGCATCATTTGGCAATGTCTCCGGCGAAATAGGCGTATTGTCATCGGAGAATGTGTTCATGATGACATAGTTGCGTACGCATTGCACCTTGAAACCAAATTGCAGATTACCCAGTGTCTCCGACAGATGCTCCTCCAGCGGCGACACACACATAATGACCAAAGTCTGAGCTCGACCACCAAAGGAGTCCTTGAGCAGTGTGGTAAGAGTTGTCTGGCCATAGGGTATGTTGCCATTAACGCCGTACATAATACTCGGATCGGTTAGTGTGTTCACCACCTGCTCCAGCATCTGCAGTCCAGCGTCGCGTGGATGTCCGGGTGGTGGCTCACCCCAACGCTCGCTGGCGCACAAATCCGAGAAACTGGCCGTTGACAAACGATGCTGAATCATGCCCTCCTTGGACACCCACTGCTGCTCCAACGTCAGCGTGAATAGCGTGTGCGCTGGTGACTGTTGCTGCTTATTGCTCAAACCCAACTGCAGCCAGTGGAAAACTTCCTCCACATTGGTGCAGTGCACATTGCCCATGCCCAGCAGATCACGAATTTCGCCACTGCAAATCTCCACAAAGCCCACATTAACGGCATAGGTGCGATCTAAAACAAAAGAGAGAAGTTTGTATTTAAATTGAGATTATATTTAATAAATGCTTTCATAAGTAGTTTTTTTTGCTCACCTGAATGCGCCGCAATATGTGTAAAGATCTCTCTAACGCAACGCTGAACGACACCCTGATCCGCCTCGCCATAGACACACTCAAAGCCATGGCCATAGAGCGTATACGTTTTGCCTGTTCCACGCTGTCCAAATGTGACCACCGAAGCATCGAATCCCTCCAAGAACAGACTGATCAAAGGGAAGACCGTCTGGTGGTAGACCTCGCACTGTGTGGTGCTGCTGGGCAGCGCATGTGTCACGGGTATGGTGTGGGCGCCCACCTGTATCAGGCCCGCCGCAATGCTGTCCAGCCCCGCACCGCCGGGCAGAGCGCTGGGCAAACCGAGTGCCGAGAGGGCGATTGGTATCGCTTGCACGCAGCAGCCGTTGCCATTGGCATCATCCGCATATTCCGGTTCATTTGTATGCAGCTCACTGTTTCCATTCGCATCTATTAATGTGGTCTGCGGTGGTGCTGGTGGTGTTGGTGTTGGGGACGACGGGGCAGGTGGGGTTGTCGGAGAGTTGAGCTCCGATTGCGGTTTGTCTGCTGCTGCTGCTGTTTCTGCTGCTGCGTCGCCATTGTCGTCGTTGGGCGCCTTCTGCTCAGACTTGTGCAGCTGTGTGTGGGGATAAATACGCACAGCCACTTGAATGGGTATTTCCATTGTTTGTTGTCGCTTTGGCAACCGTTTTTCACTTTGAATTGGTCATTTTTGTGTACATTTCGCGCATCTCAAAAAATTATTGCAAAAACTGCTGAATCGATAATGCTGCGCACTAACAACAACTATCGATATGCGACAGCGTCGAATCATCGCTAGTATCGATTAATGTCGTCTTTTGTTATTTCTATTATTATTTCTCAATTAGCTCATTGTTCTTGAAAAAAAAAAGAAAGCCATAGCTGCCGTTAAAATTGTACTAAGCACAAAATAATATTAAAAAATTGTAATCTTAGTGTTTAGTTTAAGACTGTGTTGCAGTCACTTCAACCAATCTCTAACCCACAAAAATGAATATGTAATATATATAACATCAACCACACATAAAAATAATTAAGTTTAAAAGGATGCACAAGCATTGACTCTTAACTAAGTAATAATATAAGCACTTGAAATAATATCGACACATTTACGTGCAATAAAAATGAATTAAGATTTCTTTCTTCACAGCCTGGAATATTTTGTGTTTACAAATTTACATATTCTTATATCAATTATGAGTGTGCAGCGACGAAACAACTGAGAGGGAATACGTCTCATATTTAAATTTTTAAAAAAGTAGCGATAACAAAAAAGTGTTCAATAATTCGTTGGCGATAGTTTCAGTCACCCCTCGTAGTATTTATCGCTTTTCACGTTGTTTTTCAGCGCGTGTTTTTTTTTGTGCGAAAGTTGTTTGCTAAGAATTTTGCACTTTAACAAGCCGAAAAGATGTCGAAGCGACGCATTGAAGTGGGCGAGACATACTCCAACAAGTCCAAGAAGTGAGTTCAAGTCGCAACAAGCGATTTTCAGGTAATGCGCAGTTTTAACCAATACGTTTTCCTCCATCTGTCACTTGCAGGGAACCGGAGGCGTCTTCATCGGCGGCAACTAATTCAGCCGCTGGCACCGTTGCCCAAATTCTGGGTGGCTTTGTGCCCAGCAAACAGGTGAGTTTCGTGATATCCCAAGCACTAATAAAAACATAATTAATTCGATATTGTTTTATATTCTCGTGGGCAGCCTCCAACGATGAATCCCTTCACACGCAAGGCTTACTCGACCCGCTATCAAAATTTGTACAAGAAGCGCATCTCGCTGCCCGTCTTCGAGTATCAAGTGGACTTTATGCGACTGCTCAGTCAGCATCAGTGCATTGTGCTCGTGGGCGAGACGGGCTCGGGCAAGACGACACAGATACCGCAATGGTGTGTGGACTTCGCCGTGTCCAAGGGACGCAAGGGGGTCTCCTGCACACAGCCGCGTCGAGTGGCCGCCATGTCGGTGGCGCAGCGCGTCTCCGAGGAGATGGATGTGAATCTCGGCGAGGAGGTCGGCTACTCCATACGTTTCGAGGATTGCTCGTCACCCAAAACGCTGCTCAAGTATATGACGGATGGTATGCTGTTGCGTGAGGCGATGTCGGATCCCATGCTGGATCAGTATCAGGTCATATTGCTAGACGAGGCGCACGAGCGGACGCTGGCCACCGATATACTGATGGGTGTGCTCAAGGAGGTCATTCGTCAGCGCAATGATCTCAAATTGGTGGTGATGTCGGCGACACTCGACGCTGGCAAATTCCAGCAATACTTTGACAATGCCCCACTCATGAATGTGCCCGGACGAACGCATCCCGTCGAGATATTCTATACACCAGAACCGGAGCGTGACTATTTGGAGGCAGCCATCCGTACAGTCATCCAGATACACATGTGCGAGGAAATTGAAGGTATGCATTCCAATCTTCAAACTACTTAGTAGTAGTTAAGATAATAATCGATGATATCTGCTAAACAGGGGACATTCTGATGTTCCTCACCGGCCAGGAGGAGATCGAGGAGGCATGTAAACGCATCAAGCGCGAAATTGACAATTTGGGCTCGGATACCGGTGAGCTGAAGTGCATACCATTGTACTCAACGCTGCCACCGAATCTGCAGCAGCGTATTTTCGAAGCGGCACCGCCACCAAATGCAAATGGGGCAATTGGTCGCAAAGTTGTCGTATCGACAAACATTGCGGAAACATCGCTGACCATTGACGGCGTTGTGTTTGTCATTGATCCGGGCTTTGCCAAGCAAAAGGTGTACAATCCACGCATACGCGTCGAGAGTCTGCTCGTCTCACCGATATCGAAGGCATCGGCCCAGCAGCGTGCTGGTCGTGCCGGACGTACACGGCCGGGCAAATGCTTCCGCCTTTACACGGAGAAGGCGTTCAAAAATGAAATGCAGGACAACACATACCCAGAAATCTTGCGCTCCAATTTGGGTATGTCATCAATTGCCTCTTCCCTTAACTCCATTTATTAATTTCGATGTCTTTACTTAGGCACCGTTGTGCTGCAGCTCAAGAAACTGGGCATTGATGATTTGGTGCACTTTGATTTCATGGATCCGCCGGCGCCCGAAACGCTTATGCGTGCCTTAGAGCTGCTCAACTATCTGGCCGCCCTCGACGATGATGGCAATCTGACCGATTTGGGCGCAGTCATGTCCGAGTTTCCGCTGGATCCACAATTGGCCAAAATGCTGATAGCCAGCTGCCAGCACAACTGCTCCAATGAGATACTCTCAATAACGGCTATGCTGTCGGGTGAGGCACTAACTAAATGCGCTCCGTGATTAAGTTGAGCTTCCATAGTTGTAGAGCTGAGCATTCTCTCTCTACTGTCAGTTGTTATCTGGGTTGTCCCTTAAATTGAAAAGTATCTAGCTTTTATTTTTGCTTAGTGTGGGTCTTTCTAGTTATGCCACAACGACATTAGCTGCAAGTGGCGCGTACAAGATTCAGGTTTCATGCCACTTGCAGCTAATGGGTTAGTGCAATTATTACTTAAGTCTGCCTGACAATTACTTTGACGTACTTCGACCGCACCCCATTTAATGTTATTTCTAGTGCAAAGAAAAAAGTTTTTCAATTTATTTGTTCTTTGCATTCAACACTAAAGCAAAGTTGCACGTGCGTGTTGCACCCAATTGCGCACATTTCATAATTGAACAATGAAATGTGATGCGTGGCACACTCTCAAGTATTAAAAAGAAAGAAGAACCACAACTTCTACTTAGCTTAATAACTGCCGCTGGCCTTGAACGCACATGCAACTCACAAATGCAATCGAATCTTTGAATCAAGTCTCTAGATTGCCTAGCTGACAAAATGCAAGCACAATCTATTTGTTTATGTAAAAAAAAAAAAAAAAATCAAGAAATACGTTTTGAATTTGCGCTTAATCGAACAAAAACACACCAATTCAAACATCAAACATCAACATAAAAGTGCCACAATGCTTCGTGCGACCGAATGAGGCAAAGAAGGTGGCCGACGAGGCCAAGATGCGCTTCGCACACATCGATGGGGATCATCTAACGCTGCTGAATGTCTATCATGCCTTCAAGCAGAGTGAGTAACTATAATACCCAACTTGTCGATTTCAATTAATATATATTTTCGCTAATAGGCAGCGAGGATCCGAACTGGTGCTACGAGAACTTTATCAATTTCCGTTCGCTGAAGAGCGCCGACAATGTGCGTCAGCAACTGGCGCGAATTATGGATCGCTTCAATTTGAAGCGCACCAGCACAGAATTCACCTCCAAGGATTACTATGTGAATATACGCAAGGCTCTGGTGCAGGGCTTCTTTATGCAGGTGGCGCACTTGGAGCGAACTGGACACTATCTGACCATCAAGGATAACCAGAATGTGCAGCTGCATCCGTCGACATGTCTGGACCACAAGCCCGACTGGGTCATCTACAATGAGTTTGTGTTGACCACCAAAAACTACATACGCACCGTGACAGATGTGAAACGTGAGTAGCCACAAATACCGTCCTTCTTGCCTCCTGGCTAATCACAAATCTCCACTTGCGTTATTCCAGCGGAGTGGCTGCTCAGCCTGGCGCCTCAGTACTACGATCTGAATAACTTTCCACAGTGCGAGGCCAAGCGGCAGCTGGAGCTGCTCCAGCAGCGCATGGAGACGAAGCAGTATCAGAAGGGTTTCTGATTCACCGATCGACTTTTTAAACAAATAGCTTAAACAATATTACAAACGAAATGTAACCATTATGTGCGTTTAAGTAGCAATCGATGCTAATGTGCTTAATTGTTCCAATTGAAAATCGGTTTGGTATATATAATCACATAAAAAGTTTTCTCTTTATTATTTGCCTACGCAATTACAAAACATAAACACACATCTAAGAATTCCGTTTAGTGTTAATAAAAAAGCAACCTTTTGTATAACTAACAAAATATGCGTTCAAAATATGCGTCCAAAATGGCCGACGATCTTCAACCATTCGTCTTTTGGAACTGGAAAAGTATGACCAAGTAGGTTGCTATAGCCGATGCAAACTGTAAGAAATCATTTGTGGCAGACATAAGAAAACTTGTAAGTATCTTCTCAAGATACTCATTTTAATATAGCTAATGTAATTATCAATCTTCCACTTTTATATTCTTAAATTGATAATAAACTCACCGACGTCAAAATGGTGCGATTAACGCGACACAATCCGCTGGCTGAGAAATCGGCATCGACGGAGAGCAACTGCTGCCAGAATTTCTTGGTCTCTTCGGCCAGAATGGGTTCGTAGACTTTGCGCTCAATTTCGCAGACAATTCGAATGGTTTTGCGGGACTCGCGAGCGGCCACATGACAAGGCTCCACGACCATTAGGAGGCGCAGAGCGTGAAAGAGTATCCAGAGCATCTGCACCCACATATAGCCGTTGTATCGCTTGTTCACGATCTCGAGGAACAGAAAGTAAGCAGTCGCCACCAAGTGCAGCAGACACGAGACGAGTATGAATAATACAGCAATGCCATAGGAACTGAAATGGTCATATAAAGATTAAGCATAATATTGAAGTCCATTTTGGGAATGCCCACCTCGAAAGCAGCCTCACACATTTGCCCAACGACTCGTGATTGTCGGCCATGGCTCGAATAAGCAGACTCTTGCCCTTAGCTGCAACAGAAGATGATGCACTTTGTACACATTGGGTGATTCAGTATTTTGTACAACTTACACGCCGTTTCGTTGGCTAGTGTTTCCATGTTCAACTTAGTTAAGCTCGCGTGCAAAGCCCTTGGCTTGAAACTAATCGTTTTTACAGAACTTACCTTTACCAAATACGATTTGTCTGCAAATATGAATTCTCAATGGACACTCAGCAAAATTGAGGTAACATTTAGATTAAACTAGAATGAGTTAAAATCTATCTAACAAAAAACTACTTCGAGGAGAAAATTCTGTCTTCAATACGAAAGAATAGAACCAAATTTTGACAACTACAAGAAGAACTAAGAATTAACTACTAATATTGTGTAAAGAATTGGTTCAGTCAATTTTTATATTTATATTTTCTTCAATCTAAACATTTTTACTATAACTGATTTTTATATTTATTCCAATTGAAAATACAAAAATTTAATTGTATTTTTTTTTTACAAATTTCGCTCTGATTGCAAAAAATCAACTTTTCTTCAATTTGAGAAATTTGTACTTAAAATCAATTCGAGTTTTTAAAGATGGTATATTCAAATTTTTTTAACGTAGTGAATTGTTATGCTTACCACCGAGATAGCTAGTTCTTAGCATCAGATTAAGACGGCCATATCGTCTACCCAATCCGTAGGCTGTGTTGGCGAAATTGATGTGGAGCCCGGTCAGTATAAAGTAGAGACTGTAGAAGGGTATATACCACTGTACGTTGAGATCTGGGGATACTTTAGAGTGAGTTGAATGGCTAAATGTGCAGCACAGCAATTCAATAGTGCATAGCTTACCCGAATCAGGTGAGTCACTGTTCATTTCTTGTGCCATGCGCATCCAGGTGTTCACATCCAGGCCAAGGAGTATTCCAATGACGACCAGGGAAACACTCGCCATGCCGTGAGCCCTCCAGCGATCGCGCCTGAAATTATTGTACTGGCTAAGAGTGCTGTCGATTTTCTGTAGTCGGGTGTTCAGCTTCTGTGTGGCACGTAAGCCAAACACACCACAGTAGACACCCGCTACGATGGCCAACACCACAACAGATACATCCGCCGCTGTAACCACCTTCGATGTCGCCGATTTCATTCTGAAAGAAGCGCTTTTGATTTTTTTGATAATATTTAAATGAGTATTCTTTCAAGTGACTGAATTAAGCAACACTGATTTGAATACATGCACAAACACAAACACTGTGGACAGAAACACACATATTCAACAGCATCAAAAGGACATCACTTGCAAGAACATAAATCGTTATACATTTCAATTATATATGCAAACATAGTGGCCAAATTGTAAGTAATACAATTAGACCTGCCTGCTAACCAAATATATACTCAAGCTTAATTAAACAACATTTTTTTATTTGCAAAACTTTTATTTAGAAGTTTTATATATTATAAGTAAGTGCTCATAATATTGTGGCTGGAGTTGGGCCTTGGCGTTCATCAACTCTCATCTTCATTTAGAACCGCTAGGCCTCCAGATTCACAGGACCAGCTTCGGGGATCGCCTCACGAGCAACCCGGACAAAAGTTCTTTGAGTGGGTCGTGGAAGATATACTGGCCTCTCATGGGCCAGAGCCATTGCGAAGAGCGAGAGGAGCAGGATAACGATTGAGAAGTTCATTCTGATTGGATTGACAAAACTTGACTGATGCTGTTCGATTTGAGTGCAGCTGATTTTATAGGCACCCAACTCATAAGGGGGGTTTTATTGGAGCGGAAGAAATATAATAGAGCAACATAATCTGTGAGATTTTGAATCAATATATATGTGACAAATGTATTTGTGAACCACCTCTCAAAGATCCCCCAGAGTTCAGTTTAATGCCCATAGACCTCGACTTATCTTCGCTGACAAGACGTATTGACAATTTGTGTGCGAGGGCACGCATTTCCTTGTCTCGGAGCATCAAGCGAAATATTTGCAAAATGTAAACCCCAAACACGAAACAAAAAGTACCAGAAAGGTTGAAAAACAGCGAACTGTCAATCAATTGCCGTCAATACTATCTGAATGCATTTTTTACTTATTCTCCTGCTGCTTTCCATCTTCGCAATGGCTTTGTTCACATTTTTTATGCTAAAATTATACCCTAAATTATACCCAGAACTACTACTTTATCAATATTGATCCCATTTTCAAAAACCAGTTTTCTTAAAGCATGGTTTAATTTTTAGATTAATACTGCATTTAATGTTAGATTATATACGTATTATATATAATTTACAATGAGTTTTTGATCATTGCTTGGCCTCCGCTTTAAGACTGCTTTCAAAGTTCAAAACACAATATGAGCTCAAAATTCTTGTTAAAGTACTATTCCAAAAAACTTTCAGATGTGAGTCCAATCGTTACAGACCCATGGCCAATATTAAATTTTCAAAAATTAGGAATTTCTATCCCAAAAAATGTACTATTCTAATTTTGTACAATTAATGCAATTTTTTGATTATTTCAACATATGAAATTGTGAAGATTATGAAATCAGCTCGATTCTGGCTTCTGGCATCCACATTTAGAGCAGCCGGGCTTCCATTGCAAAGAGCGACAGCAGCACGATAACAATTGAGAAGTTCATTCTGATTGGATTGCCAAAATAGGTAGACTTTAGTGAAGCTGCTCTTTTAGGGGCCCCAATTAATTATAAGGTTTTGTTCACCCGGTGATTTATTATGCGAGATTAGAGAATATAGTACATGATTTGAATTGTATATGTATGCGCAGTGGAAGCTTATACTCTTATCACTTACAAATTATTTTCAGAGGGTATTCAATTTTCCTAATCTCGCTTTTGATACTGCATACAATTTATTAAGTTCTAACCCATAAAATCTACGTGGGAACGGTTCCATTTCTAAAGCTATCATAACATATCCAAGACAAAAATTATTTAGATTTCGTACACATTTTTTATTAAACACATTTATTATTTTATTTCAACATATGAAATTGTGATAGAAAATTATATCAGCTCGATTCTGGAATCCGCATCTAGAGCTGCTGGGTTTCCACAGGAACAGGCAGACGTGCCTCACGAACAAGCCGAGCATTGGGCCTGAAAGTGGGTCGTGGACGATATGGTGGCCTCTCATAAGCCAGTGCCATTGCGAAGAGCGAGAGGAGCAGGATAACGATTGAGAAGTTCATTCTGATTGGATTGACAAAACTTGACTGATGCTGTTCGATTTGAGTGCAGCTGATTTTATAGGCACCCAATTCATAAAAGGGGTTTTATTCGACGGTGATTTTTTCAACGGAATACAGTACGTGACTTGCATTGTATATGTATGCGGCTTTCATAAATGATTGCTTATTTCTACTCTTATCATTTACAAATGATGCACAGAATGTATTAAATTGCCTATTGTCAATCAGATTATTTAAATAATGTTACCAAATCTAATGTCTGTATTGAAATTCGAGGTAATTTAACCTTTACATGAATAACATTTAAATCCTTCAAGCTTTCGATATTTTGGGAAAATTCAGTATATATCAATTACCTACTTTCGCTGGGAACCACATAAGTAATTAGTATTACAGATCATATGTGCTTGTCTTGCAGCATAAATTGTAAACCCCCAAGCGAAAAGCACCTGCATTTCATGTAGAATGGCGCTGCTATAAAAGTCGCTGAACTTGAATCGAACAGCATCAATCAAGTTTTGTCAATCTAATCAGAATGAACTTCTCAATTGTTATCCTGCTGCTCTCGCTCGTCGCAATGGCTCTGGCTTATGAGAGGCCACCATATCGTCCACGACCCACTTTCAGGCCCAATGCTCGGTTTGTTCGTGAGGCGATTCCTGTAGACGATACTGTCAAGGTGGAAACCCTGGTGCTATAGAAGTCAAGGACAACTCCAGGACTCCGTCACAATTATGACATATATTATCTAAAGCTTGTAAAATGTAACACATGTCCTTTAAAACCAGATAAAATATAAATAAATATGGAACATAAAAATATGTAAAAGCGCGAATATGATTTGTATTAATATCGACCATAAGCTGGTCGAAGTTCCTTTCAATTGTCCTGGTAGTCGCCGAGCTACCAAGGATTTTGCCCGTTGACTGAAATACTTGGACTGTTTAGTTTTCAGATGACCTCATAATCTTTCGATCTAGTCCCAAGGAACGGCGATTCTAATACACCATGTTCTGCCAAAATTTGCATGGACTTGGCTAAGTTATAGATATTTTGTATTAGTTCTATTAGACATAAACTAAAAGTGTGAAATTTTGATATTCTTAATCAGGGCCTCACAAGTGATTTTTTCTTTATTCAAAAGAATAAGCTGCCTCATAAGCAGTTATAAAACAAGCTGACTTTTATATCATGACAAATAAATTTTGTTATTTACTTACCGAACTGGTATTTTTGAATTTGCATCGAAAAGAAGTCCGCGATAGGTGAGAAAAACTAAAGCAAAGAAATTTTATTCCAGTACTCCAAGAGGCCAGTTTCAGGTTTAATTACTAACCCATGATCACACACAAGCACACCGAATAAATTGAAAATATCCAACTACGACGAATTTCCAGTTGGCCCTTGGAATTCTTTTTCGCTGAATATGGGGCAAGGGCCAAAATTTTACTAACATAAAAGATACCAATGCTTGGCTCCGATATTTCCATGACTGACAATTTTCACAAACTTTAGCTCTCGAGCACTCGACTCTAACTGAGTTGCTGTTCCGGAACCTCGGCAAATAACATGCCTGCGAAAAGGGTTTTCATTTTTTTTTTTTTTGCGTACATTTGACACTGAACAAATAATGCACTCCCGTGTTTGACAATTATTAGTTGCAGACAGCCTAAGTGAAAACTGGAAAGACCACATATGTGCAAATTGTTTACTATAGTTTTGTAGGTCCTTATAACTGCTGTAAATAATAATTAGCGTGTACGAAACGTCAATCAATGAGAGATTTACGAGTCGATTAGAGTTCGCCACAAACACACGCAGAGTTTATGAATGAGTGCGGAATAATATGAATGGCAAGAGTGAATATTCGCCATCGGCAATTGTCACGCCATTTGCGAGTGCTGAATAAATATGGCTTGTGATTTTATTATTAATAACATTACTGGGCAAATACAACTTTAAGTTCTTAAATAATACCAAAAAAACCAAAATGAAAAAAAATTTCAAAAATGACTGGCAATAATTGCAGACAAAACCGATAAGCAAATGAAATTAAGGCGATTATGGCTCCAGACACAAATCTTAGTTTCAATTAGTTTGCTACGGTGTGGGCATTGAAAATCTCAATCCAGTAGCCATCGGGATCCTTGATGAAAGCCAAACCCTTCATGCGACCTTCATCGGGTTTCTTGACAAAGTCAACGCCCTGCTCCTCAAAGCTATATTAAAATAGATATATATATAAAATATGCTCATTTCATCAGTCAGATTATGGACGCACCGCTTGCAAGCAGCATAGACATCCGGCACCAGCAGTCCGATGTGTCCAAAACCGCGTGGTTCGCTATTCCCATTGTGATAGCTTTGATCCGGATCGCTTTCAGTGCCCCAGTTGCTGCAAGTAAATAAAAAAAACAATTACAGTCCATGCAAAAGTAATTTATTAAAATAAAGCACTCACTGTGTCAATTCAACGGTGGCCTTGCGGCTCATTGCCCAGCTCCTGCGCTCCTTGGGATCTTTCGGCACGTCGGCAGGGTTCTCATAGCTAAGAAAACAAAAACGTGTTAATCAAAAGATAAGTGCTTGCCTCTCGAACATACCCCATGAAGTACAGCGTGAACTTTGCCTCTGGAAAGTCCAATTTGACCAGCAAAGTCATTCCCAAGACACCTGTGTAGAAGGGCAGAGATTTGCGTGGATCCTTGATGCGATACATGGTTTGCTGGAACAGGAAATCCTATCGAGAGGCGGACGCAGGTTATATTTTACAATTTCACAGATTTCATTTATCTTCGACTCACCTGTGTGGAGGCATCTTGTTTTTGACAAAGCTCATCAGCTTCGGCATTGGTCAGGCCGGTAACATCTCCCATTTTATTAAAAAAAAAATATCACTTGTTGATACCGGTTCGCGAAATTTCCAAACTTTATTTCTCGCTATTTCACGTTTTGCATGACGAATTTCGCACAGCTGTTTGTTGTTGAACAGCTGTCCGCACAGCTGGGCGCCCATCAAGTATTTGTAGCAACTGTCGTTCTTTTTTCCAATTCCAATTTAGATTTATGCTCCATTGTGTTTTTCATAAATCCACTACAAAACTATTGATATACTTTGTACCATTTGGCAGCCAGCAAACAATTTTGGAAGTGTATGATCTTAACGATATTGTATTATTGATATCGATAGCTTTGCTAGTGTTGCGCAACGTAAATTTTCAAACCACTGCTCCAGAATCAAATCGGTTAGTTCCCAACGACAATGTCAATAAGTTGGCGGGCTCGCATGACCCACCAAGACCCAATTAAGAATAAATGTACGTATTTGATGTGGTATATAAATAGGTCTATGTTCGTTAACTTTATTAAATTGTAATCGGCATTCAAAGCTGCGTAACCTTTCATCGGATTTCTTCGTCAATATATATTTACATTGTAAAGGCATTAGTAAGGCCATGTCTCTATGTGTATGATGTTTTGTTTGTTCTTACTTATTATTTACATAACGTTGCATTTGTCATTGTATTGATTTGTTTGACTTGTTTGTGGTCTTGTCATTAGAACTAATTTAACTGTTACTTCCGATCCGATCTTTGTTAGGTATTCGGCGTCGTTATTTCAATTTTGTATGGTATGTGTATATATTTTGTTTGTATGCATTAATATTTGTATGTATATGGATATATATGTATGTATATATATAATAATAATAATAATAATATATATAGCGTATATTTGCTTATCAATTAAACTACTTTGCTTTGAATTCATTGTAATAGTTGAATAATTCCCATTCTTATATATGTAATTAGAATTAGTTGTAGGCATACATTGTGCTTATGATTATCAGAATCCTTTTGTTGTTTGTTTGTTTGTTTGTCGTTATTAAGTTGCTCTTTGATATTATGTCTAAAAACAAATTTCTATGGCGTGAAAATCAATCAACATGCAATTTTACCCGTTACAATATAATTATTATTAATTGTACAAAAATATTTGTATTATTCTCATGATGTAGACGTTTCGGCTGTTGGTCGTTTTGCTTCTGGATGGTATTTTACAAATGCGTTCTTTTTTTTTCTTCTGATTCTTGGCAAATTAAATGCTATTACAAAAATGTTGTATTGTGTGAAGATTCTTCGTGTTTGATTTTCAGTGCATTTCTCTATTTGGAAGGAGTTGAATTTTGAGTGTGTCATTTGCAACTCAAAATCCTAAGGCATTCCATTCAGAGTGGCATGCAAATGTTATGTTTTATGTTTATTAGTATGAATCTCGTGTGCATTGTAAATATGCTGTATAATTGTACAATTTGTAGTATATATGTCTCTATGAATACAGTTCAATTGTATATGAAACAAGAAGCACGGTGATCATCGTTCTTTCAATGCATATTTATTTCTCTTTTCACATCATTTTCTTTTTTGCTTTTAATTATTGCAAGCACATAACAAAATTATAATAATAATAGTTATTACAAATTAATTAAAAAAATTACAAATAAATTCAAATAAAACATGAGCTAAAAACATAGATGTCTTCATACCGCACAGTAGTTAACGTGAACTAAAAAATGAGGGCGCTAGCAATTAAATACTAAATACTTGTAATATACGCTAACAAATAATTGAAAATTAAACATAAAACTTTTGATTGCGTAACAATGACAAATGAAGTCGCATATAAAATTTAAATATACTTGACTAAAACGAGCGAAGCGAATAATAAAAAAAAAAATTACAAAGCATTAACTAATATACAAGTTACATAAATGTATGCGTTGTTTTTTTTTTTCATTTATTTTTTCGTTTTTTGTTTTATACTCTTGCTTGTTGTCCGTCTCTTTTGGTGTTTGGTGTTGTCAAATTGTATTATATCTAAATGTTAGCTGAAAATTGCTTAGAATAAAATGCGTAATTAATGGCAAAAATCCGCTGTGGTCATTTTTTGTTATCGATTTTTCTTGTCACTTAACAATTACATGTGTATATATGTATGTGTGTGTGTGTTGTGTGTGTGTTGTTCCACTAGAAACTAAATAATTTTTTGTTGTCCTCTGTATGTATCTCTATAAATATTGCGCGCGCTCTCTTGAGGACTCTCCAACAAGTTTCACATAACCTTTGATTTCATTTTAAAATTAATGTACATTGAAATATTGGCAAACGTACGTTTAGAATTACAATTATGCTTACATTGTTGTTGATTTTTCGTTTGTTTTTGTTTCTTATGTTTCTTCTTCTTTTTTTTTTGCTTTCAATGTTCTCCAGCACATTTTGGAAGTTGTACAAATTATGTTAAAAATTAATTAGTATATTATATGTATGTTTGTATGTTTGTATGTATGTGTATGCGTTATCCATAGAACTAA
This sequence comes from Drosophila nr. perissopoda 5 BK-2023a, assembly GCA_035044105.1. Classification (NCBI taxonomy): domain Eukaryota; kingdom Metazoa; phylum Arthropoda; class Insecta; order Diptera; family Drosophilidae; genus Drosophila; species Drosophila nr. perissopoda 5 BK-2023a. The sequence continues at coordinate 1,254,506 of JAWNMK010000639.1, read as the reverse complement.
GAATTTATTTATAAAAATTTCACTAGCAATTAAATTCACCATTCAATAATTTCAACTTAAATAAAAACGCAGAGAGAATGAATATCAATATTATAATATTGTGTTATTGTTTTTTTCTTTTTTGTTTAGTTTTGTTTTTTTTTTTGTTTTTTTTTATGCGGATATTAGTTGTGTTTTTTTTAAAGTATTCAAACGAAGGCATATAGATTAAAACTAAATGTTATATTATTAAAAAACGGCTAATCGTCATCATCATCGGACGAATTGGAGGACAATTGTAGATCGTTTTGTAGCAAATCATTAGGAAAGCCACCGTTGGACGCATAAATGCCGGACTGTTGCTGCTGCTGCTGTTGTTGTTGTTGTTGTTGCTGCTGCTGCTGTTGATGCTGATGATGATGCGACTGCTGTTGCGGCGGCGGCTGCTGCTGTTGCTGATAATGACTGTTGTATGCCGGCGATATGGAACCCAAACCCAAATTGGGCAGCTGATGCATGTGTTGTTGTTGTTGTTGTTGCTGTTGATGTTGTGTATGTTGCTGCACTTGATGATGCTGCTGCTGATGCTGAGACTGTTGCGTCGACGGCTGTTGTTGTGTGGGACGATCATCCTCGGTGCTATCATCAGAATCGCTTCCACTGTCAGAGTCGCTGGAATCGGAGTCGGAGCTGGAGCTGGATCCACTCGGCTCGCCGCCAATTTGCTATAAATATACAAATGAGCTTTGGGGTATTTTAAAAGCACACATCAACAATTAAGGCACAAACCTGCTCCAGCACCGCAGCCGCTTGCGCCACAGACTGCGTGATATGGTCATGATGACTGGGCGAATTTATATCCAGGGGCATGCTGTTGCTATGATTGCTATGGCTGAAGGATGAGCGTTGCTGTTGTTGCTGCTGCTGCTGCATTTGCTGCTGATGTTGCTGTTGTGCATAGTTGTTGCTGCCGCTAACACGACCATAGTTTTGCTGCTGCTGCTGCTGCTGTTGATGTTGCTGATGATGCATGGGAGGGCTGGAGCGTTGCTGAGTCAGTTGCTGCCGCTTGGCATGTCCTTGCGGCAGTGCCTGTCTCTGCTTGCCCATGGGTGATGACGACACGTAATCTGGCATGCCGCTGGAGGAGCCTGTGGAGGAGCCCGAGATATTCGCATGGCCGCCACCATTGTGCAAGGCGGCGTTCAGACCAAAGTCATCATCGTCCGTTATCATTGGTATGCTGGGCAATGTTTGTTGCGCATTGTTCGCATGCCAGCTAAATAAAAAATTAATACATATAAATACGGAATACCTAATGACGAAATGGGTACACGGAAAACTTACGCGGGTGCCGACTGTGGACTGCGATGCGAAACCACTGGACGTGAGGGTGAGCTCTGTTGCATTGGCGAATTACGTGGCTTGAAATCGACTAGAAGATATAGATAGATAGCTCTCGCAAATGGAAAATCTAGTCCAAACTCAATTTAATGGCACTCACTTATGTTGTTCCGGCGACTGCCCGTAGACACTTTCGTTTTGGATGAAATACGCATGGTGCTGTTCTCCAATCTGGGCGCCGTTCCGGAACCTGATCCCGCCGTTGCCATCATTGAGGACGGAATGGGGCCACCACCATTGGCGCCAGACATCAGCGGTCCAGCATTTGCAGCAGGCATCAAGCTTGGCTTGTTTGTCATTTCGCTTCTGTAAGTCGATCAGAGTTTTAGATTCGTTGAGCAAAGTATTCCCCATATGCATTATTTACCTTGTCTTCTTCACTTGTATATTGTGATTTAGCTTCTCTAATGTGATAACACCCGTTTCCTTGTCGTAAATGATTAGGCATTCTTTTGTATATTTTTTGTGATTTCCCTTATAAACTGTATGAGGCACACCGGAACTTTCTGCAAATGGATAAATTAATGCAAATTTGTTTAGCAAGTTTACATTTATTGGATGACTAAATAAGTATTTGTCATGCTTAAAAAAAAATTATTTTAACAACTTTCTTATTTATTTTTGTATTCTGATTTACAAGTTAAAAAGTGAATGTAAATTAACAGTAAGTACATATATATATATATATATATATATTTATATGGGAGTTTTTAGCGTCACCTTAATTGTGGAAAGGCAAAAAAATCAGTAATATTTCAAACATTTAAGTGCTTAACTTAATCCGTACTTGAGGTGTGAAGCCAATGCCCCAAGAAGTAATTGAAATGGGAGAAACTATGATTATCATTTTCTCAATTATTTCTGTTGTATCCAAATGAACTATTCAATATTTTTAAGCAGATATGTTTGTATATGTACAGGCACATATGTACCCGCTTATTTATTTTTACGTGGGAGTGTTCTCAAGTGTTTTTATGGCAACTTCAGCTCAATGCGTTCATTTTGTAAGAGTCTTAGGTCTGCTGTGACTACAGAGTAAAAAACCACAAGCTATTGCACGATAAGAAACCCCCGCATAAGATAAGAGAAGAAGCAAATATATTTATAAGATTTACGAAACACAGGAATAGGGAATATTTGTATAATATTTCACAAGTGAAATATTCTCCCAGGAAATAAGAATCTCTTTCTACTTTCTTACACAGTGTCACAAAAGCTGCATTCATTTTCAAAATAAACCACAAAAAAGCTGAATATGAATGTAGCTTTCAAGATATGAAATATTGTGGCAGACACAGCTAAAACAGCTGTACAAAAAATATTTAACTGATTACTGCAAACAATTAAATAACTCAAATAAAATTAAATATAAGCACATTTGTATGTACTACATCCGCATACACATGCCAACAGAAGGCAGACATTCAGGGGTGCCCACAGAGAGATAAACAGAGAAACAAAAAAACACAAGGCAAGGCTGTTTGCTTTTCTACAACTGTTTTTTTCTTCTATCTTTCAATTTATTTTATTTATTTATTTGACTTGAACTCTTTGAGGTGTTGTTGAGTGTAATTGTTGTTTTTTCTCCTTTTTTTTGTGTGTGCTTTTTGTTGCTGCCTTTCGCCTGTTGAATAATCTCGCTCTTGCTGCGGTTATTGTTCAGATCACAGTTTGAAATGCACAGTGCAGTGACTGCAAAAACTCAGCCAACAACTAACACAGTGCACAAAGTCAAAAAGCAATAAAATGAAAGCGTGCGCCAAGCAACAATTACATTAGCAGCAACAACGACAACGACAACAACAACAAACGCAAACAAAAACAGAGCAACGAAATCGTATATCGAAATCCGGTTGTGCTTTTGGAATTTGTTTTGTTGTTACAAGTAAATGGCATTAATGTGTGTATTTAGATACGTGTCCAGCTATGCATGCTGGTAAATAATCATTTTAAAGTGCAGCTATCACTAGCAGGTGACAACTGTCAACTGCAAACTGTCATGCTCCGCTCAGCTCCCCACCCCCGCCCCTTCGCCCCACCTACATAATTATTATTTTTTGGTACACTGCTTTTAATTTAGTGCGTGTTAGTTTGTTCGTTTGCAGTTTGTTTTTTTCTTTTTTGCATTGGCATTTTTAACGCATAATTCATTTCAGTGTACAAAAATGAAGATAGGAAATTGCAATTATATCTTCAAAATTTGTTCACTGCTTATTGGTAATGAACTTGCACTGCCCTATCAGCTTATCGTAAACACAAAATACAAAACATGCACATGCACATACACTCACACTTACACGCACACTCACGTTGTGAAAACAACGAAATTTAGTGGTGCGCATGCCGTCGGCGTGGCAAAAATTTAGTAAGGAGAGTTTGCTCCCACGTTTACACATACACACACTCGAGCACATGTGTAGCGGGGGCAGGCTCTTGCAATTGAAATCGAGAAACAGCTGGTCGAAACCAAAACTGCCGTTAGTTTTTATTATCTCTCTCTCTCTGTCTCTTTCAATAAATCAAATGTAAATGTATGCATATATATATACAATATATATATATACATATATATATGTAAGCAGCAAACGCAACGAAAACAGCTATGGAAAAATTCCACAATAAAATGCAGAGCGACGACGTGCCAAAAACGGCATAAAGAAAGAAATAAGAAAAATGACAAGATGCAAAGCTTCTGTTTGGCGTTGCCACTTGGCAAATAATTGCATAATAGACGAGATCATATGCTGAGCAATATTCATAACGGTAGAACTACCGAAGAATGTGCATTAAATAAATATATGGCAAATGGAGTTATTGAGTTTGAGCCACCTGTTTTCTACTCGGTTTTTTTTTGCTACAGCTGATAAGAAAGTGGGGTTTTGTCGTTGCGCTCTTATCAATTTCATGCAAAGAATACGTTGATGAAGCAGCGATTGTTTAACTAACATATCTATGGGAAATTCTAAATAAACTTGCGACGCGCAGCTCAAAGTTCAAATTCTTATCGTGAATCTGCAATAAGAAAGTCAAAACCAAAGAGTTCTCGGTTTGTACGTGCTCGCAATGCAGTTCTGCAAATATTCTCGATAAAATCGAATGCTTCTCAATCATTTAACGGTACACAGTATTATATCTAATATAATAGAATATGGCACATTTTGTTCAACGATTCTGACAGCTGTGCCCCCAATGTATAAATTGAAATGCTCTTAACTAAATAAGTACACTTGACCGTTTGTCGCCGGCAAAAACTTTGGCTACACCGTGGCACAGTCAACGAAGCGTTACCTAAACCAACTTAGTTGTAATGGAGCACAACAACAAAAGAGACAACGGCAACAACAACAACAACAACTGCGCCTGTCTGGCCACAAAGAGCATAGCGAAATGAATAAAAAAAAACCTGAACGCTCGGCTGCATTTTGCCTGATTTGATGTAATTTAGTTTCTTTACCTCAGTCGGTGGCTAGCTTTTGTGCTTGTTGCTATAGCTATATACCCTGTACTTGTACAAATGTGGTATATATATGTACAAATGTCAAATAATTGACACCATATTGGGTACATATATTTTTTATTTATGACAGCTGTTTAATTTAAAAATTCCATTTAGAGAATGCTACAATTTCTCAAACGTCATAAATTTGTCAAAGATGAAAAAATACGCGACTTGCGTAATCCGCATCTCTTAGTCGATTACGCCCTGCTGAAGCATTATTGGTTTTGTATTTATCTTCTTGCTTTTTTTTGTGAGCCAAGTAATGCATAAGGCAAACTATTAATTTGTGCGCTGTTTGTGTTCAGCAGTTAGGCCATGTCGTTTCGTATAATGCCGCAAAATTATGTCATCAGCAGGCGGACGGAGAGAGCGAAGGAGACAAAGAGAGGGAGAGAGAGAGAGCGGGAGAGCAAAGCCACCAAGCCCAACTAAACTGCAAGCATATTTATACATTTATAGGCTCGAATGTGGTATTTTACTACAATGCAATTTTCACTTCCATGAGAAGCACTAATGAGGCAGAGACTTATTGTGCCAATTATTTGAATAGCTGTGGATAGCTGCATAAATGTGTTGCACTTTAAAGAAGAAGAAGAAGAAGAAGAAGAGCTGTGTTGGGGTTAATGTGCCACAGCAGGCACAAACAAATAAATGAGAATCATGAGAATCGATAGCCGCCGAGTTCCGTGCGAGATTCCTGCGGACTTTGTCAACGGCATTTGTGAGAACAAGTTCAGTTTATTAGCATACTTAGTATGTAATTTGATTAATGCAGCACATTTGAATATTTAATGGAAGCAGGCAGGCAGCCAGCTTGCGCCGATTCGATTGCGTGTCTTCAGCATGTGGCAATAAGTAAATTGCTTGTTCCTGTTTATATTCATACGAATTTTCGACGGGTTTGCTGAGACTTGATTTCACGTGCCAGATTAATGGCATGCTAATCAGTAAAGCTGTGCGACTCTTTGAAATATTTGGTATTATAATAAGACAACGGAATTCCGTACAGATTTGGCTTTTAATGGGCTTCAAAATCAGTCGGAACAATAAAATACGGAAAATACACAAGGAAAGCCATTATTTTGGAGGTTTAATCCAGTTTTTATCTTGTACATCCTAATAAAATTTCATCACGTAACACCTAAATCTCTTATTAACTAAGTTGACTGCACAGAAACGTGTTTAATATTTATTTTAACTAAGCAGAGTTGAATTAAATATTTCATTTAGCAAAATATCTAATAAAATAGAGTTTTGAAACCCATTCACAAATATTTCACACAAGAATTTGAATTGATTATTTTTATGGTGACCAAGAGGTGAAGAATTTATAATTTTTGGGAATAAAAATTAACAAAAATTTCCATTATCTTGACCTTTTATACATTGTGTCTTTGAAACGTCAAGCTTACAGCCAATTTAATTTTGAAAGGCTTTAAAAATAATAATTCTATGAAGTTAGCAATGGATTCATATTGCACTTATCACCACGTTATAAATAGATGGAGTTTAAATGTTTGTGGCATGAAAACTCACCTAAATTTGGCACGGTAACAGTAACTTGATTATTGGAGCCAACATCCACAGTTGCCATACGGCTCGTATCCACACTCGCTGGCTTGAAGTCATCTGGAAATCGTAGATGGATTGATTGCAACATCAGAACTCATACAAACCAACAAAATAATAGAAAACAAGCGAAACGGTAAAAAACAACTCACATTTAATTGTGTGAAATGCGGTTGATGTATTTTTCGGATTGAATGTGGCGCCCAATTTCAGTTCGCGAACCTCGTCCCCAAGATTGAGGCGTTCGGTTAGCGTTGGCTTCTGTTTGGTCATCATCATCGTTGGCCCGTTTCCGTTGTTGTTGTGGGAGGAGTATGGTGTCGGCTGGTAAGGCAGGTGGTTGTTTGAGGGTAGTATCTGATTATTGTAATTGGCACTGGTGTGATTTGACTTTTGATAATTGTTGATGTTGTTGTTAATGTTGTGGCTGTTGTTGTTGTTGCTGTTGTAGTGATATGACTTGTCGCCAAATGTATCGCTGTTGGATGTCGACGCCAACGCCAACGCCGACGTCGCCGTTGTGGCAACAAAGCTCCGCTCCTCCGCAGCGCCACCGCGTTGATAATTGTAGCCGCTGTTGTTTGTAAATGTTGTAGTTGCTGTTGTTGTTGTATTGCTGCCACCTAAATCGCTGCTGCCAGCGCCGACGCCGATGCCGACGCCGCCGTTGGTGCTGCCGCTATTATTATTGCCGGGCTTGCGATAACCGACACTGTAAGGTTGACTTGCAGCTGCTTTAGCTTTCAGTCGCTGAAGTTTCGTTATTGCCACGGATTTGGGAATTTTTGCGGCCGTAGAGTTCGACGTGTTGTTTTTGAACGTTGCACAGACTTTTTCGCACACACACACGCTGGACTCGCTGGGTGGGGGGAAAAAGTGTGCTGCACGCTACAAACAAGCACGTTTCACAATCGATGCAAACAAAAAAGAAATTAAAAGTAAAAAAAAAAACAAAAAAAAAATCAATTTTAACTTGTAATAACTTGTAATAGGTACGCTGCGTAGCCGTGGATGCAATCGAGGTGGTTGCTGTTATTGATATTGTTGTAGTTGTTGTTGCTGTTGTTATTGTTCCGGTTGATGTCTTGATATTTGATGATTATTTGCTACTCCTTTGGGGCGGCGGCGCTTTCGCGTTTTCGTTGTCACATTTGGAATTGATTTGGGTGTTTCTTAATTCTCCGTTTCTTTATGTTATGTTTGCTTTGATCCCGTCATTTCACTTAGTTTGAGTCGGAGCAGTTTTTGTTGTAAGGCAACATTGGGAACTGCGAAGATATTGAACAAAAATACGATTACTTCATCTTTTAGGTTTTCTTTTTTAGATTTTCGGATTTTTTGCCATATGTTTGCTTTGTTCACACACACAAGCCCAACAAATATATGTACATATAAAAGTAATTATGTGCAGAGGCACAAACATATGTGTTCTATGCGCTTTACAACACTGGCCAACTGCACCTGCTGGTCTGACGTTGTTGTTGCTTTTGTTGTGATTATTGGCTCACATATTGACACACTTTTCAGTACTACGCATTATTTATGCAAATCATGACACATTCCACTAATATTTTTCATCAAATATCAGGCTGTGCGAGTTTGTTTGCTTCTTCGGTTGCACATTATTATTGTCGCATCAGTCGCTTTCTTCTTTATCGATATAACACAATTGAATGCAAATAAACATTTCATACACACACATACGCATGCATATTTACGGCTAAAAATTGCTCGCACATAATGCTCTTGTATGAGTGAGCAAGGCGATAACACACACAGAGATACACTAACGCACACACACACACGCAAATGGATATATATATATATTTATATATATATATGTGCATATACACGTGCCGTGTAAGCGTTGCCAATTTCTTTATGTAAATTACAGCTGATCCAATAGACAGTTCACACACATATAAATATACACACATACATCAACACAAACACTTATATATAGGGAGTACATGCGTACATCGTTAAGCATGCATTCAAATTATAGCACTTTACAAGCCGTTTTAGTGCAAATTAGCGATAATTTTGTGAAACGCACGCACACCAATGCACGTAATACGTAAGCAATCGACAAAAAGTGAGCGGCTGGCAAACGTAAACGACACAAAAAAAATGAGACTATGAAACAGACACAGCTGAAAAACAAGTTTGAAATAGCCGAAAACAGCAAAGCGAAGGTGAAATTTCCGAAAATCAAATTGAAACGTAGACGGAAAATATACATATGCATATGTATGCGTATATGTGTGTGGCGAGTGTGTGTGTGTGCATTCTGCTGCTTGCTTCCTTTGTCGACAATTTCAACTTTTGTTAAGCAGCTTCTTTCGTTAAATGTAAACATAATGCCAAATTAGCCTTTTGTCACTGCTATTTTTCTTATTTTTTTATATGCCTCCCCTTACAATTTAGCAAAAGTGTTCTTACAATATTTACACGACCCACGAACGACTTGTTAAAAACTAAGACTGCTGAGAGACGCATGCAGCCAGCAAAAAAAAACCAAATATTTGTGGCAAATGTACTGAAAAAATACTGAGAGCTTGAAATACAGCCAACTGATTTTCAATTGCGCCGATGTGCAACACTTGAGTTATAGAGTTGCCAGCCGGTTAGAAAAAGTAGCAGCCTTATTTTTAATATCAAATGTACGCCAATTGAAGCTACAAACTTTTACAAAGAATGAAAATGTTTAAATATAATATACATATATTAAATGAGACTGGCCGGATTTTGGTAGCTAAAATTTGCATTTAAAAAGCATGTCGTAATTAAAATCGCATCAGCATTTGGCAAATCCCTTCTAAAACCAAAACAAACAACTAATGCCGCCCTCAGGATTAGCACCAGTGCCTTGTTTGTGAAAGCAAACAACGCCACAACAACAACAATATCAACCGTCTGTCTCACAAGATGATGAAGAAGAGAGATCATCATTAACATTTTGCACTAAATCCCTGCAGGCGCCGCCGCCGCATCAGCTACTGTTTTTTCCTCCCTCATTCCCTCCTTTTTCTCAACATCTTGCCAGAGAGGAGAGGAAGATACATTTTTTTCTCATTATTGAGAGCGTTAATTATTGTGCCGCTGATCTGCACTTGAAGATTTTTCTTTCTATCCGACAGACAGAATTCGGTTCAATGCATTCTTCGTTTGTGTCCTTTTCTTATCCTTTTCGATTATTATTTGAATCTCGGGCAAAATTGAGATTGCTGGCATTTGATAAATGAAAGAATACAAAAAAAATTGATGTGAAATTGATACTTTTAGCTCAGTGTTTATTGTATATTGTAAGCAATGGTGCAGTTGAGGGGACCGGGGGAATGGGCGTGGAGGGTGGGCGTGGGTGGTCGCAAGGATACTCCTGTTTGGAGGTGCCCGCAATTTTTTAGGCAGCCACAAACAACAAGAACAACAACAGTAACAACAAAAACTTTCTAACGGTATTTTGGCGTGACGCGAGCAATTTGTAGGCCCGACTGACTTTCCGTTAGTTCAGCGTTCAGCGTTCTCCATTGTCCTTGTTTTGTTTTCTAATCAAGCATGTGAACATTTGTTGTTGTTGTTTGCTGCTCTTTTTACAGTTTCCATTCGCATTTCATATTCCATTTTTTGTGTGCGGCTAATTTGAAAACTTTTCTTATCACTTGATGAAATCTAAAATTGCATTTTTATGGCACTTCCTTTTTAGCTTCTGGCCTGCTCTCTATCCCCTCTCTCTCGCTCTCGCTCTCCATTTCTCTCTCTGTTTTCTGCTGTTGTTGTTAGTTTTGATGTTCGAACTGCGAACTGCGAACTGAGAACATTTTGCCGCCTATCGACACTTTCGTTTCGAAAAGTAGCTCATTTATTGGCACTGTCAAATACAAACAGACATACACTGAGAGAAATATGTCAGTAATAACGAATAAAAACGATTTATTATATAATTAAATCTTAAATACACATTTAAAACATAATGCTTTTAACATAACAGCTCCAAGAAACAAGCACACAAAATAATTTAAGTTGTGGCTTTGCCGAAAACCAAAAGTAATTTGAGCTTGATATTAAAATGAAGTGATTTCTAAAAAACAAAGTTGTTTTCGCAGTGTATGTGCTTGCAATTGTTATGGCTAATGCCTTTTGTGTTAGCCGCCTGTAATTGGCTTCCGCCGTTTAGTTACCCTCAATTTTGGGCGTCTTGTTGGTTGGCCCACTTTGAGTTGATGTATGTTCCCAGAACAATCGAAACGTGGGCAATAAAAAATGTCAAAAATCAAAATACTAATTCTTACCCACGTTGAGACAATGTTGCGCTGATTAAATTACAAATCTCGCTCTCTGGAAATTGAAAAGCCTGAGAAACAATTGGAATGCAATATGCGATCGCTGACAAATGCAATTTCTCAAGTCTGGAGTCCTCACTTCATTAAATGCCGCATTGTCTTAAGTGACCCCTTGATCCTTGACCATTCCTTGCTTGTCACAGCGATAGACATTGCTAGAGAATTGGGTCAACTGGCCAACTGCCAACGAGGGTTGGGCCAATCAATGGTTTTACTCACATTTTTGCTACCTGAAATCGGAAGCCAGCAGCTGTAATCAGCTGCCACGCCCACTGTCAAATTGTGCGCGCACTTATGCAAATGTAATTAGCAACAACTGTAAAGCTATAAACATCCATCCAGGCCCCGACGGCCTAACAAATGCGCCCCGATCAGGCGCCCATAAATCAATTTAAGTGGACGCTCCCCCAGGGACAGAGCAGTCTCGGCGGGGGAAAGGGGCCGGAGGTCTGCTCTATTGGGGGCCCCACGAGGCAGTTAATTCGCACGATCGCGAAAAGTTTGAAAATTGTCTGTAATTATGGTGGTGCAAACACTGCATCGCATCCCAGATCCTCAGCTCCCCGCTTCAAGTCCCCAGTCTGTCTGTCCCCATCGTAGGCAGCTAAATTGATTTTAAAACTTGTATGTGTCGTGCAGAGTATACACTTAAAAAAAATAATGTGCGAAATATTATTACAAATCACATTTTTAACTATTGTGTTGATTTTTCCAAGCCAATTATAAATAAATATATATAAATGCTTAAAGCTGAAAAGTAAATTGCCGAGAAGTAGAAAATGCATATTGATAAGCTGGAAGCGCTTGAAAATTTTGCCAAATGATTTTTCGTAAACTCCGAATTATTTCCATAAGCAAAAATGTGGATTTCGATTTGCATTAATTGTAGAATTATTTTGTTGAGTGTTTTGCACGGACACGGCAGATAAGTAGACGAGTAGGGCGCAACAGCATGTTGCATGTTGTGTGTGGGCAATAATTCAAAATTTATGTGTTTTGAAATTATTTTAATGCTTCTAATATGACTTTTCCGCGCCAGACTTTTCTTTGACCAGAGCCAGCCCCGACACCGAGCGGCCATAAATTTATGAGTATGTTAATTTCATTGAAGTTTGCCATCATTTCGTCGTCGTGGGTGAACATAAACTGGGTGTATTACTATATTTATGCATACCGACATGTACTTGAGTGCCATCTATTTTATAATTTGCCAAAACTGATGCGAATAAATGTGCATGGGAACTATCGTGATGATCCTCGGCGACTACACTCTTAATGTTGGTGAAATATGGACAATCAGGATAAGGGAGAGGCACAATTGATCCAAGCGAAGAGTCTTCTTCTAATAATACAAATAATCGTGACAAACTAAAATACACACTAAAAATACTCAAACAAATACATATATCATTAATTTTCTAGTTTAATTCCATGTTTTCTATGCTGATTTGTAGTTGAGCTGTTTAACAGCCTTTTCACAATTGGAGCTAATCACGGCTAAAACTCGAATAGCGTCCATAGATCACTTGGCCAGCAGCACCCCCAACAAATTGATATTGGAATGCTGATTTGTGTTTGTGTGTGTGTGTATCTGTATGCCAGCAGCATTCGGTTTCCAATTCAGAAAATCAGACACGCATCGACCTCATGCGGTGTTGCTTGCAACTGGCGACTTGCAACTTGCGACTGCTTGCACTGTGGAGCAGTCAGCTGTCAAATATCTGCTCAAAATGAGCTAAAATACTCAAAGAATGTAGCCAGAAGAAGATGCAATATCCTAGGGAAACTAGTCTTAAGCTCAAAGGACATAGAAGTCCTTAATCAGAGCAAAATTCTTTTCGTGCAAGAATTGTGACTCTGTGCATGAAAAAAGGAAAGTTGTGCAACATTGTGTAGCAGGTAGTAGTAAGTATATATATATATATATATATTCTTGATCAGCATCAACAGTCGAGTCAATTTAGCCATGTCCTTCGGGCTGACAAAACTAAGTTTGTGGTATCTTCTAGCCGAGCTCTCTCTTCAAAAGCAACTCAACTTTTCAAACTTGAATCTCAGCTTTTATCTTTAAACTCATCAATTTAAGTTCAGCAAAAAAACCGTTATCTTTTCACACTGTGCCGGGCAACCGGGCAATATGAGCAATCACAACCAAATAGGCGCACATTGAGGCACATGCAACCCAACGGGTCTCCATCTCGATACCCACTATCGGCGATAAATATCGCACTGTTGTAGCTCTGTCTCTGTCGCTTGTCCCCCTCACTGTCTCTGTCTCTGTCTGTGTCTCTGTCTCACTCCCTCTCTCTCTCTCTCTCTCTCTCTCTCTCTGTGGTGCGTGCCGTCAATCGGTCGTTTTGTGTGCTGGTGGGTCCATTAAATCGATATCGTGGCGTGCTTGGATGTAAGTACAAATGTCCAACTAAGTACAAACATCGATTACAAGATCACACGCTGAGCTGTGGGGCAGCAAAAAAAGAAAGAGGAAAACCAACTGTGGCACGAGGCACTAACGACTCAAAAAAAAAAAAAACAAGACCATTCGAGCAGCGCTGAAATGTAAGCGGCTAAAATTTTGCGATCTCGATTGAAGTATTTCGATTTGTATATGTTTGACAACTTGTCTTATTCGATCTGTTGCACGGATTCAATTGAAATTGATTTCTAACCAAAAAGTGATTTCTGTTTTGCTACGATTAAAAGTTTTTATGTTTTTATTAACAATTCATTTTCCGCTTAAATAATATATAGTTGTGGGAAAAAGGCTTACCAAAAATGTTTACAGAAGCTTACCAATCCAATTGAGCTGAGTGCGAAAAGTTCACACTTGAAATGCATGAAAAGTCTAGTCCAGAACTGGAGAGTCGAGAGGAATCTCAACTTTGGTCTCTACTGCTTTGCCACCTGCGCAGCTCAATAAATAATGGGCAACAGGCAGTTGGTGAGGCATCCAGGCATCCAGGCATCCAGGTTGCTAAGGCAGCCTCTATGTTGCGCCTCCAGATGGGGCAGCAGTCGCAGACGCTGAGAAAAGTGATATGAAAACAAATTGAAATTGGCAAGTTGTCTTGTTGAGCGCTAATTTATTGGGCAGCTCGACTTGTATCCCTAGAATTTTAATTGAATATTAACACCTTTGGCAGCCGGTTTGTTTCGGGTCGAAGCGCCGCAAGCGTTGACCACAATTCAATTTTTGTGTATTTGTGGCGTTGATTTATTCAACGGCTTCAATTTGAATGCCTGCCCCTCAGCACTGTCTGCGTGTGGGTTTATTTGATTTTTTTTATAAGCAATTCGGGTAGCCAAATCGAAGGATTGTAAGAGGAAATTGGTTATTTATAAATGTCAAAAAATTTATTATTAAATTGAGCACTGGCAAACGACATGCCACAAGCAAATGCAACGGCAACAAAATGCCACAACTTCGTCAAAACTCAACTCATTTTAAAAAGTGAGGGCTTTTTAATCATAGTTTTGACCCTAGATCAATCGTACATTTAAAGTTGAAAACGAGATTTGAGGTCGGAGCATAGGTAAAAATCTAGCCTGAAAATCTGAATATGGGCATATGGGCACAGGTCGAAACTTCAAAATGCCATAACTTCGTCAAAACTCATCAGATTTTAAAAAGTTAGGGCTTTTTAATCATAGTTTTGACCCTAAATCAATCGTACATTTAAAGTTGAAAACGAGATTTGAGGTCGGAGCACAAGTAAAAATTCTAGCCTGAAAATCGGTAAATGGGCATATGGGCATAGGTCGAAACTTCAAAATGCCATAACTTCGTCAAAACTCAACAGATCTTAAAAAGTGAGGGCTTTTTAATCATAGTTTTGACCCCAGATCAATCGCACATTTAAAGTTGAAAACGAGATTTGAGGTCGGAGCATAGGTAAAAATCTAGCCTGAAAATCTGAATATGGGCATATGGGCACAGGTCGAAACTTCAAAATGCCATAACTTCGTCAAAACTCAACAGATCTTAAAAAGTGAGGGCTTTTTAATCATAGTTTTGACCCCAGATCAATCGTACATTTAAAGTTGAAAACGAGATTTGAGGTCGGAGCATAAGTAAAAAATCTAGCCTGAAAATCGGTAAATGGGCATATGGGCATAGGTCGAAACTTCAAAATGCCATAACTTCGTCGAAACTCAACAGATCTTAAAAAGTGAGGGCTTTTTAATCATAGTTTTGACCCTAAATCAATCGTACATTTAAAGTTGAAAACGAGATTTGAGGTCGGAGCATAAGTAAAAAATCAAGCCTGAAAATCGGTAAATGGGCATATGGGCATAGGTCGAAACTTCAAAATGCCATAACTTCGTCGAAACTCAACAGATCTTAAAAAGTGAGGGCTTTTTAATCATAGTTTTGACCCTAAATCAATCGTACATTTAAAGTTGAAAACGAGATTTGAGGTCGGAGCATAAGTAAAAAATCTAGCCTGAAAATCTGAATATGGGCATATGGGCATAGGTCGAAACTTCAAAATGCCATAACTTCGTCAAAACTCAACAGATCTTAAAAAGTGAGGGCTTTTTAATCATAGTTTTGACCCCAGATCAATCGTACATTTAAAGTTGAAAACGAGATTTGAGGTCGGAGCATAGGTAAAAATCTAGCCTGAAAATCTGAATATGGGCATATGGGCATAGGTCGAAACTTCAAAATGCCATAACTTCGTCAAAACTCAACAGATCTTAAAAAGTGAGGGCTTTTTAATCATAGTTTTGACCCTAAATCAATCGTACATTTAAAGTTGAAAACGAGATTTTAGGTCGGAGCATAAGTAAAAATTCTAGCCTGAAAATCGGTAAATGGGCATATGGGCATAGGTCGAAACTTCAAAATGCCATAACTTCGTCAAAACTCAACAGATTTTAAAAAGTGAGGGCTTTTTAATCATAGTTTTGGCCCTAGATCAATCGTACATTTAAAGTTGAAAACGAGATTTGAGGTCGGAGCACAAGTAAAAATTCTAGCCTGAAAATCTGAATATGGGCATATGGGCATAGGTCGAAACTTCAAAATGCCATAACTTCGTCAAAACTCAACAGATTTTAAAAAGTGAGGGCTTTTTAATCATAGTTTTGGCCCCAGATCAATCGTACATTTAAAGTTGAAAACGAGATTTGAGGTCGGAGCATAGGTAAAAATCTAGCCTGAAAATCGGTAAATGGGCATATGGGCATAGGTCGAAACTTCAAAATGCCATAACTTCGTCAAAACTCAACAGATTTTAAAAAGTGAGGGCTTTTTAATCATAGTTTTGGCCCCAGATCAATCGTACATTTAAAGTTGAAAACGAGATTTGAGGTCGGAGCACAAGTAAAAATTCTAGCCTGAAAATCTGAATATGGGCATATGGGCATAGGTCGAAACTTCAAAATGCCATAACTTCGTCAAAACTCAACAGATTTTAAAAAGTGAGGGCTTTTTAATCATAGTTTTGGCCCCAGATCAATCGTACATTTAAAGTTGAAAACGAGATTTGAGGTCGGAGCACAAGTAAAAATTCTAGCCTGAAAATCTGAATATGGGCATATGGGCATAGGTCGAAACTTCAAAATGCCATAACTTCGTCAAAACTCAACAGATCTTAAAAAGTGAGGGCTTTTTAATCATAGTTTTGACCCCAGATCAATCGTACATTTAAAGTTGAAAACGAGATTTGAGGTCGGAGCATAGGTAAAAATCTAGCCTGAAAATCGGTAAATGGGCATATGGGCATAGGTCGAAACTTCAAAATGCCATAACTTCGTCAAAACTCAACAGATTTTAAAAAGTGAGGGCTTTTTAATCATAGTTTTGGCCCTAGATCAATCGTACATTTAAAGTTGAAAACGAGATTTTGGGTCGGAGCATAAGTAAAAAATCAAGCCTGAAAATCGGTAAATGGGCATATGGGCATAGGTCGAAACTTCAAAATGCCATAACTTCGTCAAAACTCAACAGATTTTAAAAAGTGAGGGCTTTTTAATCATAGTTTTGACCCTAAATCAATCGTACATTTAAAGTTGAAAACGAGATTTGAGGTCGGAGCATAAGTAAAAATTCTAGCCTGAAAATCTGAATATGGGCATATGGGCATAGGTCGAAACTTCAAAATGCCATAACTTCGTCAAAACTCAACAGATTTTAAAAAGTGAGGGCTTTTTAATCATAGTTTTGGCCCCAGATCAATCGTACATTTAAAGTTGAAAACGAGATTTGAGGTCGGAGCACAAGTAAAAATTCTAGCCTGAAAATCTGAATATGGGCATATGGGCATAGGTCGAAACTTCAAAATGCCATAACTTCGTCAAAACTCAACAGATTTTAAAAAGTGAGGGCTTTTTAATCATAGTTTTGGCCCCAGATCAATCGTACATTTAAAGTTGAAAACGAGATTTGAGGTCGGAGCACAAGTAAAAATTCTAGCCTGAAAATCTGAATATGGGCATATGGGCATAGGTCGAAACTTCAAAATGCCATAACTTCGTCAAAACTCATCAGATTTTAAAAAGTTAGGGCTTTTTAATCATAGTTTTGACCCTAAATCAATCGTACATTTAAAGTTGAAAACGAGATTTGAGGTCGGAGCACAAGTAAAAATTCTAGCCTGAAAATCGGTAAATGGGCATATGGGCATAGGTCGAAACTTCAAAATGCCATAACTTCGTCAAAACTCATCAGATTTTAAAAAGTGAGGGCTTTTTAATCATAGTTTTGACCCTAAATCAATCGTACATTTAAAGTTGAAAACGAGATTTGAGGTCGGAGCATAAGTAAAAATTCTAGCCTGAAAATCGGTAAATGGGCATATGGGCATAGGTCGAAACTTCAAAATGCCATAACTTCGTCAAAACTCATCAGATTTTAAAAAGTGAGGGCTTTTTAATCATAGTTTTGACCCTAAATCAATCGTACATTTAAAGTTGAAAACGAGATTTGAGGTCGGAGCATAAGTAAAAATTCTAGCCTGAAAATCGGTAAATGGGCATATGGGCATAGGTCGAAACTTCAAAATGCCATAACTTCGTCAAAACTCAACAGATCTTAAAAAGTGAGGGCTTTTTAATCATAGTTTTGGCCCTAGATCAATCGTACATTTAAAGTTGAAAACGAGATTTTGGGTCGGAGCATAAGTAAAAAATCAAGCCTGAAAATCGGTAAATGGGCATATGGGCATAGGTCGAAACTTCAAAATGCCATAACTTCGTCAAAACTCATCAGATTTTAAAAAGTGAGGGCTTTTTAATCATAGTTTTGACCCTAAATCAATCGTACATTTAAAGTTGAAAACGAGATTTGAGGTCGGAGCACAAGTAAAAATTCTAGCCTGAAAATCTGAATATGGGCATATGGGCACAGGTCGAAACTTCAAAATGCCATAACTTCGTCAAAACTCAACAGATCTTAAAAAGTGAGGGCTTTTTAATCATAGTTTTGGCCCTAGATCAATCGTACATTTAAAGTTGAAAACGAGATTTTGGGTCGGAGCATAAGTAAAAAATCAAGCCTGAAAATCGGTAAATGGGCATATGGGCATAGGTCGAAACTTCAAAATGCCATAACTTCGTCAAAACTCAACAGATCTTAAAAAGTGAGGGCTTTTTAATCATAGTTTTGACCCCAGATCAATCGTACATTTAAAGTTGAAAACGAGATTTGAGGTCGGAGCATAGGTAAAAATCTAGCCTGAAAATCTGAATATGGGCATATGGGCATAGGTCGAAACTTCAAAATGCCATAACTTCGTCAAAACTCAACAGATTTTAAAAAGTGAGGGCTTTTTAATCATAGTTTTGACCCTAAATCAATCGTACATTTAAAGTTGAAAACGAGATTTGAGGTCGGAGCATAGGTAAAAATCTAGCCTGAAAATCTGAATATGGGCATATGGGCATAGGTCGAAACTTCAAAATGCCATAACTTCGTAAAAACTCAACAGATTTTAAAAAGTGAGGGCTTTTTAATCATAGTTTTGACCCTAAATCAATCGTACATTTAAAGTTGAAAACGAGATTTTAGGTCGGAGCATAAGTAAAAATTCTAGCCTGAAAATCGGTATATGACACGCGCACATGCGCCAAACCTTGACGCATGCAACATTCAATTAGGCCGCAGTTGCAAATTGTTTTTAAAGTGTTTAATTAATATGAAAATTATTTAAATTTGTTGGGGAGCAGCCGGCAAACTAAGCAGCCCAATCTAATCTCATCGAGATCAGCAAGTGCCGCGCCATTATTTATTGACACCTGAAACCAATAAGCAACGAGCTGACGCAGGAACTCCGAGAGTTGGAGTCGCCATACAGCAGACCGCAGACTGCAGTCTGGAGTTGAGGCGTTGCTGCTGTGCCAGCGCAGATGGTGTCGGTGTCGGGAGTTGGAGTTGAAGCCAAAGCTGCTGCTGCTGGTGTAACATTCCAGGCACCTTTTCTCAGATCCTCATCGGGCAGTAGGCGCGGCGTGCAACAGCAGCATCATCAGCAACACCATCGCCATGCAACAGACTCACTCCACTCCACTCCTCACCCATCTGAGGAGCTGCACGCGACTCTCGACCAGGACCGCCCGCCTCGCACCCCGACACTCCACTCGGGCTCTACTCGACGGTTTGATTTATGCTCGCGTAATTGTTGGTTTAAACGTTTCGCAAAGTGTCCAAGTTGGGGGGCCCAACCAACGGACGCCGGACGGAGGACTGAGGACGGCGACGGCGACGGCGACTGGCAGACAACGTTTATGACACCACAAAGCAAAATGTGAGGCACCATTCAGGGTTGCCAAGCCAAAAAAGAGTATGCTAATTTAATATGAGTTGAAATCTAAGAAGCCAAAAGTTGACAAGCAGATACCCAGATCCTCTATGTGGATTGATGAGTGCCTACTTTCAGCATATAGGATCAAAACATTCCAAGACTTTTTCACAGTTAACGATTTTGAATAAAAGCGAAGATTTTCTACTCATCTGACAACCCTAATCAGGGCATATCTTGGCCATATATATATATATATCATGTGCTTGCTGGCTTGGCCTTAAATTTCAACTTCTCACGTCACACCTCCGGGGACCACCTTGCAGCTGCTGCATGCGCTTATTTTCGTTCGTTTGTCATCATTTTTTCAATAAATTTCAATTTCCCGACCCACCCCCCACTCGCCCCCTCGCACTCGTATCCTTTTTTGCCCGACCAGCTCTCGGCTCTTGGCCTGTGAAATTCGAAGTGTAAAATTGATTTAAATGGCTCGTGAGTGAAGCAGATAATTTTCAGTTGTCAGATACTTGTAATATTTATGTGTCGGCGATTATTATTCCGAGAGGCCCGTCGCCGTTTAAAGTTACCTACGCGTGAAAATTGCTTACTCGCCGCTGCTCCCCTCCCCCCTTGGCTCCTACATGCAACAACTGCAACAGGGCCTAACTCATTTTTAATATGAATAATTGTGGCAAATTACATGGCAATTGCATAATAACCTGACCAACTTCAATTCCCTCTCCCCGTCTCTGTCTCTACCTCTCTCCCTCTCTGGATTGGTAATTGAATTGCCGCACCAATTATGCGGCCATTGTAAGCCGAATGACTATCCAGGAGGAGGAAGAGGAGGGGAAGGAGGTGGATACAGGAGGTGTGTGAATGAACTTTCAAGTTTCCGGTTACTGTGAATGGAATGGAAAGGATTGTGGCTTAGACGGTCTTTGCCTTATTTTGTGTTGCCTCAAATAGCAGAAATTACTTTCGAAAATCATAAGTCAAACAAAATAATAAACTAGAAAATGAAGGCAACTGAAAAATGAGCATCCGCTATGCCAAAATAGATATTTTCATCTTGTAAGTAATCTTAGTGGAATAGCTGGCAATTTTAACCAACATTACAAGGAATTTTCAATAATATATTGCTCATTTATTTTAGATGATCTTATCAAAGAATAATATTTACTTAATCCCAATTATAATTCCTTGGCATAAATTAAAAATCAAAAAACTGAAACTGAATAAAACTATTGATTGGAAACACTTCATTCATAGAGAACACAAATATATATAGAGACCTGGCAGGGACTACAATTTCTCGAAGACCATCCCAATATTAAGCTATCCAATCAGTTTCCTTTAAGCAAGATTAACTTCCCTGATTTACAACCATGATCAACCCATTAAATCGTACATAAGCCATTGATATAAGCTTTCTATGAGTTGACTAAATATACAATCTTATAATTTTTGGAAATGTCATTTAATTACCTTTAATATCATTTCAAATAAGACAGTGAAAGTGAGACTAACAGAAAACTGTTCAATGAATAAATTCGGACTGATCGTTTCTATATATTTTCCAATTCCTAAGCAAAATTTGTTTTCTTTTTTATATAATTTTATACATTTCAAGCACCCTATTAAAATTGTACTTTTCTTTGTTGATATGATCATTTCATAAATGGAAACGCTTTAAATAAATCATAGCCTGAATAAAAAATGAGTATTTATCTTGTTAAAAGTTTTATGATCTTTATCAACAACTTTTTAATATCTCTGATGGCACAAATACGGCTGGCCACCAGCAGTTCAGAGGCCCTAAACAATGCCCACAAATTTGGTCAAGAGTTAAATCGGAAAAAGAGATAGACAGAGAGAGAGAGAGACCGGGAGAGAGAGAGAGTGATGGAAGGTGTTCAAAGCTAATTACCCATACGTACCCCAAAAAAAAATCACGCAGAGTTCATATACTCTGGGGTCTTGGACTCAAGCCGAGTGCGCGCTGTGCTGAGATTTATGACGTTAAATTAATAATCATTTCAACTAAATTAATAACACCAGAATCGACTGTTTCAAAATGATTTACAATGTGCGTATATAGAAATCACGACTATGAAAATTTATGAAGCTCTTTTGCGATCTTGTTGATCATTCCTAATAATTTGGAGATGTGACGCAGCAGCAGCGGCAGCGGCAGCTGTTGTAGGCGCCAGAGGGGTAAGTTGAGAGGTGCTTTGTTTACACTACACACACTCTACGTTGCGGGTCGCTGTGTGTTGTGGCACAGCAGGTGACTCTCGTAGAGTTTGACTCCAGCGCGTGCGCCACTCTCGTTATTATCTTCATTTTTAACACCCAGCATTTGAATGGGAATAGTTACGAGGCAGCAGAAGGATAGGGATAGGGGTATGGGGTAGGGGGTAGAGGTACCCCCACATCAACCATATGGAGTCACTGTTACTCTTCGGGGGACTTTCTTTCCGCATCTGCTAACCACAGAATGTGGTGTTGATCGCTTGCTGCATCTCCGCTTCTTTTTTCTTCTTCTCATTTTCTCATTCATGTTGTACAAGATTTTTATCGCGGTTTTCATTAACATATTGCGAGATGGGTTTTTTATCCCCTCTTCCTCTTCATTTTCTTCTTTTTTAATGTTCTTTTGGCTGTTTTGGACATTTCCAACTGTTGTCGCTGGTTGTTTTTTTTTTTATTGGCCAGTTGGTGGTTTGAAACATGATCTGTTATTATGTAAATTTGATGATTCCCTAATTCCCTAACACATATTTTTGGTACGATAGTTTAGGTGGCGCCAAAATATGTTAAATGTACTCTTTCGACATTCCACTGAAATCGATATGCAATTTGTTCAGCAAAGGTTTCAAGATCTTTATAACGATACCCCATATATCTCTATATACCACCTACATATATATGTGCAGCAAGTCGCCGATCTAACTGGCGCCAGGTTGCACAGCCGTTAATCTAATCAGCTTTGTTTTGTTTTCGATGCTTCGAAGTAGTTTCAATCAATTTAAATGTGATCCGATTGTGATTTCTCGATTTCGTTTGCTTTATTTTGATCACATGGGTGGTCTATAAGAAATATGTTTATAAATATGATTTTTATGGTTCTTGCACTTGTTTTCAATTTTCTGATTTATGCATTCTGTGTACAAGCAATTATTAAAAGATGCTTTATTATTTTATTATAGCATATCGATTTAAAATCGATGATAACTAAATTTTTGTTCATGAAAATCACTTTAGATTTCAACAAGTTATGCATCTTATGAGCTAATATTTAAAAACTGTTGATAAAGATGATATGTTTTCCTTTGACTGAACAATTTTCGGAGAATGCATTGTGTAGTATTAAACCAATAAGAAAAACACTTTTCACAACCGCAAAGAGCGTTTCAATGGATACGAATACAAACAAGCAGCTCAGCATAGATAATTTTTCAACTGATAACTACAACCTGGCCACATTTCCGACGCATAGCCGACACCGTAATCCAACCAAATCCTTGTGGAATCACAAAAGCAACAACAGCAACAAGGATAATTTGCAATTATTGCAGCAGCAAAGAAAATGAAATACAAACAGTGGCATAATTAAATGGGAATTTCGAACGCAGCATCAGATTCTGAGGAGCATCCTTGCCACAGGACAGGTGCGGGGCAAGGTGGCAGAGAAGCCTACGAGGCTCAATGCATATGTACCTGCATATGTATTTACATACACACCTATACATATGTGTACATATACATATATGCATATGTACTCTCATTTATCAATATCAATATGGCGGCCATTGCGCATGACGTGGATGTCAGCGTCGTGTATACGCTGACCAATCAGCGTCTTGTTATTGACTGATTCAGAGCGTGTGTGTGTGTGTGTGCGCGTGTAAACAGGTAGCATGGAGTAGGCGTAGCCAGCGACAACAATGAGCAATTTACAGAATATAACCTGTTTGCTTACTGTCTCTTTCGCACACAGCACTGTCTCTTTGGCGAAGCATTTACAGTCGCTCTCAAACTGCGAAGAGCAAGAGATCGTACAAGGAAATTACTACTTCAACAGTAGTGGACAAGCAAATGTGTTCGATTTGAAATAAATGTTAAGCCGGGTTCATTAAATGAAATGTGTTTTGTGCAGTTAATAAGATGCAGTTAATAACGATTACTATATTTTCATAAACGTATATAACATTTATATTTTATAACATAATTACAAAACAATATTTAAGTCCATAAGCGGTAATGCACATGTGTATTTGTTAATTTGATTATATCGCTAATAAATATTAAGTTATGCACAAGAAGTGTAATTTTGAAAAGTGTGTTTATTTTTACAAAGCCTTAATTTTGTGCCGTCAACTTAGGCGCTGCTCTCTCTCTCTCTCTCTCTCGCTCTCTCTCTCTCTCTTTCCCTAATTGAGCAATTTGTGTACAGCAAGAGAGATAGCGCGGCGTCAACAGTTTGACATTCACATTGTCAATGTGAAGTAGTTGCCTTCTCGCTCACGCACTCGTTCAGTTGCCAGCAACCACCAACACTACTCACACATGCAAACAGAGCGCTCGCTTCGCCTTCGCACACACAAATGCAAACAGAGCGCTCGCTTTGCTTCGGTTGGCCATTGCGTTTGGCCTTAGCGGCCTACTCGGTTTATTTTTTGTTGTCATTGCTGTTGTGTTCAGTTTCTCTCTTGCGTTGCTCGCGTGCGGTTCGCAGTTCGCTCGTTGGAAATTTTGTTGGTAACACATTGTTGTTGCTCGTTACCCGCCGGCAACGATCTTAATACACAGCGGCAATAAACAAATGTCCGCATTTATAAATCAAAAGTCAACGCGCACATTTAAATAGATTCAAGCGGAGCACTGAAATACTCACTTACACATATACACCCAAATACAAATACAACGGAAAACGTGCGCACACAAAATCTAAAAAAAAAAAAAAAATTAAAAAAAAATAAAAGAATACAAGAAGCGGTGACAGCCACTGAAAAGTTTTATCAATCGTTCAAATTTAGCTCATAGTGATTCTTATGTTTGTTGTTGTTGTTTTCTTAACCCCTTGTACGCAATTAATAAAAGTCGCGAAAGAGGAAAATTTAGCGCTAAGAAATTGCAACACGTGTTTTTTATGCCAACAGTGCGTATGAAAATTTGTTGCTTTTAGTCTGCAGTCGCAGTTATTTTCGTTTAAATATATATATACACACACACATACACACCGAGTGAGTGAGTGAGTGCAGATGTGAGTGTCAGTGTGTGTGTGTGTTCGAGTGTGTGTGTTTGCGAGTGTGTGTTGCCTTGTGGCACATGTCTCGGAAAATTTGCTGAAGAGTTTCGCCAATCGAAACATAAAACAAAAACTCGACGCGTTTTTTATGCTGCTGCCATTGTTCATTGCGAAAGTTGACAGCAGAGCAAATGTGTAAAACAACCAAAAGAACAGCAACAACAAAAACAAAAACACCAACAGTAGATAAAAGAATCGCAACACGGATACGCAGCTGCAACAGTGATATACATTCATAATAATATACATATAAACACAGGTGAGTAAACGTCTGGCCAAAAGTGCCGACGGCCAAAAGCTTCGCTATTAGGCCTGACTTGAGATATTTATACAAAGAAAAGATCCAAAGTTAGATTCAGTTAATTTAAAAGACTAGGCTCAACATTTTGATTAATAATACTAACAATTATCTACAATAACAATGCAACTTTAATAATAATTGTAAATATTACAATGTTCGTATTAATAAAACTTTGAATCCATTTAAAATGGTTGGAAGGGTATAATAAAGTTATGCAAAAGTATAGAATTAAGCATGTCCGATCCCATAAAGTGTATATATTACTTATGATTATCATTATTATTATTCAAATTATTCGATAACCGCCCCTGTTTTGCAAATATCGATCCCGAACTCAGTAAAGGACGCAGTTGTAAAGATATATAATATACCCAGCCAAATAATTGATCAACCAAATCAAAAAGATCATTATACAGATTTTGTCAAACAGGAAATATTTTAATTTTGAACAAATTTGTAGCTAAAAACTGTGCTCAGGCTGTCTCACTAGATCAAGCAAATTTGTCTTATCACTTCAATAAAAATAGTAATAACTGATATTATCTATCAAAAGTATAGCAAATTGTGGCACATAAGTCTCTTAGTTACACTTGTATATTGTGGCATAAACACTAACAGTGAACTGTTTATCGAACGAATTGTATATTCATAAAGATATTGCCCCCTTTGCTTATAAGACCAACTGAAAGTATACCAAATAAAAACATATAAGTGTGCAGGTCTGTCATTAATGTTATGATATTGTATCGCTGATTTACTGAGAATGCTTTGCCTATCGCATAACCGATGTGAATCACAAAACTATTTCAATCTTAAACTGAGATTCGGTTTTCCGATTGCATTTGGCCAAATTCTAATTTGTTTCGAATATACACAGAATCTGGCAAAATTCAAATCAAATGCAATAATTCAAACCATTTTAAATGCCAATTTCTGCAGCTATTTTCGGCAACAACTTTTTTTTTTAGGTTCTGATAAGTTTCCGACTCAAATTGCGGCTATTTGCGCTTTAATTAAGAGTAAAAGAAAAGCAAACAAAGAAAAACACACAAAATACACGCGGCCATTCCAGTTGCCATTCATTCATCACATTTGAGGCCTACGGCTGAGAGAGCCTTGTGAGATATCCGTGAGATACTATTTGCAGTGGTCTTTGTGTATTTATAAAATCAACGTTTTGCTGTGGAAATGTGAAAATTATTAACTAGACACAGCCTCCTTTTCTCATTCTACTTGCGGTCTGTTTCATTTTGTCTTGCAATTTGTAACGCATTGAAGGAGACGTCTCCGACCCGTTAAGTTATATATGTATATATATTCTTGATGATTATCATTAGCCGAGTGGATATAGCCATGTCTTAACTTTTGTGTATAGGCCTCCCTCAGATTTAAAGCTATATTCTTGAATCGTGGCATATTTACGTCCTTCTGCTCAAGTCAGTAAACTATTTCATATAGCTGCCATAGGAATAAGTTGTGAGATCGAAGCAGTTTATGTAAAACGTATAATAATATTTAGAGCTCCGTAAACTCCAGTCTACAAGGGTATATCATCTTCAGTGTGAGCAAAACAATCCCGTTTCTAATTTTTGCATCAATTTTAAGATTGTTTTTTGCGGGTGGGTATCAAACAGTTGTTAGCTGCTTGTCTGTTTGTCTGTCTGTTTGTCGCGTTTGTCTGGTTGTCGCTTTGCATTTGATTTGTTTATTAACATTAATATTTATAAGTTTTTCATTGGCTGTTTGCCTCTCAATCTTTCGATGTTTAGCATTTAAATCGAGAACGCTTAAGC
This sequence comes from Drosophila nr. perissopoda 5 BK-2023a, assembly GCA_035044105.1. Lineage (NCBI taxonomy): Eukaryota > Metazoa > Arthropoda > Insecta > Diptera > Drosophilidae > Drosophila > Drosophila nr. perissopoda 5 BK-2023a. The sequence goes on along the minus strand of JAWNMK010000639.1, from coordinate 1,227,560 downwards.
AGCTCCCTAATTTATTGGCCAGCCTGCTGCATGTCGTCATATTTTGATTTATGAAGTGAGGAGCGGAGCACAGTTGTGGCCCGACTATACTGATTGGTGTTTCTATATCTGCGACAAGCAAAAAACTGTTGAAATAATGACATCATGAGGAACAGATTAGATCAAGTATTAACTTTATAGATTGTATATAAATATTTAAGGATACAGGAATAGGCTAAAAACTAAAAACTAACCCAACTAATTGATATATGTATGTGAAATGATTCATTGTAGCGCCTGAATAATACATAAAGTAAAATGGTAAATTGACTTGGCATGAAGATTTTCCTCAAATTTCTTCTCTTTTCTTTTGCCCACAATATTGCTGGCATAATTCATGATACGGGAGGATAGCAAATTGTGGCTTTGATGATTTTACGCACTTGCGTAGAAAAATCGTTTTAATTTGCATCCACAAGTTTTTCATTCAAAAAGATGCGAATCGCTTTGCGGTCTTTTGGCTAATTTAAATTGTGGATTGGGGATTGCAGATCTGCAACATTTTTTGAGTCTGCGGCATGTCCAATCAAATGCAAGGCACACAGATACACACAGACACAAATACAGCTACAGATTACGGGCATATTTTGTCTGGGGTCACGCCCCAGCTATTAAGTTGACAAATTTCATTCATTACAATTTTGCGAGTACAGCTGGCAATTAAATAGCAAATGCTGCACGAACACGATTCATTTGCTAGCTTTTATCTCTCACAGACACAATTGAGTTAGTAAGCGGTCAGGTGAAGGCTGGCGTTTGTTTACTTCCATGGAAGAAGGGGCGGGAAATGTGCAATAACAGCTTCGAATTTGTTGAATATGTCGATTACATTGTATAAACACAGACGTCAATATTGCAGATAATGCGCTAAAAAACAAAAATAAAAAAAAAAACAGTCCTCGTCTCTGGATACGTATGGTACCGTAACAATAACGAGGCCCGGGACTGACATCAGCAAACTGTTTTATTGACAGTTTGGTTTCATAGCTGGAAAGTGACACAGTGAATCTTAAAGCCAACAACTCATTTTCCAAATTCAACTTAAGTGAAATATATGCAACAAATGTTATAAGCCCTCAAATTGATTAAGAAAACGATTAAAATTCTCCAATCAATTTCTAAGCAAAAGATAAAAAATCTCACATCTCGGGAGCGTATCTCGCACATTCATCTGGTATTTCACCATTTACATCACATGTGTCGATTATAGCCAACAAATCAAACAAACTATGCACTAAATTAAAAAGTTAATACAATTTTTTATGAGAGACGATTTTAATTAGAAACTAATTGGGCTTCAGGCAACAAAAGAGTAGTCGATTGGATGCCCGATTTGACTAACAAAAAGCCATACTACAACTCTATAAACACACACACACACACACACACGTATCGAACACACATCCACAATAAAACTAGATGGAATACATAGAATTACCATTGGCTGTCCAAAAGGTGTCCGCTTTCAGTTCGAGACGCTCCCGCATGCAGTTAAATTGACAGGCAACCAAACAAGCGAAGACAATAATCACAATAACACTCAAATTAAAAGCTTATAAAAGTCAAACACACACACACTCGCACACACACTCGCGCGCACACACACACAGGCAATCAACGAGCAAACAGCAGAAATCGAAAATCTGACAGATAACACGTTCGAATTTGGATGCGTTTGTAAAAGTAAATTAAAAATGTGTAAGTTGAGCTGAAAATAAATTAAATTCATTTTAGTTTATTTGAATGCCACTAAGAGGCAGCCACACCAACCAGATAATACATCTCAGCAACGGCAACGGCAAACGGCAACAGAAACAGCAGCCAACAGCCAGCAGCCAGCAGCCGTTTTACATCTAGATAAAGTATCTATGAGGTTGCTGCTGCTGCTGCTGCTGCTGCTTGGGAATAGTTGCCCCATGTGAGGCATCTTTGTGCTGTGGCCATAGATCAAATCGATAGTGCTATTAACTGGCAAAGAATATGTATCAATGGGCTACTTGATGCTAAAATTGTAACCAGGTCAACAAACACTCCAAACAATACAATTAAATTGAACAAATAAAAATAAAATAAGTAAAATAAATAAAACTAATAATTCAAATTAAATTCAAAAGATGCAAAGTCATAAATTAATTAGTAGATAGTTCAACAATCATATACAAATTAGATAGAGCAATAATAATATTGATCCTATATAGATGGTATCAAGTGTAAAGCACGCTTTTTACAGTGTACTTAATGCATAATTTAGTCATTCAACTCGATCATGGCTATTGGAAAGTCTTTCATACTTTGTCTGTTCTAGAAAAACTCTATTCAATCCATGGAAATTGGATTCAATTGCAAATTGAAAATAAAAATCGATTGCCCCCAACAAGCTTGTATATAGCATACATATCGTATATAGATCGTTTGACTGTGTGTTGTACACAATTTCAATTTCGACTATAAGCAGATTTGAAAATTTATAGCGTATTTCGTTTCACGTTGGCGTTGGCAGCAAGCAATTTAGCTTGTTTACTTGCGTCAAACATAGAACAAGCCAAAATATCTGACGCTTGGGCCAAATGAGTATGGGGCGGGTGTGCAGAGTGTGGATCGGATTGTTGGATCGGATGGATCGGTTCTATCGCTTGGCCGGCCTAGGCCGATGACTCAAGAGCAGGCAGGCAACTTGGCGTTGGTATTTTTGTTACACCAACAAGCAGCAACAGCAACAGCAACAGCAGCAGCAGCAGCAGCAAGCAAATGAAATGTATTTTGTATATATAATCTGCCTCACACAGAGAGAAAAAGAGAGAGAGAGAGATGAGAGAGCGAGAGAGAGCCAGACATGCAAGCTGAAAATTGAAAACAGATCCAAGAATATCTCGAATCGCGCTGCGGCGCAGTTGCCTCAATTTGAAAACATATACGAGGTGCTAGCTACACATATTCTATATACACATATATATATATATATATATATGTATATCTATTTACGAGTGCTACGGCATATCGTCATTAGATCTGGCCTCTCAAATCTCAGATCTCAGCGCATCTCGATATGTAAGCGTTCTTTATGTAGCCAAACCATGCGTTGGCCTGCGATCGATTGCACTGACCTCTTGCAGATATTGTATCTGAAAGATATACACTTGCCAGCTTGTGCTCTCGGTAAGCAGAGATGTGGCTGCCACGTCGCGTCGTCTCTGGTAATTTTAGAATATTTTCTACATAAGCAATAACACTGAACACTCGGGGAAAAAACCATGCGCCCCATTTAATAATATTGTGTAAAAGTTTATTTTCGTTGAGACTCTCATCGTCGTCGCCGTCGTCGTCGTCGTCATCGTCATCGTTTGCCACACACTGGCGGCGGGAGGGCGTGTGGCATGTGAAAACCCATATTTTGATAATTGAAGCATTTCGATTACACGTGCACCTGTGCCATTAACTAATCAACGGATCGGCTAATCGACTTGGACAACATGGGGTCCAGAGATTGGCGATGTTTGCCTTTTCACTTCCCATTGGTCCAAAAATTGCGCTCTGCCAATATTTCATAATTGCGTCGAAATGCTTTGTTTAACATAAATTTGGAGAATATGTGAAAATATTCATTATGCATTAATGCCAATTTCAACAGTTTTATGTGTCTCAATAATCGTTCTTTTAAACACTCAAACAATTACGGCTATACAAATATGAAAGATTTCTACCAATTAGCTGGGTACTACGGGGTCCCAAGCATTTATCTGCTTGGCTTAACCACTACGGATAACTGACAGTGCAAATTGAGGGCCATTAGCCAGTTGGCATCTGTTGGCCAAAGCGAGCAATGCAAGTCGCATAATTTTGTGGTTTTCGAAGCAGGTAAAGAACCCTGTGAATAATATATAATATATGATATTCGTAGAAAGTATAAAAAGTTATATGATATATTAATCCGATCATAAAGATGTTGTGTACAAATGTGAGCAGCATAATAATATACACAGACCTCATCTTTCGACCGTCTGTTCCTATTACAGCTATATGATATATATAGCATATATGCCGCCAAGACAGATTCTGCATAAAGTTTCAATAAGATAGTTTCAAAACTGAGGCATAAGTTTGCACAGAAGCAGACGGACATGGTTATATCGACTCAAGATCAAGAATATATACAATGCATTACAAACTGTTTCCAACTGAACCACAAATAATTATAAAGATAATTCAAGTATGTCGTCTAACTAAAATATTACCATTATATCATTATATAACATTAATTCGAAATCCTTTTTCTTGCAGCGCTCAAAATACCAAAGAGATCTTAAGCTCAACTTCTACATTAGGCTATGTGCGATGAGTATTAAGTGAGTGGTTAGCGGGGATTTAAGCAGATCCGCAGCTGGTGGATCACTGATCGGCTTGTTGGGTATATCAGTGGATCAGTTGCTGAGTAGCCATTTGGCCCCACATCGGATTGCCTGTCGTCCGCACCCCACAAATAATGCTGCAACATCCCGCCACCGATTTCTACGACTTGGCCGCTGCAAATGCGGCAGCTGTACTCACCGCCCGCCACACCCCGCCCTATAGCCCCACGGGGCTGAGTGGGTCGGTGGTTGCGTTGCACAATAACAACAATAACAATAGCACAAGCAATAATAACAATAATCTCGATATGCTGACGCACAACGGAGTACCGGGCGTCGGAGGAGCAGTAATAGGTGGCCTAGGTGTGGGCGTAGGGGGTATGGCAGTGACGGGACTCCACCTGAACAGCAGTAGCAATGGAGGCGGAGCAGCCGGAGGCGGAGTCAGCTCAGCCACAGCCGGACGCGAAACTTTGCCGAGCTTTGGCTTCACGCAGGAGCAGGTGGCCTGTGTGTGTGAGGTGAGCATAATCAGATCTTAAAACTATAAAAACTATATCCAAAAGTAGCCTGATTGATTGATTTTTTATTTTCATTATATTTTTATTATTAAAGGTATATTTCTTAATAATAAAAATTTTTCTAAAAGTAAAAATATTCAAGATATCTGCGGCATTCGTCGATTAAAGCAAAGTTTTTTCATTATTTTTTTTAATTTTAATTTGAAATATGTAGAATTTATTATTAAAACAATGTTTTACAATTTGAAAATCTTCTACATTTTATGCCCAACTCAATCAAAAATGGGAAATAGAGTAAACTGAAGTTGTGCAAAGTATGTAACAGACACAAGACACGATTTCCGAGCCCATAATGTATATAATCATTATATCATCTCATCAAAAACTGCTACTGGGCACAGTTATAAGGATTTACTCTTCTTATTGATGTATTATCTGAGTATTTCATATAATTGATCAACTGTACAAAATTCATTAAGATCGGATAAGATTCGCAGAGTTTGTTTTATAATGAAAAAAATACTGTTGGCAAGCTAACCAACTATGTTCAGGGTGTGTCCTAGTCGAGCTGTCTCGAGGAGAACATTCTCACTTACACTTGACGTGGAATATGTATAATGTCCTTGTTATCTTGTCTATCTAGGTACTGCAGCAGGCGGGCAATATCGAAAGACTGGGACGCTTCCTTTGGTCGCTGCCACAATGTGATAAACTGCAACTGAACGAATCTGTGCTGAAGGCCAAGGCGGTCGTCGCATTCCATCGTGGCCAGTACAAGGAGCTGTACCGGCTGCTCGAACATCATCACTTCTCTGCACAGAATCACGCCAAGCTGCAGGCCCTGTGGTTAAAAGGTGAGACAAAAACATCCCTCTCCCTGTCTCTCTCTCGCTCTCTCTCTCTCTCTCTCTCTTTGGCTTCTGTCACATCCTCTCTCCATCTCTCTTTTTCTGTTGTACTAACCCGAAATTCTTTCACTGTAGCGCATTATGTGGAAGCCGAAAAACTGCGCGGAAGACCTTTGGGTGCTGTGGGCAAATATCGTGTTCGTCGTAAATTTCCATTGCCCCGCACCATTTGGGATGGCGAGGAGACGAGCTACTGTTTTAAGGTGAGTACACGGCGCACTCAGACACCATTTCCATTTTTTGCTGCTCCTTTCACTTCTTCTCACTCCTTGCCACAAAATAATTGCGGGCAACACGAAAAATAAAAAAAGGGGGCACAAAATGAAATCGTAGAAATGTCCGCTCGTCCCTGTTCCCAATGTTCTCTCTATCTATGTGGTAAGCAGCAGCAGCGACTACGACAATGCAAACCGGGAGCGGTCACGCCACAAACACACATACACATACACACATTCATACACACATTACATAAGCAGTGCTGGGCAACGCCTTCTTTTTAGCCTGTTCACCTTCGCTTCCTGATTGAGACTGTTTACACTTGTGCTTTATCCATGCGGGCTTTCAATTGATTAAAAACGTGTGAATTTATGCCACAAACAATTAAATGGCATAGGATAATTACTGGAAGGCACAAGTGAAGTGAACTAGAAAAGTAAGGATATATAAGTTAATCGTATATAGTCGAAGTTTATATATGATAATAACTTACATATATATGAGCACTTTTTGTTGTTCAATTTTCTGTTTATAAAATTAACTTCCCATGTGTAAATATGCAGTAATTTATGTATTTTAAGGACTCTTGTGAGCAGCAAAATTGTGTTTGAAAAGTAATAATAAATATTTGATATTTATTATTTGTCAGTTTGTATTTTTTTGTACAACTTTACATCAAACATTTCGAAATGAATCCAAAATTATTATTCAAGACGATTTTAAGTGCTGAATTATTTACTAAAATCAATATCCAATATCTTATTAAGAATTGAGAATCGCAGAGTATTTCCGCCTTATAAAAATGTTCAAAACAACATTTCCGTTTTTATGGGATTTTGGTTATATTTGATAGTTCTGAAATTCTATAGCATTTTTGAAATGAATGAGCCTTTTATATAAAGCAGCTTTACACTGTCATTTGTTACACTCAACTATATTATGCCATACTAAAGTGATATGTTTATATTTGTTGTAGGAGAAATCCCGTTCGGTATTGCGAGATTGGTATGCGCACAATCCGTATCCGTCACCAAGAGAAAAACGCGATCTCGCAGAGGCAACCGGACTGACAACCACACAGGTGAGTCTCTACTCGAATGATTTGTACTTGAGATGTGGCTCAACTTTGATGAAATTTCGCTTGCAAGTCTTTTGCTAAATTCCAATGGCAGCAAGTTAATTGCATGTCATTAATCATTTTGACATGATGTATTCGTCTATTTATAAATATGCACATTTCAATTTTCTATTTTCTATTTTACACATTTACAGGTTTCCAATTGGTTCAAGAATCGACGACAAAGAGATCGCGCTGCCGAGCACAAAGAGTAAGTTTTTCTCACATATATATCTATATATACATACATACATATATATATATACAACATTTATTGTTGTACTTATAATTTTGAATTTATTATGAATTATTTTTGGGTAAGCGTCAACGCGTGCGAAATGAATTAGTATTTATATTTGAATTATAAAAGCGTTTACTTGGCTTATAACAAGGCCAAAATGTGGCTTGTGGGTGGCTGGCCAATTAGTGTCAAGGACACGGCCGTTTTCACGTGAACGGGCGCCACATGTGGATAATGTGAATATATGTACATATATGTATATATAACATATATAATGTATATATTTATATGGAAATATAAATATGTCGCTGACAAATTCAAGAACATGTTCTTCTGATATTCATGTTTGTCGAACACTTTGTTTTCATAGGCGTATTCTCATATGTGTGACAGACATGGTCAACTAACTAAAACTAATGTACTCCTCCATCCGAAAGGACGTTGGATGCTACTCATAAAAGAAACATCTGCATTTCCGCTTAAGCAAATAGGACAACAACCAAAAATTCTGCGGCCCGTTTTCAGATGCCTGATTGCTGATAGGCAACGTTTTTCAAATATTAAACATCCTTTCGGGCATCCTTTTGTTTACTTTCTCTCCCTCACTCTCTCTCTCTCTCTCTGTTTCTCGCCTGGTTGTTAGAAGTCATGTGAAGCGCAAACATGAACAACAAAAAAAGAAGAGTGAAATGTGAAATGGGTTTTGAAGTGGCCGAAAGTATGTTAAACTACGTTAAGTAGTTGGGCTCGTATCTTCACATTCAAAGAGTTAGCCATTAGGCTAAACGGCATATCAGTTACTCAAACGGGCAACTTCAAATCGCAATTTGAAATTCACAATTCGCGAGTGCCAGCCACGAAAACAAAGTAAAGTTAAAACAATAATAACAACGAAAAATTGTCGTAATAAAAATAAAAATTGGCCGCCGTAGCAACCGCAATGCACACACACACACACACACACACACTCACACACGCACACTTGGCTACAGATATGCAGCTGACAAAAGTATCTCACAGATACTTGTGCACATATCTATGTATACGTATATACTTGATATAGGCTGGCAGTATCTACGGTAGTTTGCACTACGTATGTAGCTCGTCCTCACTGCTTTTTATATTATTATTGTTGTTGTTGTTGTTGTTGTTGCTGGTAACCTGATATATGTTTATGGCTCTGTTGCCGCGTCGGGCAGCAGCAGCAGCAGCAGCAGCAACAGCAGCAACGGCGCAACTCAGCGCTGCTACTTTAACTTTTCATATATAGTTGTGTTTTTGTTATTGTTGTTTTGGTTTTGATTTTGGTCTGTGTATGTGCAGCACAAAGACGCGTCCCTACACTCAACAAAATACATGTGGCTTATAGTAAGAGTACAGCAAATAATATATTATATATTACAGTTTATGTACGTGAACTGCTCGATAATAAATATATATATATAATACATCAAATATATATACTTACAATAAGTTTCCGAAAGTATTTCCAAAGGCTGAAAATAAGAAAGATAATTTTGAGATTGATCACTCCGAATGCAAGCGTTTCTACTTCAATTTAATTTGGTTAATTTAGACAATTTAAACAACAAAAACAAACAATTTTTCCAGTGCATGTATAAATATGGAAATGTTGAATGGAAATGGATAAAAGTTTTGCTGATGAGATCTGAGCCAATATATTTCATTTGCACCTCAAACTAATATTTGTACAAAGTATCTTTTCAATAACCAGATTGTACACATCATAAATATCTGATAAATGTTTGCAGGCAGTTCAAAATGTTATAAAAATATTTAAAGTCGGTTTATCAATCATTTTTTTTTTTTAATAACTTAAAAAAGAAATTTGTAATTTTGTAATCCAAATATCAAGTTCCCGGCAAATGCAGGAAGGCAGATGTAAGCGTTTTAGTTGAAGACAACGGATAATGCCATTCGCATATAGTCAACGGCAGAGGATAAGGCCGTTATAAGGATGCGATAGCGATCGATCTGCATGGTGACGTAGAGCAGATACTTCTTGTTGGTGACCTGGAAGTGCCGCAAGTACGATGCGGTGCCAAGTAAATCCCACTTGGTCGGGAAGACTACATTCCAATGCGTCTCCCCAATGTACTGGAAAATGGCATAGTAGACTCCCAAGACCATAACGGGATATAGAATGGGTAGCAGTATGAAGAAGAGCAGGGCGCACGTATAAATGCATTTGATTAGCGTCGGAAATGGTAACTGCTGCATCCAAATATCGAACAGGTGCTCCACCAGAGGTTGCATATAGTGGACGAAGCGACCCGACCACGAAACATTTGCCCACTAGCGAGAGATGCAGAGATGGGGAGAGCGATAGATGAGTGTAGGGCCTTCCGATGTGTGTGTGTCTTTCGAGCTTACGACTTTCCGTTTGTGCAGTGGTTTTTTCCAGGTCGTGCGCATTTTTTTCCTTTTTTTTTTATTCCAAAAATATGGCAAATTTTGATTGTCGAAACTTTTTTAAATGCCTACTGTAAATTCCTGTCACAGACATAACTTTAGCCAAGAGTAATGATTTGACCTCAAGATTAATGCTACATTGGGAAACTCGAAAATATTACATTTAATGTTATAATTGTAAATTAGACAGTCCAAATAGAGGATGAATTCGAATTTACTAAATAACACAACATTTTTGCCATCAAATGAAAACGTTCAATTTGACTGCCATTATATTCTTAATCGATTGACAGTTGAGTAGAATCACGATTCCAGGATTCCAATTCAAGGCACACCTTCGTCATAGTTTTGATTATGCTCCACAACACAATCCAACACAATAACAACAATGAGCAGAACCAGCAGCAGCAGCCGATCAAAAAACCTTAAAACTACTTCAAATGCGAGAAGAGTTCCAGGTTCCAGTGCCAATCCCCCCCTCCCCTCCCCCCCTCCTCGTTTTCAGTCTGTACGATGTTCATTTCACTAAAATGTGTGTGTGTGTGCGTGCGTGTGTGTGTGTGTGTGTGTCGAACTCTCGGGCAGCTCTTGGGCTCATCGTTTTGAGTTTACATTCGCCGTTCGTCGAATGCCACGGTTGGCTGGAGGGTAGCTGGAAAGAGTATCAAGTTACCATCACAAAATGTGCGTATGTTCTTTATTCGTTCGCCTCAGCGCCGTCGTCGTTGTCGTCGCTGTTGTTGTTGTTGTTGCTGTCGCCGACGCTGACGTTGACGTCGCTTCGTTATTCATTTTTATTCGTTTTATTGTACATTCTGTTTTTATTATTATGTATTTTGCGCTTTTGCCCGTCGCTGTCTCTGTCTCTCTCTCGCTTTTGTGATTGTGTTTGCTCTCTTCCATATATATACACACACACACACACACATGCACACGTTCCTCTATATGGGTCTGTGTTCCCGTTTTCTGGAGTTCCGTGACGCATTTGAGGCAGTTTTGAGTTGTATTTTTTTTATTTTTTTTTGCCGCCACTGATGGCGTTGATAATGATGTCGTTGGTGATGATGGACCGGTATGGAACTGAGACCTCAATCGAAGGGTGTCTCATGCATGTGGGGTACACTACTCATCGGGTGGGCCCACGATGTCAAGTGATTTGCTTCGAACTATAATTAGAAATCGGCGTGTGCACCTCGTCGAAACTCCATGTGGCTAAAGTACATGCATCTATAGTAGAGATTGGCTCTTAATTGACCCACCCCATTCAAGTTGCTCCTCTTTGCTCTCGCCCTCTCTATTGCGACTGACACATTTTTCTCAATGGCAGTGCTTCAATTTCTAAGGTTTCACTTGGATTCCTCTTTGGGGAACAAGTTGAAGTTCGCCTTTGAGTAGGCAATGGCATAAATGCCATAAGCTGCTTAGGGTCTTAAAAAAGTGCTAAGGCTTACTTGTAAAACTGGAAAACTGCAACAACAAGTTCATTGGTCAAGTGGCAGACCCTGAAAATCAACAATTTCTACCTGACAATGAAGTGAAAGATGAAACTATAATTAAAGGTGAACTTGTTTATTATGGAGATGTCTATAAAATACAATGACTTCCGCAGAAGTGGTTAAGATTGGTAATTCTGAATGTCTTTCTTAACTTTACTCCCAACTCCATCGATGTTCGCTGCAATTCACAGTTCACTCAATATCAAAACCGAGTTGATTCTTATTATCTATCCAAAGCTCGCTGCAAGAATAATCAGATAACAGTGATAATCAACATATAACTTCATGATCACATAAGATGCCCACATCAGCTGTTTACAGAAGAACAAGAGTCAAAACAAATCGATGGAAAAAATCTAGAGTTGGTAGCGATAAGGGGACAGAGGGGTTGAATGTGTCCCTAGTCAGAACGACACATCATATGGTAGATGTGTGCAGGATTTCCAAGAAATTCCATTGCTAATAAAAATTATAAGCCAATAAATCGTAAAAACAAATAAACATACACACAAACACACACACACACTCACACGAAAATGAAACGCTGTTTCAAAAAAAGAAGAGAAAAAACACTAAACCCCAAGAAGTCCAAGATGAGCTGGGGATCACGATCGATCGAAGTCCAAGGAGCGGGATGAGGGGGCAACCAAAGCGAACAGGTTGAGTTATCGCATTGCGCGATCGGTACACAAATCTCGAGACGTGTGCGCAGCAGGACACCCAACTAAACGGTGACCGTACCAGCGACAGAGCGAGAGAGATAGAGGGAGAGAGCAAGAGAGATAGGGAGAGAGAGAGAAGAATCTGAAAAGGTGTTGATCATAAATTATCATTTAATTTACGCATGTGTGTGGTGTTGTTGTTGTTGTTGTTGTAAAGATTGCTGGTGGTGCGGGCTTGAGTCGGAGCTCGAGACTTGGGTACCTCACAGCTTCGACTTCATCTAGTTGGAGTTGTAGTTGTAGTTGTAGTAGAGTTGTCCCTAAGCATTGTCCCATTGTCTACAACTATGTTTCGCTTTCGGTTTCGGTTTCAGTTTCGGTTTCGAGTATGTAGATCTTAACGATTAACAACAACAACAACAACAACAACAGAAAACCACATCGTTCCCATCGTTATAAAATATTTTATCTTATGGTTTGTTGGCGTGTGGCGCATTTTATGCTGGCTGTGCTTTGTTTTGACAGTTTTTTAATAATTTTGTTGCTTTTTAATTGCATGCCACAGCTGAGATCGCTATCCGATTAGATGCCAGTGAGACCCCTTAGAAGTGTTGAACAGCTGAAATATATTTCGGGATTTTGTTTTATTTTTTTTCAAAGAGAAAGGTGCAAACTTTATATATTTGTAAACCATGTTTTAGCTGGCATTGTTTGTTTGTTTGTTTTTTCAAAATATCAGAAAACATTTATTGCTATTTAAATTAGCCATATTCGCAATCTGTGGTCTTTTAACGTATGTATCTCAGCCATCTTTCTACTTAAGCACCAACTCATTCTATTCCATTCGCTTTCGCAGTTGGCCAAGTTCAAGTCGAGCCCCAACATAATCCGATCATGCATTATTGCCAAGCTAATGAATCTGCTTAATGCAGCTCCAGTAAACAACAACAACAAAGCTGACAAAAGTCGCTTAAAATCTACAAAAAATCAATTGAGCAAACAAGTAAAAATTAATTCCTCATCGATGAGCAGACCCAAAAAAAAAAGACACCCAGAACAACTTTCCAGTCGGGACCACACACATACACACACACACACATACACACAAGGTACAAGGTATCCAAAGTCTTGGTCAAGTTGACTTTGTTGTCATATTTTTTGTATATATGTATTTAACTCTATGTGACAATCATGCATTGAGGGATTGTCCTTGGGGCGCAGCTACCGCGAAGGCTGCTTACTTATGCTATGGACGTATATAAAACTTGAATGTGTGCATTTATTTCATAATGCAAGCAAGTCAAAATACTCCTATATATGCACTGGCAAAAATATATGTATTTTATTGAGAAAGTTCTCAGTCTTAATTGTTGTTGGAAAGTTGTTAAGCATTTCTTCGCTATATTGATCTGTATTTATTTTTTTAAGAAAAAACTGGAATGAAAATTGTGTTCTTTTTGTTGTATCTATTTTCGAAAAGTATATTTTTAAAAAATTTAGAAATTATTAAGAAGAAAGAATTATTTCTGATTTTTAGTGCAATTTTCTATCATCTTTTTTCTTGGAGTGTAGGGAGACAAAAGTAGGCGCTGCCTCAATCTTCTTCCCTACCGTTCTACCGCTCTCTCTCTCTCTCTCATTCGTACTCTCTTTCTCTCTCTCTCCGCTGTCTCTGCGGCCGTGTTAATAAGTGTTGCATTGAGCCAAAGCCAGCAGCGAGCAAAGCCAACAACTATGAAATTCTGGTAATTTGATATCATTGTTTATATGCTGCTGCCTTTTGTTTGCTCCCCACTTTTACTCGGCTTGGTGGATGGCTGGTTGACTGGATGGCGCTGGAGGGCCATTGCCAGGGACAGGAACAAGGACGGAGACAGGGACAAGGACGGGGACGGGGACGGGGACGGGGATGGGCACGGCTGCCATATCTCATTTTGAGGTTAGCGTAGTGTTTGCTCAGCCTGTTTGCATAGAGATCTGTGTTTGTACTATATTTTTTGGGTGGGTTTCCTTCCTCCTTTGGGCCATTATCGATTTTGTTTGGCCACAAACACAAACAGCAATTGACTGCTCTTTAAATTGTTTCTTGTTTAGTAAAACTCAACTTTAATGGCCAAATCGATTCAATGTCAAAATTTCGCATGTACATTTTCAGTACCCAAATATTTGCTTAACATTAGACTTCTTATAGATCGAGTACGATATATGAAACCTATCCTTATTTTTCTTACACTAATTTGCTGTTCTACGAATAGAATTATAAAGCAAAAAAAGGAAATAGGATCAAATTTGTCTCACACCACTTTTCTTTCAATGGTTGACACTCTTTGCAACCAAGTGTGGGAGCATAATATGATGTTATGAAGATAATTCAATTTGCCACATCTCATATTAAGTGCAACATGATAAAGCATGCCACAAGCAAGCCCACACCCAAAGAATCCGCCAAGTGTTTTCCTCATCACTAGAGATTCGCGGATCCGAGCCGGCTGCACAAGAAGCCAATTGGACAGCATGGCAATTATGAAGCGCTGACTGCAAGTGGCTGACTACAAAATGGATTGCACATGGAGATGGCGATGGAGATGGCGAGTAGAATCTACAATTACACACAGAGCAGCTGGTTGCCACGAGAATCGAGATGCCGGCAAGTCTGCGATTGCGATTGCGACTGCGCCGTATGTGGCATCGTATCTGAATATGTAGCTATAGCTGTAGCCTTGCGTCTGTGCAACTGGATTTGCAGGCATGGCTCGAATTGCGCGCGAGTCAGCAAATAACTTGCCAAAGGGGTAGGGTGAAGGAGGCGGAGGAGTAGGGTGGAGACTGTTAAGTCCAGCAATCTGGCAGATCGTTCCCAATGATCTCTGGCCACAAATTTGTCGAGTGTGCGCTTAAATGTTGTTGGTTTTTTTTCCTTGTATTTTAGCATCGGCCCCGGAACCCTTGTCGCCTGCTTGTCGATGTCGTTGTCATCAATTTTGTTGTTCGAAACTGGTTTCTACAATTGGGATTCGCAACAAAGATTCTGATTAAAAGAGAAAAACACTTGAGCATCGATAATGTCAGTTGGTCGAGTTTCAAATGCTCGCCTCGTTCCTATCGCCAAGGCACTGAATTAGCCATTAAAATGTCAGAACAGTTTAGCACTAACAAATTGAAAGAACACGAACAACACACACACACATACACACATACAGACAAATATACACTTATGCAAACATATGCCTGTGTGTTTCAATTCCCAAGCGGTGTCTGGAATTGTGCCAGTGTCAGCGGGAGTGAAAGAGAGCGACTGGCTGCCACCCTCATCGGCAAACGGTGGCGATAAAAACGACACTTGAAAGTCATTTACAGAATCAGCCGCAAATAATAAAAGTCAAGCTGCTTAACTTTTTGATCAGAGGTGCGAGCGAGCACGAAACACAAACGAAAGGCGCAAATACACACACAGACGGACAGAGAGAGAGAGCGCAGCTCATATAACTGAAATCAGATGCGACGGCGCTCTTGGGGGAATGCACTGAGCTGCTGCTGCTGCCCGACCCCCTCTCTTCTCTCACTCCATCTCAGTCTGTTGTTTGTTTACGTATGTGTGGGTGAGTGGGGTATGGGGTATGCTGACACCTTTCGTACGTGCTGTGCTGCTCTAGCAAAGGGCTCCTCGAATATGAAACTGAAACCATTTATCGAAACGCCTAGCGCTGAGAGAGTAAAAATATTCAAGCAGACAATTTCCTTCCGGTTTTATTTTCAATTGCCCAAGCTGTCATTTGTCATTTGTTTATAAATATAACACATATAACTGATGTACGTATTATTATTGTTGTTGTTGTTTTTGTTGTGGTTGCTGAGCACAGTAAATTAGTTACAGCAATTGACACATTTTAATTTAAACGATGCTGACAACTCAAACATCTGTTGTGAGAGGCAAACAGACAGACAGACGTACCGTTGGGACTAATCTAAGAACTAAGGATTGCTGTAATGAATATAAACATCAGCAACAAAGTTATGTCATTATTTTGTTGTTGCAGTGCGAGAGCAAATGATATGATGGATACACTCGCAAAAAATATGATTAAGAATTTATGAAGAATACTTTTTAGAGAATGAATCTTTAAGATACGTTTTTGTCCCGCCAATCAGCCGAATCATTTCTAAGCTCATGCTAACTTCGGGAATTTCCAATTTCGGAGAGATTACTGTATTTTTCCCTTATTATAATAAAAATATATCAAATTTTTATAATTTTAGTGGCTCGACGGACAAACAACACTTGGATTCGTCCAGCGATTCTGAAATGGAGGGCAACATGCTGTCCAGTCATGGCGCACAACAGCAGCAACAGCAGCAGCAGCAGCAACAACAACAACACTCAGCCGCCCCGCATCACTCGCATCACACACAACAGCAGCAGCAGCAATCGCCCAGCAGCAGCAGTAACAACAACAACAACAATAGCAATGGCAACAGCAACAGTTTGCATCAACATCAGCACCAGCAACTGCAACATGTTGCAAGCGCTGAGCAAAGCCTGCAACACCAACATCATCAACAGCAACAGCAACAACAAGCAGCAGCAGCGGCAGCAGCCAGCAAAAGCAGCGCCGCAGCGGCAGCCGTTGCTGTTGCCGCCTCCCAAATGCCGCCCCTCTCCGCCGCCGTTGCCTATTCGCATCTGCATAGCGTGATGGGCACCATGCCCATGTATGATATGGGCGAATATCAGCACTTATGATTCTAGTTGGAGGCTGCTGCTGCCGCCAGCAACAACAACAGCAGCAACAACAACAACAAAAACGACAGTCGCAGGAACAGCAGCAACAACAACTCGGCCTGCGAGTGGCCAGCAACGTTGCGTCCACGCCAGCAGCGCAGTCAGCAACAGCTGCGGCATCCGGAAAACTTTTACTTCTAAAGGAGCAGCGAGCATTGAGCAAAAGCATTCTCGAAGTTATTTCAATAATTAATCATCGAATTAGCAGCACTCCGCATTTTTACAATAACAGCGAGACAGATAGAAAGAGACAGAGAAGAGGACAGAAGAGAGGGCGTGCAGAAAGCGAGCAAAAGGGAAGCGAAAGAGAATATTGCAACATAATCCATGTTCATGTTCAATTCTCACTTAGTAAAAAAATAAATTCATTGATCTGTGTAAATAGCTAGGCTTTAGTTTTTAGAGCGGTCGAGTTTTGGGAACGGAACTGAGCATCTACTAATAGATGGCATGGGCATGTATAGATTGATTGATTGATTGATTGAATGATTGATTGGATGGATTGGCCGTCCACTGCTCAACCGCAAAATGCAAAAAATCAAATCGAAATGTGCAAAAATTATAAATATTTAAATATAAATTCTATTAAATTATTTTCAATGTAATTATATTTATTATTCTTAAATATATATATATGAAAAATATAAATACCTACAATTTAAAAGACCTGTGACTTACTATTGATTGATTCCAAAAATGATTGAATATGCTTAAAGATTCAAAATGTTAGTCAGAATGAAAGCGAGAGAGAATCTTAAAATATTTTAGTTACAGGCTACGAAAATTGTTTTTTAAAACTCATCTATGGGAGCTATATGTTATAGTGGTCTGATCCGTACGTCTCCGAACTGAAAGAGTGCTTCTCATTTCCAAGAAAAAAGAATAGACGGATAGAGGGGCATGGCTATATCGAATCTGATAGTCTTGCTCTTGAATAATACTTACACCTTATTGAGTTGGAGTCGTCTTCCGCAATGCGTTACACACGTCACAACGGAATTATAATACCCTCTACAAAGGTATTAAAACTACCAGTAATTTTACATAAATACTCATTATTGTAACATTAAAGATTTCCCACATATTTGATCAGTTGATCTGATTATTTACATTTGTGTGTTGCACACCCATTAGCCAAATCTGACCACAACAGCAGCAACAGCAGCTAAAGTGAGCAGACGGCACTAATCCGCGGCGACAGGTAAACCCGCTAATGCTAATGCTAGCCATGGATAATGGGTCTCGTCTCTTCTTGTCTTTGGCGCGTGCGTCAGGTCTCACGCACACTTGCCACAGACACACACACACACGCCCGCCGCTCAGTCAGCCTCAGCTCGGTCGCGACGCATGTAATGAACATGTTAATGGCACCAAACGTCTGATCCTTCCACACACCACCCGGCAACCATCGTCTCGACTTGAGGGCGGCGCTTGGCAACCAGGATGTTGCCATGGCTCGTCGTCGTCTGTATTGCTGCAT
Source organism: Drosophila nr. perissopoda 5 BK-2023a (assembly GCA_035044105.1). Lineage (NCBI taxonomy): Eukaryota > Metazoa > Arthropoda > Insecta > Diptera > Drosophilidae > Drosophila > Drosophila nr. perissopoda 5 BK-2023a. Next base: position 1,209,321 of record JAWNMK010000639.1, on the reverse strand, counting down.
TGAGGGTGGCTGCTGTCTGACTGGCTAGCTGACTGACTTCTCACAAGCTCGGCACGCTCTCTTTGATTTGCTGATTGCTATTGTTGCAGACTCCGGCGAACAGCACCCAACACCCCGCCCTGTTGGCCGGACAACCAACGCACAACACACACGTGTCTGACTGAGAGACGGTGTCTCTGATTGAGGCCGCCTATCCGGTTACACAATATTTTGACTTCTTCTTATCTTGCGTCCCATATTGTCGATAATTTAATTAACGGTCAGAAATTGTTAAATTTTTATATAAAAAAAAAAATACATATTTAAATAAAAAAAACATATGAGAATAGTGAAATGCATTCAAAGTCAATTTCGAAATAATTCACACACCGACAGCAGCTATAACAAAGTAAAAACTCCAAATTAAATTGTTGAATTGCAACAAGAGTAATTTAAACAAAAATAACAATAAATATCAAAATGCAATGCTTAAACATGTGATTATTGTTGCGTGTCTCAATTTAGATAAGCGTAAATTTATAACACAATCAAAAGTGATTTTTAAAGGATCCAGGATCAGTCTACCGCTCTCTTTGCTTGCGCTCAGCAGTTGGATTGTCCAGGAGCAGCAGCAACAACAACAACAGCAACATTTTTATTTGCTTTTGCCTCGAGTTGCTCAGCTTTACTTGCCTACAACAATTTAGAGTTTTTCAACTGTTTTCTTTGTTTTCGCCTTGACGGCTGCTGAGCAGTTTCCACGAAAGGGACAATATAATGGGATTACGACTAAACGGTGTACAAAGCAGAATAAAAGACACATGTGGAAAACGGAAAACTGAAAGAGAATTTGTGAATTGCCACAAAGGGGATTATGGGTGCATGGAAATTGTGGCTTGCTCTCCTAATCTGTCACAGCGTCTGACAAAAAGCAGTTTACATCTCAAATGTAAAAGGGATTTATTTTTAATTTAATATAAATATTTACAAAAAGAGTGCAAGTTAAAATATCATTTACGCGATCGCCCTGAACTTTGAGATTTCCTAGATGGCGCTGGTAAATCCACCTCATTCTCGGAGTCTTCGGAGGAGCTGCTCTCCTCCTCCTCCTCCTCGGAGCTGCTCTCCTTTCGCACATTCCGTCCACGTCGGGAGTTGTTGGCAGCGCCTTTGGCTGCTTGGCGTCCACGTTGCGGTTTCGTAGCTGGTTTTGTGCTTTTCTTCGTTTTGCTGGCACGCGGACCAGGCTGAGATCCCTCGGCGGGTTGATTTGCGTCCGGTTCGGTAATTTGAAGGCATTCGTTCAAGCGAGTCTCAAACTCGGTGACGACAGCTTTCAGTTCGGGCTTGGCTAGCTTGGATGTGTTGCTAATGATCAGCTTGAAGGACTGATAGACCTCGTCCACTTGCACCTTGTCCCGGAAATGTTGCACATTATCAATGAGCTTATTGATGGATCTCTCATTGTAGGTGAGCAGGCCGAGACAGTAGGCAATGTCGCGCCATTGCCGCTCAACGCGAGTGACCGGAAAGCGGAGGCAGAGTTTCTCCACTAGGGTCTCGATCTGGCGATCCTTCTGTATGAGTCCCAGGATGTAGCGCATAATGGTGCGATATTTATCCTCCTCCAGTTGCAAATTGATGTCGCCCAACTTGGATATAATGTCGGGCAGTACGTTATACAATATATTCGATTTGTTGGCAATCTCCTTGAAAAACTGTTTGGTTATATTCTTAATCTCGTCGCTCTCATCGACAATGCACACAGCGATGTCGGCTATCTGTCCCTTTACGCGTATCATTTCGTGCAGGATGAGATGGGAGAGCATCTTGAGGGCTGTCAATCGCAACTCGGTATCCTTCTCATGCATCTGGGCATAAAAGTGTCCCGACCAAGCCTCTATGATGTTTGGAAAACGGAACGTGAGATCTGACAGACCCACAACCGTATTGCATTTGATCTTCATGTTTTTGGTCAAATTCAGGATGTTCATGAGGAAGGACATGTTCGTCTCGCAGAACTTGGACGAGACGGTCATTAGGCGTGCCAGCGTCAATGTGGCTGCCTGCTGTAGCTGCTGATCCCGATACTCTCCCGGCCGCTTGCATATATCAATGATAATTGGATAGACTTTGGACATTAGGGCATTTGGCTCATACAGGAGCATGTCCTCGCATATGGCATTGATATCCTCGGCAATGTTATCCTCAGCCGTTGCACCGACTAAATCATCATCTGGCTCCTGTTGCGGTTCGGCAGCAACTCCGGATAGACGCTTCCGCGCCTCCATCGCAGAGACATTCACGGTTTGTCGGCGGTGTGTATTGATCGCATTCTTTGTGTTCTTCTTCTCCTCGAGGGCCGTCAGCTCCTCACGAAACTTCATATTATTGTAGACATCCATGTCCAGAAATATCATCTCCTTGATGATCATGAAGCCAATGCAGAACACAAACCGTGAAACCAAATAAACAGGCATTTGAGGAGGTGGACCATCAGCATCATTGGACTGCGTCTGGGTCTGAGTCTGGGGCAATTCTTGGGAGTGAGGTATATCAGTGGTCTGTGTGGGAGGCGGGGACTCGTCAGGAGCTGCTGCCGAATGCACCAGCCACTCATCATTGAAGCGCCTAATTAGCTCCATCACAATATTTTCGGCGAGCACATCGGGCGCCTGACAGATGCGATAGTAATACTCGAACACACTCATCGCCAGTGCATCAAAGTCCGGCACTTGGGGATGAAAGAAGAACTGCAGGAATAGATTTGTTATTTGTTGAACAAATTTTGAATTGGTTGCGCAACGCTTGTAGTATTTGTTGTTGCTGTTGGCATCGATGCAGTTATTAAGCAGCTGCAGGCAGCTGGTGAAGATGCGCGGATCCTGTTCAGCACGCTCTCCCGTCGCAATGTCTTCGATGAGGACGCGATTTGCCGATGCAATCGTTGACTTCGTCTGCGATGCCATAATCAAGAGCTGAAGTGCAAGCCGGGACTCATTTTTTGTGGTGCCCTCCAGTTTGAGGGTGAAGCGTTCGAAAAGCACCTGAATGATGAGCGCATCGATATCATCGCTGCCCACCCATTCACCCACCAGTGTTTCCATGGCCGTATAATGGCCATACTCAACTTCGGACAGGAACTTGGTCAGATTCTTCACCGCCTTGTTGGCGTGCGCCCGTCCCGTGGTGTCTGTGGTGAAGAGCACCTTGCGATATGCATTAGAGACGGCATCACGTTTCTCCTTATCGGATGACCACACCAGATTCAACATACGCTGCATGCCCACCTCGGTGCCGTGTATGCCAAACAAATAGCCCGTCGTAAAGAGATCCACGGCCTCGAAGACGTCCGTATTTGTTTTGGATAGCAGCATTTCGAGCATCTTTGGCATTGCCGATGTAGCCACATGCGTGAACTCAATGCTATCCTTGAGAAACTCAACAGTTTTGATTTGCTGTAGCATTTTCTCGCCCTACAAATAATATTACAAATAATTAAATCTATTGGATTACTGATAAAATGCGCCATTTACTCACACTATCAATACAGCCATTGGCTAGGGATAGAAATGTTTTAAATAAAGCCAAATGATAGACACAAGCCTCATCTGGCTTTAACAATCGACTGTGTGTAAAGAATAAATAAACTTATTACATATTTTTCAGTTAGAGTATTTCACAATTGTCACCCACCTCAATTCCGTATTGCCCATTACATAGTCTGCCTTGCGCACCAGCACTGTTGCCTCCTTGTACTTGTTTTCCAACAGCAGCGGCAAAATTCTGTGCACCAGCTGATCGTATTCCTCCTCCTTATCAAATTGCATTTCAGGAACTGAAGCGGAATAAGCATTTATTAAACATACAGGAAATGTAATCCCGCGCATAGGGAATATTCACAGTCTCTTAGGTTTTCCTCAATAATGGGCATCAGCTCCGGCGTTATGGATTCCCATTGTTCGTTAAAATCTTCCGCCTTCTTGCGTTCATCGGCTATTACAACGTCCAACTGTTTCATCACTTCCACTTCAGTCTCGTGCTTTTTCATTAGCTCCTCAAGCGATAGCTTGCCCGAATACGGATTGTTTTCCAGAAATGCTTTGATCAGTTGTATGGCCGATTTGCGCACCATCGAGCTCTTATCCTCCAGCCGGCAGACGGCCTCGCGCAATACTTTGATCAGATAGGTGAGCGGAATGGCGTGCTGCTCCTTCATGTGATGCCAGATGTGCAATACCTTGGAGCGCACATGTGCCGATATATCGTTGATGTGGTCCAATAAATTGTTGAGAAACTCATCGCGTGCCTCCTTCATGGCATCGTTAAGATCCTCGGAAGTCAGCTCACCAACAATCGCATCACCCATGATCTGCAGCACACAGTTGCGCAGAACGTGCGACTCGCAGTTAAGCAGATCGTCGCCCAGCTTGGACAAATGCGGTATCATCAGCTTGGGTGCAATCAGCGAGAATTCAGAGAGAAAATTAGAAAAGTTTCGCGAAACTGTCGTATCCAATGTGTCCAACTTGAGGGCATCCACAATATCTTTCATCAGTATGGAGAAAACTGTTGTAATGCCATATTCCTCGCAGAGCAGCAAAATCCCATTCGCCACGGCCGTTGCAGCATGCTCCGTGCTTCGCAGGATTTGAAGAATACGGGCCGGGAATGTGATGGCATGATTATATCGTTTGATGGCCATGCCAAAAATTTGAAAGAGCGTTTCAATGACATGACGATTGTCCGACCTAGGCTGTACCACTTCCAAAGTACGATAGCAAATATCGCACATCAAGCTGCAATTGAGAATATTATAAGCGGGTCAACATCATAGATGAGATCTGATCAATTGCAACCACTTACGTTACAAAAGTTTCCTCGACAATGGGCGGACTCCAGAGCTTCTCCAGCGGACACTGCATAACATTGTAGAGCTGCACCAAAAACTTGCCACGCTTTACCTCCCAATCGGGATACTGTTCCAGGACCTCAGCCTGTTTGGCGCGTTTCTTCTGCTGATTTAGCTTCTGATCTCGCAGCACTTGCTGAACAATAACATCGATGCGCTTCACCGTATTGACAAACAGATATAGCGTCATTTTGGTCAGATTCAAATAGCGCCCACGCTCCTGTGAAGATGGTGGCTCTGCCGCAGTCAACAGTGGCGTTAGTTGACCGCCCAATATGTCCACGGTCATATAGAGAAGATCGAACGCGCGCATAAGATTGCGTATGGCAGCGGCATCGTTTGCCGACTGTTCTATTATTGAATAGTAGGTGTCAAAGTGTTCGAATATGTAGAACGGATCACGCTGATGTACTTTACTTTTACATTCTTCAAATAAACCAAATGAAAATTGTATCTTTACATTTGCAGTACTCGATTTGAATTGCAGGCGCGCAAGAAATATGTGTTCACTTACCAACTAACTGATCCGGTATTTCGGTCGGAGTGTATACTTGTTGTACATAGAACTGATCACCGCGTGAATTGAGCAAATCATTGTTTTTTACTGGCAATATAAATTGAAAATCGTGTATTTCATCCATTTTCGAACCGTTTGATTGAAAAGTGACGCTGACTTTCTTGATTGTAGAGATGGAAGCCGCTAAGTTATATAAATCAGTCTGGCAACGCCGCTCATCGATAGTAACGATAGCGATGTCAGCAACCGATTAATATTATATCGGAGCGTGTGTTGCACGGCGCACGTTGTTGAACAGACTTCATTGAAATTCAACATAGAAAACCATCATGCAAGCGGAAAACCATTCTAAACGTAAAAGGCCAAAAAGGAAGGGAAGCCGATTTATGCGCAATGCCAAGGGATTTGCCAAACAAGGCATTTTTGGTCGCGGCACCCACATAGACGATGACCAATTCAGCTATTTCATACACATACTGGATGCCATGAAGGCCGGACTCGAAGATGTGGAGGAGCGTGGTAAGTTGTTGCCTGCAACAGCTCAATGTAAAGTGTGTTCTTGCAATTTATATGTTCTTCTAGTCATCATGGCCAACAATGTATTCGGGGAGACAACGGATAAGGAAATTCACTTGGCCTCCAATCAAATTGTCTCTAAGGCACTGGAGTCTCTCATTGGTTTCGTGGACGATGTGCAACTTGAGCGTTTCTTTGGTAAATTCGGCGAGAACCTGCGTCCTATGTGCTCCGATCGTTTTGCCTCCCATGTGTTGCAAAAAATGCTAGAAATCGCCTTCTTGCGAGGATTGGGACAGACAGCAGCGCTGGAACTGTCAGATGTCGATAATTCCGCCACGGCGAAGCGTGCCAAACCGGATACCGCACAAATCGAGGAGCAGTACAATCTAGAGACCGAGTTCAGTGATGCACACCGTGAACAGTGCCGGCACTTTGTGCTACGCATATCGAAATTCATGCTCAACAATCTTGAGGATTTTGTGTGGGATGCGTGCGCAACACATATTATGCGGACGGCTATACTCTGTCTGGTTGGCATGCATGTGCCCAAGATTGCCTTCGAAAAGGGAGGAGCTGAGCTGGCCAAGCATCGACGTCTCTACACGGTGCCGGAGGAATGGCATGAAATCATGAAGGAATTTCCACAGCGCCTTGAAATGTGGCCACAATTCGTGGACTTTCCCTACGAGGAGCACTCGTCCGCCCTACTGGGTGTTATATGTCTATCGCTCAGCGTCGTCGACAAGAGCATGTTGAAGCATTTTGGCAAGAAAATCTTAATACAGAGCTTGCTCAAACCCAATGATGATGCTGATGACAAGTCGAAGGAGACGAAAATTGAAATTAAAGACGAGGATGGAGAGGCTGAGGATATGGCAACCGAAAAATCAGATGAAGCGATAGCTGAATCCGAATCCAAATCAGAGGTGGTGCTCCCAAAAGTCTTCCACTATCAGTGTGCCGTTATATTGCTGGAAACACTGCTGAGCGTTGCGGGTGCAAAGCTGCTGACGCAGCTCTATGCCATGCTCTTCAGCGGCCGCATTGGTCACTTGGCCCAACAGAAGCAAACCAATTTTGCCGTTCAACGTCTGCTGCAGCACCTGAAGGATGTGCCCGACTTTGAGTCCGTCTTCACAGAGTTACAGCCAGACATCGAGCAGCTGCTTAAAATGGGCTACACTGGCGTAGTGTCCGCCCTTAGCGCCGCCTGTCTGCGTCTGGGAGCCAAGCAGGCACAAATGATTGCCGCATTACAGACGGCTTTGCATGTGGCGGGCGACAAGGAGAAATCCAAGCTGTTCTTCAACTGTCTGATAAAATTGAAGCCGCATGAGCTGCTCGCCGGCGATGAGTCGGGCTTTGTGCATCTGCATGGGTCGCTAATGGCCCAGCATCTGCTCCAGTTCAACAAGCCCATATTTTTGGTTAATTGCATTCTCGATTTGCCCGCTGTCCAGCTGGCACAGATCTTTAACACACCAAATGGCTCGCACATTGTCGATGCATTCTTGCAGAGCAAATATATTGGCGAGAAATCGCGTGAGCGTCTCATTCGACAGTTGGATGGCTTCTATGTTGATCTCGCCATCACACGGCATGGTTCACGCGTTCTCGAGCAGTGCTTCAAGGCGGCGCAAGAGGCGCACAAGCTGCACATTGCCAAGGAGCTGAGCACCAAGGCCAACATGATGAAGGGTTCACCCTTTGGGCGACTCATCTACACAAAGTATCGTTTGGATACCTACAAATTGTCGCCCAGTCAGTGGCTGACCAGCCTGGCAAAACAGGAGGAGAATAAGAAAACAGAGCACACAAAAAAACGTCCAGCGAAGACAGCAAATGAATTGTTTAAGGATATCGTTAGTTAGCGTGTCGGATCAATCTATAATATAATATACGTAATAAATAGAGTTATATTGCTTGTAAAAAATATTACACAATTATATAGAACATGTTCAAACCTTAACTAAGTATGTAAATCTCAGTTTGTATAAACAATTGATTATCGTCGGCATTTATAAGCGAAATGTTGAACCCAAGCCAGCTGATAGCTCAGTTTGGTTTTTGCTTTCAGAGCATCAGCATGTGGCTAATTCAACTGACGCTCATCTCTACCGTAATCAGCGTCTCGCTGGCCTTTGCCGAAGAGGCCATCTTTGAGGAGGAGGACATTTACAATCAGGCGCTGCCACCAGTGCCGCACACAGGGATCACAGCACCTGGCACCAAATGGTGTGGACCGGGCAATACAGCGGCCAATTACGATGATCTTGGTTCGGAGCGGGAAACGGATAAATGCTGTCGTGCTCATGATCATTGCGACGAGATTATCGAATCGCGCGGCTCACTCCATGGTCTGCCCAACAACACGGACTGGTTTCCCATGTAAATAAAGTGGCGTGGAAAAATCAATATAATCCCTGTGACTCCTCGCTCCCTTTTGCAGCCTGAAGTGCAGCTGTGAACAGCAGTTCATCAATTGCTTACAGGCCGTCAATACATTGACATCGAATACCTTGGGTCGCATATACTATGGTACAAGGAGCAGATGCTTTGCCGAGGGCTTTCCCACCTCAGGATGCAAAGAGTACCAGGTGGGCGCAATTCGTAGGCGTTGCATTCGATATAATGTCAATAACAGAGCGGCAAAGATCTGGCAATTTTATGACATGCCCTTCTATACAACGGCTTCGGATCTCTTGGCAAAGTCGAGACCTTGACATGAGTTTTAATCTTGAATGCAGTAGCTTACAAGCATTGAAGTCATTATGGCATTGAAATAAACATATAAATATTCTTATTTCTTGAACGTTTTCAAAATTCTTTAGATTTTTGAAGCTATTAGCTCACAGATAAGAAATTCCAAATATAACAATTTCACAGAAACCCGATTATTTTCTGGATGACACATTTTATTGTTGATAATGAAAATATTTTAATTGTTATCTTCGGTTCTCTGAAATAAAAAGATTTTAAAAATTCTATGAATTTTGTTCATTGATTAATTTAAATTCTAATTGCACAAGAAAATGAATTCGAGAAGAACGCTAGAAATTTTTGCCCTTATCAAGCGATCATTGTACGGTATTTTTTTTTTAATAATGCGTAGAAAACAAGAAAACTTAAAAGCTTATCGCGAAATTACGTGTCGCATTCAATTGTGATGCTGTGGCTCCACGTCTTCCTCCTGAGTGGTGTGTGTGTAGAATGGTAAATCATAGAATTGCCAGCGTGCTGGCTGTGACAGATCTTCAGTGTAGCTGAGGCAGCGCTGCTTAAAGAGATCCCACTGTCGCTCCTTACAGGACCGAATGGGCGGCCCATAGGCAAAGCAAATATTCTTTGCACTGAAATAAATGCGACCCAAAGCAGCCGACTCCACGTTATGCAACGAAGTGAGACACTGTCGGAAAGCCGTTTCGCAGCCGCAGGAGAAACTATGTGTATAAGATCAGATCAGTTCTCTCATCAATGTGGAGAAACGTGCTTCTGTTTGCACTTACATGGGAAATAGGCTATCGTTGTTCAGACCGTTGAATTGTTCCCCACGCAATATTTTCTCCTTACAGTGATCATGCGCCCGACAGCACATGTCCACCTCCACTTCCAATCCCAGATCATTGTAGTTATTCGCAATATTGCCAGGTCCACACCATTTTGTGCCGGGCACTGTTATACTCAGACCATATGCACAACCGATCAGCGTCGCCAAGGCTATAAATAAATTCAGAGCTCTCATGTTCGAGGTTCGAAGGCAAAAGTTTTACTAATCCATGGGGGTACCCGGGAGCCGAATTTGTTAAAAAAAAATATTTGTACTTATTTCGTCTGTGACGCTGGAATGCTGATTAGGCTTAAAGTCTAAACTAAATCAGTTCCGTTGAAAGTTCAAAACTAATCTGTGAAAGTATAGTATATTTTACACATTTGCATGGAAAAGTACGCAGCTCAGCTTATAACAAACAGCGCAAGGGAGGCGATTAATACTCGTTTAATATCCACATTAGTCATTCGTCCATTTCATGTCTTATAGTGTAGTACGTAACTCATACATACAAATAAACAGATTTATAAATAGATTTGCATATAAATAGATTTAAATCTCGCTCTTTTGACGATTCTGCATCACCTGGCGTAGCTGTGGAAAGGTGCTCTTTGTCTGTGGCGGATGCAGACGGGCACACAGCACTGTGAAGGGTTCATATAGCGAGGGTCGTTCCATAACATTGACAGTGTAATGCTTAATGCGTTCCCGTTGACACCAATTATTCGCCCGGTCCATTATCGATTCGACGGGAATTGGTGTTGTTGGTGGAGTATCCTTTTTGCTGCGTACTCGTACATTTGCTAACACAATGACGGGCACTTCTTTCTTTTCCTTATGCTTATCGATATCCGTCTTGATGTCCGCCAGCATATCCAAGCTGCGTGGATCTGTGGGATCGTAGACGAGCACAAACGCGTCAGGAAATTGCAAATAATGTCGTGGCAACTGAGCCGCCTGTTCGCCTTGTAGTCCGGCAGTATCGTAGATCCGTAACGTTTCCCGTGCACCGCCACGTCCTGTGTCCACACTCGCCACATATATATCCTCGATGGTTGGATGCAACTCCTTGGGATATAAGTTTTTTGTTTTTGTTTACATTTGCAAGCAGTGAAGAAAAGAATCGCGATGCGACCCACTTACAGTTTCAGAGTTGATTTTACCATATACCAATTGTTCAATAAGCGCTGTTTTGCCCACATTTTTCATGCCACATACCAGCACTTTGCCAACTTTACCAATTTTCGCATTAAGCATTTTTATAAATATAAACAAATCAATTAAATGTACCAGATGCGTCTACACTTCCACAACTTTCGCTTCGCGTTGCCACCCGATCGAAAACGAAGCATTAATGTATATCGATACGATTATCTATCAATGAAACAGTATATGGCAACTCTGTATGGCGGCAGATAACGACAGCTAAGAATCTCAAATTATGAAAAACAAACATTTTTTTTTTAAATTGTATTTGATTACCAACAAAATGTAGATCAAAATAAAAATGAGTGGAGAAATTCATTTGAATGTAAATATTTATTATATGTCTCATAGCATTTTACAAAATTGTCATCTTATTTCTTAAACTTATATTAGAAATTTGTTCAAGTACAGCAATATGAATCACTAAGCAAACGTCAAACTGTCTGCATTGTCTGCTCAGTGGTAATATGCCACACAGCATACGGCAACTACGCCCATTTTAATTGGAATTTTAATTTGCGTAAATAAATGCGCGTATTGAACACAATATCCCACAATGGGCTGCTAATACCATATCCGAGATCTTGATGCGCAAAATGATGCTGATAATGATACCTTTTCATTTCGTAGAGATGACGACCAGCAGATGGGCTTCCATAATGCAAATAATAATGTATCATGTCATATATCAAATAGCCCACTAAAGCACCAACGAGAATCAATCGTGGATGGTGATTTTGTATAATATACCATAGCGGCGTGTAAATAACATTGGCAAGAATTACTCCAGGTAATGGAGGGAAAACGAGACGCATCGGATCAAATGGCACTTTGTGATGCAGTCCATGGATCAAGAAGTGAAATGTGCACAGCCAAGGTCCACTGTCGCTGGCCAGCTTCACATGAAAAACCCAACGATGCAAAGAGTACTCCAGCAGCGTCCACAAGAGCACCCCAAACAGAATGTGGCTGAACAGTACTGTGAACTGTTTGTAAAAATACGTTACGAGAATTAAAAAATAAAACAGTTTTCATTATTCTTCACACTTACTCCTTTCACACTGTGCGAGTTCTCTTGAAACTCCTGCCAGCCACAAGCAGTGATAGATGGAATCCAAAACGCTGGCACAATCCACCATGGCGTCTTTGTCAATATCTCCAAATACCATGGACCAAATATGCGCAATGGTCTATCTACTGGCTTATGCACCCATTCATCGTAATGTTTTGTTATTTTGCCAATTTGTGGCAGCATTGGTTTTGACCAGTCCACAAGGTGCTGCAAATGCAAACAAAAATCGGTTAATTTATATTTGAACATTTGGCAACACTTATGCAGCGTTGATTAGCGACCTATCGATAGTTCCCTAAAACAAAACCAAAACAAGTTGGCGTCTCAAGCAGCTGCTTGGTTTTAATTGAGAGCTGTCATTTGAATAGGTCGGTTGGCTTTCATTCCATATTTGTAAATTGCTTAACAGGGCAATATTTAAATTCTAATTTACATTTACATTTCAACTCACAAGTACGTTTTGTGCTTAGCTGTTAGCCAACATAAACATGTCGAACACATCAATACGTCCAATACCAACATTGAAAGGCATGTTTACTGTGCCGCGTAAGTATTACTTTTTCCCTAACATCCATGGCAACCGCACTAAATATATTTATACGATTTTCTTGAAGGCGTTGTACCCGGACGTAATTTCCTAAAGGAAAACAAACAGAGTTTACGCTCGTTGGAAAAGGCAACCACCGAGAAGATTGCTGCTAAGAAACCGGTGCGTCCGAAATGGATGCCGCCCTTGCTTCGCACCGCATCCGAGGATCCTGAACGGAAGCATTGCGAAACCGAAAGATTGTCGTTTTCAAGGCGTAATGACAGCGAGATCTGTTTGTTGCGCACCCAAGGTAAATCACGCTCCCATCATGGCCTGGAAATGCCAAAACAACAGGACGAACACATCGATCGCGAAAGAAATGAAACACAAAACCAAAAGCAACAAATAGTAAAATCATCTGGACGTTGTCAGTCATGTGGCACTGATCGCAGCTCCACAAGCATTGGCATACAGACAGAGGACATAATGGATCAGCTTTATTTAACAAATGCCTTGAAAAAGTCAGTAACAACCAAGCCGCCATAAGTCAACAGTATACTAACAGAATTGCTCTTCTTAGGTGCAACATTGATGGCAAGTCAGTCTTAAGTCAGGGCCGCAAGTTGTGCAACGGTCCGAGCCAAGATTACGATAACAACTATGGCAGCTACAGTCAATATAATGACGATGATGAGCAGCCACTGTCGGCTTACTCCAATGAACAACTCAAACGCAGTGCGTATAATATGGATGACAATGAAATGATGCCTCTACAAGAGATGGAAAATTTGGCTACGGACAATATGGTAGATGATGAGGAAGCACCACTGAGTGCACGTAGTCGCGACACTATTGCTACAAATACAACCTCGAAATCAAAGCGTCGTGATTACAAGCTGGGCTGTGAGTATTATCGGTAGTTGTATAGCTTGACGGAAAACAGTGTTTATTTGTTTCTCCTGCAGCACGCGATGATTTGCGGCTGCCACGCTATTTAGAAAAGGAGAAGCGCGAGAAGGCTGAGGCAAAAGAGCGTATGGAGACACGCGATCCAGATTGTCCACGAGGTCATGTACTTCTAAGTGAACCGGACCGCCTCGCAGCTTTAGCTGCAGCTAGGAACCGTTAGTTCCAATTAATTTTTAATAATGCATTTATTTTGTAATATTCAATTGATGAATTTTAGATTTTGAGATGCTGATCAGTGAGCTAAATCATATGCCAATGACCGCACAAACGCTGCGCGTGCGCACACGTAAGGCCGAGATTGATAAGGAGCTAACTGGTGTTGAGGATGATATACGTATCTACTCCAAACAGAAGGTCTATGTGAGAGCCCCCAAATCGCGAGATCTCTAAAGCCTGATCAGACGCATGCAAAATACATATTAAAAGGTTAACTAGATCAATTATCTGAACTTATCAATATCAATATATTGCAGTTGTGGATCAATCCTAGTCGTTTTTGTGTTAATAGTATTTATATTTTTTAAATGAGAGTCTGTAAGAACAGCAGAACTACCCTCCACAAAAAAGGACAAAAATAAAAATTAATTGCGTGAAGAGCAACATAAAATAAAATACATATATTTAAAATACCTCCATGCTCTCGTCCATAAGATTATTGTTGCTGTCCTCAGCTGATTGTTTCTGTTGTTCCAGTAATTCAATGCCGTTCTCTGATAACTTGGCTGCACCTGGTCGCTCCTTTGTCTTCTTTTTCCCCTCGTAATCCAGTGGGCTTATCTTGTATTCCCGCATCAAGTACATGGCTGCATCGGAATGTGGTGGTGCTTTGAGGAAACGAGACGTCATATCTGTCTGATTGAGTCCCTTCAGGGTATTTAAGCCACCCGGATGCTTATGCATAAAGTTGGAAAGATCATAGTACTCCTGACGATATTTTACTGTAAATTTATGACTTTCCTCCGTTCTCTCGTTCAGCGTATCCATTTTGATGAGCTCCAAGTTAACAACTGCAACCAAAATAGTGCATGAGTAAATTATTAGTTTCATATGGTTGTAGATTCTTAACTTTATAATTGTGCAATGTAGCTAATATCAGTATGAAATCATTAATAATTGAAAACTACAGGCAATAACAAAATAAGCTGATAATTTTTTATACCTTTATTTGCAAATTTATAAAAAAAAATAAATGGAAGTTATTTTCAGAACGTCATAATGATTCTTTAATTCATATAATATTGGCACGAAGCTAATAATTCATTATTAGTCTAGAATTTGTGATGTTAAGATTGCTACGAATGGTAAACATTAGTTAGAATTAACATTTGTGATAAACTATTCACAAAAAAATATCTTTCGATCAAGTTTATTAAAATATAATCCAATTGAATGCAAAGGCTGTCGATGAGAAAGTTGCAGATAAGTTAACGCTAATCGTTGTTCAAATTGTGTGCTAGTTTTTAACTGCGTAATTTCATAAAGTTTGATTAGAATTATGACTCGAAACATATTTTCTAATCTAAAGTCGTTAATTATAATATGAAATAACCAAAGTAAAATTTGCAACAATGAATAAAACTCAACTAAATATTCAGCTACCTGTTAAAATATTTATGCAACTTCAAGTCCTTGCATATCGCAAGTTCGAGTTACCTTAGTAATTGGCTTATGTAACAAGTGCAACAATTCGATTAGTAATTACAGTCAATTGAGCATGTGAATATTTGCAAGCTGCTATAATTTGCAATCCACTTATTTCCGTAGAACAATCGAGTCCACTTCAGCTGCAGTCCACATACTCTTCTTCTATTCTATAATATGCATAATCCGCATTCCATGGAATATTTACCAGATGTTCCAAATAATTGAAATGAAACTTAACATCAATTTGAATGTACATATATATTTTTTATAATATATGTTTGTATTTGAAAATAAATGTATTTTCATTCATTGCCTGATTCTGATTCAACTTTTGTCTACGCGCCATTTGGAACGTAACGCTGAACAAATAAAATCTCTCATAAAAACCAAAACCAAAAAACGCCTATAGTAAAAATAATTGCACGTACACATATGTATGTCTATATATGTGTTTGGGTGGTTAACTAAATGTACTTGCAAACTTATTACTTATCGCTATACCATCACTGATAGAGCACCGGTAATGCCGCGCTCTCGGGCCAAAGGCTGTATTCGTCGTTTGTCAAAGTCTGAAGTAAGCCCCCATACTAATAATGGTGGCAAGGTGTACCGGTCAGATACCACTTTATACATATATATATATATATATAAATATATGGTGTAATCGCACTCTCTGACTCATGCGACAGGCTTTCACTCCGTCACATTGATTAATAGGAACTATCTATTTTCACATACACTCATTTGGCATGTTTTATGAATTCTTATCTGCTGTATTTATGGGTATGGCCCTTTTTTATTTCTCATACACATATATACATGGCTGCTTTCGGGCTAAGGCTTTCGGAATTAGCTACATCGGGTCTAGTATTCCGATGCCCATCAAAATTTGTTTGGTTTAACATGTTGTTACTTTGTAATGTTTGCTTGCAACCTATGTGGAGTGGTCATGTACTCTTATCTATGAAATGTTATCTATTGAGGCTAGTTGTAACACATTTTATACCTCTGGTTTTAACTAATTTCTGAATTGGCCAAGGCTTGCCAAAGAAGGCTTACAGCATTTTAAGTATATTTTGGTTAATCGAACACAACAAAGAATTTGCAATCAAATGAATTGTAATATCAAAATATTATTCATGATTTTTTAAAACTGTTTGAATTAATATAGAGTGTTAAGACCCGAAGTTTCTTCTGATTTCCAAATATGAAATTAATATTTCTGTTTCGTTATTCGTCCGAAACGAAGCCAACTTATCGAAGTTTTCACATTTTTCTAGATTTTATTTAAGCATTAGCAGTTGGCGCTCAAATAGACATACCAATGATTAATATTTTCTTTTTTCGTAATATGCAATATGCATGTAAAACCGCAGCGTGAACGCGCCGTATACGTAATTGTTCTTCTTCTCTTCCAACGAAACTAATAACGGACCGCACACAACGCCAAGCAACTCGCAACTGAATATTGAAAGAGAGCGCCAAATGGTTTGAAGGAAGAACAACAACGACGTCAACAGCGACGCGTACTGCGCTGCCCCAACTATCATGCTTCGTATACAAGCTTTGCCACCAGATAAACGGCGATAAGATTAACTGTTTGTGCCTTTAATATTAGTTATTTGGAAGCCCAACATCAAGCGTTGTTACACTTGCATCTACACGCCTTATCAGCTGTCAAATCCTGTCAAAGTGCGCCCGATATGCGATTGTTTTATCTTTAATTTACTTCACAGAATGTATTATAATAATAGATTATGACGAAGGTTGAACCTATGTGTATCCATCATAAAATTACAAACAAATATTATTCAATCCGCAAAAGACAATCTACAATCTTACAATGTACATAAAAGAAAACCACTGATAAAGATTATTTGTAGACACTAGACGATATCGAGCTCTTGTGCAGCATAAAGTTGAGTCACAAATCTAAACATTTTTCAGACTGCTAAAAGTACAATTTGTTGTGTTCGTTCTCATTTTTATTCCATTCATGAATTTATTTAGAAGACGAAAATATAAACTATCTTGACAATTGGGCTTATCAGTTATAATAATCATGCATTTTCTTTTTAACGTAACTTTGTGTGGGTCATGTTCCGAATATGAAATGAAGTGGAAAACATCAATGCGGAATTTGCAATTAAAAGCATATTAGCTGCATCTACAATGGGTTAACATGCCACTTTTAAGGTATCCGACTTAAGTTTCAATGTAAAAGAGTTGCTCAACATAGCAAGCCACACAAAGACCGGTAAATCGAGTTCTTAGCTAGTAGATTACCTGTCAACAAAGAAAATGATGGAAAACAGTTGACTTCTATCATATTCAATCAGTGTTCATTTGTCTATGATATGTGAAAGATGCCCACTTCTGTTACATACATTAGCCAAACAGTCTTACATCCTTTTTACGAATTTCCAATACTGTCATAGGGTATAAGCAGAGGTATTTGATTGAATGCCAATTTTTGGCTTCCATCCATAATGCGTTAATAATTGCAATCAATTAAAGCTCAGCTGCAAATAGGGTCTACGCTAAAGCACGTGTTGGACGTTGGCCATAGTATCCTTCAAGGTCGCCTTAACAACCTTCAGACTTGATGAGACAGAGGGGAGGTCGTCCTGGACGGCACGTGTGTGTGAACACCAATTTCCGTTCATATATCTGTGTCCTTTGACATTTTTGCACGCGAGCCACAGCTCCTTAAGCATGTTACACTTTTTCCTGGTCGAAATTATGGCAAATCCTTCAAAGCTACATGCCCTAGGGACACACCTTTGACTGTTTTACGAAATTTATGAGTTTCCACATACACACAAAAACACATACACACACACACACACACCCATATACATATGCGCTTGATAACATATACACTTAAAATAAATATAATAATTTCATTTTAGAAAATTGATTCACTATTGAAAATGTGTTGTTGTGTGGATGTGGATTATCTGCAACTCAATATATCTACAGTTTTCTCAATTGACCAAGGATTATGCAATCAAATAAACGTGAATATCAAACTATTCTTCATGATTTGTAAGAATTTAATTAAATTGCGGAACTGATATAGAGTGGTAAGCTGTGACCAGAATGGGAGTTTTACTTTATCAATTTTAGATTTATCGAAACAAAACTATGGGAAGATTTCTTGATTTTCCTCAGTGCACAGATAAACTCTCGGGAACTGTCAGTCTGACTATTTGACATTGACACGCCAAGCCTTTTAGTAGATGTTGAGCTACGCCTTTCTGGCCAGTGGTTGGTTCTACATTTGCTATGGATCGAAGCACCGTTAATTACACATATACATTTCTTAAGTATGCATGCTATACGACAGTCTATTAATGTAATAAGTTGAACGACATTAAACTTCCAAATAATCATTAGGGACCTTTCGAAAATGTTCAATTGCCGTTCGAATTTTTTTGTTGTTGTCTCTTAATTAATTGTCACTGTGGAATGAAGAGTTTTGGAGCGTACAACATGTGCAACGGGGCTCTCACAGAGATTACGATAAGGCCCCAGTAGGCAATTATTATTCTGGAAATATATCTTGTTCAAAATCATAATCTTATCAATCAATTATAATAAATGGTTTTTAGAGGCAACCCGATTGGGACTAGGAATACCAACGCAAGTAAGTAATGAATCATTATCTCATGAGTCCGCAACAAAAGCCCCCAATAAACTAAATTGCTGATTCATATTGCACTGCCACAAAAATTTATTATTTATTAGCTGACGATTAGACGACGCATTCAGCTAATCGAAATCCATATTATAGGAGCACATGTATAACATTCGTGATTATCAAATTTCCCAGAATATATAATCACAAACTTGCCTTTGACAAAGTTGTGGCAGAATGAAGAACCTTTTCAGTTCGTCCAGTTTTAGCTGGGCTAAAACTCAGCCCGGCATTTCGTTTTTAACTTTAAATGTACGATTGATTTAGGGGCAAAACTATCATCAAAAAGCCCTTGCTTTTTAAAATCAGTTGAGTTTTGACGAAGTTATGGCATTTTGAAGTTTCGATCTATGCCCATATGTAGATCTATCCATTTTCAGGCTATAATTTTTACTTGTCTTCCGACCTCAAATTTCATTTTTAACTTTAAATGTACGATTGATTTAGGGGCAAAACGATGATCAAAAAGCCCTTGCTTTTTAAAATCAGTTCAGTTTTGACGAAGTTATGGCATTTTGAAGTTTCGACCTATGCCCATACACCGATATATCGATTTTCGGGCTATAATTTTTACTTGTCTTCCGACCTCAAATTTCGTTTTTAACTTTAAATGTACGATTGATTTAGGGGCAAAACTATCATCAAAAAGCCCTTGCTTTTTAAAATCAGTTGAGTTTTGACGAAGTTATGGCATTTTGAAGTTTCGGCCTATGCCCATATATCGATATATCCATTTTCAGGCTATAATTTTTACTTGTCATCCGACCTCAAATTTCATTTTTAACTTTAAATGTACGATTGATTTAGGGGCAAAACTATGATCAAAAAGCCCTTGCTTTTTAAAATCAGTTGAGTTTTGACGAAGTTATGGCATTTTGAAGTTTCGATCTATGCCCATATATCGGTACATCGATTTTCAGGCTATAATTTTTACTTGTCTTCCGACCTCAAATTTCATTTTTAACTTTAAATGTACGATTGATTTAGGGGCAAAACTATGATCAAAAAGCCCTTGCTTTTTAAAATCAGTTGAGTTTTGACGAAGTTATGGCATTTTGAAGTTTCGATCTATGCCCATATATCGATGTATCCATTTTCAGGCTATAATTTTTACTTGTCTTCCGACCTCAAATTTCATTTTTAACTTTGAATGTACGATTGATTTAGGGGCAAAACTATGATCAAAAAGCCCTTGCTTTTTAAAATCAGTTGAGTTTTGACGAAGTTATGGCATTTTGAAGTTTCGATCTATGCCCATATATCGGTACATCGATTTTCAGGCTATAATTTTTACTTGTCTTCCGACCTCAAATTTCATTTTTAACCTTAAATGTACGATTGATTTAGGGGCAAAACTATGATCAAAAAGCCCTTGCTTTTTAAAATCAGTTGGAGTTTTGACGAAGTTATGGCATTTTGAAGTTTCGACCTATGCCCATACACCGATATATCGATTTTCGGGCTATAATTTTTACTTGTCTTCCGACCTCAAATTTCGTTTTTAACTTTAAATGTACGATTGATTTAGGGGCAAAACTATCATCAAAAAGCCCTTGCTTTTTAAAATCAGTTGAGTTTTGACGAAGTTATGGCATTTTGAAGTTTCGATCTATGCCCATATATCGATGTATCCATTTTCAGGCTATAATTTTTACTTGTCTTCCGACCTCAAATTTCATTTTGGTTCGAGCAACAAATTTATATTTGATTGCGCTGCGATAATTAATAACACGTATTGTTTATATATTAACTAATGGTTTTATTCGGCTTCACTTATTACTATGGTACAATTTTAACTGCCATATGGATAACCCTTTGATATCCATGCGTTCCATGTACCAGCTAGGTGGCGATCAGACCTTCTCTGACTGACTGCGCTCCTAGATTTCGCACTGACTGCGGTGAGTCTCAGACCTACTCTTGCCCGACAGTGAGTTTCGCACTCGTTTCTTACTTCTGGACGGACTGCCTGCCTCTGACTGACTCCTTCGAAGCTCCTTGCTGGTGCATCGTCCTGTTACGATCCACTCTGCTCGTCGACTTGCACTGCTTGACTTCTGTATCTGCGACGCCCTCTTTTATAGGTCGGGTCGCATTGGGTCAGCGATCGTCTCATATTGCAATCGCTGACCTCAGCGGTTGCCTCACTCAGAGTATAATATGCTGACGAAGGCGCGTGCGCCTGACACCCCGGTGGGTGTCCTGTATAATATGCTGACCAAAGGCGCGGGTGCCTTTGGTTCTGATCGCTGGTTGTCGTTGATTTCGTTGTTGACGAAATATGCTGACGCGTCGCAAGATCCCATGTCGTTTGTTGCGAGGGTTGCCTATAGTATATGTGGCAGTTGTTGCGAGGGGCGCATATAGCATATGTCAAAGCTATATGGCTCCTCACAACTTCTTGTGAAGTCTACTTCAATTTTTACAAACATACCTTTAGGCTGAACATTCAAAAATTACCAATGTCTAATTGAGCCAATGTAATTGAAATACAATAACTCAAAATGTGAGTAATATCTCTAAAAATGCGGTCGGCATATTTAGTTATGCATTTGTATATAGAGTACCATATGGCTAAAATTACGCGATTGTGAAAAAATGAATTGAAAAATTCTGAAATGCTGGCAATCAATCGCATCAATTGTAAACAGATTGGCATAGATACATATATATAATCATCTATATTAGATATATAAAGAAAAAAGATGCCAATGCAGTGGAAATCATACTGCGAATTTCTGTTGGTTTTATAAAGTTTTATTTGATAGCTGTAACTTAATTCTAGTTTGTAATTTAACGAGTTTACTCGCTAGCACACATATATATATATGTAGATATAATTAAATCTTGCATATATTTAGGTATATATATATATATATATATACATATAAATATATATATTTATATATATTCCAGTATTTTCTTTATTTTTGCACAATCCAGTGACTTGAAGTCCACTCAGGGACCATTGCCATTGGTGGCCAGCTTGGTGCCATTGCTGTGTCCATTGGCATGCAGCTTAGACTTGGACTCCACGGCGCAATTCTTGCCAATCAGCTTGGACTTCTTCAATGGTGGCTCATTCGTAATGCTGGCAAAGTCAAACTGCAAAAGGCAAGAACGATGAGATGTATATAATCTTAAGTAAACTTAACCGCCCCGACTTAGCTGGGATCAAGCAGTAGCAATAACTATGTGATTTCTTACCCGCTGCTCCAGGGTTAGATGGGATATGGGTGGCAGTCCAATGCAGCCACGCAATATGTTCTCAATGGCCGCACGCTGACGGAAGAGGGAGTTAACCACCTGCGCTCCTTGAGGCACCAGTGGCGCCTTGCACAGATAGCTGAGGAACGAGAGGACTGGCTTGAAAGGCACCCAAGGGGCCGCATCTCTCTGGGCACTGCGCAATTGAATGCGGGCACTCAGCTCGCCCAAAATGACCAGATCCAGGATGAGGGGTGTGGCCAGCAGCGAATCCTCGCATGTATTGTGTATGACGAGAGTGTTATGCCCGCCCATCATAATCTCGGAGGTATACTCATCCATGGCACGCTTACTATCACCCACATAGGGCACATACTTGATGACGACCACATGGTCGGGATGCTCGTTGGGCTTATACAGCACATTATTCGAGGCGACCATGTCATCGACTACATTGCTCTTGGATATCTGTAAAATGGATATTTAATGGCAATCCAATTTTCAGGACAAGCTGCAAAACAAACCTCCTTGGAGCGGAACTGCTTGGGGGCGGAGAGATTCTTGCCATCGTTGTTGCCCAAATGATTGTAGCTCACAATGGAGACGGGCTTAATGCCGGCACCCACCAAAAAGTCCACCAGCACCGACTTGATCTTTGTCTGTCCCGACTTGAAGTCATCGCCAGCAATAAAGATCTGCTTCTCCTCCGCCAGCTCAATCAGACCCGGCACAAATGTGTTCTGTGGCGAACCATTAATGTACGTGCACTGCAAGAAAGAGTTGGACGGAGAAAGTTACTCGAAGAACTAAGGAAAACAAGTCGAGTAGTCCACGGGGTATATGTACTTACGCCTTCGGCAATGCTCGCCATGGCAAAGATGGTCGATGGCGACACTTCCGATTTGTTAGCCTTGAGCGAGGCTTGCAGCTCCTGGCTAGTGGTATTCAGGCCCTTCTTCACTTCGCTGAAACGCTCCGTATTCGCTGTCCAGAGCACAATGACGGTCTCCACGCCGCTTGTCTTCTTGAAGTCACGGATGTCGCGACGAAGCTGCTCGTACTGTTCCAGTCTGGTGCCCTTGATGAGATTATCGGCGCGATCCACTTGATTGGCTGCGATGTAATCTGGATCATAGATGGATGGGCGCGGTTTGAAGGCCGAGAGTTGTTCATAGAGTTGATCCTGCAGAGCAACGTCCAGGACTTCGGCCCGACGCATGGCATCGCCCAAGTGCTCGCTACTTATGTCCCAGCCGTCGACAACAATGTCATTTGGCTCAACCATCGGCAGCAGTTCCTTCATCGGCACATGCACATCGGAGCCCGACTCATCCGATCCGATGAAGACCGTCGATGCCTGGGTAATCGAACCAAACCAATTGGCCTGCTGCATTCCCGTCTTCTTGCGCCACTGCAGCTGTCGGCGATTCGCCTCCAAGGCGGCTGTCAACGTCGATCCATTATTGCCACCCCATCCAACGAGCATGACACCCAACTTGGGCACATGACGAGCTGTGCGTATTTTTAGCGACGTTGTCTGTGGGTGCACCTGTCGGGGAGATATCAGTATTTATTATTTCCTAGACAAAACCACATCGATATAAAATAACCTTTGTTCTACTGGCCAGCTAGCTTATCATCCAGACAGTGCCAGACAGGTAACTGATGGCAGATCACCCAAGAGTTACTAAGCAACTTTTGCGATCGCATGATTTTTACTAACGTAGCCCAAAGACTGATCGAATTTCATATGCTCTGCCATGAAACTATTTACCCAACCCAAGCAACTACCTAATTTAGTTATTAAGTATTTTGATTTTGAACCGTTTTCTAATATGCCGAAAATGTATAAATATAATACGAATGTTTCGAACATCTCCAAGCTTTTTATCAGCAAGTGTATACAAAGATTAGTACGGTATTTTTGATTTAACTACTGATTCTTGTCAGCGACGTGATCGTTAGCTCGCAACTTTTTATAAATATGTATATAATGATAAACCTATAAATAATTTATACGCATTTATTGTTATCTTTTTGGCGGCCGGCTAATTAAGAAACACATGTGAAAATTTCATTACACAAAAAACACACGTTTCCAGGCAAAATAATCCAGAATATGAATTTATTAATATGTGAACGGGGCAAAGTTCGCTGCCAAATGGGTTAAGGTGTTGGCCCAAATCAAAGCAGTATGCTTCTGCTCTTAACAGAGCGTCGCTCTATGATTGCCCTTGACCTTAACAGCTGGGCACATCAGCCCCTGACATTGACCTTGGAAGAGGAAGTGCAGCAAGTGTCTGTTGCTGGACACTAGAAGGCGGGCAAAACTAAACAGAAGACTTGTTTGTGTTTGCATACAGACGTATATACATGTATATATATATATTTATGTACATATGTGATTAGCTGATTAAGTGACGTATCAAATTCACAATGCAAACACAATTATTCTGGGACTTAGTCTCATAGACGACGCCTGCGCATTGTTCGCAGGAAACACGCCACCAAAATCCATTGTATTGGATATGTGTGTGGAAAACAGAGGAAAAATGGGAATGGACAGTTATCAGCGATTCAACTGTGCTTTATCAGCTGTTTCGGAAAATGTGTGCGGCAATCAATACAAATATTTGTATATATATGAAAATGTATATACATATGTATATGTATTGGATCCGGCACACACCAATTTTTTTGACGGTATCAATTTTGTTGGTTTTATCTTCTTTTCTCTTGCTGCATACAAATATCCCATTTTGAATAAGCTTTCAGCTGTACGGAATGCTAATTAATAGAACATTTTTCCGTATGTACTTATTATATTTTATGTACATATGTTTTATTGCTATCTTTCGCGCAGCTGGAGAATAATCGAGAATAGTTTTGCGTTAGCTGGCATACAATTTCAATGTGAAGGTCAGAATATTGGCTGGACAATAAAATTGCAATGTTCTCTCTAATGCTCTATTTAAGAAAGAAATATAAAAACAGCAAACTGTAAAACTGTGGACTACATAAATAAAATAAAATCTATTCCCTTTTTGTTTGCCATTCGCAACAGTTGCCTTAAGCTCATTAAATCCTTATGCGGCTGTTGCAATCTATTTTTAAGTGTCTTCCCCTTAAATCAATAAGTGGTCTACGCCCATATATTTATGGTGGATATAGTGTATCCAGAAGGTCGTCAACTCACCTGCAGTTGGCCCGCTGCTGTGCGCTTCACATGCGATGTCTGATATTCATAGTCGGTCTCAATGAAATCATCGTCCACGTGTACCTTGGGCGATATGATTTCCAGCGTTGAGTTCTTTGTTGGCTTCATCTTATGTTTTTATTTTATACTTTGTATGTTTTTCCCACGTCACTTAGGCTTTATCCCTTCACTAGCATGCACACTTGTTGTTTATGATTGATCAGGATTAACTTTTGCTTTACTCCAGCACAAATATTTTTTGTTCATTCGCGAATTGAACTTTAGCGCTTCTAGTGTTTGAGGGTCTGCACAAAGCAAATGTTCGCCGCCTAATGAGCAAAAGAGCGTGATGCGAGCCGCTTTTATTTACCGCAGCGCCTTTTTTAAAGAGAAGCGCAAATGGAAAGTAAATGGAACCGACAAATTGCCGGCATCATCGTTCACACAGAGAGTTAAAAGCCAGAGAGAGAACGCGAACGAATAAACTGTGCATTTGTGTGTGTGTGTGTGTGTTTCGGTTGAGTCCAGTAAAAGCTTCTCGTTTTGTGTCTCCCGCCACAAGGCTATGTAAAAGTTGGCCGAAAACCGCGAAGCAAAACTTAAAATGAACTTCTAGAGGAGAATAAGCTTAACCGACTAATCGGAAAGAGAAATAAATAAACATACAAAACATACAAGACAACAATGTGTATTTTAAGATGATAATGCACTCTTTGCCAAATAAAATACAATATCAATAATTATTTTATGATTTTTAAAATTTGTATTTATTTCTAATTAAAATACAAAAATGTCTTCTATTTTAATTTATTTCTTAATAAAAACAATAATTTACATTAACTAACTTTAAATATGGATTTCTTACTCAAGATTTCTTTCGAGTCAAATAAATCTGACTAAAGAAATTAAACCCACAATTGAACGAACACCTAATTTCCTCATTCGGCTTCATTGGTTGATTCCTCTTTAAACTCGAGAACAGAGCGGACCCATACATGACTATGGTTAAGATTGTATTCGTAATTCAATTTCAATCAATGGGCAATGCCTAGTTAGTGGAAATTTTTTGTTGCCGAACAAATGAAATGAAATCTGAGTGCCTTTCAGTGGCTTCAGCTTTTCAAGGTTGTCATGCATAGCCATTGTATAAGAACTTTCTTTCTCATCAGAATTTTCTAGATGCATACGTTGCGGCACAATCTGTAAAACTTTCCATCATTGCTGCCAATTGAATCCAAACTGCACTCAAATAACAATTTGTTTATAAATATAGATAAAGTTGGGTTTGCCGTCAATTTTTATACTGAGCTGCATAGAGATCCATTCGAAGCTTCGCGACGTTTGAAATTGCATAATTACACAATTTCTTTGTAAAACTTTTCCATTCGATTCGAAACTTATAACAGAGTTTCTAAGCCGAGATTTCATTAAATACAATGTTAGATAGATGGTTAAACAAATCGTTTAAATTTTATAACAATACATGAATCAATAGAATAATTTTTCAGTTTTAAACCAATTATAAATTATTATTAAATTTTGATAAATATTAGTTATTTAAGTGCACATATATATATTCTCGATATCATCGGCAGACATAATGCCGGACGTTTGTGGGCGTCTCGTTTCCCTCACATGCCACAATATCGATACCAGAAAACACTGTTGCACATGTGTGTATCAAGTGTCGTGCACATGTTTGCATTTGAGCCGTGGCTATCAGCGGGATTCATTTCCTGCGGCTGGATCTTGTGTAATGAGTAAGCGTTTACATTTGAATGAAATAAATATGATATTGTGTAAATATTTCGACCTTGTACTTATATACTAAAATCTTTGCCAAGAGCCGCCAAAGTGATTTAAAAAAAAGCTGCTGAGTTGCATTGCACAGGTGACTGTTAAAACCGTGGACTGGGATAAGTATAAAGCTAATTTTAACTTATTTATGCTTAACAATATATACAAATTTAGTAACATTAACACATCACAATTTAAAGCACACAATTTGTTCCACTCAACAAAAAACAAAACGAAAGATCAAACAAAGTAAAGCAAAAAAATAGTGCATTGAACTATAAACGAAAATCAAAGTCAACAAATTGAACTTTGTAAATAATACTTGGCTACAGATAACATTAGTTATCTAAAAACTCCCATTCGCTGGAAGTGTTGGAATCTCCGGAAGCGGGTGGTGTCTGCTGCTTCTTGAGTGGATCAGCAGCGCAACGAAAATCAGGCAGAAAACTGCTATATTCCGGATCTGTATTTGGTTGAGTTTTCACAAAATTCAGTGGCGCTTTTGAAGTGACTGCACAAATACCATCAATGGGTTGCCCAGCGCTGTAATCTGTGGAGTCATCATCCAGCGCCAGCTGCTTCTTCACTGGCGTTGTCTGTACACTGACCTCCTCCAGCTTGGTGGGGTAGCAGTTCATCAATGATTCGCTTAGCTCTGGTGTCGTTGCAGCGCGAAGATTCTCCGAGCTAACCGGTACCAGATGCACTTCCGGCAAGTCCAGTTCGTCAGCTAACGTTTTGGCCTTCATTGCAATTGTTTTTTGCAACGTTGTTGGAGTCATAGCATCTGGCAGGTGTTGTAAGAAGGCACTTTTAATATCCATTGGAGAGACCAGACCGTTGCTGAAACAGAATCTAGTTATTTGGATTATATTTGGATCAGCTAATGTTTATGCTCACTTTTCTAACTGACAGTAACTGGCGTCCATTAGGGTCGCTGCGTTGGTCAACGGCAATTTGCGCTCGTACGTCTCCTGTCCAATTTCCACAATTCCTCCGGCGGCAGTTGCTTGCTTGCTGCGCTTCTTCTGGTTCAATGTGCCGCTGGTATGCAGAATGGACTGTTCAAAATCCATTTCACCGATGCGCTGGAAGATCTCCAAGCGACGCTTCTGTTGCGCCAAAGGGGACTCCACCGCCAGCTCAATGGGAACATTCAAATCAAGTTTTTCGATAGCCGGCAATTCAAAGCACTCCTCAGCGCAGTTTAATGCCGGCTCCAGCTCAATTGGGGACTCAAGCTCCAGTTTGGAATAGTGTGAGGCACCCAACATGGGCAGAGGTGGTGGCAGCAGTGGATTAAATATAACCGTAGCCGTTTTATTTGGACGTTCCGGCAGAGGGCCCAGACGGAGAAGTGAACGTTCTCCTTCGAGTACAAAAATCTCCTTGCCGCAAACACAAAAGTCGAGGATTTTGCGAAAACCACGTGCCACAGCCTCAACTTTAAGACGCTCCAGATTGAGGATATATAATGTAACGTCATCGTGGGTAACTAACAGTGTATCCTGGCCATCGTACAAGTCAAGTTCGCGAAAACTTTTGCTAGCCACGTATGCATCACTGTTTCCCATTATAGAAGATGGCTGATTGCGCTGCTTGGGATTGAGCAAGGGTATCTCCCAGGCGGGACTCTGTAGGACGGCATCGTTGAATATTATCGTCTTGGACACATTGCCAATGGTGTCGGCAATCCAAAAGCGCAGCCCTGGCCGACCACAGATAATCTGTGGCAAACTGTCGTTCGATATCGCTTTTTGCTTAAGGAATACGCCGCCACAGTCGATAAGCTGCTTCCGATCTTTCCTGCCCACTTGCGTGATTTGCCACTTTGAGGTCTTGGCATCACATCGGCAAACAATGCAGCGATAAAGTGTCGCCACCAGCAGGTAGCTCTGATGCACGCTAAGCTGGACAATCTCATAAGCTTCGCTGAGTATTTCCAAAGATTTGCTCAGGTGCTGTGGATATAAAAGTTGGTATAAAAGATGGAGCTAATAATCCTGATCTCTACACGCACCCTTTGATAGTCAAATTCGGTAAGGACAACGACGCCTTGTCTATCACCCGAATACAGCTTCATTCCATTCTTGGACCACTCACAGCAGCTGACGACACAACGATGCAAGTCTCTGATGGTGTAGCGTTCAATGGGTTTGTTCCTTGTGCAGGGTGCGACCAGATCCAAGTCAAGAGGCAGTTCCTTTTGTATTTGAAAAACGCTTACCTGACCGCTTGCGCTGCCAGCTGCCACCATATATTCAACGGAATTAACTATTTTAACGCACGTAATTCGTGTGGCAACCTATTTGAAACCGCGGATTGGGAAGGGGAAGCACCCATAAAAAACATAATGAGTGATTAACACGCAACGCCAGTAGTGAGTCATGTGGATAAAGACTCACCTCAGCTTTGAGTTTTTGCATTTCACCCGAACGGCGATTATACCAAAAGACAATTCCCGCATCGCTGCCCAACGCCAGGAAATCTTCAACGGCATCGACGCAAGTAATATTTAGATTGGCTTGGAAAAAACCGCGCCGGGCTGTTGGAATGAGCTCCATGATGCCGGTGAGCGGTGCCCATTCACGTAAGCACAATTCCTTGCTACTGGCCATTATGGCTGGATAATAATTCAATTTAAATTCTATTTGGAACTTGCTCTGCTGCCTCCGTAAACAACAACGTATTTACACTGATTTTGTTGATATTCGATTCTTTGGAGAGCTCAATATTATGTTACTGAGTTGCCACACTTTCCAGATATTTCTTAACATACTAAATCTGTATATCGATTCGATATATATTCTGCTAGCGGAAACAAATAGTATGCTATATCTTGAGTGGAATTTTCTTTTAATCGCTGCAGTAATCTAAGCCTTTTTAAAATTAAAATAAAAAAACAGTTAAGGCTCGAAGCATTTGCCATATTACTTAATATATTCGATTGCTAAAAATACCAAGTCTGGACATACGGCCCGATAAATTTGTATCGACGTAATAAAATATCATCACTTATCGATTAAGACACCATAAAGAAAAAGTAATTAATAAAAACACTACCTCTTTCTTATTATCTTGCACCTAACAAGAATAAAAAGAAATACTGGGCGCAAATAAAAGTATTATCGCAGCTGCACACAAGGCAGCAATTGATTAAGCAGCAATTAATAAACAGAGGTGCACAGGTAAGTGGAATCAATGTTTAAACACTTGGCCAAAGTTCATTCAAGCAAAGTTAATCAGTTAACAGCCACAACATGGACAACAATCTGCGTAGTGCAATAATAAACGAGTCGCCTATGCTAGCCACGCCCTATGGCAATGTGCGGTCCCTTGCAGCGCCTCCTCCCGTTCCACAGTCACCCTTTCAGCAACAGCAAAGCTCATATAGCGGATACGGTGGAGGATATGGCAATGTTGGCAGCTATGGACTCGGCATTGGTGGATACAATGGAGGGGGATTTGGGGGCGGCTTCGGTGGTGGCTACGGTGGTTTTGGCATGGGCGGCTATGGCGGTGGTGGCTACGGTGGATACAATAGATTGGGCAGCATGAATCCCATTGATCCAGAACAGCGCTTCATACAAATGGCTGAGGCAAGCTCGCGTCCCGCATTCCAAAGTATCGAATCGCTGGTGTCGGCTATCGGGAATATTGCATCCATGCTGGATTCGACATTCTTTGCGTTAACTAGTTCCTTCCGTGCGATTCTTGGCGTGGCTGCCAACTTTGGACGTTTGCGCAGTGTTTTTGGACAGTTCTGGGCATCGTTTGCCATCTTTCGCGGCTTGAGATGGATGTACAGGAAGTAAATAACTATGCGCTGTATGAAATAACAATTATTAATAATGTGCTTGTTTAGAATACTATATTGGCTGCGTGTGTCGGATTTGGATCCATCGTCGGAGGCTTTTAAGAAAGCGTTTGCCGAAGCTCTGAACGATAACAACGTTCAACAAGGTGGTGCCCCACATCCGCCACGAAAAGGCACATCCGCATGGCCGGTATTGGCTTTCATAAGTTTCATCTTCACAGCACCTTATCTCATCATGAAATTACTGGGCACCGTTACGAATACGGCGCAAGAGGAAGGTACGCTTATCTAAATTCAGTACTTTGCTCTCAACCAACTAATCCATATATAGCGGTCTGAGATAAGTTCCTTGTTATATTTCTTATAATAATAAGACCCACTCAATTAAAACAGCTCGCAATCCGGCCAAGTGGATCGCCCCAATTAAGACGCAGGCAGTCTACGATTTTCAGGCGCGCAACCAGGACGAGTTAACACTGCGTTCTGGTCAGACTGTACAGGTGGCACCGCGTGAGATACAGCAAACCCTTCAACTGTTAAACTCAGGCTGGGCCCTCGCATCCATAAATGGTCAGAGCTCCGGCCTAATACCACTCAATTATGTGAAATCACCGCAGCAGTTGCGACAGGAGCAACAGGAACCC
Source organism: Drosophila nr. perissopoda 5 BK-2023a (assembly GCA_035044105.1). Taxonomy (NCBI): domain Eukaryota; kingdom Metazoa; phylum Arthropoda; class Insecta; order Diptera; family Drosophilidae; genus Drosophila; species Drosophila nr. perissopoda 5 BK-2023a. The sequence goes on along the minus strand of JAWNMK010000639.1, from coordinate 1,178,066 downwards.
GTCAAGCCACCACTAAAACCACAGCCGGAGCTGATGAATCTGTCCGCAAATGCATTCCCCAACCCGCCATTTGACCAACAAATGAACTACGACTTCAATTTGGCCTGTCAGCAACAGCAGCCGCTGGGTCCGCCATCCACAGTGGCAGTGACTGGGCTGGAAGATGGCTTTGCCTGAGGAGAGGACCAGCCTTGATCACGTAGCAATAGGCCAAAGGATTTTTGTTTAATTTGCTCAATTATTACACTCTTACATTTCCCAGTTGTAATTTATGCTTTCATTGTCAGCAATGATTTAAGTGAATTTATATGTGTGTAAAATGAAGTTCCCTCCCATAATGGTATTTTTTAGAAACAAATCTATGTTCGCTTTGGTATTTCAAATGCGTTTTCGAAAGTGTTTATCTGACTCGTTATTAACTTGAAAAAAATACGAAAGACACGAATCATTTTAAAATATAATAAAAAAAAAAGTATAATGGATTAACAATTAAAAAGTGGTTTTAATGTTATTGTTTCGCCCCAAATAATTGAATGCATTGCTTTTTTTTTATCATATTTTACAATATGTTTTCAGTTTTATTACCTATATATATAATTGGTTTTTGTTTGTTGTTGTATGCTTATAGATTTTATTTGTATTTTATTTGCTTTTTATTGATTACCCATTTTCAAAATGAAATATATTTTTAAATTTATTACACAACTACTCTGTTTGACTTCTTACATGTACATATTTCACTTTTCTACTAAATTTGTATGCATTTGTTTTGTTGTTGATTGATGTAATTTCAATAATATATTTATATAAATTCTAGAAATTTATATCAATGCATTATGTTTTAGTTTTGTTATGACTAAATAGGTAGGTTGATTATTCCGCTTTTACTTTTAAATGTATATGTATTACATATAATACATAAATATAAAAATATGAAATCCATATACATTTAAATGATATATATATAAATATATTTGTTTTTAGCTGAACGTGTTTTGAGAATTTCTTGAAATGTGAAACAACTGGTTTTCAAATTATTAATGTTAGGCAAATAAACATACATATTTTATATGCTTTTGTCTACGGTTTGCACTGCAAATTGTAGGTTTAAAAAATATTTATTTTTATTATATATTTTATTGCTGTCACTTTAAAGATTTGGTGTACAATATATAGTTTTAAAAAAGTTGATCTACACTTACAACATTTAAGACAAACATTTTAAAAACTCTGCTTTGTTCAAGCAGCAATCGTTTAACAACTAAAAAGAAGACAGGCATTTTATTTTTGTATATTTTCACTAAAATACAATTTTATGCTTAAATAGAAAATTAATTTAACTGTTTTGCGCTTAAATATAATCTTCAAAAATACACACACAAACTGAACGCCAAGTAATATATATAATTATTAATTTTTTGTTTGCTTATATATATAATTTAATCAAGTCTCATTGAGAAAAAAACAAAATCAAAGCTGTTGAATGCTTTTTTGTGTGGGTGTGTGTGGTAATGGAGAACCGTAAGAAATTGGCAGCCTAACTAAATGGGCGTGGCAATCCTAACAAAGCATTAATAAACGTAAAACTAAATGTATCCTCTGCATAGCTATTGCTGAGATAACCAGCAGCATCCGCAGGGGACCCCGTCGCCCACGACACATCCGCATCATCATCGTCTGCTCAATCGATGTCATCCTCGAGCTCATCATCGTCCAGCTCCAACTTGAAATCGACTTCGGTGGTACGCTGTGTGTGTTGTGCAAAGCTTTGAGACTCATTGGTTGTTTCATGGTACGTATTGAAGTCGTCTTCGTCATCCGAATCGTAAATCGGATCCGTTTTACCAGTGCCGTACGCTGTGTTCAATTAAATCGAAATAATCAATGAATGAACAATTAAATAAACAAAAATGTGATTTGAATGAAAGCTCACCTTCCACGTATTTGGCCAGGTTAGGTGGGACCCAAGACTTGACTTGTTCAATATTCTCGCCCGTGCATTCGCCCTTATCCAAGCCTGTAAGAATGCAAATGTTTCATGTAAAAATCATGGACGACACACAAGAGAGGTGACCGCTTACCCAAAAGTAGACCCATGCGTTTCAAAACCTCGATGTCATCGTGCATTTCGAATGTATTGTCGAACTTGAATATGTACTCGGATCTGTGCAGAATGAAAAACAAATTAATATCACATCAAAAAGAACCAAGTTAAAATGTTTCTCACTTGTCGTTGGTAACACTGCAATTGATCCTTGTCGATTTGTGCGTATTCACAATGATGAACGGCAGTTGAATGGATGAGTTCGGGGATGGCACCACCCCCTGGTTCTCAGCACGCTTATTGCGCTCCACGAGACCCTTGAATGCCACGTGCTGCATAACCATTTCGCGTAGCATTTCATTTTTTTGCTTGATTCGTTCACGTCGCAAATTGTTATCCAACTCCAAAGCCAGAAATTGCTAAATACAATAATAGATAAAACATTATGCATGACTTACATATAGACGTCAGAATAAACAAGAAGCCTTACCTCGGCCGAGTTGGCGGGTAAGCCAATCCAACGTATTTCCTTTTTGTCCTTAGAAATAACATTGATTGCCATCAGTACGTTGAGCGCATCGTAGACACGACGCCGGATATTCTTTTGATCACAGTGGTTATCGAATGAATTGATCTTCAGTTCTTCATTAACCAAATCATCAGCCACCTCATTATATGTGGTCTTCCCCTTCTGCTGTACCTTCTCGCACACCTTCATCGAGAAGTGGCGCAGACCCTTGCCAGCCTTGTCTGGCTTTCGTTTCCTTTGCACGGACGATGTAGAGGCGGGCATTGTGTGTATGGTTGCATTGCTCTGTATGGTGTGCCTTAAAGTACAATTCCCACTTTTATACATATATCTATACGCCACATATGTGATTGCCAATAAGTCACTTACAATTTTGATTTCATTTTCATGGTGTTATTTGGCGTATATTTCACATATCGCTCGGTCTTTATCTGAAAAATGCCAATTGGATTATTCTTTGTCACGAAAAGAGTTATGTCAGTTGCTTATTTACCATCTCGTGCATACCGCTTCCGCCTCCGCCGCTCCCCTTCTGCGCTGACGCAGGTGCAATATATGAAATATCTAAAACAAGAAAAACATTGAAAAGTCATTTTTTTAAATAAGAATCGAAAGCTAAATTTGTTTTCACTTACTTTCGGATTTTGGAATAGTAATACAACTGTCCTGTAATTTTATGAACTGTCCCTGATTCGTTGTGCTCTAAAGTGAGAGGAAGGGCGGCTTTGTATTGACTGACTGACTTCACTGATGGTTGATTGATTGGATTAATGGAACTTACCATTTGACTGAATGCGCCCACTCGCCCCACATTACCGATACCTCCGCCGCCGCTGGAGTTACGTGTTGAGCTGCTGGGGAAGAACAAACTGGACTTTGAACTATCCAAAGATTGCGATTGCTTCACTTGCACCGGTTTCAGCACTTTGGCAATTTGTCCTAAAAGACATGAAATAAACTCTCATTCATTAATGCCACATAAAATATATATTTGTTACATACGATCAATATTCCAAGTATATTTTCGAATTAATAGGAAAGTAAACTAGACCACGTGGTTTTATTTATGTTGTGTTGCAAAACTAAATAACATATGGATGGCTTACAACAATTAAACGAATGAATCGTGCAATGGAAATGAAGGATTTTTTATGCACGCGTTCAAAAGTTCATTTGGGATGCTTCGACTCAAATGCATACACAATAATGTAAGCAGCATACATACATCCATACATACATACATAAATACGCAAAGGCACAGTCTCCATATGTGTCGTTCTGTGTGCTGCGTATGTAGCAAATGAAAGTGTGGTGCGAAAAGCAAAAACCAACACACACCAATAAGTGACAACATTAACCACAACAACAACAACAGCAAGCGCGAAAGCAACTCGTGGAGCAAAGAACAAACGAAATGGAATGAAAACGAAAGAATTCTCCCTGCTTGACATATGGGGTGGTGGTGGTGGTGGGGTTGTGGTTGCCTGCCTAAAATACTGTCGTCTGGCAAAGGATGCATTAACAGCAAACCGAAACAGCTCAAGACAGAAGCAGTAAACAGAAAGAAATACACACACACACACACACATTTATGTATGGAAGCTGCACGCGATCACATACATACATCAACTAGAACCGATTTATATATGTATGCATGTATCTTGATCGTATTCTGTGCAGCCCTGGGAATTTGTAACCGGCTTTTCTCTATTCAATTTACATTTACATCTGTCAGTTATGCTAATTATTCACCTGCTGCGATAACATATTTGCATAATTCAAATATTAACGAAAGCTTGGCAAAAGAAGACTCACAATACATACATAAATGTATTCATATTTTTGTGCAAATAAGTAAACAGCAAAACCGCAAAAAAATTCCAAAACTATAAATATCAACCATCTCACTCAAATACACAAACACACACACACACAAATGACTCACAACGTCTTAACTACTGTCAAACATGCTCGTCTGCAGGCAGCCTTGCAGGCCGGTTAGCCGGCGTGCGGTCGACGCTGCTCACTCATTCATACAAACACAGCACATGCGCACACACACACGCACACGAACGTGCTTACGTATGTATTTGGATGTACGTAAGGTGGTCAACAGAGCGGCAATAACAACAACAGCTCTGCCGGCGTCAACGCCGCTGCGCAGCCGCTGCTACACATGTTTGGTGTTTGCCCATTTTGGGCTTTAACATTTTTTTCTATCCACACAAATGTTATTTCTATCTGTGTGTGTGTTGAGTGCTTGTTCAGCTTTTTTTTGTAGCACACAACGAAATGTCACGCAGCTTTAGCAATTCTGCTACACCTCCCCCTCGCACGTATTTTATTTTTCTTTTATATACATATATAGACGTTTGTATCTCAAGCCTTAGATTTATTATGCAAAAAGGAATAAAGCAAACAAGACGCATTTGCGAGACGACTTCGCTGCCGGCGGCTGCTGCGCTGCTATCAGCTGTTTGGCACTAAAGAAATAAAACATACATACGTAAGTATGTAGAATATTTTTATTTATGTATGTATGTATGTATGATTGGGAAGTATCTGTTTTGTAGTTGTAGTCAGGGAATGGCGATAAAATGTGTGTTTGACTGAGCGCCAACTGGGCGAAGAACGACTGTCGTCGTCGCTGCCCGGCAATGTACAAACCCACACATGCATAAATACATACCTATATTTATATATACATATATGTGTATGGATGAGTGTGTGTATTGGCAGCAGCAGACAAAACCAAACGATTTTACTTGATTTTATTTTTTATTATTTGTTTTTTGACGTGTTGCTGTGCATTTGTAGTAGTAGTAGTAGTACTAGTTGTATTTGTTGTTATTGCTGCTGTGGTGGTTTTGCCTCGCGTTGCGGCGTTGTGTATGCGCTTAAAGCGTATTAAGCGATAAATATTGTATGTAGAAGGAAACCGAAAAAAGAAAAAGATGGCGTTTACGCGCCAGTGTGCGAGCATGCAAGTTAGTAGCAGCAGCTCCCCCGCTACACAACTAACGTAAATACGCAAGTCGACAAATGTGTGCGTGTGTGTTTGCATATGTATGTGTGTGTGGGTAAGAATATATGTTACGCATTCATTAAAGCAAAATGAAGCTGCAACATAGTCAGTCAATTTGTAATATGCACTCTTGTCGAATGTTCTTCATGCATCAAAGAGAAAGATAACACAACCAAATAAAGCCACAGCAAATACATTAATATAACAAACATTCGTATTGAAGAATAAATTTATTACGATTTTGCAAAAAGCCTACGAAATAGGTTTACTAGCGCTTCTCAAAAGAGAGTATTTTTGCCATTTGGGAATTGATAATAAAACGAACGTCGCAAAAGATTAAAGCCAACTTTTTGTAAATGCAAACAAATTATTATATGCCGAGTTAAGCTAATGAAATTATCCGCATATCTCGTGCTTATTATACAATTTGTATCTTGTGCTTGTGATTCGTGCCCAACTCCAGTAATAAATAGCAGTTTAACTGGTTGACTGTTCAGCCATGAGAAGGGATTCTATCAGCCGCTAAGCGGCTCAGCCAGTGGACTCACCGTGCTCATCCTGAAAGAAATAGTTGACTTCATCTGCTTTGACTGCGCCACTCGTTGTCCGATTTGTTGCCGAGCTATGCGCCATTTTCATGTGTTTACAGGTGTAGTGATAGGCCTGCACCCTGCTAGTTGCCTTCTACGACACGACTATTTTCTTGTTGTCCTTCTGGGTTTCTTACTTAGTCGTAAGTACTCTGGTTGTTGTTGTCCCTCTTTCTAGAGTTGCAGGGAGGTGAGTGAAGGGGTAGCCCGAATGTTCACTAACACGCCGCCAAAATGTATCAACGCAGCCGCAAGTGTGTGTGTGTGTGCGTCAATGACTGTGTGTGTGTGTGTCTGTATGGGTGTATATCTATGTGTGTGCGTCAATGCCTGTCTGTATGGGTGTATATCTGTGTGTGGCGCGGCCTACGATGAAATCCGTATTTTTTCAGAGCACAATTTGTAACCACGTGTATTAAATATGCTTTGCACAGCACTAAATAGATGTGCTAATATTTGAGCCTTACTGCCTTTATTGATGCACCTTACAATGTGCCTATTTTTATGGCAGCAAGTGAAAATTTTGGATGTCGCGCGAGTCAAAATGGCGAGCGCATTTTTTGTTTCCAGCACCAGCAGCGCATTTTTTCTACTCACACACACAGAAAATGGTTTCAATGCGGGTTTTTGGCCAACGTTTTTCGTGCACTTCAAGTGTTTCGATTTTGATGCGCTTTTTTGCAAAAGGATCGAGAAATTCTTGCGTTTCCGTTGCACTGTTTAGAATTTAAGGTTTGTTCGTTTTAATCGCAGAACGATATGCGTAAAATTTCTACCAAGTCGTTGGTTTTTCGACGACGACGACGACAACGACTACGAAAACGACTAACGTGCGAGTGCGAGCGAAACGGCAGACACCGCGTTGATCAGCTGATTGGCTCGACGCGCCAAATTTACGCATCAATCGAACAGTGTTGTGTAACTTGCACACTGATAGCGGCAAGCACAAAATTCAGCATTTCATATTGTATACGAATCTCAACAACATAAAACGAAATAGAATGCAAATAATAATGCTTCACTACTGCCATAGGTATTTTTACTCTACTAAAACTCCAAACCGCTACCAACATAACCAATTGGCTGCTATGAGAGTCCAAGCTGCTCGAAGGTCACTACAGATAAGATTGATCTACTCTAATTTTTTTCCCAGAATGGTTTTATTTAAAGGTGATATTCAATATTTTGTGGTAATGAATTTGTCACTAGTTTTCACTTAATGAAATGAATAAGTGAAGGTTAAATTATAATGACACCCATCGATACATGAACAAATTGAAAAATAGATTGTTCAATTTTAAACGCTATCCAGCACTGTGCGAAAAATGTAAACAATGCTGTTGTCGTTGACAACAATATTCATATGGCCAACTCGACATTTCTTTTGCCATCCCTAGCCACTGTTGTTGTTGCATATCGATAGGCTAACAAAATCAAAATAAGAGCAGTTGTTAACAGGTGTTGAATTGAAATTTGCAAACAAAACAAATTTTCGACAGAAATATTCTTTTTTTTGTAAGGTATTGCAAAACGTTTAGTTTTAATTATTTCGAATAAACAAAAAAGAGTTAAGGAATTTAATGCACCGAAATAACTGTCCACGTCTGAGCTAGGTCGATCAGTAATGAACTGGTTCGAACTGTATCTATGCGATTTCGATGTTTTTGGGAAATGAATGGCGAATTTTTTGAAAGCTTATATTAATGCTCATAATGTACAAAAAAGAAAAACAAAAAACTATTATTTGTAGACGAAAGTGATTATTGAATACAACTTAATCAAAACTAATTCGGGATCCATTCATATTAGGTAATGAAAAATAGCTTATCTACATATTTAGAGCACTACTTTCGAAGTGTGAAGACTTTGCGTTGCTTGTAGCTCTGATTTGCTGGACATTCTCTCGCTTATACTAATCTTGCTTTTCCCGCGATTTTTCTCAGTGTTGTGATAGTCGTAGAAAACATAGAATATCGCAGACTTGAAAAACCTTGCTGTTCGATATAAACTGCAATGCATCGATATTACATCGATATTTCGTCCAGCATCCATAGCTACGCACGGCTGTTTTTGCCAAATAGTGTCATAAACATATAATTGATATTATAAAATGTCAAAACTGGGATTTAATTATAATTCATGTGAAACAATTACAACAAAATAATAAACGATTACTGTCTGCACAAAAAACCAATCAAAATATAGCCAAAACGCACCAGTGGTACAGTGGGACTAGGCAACAACAAAATGGTCGATCCACTGTGCAATTACAATGTGTTGGAGTCGATATTCTCATATTTGGAGCTGAACGATTTGAATCGGTGTTCGCAGGTGTGCAAGAGCTGGTATCACTTCCTGAACGATGAGAACAGCGACGTTTGGCGCTGGCACTGTCTGCGCAAGCTGCCCAAGGAGGCAGTCAAATCCGACCTGCTATCCTCCGTCACCACATACAAGACTAAGCTGCGAGCGTACCTGCATGCCTGGAGCCCCAACGATTGCTCTCGCAATGTCTACATTAAGCCCAATGGATTCACCCTGCATCGGTAGATAATTGTCAATACATCCACTGTTCATATATCCTGTCTTAACTTCTTGCTTAATATATGCAGAAATCCGGTTGCACAAAGTACGGATGCGGCACGAGGTAAAATTGGATTCCGTCATGGACGACATGCATGGGAAGTGATCTGGGAGGGTCCGCTGGGCACAGTGGCTGTAATTGGCATTTCCACAAAAGAGGCAGCCCTGCAGTGTCATGGCTATGTGGCGCTGTTGGGCTCCGATGATCAAAGCTGGGGCTGGAACCTAGTTGAGAACCATCTATTGCATAACGGTGATACGCAGGGCAGTTATCCGTTACTAAATAATGCACCCAAATATCAGGTTGGCGAACGCATTCGCGTCATCCTCGATTGCGATGATAATACTCTGTCGTTTGAGAAGAACTACGAGTTTCTAGGCGTAGCGTTTAGAGGTAAGACATTATTCCGTTTAAGTCTGCCAGATAGGAAGCATTATCTTAAAGTATCTATTGTTTATTTGTATAATCATCGTGTGTCCTTGTGTTGCAGGTCTACCAGATAAGAAGCTTTATCCTACAGTATCTGCTGTTTATGGCAACACTGAAGTGTCTATGGTCTATTTGGGAACTCCATTGGATGGTTAACTATTGGGAGCACAGATAAAGCCTTACTGCCGTAAAATGTGTAAAATTAAATTCAATTAATATTACCATATATATATATATATGTATATATATATAATATATATAAATGTATGTATGTTTTTGTATATTGGTTTAGATTTCGTTCCCTCCGCGCAGTTTTTTTGTTTTTTATACATTCTGTCTAGTTTCTAGTTTCTTTGTACAAAAAAAAATAAGAGTATGTGCATTTTGTTGATTTTAGATTACGCCAAAGTTAAAATCACCTCTATTTGTTCTATTTATATATATATATATATTTATTTATATATATATATATGTATATGATTACCAATTAAGTTTAATTGTACGAACCAAATAAATAAGTATGTAGTTGTAATTTCATACAATGAACGGCATAAAAACAAAACATGCGAATGGATCTTTTTTTATATATATATATCCTTAATTTAAACGGACTGGTTGTATAAAATAAGCGTTAAATTTGGGTATATTCAAGAGGCATTTAATTTCAACAAGGACAAAAGGTGAAAATTCCTGGGATTTGTTTTATGGGGCATTTGGTGGCCTTCGCAGCAAGGACTCCGTGGCGCAACGGTAGCGCGTCTGACTCCAGATCAGAAGGTTGCGTGTTCGATTCACGTCGGGGTCAGAAGGTTAACGAGCTGTTTTTTCCTTTTTTCTCTTTACTTTTTGGGTTAATAACACAAAATAGATACTATTAGGATTCAATTGGTCGGCTATGATTGTTTAGTAACTTTATTATTATGCATTAAAAGACGCGTATGTACATATATTTAACAATATTGAAATATTTATTTTTATATATAAGCAAATTCTATTTGGGTGCAAGAAACAACATTTGCATAACGAGCATTTTCGTTGAATTTTATTTTAAATATTATAGGCTCCGTTTCGCCTTCGTTGCCATGTTTAAAATACATATTTGTATTGTTTTTTGATTTAAGCATATAATAAACATATGTAAGTATGTTTGTATATAGATATAACAAGCAATTTGAATGTTCCATTTGTTTACTAACTTTTTTTAAATACATTTAAATATTGGTTCGTACATGCAGGTAAATATGTATATATGTAAATTTGTATATGAGTAGATTATTATTTTTTACGAATTTGTAGCCTAATTGTAAATTCCCTAAACGGTTTGCAATGATGTCTCATTTGTTGTTCCCTTATTGTATTTATGTATGTATATATATATATAAAAAAATATTATTTATGTGCCATAAATTGCTTTAAAAATGAACAAAATGTAAACGTATGATAAAAAAATCTAACCGACACCACCAAAAATTCGCGTTGCTTTCGTGTACACATAATTTTTTGCATAATTAGCTAAACGAAAACTACAAATTTCAACAAATTAATGACACAGGTCAAAATCATGGGCATATAAATGTTATTATTTGACTAGATTTAGGAACTCCTCGCGCGTCTTTGGATCATCGCGGAATACGCCCAGCATAGTCGATGTAACCGTTTTGCTATTGATTTTCTGGACACCCCGCATCACCATGCACATGTGTCTGAAATAACAAACAACAAATATTAATTAATTTCAAAGTGAATTCAATTGATTGTAATAATTGGATTTTGGTTTGTGTCTAACAACTTCTTTGTGATTTCTATGGAAACTTAGCGCAACTTCTCCCACAAGCATCGGTGGTTCAGTGGTAGAATGCTCGCCTGCCACGCGGGCGGCCCGGGTTCGATTCCCGGCCGATGCAAATTACTTTTTTTAATTACACATAAAACCAGTAAATAATTAATTTTGTAGGTACTTACACGCCCTCAACGACGACAGCAACACCTGCTGGCTGCACCGCTTGTGTCACAGCAACCGCAATTTGTTTGGTCAAACGCTCCTGGACCTGCAGACGACGCGAGAAGATCTCCACAATGCTATATATAGAGGATAACAATATGTTTATATTAAATTTGATTTTGTAGCCCTTTCCAGGAGACTTACCGAGCCAGTTTGCTTAGTCCCAGAATCTTATTGCATGGCAAATAACCGATTGAAACTTTGCCGTAGAAGGGAACCAAATGATGTTCGCACATGGAGAACATTTCAATATCCTTGACAACGACCATTTCATCGTGATCCTCGTCGAAAACAGCGCCATTTAGGACATCTGCAAAAATGTATTTAAAATTTTAAAATACTTTAAAATATATTAATTAAAATATAATATAAATTTAAAGCCACATTCACGTTTTAAAATTGGCTTGAATAAAATGTCCCCATAAATCAAACTTTAGAATCCAAAAGGAATTATTACCCGCAAGTGGACAGCCCCACTGAGCCACTCAGCGCCAAAGATTTATGTTCAACGTTCAAGTGTTTGGCATATTTTATGCTAGATTTATTTGCTCAACAAAATGTGTGGCAATGTGTGGAATGGCATAACTGAATCTTAACTTGAAGTTTTTCCACTTGACTGTTAATGTGCACACAAACATGTGTGAGCATGTGCATGTGTGTGTGTGTGTGCGTGTGTGTGTATGTGTGACGCCACTTGTTGGCCATTCTATTGGGCGCTTGAGCTTTCACTACTTCAGCTTTAAATGCTGGCCACTCTTCTGTACTTTTTGCACACTTTTCGTGATTCGCTTTAGCGCCCACTTGACGCCCACGACACGCTCTCTCGCTCTCACTTTTCTTTTTCCACCCGCTCTCTCACTCTCGGTCTCTCTTTCTCTCTCTCTCGTAGCCATTTAAACAGCTAAGTGCGTTTCCTGTCAATTCCTGGCTGTGGCATTCAATGCCAAAACGCTTTCGCTTTAGCCTCTACAATTTTCGGCTGGAGTTCAATTTACATGTCTAATTGGCCCAGTGTTGAAAAGGGGTTTTGATTTGATGCCATACCTCGAGGCGATTTACTCTCGATAAAATCCGAGATTGTTGTTGCCTGCCAATTTAAATGTGACTTTGACTTGTGCCAGATTGTGTGTGCTTGATAATGGGTAGAACCTGCTTTTGAAATAATTATTTTTCAAACCGGTCTGCATTCTGTGCACATAAAGCTAAACATATTTGTTTTAAAAAACATATGCAGTTGAAAAACTTTAGTTGCAATAAACCCAACATTGATAAGTATGGAATATAGAAACAGAGATTTCTAACTAACTAAAGGCACTTTCTGCCTGCAACTGAATTTAAGTAACTCTTAAGTACACACATAACTCAACAACTCGTAAGCAATTAGAGTAAAGCACGCGAACCGAACGATAAAGGTGAAGTACAGAATACGGCTTAAAATGAATCATGTGCAACTAAGAAAAAAAAACTAGTTTATGAGCGTGTTGGGTTGGAAATGCCCTGGAAGAATCACACTGGTTCAAAAGTTGATTCATGCGAACTCAGGATGACTGACCCAATGTTAATTAGACATAACAGAAAACGGAGAAAGAATACAAACAATATCAACAATATATCAGGTGCTAATTGCCCTTATGTTTATGCATGAACCAACGCGTGTGTCTGGCTATGCAAATTTAGAGACGCCCGAGAATAAAGCGAGTCACATAACTCCTTTCTCTCTATCTCTCCCACTCTCTCTTTTCACTTACCCTCGAGATTTTGATCGTAGCCCTTGGTAAAGAAGAGCATTGCCTTGGCAGCACGCTCCGGTGTCTTAATTAGGCCCTGCCTGTCGGGATTCTCGCCGAGGCCGCCAAGGAGCAGGCGATAGGAGCGCGCCATATCAGGTAGCAGTGCCTCCCGTGTCGGTGGCTTATGATCCAGCTCCAGATCGTGATGGAAAGTACAGTTCTCATGACCTAAAAGCCAAAAAGAAAACATATTAAATATATATTCAAAATAACATAACAAAAAAAAAACAATGTGTAGAAACGCTCGTTTGGGCAGATAAGGCCACCAGCCTGCTCTCAACGGGCTGAGTTTACAATCACAAATCAGATTCGAATCACCTTTGATCCACACCCATTATGAGCTCCCGAAATTTGGACTCTTATCGCTTATAATGGCTATGATCTTATTACTCCTTTTTTGGTTATTATATTTACTTTGTTAAAACAATCAATCGTACAATTCGAGTAGCTCCTATCTGGCAGTTATTTCATAAAAACCTCAAAATGATAAGGTAAAATTGACTTTTGATCATTTTTATATATATATATATAGAGATTATACAGTTTATAACCATTTCTAAAAATATAAAATCTACTCTGTTGCTAAGCAAATTATTGAAGGAATTTTCATATATATAAATGGTATTTCTTGTTATTTCAGTAAGTTGACCCTGTTGAGATGACGCCCTCACTCGACTACCTGGCGTTGTCGATGTACGCGGTGTCATTGGTGTTAACGGTTGTGTACCATCGCTATTTTCCGGAATGCTTGTGCTGCTCTTCAGTATCAAACGTGGACGTGGATGTGTTGTGCTGGCCACCAGTTGCTGCTGCTGCTGCTGCTGCAGTTGCTCCTCGTTATCCACAACGTTGCCCGTTGAGTTGGCGTCCTCGCTGTGGGCTGTGGATGGCGGCACAGCACGCTCGGCCAAAGAGGAGGTGCCCGATGTGCTACTTGTTGAGCAGACACTGTTGTTGCGTCCACGCGACAGGATGTGAGCCTGTGGAAAATTTGTGTCATCGATGGCATCGTTTAGCTCGCTGGCGCTCATCTCGGACAGTTGGCGTGTGAAGCTCATTGTTTACTCTATTTTTATTTATTTCCGGTTCAATATTTGTCGTGTGTTCAGAAACGGCAGTGCAAATGGGGCAAACAACAATTGCCAAATTATAAATACACAAAAAGTATGTTCGACTTTGATTTGAATGAGAAAAACAAACGGAGCTTGGAGCGCGCGCGATGTGTTCGCGTTGTGAAATGCTTTAGGCAACTGGCTGCGATTGTGGGCTGAGCGATGCTAATAAGAACTTGCGAGTGGAGAGCTTTGAGCGACGCACACAAAAAGCTTTGCTCAGCTCAGCTTGCGCACGCCTACAGTTTGAGGAGCATAGTGATTGCCAACGGTGGCATTGTGTGGCATTTTGACTTTCGAACTTGTTGCTTTTATGTGGGCGGTGGGTGGGAGGTGGTTGGTCTGCAAATGACCAAGGTTACTTCTTCTTTGTCTCTGTTTACAGTTCGTTTTAAGTTGTAAGTTTTTTTTTTCTTTTGTTTCGTCTATTGTATTGTGTTTACCCAAGCGGCAGCAGTCAGCTGAGAATACAAAAGTCACTCACTCTCACACATACACACGCAAAATCGAGAATCCTTTTCCGACAAAATTCCAAATTTTCTGCTTTTGGCATGGCTCATCGAATTAAGCTCCGCTGCGATGATTTCGATGTTATTGGCGCCGTTCCACGCGACCTCTCCGTGATCAAGAACTTTCTGAAACGGGACTGTGCCGTTAAGCATCTAATTGATATCGAAGAGGACTTTCTTAGAAAATGTGCCCAGCAGCAAAGCGCCAATGATACCGCCATGGGTCATGCGAATAAAAAGAAAAAGCAGCAAAATGGTGCCAAGGAAGCGGAGCAGCCACCACCACCAGATCCTTGTGCAAGCACCACGCCTCCAGATGCCAATGCGCCCAACTACTGTGATCCCTGTCGACGCCTCAAAACTTCTGTGGTCCTAGAAGAGGTGCGTACACTTAGAACAATTGTATGACCTACAATTTAAAAGATGACCGTTATAGCTTATAGTTTTCAAAAGTCGAGGGTATTAAATTCTTGCGAGCTCTTATCGCCTAATCGTTGAATGCTCGTTTTAGGCGCGACATGGAAATAAAAATACTTGTTATCGCCGCCTCGTAATTAACTTATTTTCATTGCAATAATTAAATTTAGTTCCTGGCTAGCATATAATTGCATTAAGTTCAATGATTTGCTTGACAGGTGGCTCACAAACTAATTTCACAATCGAAATACGTGCTAAACTCAACTTGAGTCTAATCTTTCCAGAATCTATAGTAAAAATTAATCATCATGCATAGGCATTTGTCAATAAAATATTTAATATTTAATTAATGCATATACACTTGTATTCCTGATTATGGATTAAGGATAAGCGATTTAGGAAAAAGATTGGACGTCAGGGTTTCGATAGCTTCCAATAATTATTGAACTCTCTTTTCTTTGAAAGCTAACAAAACCGGCAATTACCAATCCGGTTTACAAAAGGGGATCACCACCATATTTCGATGAGGAAACCGTCCTGGATAGCTCCCAACCAATAAGGTTTCGTTTCCGCCGGAAGGCAAACAGTTGCGATGCGGAAAGGACCTCAAGATTGCCGTGCACTCCGACGGAAAACACAAACGTTATGGTGTTAACCAACACCAGTGACATTATGGTCTGGCCCAGTCAGAAGGTATCTCAAATGAATCGTGTACCAGTTACCCTCTTATCGGGACCTGGGGACCTCACCGAGTTCATGCTGGAGGAGGAGACAATTATGTGAATGATGGAAGGCTCTCGAACATTTCGCAAAATAAAGAGGAAAAAAACCATCTAAATACAATCAAAGTTACACAAACTGTATAGCCTTAATAAAGCAACTCTAAATTCTGCGAAGCCAACAAAAAGACTCAATAAAATGCAGTCAAACAAATTACATAAGCACAATATTAGAGGAAAACATAGCATTTATTTATTTTGGGAAGCCATTAAAATGACTCCCGTCCTCAGAAAACTTGGGAGCAATTTTAGTCACGTTTAGATGAGTGTAATTTGTATGGCTTACAACTCGAGTTAAATGAATTCTGCAGAGATTTATATGCAAGAGATCGTAATACGCTTGTGTTAGATAGAAAATGTCCCCGAATGAGTCAATGAACGCCCAGCATTTTCGTACTATCCAAATTTATGTAGCTCGGAGAGTGTCTGCGAATGCTAATTGTTGCATACGATTAAGATTTAGAATATATTTTAGGATCCAATGCCTGGAGCACAGTTATTTAACATATACATACCATGCATATGTAGTTGAAAGGCAGCTGGTTAATCGAAATCGAAATCGACATCGACATACAGAGTAAAACACATATTCCATTAAAAATAAATAAATAAAATCAGAGACAGTACAGTAAAACCTGAACGAAGGGGTTTATCAAGTATACGGCACGTTGGCAGCGTGAATTGAATATTGTGAATATCTCTGTTGGTATGTTTGACTAATCATCGATTATTCCGAATATAATTTACCACGAATAGATCTGAGCAAAACTATTGAGATCAATCAATGCATTACACTGTTCGAACAGTGTACGTTCAACCTGCTTGGCAAATATCGATCGTAAGCATGAACTGCAATTAAGTGAGAGACGTCATTATTAACATTTTTCCATAGGGCAGGTGTTTTATTTTAATAATTTTTTTCTTTTATCACAATTGCATCAATTACGCATTACGGAATTCTACGACCTATGTGCGAGACGGGAAGAGGGGCTGGCTAAAGATTTGAACTTAGGGGTGTTGTCTATCAAAATACCCAATTATGCGACTCTTGGATTGGTTTATTGTGCCACAATTATAAGCGACATATGTCTTTAAATTGTTACTGTACATTTTGTGTTGTATTGACCGAGATCGCTCAAATGTGAAGCTTGGATGGCGACCAAGTATTAAGTATTATTACTCATGCAATAGGCAAGAAACAGAAAACAAAAAGAAAAAAACAGAGCCGACAAATCTAAACCGTTTTAGCCGCTTTGTGTTGTTGTTGGTATTATATAGCGAGTGTACTCGCAGCAGAGAGTCCAATTAAATGCTTTTAACCTTCAAAAAAGTAGTACAGGTCTAGCCTCGGGGCCCCCGCTCGGCAACACTCCCGCCTCGCTGGCCAAAAATACCGGATTATGTTGAGGAGTTAATGCTCTGTATAGCGTTATATACGTAAGAAAAAAATGAAAAAATATACCATACCGTTCTCTTGTTGAAGATCTTCCGATCTGCAGGCGAAACTTTCAATGTCAATGTCAATAAGTCAGTTAGTCTTTTAATGCATGGTTTTTTTTTCCGAATACATATTCATATGCATATGTATGCGGACTTTCGTATGTATGTATGCACGATTTTTTTTTTTAGAATTTGAGGTAACATTTTGCGGCTTACGTGCAATTGTTATTAGTTTTATGTGCCAGCATCGCCGGAAATCAGAGCTATGCCTAGAGGGTCATTATGCGAATCTGAGAATATGAGCTGCACCTGATCTCATCCATATACATATGTGTTTATATGATGAAATGTGTGTGCAGTATTGCTCTGAAACTAGTCGGGGGATTTATGTTACCGTATACACGATATTAAACACGTGCTGACAATCACAAAGGGCAACTAAATCGAGAGTTCAATAAAAAAAAATAGCCAATCTTAACAGAGCAGTGAGAGTATCGGCACTGTTCACTAACAGCCGATATACAAGGAAGCGAATTGCAGTCTTTTTCACCACACTGTTAACTAACAGCTAACGATAAACAAGGAAGCGAATTGCATGCAATCCTTTCCAGTCTTGCTGGAATGTGAGTCACCAGTACTGCACACTTACTATTTCCGTTGCCTATGTTAAGCATTTCCAGTTTCAGCTGTTGAGTGTTTTTCGCAGGAACTATGGCGCTCGCACTTTCCGCAACGGCTGCTTCTACTGCTGTTGCTGCTGCAGTTGCTGCTGGCACGATCGCCGCTGCATCCATAGCGACGCTGGCCGCATCCGTGGCAATGTCGCCATTTTGAGTGCTACCATTTTGTTCGTTGACTTGAGGTTTCATTTTGTTTTTCACTTTTGTGTGTTGTACAATTAATAAATTTATGAAAAGGATATGCTATTTTGCTTCTTTTTTTTTTTGGTTTACTAGCGCGAAATCGATGCTAAACTAAAAACTAAATAACGCGAATGGCGGGATAATTATCCGTTAGCTGTTTTTTTTTTGTTGCTATATAGATTTAAAATTGGTTGTTTCGGTTTGGTTTAATTTTATGAAATTTGTTGTTAATGGTTTGACGTTAATGCGCGCGCGCTCCGCTTTTATTTGCTTCACCCGACTAAACGGCCAGAGATTTAGTTGTAACCTTTTATTATGAAAAATCGAAAGTTCTTGTTCAGCGAGAGATACAACTGACGACGACGACGGCGACGACAGCGACTGCCAGCGTCGCTTTTTGCGGTCGCTTGCCTTTGTTTTTGCTAATACAGTGTGGCTCCGTTAAGTTGAAAGAGCCAAAAAGATCAACTGACATTCGCTCTGCGAATCTTAATATAAATGCAAGTAAATGCAAAGTACTCAATTTGTTCCTGCTTTATAATTGTGCTTAAAAAGTTTTATTTTCAAAAATTCACTACTTTCTCGTTTCTAATACGATGACGATGCCTGCATTCCCTTTAGGGTGAGAGCTCTGTAATTGTATTTGGTTACTTTTTGCTTACTTGTTGCTCTCTGAGCAACACTGGCCGTGGCCGTTAGTTATGTGCATATAAATACGTGTGTACGTATTATTGCAAAGCTTTTGCGCTACTCTTTCTCTCTTTGTCCCTCTCTCTCTATCTCTCTTTGTGTGTGTGTCGGGTTTAGCGCACTCTCAGCTCACACGAGGACTACAGGAAATCGGCAATGTGTTCGCCGCTTGAATGTTGAGTTTCAAATATTTTAATGCTTGCAAAAATGTTTGTAAGTAATTAGAACGCTCTCTAAATGAGGTAAATAAATATTAAAGTAATATGCATTTACATCAAATGTATATATTATTGATAAATTGACTGTATCAAGCCGCAATCTAATTATTGCCAACCAATTTAAAAGTCAGTTTCAAATTCGATTCATCTATTAGGCAAATTACGTTCATCGTCATCGATAACAACAACGATTGATTTTGCCGCCTTGAACAGCAGCCGCAATTTGGATATTGAGTCATTCCAATTGGTGGCGAATGAGCAATCGCTAAATTATAAATAATATTAATTAACAGTTAATAAGGCTTTACGTCAGTTTTGCCATGATTAACAAAATAATACAACAAAATAAATAAAAATATAAACCCGCCCCAGCCAAAGTTTCGACTTTTTAACTAATTGTTCGGTTTTTGTTGCACCGTTTAAAGGCATTCAATGCCATTAGCTGGCAACAAATTCACTTTTTATTATAATTATGTGTATTCTCGTATACAGCCGCAAACATTGCCCGTCAAAAGCAAAAATTCATTGCGGAAGGAAGATCCGGAGCCAAAGCGAGGGTGCCAGATGCGAAAACCGGTTTCATTTTTATTGATTTATATTTATTTTTTTTTTACAGCTCCTGCACCTCGCCGCCCACACCCTGTTTGCCCTGCGCCTGTCGCTCCAGTTTATCCAACTCCATGCTTTCGAGTTGCGCCAGCGTCAGCAGCGATATGCCCAGCTGATCTTCCCTTGAAAATGGCTGGGCCATGCGTCGCAGCCAGCGGCGAGCGAGCTGCACCGCCTCCTCAGTGCTCAGATTGCAAAAGCTATCGACCAGATGCTCCTGTATCCATTTGGGCAGTCGCGAACGTTTGTCCTGGCGTGAGAAGCGCTTATCAGCAAAAATCATGATGCCATAGTCGGTTTTACCGCGCAACGCACGGCCCACACACTGGGCGGCATGCCGCATCGCATCAAAGGTGAGAAAATCATTCTCGCGTATCTGGAATTGGTCGCGCAGATAGTCGAGACGCGCCTTGAGTATGCGCGACTGCGTGTACACATAGGGTATGCCGAACATGAGCACCGCGCGACCATAATGATGATCGAAATCCACACCCTCGGAGACCTTGCCACGCGCCACAGCCAACAGCACTGCGCCGCGACCACAATCACAAGCCTAAAACGAAGATCGAGATCACGATGAAAATGTGTGTCAAGTGCAAAGCATGGCAGCCATAGCAGTGCCAGTGCCTCACCTTAACATAGTTCATCAGCGCATAGCTCGTCTCCGCATTGTCCTGCGTCTCAATGAAGAGCAGTTTGTAGCGCAGCAGTGTGTCCACAATGCCCTGATCATACCACGAGGCAACAACCGACTCCAGATACAAATACGATGTAAAGAAGCAAACAATGCCATCTGGCACAGTCTTAGCCACTTCCACCAACAATTGGCCATAGTTCCTAATCACCGCAGTGTCCTCACGCGTCTCGAATTTCGATGAAATGGACACTTGATCATTGCCCTTCGACACAATCTATTGAAAATAAAAAAATCGATGAAATTAAATTAAAATAGATTCCAAAGAGGATATCAATTGAAAATCGAACCATCGGCAGCAGACAGGGACGCGCCAGTGTCATTGTAAAGCTGCTCATAACCACCGGATCAAAGTCCAAAATCTTGGGATACATGTCCATTGGCGAAAGTGTGCCCGATGTTATGACAACGGTTTGAAAGCGCGAGAAAACTGGCGCCATGGCAATTGATGAATCCAAGCAGCTAAAGTGCATTATGGGATTCGAAACAGTTGGCGTTTTGTCATCAAAAGGCTCGATAATAATTGTGAATCCTTTCGTGTACGTTGAAACCAATGTGGCAAAATGGGTAATCTGTGAATGGATGAATGTAAAAGTCTCTCTAACAGCAACGATCGTTTGTTGTTACCCACCAGCGTCAGCGCGCCAAATTCAGTCATATCGCTGATTTCCAGCGTACGCAACAAGCTGGACAAACGCTCGGCACAGAAGCGAAGCGGTTTGCGTTCGATGCATATCTTGGAGGATACATCTTTGAGAAATCCCGCCGGGGATTCCTGGACGACGTGGTGGACACGCAGCCGCGTCTTGATGTATTCGATGAAGCGTCGTAAGAAACTGAGAAAATGATCCGCATTGCGTATATTGCCGGGCACGACCTCGGTGAGGACATCTTTGGGCAGTACTGGATTGGCAAGAATCATATCCGTATCGCGCTGTACGCTGGCATCCTTGAGACCCTGCACCATGCGCTGATATTCCTCATTCAATCGGTTCGTATCCTCATCGCGCATGCTAGAAATATCGGGCAATAGTGTTAGAGATTTACATTATTATCCCATTTAGAGGCACATACTCCTGTACCAATTTGGTGAGATTATTGAGAGCATTCGTGCTCCGTTCCACGGTGCGTCGATTGATCTTCACGCTCATGGAGTCAATGCATACATTATCAATATTATGCGCCTCGTCGAATACCACGCAGGACTCGCGTGTCATCTCCTTAGAAACGACCTGTGCTATCTTCGGATCCAACAGATAATGATAACTGTAGACCACAATATGTGCGTGTGCAATCTGTGCAGGATTATCAAGATTCATTAGATAAATTTATATGTATATATTATTTCAGAACTCACCGCGTAACGTGCTGTAAAATAAGGACACCAGTTCCTTGAGCGTCCATATTCTTTAAGATCATCAATGCTATAGATTCCCACAGGCAGCGTCGATTCCTTGCCCTCCAGCGTAAATCCTTCAAAATACTGACCTGCAAGAATAACACATATAGACTAGATTATCTAACTATAACCTATGATGGTGTTACTTACAAATTGGAACCTCTGCATCCATCTCGTGGCGCTCGCGTATGTAGCTAGCAGTTAATCCATAGCATTTGCCATCAACAGCTTTGCCCTCGCGCTCTTTGCTCACCTCCGGATGGATGCACATATTTTTGCGTGAGCTGAGCACTAGGCCCGTCATCCCCGGCGGTGTATGCGCATGTTTATCATAGTATACCATTAGATTCTGCAGTTCAGCAATTACTTTCTCGATTTCGGGCACTGTTCGGGAGCAATATATCAATTTGCGAATCCTCTCTGGATACTCAATCATGTAGGCGACAATTAGGGATAGCAGTGTGGCTGTTTTTCCCGTTCCTGAAGGCATCTCCAGCAGACA
Organism: Drosophila nr. perissopoda 5 BK-2023a; assembly: GCA_035044105.1. NCBI lineage: Eukaryota > Metazoa > Arthropoda > Insecta > Diptera > Drosophilidae > Drosophila > Drosophila nr. perissopoda 5 BK-2023a. Next base: position 1,155,841 of record JAWNMK010000639.1, on the reverse strand, counting down.
ATGTCCCTTAGCGTCCAGGCTTCGCTTCAGCTCCAACATATACGTATATTGTTCGGGATAAATATATTCGTAGGGGAAATAGACAAGCAGCCCATCTACGCTGAGCCTGAAGAAAATATAAGGACTTCATCTTTACACATGAATTATCTCACTTACTTCATTTTCAGCAGCCTCTAATTAATATAATTGCAGAATATAAATAAAGAACTATAGAGACTATTATTTAAAATTGCTTCGACTAATTTCGCATTTGTTTTCATTCAGTGAGCGGCGTGCATGCCGGCAACTATCGACAACTATCGATAACAATCGGTATTTATTGCATTTCTTACGCCACGTATGCTGTTCACAAGATAATTTCACCCATTTAATACCTGTGGTGTCAACACGAAACGTAATTAAATTAATTAAATAGTTTCAGTTACTGTAAGGGATCTTAAGCAAGTAAGCTTAACAATGTATCTTTTGATTGCGCAAAATAAACCATCAAGCAAAATAATCAAATTAATACTAGCTAAAAGTTTGCTGTTAACAACGTACCAAACCCAAAACAAGTATTTCCTTGATTTGTGTGAATTTAGGCTGGGTAAATGTTTTTCCAAAGTAAAATTATAATTAAAAATTAGTTATTTGCGCATTACTTAAAATTAAATATTAAATAATATAAGCACACGCTCTATGGACGATCTCAATCCGTTGGCAGGCACAGCGCATCTACTGGAGGAAGTGGATAGTGAGAATTATTAGCTGAGAGCCGGCTTGATTTATGTGAAATGATTTTACAAATACAACTTTTGCAGAGAAACTCATGGTGCTGCTGAGAGATGGAAGAACACTCATTGGCTACTTGCGTTCCGTGGATCAGTTCGCCAATCTGGTGCTGCAGCGAACCATCGAGAGAATACACGTTGGCAATGAGTATGGAGATATTCCGCGTGGAGTTTTCATAATACGCGGCGAGAATGTTGTGCTCCTCGGGGAAATTGTGAGTATAACGAAGAACACTCCTTGATTCTCGGTTACTAAAAATACTCTATCCATTGCAGGATCGTGAAAAAGAGCAGAAATTGCCGTTGAAGGAGATATCGGTCGATGCGATTCTTGACGCACAGCGTCGCGAGCAAGAGCAGCGACAGGAAAAGCATCGTCTGGTGTCCAAGGCGCTTAAGGAGCGCGGCCTGGCCGTCAATGCGGACATCATTAACGAGGACTTTTGCTAGGACAACATAGCACATAGTTACTTTAGCATTAAGATTAAAGAGAGATTCATATTGATTTTTTTGTCACTTGTATATTTGTACTCCATAAAAATCTATTTAAAAACTATATATACACTTATATATGTACATAGTCTCGCTATGTATGTGTGTGTAATCTATGTGGTCGCCTCCACCGACTCCTCCAGCAATATGTACTTCTCCAGTATCTGATACATTTCCACTTTAGCCTTAATCTTATGCCTACGCGACAATTGCCGCAAATAGGCCGCCACCGATTTGCAGAAGAAATCATCTTCAGTCTCATTCGTGCCGCTTCCGCTGCCGCTCGCTCCTGCTGCGCCTGCTGTTGCTGGTGGTGTAACTAGTGCTTCGAAGTTCGACCCCGTCTCTGGTTTGTTATCGCGTTCAACTCGCACGCTCGGCATGCAGACCATGTAGTCCATGCCCGTCTGAGAATGGCCATCAGACGGCGATGCAGCCACTGCAGACACCGTGGTCGCTGTCGTCTCTGGCACCTCGCTGACCAGTGCCGGCGATGAGTGCAGCGAGGGCAACACTTTGTGATCATTTGATTCAGTTTCGGCCATATACTCCTCATACGAATCATGGCCATCGCCATCGTCCGCTTCGACCAGCACTGAATAGCTTTCCGATTGAGTTGTCTGCACTTCCAACTTGGCATCGGCATCGTAGTTGTGGTCGCACTCATCATATGCCTGCGACTCATCCAAATCCTGTTCGATCAGCGCGTCCGGGTCCGGTTGTATTTTCACCTTCACGTCCGTTTTTATCCAACTTGTTGGCGTATCATCGCGACGGCTTCTTTCACGTCGCTTGCGCACAAACTCCCGCAAAAAGTCCATTTGGCGAAAGAACTCGTTGCGTCCGAATTCGGAGGACGGATGCAGGCGCATCTGTTTCAGCTCACGCGAATAACGGTCCCGCAAACAAGTCCAGCGGCGCCGCGCGTCTCTTGATGAAATGTTCAAATTATCTGCGACTTTGGCCCAATCCTCCTCCTTGCGCTGCGACAAGCGAAAGTCGCCATGCCTGTGATCATATAGTGAGGGCGTTGAGCGAATCGTGCGTATTAGCACAACATCCGATTCTTCGAGAGGCCGGTGGTGGGCGCTCATTTTGTGTTAATTGCTATTGCACATTAATTTTGCTTAATATTATCGAAGTTTATGTTTTCGTTTTGCTTTCTATCCAGTGTGACCAGTGTGTGCAATCGCTAAATTTCTAAGCTGAGTAATGTAGCCCTGGCATATTGCAAATAGTCTGACAACCTAAACATTTAATATGTCTTTGCCCAAATAAATAATGAATGATACTGTTTTTAACCAGGATTTTATTATGTGTAATACAAAATTAAAGCTGTTCGTTTGATTGGTGTGAAATTTATTTAAGAACATAGAAAAGTGAAATCGGTTTATTTGTATGACTGTTCAATATATGTCGTACATCGCTATAAACCGATAGGTTGATATAAATAATAAGCATCACTGCAATCGGCAGCCATTTTTTCACGCTTTCATGCGAAAAAAATTGTGAAAAATTCGTGTAAAAAGTTGTCGAACGTGCAGAAAAGTGATTTATAAAGTTTTCCCCACATTAATATAGTATGCAAATTTAGAATTTTGTGCGTGTGTGTGTAGTGTGTGAGCATTCAAATCGAACATGGAGACGGTCGGCGCATTCAATAATGAGGTAAGATGAGGCCGCTGCCGCACGCATACATCTATACATCGGTACATCTTTACATACATATCTAAATCGGCTCACGGTATTTACTTACAAACATACATACGTATATATGTTTATATATTGTATAATTTTGGATCGTACACAATTTTAATGTGGAATTTATTGTATGTTTCTGACAGAGACAGTCGCAGGATGCTGCTTTGTTGCCGTCTGTCTGTCTGTCTACGCCCAGAGTCAGTCTCCATATATTTTTACTGACCATCATTTGTTTTCGCAGCTCTCCGGCCTCTATGATAGCCGGCCGCCCATATCGAAGGCTAAAATGGCGGCCATCACAAAGTCGGCAATGCGTGCAATCAAATTCTACAAGCATGTTGTACAGAGTGTCGAAAAGTTCATACTCAAATGCAAGCCGGAATACAAAGTGCCGGGCCTGTATGTCATAGATTCGATAGTGCGCCAGTCGAGGCATCAGTACGGCACCGAGAAGGATGTGTTTGCGCCGCGCTTCCAACGCAATCTGACGGAGACATTTGCCAATCTGTTTCGCTGTGCGCCCGAGGACAAGAGTCGCATTATCCGTGTGCTCAATCTGTGGCAAAAGAACAATGTCTTCAAATCGGACGTTATACAGCCCATATTCGATTTGGCCGATCCCAATCATCCGATTTATCATCAAATGCCACCGATTGTTGGCACTGGCGGACTCAATGCCGGCCCCGGGCCAAGTGGCAGCAGTGGTGCTCTAAATCTATCAGATCTGTCGAGTGGCAATGTTGCGAATGGCTTGAATTCGTCTGGAATGAGCAATATGGATCTTAGCTCGGTGGGCGATGATAAAATGGGTGGAGCTATGCCGGATTTGTCGGTGAGTTGGGAATACCAGGAGGAAGAATGTCTGAATGGATGTCTGAATGATGTCTACAGAGACTGGCAATGGAGTAGTTAGTTAGTTAGTTGAATAATTAGCAATTGATCATTGCCAGGACTCAGGTTGCATTGAGTATTATTATAAATATGACTATGATGCCTCTTACGATTTGCTCTGTTGTTTACTACTCCGTCTCTGATGCATGTCTTGCCTAAAACACCCACAGTTAAGTCATGATAAGTGCTCCAGTTCTAGCCGGCGGCACATGGAGCAGCATTATATGAAGCAGCGACAACAGCAGCAGCTGCAACATCAGCATTCGAGTTCGTCGACATCCGGTTCGAAGAGTCGCTTCGATGTTGTGGGTCCGAGCAAGTCGCATCATCACAGCTATAGCAAGAATAACAGCTCACACGAGCTGGACTACGATGTGCGTGAGTTTATGGATGACGACGATGGTGACATGATGATGGCCGATGATCATCATTGTATGGGCGATGATTCCCCGCCAGGCTCATCGAATATGCTAGATGTATGAGGAGTCGTCCGCAACACTTTGAACAAATGAATTTTGAGTTTTCAGTTTATATATTTTTTTAATTTTTGGGTTTTAGATTATTTTGTTTATTTAATTATACACAAACGTGAATCAATGCATGTTATTTGATTTATAATTTTGGCACAATATTGCAGAACAACAACTTGCAGCAGCTGCTGAACGATCCCAATGTGCTGCGTCAGCTGCAAACGTTGCAGAACTTTCAAAAGTTCAAGCAGCAGGAGGAGAACCAAAAACATCGCTACCAGGAAGACGCACTACAGCAGCATTTGCAGAATGTGCTTAAGGTGCGTTGTGTACCAAGGCTCTGATTAATATATATATTAATTCTTATTCATTTGTAATGATCAATATTAAAATTCTCTCCGTTTAGAGCACAGCTGGAATGCCGCCGGGCATGGCGCCCATGGGCATGGGTCATAACGATGTGCCGGACATCAACAAGGACGTGGAATTCATATCGGAACAGCAACCCATTGAGGTATACCCGCATTGCCACATATATATATAAATCAATTTACAGTTCGCGGGAATTGTGTGTATTTTTGATTTGATTTGACTTGAAACCAAAATGCAAACAAACCTACAAGAAATACTTGTGGTTCTTGTTGTTGATAGCATATAAATTATAACGCACACATGAAACTGGAATTTGGAGATCACTTCTCAACTCCGCTTTTATTGTGTCGGAAGTGCTGCTGACGTGCCCAAAAATGTTGTTATACCGGGCGGACTCTTCTATATATATATATGATTCGATTGGCCAAACTCAAGTTCGAGTTGATAACGTTTTGGGGAGTAATAACGATTAAGTGTGCCAAGCGTAAAACCAAATTTATTAATTAATAATTATTTCGAAATGACTACATAAATTAGACGCGATTGCAATAGTCCCATTTTGTGTACTTTTGGCCATAAATTGATAGTTTAACGAGGGCCATAGTTAAATTTTAAAACTTGAAACTTTGCATATACGTTTATTGAAAAAAAAAAACAAATGGTAAATAAAAAGAAATGAAAGCAAAGGTAAGGTTTATATATATACAAACTGACGGATGCGAAAGCCGATGATTGCGAAGTCCCGTATAACAGCACGTTTGGTAAGTTCCTTAATATGTAAACCACAAAACTCAAGTCGATTCAAATTCAAATTACCCATCAAAAACTTGCTCGAAAACGCATCGATAAAGATACAAAAACCAAAAACTAAAAAGAAACAATGCCAAAAACAAATAGTAAAGAAAGCCGCCGACCAAAACAAAAAGGCCAAAAACCACACGTCAACACGCCAAAGAATGCAGTTATAAATTATGTATTTCTATTTATTTGTAGTACCACAATTTCCAACCAAATATTCCCATTTCCAATATTTACCTCCTCTATCCACTCACCACTAACCAAAAAAAAAAAGAAAAGAAAAACAATCCAAAACCAAACCCAATTCCCATTCCCATTTTCCGCCATTATTTGTTTATGCTTAAAATGTTAACGTTTATATCACATCACTCTCTCTCAAATTTCTTGCAAAAAACCAAAAACAAAAACCAACCAACTTGAAACGATCAGGTTATCAATCTGGATGGTGCCGATTCCCGCAGTCCTTCGCCCGATCGGGACCGATACAAGCGTAGTCGCCGCAGCAGCCGGAGTCGATCGCCCCGGAATCGTGGCGGCGGCGGTGGTGGTGGTGGCAGCAATGCCAATGATCGTGATCGCGGCAGCCGCCGACGTGGCTCCCGCTCCCGCAGCCGCTCACCACGTTCCAGCCGGAGGCGTGGATCACGCGATCGTGACCGGATGGAGCGCAGCACGCGCGACAAGGAACGGGATCGTGAGCATGAACGAGAGCGACGCAAAAAGGGTCTGCCCGACATCAAAAAGGAACACCTCAGTGGTAACTATTCTCACACAATAATGTAACATTACGTAACGATCATGTAAGTCTCGTCACAGTAAATGTCGCAAGCGAAAGGACATAAAGAAGAAGAGAAGCTAATCCTTCAGTTTCTTTGCATGCCACATTTACTCCTTAAATTTTCGTTTATTTTTTTGTTTTTGTGTTTTTTGAATTGTGGCTAATTTGTAAATCCTTATTTATTCTACAGCTCCTTGGCTCGGTTGACGTGTGTGTGTGGTGTGGTCTGCGTGTGTCTGTGTGTGTTTTAGCTTTAGTGGTTCTTCAAAACTTACTATCTGGCATTCTTTAACCCACATAATATCCACAATAATTATTGACGCGTTTTTGAGCAAAGTTTTTGGCAAACTTATTAAGATAAATAAATATCTTAATTAATGTACCCTTATCTCTGTCGTGTACATTTATCATTTACCTTTACCAATTTACCATTCGATACTTGATACAACTTGATACATTCAACAAGAGTTAAATTGTGGCAAGTCGAATCGCTCTCGCCATGTAGCCAAATGATGAATATACGATGCAATCACAATTTACGATAAAAAACCAAAAAAAACAAAAAACAAAAAACATACATTTGGTATGCTCATACTACATACTAAAGCCACAACTTCACGCAGATGAGCAGAGCCTAGAGAACGCAGATCTACATTTATTTTTATATATATTTTATATATCGACTATTTTGTGAAAATATCGTATGTTGAAATGTTAAATGATCTCTATACAAACTAGTTTTCAAATCTTAGCAGTTAATAGAACATAATGTAAACTGAACAAAATGAAAGATGAGTTATCGTAGGATTGTATAAAGGATTGATTATTGAGACAAACCTCATAGTATTCACAGTTTGATCAAAATTAGTTATTATAGAAAGTTAGTAGCCTAATTTAATCTATAACAGAAATGTTTTCTCTACAATAAGTAATTATTCGACCACCTGCTTATATGAGCATCAAGTTGATATAGTCGCATCCGACTCCAATATATAGAAAAAAACTTATCTATGCCTATTTTAATTAGTAAAGCTTCTTAGCTGATAGTTTAGCTTGTGTATAAACATGTTGACGCGGTTGTTGATAAGGATTATAAATATATAGTATGTATCTTATCTGTACTCTTCAATAACATTACACGTTGGCAAGGGTAAAGAGAATCAGTCTTTTGTAAAATTATATTTTTGTCAAATATGATATTTTCGCAGAAGAAATCGATATATATATATATAAATATATGCATATAATAAATATAATGCATATTACATATATAAATTATATGTAAATATATACAGTTAACATATATAAATATATTGAGCTATATTTCGAGATTTAAATGATAATTTTCGAAAGGGCGAATTTTAAATGAAAAGCATTTGGAAATTTACGTAACTTTTTTGAAAGCCGCAATTCGTTTCTTACTATATTTCTCTATATTTCTTTATAAATTCAATATTTATACCGTTAATTATTTATTTTTTACAGTATGCAGTACGACGCTGTGGGTGGGTCATCTCTCGAAGCTGGTGTATCAGGAGGAGTTATCCGATACGTTTGGGGAGTATGGCGACATCGTGAGCATCGATCAGATTGTGCCGAGAGGTTGCGCCTTTATCGTGATGAATCGACGCCAGGATGCGCACAAGGCCATGCAGGCGCTGAAGAATCATAAGTTGCAGGGTCGTGCAATCACCATATCTTGGGCAGCCGGCAAAGGGGTCAAGAGCAAGGAGTGGAAGGATTTCTGGGACCTGGAGCTCGGTGTCACGTACGTCCCGTGGAACAAGCTGTCTCCCGACACCGACTTTGACAGTCTGGAGGAGGGCGGCATGTTCGACGAGGACACCATGCCCGCCTGGATGAAGCAGAAAATCAATCAGGCGAAAAATGTCAAGGATAACAAAGGGACAGGCCTCGGCGGGGACATCAGTGCGGTGCCACCGGTGGCGCCACCAAATCTACTCTTTGGCATCGACACAACGCAGCCGCCACCTGTGGCGCCCCCACCACATGGTGGTCCTGGTGCGCCTCCGCCCGCTCTGATGGGCATGGTGCCCGGTCAGTTCCAGATGGCGCCGCCCTTAGGCGGACCACCACCACCGCAACGCATGCTGGGCCCCATGGGACCCATGAATCATCCGATGGCCGGCATGGGCATGCCACCCAATATGGTGCCGGGCATGCCGCCGCCAATGATGATGCCGCCTAACATGATGCCGCCCGGCTTTCCGGGCATGGGCGGTCCGCCGCCACATCCGATGGGACTGCCGCCAGGCGCACAGTTTCCGCCACCCGGTGCGGTGCCGCCACCAATGGCCACAATTCCGACACCGGCAGGCTCTGGCACCGGAGGCAATGTGAGTGACGATCAAATGGATATCGAAATGGAGCTTGAGGATGCGCCACCGACCGTGCCGACGCCCTCACAGCAGCAGCAACAGGCACCCAACTTTAGCCAGCCACCACCGATCTTCCCCGGTGGCTCGGGGCCGCCCAACAGCGTGGATGTGGCCGTTGCTGCCGCAGCCAATGAGCTCTTCCAGCGGGAACGCTCACGTGGCCCTGGCGGAGCCGGCGGCTCACGTTGGAGTGGTCGTGATGAGATCGCCGAGGCGTCGGAGCGTTGGCGCAATGAGAACGGCGGAGGTGGACCTCCTTCGATAAGCGCAGGCTTCAATGAGGCACGAGCGCGTCTCAATTTAAACAGCATGGAGCATGGCGGCATGTTGCGACCCGAATTCTTGGGTGGCGTGGGTAAGTTTTGGAATCTTTTGAGATTAATTTACTTATCGACTACATTACGATTTATTCCCGGCAGACTTTGATAATCGCTCAGGGGGTGGACCACGTGGCATGGGACCAGGACCAGGACCACGAGGTGGCAATCATAATGGCAATAGCGGTGGAGGTGATTTCTTCCCGCCCAACATGAACCAGAATCGCTTCAATCAGCCAACGAGTCTGATGCAGATGCACATACCGCCGCCGTTTAATCAGCGCATGGGCGGACCGGGAAGTGCGGGCAACGGTGTGGGACCGATGTTTATGCGGAATCAAGGTGGTGGCGGCAACGGCGGCGGCGGAGGGTCAGGCGGCAGACAGCAAGGACCAGGTGAGCCAGGTGACAAATCAATAGACTCGTTTACAATATTAATTCCATTGCGTTGCAATTTGTAGGTTTCTTCAATCCACGCAATCCGTTTAACGACAGTCAGCGTGGACGTGGAGGAGGCCCAGGCGGTGCTCGCGGCATGGGCGGGGGCGGTGGAGGTCGAGGCGGTCGCTGGAGTGATGATGAAGATGATATCAATGGCAAAAACAACAGCAATAATTTTAATAACAAACGTCGTGGTGGCTCCGCCGGCGGCGGCGGCCCAGGTGGTGGCCCTGGTGGCAATCGATTCCGCGGTGAGCGCGGCGACGGCGACGATCGTCGCGGTGGTAATGCACGTGGTGGACGTGGTGGACATCGCAGCGAGGAGCGTGAACGTGGTCCCAACAACAGCAACAATAACAGACGCAGCTCCCGCGATGACAGCAATCGGCATTCGGTAAGCTCCACGGATGAGAACAGGGAAGGCAACAAGCGGCCGTCATCGTCAGAGGGTGATGATATGAAAAATAAACCGGTGGCAGCGCCAGCCGTTAACAAATCCACCGATGGCGACACCGAGGAGGATTGGGATCGTGAGCTGCAGGAATACGATGCGAGAATGGAGGCACAGCAAGCAGCTGAAATCGCTGCTGCTGAAGCGGCAGCAGCTGCTGCTGCTGAGTCATCTGGTACTGCAAATGACACGGCGACAGGCAGCAGCAATAGCCAGCCAGCTGAAACCACATTCGACGAAGCAAACAGAGAAGAGCAGTTTGCCCGGCCAGCTGTGCAGCAGCAGCAGCCGAAGCAGAAGGAGAGCAATGAGGGATCGAAGCCAAAGGCCACATCACCTGCCTGCACGCCCCTCTACGACGAGCTGCCGCCACCTGCACTAGCCGCAACGGAAACAACAACGGCACCGCCTGCACAGGAACGTGTCGAACCGCATCCAAAGATCGAAACGCAACGGACTCCAGAGCCAGCGCCCGCGTCTGAACCATTGCATGAAACTGTGGAATCAGCGCCAGCAGAGAACTCTCCTCCTGCAACGAAAGAGATGCCGGATGCGCCCCAACCAGTTGCCGATGCCCAGCCAGAAGTGGAGGCCGACTCATAGAATGAAATCATAGAAGCGACGATGTAAGAAGCAACACAGAAAATAACTTTCGATTGGTTAACCGTGTTAGTCGAAAAACATGTGTAATTTATAGTTTCCTTGCATGTATAATTTATATGTGTGTGTGTATATGTGACACAACACCCCAAACCTTACAACTGCATCATTTACATTTTGCAACAAAATTTAGCTTGAGATTACGCATTTGTTGAGAGGCAGGCAACCCGTCGAGTCTGCACCCATTTTTGCTAGGCTAAGGCGCTTTCATTTTTATTCACTTATTTTAAGGCATTTTAAGCCGCCAAACGACAACATTTATTATGGATTGTCCCACTGGTCCCAATTGTAAGTAACAAACAAAACAAACAACAAAAAAATATATAAAAAACAAAAAATCAATTATTTTTCTTTTAAAATTATAAAAAGTAAATTTCAAATAAATCCAACACCACACAACAAGGGCGCAAAGGAACAAAATAGTAGCAAATAATTAGTAATTATTAAAATAAATATGGACGAAATTGATAGACACAGAAAACAGCCACGCTTGAAATGTTTATAATTTTGTTATGTATATAATTTTAAGCAGATATTTAACACATAAAATTGTTTCATATGCCCAGATTATAAGTACACGTATAATAATGTACAATTTAAATATGAAAATATTATCAATACTATTAAAAATAAACAAAAACAGACAGTTGACTTAAATACACTGCTTATCGATATGACATTTTGGAAAGCTCGTCTGGGCTTTAAATACAACACAACCTCTTTGATCATGGTTTTGGCAGCTTGAATTTTAATTAAGAAAAACATAATTTCCAGTCCGAATTCATGAAACTTCCTTCTCTAAAAATTCGAATCAAGCTCATACGATAGTTTTACAGGTATCTCATCCATATCAGCTTTTTGACCTTTCTCTCATAATTCTTTTTTTTTATATCACGCAATTTATTCGCTATAGTTACCAAACTTGTAAAGTAGATTACTAAGATCGTACTCAACAAATTTGTTTTGACTACGCCCACTCCCGCCTCAAAAATTCCTAATTTGAAAGACAAACTTGGACAGTATTTCTTTGGTTACACCAAACCTGTTCTTTGCTACTTGTTATCCGCTGGAATACGGTATCAAAGTATTTCGCAGTCGGTTAGGCCCGACTGCAACGTTCCATTTGGTTTTTTTTTTATAGCCGACGCAAACTGTACGACATTTGACCAGATCAATATGGGCTATGCGCTACAGCAGACCCTGCATCTCGTTCATGAACTGCAGGTAGGCATCATCTTTAGTGGGTGGCTTGCGGGCTTCCGGCGCCGCATGGACGCCCCGGTCACCCACATGAGCATCATGCGCGCCCGCCAAATGTTTGGTCCTCGCCGTTCGTCGCTGATCCTCGCGCTTCACCCTCAACGTAGACGGCACAAATCGCGTAACGTCTGCGCTTAGATTCCTTATTTGTGGCTTTGCCGTAATGGTGGTGACACCTTTGCCCGGCTCTTTGAGTGGCGGCGCACTCACATTGCCGTGCTTGACATGATGTCCACCCATACGTGGCGGCAATCCAGGTGGCGGCCCAGGAGGCATCCGTATGCCCATGCGCGGCATTGGCCCAAGAACATGTGGTGGTCGTGCGCCTGGCGGTGGACCAGGCGGCATACGCAGGCCAAAGCCGGGCAGACCCGGTCCAGGTGGTCGCATAGGTGGCGGTCTAAACATAACAGTCGGCGGAGTGCCTCGCATATGCGGCAATTGTGGCAACTGCGGCGGCGCTGGCGCACTTGGCGGTAGAGGTATGGCAGGCATTGTTGGCGCCGTCGGCGGTGCGGGCACCGATGCCGTTCCCGGCGGAACTGCCATTGTCTTGGGTGATGGCTCTTTGGTTGTAATAATTGGTGACGGCTTTTCATCGCCATCGGAGCCCACGTCATCATCCGCATCGTCGTCATCGTCGTTGTCTTCGTCGTCACTGGTAATGCTGCTGCTACTGTGGCTGCTGGCACGACGGCGACTTGGTGGCGATTTGCTGTCTGAGGCGCCATCATGCCTGTCATCTGGGTCATCCGATTGCTGTTCCTTGTCGTGCTCCGTATCGCTCTGTAATTTGCGATGCTTACGCTTGTGTACATGCTCCATTTCCTTCATGAAGTCGTCAATGTTCTGCATGCGCTGCTGCAACTTGGGACTTGCGACCGTCGACTCATCGCCGCCCTCGTAGTCACTGTTGCCTTCGGCATCCGAGTTCAGGTCAGACATGGCAAACAGATCTGGGGGCGGACCTGGCGGCACACCCAGCCAATCCTTATCATCATCATCCATTGTTTTTTCCGTGTGTGCATCACCGTTGCCGCCGCTACCTTCACTATTTTTGGTTACACCTGGGGGCGCACCAGGTGCAAATGGTGGCAAAGCTAACAATATGGGCGGCGGAGGCATACGGATGCCGCTAGACGGAAAGACGATATTGCGGTTGCTGCTGGTGCTATTGCTATTATTGGTACTATTTTCTGTAGTGCCACCGGTTGAACTGGCATTGGCTGCTGTCACCGGCGCTGGCAGTGGTATCTCATCAATCTGTACGCTCTGGGCATGCTTCACACTCTCATAATACTGCTGCTTTTTCAGGCGCTTCTTCTCGTAGTCAACCTCCTTGCGCTTCAGTTCTGCCCAGTGCTCGGGCTCATCATTATGATAGAGTCGCATGACGCGATCGAAGGTTTCCTTAAGCTTCTTTCGCTTGTCACGCAGTACTTTTTCATTCAGTGGTGACGGCTGCAGAACATTATACTCCATCTCGTCTATCTTCTCCATCTCTTCGAGAATCTGTGAGGGATCTTTGTTCTTCAGTACAGCAGCCCGAACCATTTGGCGCTGTCGCTTGTTCTTCTTTAGCTCCTTTTTGCGAGCCTCCTTACGGGCTTGGTCTGTTGGATTCATATATTTGCCACTTTTCGTGGTGTTTATGGAGCGTCGTCCCATCCTGATATCTGTGTGTTGCTTGATTTAGTTTAGTATCCTTACAATCTATCGATATATTTGCAGACTTTTGCTAGGGAGGAGCGATAATAGTTTATTGGAACTCAAGACTCAATACTTTTTACTTTACTTACTTAATTAGAGCAACTTATAAGTTTTTCGAGCACAAGAAAATCAATTCTCCTTAAATTGCATACAAATATAAGAATTTCAAATTTGTCGGACCATGAAAAACCACCGATTTTTTCCGATTACAAATATTTGCTGTTGAAAACAGTTCGCCAAATGTTTATGTTATTGGCGCTGTTAAGTAACATTTCTGTTTGGTATTTTTCATAAATATAAAAGTCTGTGCACTTGATGTGTGTGTGTGCGCGTCATTTTAGAGCGTGAATTTTCGATTCGGTAAAATTAAACGTAAAAAGCAAATCAATAATATTAATAAATGTTTTAAAAATTGCTGCACAACAAATAGAACAACAGCCATACCACAAAGTAGCCAAACGTGAATAAATAAAACTCAAAACAACGCGAATCGACGAGCAGAAGAAAATTTTGGTTTCTCTGTGCCAAAGAATTTACACACACTCAAAAGCACACGCATACATACATATGTATACCGATGTGCATAAATGTATGTATGTATGTAGATGAGTGTGTTTGTACCTATAGCTGTTGTAAGAAATGTGCAAATTTTTTATAACATATACAAAAGAGTGTTGAAATGGTTTGAAACGCGTTAGTCGCACTGGTCAAATTGTCAACAATTCTTGGCTGCTTCAATAGTGAACGGGAAAGGAAGAGAGAGCGAATATACAAAACTTGTGAAATTTTATGCTTTGATAAAATAAAACATGTCTCTGCATGTATGTATATGCATATGTATTTGTGTATTTTTGAATATAGACACTATGCATACATGCATGCATTCAACCCAAGAGCGCGCGCGTATGTTGAGAGTGTGAAAAATTTACATAAATATATGTATGTGCATACACAGGGACATCGCCGCCGCCAACAAACCAAATACAGGCAAAAGCGTGCGTGCGTGTGTGTGTTTGCGTGGATGAATGTAATGCGAAAAAGCAAACGTAACCGCTGACGACGACAACGACGTCGGCAGCTGGCTGTAACATCCAGGAGCATCCTTGTTTCTTTTCCTGTTAGCGCACAGTTCTCTCTCTCTCTTGTTGCTTTCTGTTGGTCTGCAAATGTGTGGTTGTGAATGTGGATGTGGATGCTGTTCAACAGCCATGCACCCCTTCCATTACCCGTAGCTCTGCCAAGCAGCAGCAACATCAGCCTAACAGAGTCAGTTTGAGCAACTGTAAACGTCGCTGGCTGTGTATTTTTTGAACAACTTTTCACTTTCGCTTCGCTCAGTGCTGCCACACTTGGTTTTGTGCAAACTACATGCAAATACTTTGCTTGGGACATTGCTATATAAATTTTAATCGGCGCGAATATGCTTTGACTTGATCATTATCAAATCGATGCCAGCGCCAATTAACTAATGTGACTGCAAATACGTTTAAATATATGTGAGTCCGTGTGTGCAATAAACGTCTCATATAAACGAAAAAAATGAAATAAACACGTCGCTCGAAACTTGCAAACAAACAGTAAATAGATGTACATGCTTAAGCTCATGTACATAATATGTATGTGCACAGATTTGGTTTTATCAATGTTACTCAGCATGTTGTTTATGTTCTAAAATCGCCGAAATCAGCTGTACATTAAATACGGGACAAAACGATCGTTGCATTTCATTTATGTGTGTGTGTGTGTGTGTGTGTGTATGAGTGTGTCTACCTTTACTTTGATATGTGTATTGTGTATACTGTTAGAAAGTGCAGACATAATGTTAAATCTCCGCAGAATACAGGACTTTACAGTATAATAACAGCAAGTGCCACTGCATTTTTCTCGCAACTAGATTTTTTTCTTATATATGTGTATGTTTGTATGCAAGTACGTACACAATTGGTAAATCCATTTCCGTTCAATAAGGAATCAAAACTATATATGAACGTTCTTATTTTTGTAAATGCATATTTTGGTATAGGTTTAATGACTATTTTATACATGAATTTCCATTTTTTCAACCCATTTCCTCCTAAAACGATGGGGTTGCTGCTAGCGCTTTTGGACAAAATGTTAACATGCACAGGCATGTTGAATCCGTTTATTTGTAAGTTGAAGGTTTATTTATTAAAGAAATTATCATATTTTAACTACAGGCTACAAAAATCATCATTGGCTTACATAGAAACTGTCATTTAAAATGCAGATGGCTGTCAATATATATCTATAATCTATGTCCTCACTTGTGTACATCGGATGTATGCATATGCACCAATACATATAGATTTATTTATATGTATGTGCATGTGAAGCCAGACCAGACGTCATCGGTAAGCTCAGCTTCCGTTAGCTCGATGCTAGTTATTCGTTGTGTCAATTTCATGCTCTCGCATGATACGCTCCACTTTTGGATGCTATTTATAAACGTTCTTCCACACTTATGTACACATACATACACATGCGCAAGAATGGTTTCTCCTGGCCACACACTGATGTTGCTTCCTTTAAATCTGCATACATAGTTCCGCTTCCGACCAAACTGAATAAGTTGTGTCTGTGTGTGTTTACAGCGCAGTCGCAGTCTGTAAACGGATTGGATGCCATACGTTTGTGTGTGTGTGAGAGTCGCAATCATTCAACTTACCGGGCAAAGCAGCATCCACATGTTGAGGCGCGTGCAGTTGCCGCTTCTTTCCCGTTCTTTCGAATGCTCTGCTTACGCATGTGCATAAATGTACATAGCATCATCCCGTTTCAACTACAGGTCGCATTCAAATTCAATTTCATCATTTAGTGACAGGTTAGCAGCAGTGTGAACCACTGCAATGAAAACGTGCAACACTTGAAATAAAAAAAATAAACACAAAGGGACATAGCATGTCGTGTCTGATGGGGGCCCACACACGATTATTTGCTGCTGTTATCCTATTGGGAAATGTGTGAGTCTGCTGTTATTATTTAACTTGGCAGCCTGTTGTGCGAACACATTTACGGAAGACGTCTGTGTTGGTTATAATATTTGTAGAAGCATCAGCGAAGAACGATTTTTCGTACTTCTCTATTTAATTTACATTATCATTATGAGTTGCTTATTTTAGTCTTGCAGCTCTTTCAAATAGAACGTCAACCGTTGTGCTGTTAAAATACGAGTGAGCTGTGTTTAGTGATGAGCAGAGTGTGCACAGAAGGCAATTAAGATCGATAAACGATTGCGCGCTATTTATCACAATTAATCTTGCAAACAATCTCAATTCTCTCCGTAAAAAAGTGCTACAGCTGATCTCGCTCTCTCTCTTTACGACGATTAGTTTTTGATATATTTTGTTTTATTTGCCTTTAGTGGCAGAGGAATTAAATGCTAAACGTTGTTATTCAGCTATAGCTAAAAGCGATTATTTTTGTATACTAAATGGCTTGACCGCATTTCGACACCAATTGCAGCAACGCCCACCACAAGCAGCAGCGGTCAACGCACAACAAAACGAAAGTGTTGTCAAGAAAATAGTTTTGCTTAAAAATAGTTTTTTTTAAATAAATAAATGAACGGTCGCATGCCCTCCTTCGTCGCTTTAAATGCAATGCTTAATGCTATAAAGGAATCAAATCTTACAAAGCATACACGTGCACATATATATCTATCTATATATATTTATAAATATATATGTACCTGTATTTTTGTGTAATCATGCTCACACATGCACAGAAGAAAGTTTAAATTTCCCGCTCTTCTTTCTGACGTATGGATATAAAATGTTTATGTGTGTATGCGTGCGTGTGTATGTACATATATTTGCAGTTAAAAACTAAAAGCCGGCTCAGCAGGAGGTAAATTTTGCGTATGCGTGTGATGTGAGGAAATGCCGCAACGGCAGCAGCCATATCGATGTCGACAGCGTCAACGTCAACAACAGCAGCAGCAGAAACAAAAGCAAAAGCAACTGAAACAAATTTAAATACAATTAAAGCAACAACTATAAGAAAGTATCCACGACGAGCCACAGCATAATTAAATAATTGGCAACAGATCTCCTCCAGCAAACTGATACATACAGTGTAAAAAGTGAGCGTCTGAACAATTAATTAATCCAAATTAGCGGCCAACCAAAATATATATCTATATTGTGCAGCCAATTCAACACAAAGTTCGTCAAACCGATAAGCAAAAAATAAAATAAAACGTGCTGCAAAAATGAAGCGACGCAACGCGGACTGTGGCAAATTACGTCGCCCAATGAAGCGCAACAAAATCACAGAGGGCATGTATGGCAGGTAAGTGTTTAAATACCACTGAAGAATCATATGTATGTATATACATATTTATAATATATCTATCCAGCTTATCGCGGTCTGTTGGCACACTTATCTGGGTACTCACATACCGCAGTGATCGCGTAATCCATAATTCTAGATTTGCTTCCAGTTGGTTCATTCGTTAGAAAACTTGTATTAAGCTCTGCTGCGTTACGTCAAAATTTGAAAGAATCAAAAATCAAATATAAGAACGAGCTTGTTATGAAATGAGAAATTGTATTTAATGCAACCACTATCAAATACCCTGCAATATACAAATATAAATATATAGCATCTCTTGAGTTCTGTGCTCAGCATGGGTGTATTCATTTTGTACTATCTACAAATCATAAAATCACAAATTAAGTTTTAAATTCAGCAAACTTTTAAATTAGGTATATTATACATACGTATGAAGCAACAGGGTATTCTCATAGCATCATCCGATTTCTTCTCTCACTCTAGTTTTATTACGCATTTATTTGTTTGTTTACCTTTTGATTTTGCATTGTAGTTGTTCTCTTATATGCAGTCATTCTCACATATGGACACACGCACACACATACATATATGTACTTTTGTGTGTGTGTGTCTATTTAGACGCTCTTCGCTTGGGGCTTTTGCTTTGTGGTTCATTTTGGGCTGCTTGTCGCGGCGTGCCTATCGAGTTAGATAATTTATTCAGTTATTGCCGGTTAGAACCATAATTGAGCGTTAAGATTTGTTTTAATTAAGTCAAGTAATAAGAAAAATATCTCAGTTTTATTTGAAAATTCAGAGTATCTTTTAGTCGCCTAAGCGCATTTATTATGATATTAAAAAAAAAACAACAACAATTTAAATTAATCTTCATCTTGCAGCACAACTGTTCTTTACATGAAATTTCTGATACTTTGGGCAATTGTGATGGTAGCCGATTTTATGTTTATGTTTCGATTTGAATTCCTGTGGCCATTCTGGCTGCTCCTTCGCTCCGTGCACGACTCGTTCAAGTACAAGGGATTGGTAAATATATATTACTCATATATCATAATTGTTATATATACATTTTATTAAATATACATTTTCCCCGTTTGTGCAACAGGCATTTTCCGTGCTATTTGTGTGCATTGCAATAACATCGGATCTGGTGTGTTTGTTCTTCATACCCGTACATTGGCTGCTCTTTGCGGCCAGCACATACGTCTGGGTACAATATGTCTGGCACACAGGTGCGTTTGTATAATTAAAGTAATAATAATAATAATAGAAATGATATAATTGATTGCAGATAAGGGCATCTGTTTGCCAACTATAATACTCTGGATGTTGTTTGTCTACCTGGAGGTGGGCATTCGATGGAAAGACAGTCGTCATATGCCACATTTGGATCTCTGCCGACCGTTTGCCGCGCACTGGTGAGTAAAAATCACGATAACAACCAGTACAACTTTAGCTGACCGCTTCGCCTCTGTCCTCTCTGTCTCTGTCTCTGCAGCATTGGCTATCCAGTGGTAACTCTTGGGTTTGGCTTCAAAAGCTATGTAGGCTATCGCATGCGTCAGCGGAAGCAGCGCGAGGTGGCCAAGGAGAATGAGTTCTACATGCAGTTGCTGCAGCAGGCACTACCCACTGAGGAGGCTAACGACGAGGCGGCGACACCGCAGACAGCGGCTTCGACTGTGGTGACGTCGGCATCCAACAGCAGCAGCACTGCCGTTGTGCCCAATGGCACGGGGGGTGCGCCGGCAGCACTGTCCGCTGCAGCATCCACATCCCAGGCGAATGGTATTTTGGCAACTGCCTCGCAAGCACAAAATCATCACGATCATCACGGCGGTGGTGGCGCCGGTAGCAGCAGCAATAATAATAACCATCATCATCATCACCATCACAATAACAACAACAATAATAATAACAACAACAACAGCAGCAACAATAGTCATCACAGCAAGGATAATAATAGCAACAGCGATAGCAGCACAACGACTGCCACAGCGACATCAGGAGGAGGAGCAGCATCAGCTGCGGCTGCTTCTTCATCATCCTCCGCATCTGCATCATCGTCCACCAGCTCATCAAACTCTTCGTCTGGCCGGCAAGCGAATGCAGCAACAATTGCAGCAGCAGCAACAACAGGTGTGTATGTTTTAGGTGTTATCAGAAACTAACAAAACTCGATAAGCTCATGGAGCAACCAAATCAATAATTAGAATACATCAGAGTTTAGAATTTGGGAAAAACTATTTAATTATTATATACTAACGTATATTAATATATGTTATGCTTTTGAGTAACTATGTTTCATAATCGATAAAACTCAATGTTCTTCTTGATATACTTATAATAATAAAATGTGCATTTGTTGCAGCAACCTCAAATGGTCATGTTGGCGGTGGCTCGAGGAATCATCGACGCAGCATGGACAAGGATAAGCATCGCAACAAAGGCGATACGGCTGACAACAATGAGCACAACAATGGCGGAGGACGGCATGGCGGTAAAAATAGCAACAGTAATAACAATTCAAGTAGCAGCAACAATTATCAGCAAGTGGAGAGCAATGCAACCACAACAAGTAATAACAGTAAGGAGAAGTCAGACTGGGATAGTGGCAATAGCAACTATCAACAACAACAACAGCAGCAGCTGCAACAGGGGGCTAAGGATAAACAGGGTGCTTTGAACAAAAAGAAATCGCTTTATTCAAAGCAAATTGATATCGGCCCCTCCTTGCTTGCAGACAACAAAAAGACGCACAATGCTGTCAGCAACGGCAACGTCCTGCAGCACGAGACAACAGAGGAACCAGCGGTCGTGGAGCAAATGTCTCAGGCAGAAAAGGCGCCAAAAGGTAAATCTGCTCAACTTGTCCACATTCCAACAAATGTTAAAAGTAAAACTCATTCTTTCTTTTTTTGTATAGGTCGTCGTAATCGCGGTAAGAAGGACAATACAGCAAAAGACAATCATAGCCAGCAACAGGATAAGCATAAGGAGAATGCAGGAACAGCTTCTTCCAACAACAGCAACAACAACGATGCCTGTTCCGTTTCGTCGTCGGCGAGCTCAACATCGAGTAATGCAACCGCTGCCGCGATTTCGCACATTGCCAGCAAAGTGGTATCGAAGATATGCGAAACGTGCCTCAAGCTGGAGGCAGACGTTAAGAAATATCGCGCCGAGATCAGTCACATGAAGCAAATAGAGAACGAGCTGCGCCAAAAACTTGACGCGAATCTGACCAGCAAATCTAGTTTGCAGGCCAAACAAAAGGAGTGCGAAGATCTCGAAAAACGCATACAGGAGCTACAAAATGCACACCATGCCGACATGGTCGGCCTGCAGACCATGGAGCGCCGTCTCAACGAGGAACGTCGCCTCAAGCAATCCCTGGAGGCCCAGCTGTCCAACGAGAAGAAGGCACGCAAGACGGCCGAGGAGAAGGCCGCACGTCCCGAGTGCAGCACCCAATGCAAGCAGCGCCGTCAGCAAATGGACGAAGAGCTCAAACGTGTGCGCACCGAACTCAAACAGACCGACGAGGCCAAGCAGATGGCCGTCGATCATGGTCGCAAGTTCGAACAGGAGGTGGGCAAAGTCAAGCATGTTTTAATACATTATATTTATATTTATTTCCATTATATATTTGTTTAATAGTATCGTATGTTGGATGCTAAGGTACGCAATCGCGAGTCATCGCAGGCGGATGCCGAAATGTTAATGGTAGCACTGGCTACAATGCAGGAGAAGAACGCCACACTGGAGAAAAATCTATCCTCAGAGACGAGAGTTAAGCTGGACTTATTTTCGGCTCTGGGCGCGGCCAAGCGCCAGCTAGAAATATCTGACAGTATGCATCAAAATCAAAATAAAAAACAATGTGATAAAATTAACACAATTTCTTTACACTTGCAGGTCATCGCCGGTCGAAGGATGATGAGGTCATTGATCTCAAGGCCAAGATAGCACAGTTGCTGGCCGTTATGCCAGACAGCATGCTGCGCATGAACGATACACCTCCGCTACAATCGGGCGGACCTGGCCCCTCCTCGCCCATGCTCAGCCTGAGCGTTGCACAAGAGTATCAACAGCATCAGCAACATCAACAACAGCAACATCAACAACAGCAACATCAACATCAACAACATCAGCAACATCAACAGCATCAACAACAGCAACATCAACAGCATCAGCAACATCAACAGCAGCAGCAGCAACATCAGCAGCAACAACAGCAGCAGCAGCAGCATCAACACCAGCAACACCAGCAACATCAGCAACAGGTGAACAACTCTCAGCAGCAGCAACAGATGGTGCCGGTGAGTGTTGCTGCTGCACTGCATGTGGCTGCAAATAATGCCGTCAATGGTGGAGGCAATGGCGGCAACGGTCTGTCCACACTGGATCCAAATGCTAGCGTCTATACGCCCCAAAAGGGCAACATGATGGTGGTGGCGCCGGTTGGCATGAATCCGAATGGTACGGATGCCTGACGCCAGCGGCAACAACAGCAGCATCTGCATCAAAAGCAGTCGTCGACGGCATCGTCAACGTCCGCTTCATCCTCGCATCAGCTAATGAGACGACAAGTTTGAGATTATCATAAAAAATACTTTATGTAAAACAACAGCAAATGAAATGCCAAGCAGCGACCGATTGATTTAGACTATAGTAGTCAACCGATGACAATTGGAGCCGTTTGCATATGATATAATATGAATGTCCGTACTAAGCATAAGCAATTTCCTTTCCACACACAAACACATACACACAACCCAGTATCACATAGTATACAATCTCTCCCATCCTAGATACCAAGTTTACAACAGTTTGTTGACTGCTTTTCCAATTTTCTGACACTCATTTATATGCTCACATTATTCTATATATATGCCATTAATTGGAGTTTTTTTATTTCTTATTTTGTAATTATGACTCCCATCTTTTCTGGCCTTGAACGTCATTCCACCTAATCAGAAATATATTTGTATTCAGGGTGATTTTTTTTCGTTTCCAAACATCCTGCAATGGAAAATCTTTGCTAGAAAAAAAAAAACAACTGTTGGTATCCAGATCGACTCCACAAATCCGCTCATGGAAGCACACACACACATACATTAATAATTAATACGATTGGGAGATTCCTTGCGCCAGTTTTTGGATGATTTGAAAAATTTTAAAAATAATAAGAAAGAGAAAAATGCAAAAACTAAATTAGAAAGTTGTATTCTTTAATTTAAATGCGAAAGGAAGATGATGATGATGATGAAGATGAAAAGAAAAATCTGTTTACTACTTATTAATATTAACAAAACGCTGTGAGAGTTGACCAACTTTAGTGATGGCCTTTGAATTTGGCGTGAAAAATATGTTTTTTATTTGCCAAATTTGCTGCCCCTCTTTCAATGGAATTTTTGAAGTCTGCGCCCTTGATTTATTATCTCATTAAATTATTTTTGTTATAAACCTTAATTGTACGCCTATTATGTAGAATTACCTATTTTGAAATAACCAATGCGTTTCGTTTTAAGTTTTTAATTTATTTTTTGCTGTTCCTAAAAAAAGAAAAACCAAGTCGAAAATGCTTGAATTTATTTTGCGAAGAAAAGAAAATACAATGACTATTTTGTTTAATAAAAATAAAAACCATTTCACTGCGTGAAGCGAGTAACTAATTGTTTTACAAATCATTTATAATTTAAGCCGATTTTGATTTGGACCATATTTTATTTATAGATTTAATCAGTATTTTGTTTGTTTTTTTATCGTTCCATAGATCAAAAGAAGTTAATCACAAGATTTTGTTTTTAAACTCTTTTTAAAGTAGCAACATTTGCAACAAATGTCAATATTTTGAACGAACGTAAACTTCGAAACTGCCTGTACTGTATTTAAATACGTTTAAACATTATCACAAAGCAGTACAAGAAAATTTACACAATGATTTACTATCTACTGGAGACAATTTCCACTGCGATCATTAGCTCTGTCGCCACCATGTGGTTGATCGAAGGTAAGCTGCTAGTCATCGACCAGTTCCAATTTAAATATACCACTCCATATAGAGGCACTGATCAAGCTGATGATGTCCGGCTTTTTGTATGCACTGCACATTGCTTGCCATCCGCTGATGGTGATTCCAATGCTGGTGGGATCATATTACTTGGTCAACAAGATATGGCTTCGTCCCAGCATGTTGGCTGAGGCATCGGAAATATACGGAATGCGCCGCCAGGTTCCTACTCCGCGTATTGGTTCCTATCGCAGTGCCGGCAGCATTTCAGCACGCAGCAATGATAGCTCCGATTTGGACGCGGATGAGTTGCGTCAACCTAATTAACATGTCAAATTATTGATGTTTTTGTTTTTGTGATTGGGTTTGAATCATAGAATTTAATCGACAAATAAAAATACATGGAACACATATGGATATGTGTACAGAGAATGAGCTTATACGAATGTACTAATGATCCCTAAGATGGTTTCTGCAAGGATGTGGTGTCCATTTTGCACAGCAGATCGCCCACCTTGAGCAGCATGGCATTATTCTGTTGCTGCTCGCCGGCTGTTGAGGAGCTGATCATGCCAGCCAAGTGCTGTATGTACTTGTCCACATTGTCCACGCTGAGTCCGCTCGAATGCACCGGTGGCAACGCAATTCCGCCTAAGGCGCTGACAATCTTCTGCCGCAGATTCTTAATGTATGCGGTTAGACGGGCATTCTCATCCTTGAGCTCAGAGACCTCACCCATCAGTTTGGCATTGCCGGTCTTTGTGTTGTCCACATGCTGCTCTAGCACAGCGTTCTGTTGCTCTAGATCAGTTTTAGTCTTGCGCAGCGTGCGCAACTCATTCTCCGTGCTCCGATTGTGCTCGATGAACTCATGCGTATAAATGGGTATCTCTCCGGCGGCAAACGGACGAGGCGGCAAACTATAAGAGTTAACAGATTGTGGTGTCGGTGTGCGTTTCACTTGGGCCAGTGGTATATCATCCGGATCGGGTGTCGGTGTGCTTTGTTGTTGTTGCTGTTTGTTCACGTTGGCTTTCACATTGGATTTTTTCGATGCGGAGTTGGCGACTTCATGATTATTGCTGCTGCTGTTGTTGTTGGTGGCCTTCTCCTTGGGCGTGCTGGCATTTTTGTTGTCGAACACCTTCTTCGCCTTGGCCAATTCGTTGGCCACGATTTCCGGATGCTCCTTGAGGAATTTGTGCATTTCTTCCTGATACCTAAAAGTGTTGCCAAATATTATTTTATGTGTGAGAAGTCAGGAATGACAGAAAAGCGATAGAATGGGAGTAAATCTCCTAGTTGGTGATTTGGGTAAACTAAACTGATTTCTGAATTAAGAACAGAACAGATCGACATGGCTTCATCACATGGCTCAGCACAGTGATCAAAATTATATAGAGATGGTTTTCCCTGTTTATTAAACCTACAGCGCTTTATCCTTGGCTGCCGCCTCCATGTAACCACCCTTGCGCTCCTCGGTCAACAGGTGCCACTCCTCGCCAATCATTTTCGTGTGCTCCAGTGCCGAGCGATGTGGATATTCGCGTCGCAGCTCCTCCCGGCGATCATTCATGAAGCGCACATATGCATTTAGCGGCATTTTTGGTGCACCGGCAACATTTATTCTCCGGTGCGTTAGTTTCCTCAACTCGGCGTCCAAATCGGTGACAACCACCGAATTGCGGCCTTTTGCCTTGTTTTTCTTTTTTGTGGTTGCTGTTGTTGTTGTTTTGCTGGCAGGTGGGTTAACATTATTTACAACATTCACTTCCTCGACGTTGGTTGATTTGGGCAGCAAAGATGCCACCGATTCCACTGCAGCAATGACCGCGTTCTCATTTACAGTCGCCTCATGGTTTGGTGCATCTGTAGTTTCTTGTTTGTTTTCCATTTTGTAATTATGCTCTATGTGATTGGTTTATTATTTATTTTTCATCCGCTTTCAACTCGCATTTACTTGCGTGCAACTTGTTTACTTTTTATCGATTATTTGTCTATTACAACTTTGATAAGCTGCCAGCAATTTGGCAATTTGCTTCTATTCTTGTAGTTTTTTTTATCGGTTAAGGTTTATTTATAAAAGCAATTGCAATGAAAATATTTCTATATTTCTGTGGTGTTTCCTCTTTACACTCAATAAACAAAAATATCCATTGTAAAACACTTAAGCGTTGTCTGTTATAAAACAGCTGATAGCAGCTGGGCTGCATCATTTTACAGAGCAATCTACACAGTACGACTTGTCGTACAGCTTATAATGTATAGTTTTTGGGGAAAATAATAAATAAAAAATATGTTAAGCGATTAAAAATTCCTAGTGTTTTCGGGGTATTTGTATGAGACAAAGAACCAATTAAAATGGAGCAATGTTGCAGATATTAATTTCCCAGCATTAAGAAAACGTGACAACTCTGTTGCAAACACATTTGCGTAAATACATATGTATGTGGGTTTGTTAAGTGACGTCACTGGGAAGTGGCGCGATTCTGTTTATCGACCAACTGTTCGATTTCATAACTGCGCACTTTAAAATGTAAGCCACAACAACAACTTTCCACTAGCTTCGTAATAGGCACCCTCGTTTTTCATTAATTAATTATGGAGTAATACAAATGATGGAACAAAAATAAACTAGGCCAACAAAATTTTAATTATTCTAGTTGCTCTTTCCTGATTGGAATTGCTTCCTGTCTCATATCAACCTCATAATACGTAGACATTTCCGCTTTCTTACTGGAAATTTTAAAATCACTCTCCAGTATGCAAAACCAACCACATAATAGGTAAACACTTCCAAAGAACATGTTCCTCGAATTAAGAAATCAAGATCTGCAAAAATTGGCAAGCAATTACATTAAGTACACATTGTTGTTTCCGTTTGTGGTCTCGATATATTTTGAATATTTAGTGGAGTGCATTTTTTATTTTTTTTATTTATGTTTTGAGCACGTTTTGAAGTTATTACAATTACATTCATTTTAGCCTACGTCAATTACGGGTGTTAAACATAAATAGAAACTTACAAATAAAGCTTAGCGATAAGTCCAATATATCATATCATATAATATAAAGCCTTCGATGACAAATTCTATACAATGTAATGAGAAAATAAGTAATTTCTCTCAAATTCAATTTCAACAGCTGCAACAGCCTTAAAATACGAGCTTAAAACGAGCGCCGGCCGGCTTGAATTAATCATAAAACTAACAAGCTATTTAGATAACAATAGATAGAGAGATGATCCAACAGGTTTTTCAATTTGAAAAATTAAGATTGAAGCGCATTCACATTAAACTGGGGAATAGCTCATCGAAATTACTCTCCCACGGAAAGTCAATCTCATCCTCTATAGAGAGCGCGGCATCCACGTTATCGAAATGTGATCCGGGCGAGCCAATGACCGACTCATATCCATGATCCGATGCCACCGAGTGCAAGGATCTCGCTGGAGATTTGGCCAGCGGTGAGATGGCCTTGACGCGCGGACACAAGAATCTCTCGAGAGGCTCGAAATTCAAATGACTCGCTGTTGACTCATCATCCGAATCATCGGTCGCATTGATGATGTTGAGATAAACCTGGGAGGGTGACGTTGCTGGCAGCGGACACTTCATGATAGCATCCGTTGTGTTCTCCTCATCGCTGGCAGTGACACCCTCGCCGTAGATGATCTCAACGGCCTCGTTAACGGGCACCGCATCTCCATCCATGACTATCGTTATGGAATTCGTCTTGGCATCGTAGGTGCCATAGACTGTATCGGGTGTGGCGCTCTGCAGAAATGCAGCTGCTGAAATTTCATTTGATTTCACTGTCTTTGTCGTTGTCGTCGCTGTTGTTGTTGTTGCTGATTTTGCTTTATTTTGTGAGTTTCCATTTATAGATGACACCTGCATTTGTGGGCTGTGCTTCAGTTGAATGGTATTCACATCATCTATTAGGCCATCAGCTCTATGCCCGTTGGATTCCATGCACTCTGCTGGGGACCCCACCACTGATCCAGACAATCGCTCTGAGTGGCCTGCATCTTGGGCAGCAGTTTCGAGACATGGGCCATGGCCTGTCTCCAGGTCTGCTGCGATATCTGCGAGTAGGCTTTCGGCCAGCTCTTCGAGTCGTCGCGCATCGAACTCTTCATCGTCGACGAGCAGCATGTCTTGTATAGAAGGCAGAGTGCCACAATTCTCCAGAGCGATGCTGTCGTTGTTGTCTGCTTCAGCTGCTGTTGCAGCAATCGCTTCAGCGTCAATGCACGCGCTGACGACTGTGTGTCCACTAGTGTACCCTGCGGCAGAGGGTCAGCATTGGATGCTGCAGATCCAGTGTATGTGGACGCACAGCCCTCAGCGTCTGCGTTGACGCCAGAGCTACTGCTACTGTTGTTGTTGCTGAGACAGTTCTTCTTGGCAAGCTCTTTCATTTCTGTGAGTTCCTGGCGCATTTGCTCCATTTCAGTGTCGAGTTTCTGATTCTTGGCCAGCAGGGATTCATTGATGCTCTGCAAGCTCTCGCATTTGTTTTGCAATAATTCCGCTTTGTCAGCGAGTTCCTTTATCTCATATTCCATTTCCTCCATGCGCGCCTTTTTCCGATCCCGGCTCGTCTGGGCGGCAACGCGATTCTTTAGCTTCCTGTTGGAAATATGGAGGCGGAACAAAATGTAAGTAGATGTTTTAAAGATTTCATAGTTAAATAAATGTTCGTTAAATAGAATTGCATCAGGCTTAAACATTAATAATTGAAGTATGATCAATATAAAGTATAACTTACTTTCTCTGCACCTTCTCCTCCCAGGACAGATGATCGAGGCGACGCTTCTTAGCCTTTGTGGGAGTTGCCATTGTAACTGAATCCTCGTCCGCGTTGCTATTGGTGGAGGATGCGTATCCCGAACTGGACGGCGATGATGCTCCGCGCTTGAGCAGCACAGCTGTGGTGGAAATCTGTGGCGCTGGTCTCAGTTTAGGCAATGTGTTCAAATTCAAATTTAAATTGGAGCCAATGGGCACAATCTTGGTTAGAAGCACTCCGTTCGCGGGTGCCATATTATTTATTTATAAGTGTGTTGTTGTTGTTACTGTTGCAATTGATTATTGAATAGCAGTGAAAAGAGTTGCAACAAAAACTAAAATTTCATTTTTATTGATGCTCTTTGTTCTGGTTAACTGCTCCTTCAATTTGCACTGAGCACTGTTTCTTATCTGATTTTCTTTTACTTAAACCATTTGGTGCGATGCCTTAACTGCTTCTGCTGCTGCTGCTGCGTTTCTCATGTGTCGCTTTGTGGCTTTGGATTTCTTCATTGCCCCCGTTTGTGGCTTGCCCAGGTCAGCTAGCTGGCAGTCTCACGAAATTTCCTCAATCAACTTGTAATTCAGTGCGACAAAGTCTTAATCAAAACGATGTCGTGTTCTTTCCTGAACGGGTTCCACTGGAAAGCTGACGTGGCTGCTGCTGACTGGTGAAAAGTCAGCAGAATTTGACACATCAAAAAATGTTATTTGACAGCTGCTATGCTAATTTTAACATTTTATATACTGTTATTAACAGCGACAGCTGTAAGCAGCTGGAAGGCTGTTAACTTTAACATTCATATTTACTGCAGCAGTGACAAATGAAGTGTTTTCGAATCGTATAATTAAATTAATTAATTTCGGTTCAACACATGTAATTTTATTTTCATATCTATAATCTTACAATTAAATAGTTTATGGCATGTGTGGCATTTATAGCATTGGGTTGCGTTCTTTCTTCTTTTCCTTTTCGCCAAAGTGCTCTTCCTTTAATACTTCAGCAACATCATAAATTGTAGTTTTGTGCTTCAATTGATTAACATAGAATATATAAGGTATATTTCCCGTTATTGGATCTACTGCAACTGGCCACATAGCGTTCAATTCATCTTTGGTAAAAGGCTCTCCTTCCTCGCTCATTAGCTTGCCAAAGTAATCCTTCGTAAGAAAACGTTTGTTTTCAGGATCCAAAACTTGAAATGCAGCTAAAATTTTTTCCGGACTGGCTGGCTCCATTCTGATTTCAAATATGATAATGAAAAATAAATAAATACAAATATATTCTATATCTAGAACTTACTTTCGATTCATTAGCAAATGTGAAACGTGCGCAATAAATTTTGGCAAATGGGTCTCTCCCGGATTCTCCACAGAGTCAGTGGCTTTCATAATCTGATTGATTTCCTTTTCTGAGGGAACACAGCCCAAAAATCGTAGCACATCACCGATGTTACGAGTGTCTATATACTTATCGCCGTGATGGTCAAAAACACAGAAAGCTTCAGAAATGCGAACCTCAAGCTCATTTGCAAGTGGGACTATCAAAAACTGTCATTACTTTATGGACTATCACAAGGAGAATATAGGAACTTACTGCCGATTTCCATAACGGTGAATTTGGATTTTAATTTTATTTATATATATTTTTAATTATTTTTTTGTGTTTATTTTAAAACAAATTACACTGGTAATTTAATAAAAATTGAATATGAAGAATGTACTTACATGCTTGCTACGTTTTTCATTAATTTGTACAATCGAATTGAATTTTAAAAATGAATATAATCCATTCGCTGTGAATAGACATCGATAGACGTAAACGTAGTGCGCCATATCGATATATTAGAAATATCAGATGCACTTATCGTGCGGGAGTGCTTGTTTAATTGTTGATGCCGCTGTGGCTGTTTTAAATTTACAAATATAAAATTCTACAGATAATATAATTCTATGCATTAGTTTTTCATGTGTCTATACAGTTTTTTGTTTTAAATTTATTTATCGGATCTGAAGTTAATGCGCTTGAACTTGTTTATTTTGTAGTGTTGTGTGAGTGTGAGTAGTTTTTATGAGCAACAGGTAAACGCGCAACGAGTATCGATAGTATCGAGCAAAAGGTCGTTTAGTTGTTGTTGAGATTCCGTTTGATTCGGTTGAGCCGCGCGTGTATTTAAGTTTACTCTCAACATTTTTCCAGCGGGAAAAACAAATTGCAGTGTATCAAATACGCATTAGGTAAATTTAAAGTCAATTACCACCTATTTAAAATAACTTGTGAGCATTTGTGCCAGTATCAAGCAGTGCGCAACTAGTTTTCCCATACAAGTATCTTTGGCGCAGGTGTAACGCGTTTCCACAGCGTGTTTCTTTTTTCTTTCTCAAAAGAGGTAGCAAAGCAATAACAAGTTCAAACATATCCATAATATCGCTACACTGCTGCTGTGCATGCATGTGTGTGTGAGTGTTTAATATTGTGACAGTGTGTGTGTCGCGCAATTTGGAAAACGCGTTTGCGGTTTTTAACGCTTCGAAATGGAAAGTGCCTGCTCCTTGCGTTTTTTTGTTGTGATCGCAATGAATCGCTGTGAACGGTGTTAAAGCTGTGCTGTGATCGATCTCCACAAGCGAAAGAGGTGCGAAGAATGAAAGTGATTTGTTATTTGTTTGTATGTTTGGTGTTTTTGTTGTTGCTGTCAATATTGTATGTACAGCAAAAATTGCAATTTGTTTACTTTGTGGCGAATCTTACCACATTCCACACAAGAGAGTGTCCATAGAAAGTCGATTAAATTTATGTGATTGATGATGGATGGCAACCGTGAAAACTCGTACTCGAACTTGAATTTTTCTAGTCCATTTCAATACATTGCTCGCTCGCTAATTATTACAAATATTGATTTTGTTGAATCAAATATGAGCAAGCTTATCTTTAACAAAAATACTATAAAAAAATGTTGAGCTAAATGAATTAATATTACAAGTTGTAATTATCGTGTGACTACTGTAGATGTTTATGTATCTGTGTGTATATAAACACATAATTAAGTTGAGCCAAGAAATATGCAAAATGAACATTTGCTAAATGTGCAAAAAAAAAGGTTTTTTAGTAAGTAGCTACCCATTTAATAATCATGATTATAATGCTGCTGGCAGCAACAACAGCTCTATCTTGATTCCCATATATAAATTAAGCAGCCCACGGCACATCACCCAAAGTTTGTCAACATAAAAAGCATAATGTTGCTTTATCAAGAAAAGGTTTACGACGGTTATAATTATAAACGGTAATGCTGAATTTCACCCATGAAGTGAAATTATTGTTTTTGCGGTTACAGCCTAACAGCAAAACAACAACGCCAACACTGAAAAAAAAATCTTAGCTGCAAGCTGTAATGGTTTCCAACCCAGTAAAAATTAATTGATCTAATTGCCTTTTTCATGCTTGGTATGCTTAATTTATGCACATTTTACGCCTAAATTGGCTTAACTATGTTGAATATGAAATTTTAATGAAGCTTTGATGAAAATGTGGGAGTCCATATTTATGTTTTTATTGTTTTTAATCCAATGCCAATGACTACATCGCTGTCCACTTTAAAGTGATTTCCCCCAACATTCCCCGCAGCTTTAATGACCGTAAAAAGTGTTTTCTACATTGTTTATGTATTTTGTGACTTCATCGTTGCTTCACACACAATTGGAAGGAATATTTTTATTTCTATATAAATATAAAAATAATTTCCAAATAATTAGTATGATTTGAATCAAATTTCCACGTATATTAGGAATTTCATACTTCTTTTGAGAAAGATATTCTAAGAATTATTCCTATAATTGAACTAATCATAATTTCAAGACGGGTTTTTTATCTCAGTGTATCGCAGTTGAAAGTTGGCACTTTTTCTCGCTATGGTCGCTGTGGCTACGTGCAGTTTTCGCCTTTTTCTGCGTTTTGGCGACAGGTGGCAACGACAGCAACGACGTGTAATGTGCAACGCTCAATGTGCAACGTGCAACGCCAGCGATCCAAATAGAGAGCGTGCCACCTCTTGACCGCAGGCCACAACGCTTCTCGCGGCGTCTCGCGACTCATTTTCCCAGTGCATTGTTGTCGCTGCGGCATCCTGCGTCTGCGTCTGCATCCCGTGGCAAGTGCACTACAGTTGCCACCCATACAAATATACCTTAGGTATACACATAGATTGGTATGTGTGTGTGTGTTTTTATGGGGGTTACCTTTTGCCTGTGTGTTGTTGTTGTTGTTGTTCTTGTTCTTGTTGTTTTGTGGCATCATGTCTGACTGGTCGATCTGGTGGCATGGTCTGAAAACTCGTTTCTCGTTTCTCTCCTTTTGTTTTTGTTGTTTTCTTGGCAATTGTTGTTGTTGTTGCTGTTGCTGCGGCTGGCATTCTTTGCTGGTGATTGTTCCCTATATACGTGTGGAGTGGACTCCACTGTTGTGTGCCTCTCAATTTATTTATATTTTTTTTTTTATTATTGGAGTAAATTTTTCGCTTGAGGAATTTAATGTTATTGCCGAGCTTGTTGCCCTCTTTTTTCGCACAGTTAATTTCTTATTTTGGTGTATTTTTTTTTTGTATGCAAATCCATATCTGAATTCATAATTCTTAGCTTTGCATGAGTCAACTTTTTTTTTTTGGGTTTTCCAGGAAATTCGCATTAGTGTTGGCTTTATTATCATTTATATTATATTTGCACTTTTTATTCAAACTTAATTCTTGAGGTACATTTAAAAATATGAAGACTAAATTGAACAAATTTGGAGTCTTGATCTTTGTAATTTTACGGCCGAGTGCGCTCTCAAGTATATTAAAATATGTTTTTTTTTTCGCAGCTTAAACATATTTTTGCTTTTGAGGAAATAATATAAAATCTATTTCCAAACGTAATTCCTAAAAACAAAATATAAGATATAAAGACAAAACTTAGTCTTTTTGAGTCTTTGTTCTTTGTTTTTTCTGGTCGAGTGATCTCTCAAAAATATTAAAATATACATTTTTTTCACTCTTTGCAGTTGAAGGCATCGCTTGCACAGTAAAACACAAATGTGATGATGTGAATGATGCGCCTGATGAAGATTCAATGACAAAGCGAACACGAGATAATAATTAGCGAGCAGCTAGACAAAGCGTTTCTCAAATGACATACAGATATGTACATATATATGAATAATATAATAATGAAACGACTTTAAAAACGCTTAGCTTGCAGTTGTTATTGCAGATTAAGCTTAGAGCTAGCTAACAAACGAAACAAGTTTTATTTTCGACAATACGATGCCAATTATAACAGCAACAACAACAACAACGCCGAACAGCGTTGCAGCAGCAGCGGCGACTAAAAGCGGCACTAAGTCAGCAGCGGCAGCAAGCTCAACGTTGGCAGTGCCAGCCCCAAGTGATTATCTAATGCTGCAGCAGCAACAGCAGCAGCAGCAGCAGCAACAACAGTTGCAGTTCAACAGTCATTATTATCAACAGCAGCAACAGTTGGCGCCTGTGCTAAATGCTTCCCACCAGCAACATTCACATTCACATCCTGTTGCCAGCTCGGCGGCAGCAGCAACAACAACAACAACTGCTGCTGCTGCTGCTGCAGCTTCGACCAGTTTTGCAACATTTAACGGAAACTCAAATCTAAATTCTAACCTTGCCAACGGAAGTAGCCGCAACAAGAAATTCAATTGCAACGACGTCAGCAACGCTGTAGATCTGGCCAGCGATGTAGATGGCAACGGTTATGCAATGGTTGTTAAGCCACTGGCAGCCCCACCCATTGGCCTGCCACCGCCCGCCATCAAGAAGTCAACGTCGACGTCTGCTTCGTTGCATGCGTCGCGCGAAGATGTCGCCTCGTTGGGTGGCACCTCCTCCGTCAACAGTCAAGTCTCGGGGAATCATCATCAGTTCATTGGCAACGGCAACTCAACAACGGGACGCACTGCACCCCATCATCCCAGCAGCATCCTAAAAGGCAGCAAAGGTAGGCAAATCCATTTGACTTCTAGTTTAATTTAAGTAGTGTCATCAGTATCATCACTATTTTATAGCAACATGATTAAAGTTTTTGTTGGAGCAACTTTATTGTTTCAAAGTTGCATGTTCAAGAGTTTCATAACATTGCCTTCTGGTTCGGATTACAATGACAGAAAAGTATTAAATTTTAAGTAACCCAGAGCAAAGCTTTGTTTCCTTCTTCTTGGTTTTGTTTATGTTAAATTTTATGAGCATTGGTTGAGATTTATACCCTGTAAAAAGGGCAGGAGAGATGGAGTGGATATATTTAAGGCATTGTTTGATAACATGTAAGTTATCAAAGATTTGTTTTGCTTACATGTGTTCAAGTTGCCAGCTGTTATTTGCAATGCCAATTGGATTGCAATCTAATATTTAATTGATTTAATTCGAATTGAGCACAAGGATCAACTTTCGCATAGTGTTTGCTTTTGTGTAGTGTAATTAGTTGATGGATGCTACGCTTGCTTTCAAATCCCTAACTTAGCCTACAATCGATTGATTGACTGGCAGCTGTGAATAAGAGATTAGAATTTATTTGGTTCTGCTGTGAATTGGGGTCATAGCTGCAAGAGCTCTTAATCATTGCAGTCCCAACTAAGAACCACAAATAAACTAAGCAATTCATTTCCGCCCACATGGCCAACTGCACCCACTTTGGATGTTTTCGATGTGCTTTCAGTTTCAATTTCAAATGCACTTGCCATTGCTGTGGACTAAAAATGAAAACATATTAAATTAGCTGCTCGGTAGAGTCTTCAATTGAAATTGTCTGCCCGGGGGTTTAGTACTATGCCCTGAGGAGTTCGGCACAGCGGGAAAGTGGGCGTTAAAAGTTCAATTGATTTGTGTATGGTTTTTTTTGTGTGTTGTACGGTTTGTGTTTTGTACTTGTGTCTTAAGCAGACACGTGCCAATTGTTTACACTTCATGCTCAACTGGCAAGACTTAAGACAATGGTTGAGTTGAATTGGTTGTTGGTTGTTGGTTGTGTAAGATGAACCCATTTCTCACTTCTGCTTGTGGGTCTTCTATGAGAAGTCGAAATTCTATCTTACTTTCAATAGTGTTCGTTTTGTCTTCTTCGCTCAGTTTATGTTCTCTCTGTGCACTCCATGTAGATTAGTTCAAGAGTAAGTTCACCGGAAGTTCACTTTTAAACTACAATAGCAAAAATACTCATTATTGTTATAGATTTCGAATTGTGAACTATTTTGAGAGTTTCATCAATATATTTTTAAATATTTGTATTCAATTTAAATGAATGGGAAAGTAGTGTTCTGACTTGTAGTCTGTAGCTTAAATTGATTCATATTTTAAGAGTTCCATAACTTAGATTCACGACTTGGAGTCAGTAGATTAATCCATTTAGGAAGAGCTATCGTCAAATGTTCCAAAATTAAACACATTTTTAGAAGTAATACTTAATGTATACAGAGTATTCCCCAGTCATGCTGTTCCACTTTCTAGCTCATGTGGTCCCTCATTTGATACTTGGAAATGGTCGTGTTCCATATGCCACTTGATCCGCTGTAATGCGATATTAAATACCACTTAATCCATTTGTTTCTGCTGCCTCTCTCATATTATAGCCGCACCTATTTCGAACACTTGTCATCCAACTTATGCGTTTCTCGCCTGCTGTTGTTTGGCTTGTGGGTCGACGCAGCGTAGTAAATTATAGTATTAGCGGGTTAACCACATTAAACATTCACACACACATACACACACACACACTCACATTCACATTCACATTCATTCATGAAACCGAAACTACGTTAAGCAAAACGAGTTCACACCAAAGCCAAAACTAAATCGACCCACAAAATTGGCGGCAAGTGGGAGGTGTTGTTGCCGCTGACTCAATTTAATCGAGCTCAGAGTTGTTTTTGCGTGGGTGGGCGGGGGTGGGCGTGGCACGCATTATAGTTAGTTTGCTTGTGGTGGTAAATTGATATTTATAGTTTAAAAACTCACTTAATACGAATGTAAAACAAGGCTTTAATTGGGCAATAGTTTCACAGTACTCCAAAGAAACAACTCAGCACCTCTTTTGAGATCGCTTTCGGAAGTTGGCCAAGCGACATTTCCTAATCGGAGAATCATCTGATGTATTTTTAAATGTTTTGCTTCGGTAAGTTTTTCGGGCAGGTGTTTCAACAGCTAAAAATGTGCCATTGTTATTCATTCGGTTTGTGTTTACACAACTTGGTTTTAAAGCCATGCAACTTTTTTATTAGCGCCTTTGTAATATGGTAAAAAGTGTGAATTTATTAGCGGGGTCAGCAGTCGAAGATGCCTCAATTTGAATGACTATGTTAACCTAGCGCTAATGGCAATGAACTCCATGGTCACCCACGAGGAAACACCTCAGTCAAGGAACGCTCTCTTATCACTCACGCGTCACGTCAGTAGCAATTAGCAGCGGTTGCAACTTCGCGTCATATGATGCGATTATTAATTTCTTGATTACGACAGCATTGTGACATGCCAAAGGAAGTCTCTCACTGAGACTTTAAGAGGGGGCGGCTTGGCTCACTGTACACTGTATGGCGTGTCGTGTAAGGCAAGTTAACGAAGCAGCAAAGCCAATTAGATGCAATCATTAACCAGCAACCAACACATGAGCTCTGCAGCCAGGAGCCGCAATTCCACATTGTTAGCCGGTGATGCATCAGCTGCCAATCCAAAGGGGCATGCTCTACACTGAAAGTAAAGTCAGCAGATCCTATGTACTTCAGTTGTTGTCTTTAATTTATTCACTAATTGCTTAGAACAAGATACATTCTAATATTCTCAATACCAGCATAAAAAGATTAATCTGTTTTCATGCCCCGATTACTTAGCTTCAGACTTGATTTAGAATATTACTTCATTTTGAATATCATTCAGCGTAGTCCGATTTTTTCTCACTGTGTACGCTCGTCGCCTGTGAAGCTTTTGTTGAGAACAAAGACGTTGCTTTCATTGGTGCTGTTGCTGGGTGGTGCTGCTGCTGCCCTGAAGTGGGGCACACATGGCTCAATGACATTAATTACTTATGTGCTGCAAGTTGTGCAGTTGGCATTGTTGTTGTTTTTGTAGGAGTCGGCAACTTGACTTGATGAAAACTCGGCGCATTTCAATAGATTGACCACTTGTTGGCTCCTTAAGCTGGACGCAAATTTATTTCTATGCCCGACAACATTTTATGTGTGCAACTCGAATTGTGTTTGAGTCCCTCACTTTATTTTTACACACAACTTGACAACTTCAGTGGTTCTTATTTAACATACTTGTTAACTTTTGGGTGGATGATTGAGTCGAATGCAATGAAAACATGAGTTGACTCTCTTTTTCTCTCTCCAGTTTTTCAGCAGGTGTTTTTATTTTGTGTGAGTCACTGTCATTGACCCTCTTCAGGAATTGGTTGCTTTTAAATTGTCTACCATGAACATCATCCCCCATGCCTCTGCCTCTGTTCGGAAATAATAATAGTCTGCTCTCAGCTACGACTCACCTTGTGGGCATGTTTACATGTGGCTTGATTGAAAGTGAGTCATGCTCTTGACTTGGACGATTCATAATGCTGTATCTGAAGATCAGACAGAGGCATGAGTGTTTTTTTTTTTATACGCACACAGAGGGTATTCCAGTTTTGTTAGGTATTTTGTGAAGCAAATTCGAGAAGGAAGGAGATCTTAAAAGCTAGCTTAAAGAAACTTGAAAGTCGACGCAATCGGGCCACTGTGGTTAACATCGCTTATATTTCAAATGTTTGCAAGTGTATTAAAACTTCGGCACGCCAATGTCGGTTTTTTCATGTCTTATTTTTGTGCTAATCAAGGCATATCCATTACAGTTAATGAGGGGTTAGGTCTGCACAATTGTTCATGATTGACAACGATAATCACGCAGAAATTGTGGTTAATTGTGGCGAAGAGATTGGCGGCGTGCAGCCCAAGATGCGAATGAGCAGTTCTCCAAACCCCAAATGCCACTAGCACCATAGGCCTCATTGTTAGATCAACAACACACTGCATTCTCAAGCACTATAAATATAAACAGCGATCTTGTTGCCAACATGTGTCCGCCCACAAAGCCGCGCCCACTTTGAAGATGGGACG
Organism: Drosophila nr. perissopoda 5 BK-2023a; assembly: GCA_035044105.1. Classification (NCBI taxonomy): domain Eukaryota; kingdom Metazoa; phylum Arthropoda; class Insecta; order Diptera; family Drosophilidae; genus Drosophila; species Drosophila nr. perissopoda 5 BK-2023a. Next base: position 1,117,067 of record JAWNMK010000639.1, on the reverse strand, counting down.
TGTAGAGTTTAAGGGCAGCCCACAAGTGAATTAAGGCAATATGCTATTTCAGAGAAGAGTTCATTGACTTGCATTTAGGCAGAGGAATATATATATATATATATATACGACTTATACCTAATATAATTTCCAATATTCCGATTTGTGCAAGTTCTTTCAAAAATCTTTCTCTTATCGCACAAATGAGTCAAGAAAGATAAAAAAGCATTTTGCATAGATAGGGGAAATATATGCTAGACTTTTGGTGGACGTGTACAAAGCGTTAAATGCGTTATCACGACTTTTTACACACACACACAGACGTACACTCTATGCCACCTGGCTCTTTTCAATGTATGTGTGTGTGTGTGTGTGTGTATTCAAAAGAACTGTATTTTTGTGCCACATCTGGTCTGATCAAATAGCTTTTTAGCTCTCGTTCTACAAATATTTACACAAGCCGCCTGACACACGACCAAGTGAAGTTGAATGCTGGTTGAAAGGGGAGTTGCACGGGTTACATCAAATAAGGGAGGGGCAAACTGTGCCACAAAATCAGCAGAGAGAAAGAAAAAAAGTAGAAAAAATGAAGAAGACGCAGCGCCAAACAACTTCCGTACTTTGGAGCTTGCTCGTTTGTTCATACTTTCTGGATTATGCAGCCTCCCAACAAACACACACAAACACACACACACACACACACACATTTACATAAACTAGCATCAACTTGTATTTGCGTTAGTGTCTGCTGGCCCTCTCTGAATCGAACCGCTAACCGTTTGGCAGCGCCCTATTGATAAGACCTGAGTCCCGTCCGAGAACCGTTCCCAGCAGCATATAGCTAGCAGCTTAGTATATAAATATTTATTTTTTCGCTATGCAAATGATTCATTTGGAGCCAAGTCTGCTCCATATGCATGTTGGTGTGCCTGCCTGATTACATGCCTATATACACACATACATATATACATGTGATTTTATGGGGCTAACGATGACTGGACCGCTTCACAGAGTTACATTAAAAAAAAGCTTTGCTTCTGTTTTAATGACCATCGATGGCATAATTTAGCATACGATTGCCACCAAGTCCAATGACTTTTATTCCGCTTATATCTCGAGAAAAATGCTAATTATTTAAATCTTTATGGAACTTTCTATTTTCCAAGAATTGGCATATTGGTACTGCACTTGAGAGTGTTACTCAAACTGGGTCATGGACTCCAGTTAGCCTTTTTTATTCGCTGAACTCCAACTAGGCTATTGGCTAGGATCGAACAGTTCACGGTTCATTCAACAAAGATAACAAACCGCGTTGCAGTAGCATTCACCCATGAAGAGTTTTAAGCTGAAATGGTGGGGCATGTGCCTCAAACTATATTTGCCTGGTTGGCTGCACACCTGTGCGGCGCTGTTGGATAACCGACATTAAATGGCCAACTAACCAGGGTGACAAATCATTCAAGCAAGAGTTAATTGTGGGGCCCACATATCCGGTTTGAGGTCAGCTTCGACTACATACATATATGTTTATGTATTTATGTTCTATCCAGGTTCATCGATCGGTTTGAATTTGAATTGTTTTTGGATGAGCTGACGAGCTGAAATTTGAGCCAGAGTTCTGGTTGATTGCAAAGCGTGGGAATAGCTTATGGCTAATGCCACACAAGGGTTCAATATGGCCAAAAATTGAAAACATTTTTAAGTTGTAAAAATTCAAAAATGCAATACAAAACTTAATATGTTTGACTTCAAATCAGGCTTACAACAATGAGAGCATATTAAAAGATTGCCTGGGGCTTATCTTGATGATTAATAATAGCTGAGATATTAGGCAAACCACAAGACAATAATAAATGAAGCTTATACAATGTGCCAAAATATGGCTATTAAAGAAATACAAATTTATAGTTTGCAAAATAAAGTAATAAACCATCCGAAAATCAAAACTGTTAATTAAATTTCATCATAATGCAGTTAATAAACTTGACTAAAATTTATCTTAATTGTTTGTTTTTCCTTGTCTTACAGAGAATCTCTTGCAAAATAATTATTACAATGGCGAGGGTGGCGACAGCAGCATGGGCAGCGAATGTGGTGGCACCGATATCAATCAGACTAATCACGAGGATCCTGGCGATGGACTAGGACCATTGCCTCCAAAATGGGAGACTGCCTACACGGAACGTGGCGAACTGTACTTTATTGAGTAAGTTGGCCGAACAATCCGCCTAAAAGTGTATGCATTTAAGAGATTAATCTTGTGTTTAGTCACAATACGGGCACCTCACACTGGCTGGATCCGCGTCTCTCCAAGTATCAAAAGAAATCACTGGAGGATTGCTGCGAGGACGAGCTGCCCTACGGTTGGGAGAAGATTGAGGACTCCATGTATGGCATGTACTTTATCGATCACGTCAATCGTCGCACCCAATATGAGAATCCTGTGCTGGAGGCGAAACGTCGCGCGGCTGAGCAACGTCAGCAACAGCAGGAGCAGCTGCAACTCCAGCAGCAGCAGCAACAACAACAACAACATCAGCAACAACAACAGCAACAGCAGGCGCAGCAGCGCTCCAAGACGCCCACAGCGGCTCTAGAAGCGGGGAACATTCCATCTGCTCCTATTCCACTTCCTCCCCAACCAGCCAAGCTACCCTACAAGTTCACCCGCAATCCGGCAGAGCTACAGGGTCAGCGCATCAATACCACACTATTGAAATCCACACGTGGATTGGGCTTTACGATTGTTGGCAGTGATGGCAGCACCGGCAGCGATGTGGAGGAGTTTCTGCAAATCAAGACCGTGGTGCCCAATGGGCCCGCCTGGCTAGATGGCCAGCTGCAGACGGGCGATGTGCTGGTCTATGTGAATGACACTTGCGTTTTGGGTTACACCCACCACGACATGGTCAACATCTTTCAGTCCATCTTGCCAGGTGAGACGGCTGCCTTGGAGGTGTGTCGCGGCTATCCGCTGCCCTTCGATCCCAATGATCCCAACACTGAAGTGGTCACGACCATGGCCGTCGATGGACTGCCTTGTGAGCCAGAGAAGCAGCGTCGCTTGAACGTTGACCTCACCATGGATGGCAATTATAATTTCCTGGATCTGTCTGGAGGTGAGGCCGTCAGCAAAGCAGCTGGAAGTGGCTTTATTCTCATGAAGAAACCGGAACTCTACACCTTCTCCGTTATGAAGGGCGCCATGGGATTTGGTTTCACCATTGCGGATTCTGCTTGCGGACAAATTGTGAAAAAGATTCTCGATCGCAACTGCTGCACGCAGCTGGTCGAGGGCGATGTGCTGCTCGAGATCAATGGATTTAATGTGCGCAACAAGCCGCATTTCTATGTTGTGGAACTGCTCAAGGAGTGCAGTCAGACAACGCCAACCGCCCTCAAAATACAACGCACTCCGCCGGAGCAGACGACGTCCAGCCAAGGTGTGGGTGGTAATGTGGCTAATCTTCGCAAGAATTTTGTGGGCGGCACTGGAGCCGGTTTGTTTCGAAGCAAGACACCAACTGCTGATCTGTACAGCACTCAGCCCAAAGAGGTGCTGCCCATGCGACCCAAGACGCCGCTGGTGGACACGAGACGTGCTCGCGTCCTAACGCCCAGCAATGAGCTGATGGCGCAGCTCTCGCAGGATGTGGTGGATGTGACGGGTGGTGCTGAGAGCAAATCACTGCACCTGCAGGCAGGGCAGGGCAAGTCAAATAATAGTCTGCAAGAGTTGGACGACATACCCTTTATGGATCCCTATCCCAAGATGGTAACCAGCCTAAGCGAACGCCTCGCCGAGGCGACGCTTCAGGGTGGCGTCGATGTTGATGCTGGCGATGGTGGCGGTGGTAATTATAATCCCATTTATGGCTTGCCGCCGAGTATGCAGCCACTGCCGCTGCCGCTAGCTCATCACGAGTCGTGCTACTGCTACGATTGTCAGGCGCAACGCTATCAGCGACCCCAGGCCACCTCACAGCTGGGTTACTACGTACAGCAGGCGCCCAATGCACCCAACGCAGCCCAATACTCTCCATTGCAGGCGGCGCACATTCAAAACGAACGGATGCAGCGACGAGTCAACGAGCTGCTTAGCGATCGACGGCGCGTTGGATTTGCCAATCTGGATCCACCGGGTCAGCAGCACCAGCAGCAGCAGCAGCAATTGCAGCTTCAGCACTCCCCAAACTGGCGCAATGGCGCCCTGCTGGATGTCTCAGAAGATGCAGACCAGTGTGAGCTAACAGAGGTGACGCTGGAGCGTCAGGCTATGGGCTTCGGTTTTCGCATTGTCGGCGGTACAGAGGAGGGCTCGCAGGTGACAGTTGGACACATTGTGCCGGGCGGTGCAGCGGACAACGATCATCGCATTGCCACCGGCGACGAGATACTCAGCATCGATGGCATCAATGTGGTTAGTTTATTTGCATTAGCATTCGAATTTTCGTTTCTTTAATTATATGTTTAATTTTCAGCTTAATTCCTCGCACCACAAAGTCGTTTCGCTGGTGGGCGAATCAGCTGTGCGTGGGCAGGTGACCATGATCCTGAGGCGACGACGGGGTACACTGCTGCAGCAGACGCCTCTGGTGCAACTGCGTCGCTATCCCTACGATGTGATTGTCAGTCGACACGAGAACGAGGGCTTTGGCTTTGTCATCATCTCGTCGTCCAATCATTACTACGGATCCACAATAGGTAGAAATATATCTTCTTCCAGATATAGAATTTGTTTTAATATTTCCTCATCCTTGGCTTCGCCACAGGCAAACTAATACCTGGCAGTCCAGCGGATCGTTGTGGGGAGCTGAAAGTCGGTGATCGCATTATTGCCGTTAATCGTATCGATATTGCGGGCATGTCACACGGTGACGTTGTTAATCTCATCAAGGAGTCGGGACTGCATGTGCGCCTTACCATCGGCTGTCCCTTGAAGGAGGGCGGACCCAGTCCAGGTGGCAGCAGTGCCGGTCTCGGTTCCAACACTCCCCTTCAGGCATCGCCCAGCCTTATGAAAGCTCCGCCACAACAACAACAACAATTACAACTGCAGCAGCAGCATCAGCAGCACCAGCAGTTGGAAATGCCCGGTCTAGGTCCAATGCCCGGAAGCTATCTGGAGCGACCAAGCACAAATATCGCAGCTACGCTCGCTCTGCATCAGCAGCAGCCGCAGTTATGACTCTGAGATCTACGCATCCGGCTCTACAAGAGCTTCCTCTAGCTTCTAGTTTTAATTATAGCTGCTATGTAAAACCCAAAGACTGAATTTAGTAAGCAAATGCAAACCTTTCAATTTGCGAATCTCCGAGCGCTTCGCGAAGCTACACAAATATTGTTGTCATACACATCTGTTTTTTTATAGCCCCCTTTTGCCTTTTAGATGATATATGTATCCAGCTATAAGTAATAATTGAAACATCTGAGCTTATCTCTGTATATGTGAAACAAATGAATCTGATTGTGAAATATTGCGTTATTTTAACAGCTTTAGCATTAGACGATTATTTTATAAGATGTAGATAAGTTTTATCTATAAATCATAAATATTATTAGGTTTGATATACATAATTGTACAAATGTAAAAGAACTTAATGTTTTATATTCATACTTTAATATGTTGTTCAATAAATGACATTACAACTAGTTTTTAATTCGAGAATCTTTGGGATTCCGACTTGTTTCAATTCAGCCAGCATTAGCCCTGAGGAAAATGGAGCTTATTAAAAGAAAAGACTAGTGAAAGTATATTAGTGTCGTTAAATTCTCTCGAATTTCGATTCCATCTCATACATGTCTATACCATTTTATTCAATTACGATTCGTACAAAATATTAAAGATTATTCATTTGTAGTCGTTAATTACAAAATTTAATGAGTCTGCTAATTATGCTTAGTGCAAATATATAAGTGAGTTGAATACAGTTTTGCGGAACAGCTCGACAACATACTTTATATTGGCTTAATCTTGAAATGCAGACCGATTAGTGAGAATACCAGACACTTCAGATCCTGCACCAAATAATAGAAACAGCGCAAGCCTTCTGGATCCTTTGAACGATTCACGTCCACCAGCGACCCTGTTTTTGAGGTAGTAAACGAAATATGTTCATCGCCAATAACAATTTCAAGTTCCTGTTAAGTTTAAGTGTGATTAATATGTGTAATTAGATTTTTTGGCATTTTGGTTACCTGACGACCCACGCGATCTGGTGGCGGCCATGGCAAATCATCTTCCTGCATGATTTCCGAGTCAATTATAATACGCTTTAGCTCCTCCATGACGGACTGATGCACAAACGCTTCTTTGCGGATCATCGTGTCGTTTTTATAGTTGGAATTGTTGGCATAGCGCAATTTTCCATCCGGCCGGAACTCAAACTCCAGAAACTCATGTCCGAACTTTCCTTTGTGACCGACATAATAGCGCAAATAGAAGTCCTCCGTTGACATGGTTATTTGAGGTGTTGCGCTAAAAGTTTTCTATAGTTTTTAATATACAAAATAAAAATTTGTTTTTTTTTTCCGGCATACACTTTTACTACTCACAACGTTGCGGCTATATTTCTTTAGGGTTGCTGCAATTCTGCTTGGTTTCGATAATTTTGTACGCTGTCCGCATATAAACTGTTATCGAAATGCACGCGTGCCAATGCGAATGGTCGAAGTGCGAGCAAGTCGGCCACAAACCGTGTTGAGTTTTGTGTTAAAATGTAACTTTATTTTGGTTAAATGCAACAACCTCCAATACTCAAGGCATAAATGCGGTAAGTGCGCCGCAAACGACAAACGAAAAACATTGAACTAAATGCACCATCTAAATCTGATGACGACATTGTAATAAATGTAAATTGGCAACAAAGTTGATATATATATGTATATATGTGCATAATATGTAGGGTGTTGTTGTCATTGGATGTAATGGCGTCGTCAAAATTCGCAATGTTGCTGAGACGGCTCGAGGAAGGGGCTGCTTGGCTACACGCTACACCAAGAGCAGTCGCAAAGCAGGCGCATGGATCTCGGTCAAAGTAATTTTACAAAAAAGTACCAGCACTAAAAACATTCGAAGAGCGACGCTGAGAGAATTCTGAGTTGTGGTTGCTATCACAGAACTAACGAAAGTGCAAGGATTTGGCGGCGCCTGCGCGTCCAATGGCGGGAAATCAACAAGCGTTCACCTGCACGTGTGCCTGTGCTTGTGCTTGCCCATATATATGTATATCCTGGCTGTCGTCGTCCTTTCGGCTCGTAATGTCGGTCGTGCAACAAAGTTGCTCTCAGTGCCACTCGCTTTCTCACTCTCTCGTTTACTTGGTGGTGGTTTGTTTTGACTGCCATCGTTGCAAAAATCGATGACATTGAGTGCAACTTTGTTGCTGTCTCTTGGTCAGCAATAACATTGCATCCGCATACCTATGCACTCGCCAGTCTGTGCTGTCTCGCCTAGTAATGCCTCACTGTGCTGCCTGCCTTGCTTTCGTAATATTTACAGTACAGAAACAAAAACAACTCTTCTCGCTTCCACGCTGTTCGCTAGCTGTGCACATTTTCTCTCCGTGCAACTTTTGCCGGCTGCTGCTGCCCACGTTAGAGGCGTTTACAACTTTGTTAACTTCGGCGCTTTCGTGCATGCATTCAGTCGGCATTCAGGACAGTAACCGGGACAAAGTTACTTTGTTGTCGGATTTATTGATTTTTTCGGCCAACTTTTTGTTGTACACACCAAAGTAGAAGTTACTTGCGAATTAATTCAATTGTGTGCTCTGGATTTGTGCTTTCCAATTAGAAACTCTTAGTTGGAGAAATAAGTGGAAAAGTGAAAACCACATTTTATTTAAAATTTTCCTTATTTTTAAAGCATTATATTTTAAATTTGGTCAATAACGTAATCCAATTTAATGCGTTTTCAAAAATGCAAAAAAAAAAAATATAAATATATATTTAGTTTTCGCAAGAGATCTAATTTCTCAATAAATATTTGGTTTAAAAGTAAAATTTTCTAATAGTCAAAAGAATGGTAAAAATGAAAAAGGTTCTAAAATAAAAGATTTACATTTATAAAGTGCACCTGTAACATTTACATATCTTTTGCAGGCAATGCAGAAACTCTACACCGAATCATATATATATATATTTATACATATGTCATAAAAAATCCATAGAGGTACAAGTAATATTCCAACTGGCATTGTACAGTAATTATGAATACGTGAACTGCATTTCTGCACGGACTGGAATGCGCTGAAAGTAACTGGAACTGAGGGGGCAGTGGGAAGAAGAAAAGGCAACCATGTCAACGAACCCAAACCAATTGCAGCAGCAGCAGCAGCAGCAGCAGCAGTTACATCAACAACAACAGCATGCAGGAGTAACAACAGCAGGCGCAACTTGTAACCGCGAGAGAGGGAGAGACAGAGAGCGAGAACGTGAACGTGAGAAGGAGAGTGAGAGAGAGAAAGAGTGTACTGGGAGCAGTTCACAGCGGAATTTCATTGAGTTCCTTAGCATATGCATTGCCTGTTGTGTTTGCTATTACAACAGCATGCAGTGCGGGCTCGTCTTTGACGACATCAGTGCAATAAGGGATAACAAGGATTTGCGACCCGGCACACCGTTGCGTAACGTGTTCCTCAACGATTTTTGGGGCACACCTATGCGCAAGGAGCAATCTCACAAATCCTACAGGCCTCTGACTGTGCTGACATTCCGCTTTAACTACTTGCTGCATGCTCTGGAACCATTCGGCTATCATCTCGTCAACCTGCTACTCCACATCGCCGTCTGCTTGCTGTGGCGTCGCGTCTGCCGTCTGCTGCTGCGCCAGTGTGTGGCACCAGCTGCTATAAGTAATGAGGCCGCCTCGGCCTCCGCCCCATTCGCAACCTCACTCAACACATGCGCCTTTATAGCCTCGCTCCTGTTTGCCGTACACCCGGTGCACACAGAGGCCGTTACTGGCGTCGTCGGTCGAGCCGAATTGCTCTCATCGCTGTGCTATTTGTGCGCCTTTCTCAGCTACGTGCACGCAACGAGTTTCTCGCCACGACGCACGAACTGGGCCTCACTTTGTTTAGGTTTCGGCAGTTGCCTGACGGCCTCCATGCTGTGCAAGGAGCAAGGCATCACCGTCGCTGGCATTTGTGCCGTCTATGAGCTATTTGTGGTGCAGCAACTGCGTCCGCTGCACCTTTGTCATTTTGTTATGCGCATATTCGAGGAGCAACCGGCGGCCAAGGCAGCAGGCAGCAGCAGCAGTAACAGCACGCGACGCTTGTCGTCGGCTTTGTGGACACGTTTGGCATTCCTCATCATCATCACAGTCGCCCTGCTTGTGGGTCGCGTCTATGTAATGGGCTCCCAGCTGCCCATTTTCACCCGCTTCGATAATCCAGCCTCGGCGGCGGCAACGCCTGTTCGTCAATTGACTTATGGCTACCTCATCTACCTGAACTGCTGGCTACTGCTCTGCCCATCCCTGCTCTGTTGCGATTGGACAATGGGTGAGTTTCAGCATGGATTTAAACTAGACATACATCTATTTGATATATACATTTTTTTTTATTGGATTAGTGTTAATTGATTTTTTTATTATATTTAAGTCGATTTTTTTTTGCTTTTCTTTTATTGATTAGCATTCCTATATAACAACTGTTATTTTTCTTTTGCAGGCACTGTGCCCTTGTTGGAAGGATTTGGAGACGGACGAAACCTGGCCACGTTGTGCACTTTCCTGGTAATGGGCGCACTGATAGCCAAGGCTTGCCTCGCACGGAATCTGGCGCAATCGCGAACGCTACTGATGTGCCTCGGCTGGATGGTGTTGCCATTTTTGCCCGCTTCGAATCTATTCTTTCCGGTGGGATTTGTGGTCGCTGAGCGCATTCTGTACATGCCCTCGATGGGCTACTGTCTGCTGGTTGCCTATGGTTATCATCAGTTGCAGCGGCGTTGGCTCCCCTCTCATTGGATTCGTCTTTCGCAAGTGGCGCTCGTTGCACTGTTGCTGGCGCACGGCCTGAAGACGCAACGGCGCAACTGGGATTGGCGGACGGAGTACTCGCTGTTCATGTCCGGGGTGCATACTAATCAGCGCAATGCCAAATTGTACAACAATGTGGGACATGCGCTGGAGAATGAGGCAAGATATGAGGAGGCACTGGTCTACTTCCAGCAGGCTGTGTACATACAGCAAGATGACATTGGCGCCCACATCAATGTGGGACGCACCTACAACAATCTCAAGCGCTATGAGGAGGCGGAGCAGGCCTACATGCGTGCCAAGGCACTTTTCCCGCAGGCCAAGGCTGGAGTTAGCTATCACGCTCGCATTGCGCCCAATCACTTGAATGTTTTCATCAATCTCGCCAATCTGATATCCAAAAATCAGACGCGACTAGAGGAGGCAGACCATCTCTACCGGCAGGCAATTAGCATGCGCAGCGATTACGTTCAGGTGAGTTTATATAATTGCTGTATGTATAAAGCTTATACTGACAATGATGATTACAGGCTTATATAAATAGAGGCGATATCCTTATGAAGCTCAATCGCACAACTCAGGCGCAGGAGGTTTACGAGCAGGCACTCCTTTACGACAGTGAAAATGCGGATATCTATTACAATTTGGGCGTTGTCTTCCTCGAGCAGGGCAAGAGCCAACAGGCGCATGTGTACTTCAACAAGGCCATCGAGTTGTATCCGGAGCACGAGCAGGCGCTGCTCAATTCGGCCATTCTGCTGCAGGAGCGGGGCGGAGAGGAGGCGCGCCAATTGTCACGTGCCCGTCTCTACCAAGTGTTGGCCAGAGATGCGAACAACGAGAAGGTGTACTTCAATCTCGGTATGCTGGCAATGGATGAGGTCAACTTCGATGATGCCGAGCAGTTCTTCAAGCGTGCAATCCACCTGAAATCTGATTTTCGCAGTGCCCTCTTCAATCTGGCGCTGTTGCTGGCCGACTCCATGCGTCCATTAGATGCAGTTCCATTTCTTCATCAACTAATTCGGCATCATCCCACGCATGTGAAGGGATTGATCCTGCTGGGCGATATCTATATTAATCACATGAAGGATCTGGATGCAGCCGAGAAGTGCTATCGAAGCATACTCGAACACGATCCACACAATACGCAGGGTCTGCACAATCTTTGTGTGGTTTTCGTGGAGCGCAAGTGTTTGGCCAAGGCGTCTGCCTGCCTCCATTTCGCCCAGCAATTGGCCCCCGCCGAGGATTACATTGGCCGTCACCTTCAGATTGTCAATGCACGTCTGCAAAAAATCAACAAGTTACCTGATACGTCGCCGGAGCGATTGTTAGCTTACAAGGACTACGATCCCCTTGAGTTCGTAATGCCTGAAGGCCGAGACATGCACAAGACCAGCAAACGTTCATAGCGACAATCGGCGATAAACTTCCAATAATTCCAAATCGTCAGAAAACGTGCTTGAAAAACAAAAATTGTACACTGTACTGGATATAAATTGAATCTTAGTCGGATTGTCGGTTAAATGATAAAAATGTGGATTGAAGGTTCTTACCAAAAGTACGTAATCACAACCTGACCTAATTTTGTATATAAAACTAATTGTGTTATTTTTAAGTAAAATAAGTACTACCTACATATTGCATTTATTATATACAAACGAAACTGTACTTAATAACATTAAATAATAATCTGTACTTAAATATGAACTAATGTTTTGTTCTTTGCGTATCTCAAAATGGAAAAATCGAATTTTCCGCATGATTCAAAAAAAAAGTCGAAATGAAAAGCATACTCTTAGGGTGGGAGAAAAAGATCACTGGAGACAGCGATTACGAATAAAATTCCTCAGTATATTTTTGGGGATAATGATAAAATAGAAAATATATGGTTTAAAGCATACTTTAAGGGTGAACAAAAAATAGTGAAATTCTTACAAAAACAGCTGCATCTCGGTCAAATTTTTACAGATTTTCGAGGGAAACGGTGCGTTAGAAGTGTAACGATATATTTTAAATCAAACTTAGGCATGATTGCGTCTGGATTCCAATGTGATAAATTCCCATGTCTGCCCTCATATATGTGTTTTAATAAATGTTAATTGAGGTCTTCGTTTGAGTGACATTAAATAAAATCATTTTATTCTCATATATATATATTTTTTTTTTGATTTTTAAACACATTTTATAAGGCTTACATAAATACATGTTTGAAAAATAATTGTTTACAAAAATCAGATATTTTGCTTACTTTTATTAAGAGCTCGGCACAAATAGTAATGCTCTCTTATGGACTAATAGTAATTGTTTTTATTATATAGTACATACATTAATATAAATAGTTGTTTATACCCTACGCTAATTATATTTCGTTTTCGAAGTGAATTCAAATTATGATTTTTGATATTTGTTTCATTTGTAATTTTTGATTTGTTTTTGAGTTTTGTGGCTAATCATAAAGAATATTTTATGGTATTTTGTTAATTAATTTACAATATCGGTGAGCACATTTTGAAATAAATTTTAAATTACAAAAACTACATTTATAAATATATATGCATTTATTTGATTGTTTGTCTACTATGCCACAATAATGAACAAATTCATCATGATGAGCACTTCAACTGACTAGAATTGTAGACTATATATGTATGGGGTGAGTATACATGTATGTATGTATGTGTGCTAAACAATAAAAAGAATAAAGTTTAGACTCTTGAATATTTATGAAGGCATAAGTATTTGTACAAACAACACTTAGTTATTCCAGGTGATATTTTAAGAGAACAGTTAAGTAATAGGCCATTTGAAATAATTTTCAATTTGATTTTAAGCTCTTTAAGTAATCAGCCAGAATTTACAGAAATAGTTTATAAAAGAAAGCATTAGTTTAAAACTGTTTTTCTGATATAGCTTGAAATTTGTCAAGGTTGTGAAATTTATATGCCGAAACATTAATTCCATGCAGAAATGTGAAAATGTTGAAATGTGATTGAGATTTTGTTCTTCTAACGGCATCCTTCATCATAGTACTTCCATGAAGAGCGAGTTGTCTGTTTAGAACCTTGTGAAAGTCTATGTTACGATATTCTGCCTTTCTAACACACATACATATGGATAATAATACCTGATATATCTCGAACCTAATATATTCGATCTAAAAAATAATTATGCCTCTCTGTACACATTGTAATTCTTGGGCTATAGACGATTGTGCAAGCAAGGGTGTTTGCATTATGTTGTATAGGTACGGCATCCGCAACGGTTGTGGGGAATCCTTGTAGCAAGGACAACGGCATTGGGCTCATTCGCAGGCGATCTTGCCATCGAAACTGCTGAGAGCGATGGCAAATGCTTGCATCGCGCACAGTGGATAGCGATAGTCCATGGTGAACACATCCTCGGATGTGCGGCCAAACTGCATGACAATATATTCGGGATCTGAGTCGTGGACCAGCTGAAAGTTCTTCACCGACGCCTGCGTGACGCGACCATGAAAGTTGAGAACATAGGATTGTGTCTCGTCATTCCAAACGGGCGTCTTGTTATGCAACTCCACAATATTGTCCATGTTCTGGAAGCAGAAAGACGTTTAATTGTGGATAATTAGTAAAAGTGATCTTCAGGCATACCTTCATCTTCCACAGATCGAGAATGCCTTGCTGCTTGGGATCTGCGGAGCTGATCTTCACACGCTGATCATCCTCAGTCATGCCCGGCAGTATCACAGTCATATTGCGCGGTCCCTTAAAGCCCAGAATATTAGTGTCCTGCAAGCGGAAAATAAACAAGTGTTTAATGATTATTATATTTAATGCAGGAATGAGGCAATACTCACATAGATAATGACTGCCAGATCGAGTCGTGGACTATCCGTGCTCTCCTTGTTGCCACTGTCAAACACTGTGAAAGATGTGCCAAACACGTTGGAGCGCAACTTGCCACAGAAACCATCTGCGTTGCGTGATAGATCGGTGGGATCGCAGCTGACGATATAGTTAGATGTTTTGCTCTTCTTGCGCTTGCGACCTTTTCAAGAATTGACGGTTAGAATTAATGTTTTTGGGGAAATGGGGGAATGTTTAACTTACCACCCAGCAGAAAGATCTTCTTGCCATAGTCACGCTCCAAGTGCAGATAGTAGATGGGAAACAGGCCACGATCCATGCCCTTGCGATCGCGTGTGATGCGGCATTTATAGAGCACCCCTTGCGGCGCCGGTTGCATGACAAACTGATCAATTTGACCGATGACATCGCCCTCGGATTCCCCGCTGCCGCCGACACTGCCACTACCATTGGCTGCCCCATTGCTGGCATCCACGGCTGCACCCTCTTTGTAGGGCGAGCCAATGCCGGCTGGACGCACTGCAGCCACACCCGATATGTTACGATTCGCATAGTCTTCCTCGTCCAAAGTATCGTTGAAGGATGGCTGTCCGATGCGTGCTCGCTGCGAATGCGTCGAGTTCGCACTTTGTGGGGCAATCGGTTGCTCAACAACAGTCACGGGACTGCTCTCTTCGTCCTCCAGCTCGTGGGACGAGATCTCCTCGATAAGGTCTTCCTGATTGATGGTGCTAAGGCTGCGCAAGTTATTCGAATTGTTGCGACTCGAGTTCATTGTGATGCTGCTGCTGTTGTTGCTCAGTATCTGGTCGGGATTCTGTGGCGACCCAATGAACTGCATGGGGCCATCATAGGCGTGCAGCTCCCGGCTATTGCCCCTCATCCCAGACATGGGGCGGTTCATCTGCAGATCGCTCGCCTGCACCATGCCGGGCGAGGCGCGCTTCTGACGGATGTATGCGTCCATCAGCTGGCGCTGAAAACAATACGTGAAGCCATTAGCCATGGTTCGATATGGTTTTATATAATAATTATATTATTTTAACTGCCTCGATAAATTAGAAGATAAACCAACACAGTATCCATACCAAAGACTGACATTTGAATAAAATTATGTTTTTTTTTAAATATACCTTACTGTTTTTCTTTAGTGTACAGCAATGGAAATCATATATATAATTCTTATATTCATATTTCTTATATTTATAATTGCAAGTAAAAAACTTTACTACACAATAAATATTGTTTATTTGCCTAGGCTATTGGCGACAGATTTGATTCAGATTATTGTTTGCCGTTCTTTCAGGAGCAAATTCGATAAGATACAAAAATATTTCAATATCTTTATGACTATATGCATGCTCATGAATATATATTTATTTATACCTGATTACCAAATGGAATGGAAACATGAAAGTTTAATTCTACCTATAAAAATCGAATGCCAGTCTTTGGTATGCCGTATTTTTTCAAGTGTAAAATAGAAGTAGCCAATATATGTATATGGATATACAAATGGCATTTAAGGGGCAGCAATATTATAACTGAATACATAAATAATCTAAATCCAATTAACGTAACTAGTTTCAGAGGCTTGTTTCTGTTGCTTGCGCAATAATGCTTATTCAGAGTCAATTATATGGTCTCAAATATAATTATCTCATTTTAGCCACGACAATTTGCATAAATAAGACTCGAGGATGACAAAATAAGAGCGTAATCTGATAAAGGGGCTGACACTACTTACAAGTAGATGAGCTTGGGTGTACCACATATACATATATCCTCTCCTTCTCGCATGCACTCTATCACATGCAAATCCAATTGCGACCTGGTGTGATATGAGATGAGATTCGGGGCTATTAACTCAGAAGCGACACTCACCCATACATGCATAAATATATGTAATATGTGTGTGGAAGTGCGGATGTTTTGCAATGCAGCTTAATGGGAAAGGAAGAGGGTGGGTGCTTTGCGGGCACGTTGCAGTTGCATCATCTGGGCAATCTAGCTGGGAGAGGGAGAGAGAGAGAGAGGGGATTGACCATTTTGGATCGGGGGCCCAGTCGTTATGGGTGCCATGGAACGAGGCGACCTGTCGCGACATGGCAGCAAACAGCAAACTGGGACCGTTGTTGATGGCAATGATTTCATTAAACATTTAAATTTCAAGTTCAGTATGCAAAAATACAATGCGAGAAATGCAAACAAAATAATTGCAAAGTAAACTGCGCTGCATGCACAAATAAAAATGATATTTTTATATGCTGATATGTATAGTGATAATATACAGATAAAAAGTACTTGCATAAGTAAATGTTGAATTAAACGATGTCTTCACTTTTTACATTTCCCATATTTAAGTATCAATCCAACCATGCCTTTATACAGCTTTGAGCAATGCTCTTTTTCTTATCCTTTTTTACTTTTACTTTTACTTGCTGCAAAAGGATTTAACTGACGAACAATGAAAATTCCACACAACTTTTGTTCAGTTTTGTTTTTTTTTGTGAAATCCTCAAGGAGGAAAAGGCAATTACGTGGAAATGTGTAATTCTGTAATTCTGTTTTTTATTAGACGGCGAACAGAAGTTTTTCGCTGGCTGAGGAATAAAAGACTCTGTTGCAGTAAAATGAGCAGCGGAATAGTTTCTTTATAGAGAAATATTATTATGTTTATTGCTTGTCGTTAACATCGAGTGCTATAAAGTGGAATCTATAGAAAGTTTACATTACTCAGGATGCTCTCGATGGTCGAGTTTGTAGTGCGTTGCTGGCCATCCGCAGGACACTGCAGCTGAAAGAAGTCGGGCAAATCCTGCTCGGCCTCAAAGGCGCCTATTTTGTTGGGTGGCAGATAGAGATCCATGCGATCATAGATGACGCCATCGGGACCGAGTTGAGTGAACCAATCGATTGAATCGCGATCCTTGAGATCCCCACCCCAGAGCAGGAGCAGCGGCAACTGGGATTTGGCCAGCTGCACCAGCGTTGGATCGGCCTTGAAGGAGACCGCATTGGGCACAATCCCCTCGAGATCGAATGCCTGGGCGAAATTGATGCTCTGCTCCACATTCTTGGTGCGTGGATCGGCATAGATACTCACACCGCCGCTGGTCAGGAAGAGCACCGGATACATGTTCTGCTTAAAGCGCAGCAGTGTGCACAGATCCGCATCAAAGGACTTGATGATGTTGAGCCGCCCACAACCGTATTTTTGCACCACCTCCAGAATGCGATCCACGAATAGATTCTTATCGATGGTCTGCTCGCTCTCGTACAATCCAAGGATTGTGCGTTGTGGCCATTTGATCTCAATGTCGAATCCCACACTGAGATTAACCCGCTCAAATAAGTCCTGGAGCGTTGGAAATAGACGCTGCTCTATTTGCTCCACATTGTTGTGGGCTGGATACTCGATGATTTTGTTCGAGACAATCTGATAGGTTTTCAGCTGCTTCAGCTGCTCATAGGTTATATCCTTGATAAGAACCTCGGTTAGATCTCTGCGCGATGTTGGTGTCTTGGAGTCAATACAAACGCGGATGGAGTAATCATGATGAATTATGGGCACCAGATCACTGGTCAAATGCACATCGAACTCCACAAGATCGGCGCCCAACTCCCCGGCGGCAATCATGGATCCCAGCGTATTCTCCACCAACGGCGCCGCTGTCGCCGAGGTCGTTGTTAAACTCTTGCCCAATCCACGATGCCCAATCTCCAGTGCTGTCCAATTGGAGCGCCAATAGTTGACGAAGCTGGTGCGAAAATCGGTGCTGCCATTGCTCATCGGACGCACCACGAGATACTCTAGACGCAGTTCACCCACCTCTCGCTGCCAGGTGGGCGATATTAGCTGGAGCGTCAACTTACCCTCGCTGCCTACTAGTAGGTCGGGTTGGAGGTTTACATAGCCCAGCAGGCGCACCAGATCATGCTGCTCACCGTATACCTCCAGCTGATAGGCCACATTTTGCAGCTGCTCCAGTGACACATGGAACATGAGCAGATCCTGCTCGGGGTCAAAGGGCACACCGTACTCGGGCTGTGGTCTCAACACGCTGTCACTGTAAACCAGTCGCACATATTCCACATTGGCGGTTGCGGAACTCAGTATGGGAGAGAGTGTAGTCGGATGTACGGGCTGCAGGCGAAGGCGTATACTCTCTGTCTCCGGCAGCGTCTGCTCCAGCAGACGCAGCGCCTTATTGAACACCTTCAAATGCAAAATGCAGCTGGATGTGCTCTGGAGCCAGCCGCGTGTCAAACGATGGACTCCATCAATGTTGCCCAACTGATCCGAGCGATTGCCTGCCAACTTGGTGGTATTGAATGCATGGGGCATCACATGCGATTCCCAGCGACGCACCTGAACGCCACCGGAACGTCCGACGGCGGCAACAAAATACCGATATTGAACACTACTATTCTGTGGCAACAGCACCGATCCCATCCAGACATTATGCACGGCAGTACGATTCAGGAGTATGGCTCGATCTGCCTGCCAGCTGCCCAAAGCAGCCAGATTACCAATTAGCGCAGGTCGCTCATTGGCAGCCAGTTGATCCTTGTTGCTGAGTTCAAGAGTGAAATTGAAGCTCAGCGGAGAGTCACGCTTGGCCGGCACAAAACGTCTCGTGGCATAGTATTTCTCATAGTAGGAGTCTCTATCACAGTGAGTGGCAACTGGCAGCAGACACAGTGCGCTCAGCCAAGCAATGCCCAGCGCCACAAGTAATTTGCACATGGACATAAGTATTTGCCGGTTATGGATTGTGGACCGAAATCTGCGACGACCGCTTTGCGACTGTTGCTCAAGTGGCCACTGCGGCTTTATAGTGTTTATTATTATAATCGGTATGGGTATAGGTGGGTGCTCTTATCACACAATGACTCGCGTCGAGAGATTTACGACATCTTCAATGGGCGATAAGTATTACTACCCAGTAGCCAGGCAGTAGTGCTATCAGCGATCAGCGATCAGCGCGAGTGCGAATTGTCAACTGACTGGTTGAGCTCGAGTAACTCTGATTGCTGGCTAGTTGCGCACGTGTCGTGCATCTGACCGAATACACTCAGCAAAACAAATGATCACTTTAAAAATTGCAAACGAGTGGCAAACTATATTTCAGCATGAGCACTTCGAGTACTTGTTAGCTTTGTCTTTTATCTTTATCTTTGTATAGCTATTTGGATACAACAGGCTCTGTGTCTTCATCAAATGCCAGTACCGCTTGCAACTGAAAGAGTTCCTCAAATGAAAAGTTTTTTTTTTCCGTTATAGCGAAACATTTTAGGCCGTAAATCGAAAACGTGCTTTAATTGAAGAGGGCCGTTAAAGCGAAATGCCGTCTAAAGAGCGGTCGTATAACGAGGCATGGGTGTTTAATATTTATGATAAGATTAATAAAAAACAAGTGAATTTCCCTCTAAGAAAGTTCTTGAGGGTTTATTTTTCAAGCAAATTTTGCTATGTTTCCAAATATTAAATAATATATTTTTTTTCTTAAGGTATTTAGAATATTTTTCTTTTGATTCAAATCGTGGGCAGTATATATATAATATATTTTTTTCTGAGTGTTCACACACAATAATAGTTATATCAAATGTTTTGCGCTCGTACTACGTCATCAGTTCATTAGTTTATGCACCCGGGAAAATAGAGACGCAGAGATCCAAAGAGACCCAATGCCCATAACGCCGTATTAGCGCAACTTTAATGAATTTGATTTTGAGTGCTGCGCAAAAGCGTCGCCTTGATGGGGTGCGGGTCCGTCGCCCTATACTGCAGATAGAAATATATAAATATATATATCTATTTATATGTGTGCATATATAGTATGTTTGCATGTGGGTTCAATTTGTGCTTGTGCCACTGGTCTCAATTCCCGCTACGCTCTAAGCTACTGTGTTTTGAGGGTTAAGCCCCCCGTTGTTCTATTCAAATCGCGAAGTTATTGTCAGCGGCCGTGTAATTTATCTGGCTTTAGATATATTTCGTAACATTTCTGTGTGTGTGGGAACTAATTTGCAATTTAGCATAGGTAAGCAAGGCTATACCCAGAGAGGTTCTAATCAACAAGTGAGAGTCCCTTGGTTCACGCGGTTTTCGGTCGAAATTCATGTTTAAGCCCAAATTTTTTTTTACCAGATTTTCAAAAGTGATACTTTTTTGATCATGGATTGTTGAAAATCCCATGTGCACCTGTATACTTGATATGGCTTATTAAATTCCACATTCCACGTAAATTTATCTTCAAGAATATCTGAAATTTATGTTCGCACATGCAAAATGCAGCGAAGTGTTTTTATTTTGTTATTTTTGTTTTTCAGAGGACATTTCAATTTGATGCTGGGCGCATTTATTTTAATTTAGGCAGACAAATTTGGGTAAGATTAAAGGGCGTTACTGTGGGCCATAAAAACAACGTGCTCTCTCACACAAACACACACACACACAACGTATGTTGCAATAAACCGGGTGTGGTTGTGTTGCCAACGTTGGCTTACATTAGAGGTCGTGCAATAAACTGATTACTCATACGCCGAGTGGCGCCAAATTTTTAAGCCCAGCACAACTAACACATTCAAGCAAAATAAGCCTGAGATGCATGCTATTGCTTTTGTATACCCTGTACTGGGAGTAACTTCATTAATTAGAGTTAGCTGTTGCTCAACTCATTGAAGACGATTTCAGTTTCCCCATAAAGTAAACCAAAACATTCTTGATCTGAATTGAATTGAAGTGCATCCATTAAACTAAGCAAAATTGAAGAAATTATATTGCATTATAAAATTCTGCCTAGATACAGGATATCTCCCAGTCAATTTCAATCAACTACTTGTTTTATTGCCAATGTGCGAACCACATTACAAAAATGACAAAACATGAAAACCAGGCAAGGCAAGAAGCGCCTCATCTTGCTTGCTGATGTTTTGCCATTCCGGATTAAACATTATATTCACGTATTACGCCGGATTAAGTGTGCTCGGCGGCTGCCAAAACACCGAAAAGCAATGAACAATGGGCGCTGGGGAAATAAACCCCAGGACAAGGACAGGGAAAGGGATGAAGATGGGGATAGTGAGGATAGAAATGTATTTGGTATATTTGCAATTTAAATTGAATCTGGCAAATGTGCGCACCTTATAATGGGGACGCTTGCCAAACTATGTGAATAATGAGTGGACTGATGAGCAGCAGACAGGAGCAAAAAACCAGATAATCAGTGGCCTGGAAAAATACTCGGCGATTTGAGACGGTTAATGGATAATAAGCCAAACACGACCCGGCGATTTACCTAAATAAAAAAATGAGGACCGTAAAATAGATTTGTGTTGGCAAAAACAGGATGCGGGCAACAAGGATGACAGATGAAAACTATTACTAGCGCTTGGATCCACCTTTGGCCCTGCCTTTGAGCCAAACTCAACCCTCGGCACCCAATGCGTTTGTGTGTTAACCTTTTTTGTTTGACCATATTGGCATCCATTTAGCCGTCGCTTCATTAAGCCATAAACCATAATCCCTATATACACGTTGTCATGTCCTGTCCTAAGTGACAGCGACAAAACAGGATGTATTTTTATGAGCTTAAATGCGGCTTATATACATTTACAACCTTATCTAAGGCTGGAGTCCCCGTTGATTTAAATTTAAACTCTACAGGTATTATATAAGATTTAATTCACATAAATTCAAAATGTATATTTAAAACTAGCAAATTTAATAATTATTGAGATGAAATGATGAAAACATTCTTTCAGCTTATGATTGAACTAACAGATGCAATATACGACATTTGTGACTAATAATGTATAATATTTATTTAGCCTGTGGATAAATTCAAAATAAATTATAAAATGTTAATTTAAGCAATTGAATAATGAGTGAAAATCCAATTAAAATAATAATGCCATCCTGAAGCACTCAAGGCTAAATGTGTTTAATATCCGTCGTGATGCCTTAAGCCAAGCATTTGCTGATAACGAGAGATGGTCGATAACAAGAGATACAGAAAACCACCACAGACACGAATCGGCAGCACGCGTGTGCAAATTTGTGGAATTTGAGGCAAGGAAGCGATGTGGCTTTGCCCCTTTGTGCTTTTTCTTCTTCTTTTTTGTGCATACTTTCATGAATGAAAAGTTGTTGAAGCTGCCAGGGCATGGAGTGAAGTCTTAAGCCTTATAAAATCCACCTGACATTGCTCGGATTAGAAAATAACTGAGAAGAATGCCACTTTGCGCCACGCGCTCGTGAAAAGTGCCTCACACAATATATGGGCATGGTGAGGGGGATGGGGAGTGGGGAGTGGGTTGCCCTTGTGGCAAAATTAGCAGCGTTTTGTAGTGGCCCAAGTGCCACAATTGCCTTTACACTTTGCATGTAAATTTCGAATAATACCAACAACAACAGACGATGATGAAGGTGAAGCCGACATTGGCTGCTGTGTGCGCCTGAAAGTATGCAGTAAAAAATGGTGACAAGTGCCAAGTGACAAAAACACACACGCGACACAACAAACGACAGAAAGGACACAGACGCCGCAAAGTCGACTCAAAGTAACTGAGCCCCGGGACAAATGGTAGTCTTTTGTTGTGCGTTGACAGCATCACATACGCGCACACATGCACCAAGAAAAATAATCAAGTATCCATCAGCATTCCAAATCTGATAGGCTACAAAGATAAGTAATTTGAGCTGTAATTCAAACTTCGTGTGATGGGGGGTTTTAATTAAAGCACACTTTGAGCTTGAATACAAAATTATAATTTATTATTAGTTTATGCTTGTTAAATCGGAGTAAATCGCTATAAAATCAAATATGGCTTACAAGACTACGATTAGTTGTTTTCAGTGCATTGAAAATCAATTTTAGCAGGATTTTTCTTTGCCTGTACGCATAGTTGTGTAGGCGAGTGTGTCGACTTATGATTAAGCCGGATAACAAAGAGTCCATGATCCTCACTCGTTAACACCAGAGCCAGAGGGTCAAACTGTTTGACCGGGAGTTCAATAGAGCCAACAAAAGTCAAACAACAAGAGGACTTAGAGTTGGTCTGGCTCTGACGTATGCTCGTTCGTCCTCTGGCTTTCCTGGTGTTTGCCACATTGGAGAAGGCGACTCAGAAATCGTGCAAAAATATTTATCCAGAACAAACAAAAATGTAGCTGGCGGTTGCAGCCAATAAGGATTGGCAAGCAGCCAATGAGTAAAAGGTGCCAGAGCACCATAAATATTTATGTAATGAATTCTCAGAAAGGGTGGCATACGTGATAATATTTATCCCGCTACGAGCATGTTGGCTTCCATTTGGACTTTAATTGAGTTGGAAGCACAGAAGGAACAAAATGAATACGGAGGCGTTATACGTGTGGGCTTAAGAATCGATAATAGCCAAAAGACGAAACGTGCTAGTCAAAAAAACGCTCAGTTCTAGCACATTAATGTGCCTTTAATACTCTAGCAGAAGGTATTGTAATTTTGTGTATAAATCAAATATACATTACTGATTCAGTTCGTCTCAATGCGTTTGGCCATCTAATTAAATATAGTTTATGGCTTACTAGTTATAACAATTTCAGTCTCATTCAGCAACTATTTGAGCCTAAATCTAAATCTTTTGTGTCCGATTTTAACAAAATTTCCATCATATTACTTAATACATTTTCTTTTTTTCTATGCACACAAAATGACCGGCGGTTTTGCGCTGCTTGGCTGATTCCACAGAACTTTTTTTTTCGGTTAACGGACAAAAAGGAGTTTTTTACACGTTAAAGTTGCAAAAACATGCGGAAACTTACAAGGCGTAAAAGTTTTGCGGTCATACGATAGTGGTGAAAAATTTTAATTAATGGCTCAACATTTTCTGAGACATTACTAAAAAGTATTTTATTTAACTTTGCAGCTGCAACGAAGCGATATAAAGTGAGAAGGTCCTTTAAGGCTGTTTGGCTGTAAACCACATTGCAAATAACCTGATTATTTGTTTGAAGGCTAATGGCTTTTGTTGTTTCCACAATATTTCAAAGTGAAGCAACTGTGGCGAGTGCAGTTTTCTGCATTTTCAGAGTTTTCCTCTTCGGTGTTGTTTTAAAAGCTTTAAAGTTACTCGAAATTGCTCGTTGCTGGCAGGAAGGAATGTGTACATGCTTTTGTGTGTTACTATTGCTCTGTGTGTGTGCGTGTGTGTGTGTGTTATGTGTGTTATGTGTGTTATGTATGAAAAGTCTTTCACTAGCATATAGATTTCATACTTCTGTTGGTATTCGATACACATTCTAAAGTGGTTCTGACAGGATGCTCTTGCATTTTTCTCGAATGGGAATTTGAAGTGTTTATTTTTTTTTCCATTTTCATATTTTAATATTTATTGCTACTAAGCACATATTATATTGAGATATTACAATTGAATATCCTCTTCAATACTACTCATATCCTTGTATTATATTTGCACTTAAGCTGCTTAGTTAAAGCTGTTGATAGTTTCCAGAATTGTATTTCTTCATCTTTCGCATTCCATGCGAATTTCCACTAGTCTCACTGCATTTTTTACATTCGACTTCGACTGCAGCTGTAAACTGTTTTTGTTTGTTTTTACGTATTTTGTCTGCAGTTATTGTTATTATCGAATTGGTCAGGGGGGAATTGAAGTTGGGTTTGGCTGCGGATTTACACATGGATCGAATACCTTAAGCCAATAAGTACTGTCTGTCGTCGGTTAGATGAACTGATTTCATATTTACGCCCTCCTCCGGTCGGATGCCGGGAAAGCAATTGCATGCCATCGGAGACCTCCGGTCTATCAACGTCAACTGACAAGCCCGGATACGGTGACAACTCGCTACGCTTGCCCCAAGGGTATTTTCATAATTGAGTAATCCAAAGGGAGATGGATGCTGACTGACTGCCTGCCTGCATGCATGCAAGCCTGCACCACCATTAATTTGATTATCCGAATTGTCTTTTAATTACGTAAATTGTGTCAGTTGCAGTTACACTAACTGCATCTGTATCTGTGGATTAACTTTGACATAACAACTAATTAAATGTACACGTATTTATTCATTGTTGTATTTTGGTCAGTTTGAGCCAGTTACAGCTTAACATGTCTCTCAACAGTTTCGTAATATGAGCGTCGCAAACTTTTCCTACCTTCATAATCCTGTTTATGTACTTATCCTTGTCGTCGTCGCTGACTTGGTCCAGGTTGCCTGAAAGCTCCCAAGTGACAACTGGCGACAATTTTGAATGTGCTCTTGCACGGCGGCAATTTCTATAATTACGCTAATTGACTGTTTAAGCAGGAGATGAAGCCAACGAAAGTCCTTAATTAGTTGGTCCTTGGCAACCAGAGTGTTTCTAATGATCAGTTCCTTAATCAATAAACACGTTGACACAGACATCATTATATATAAGATATTTCAGCTTAAGGTTAGGAATCTTAATTGTGGCAAGACAGTGAGATATTTATAGTGAAGAATATTGAGCATTAATATTTGCTTGGACTACAGAAAAGCAAGAAGTTGAGATGAGCTAAGCGAGAAATACAATCATAACTCATTTTTAGATGGTTTTTTAGGTCATTTAAATTTAGCTAACGATGACAAATAATGATTGAGTTTCCAGTTTAAATGACTTTTTGGTGCAGCTCAATTGCTTTGCGTATAAAGAGGGAAAGAGTTAGTTCTGTGTTGGCATAAGTGGCAATGACATATTATTATTAACAAACTCCAAAACATTTGTTCATTTTCTTTTCTTTGAAACTAAAATGGTGAGCAAAAAAGTTGTCTAAACAAGCCAGCGCTAACCAACAGCCACATGCAACTCACTTAATAATTCTCTGCAGTCTGTTTGAGATGGTATGCAAATACTTTTATTATGTATGTTTGAGTTGCTGACGCCAGCCGACGTCGCACAGTCGCATCGTCGCATTGTCGCCTCGTCGCTTCGTCGTCTTGGCGCAGTAGAAAAGTTTTATCAATAAAAAGTGCTTGGAGTGTGTGTGTTAGTATGCAGCAACCTGAAATCGTTGTTGTTTTTAGCCCGTGTGCTGCAATTGCTGTCAGTTGCTGAAGTAACGCCCTTGTCTCCGCTTAAGGGCTGCATTGTCCCCACGCTCACACACACACATACACACAAAGACACATACACACACACACTGCTTAGAAGGATTTTCATGACGTTGCCATGGCATTTGTTGATGGCTAGCGAACTTTTTTGATTCGCCACCAGGCAAAGGCAGCATTTAAATTGCATTCAACGTGCGATTGCATTTGCAATATTTAGCCAGCAAGTTATCGCGAAATGGAAGCCTCTAGGGTCAGAGGGATGGAGTACCGTTATGCCGTTGCATTCTACACAGCTGCGAACAAGGCGATGTAGTTGGCTGTATGTGTGTGCGTGTGTGAATGGCACGCCAATATCACATTTTGAATTGTATCCAATCGACAACGATGTCCTTGAACGAGTAGAGGTATCCAGTTTTCTCTGATTATACACTCGAAAGGAGAACGACTGTGTTTCGGTGTATGCGAGTGTGTGTATGTGTGTGTGTGCTAAAAGCAAACATAGCAGTTTGATTAAAACAAGCAAATTGTGTAAGAGGGACGCGTTTCCTTCGTTTGAGCTGCCTGCGCCTGAAGGCACGCTATACAAATTGCCATATTATTGATGCTATCGAAATCATAATCGGATTTCAATATAATAAAATGTGCTTGCTGATGAAGCCTTAATTCTACTTGCAATTTTGTTCCTTATCTCCATATCATTATAGTTTGTAATATATTTGCAATACTGGGCTGTATGGCCCATGCTAATAATTCTTCCATTAGCCTAAATACCACCTTTAATGATCAATCAACATCGACAACAATACGCTCTAATGTTAGTCGTATTTAGAATGCCAAAAGTCAAGACTACGAATCGGAATTAATGGTTCCAAGCAGCTTGTGTAAAAGCCAAAGTCGCATGACAAAAATCACATGTTATTAATTGCGATACAAAATCAATGACTGGGGGTTATTTATTAGATTACCTATGGAAGGGGGAAAAAAAACAGGAGATACAAATAATTTCGGGGATATTTGATTCATGATTATGGCCGTACGTTAAGCGTATACAGTGCATACAAATGTTGATTATAGTTGCCGCAGAGCATATTAATTGCAATCAAGTATACGACCGGGTGTGCGGTTTTAAATTAATGGATCCCTCAACATACATATTTCAACAGTTTCATTAGTCTTGCGTTTCTTTTTCATCAAACAAAATATGTAGAAAAAAACGATGCATAATCGATAAAGCAAAACAACAATGCCAGCTGACAAAAGGTAGCCCACAGACAATGGGAATGCAATGCAGGTGCAAGGACAACATTGTCGCGTGGGCGCTTAATAACAATCCTAATCTATGCCACTGACAGTGGCTCAGTGGTTCTGCGGTTCAGAGGCTCAGTTACAGGTCATAGATTAGAAGCGCGCACATGTACAATATTATTGATGACCATTGGCAAACTGAACAATTGATTGAATGACGTTGAACTGAACGAGTAGTTTGTGGCGCTTCCATTGTTTTTTATACCCTATACAAATAAAGTCTGGGTAAAGGACCAGCTCAGTCGTCACATTGACAGTTTGATAAAAGACCGACTATGAATACTGAACGAATTTATTATTAACCATCGAGGCAGCAGTCTGACTTAAAGTCTCGAGTTCGTTACAGCTTTCGCCGAAAACTTAGAAAGGCACGTCCTCAAGTTAATAGAGGTTTTAAAGTCAACGCAATTGATTTAGATTTCGTGAATATTTTACAAATATTTGAGAGACAACAAAATCTTTGTTTAGTTTGCTAGACTGAGATTGATGGCGATTGTTTGTATTGATTTATGTAACAAAATTCAGACTACTTTTTATACCTTAATCATTTGCTATATGGTAATTCATGAACTATTTATTTACTTCCAATATTAATACGCAGCATTGTCAAGAAACAAAGTTTAGAATTTCTCCAAACAATTAGAATTTAAATACATAAATCGCAGTTTAACTATAAATCAAATCTTACATTTAAAGTTGAAAACGAAATTTGAGGTCGGAAGACAAGTACAAATTATAGCCCGAAAATCGGTACATCGATGTATGGGCATAGGTCGAAACTTCAAAATGCCATAACTTCGTCAAAACTCAACTGATTTTAAAAAGCAAGGGCTTTTTGATCATAGATTTGCCCTTAAATCAATCGTACATTTAAAGTTGAAAACGAAATTTGAGGTCGGAAGACAAGTAAAAATTCAAGCCTGAAAATCGGTAAATGGGCATATGGGCATAGGTCGAAACTTCAAAATCCCATAACTTCGTCAAAACTCAACAGATCTTAAAAAGTGAGGGCTTTTTAATCATGGTTTTGACCCTAGATCAATCGTACATTTAAAGTTGAAAACGAGATTTGAGGTCGGAGCACAAGTAAAAATTCTAGCCTGAAAATCTGAATATGGGCATATGGGCATAGGTCGAAACTTCAAAATGCCATAACTTCGTCAAAACTCAACTGATTTTAAAAAGCAAGGGCTTTTTGATCATAGATTTGCCCCTAAATCAATTGTACATTTAAAGTTAAAAATGAAATTTTAGGTCGGAAGACAAGTAAAAATTATAGCCTGAAAATCGATATATCGATGTATGGGCATAGGTCGAAACTTCAAAATGCCATAACTTCGTCAAAACTCAACTGATTTTAAAAAGCAAGGGCTTTTTGATCATAGTTTTGCCCCTAAATCAATCGTGCATTTAAAATCGAAAACGAAATTTGAGGTCGGAAGACAAGTACAAATTATAGCCCGAAAATCGATATATCGGTGTATGGGCATAGGTCGAAACTTCAAAATGCCATAACTTCGTCAAAACTCAACTGATTTTAAAAAGCGAAGGCTTTTTGATCATAGTTTTGCCGCTAAATCAATCGTACATTTAAAGTTGAAAACGAAATTTGAGGTCGGAAGACAAGTAAAAATTATAGCCCGAAAATCGATATATCGGTGTATGGGCATAGGTCGAAACTTCAAAATGCCATAACTTTGTCAAAACTCAACTGATTTTAAAAAGCAATGACTTTTTGATCATAGTTTTGCCCCTAAATCAATTGTACATTTAAAGTTAAAAATGAAATTTTAGGTCGGAAGACAAGTAAAAATTATAGCCTGAAAATCGATATATCGATGTATGGGCATAGGTCGAAACTTCAAAATGCCATAACTTCGTCAAAACTCAACTGATTTTAAAAAGCAAGGGCTTTTTGATCATAGATTTGCCCCTAAATCAATCGTGCATTTAAAATCGAAAACGAAATTTGAGGTCGGAAGACAAGTACAAATTATAGCCCGAAAATCGATATATCGGTGTATGGGCATAGGTCGAAACTTCAAAATGCCATAACTTCGTCAAAACTCAACTGATTTTAAAAAGCGAAGGCTTTTTGATCATAGTTTTGCCGCTAAATCAATCGTACATTTAAAGTTGAAAACGAAATTTGAGGTCGGAAGACAAGTAAAAATTATAGCCCGAAAATCGATATATCGGTGTATGGGCATAGGTCGAAACTTCAAAATGCCATAACTTTGTCAAAACTCAACTGATTTTAAAAAGCAATGACTTTTTGATCATAGTTTTGCCCCTAAATCAATTGTACATTTAAAGTTAAAAATGAAATTTTAGGTCGGAAGACAAGTAAAAATTATAGCCTGAAAATCGATATATCGATGTATGGGCATAGGTCGAAACTTCAAAATGCCATAACTTCGTCAAAACTCAACTGATTTTAAAAAGCAAGGGCTTTTTGATCATAGATTTGCCCCTAAATCAATCGTACATTTAAAGTTGAAAACGAAATTTGAGGTCGGAAGACAAGTACAAATTATAGCCCGAAAATCGATATATCGGTGTATGGGCATAGGTCGAAACTTCAAAATGCCATAACTTTGTCAAAACTCAACTGATTTTAAAAAGCAATGACTTTTTGATCTGTATCTAAATACTCTAGTAAATTTATGTAAACAGACACATTTCTTGATATGTTAACCAGGATCAATATTGACAAAAACATTTGGAAAATGTAAGCAAGAGTTACTTCAGAACTATAACTGCTCGATAGAAACATTGCCGAAGGTATCTCTTAGTCTAGCACTCTCAGCTAGAACGCTCTATTTATTATTTTATTGCCAAGAGCCTTCAGCAATGGGGGCTTTCACGCCCACGCGTCAGTTATCACTAATGAAATCGACATAGGAAACACTCTGATGGGGCCAAAGATTGTTGGGTCCTTCGATTTTTCTGTGGGGACAGACAACGTCGAACTTGACCAGCTGCGGAGTTATGAAGGCCCCAATGTGACACTGAGTCAATAACATGTTGGCGCGTGTCAGGATACGTTGCAAGGGGGTTAGTTTTGTACACCCCCAGTGTACTCAATTGTAATTAGACTGGAAGTTGAGGTGAATGCTCTGCCCAACTATTTCTCTATACAATCCAACTATTTGTTCAAGGCATTTATTGATTATACTTGTTGTGTTACTTTGTGTTGTGTTGTGGATACACACGACGACGTTTTAAGGCGTGTGTTCGACGTTCCGACTTCCTTGGCCTCAATTTGTGCTGGCAGCCATTCAATTCAGCTTATCATAATTCATTTAGGGCAAATGCATTTCAAATTAAGCGAAGGTAAGCCAAGCGTTAATATTACGGCTTTTTTAATATCACTCATACGTCATGCTGGCCAACGGTTGCGCTTATTCTGTCAACGTTACGGTTCGCCTCGGCTCGCCTGCTCGCTTATCTCTCACTTTGCTTTATTACAAAATCACTTTCCATTGCTCCGGCAAAAATGTCTCATCTTTTTTGCGAGCACTCGCGGGCCCTCGTCCAGCCAGGTGCTGAAGTGGCATAGTGGATAAGCCCTCGTCGAGTGCCAGCTGAAAAAGCAGGCAACAAAATTGGGCGGAGCCATCTTGTTACGGCTAATGTCGCAATCTCTATTCCCTTTCACTTTTCACTTTTCCACTTTTTTTTCACTTTACTAGACTTTGCAAACGGGCTGAAAAATACGAGTAGTGTATGAATTACATAGTTGGTTAGCTTTTTGATCACATCTTAAACTAAGTGCAACCAACAGTGTCAGTGACTGATTTATGACATGAGATTTGAATTCATCAAATAACTAAGACTCAAGACCTGCACGCATCATCAATCTTTATGTATACAATTTTGGTGAGGTATACTAGATTTATTTATATATTTTTTTATATATATTTATCACATATACATATATTCAAATGCTCTTTCTCAGTTCGTGTGACCTAAATGAAAAGCATGGCAATAAACTATTTATTAGTTGTCGACTCTCTGGCGCTTGTGACAGGACATTCAAATGAAACAGTTACTGAAGTCTCCAAAGCACTTCCGCCCCTAATTATGTGGATATTCGAGAATGTGCTCGAGAACGACGCCTATATGCCCACAGCAACTGACAAAATTCCAGCCGAGTTACCCTCAGCATGTGCACAATTCGAATCGAGTAGAATGTCATAAGTCACAGTTGATTTATGTGTCAGTTTATGAAATATTTAACGAAATTATTCAATTCTACAAGCATGATAAAGTGCTGCACCCAAGCTTTAAATGAGCACCTTAACTGAAGTGCTTATTTGATACAACGAGACATGAAGTAGAAGTGCGTGCTCAGTATAATAATCATCTATTTGATTATTAAGTTTAGAATCTTGCCAAAGGTATGATAAAGTGCTGAACCCAACCTTGAAATGAACTCCTTAACTGAAGTGCACATTTTGCTTTTAGTCAAATGAAAATAGAAGCTGATATTTGTGCTTAACTCCTTTCCTAACATCAGTATAGTGAATTTGATTATTAAGTTTAGAAGCTTGCCTCATTAATCCATTGGAACTATTATTAAGGTATTGATTATATTTTTTTAAACCATTTCGTTTATTTATGTATTTTTAAATTATTTTATATTAGGATATATTCAAAGCTGCACGCAGCGTTGCCTTTTTTAGACTCGGCAGCAAACGTGGCCATTATGTATTGTTGCCGTGCCGTAGCTGTTTTAGCCTGGCTTTGTCTTATGCCTTTTTGGCGCTGCGTGTCTGTCAGGCTATTCTTAACATAGCCATTAAACTCGAAAAGTGCTCGTCAAGTTTTAAAGCTTGCAGTTAAAGCACTTTCTAGTTATATAATACAGTGTATTATCAACTGTTAGTTGATTGCTTGCTGCTTCGCTTGATGTACTTATTTTGATTGCCAGAGAATGCAACAATTAATTCGCGTGAAATGGCACAAATACCATTCCAGAAACTCGTTCAACTTTCCCTTTTTCGCGTGCCAATTTTGTGGTTTCGCCCACCCCTTTGAGAGCCTTCTACTTCGACCCTTGCCACCCCCTCGGTGGCTTGTTGTTTGCCTAATTTGCGGACTGGTTCTGATTGTTGCTTTTCTCCCAGCTAATTTTGACTAACCTTAAGCCGTCGTGTTGAGGCTTAGTGCCTGGGTCCCCTGCTGGTATTTTTTGGGGTACATTTCGTTGATTTGACGCATTTTTGGTTTTGTTGCAAGTTGGGTTATAATTCCCATGACCCAATTTGCTGCCACAGCCACTGTGCACTTAAGCCAAAAGACTCTTATTCCATTTAATCCAGTCGAATTCTCTCACCTCTTATGCACTTTTATCTGCAGTTGATTTTTGAGAAGAAGACTTAATTCAGCATCACTTGCAGCATTTTCCATTAACTTTTTCTTTGATTGTGCATTCATCAGCAAAAAGCGCTTTGTATTTGTGCTTAATACACAATTAGCATTCAAGCAATTGCAATTCAGCGATTGCCACAAATTGTTCTCAGTCCGATTTCTGCATTTTAATCACCTGCTTTTATAACTGTCGTGATTATTTTGCCATTAAAATTCAATAAAGCACTAATAACTGCATTTTAATTTGCATTCGTGCTTAATGCAGCCGCTTAAACTATGCAGACACGATAGATTTGCATTATTAATAAATGGGAATTAAATATTAAAAATTCAAATTGACACCTTTATTTTCTGCATGACAGGACAAGCATGTTAAACTCAGTTGTAATGGGTCAATTTAAATAAAGAGTCTGTCAATATAGTAAATGTAGCATAGAGTCTAGAGTGAAGGGTGATTCGTGTGTGTGTGTGTGGCACACTAAATTTCAATTAATCACCAACCTCAACTGTAAATTCTTCCTGGAAATTAATTTCAGATTACGATACATGGGTTGCTGGAGAAACCACAGTCCACAAAACATTTCATCAGGCATTTGTGTCTTTGGCTGTCCAATCACAAACCAATTACAGATTCTAAAGCAGTTGCATCTCTCTTATAGGTCAAATTGAAAATGTTTTTTTTCTTTCCGTGCAAAAAGTTTGAAATTTGGATAACTCATTTCAATATCTCAAAAATCTAATTGAAATTTTAAATGCCATCGCATTTATTTAATGATGAATGTACATCACTTTAAAATATGAAAATTTATTTTGTAACAAATTGATGTTTTGATTAGTTCGAAATGTGTAACTGGGTTCAACTGGTTATGACAGCTGCTGCATGTATGCTACATTTGTGGCAGTTTTGTGAAACTTTATCGTCCACATTTAATTGAATCAAGTTGGCAAAATTGCTGGCGCGGGCACTTGGCTCTGTTCTAACCGACAAATCGCAATTCACGGCAGTGGCAAATTTGCAAGGGAAATGAGATTTTTCATCTCAGGACACGATTTGCGGTGCATAAATTGCAAATTGCGACAAATGTTACCGCATTACGAACGAGATTTCTATTAAGCTTATTCTTTCGTCTTTTTCCCTATTTTCGCTTCTTTTGCTAATGCTCTACCAACCCTGGGAATAGTTTTGCTATGGATTTGCTAGGTGTAGTTTTGTTGGTGCATGCCACAAATTGCAGTCGCCAATCTGGCAATAATAGCATTCTTCCTCGAGGGTCGATCAATTAATAAGAAGATTACAGCACAGCTGGCGTCGAGTCACATAAATTATCATTAGCGTCGCTTTTCTGTCATCTGTCAATCGACACCAAACTTAATTTGAAGGAAGGCGCGTTTGGAGCTCATCAAAGAAAATTCGTTTGAAACATGAGGAAGAGGAAGTTTAGCCCAAACGAAGGTTTTATAGCAGAGATAAAATTTAGAGAATGATAAATTTGTATTTTCCCCAATTTCAGTACTGCAGAAGCAGAGTTAGCTGAGATTACACTATAATCAAATTTTCGCATATTTTCTGAAGCACCTATCTATTGATAAGCCCTCGTATAATAGCTGCATGCTCAAACGATTTTATTATGTTTAGTGCAATGAAGTAAACTTTGAAATTCTGTGGTGTGTCTTTGGTTTGTCGCTCTGTGGGTTGTGGAGAATGTTTAGAGAAAGTGTTTAGTTGAGTTTGCAACTTTGTTACCATTGAGGTATTGTTAGGGAATAGTTTTCGGATATAACCGCAAATATAGTTGTTAAGTCGCAAGCAACAGTATCCATAGGTCAAGAACCGCAAAGCAGCACCCCTAAAAATTACAACCCTGACGCAAACTAGAGAAATTCCGCAAAAGTCAGCCCGATGCGTCATTTCCGCCCTGTGGGGTATTTGGGGGGGTCAACGCTATTGGCCGAACACACACACACACATAAAATTTGGCAGAACGTGTTGAATGCTCAGGTGTGTGGCCTAAAGGCATTGCCTGGCTTGGTTTGTGGACTGAGGTGTCGGACTGTTTGACTCTTGGCAGCTGACTTATTAAGTTGGTAACCACAGAGACTGGGTAGTACTTAATATGATACAGTCTCGCTGACAGGTAATCAATTTTTCCCTTTCCCTTCGCCCATACTCCCTGTCTGAGCACATGAGCTCCATAAGTCACGAGCTATTTGCGCCTGGCAAATAATTGGCTAACTTATTGCTTTCCTTTTTGTTTTGGCTTAAATTACACATGCAATCGATATTACTCATTCTCTCTCCATCTCTCCCTCTCTCTCTTTGTGTTTGTCTCTCCTTTCTGGAACTTTCCACGCCCCAACTGGAAAAAATAAAAATAATCAAAATACTTCTCATATGTGTATGTATTTGTTTAGTCTACGATAGTTGCCCCTAGTTACGCAAGGCACAACAACAACTACAACTATAAAAGTTTCCTGCTTGCGGCGTGTTGTCCTGAAATTTTATTTTGGGTTTTATTAATCCTTTGTGTATTTTTTAACGCTGAATTATACGACTCTCCCAAATATTCTTGCTGATTCATGCTGTAATTTCATATTTTATTTACATATTTTTTTATGTCGTTGATTTTTCTGTTTGTTGATTTTAATTTAAGCAACGGTTTAAGTTGACTCAGATTCGACAATGTTTATCTAACTAATGTCTTGGTACAGCCCGAAGGACTAGCTATGACTCAAAGGCTTGAAACTTTGAATGTAATTGTTTTGGGGGAATGTTATTTTAAGAGCTTTTGGATTAAGCCCCATATTGAACAAATCAGCCTTGGGGAAAATGAAAACCTTTCGAAATTACTCTGTAGCTTAAATAATTATTACAACCTTTGCTTAATTAATAACAAAAGTTTGGGTTCCATTCAATTTGTAGTGTGTGTGTGTGTGTTTTTTTTTTTGAGTCACAATAAAATCCGATCAATATTTTCATTAGGAAAGTATACAAGTTATAGAGGATAACATCATCAAGCAATCATTGGACAAATTGGAGAATTGCTTCAATTTGTGTGGCTCTGATTATCACCCCAAACCAATGACAATGCGGACTTCTGGGCAACTGGCAACCGGCATTTGGCAAAACAAACAACAAAATAGTCGAGGGTTGAGATAAGCCCTTTGGGGCGACACTGTGTCGAAGGCAACCCGTCTTCGCAAACTGGTTTACAGGGTTTGAGGTTCAATTTAATTTGACAGCGGTACCTGGGGAGCAGCCAGACACTCAATTCACCAGGTGAGGCGGCTGACGCAGCTGGGGCATCTGACCAGGGGATACACAGTCACATCTTTGTTATAACACAGCAAATTAAATATGTAAAATTCGCATACTCGGCGATTTCGACATCTTTGACAATTTGAAATATTTGCTTGTCACATTTGTACATTTTCTAAGATCTTACATACTATCTGACCTTGAAGATGTGCATAACATATATGCATGTGAGATGTTAAAGGGGAAGTTGCTCTTAAGCCCAAAGAGGTCAACTTTTATAAATCAATATTATTCAAGTCCAATTTTCTGTAATTAATTAAATGACTGGTTTCTAAGATCGAATATTACATGAATGTTGGGTAAGTTTTAGTCAAATTATATTCCAGATATTGTGATTGTGAAACCAGCAATTTACTCTAAGTATCGTTTGACTTTGATTTTATTGAAATTGGGTAAGTTTGGTTATTTTATAAATTATCTTTTTAAATGCTTTGACATAGAGATGTTTGACTGTACTTATTATGTAAATAAGTAAATATAAGTGACAGATTTCAGAACTTACAGCAATGTGTAAGTAAATACTTACAGAAATGTAAATAACTGTTCACTTCACACTTACCTGTTGTTCCATTTTCTGATTGCGACTGCTAATTGCGGACATTTTAACTGTAGTTTATTGACGAGTATTTTTTATTAGCTGAGTTCCCCTTTTGATTCGTGTTTGTTATTTAAGCATAAAGAACTGTTTGTTTTAAACACTTGAACCATGAGATGTAAAAACGAAAAAAAATAAGATGCATTTATTTCAATGCGTTTTCAATGACTCAAAAAGTGCAATGTACTTAGCCATTTACATGTGTGTACTGTATTTGTGTATGCTCACATGTGTGTGTATGAGTGTGTGTTTTGTATGGTCTCTGCATGAATTTGATGCTGACAGCTGCTGCCGCTGTACAATATTTGTTGAAAAGGAAATTTATTTGAAAGCAAATGAATGCAGCAAAACACAACCAGAAAAAAAAGAAAGAGGGAGAACGCAACTGGCTGAATGAACGCCGCAAAATATAGAAGGACTGCAAGAACAACAACCAAAACAGAGAAACAGAACCCAAGCACACCTGGTTGTCTGGCAATGTTGTTGTTGGTTTTGCTTTTGTTTTTCAGTTGTAGTTTTGAGTAGCTAGTTGTCTTTTATAGTAAATGGCACACGCGGCAACAAGAGGAAATGCGTACGTATTTGTAGTCTATGCATATAGTTGAAGCTACTCAATAGTAAATTGTAACCGGCAGTTGTTGTGGTTTCGATCAGAAATTTTGTTCTGTTTTGTTGTCGTCGCGTTTCCCATGAATTTTATTTTGACTTTGGCAGCAGTCATAGAACATTAATTTTGTTGCAACTGTTTAATTAGTATTTATTTGCTATTTGCTATATGCATTGCACTATTTCACAATTACACACACAAACATACGCGCACAGTTTCGAAACGTTAATTTTTGGCGCGTGTTTTGGTTTGGCGAGGCGACACAAATGCTCCGCTAAGTAAACCGCACGCGAACGTTTCAAAACAACAACTGACGACGGACCTACTACGAATAGCGCCAACCAATGGAACGTTCTGGCATTGAAACACACACAAGAACCAGAGCCGAATGACAGGACGACGCCTCGTGCAGTGACGAGGGAGAGGGAACATAACAAAGAGAGTTACTTTAAGTATTGTGCTCTCTTCGGTCAGTACTCCAGTTCCCCTCACACTTCCGTTACTTCTATCAACCCGTCACACAACGCACCACATAAAGGGACACACGCTACTCTCACATCAGATTGGCTCCGACCACTAAATTCATTTCATTTCAGATGTGGCAGATGTGCATTGCTTCCTATGGGCGATGTGTGGTATTTGTATTAGTAAATATGTGTGTACATTATGCATGCACGAAATTCCACTACATATGTGACAAGCAGTATGTGAGCAGTTAGCAGTTAAAGGCAATTTCAACACTGGGATATTTTCTAGTTTCTGGTTTCTCCATAAATGTCCCTATGAAACTTTGAAATAATGATCAATAGATAAACCAAGGCTTTAATCCATAAAACATTTATAAGAACTCATATAGATTTTATTATAAATACGATTATACTACATTATTAATTAGAGAAACAATTGAATGTGCCCCTATTGCAGGGCACATATTCGCTTACAGTTATTCGTGTCATTTTTCCTTATACTAGTAAGTATGATTCAGGTTGTAAGGACTCTCATGTGAGCAGAGCTTTAATTTGAACAAGCTCGAATTCCGTTAAGTTGTAAGTCCAAGATGATTTCTAAAAAAATCGATATTTTTTCTTTTTCTCGCTAGAAGTTGGCGTTGGCTGCTGTTGAGGATCCAATTGTCGCTTGGGCATCAGAGGTGGAGGACTGCTTTCTAAGGTGGCTGCGGCCTCGCTCTGTAGAGAAGTGGGCGACAGTGGGCGTGGTGGTCGCAGAATTGAGGTCAGAGGTGCTTGTGGACTGGGGACCTCGTGGCCATCCTCCTCGATGGGACCCAAGCGCGATCCGTGCACCGATGCCAGCTCCGATGGGATCTTCACCTGTGATCCGAACTCATCCCCAAAATCACTGGCCATGCCCATGCCAATGGTAGCCCCAACTTTGGCACTAGCACGCTTGAAATGATCACTCAGCTTAATCTGCACCACATTGATGAACATGGAGGTCAAAGCCAAACCAAAAATCAGATAGATCATGCTGACCATAACGTAGAAGGGATTGCCAGGCACCAGATCGCCAAAGCCAATGGTGGACATCGAGATGAACACAAAGTAGAAGGCATCTAGGTAGGACCAGCTCGTCTCGATGAATGTGTATCCAACACTGCCCAGCACAATGTAGGCGATCAGCAGCATGGAAGCCACTGAAACCGGCAAATTGAACTCATCGTCCACCTCAAATGTTTCCGGGTACGGTGAGGTCGGTGTCTCCGGATGGGATGTGCCCGATTTGCCCGCCTCAGCATCTTGAGATTCCTCATCCGCCGGTTCATCACTCCTTCCAAAGAACATGCTCGGACGACGCATAGCCATATCGTAGACAGTATTTATGCCGGTCATTGCATCCCGGATCTGCTGCTGCTTCCGGATTTGACGACAGGATCGTGTGTAGTAGACCCGTCTCACATACGCCCACATGAACTTCACACTCCTCGTGAACAGTTTGCCCAAATCCGCGAGCACAATCAGGAACATTGGAATACCAATGATGGCATAGATTACCGTCAGCGTGCGTCCCACGTTTGTCTTTGGAGTTATGTGACCGTAACCTGGTGGACGAGAGGGGAGAGTTGAGAAAGTTGATCAGACGAATCATTATTAAAATGGAAATTTATTTAGAAATTCCGCAAATTAAACTTTTTAATAATTAGATTGAAAAATAGAGTTTCATTTCTTTTAACTAGATTTAGTTATTATTTTAAGTATTGTATTAAATTCATAATTGGCTGGGAAATACTTTATCTTCTATTTGCCAATTAGAATCAGGTTTGGATTCAGTTTTTGAAGGAGTATGTATTATGGTCCAACTATCCAAAAGTGGGACTTATGCACAAGCAAGATTTCAAAACTGGGATTTGATAACGGAGAAAGCTCTTCAAGGATAACCTTTCTCATTTTTATTTTACCTATAGTTGTGATAACGGTCCAGCAATATATAATGCAATTGACAAAGTTAAATGATTTCTGGCCTGGAAATCGTCGCAGACCCAACTCGGCCAACGTATTGAGCTCATCCTCAAAGTTACGCAGCTTCTGGCGAGCCAAGGACTTCCAGTCATCCTCTCTAGCAATCAATAAATAAAGTGAGTTCAAGAAATTGCCAATGCTTAACCCAGCTGAGAAATAGTACCTCATATTATGACTGACTGCCCAGAGATTGTCGATGAAATCCCTCTTCACCTTGCGCACCTCGCACTTGTAAATGTTCTCGGACATGCCCTCCGTATACCGGAAGAGTAGTCCCCCAAAGCCGAGCAGGAGCATTAACAATATGGAGTGGGAAACGCATTCGTTTCGCAGCCTTCTCATCTCCGCCATGCGCACAGGATAATCGAGTTTGAGGCGTCGCCACTCGTGAACCGCCTCCAGGCGTAGGCGATGTAGAAATGCTCGCGAGAGGAGCTTCGCAGGCTCTGGTTGCTCCAATGTGATCACAGATCTTTGCTCCTCAGTTAGCTTTGGCTTGCTCCTAAATAGGTTACCAAGGCGTTGTAGGAGCGTGGGTTTCTCTTCAGTTGTAGTCGGTAGTGTTTCCATTTCGGTTTTGATTTCAACTATCTGAGTTTCCTCCACGTTGCTTGCTGGGATGGGCTGTACTTCCTCCACTTTCATTGGCCTCTCCAAGCTCGACGTGCGCTTTGCTCTCTGTGGACGCTCCAGACTGCTGCTGCGCTTGGAGTCGGGTTTGGGTTTCTCCTGCTCCTTGTCGGGCATCCTTAGGCTATGGCTACGTTTCACTTTTTCCACGGAGAAGGTGCCCAGACTCTTGGCCAGGGCGGCCTCTGCAATGGCTGCCTTTTCAGCTGCCTCCACATAGGCTCGACGCAGTTCAGAGCGCTGCTCCTCCTCTGTTTGCTTTGACTTCACCATATTCTCATTTGGAGATTCCCCTATCTCAACGTACTCCATTTTTCGCTTGATCTCCTGCTGCTCTCGCTGTTCGGGCGTCTTGGAGCGTCGCTGGGGTCGCACTGGGGACAGCGAATTGTTGCGACTGACCGAGGCACGCTCGGGTGGCTTCAGTGGCGCCTGCTGTGTCACATTCGGTGGCGGAGGAGGTGCACCACGGATGGGCAGCGAAACTGTTGGTTTGCGCACTGCTGGCCTTTGTCTGGTCAGCTGCTCCTCGGCCGTGTCCGCATCGGAGGAGCTGAACTGCGTTGAGGATTCCTCATAGCCGCTGCCGCGATTCCTTAAGCGCACCGTAGGCACCTCATGGCGCTGCAGGCGCAGACTCTGTACCAGTCGACGGCGGTCATCCTCATCTTGGGGCAACTGGAAACCGTCACTGATCTTCCTGTAGCTCTGCAGCAGTCGCTTGCGCTCCTCGTGATCCAATTGCTGGCGATGACGCAACTTGTGCTCCCGCTTCTCCCGCTCGAAGAGACGCTTCTCCGACTCGAATCGCCGACGTTCACCCTCGAAACGCTGCAGATTCTGCTCCAGGCGACTGAGCGAATCCTCGCCGCGCTGCTGCTGTTGAGCTGTGTAGGATTGGGAGCTGCCCGTCAGTTCACTCTCACTGGACTCGTCCTTGTGCCGTGGCGAGGACAAGCTCCGATGCTTAATCAGATGATCTGCATCCGGACTGCTCAGTTTCTCCGCCTCCCGCGGCTGCGATTGGCTGCGAGCTGCAATGCCAGCGAAGGCTTTATCTCGTCTGCGGAGTATTTTGCTCTCGTGTGCGGACATTGCTCCCGGCGGACGTATCTGCATGGAGACTTGCTGCGCCCCATAATCATCCTGATCCAGCCCAGATTGACTGGCCAGGGATGATGGTCGGCTGGCATCGGGAGTCTGCTCCCGCTGATTGCGTCCGATGCGGCGACGATGCCTCAACTGTCTCGACGAAGATGCTCCGAGTTCCCCGGCATTCTCCATAGCCGCCACCACGTATCTTAAATTGTGCTAATTTTTCTTTGTTCGTTTTTCTCCCTCGCTCGCTCTATCTCTCTTTCCGTTCTTGTCTAGCGCATGACTCTATTTTTAGGCGTTCATATTTTGTTCCAAATGGAAAACTTATTTCTGAAATTGTAATTATATCACTTTTAAGCATGCAAATTTCTTTTTATAGCGCTTGACAAGACTTCTGCGGTGTAATGTAATAAGATAATGCTGTAGACGTTCAGGTTTATCGACACCTCAATATCTGAAATTCCCTTTGGCACCACAAAATTACTATATGTGCAACTTTATATTTATTTTGTATATATACTGTATATATATAAATATTTTCGAATAAATTCTATTCTCGAGCCCGTCGCGCTTTTCACGTATTCATTGCTCGCACTTTCGCCTACAACGTCGTCTGGCTTCCAACTGCTCTCCCCAAGAAAATATTTGAAAATATTTTGTATACATTTTTTTTGGGTTTTTTTTTTTTTTTTTTGAATAATTTAAACAGCTGTTTATCTGTCTGCTCGTGTGCCTATTAGCACGACCACCACTGTCAAGATTTACGATCCTTTTTGATTTCTGTTTATATTTATAATTCACATAATTGATTGTTTGGCAACGTTAAATTGTCATAATTCACATATATATATATATATCCATATTCTGAGACACTTTTGCTGCTTGCCACAATTTTTGATCCACGACTGTGGAAAAGCTTTTAAAGCTTTTGCGAAACGTTTGGCGCCACGGTGCTTTATTGACCGCATGTTTAAAAGTCGCAAACTCGCGTTTATTACTTGGCAGATAATAAAGCACGCAATGTAAATTGGTTTATTTATTGATATTTTGGAATTTTAGTATTTGGAAAACTGTCATCAATCGTTATTTATAGCCATAATACAAACTCATTAATCAACCGCACAGATTACGGAATAATATTTGTTATTAATTATATTTATTCATAGCTACTGGAAAATTGGGGTCAAGCTGAAGAGGATGAATTTCATGGTTTGTTGACTAAGAAGTATTTATTAGAATTATTTTATATTGATTAAAATTTATTTTTAAAAAGCAAATATACAGCTGAACATGACAAAATCGATTGCATCTGCTCTATTCTCATATTCTGGGTTATCATATTCTGTAACAAAA
The DNA here is from genome assembly GCA_035044105.1 of Drosophila nr. perissopoda 5 BK-2023a. Classification (NCBI taxonomy): domain Eukaryota; kingdom Metazoa; phylum Arthropoda; class Insecta; order Diptera; family Drosophilidae; genus Drosophila; species Drosophila nr. perissopoda 5 BK-2023a. The sequence continues at coordinate 1,074,413 of JAWNMK010000639.1, read as the reverse complement.
ACTAATTAAGTATTGGATTTTCAGAATTCTAACAAAGATTGGGCAACGAATGATTTTTTTTGTAAGACATTCTCATTTATCTGTCGAAAATATTACAGAATAATATTTATAAAATTTAATTTTAGGGTAAACTTTAAGAGAATGAATTTTATTCCTGCGTGACCAAGAAGTATTTGTTGATATTTAAATTTGTTTTAAAAAGCAAAATCGAATACATCTAGTTTCTTATGAGCCTATCATAATATGTAAATGGATAAATAAAGTTTTTTTTTTCTTTTTTGAGAACTCTGACAAGGCTTATGCGTCAGAAAAGTTGTTTCCTTCCGCTGGCCGATCGTGACTTGTTGCTCATAAAAATTGTGTTTAAATTTGGTAAATCACACTCAATATTAAAGTATCCCACTGGCCGTCATGCGTGTGTATGCAAATTCGAATGAAAATTCAATTAATAATATTTCCCGTCGATTTTCACCATCAAAATTCGTGACGTAAATATAAATATTTTGGCACACATAACATGCATTCTTTAAGAGTGTTATTTTTTCATAAGAATTTAATACCCAGCCAATCTGACCACATGCGTCTGTGGCATGTTTGTATTATTTAATTAAGCACACTCTTGACAGACGTGCTCCTAAAAACACACGTTGCGGATACGCAATGCTTTTCACTTGATGACGGATCGAATTCGCATTAAGCTCATGTTTATTTTAATTGCCTGAGATTTTATTCAAGAACTGTGAATTTGTGTTTGTGTTTGTGTTTTCAGCATTAAATTCATAGCTCAATAACTTTTGGTTTAATTGTTAATTTCATTATTATGATTATTGAACAATTTGCAGTGTTTCGAGGAGCATCAAATATTTCTCGCACCGCAGAAACCGTAAGTTTGATCAAGTGAAACAAATGATTTCTAAGAATTTCGTTGCTTGTCTGGTCACAAATATGTTTTTAAATTCTTTTGTTAAAAACTGTGACACTTTTCCAAAGTGAAAATGAAGAGATATTATTTTTGTCAGCTAACAGACAAGAATTTAGATGCGCAATATATAGTACATAAATTACTAAATACTATATAAACACACACACACACACACACACACACACATACATCTGTGACGGTAGTTTCGCCAGCAAAGGAAAGACCAACGGAAAACTATTTCCATTTGCTTGTTTTTGTGTCACACACTTATTTTGAGTTTCAGTTGAAAAAATGTTGACAAGTTCCCTTAGAATAAATATGCGAGTCTGTCTCGACAAAAGATAAAGTAGTATATTTAAATATATATGTAAATATCTAAATATAACGCTAGTGACAAATTGCCGTGATAATGATTTTATTTGGCTTACGAATTTGTTGGGACCAATTTAAGTAGTGTGACAAATCTGAACTCACCTATTGTTGTGTAAATGGTGCAGCTGTAGACCATCGCATTCCAGAAGGACCACGGATTCTTTTGGATGGCATCCTCCTCCTGGGTTAGTCCCGACCGTAGAAGAGTCTCCACAATTGAGTTGTGATCGTTCATTATACGCAGCACATCGCTGTCAAATGCAGTTTCTGATAACTGCCGAATAATTTACAATTATTAATAACACTTCTCCTTTAACTTCATGTATTTCTCGTACCGTATGCAAAAGTGGATTTTGGGTCATTTGTCGCAGTTCTTTGAAGAACATCTTTTGTTGGTATTGCAGGTTTTCTATATCTCGGGCAGCTGGTCGCACTGTCGGAGACATAGTACAAATATTTAATAGATTTTTGTTTTAAAATTACCACAACTCCAACTTAAGTTAATTTTCAAATCAATTGATAAATATTCTTCAATCACTTACTGGATAGGCTCTGCTGCATGAAATCAATCACAATGAGATATTTCTCAAAGACCCTCAAAAAGATTTGAATCTAAATGTTCGAATGCTGAGCATATACTAAAAGTTATTCTCCAGTTTTTTGTTTGCAATTTTCCAATATTCTGGCTGCAATTATTGTATTGTTGTTATGCTAAAATTAATCATCCTCTCTTTCTAATTGTTTATACTAAAGCTGCCCCACAGCCCTGACGGGGTTATCGGTTGCGGTTCAAGTGTGTGTGTGTGTATTTTATTGTGTTAGCCAGTTTGCTCATCCGTTCGTTCAGTCAAGTTCAATATTTGTGTACTCTCAGAAGATAAGAAATTCGATTTTAGGATTTACCCCGACTCCGAACAGACATAACTATTTGTGTACTTTGAATTTGCTTGTGTTTTCAACCATTGCCTGAAGAGCTTGATAAGCAAACAATTCATTTCAGCGAGATTGTTTATACCTCAGATCAGATCAGATTGAGCACCTCTGCGCCATTTAACTTACTTTCGACAGTGCGGAAGAGTAGAGCTCCACCCAGGCTGTAGAGAGCGAGGACAACCAAGAGGAAGAAATGGGTGAACCATCGTCTCGACCACTTGCTAAACTTATTGTACAAGCCGTAGGTGAACTTCTCGCCGAAACTCATCCCAGACTTGGTGAGATCAAGGAAGCCCTCGTAACCCTTCGTCATGAAATTGCCAGCACCGAAGGGATTCGCTACGGGCGGCCAATAAGGACCGCCTGTGCCGGTGCCGGTGTAGTTTGTTTGTGAGGTATATGGCGCCTGTGGCTGTGCACTGGGCGGCATCGAGGTGCCGCCCATCGCCGATCCGCCATAGTTGTTGTTGTGTATATTATGGATATTGATACGCGGCGGACGATTCGATCGACGCGAAGGTGGCGGAGTACTCATCGTAGGAGTTGGGGACTGCATCCTTAATGTTGTATAAATTTACGGTTCTATTTTTTGCTTATTTATTGTTATAAGTCCACAATTTAGGCATGACACCTGTTTGAAAAGCGTATTTTGGTCACTTTTCCTATAGAATTTGGGTTATATATTTTCTGTCGGTCGCTATTCTATATAGTATTTGGAACGCTTTTAGTGTGTATTATTTATAATTCTATAAGTACAAAAGTTGTTTCTCCACTTTGCGATCTTTTTGACGCCCGTTGCGTTCTCTGCTGCGGATCTTGCTTCCGTCCGACGCGTTCCTGATTTCAACTGAAACTAAACGCAAGCATTTGTATATTCCCAACAGACAGCATTAATGTCGCTGCGTGTCCGCCGTGAATCGAGCGAGCGAGCGAGCGGGTGAGCGGATGAGCGGATGGACGGATGAGCGAGCGAGAGAGCACAATGACGACACCTCCGCTAACATGGGAGAAATTGGCATCCATGAGGTCACCACATTGCGGCCTTTTGATGTCTTGTGTCGGCCTCTCGCCGAGTTGAGCAGGTAATGCCCGTTGACCGATCGCCTAATGACTCTGCTGCCAATCGTCAGCTGTTGCCCGCAGCAAGACGGTTTAAGCCAAATTATATATACAAAACGAAAGAAAAAAACTCACTCGCTCTTAGATAATTATCTAATAATTTGGCAGAACGGTAAGTTTTTTGCGAAGCCATGTTTCAATGAGTCACTTTCAAATTATTAAAATTACTTCCAGTAGGTAAGGCGCAAAAGCTGCCTATGTATATATGTATTTATTTATATATGTATATCTACCATGTATACCACAAACACTTATATACATGTAGATAGTATGTATATAAGGCAAATACAAATTATTTATACAAATGTTTTCGCATTTATTCATCGCTTGACACTAATGAATTCCAATTTTTCGCTGAATATTTTCTTAAAAATAAAAGAAAATAAAAATAAATACATATTTTTACCGACCGAATCAGAATCAAGCGAGTCGCTTGCCAAAATCATTGAACGCACTGCAACTTTCGAATGGAAAACATATTCGCCAACTCGATCAGACTAATTATGGCATAAGCTAAATTAAAATTATGATAAAAAACATTCCAAATGCATCAAGTACCGCTAAAAGTAGCAGAAGGATTTCGGTTTCGGACTGCGCTTTACTCGGGTATAAATCAATACAAACAGGTTCTACTTGTCAAGATTATTAGTTGGCCAATAAATTGAAATCGTTGAATATTGTTTGGATATTAATATTTTACTACTACATTGAATATTGTAATAATTTAAAATGAATATCTTGAATTTTCTCACTAACATTTCGTTATCTATTTACCAAACAAATTAAATACCTAAAAACACATAATAAATTAATTTAAATGAAAGAAACACGCTTAAATATTAATTTTCGACCATTCGAGATATTTCAACATATGTTATGTGTCCAAATTTGAACAATTTGAAATTGAGATATATACTTACTTGGAGGTACGCATTTGATAAAGCACATTTCATGATTTGACTTGTTTTAAGTGTTTTTCTTCTTTTATTTGTATACGTTGGAATACAGATTGTTAATATTATTGTACATATATATCTATACATATATCTCATGCTTGTAAGTAATATATAATCGTATATAGGTATACATATACACGCGATTGAATATTTTATAAATATATGTTTGTTATTTTCCCAAACTTGAACAGTTTACATTCCAACAACATTTCAATATACATATACATATATATATATATTTACATATATATAGTATATAGTAATAATAGATTAAATGCTATTACAGAATTAGGAGTTTGTTGAAACTGTTCCATGTTTAAAAGCTCGCATTTATCTAGCAATAAGTATGTCTAAACATATATTAATTTGCTTATATAAAATATGAATATCAATTTTACAACGAATCAGATGTTTCGAATATCATTTACCATTATATATTATTTTGTAAATTTTACTCACAGTCCTTAAAATTGTGTTTTTTAGTTTTGTTGTTATCTTTTTTCTTTTTCTTTTTATTAGTTACGATTTGGACTTGCACAAACACAAATTAAACTCAAACTACATGTAAATTGTATACTAAACATTTTGAAGATCGATCGAAGACGATAACTCGTTTCTTTGGAATGGGCTCAAAATGCGGCCCACGAGTTTTTCACACTGCTATTCGTTATAAATATTTTAATATATTATATCTATATAATTTTTTTTCTTTCTCAATTATTTTAGGGTTTGTTTTGTTATATGTTAGAGAGCATCACTAGACAAAAAGCACTTGGATTGCAGACAGGCAGGCAGGCTGATAGCACTACCTCAATTCTTCCGGTTATCAGGGGCATTAACAGACGCTATATCACTACCTCAATTGCTGTTAGCCAACAGCAGCATAGAGCACTACATCAATTCGGTCAGCTAAATCAAGGGCCCTATTTGAGGGCCTCTTTGACTCGCTGCTCCCACTCGGCGCGACGCTGATGGATGCCCTTAAATTCGCCCACCGTTGCGGATCGCTCAATGGGCAAGCCAGGTGGCTCTGTGGCATCCACAACTGCAACTACAGCTGCTGTAGCAGCAATCGTTGCTGTTGCCGTTGCCGACTTCAGCTGCAGCGAGTAGCGCTCACTTCCTGGCTTAACACTGTTATTAGTGCTGTTGTTGTTGTTGTTGCTGTTATTGTTATTGTTCTTATTACTGTTGTTGTTGTTGTTGCGCACATTGCTGACCTTGATGGGCGGCAGATTGGCCAGCTTCTGCTGGGCAGGCTGCAAGTTATTGTTGAGATTACGGAAGTCAGCCACTGTGCTGCGATGATTGGCGCCGGACTGTGTGTGGGACTGTGTGTTGCTGTGCCCGTGGGATTGTGTGATTTTGGGTGGGTCTTGGGTGGTGGGCAGCTTGTCCAGCTTTTCCTCGCTGTTGGAGTGATTCTCCTTGTCGCTATCGATGCTCTGGCTGCCGTTCGTAATCTTCTTGTGATTGGCCACCGCTATCTGAGCCATTGCAACCACATCGTCATCCTTCACCTTCAGCGAGCGTCGCGCGAACACTTTCATCAGCTCTGGCGTGGGATCATCATGGCTGGTGGGGATTGCACTCCCATTAGCCATGCTGTTTGTATTACTAGTGCCATTGGCGCTGGCAAAGGATTTCTTGCGCAGCACAACAGCATTACCATTGCCAGTTTCCGGTGAATTTGGCGGGCTGGGCGAGCTGGCCGTGATTATCTCGGGCTTCCTCTGGAGCTCCTCGCTAATGGACTTCTTGCGCTCGTAGCGGATCTCGGTCAGCTTGCGTTCTGCCTGCGTCTTGTCCTCGCTGAGGAACAGGCGTTTGCGCTCCTCCAGCGATAAGCGATTCGCATTCGGCTTCTGCTCCACGGCATCCACGGGCTTCATCTTTGGTGGTGTGCTTGGGGAGATTGCAGTTGTGGCTGTGGCGACGAGCACCTCGTTGCTGCCATTGCTGCTGCTCCCGCTGCTCACGTAACTGGAACGCAAACTGGTGGCGCTAACGGCACGCTGCTGCTTGGCCAAGGCTGCTCCCGTAGTCTGGCTAATACTCTGAGGTGACAATGGCTGTGGCGGAGTACGTGTGGCACTTACTGGCTTCTGGGCACGCTCGACAATCTGTATGCTGCCCGTGCTCTCATTGCTGAGACGTCGCATGCTCAGATCATCGCTGCTTTGACTGCGCTCCGTCGGAGTCGGAGGGGATTTCACATTCTTGGCCAGCACTAGATGATTCGTTTTGGAATGCAGGCGCGCCTGATCCACTCGATTCAGCTGTATCTTCATGAATTCGGGTTGCATCTCCAAATTGTTGGAGTCGCGACGATTGGACTTGACGGGAGTTGTTGGCGGGCTGGCCGATAACTTGGCGCTTTTGGTCAGTGGACTAACTGTCTCCTTGCCGGGAGAACCAATTGCAATGGTCGTTGTCTGCTTGAGTTCAAGCACCTTGGGGCGTTGAGGGGCTGACGATGGCTGTGGTTCCAGCGAGAGTTGCTCACCCACTGTGCAAGACTTCCTAAGTAGACTAACCATTGGCGACTTGACAATCAGGTCAATGTTCTGCTCAATCTGGGAGATGTTTGCAGGACCGGGACTGGTCACCAACAACGCCGAGTTGCGTTGCGGAGACAGCTTTGTCTGCTGCAGCTTGCCAGTGGATTCGGCGCGTGCCTGAAGCAGCTTGTTGTCATTGATCTCAAAGCCCAGCGAGACGCACTTGGCGCCGGGAGACATGGGTGACATGGGAGACATGATCAGCGGTGACTGTGGCGATTGCGGCTGCTTGTAGTAGGAGGTGGGCACACGGAAACTGAGCGACAAATCCGGTAGACTGGGCATGTTGTTGTGCATGGAAGCGGACTCGACAATCACATCGCGCTCCTCCTGATAGTTGCGAAAGCTGCGCGCTTTCTCAACCGTCTTGCGCTGCTTTTCCTCGTAGTACAGCGGAGATGGCTCATCCGTGCTCGTCTCCAGCGAGTTGGAGGAGCTCGAGTGCTGACCCATCGAATCGCTGGAGCGTGAGAGCTTCTGCTGGAAGGCACTCAAGCCCATAATACGAGGCTTCCGCTCAAAGTGACTTGTCGTGGTGGTGGTGGCAGTCTCCGTTTTGAGCTGTGCCTGCTCTCGGACCAGCGATGTGGACTGGAAGGTGTCGTTGCCACGTGAACTCCGCGAGAGCAAATTGGTTACATCGGTGTCACTGTTGGTTGGGGTGGCACTCGGTGAGGTAGCTCCTAGCTCCTGCGGCAGATATCGTTGACGGGCTGCTGGACCCGATTTCGGCTTCAACGCGGTGGGTGGTTGTGGATTGACGCCATAATTGCTGACCATGGCATTGAGACCATGTTTGCCCTCGTTATGAATCTCACGCTTAATGATCTGACGCGTCTCCTGAATGTTCTGCTCGTGCGAGGTGGCGCTACGCGATTTGCTTGACAGCTGCACCGGGTCGCGTGTGGCTGCTTCCAGGCAGGAAGTAGAGATCTGCAGCTTCTTGGCCGAATTCTGACTGTTATCCACATCCTCAAAGCCATCGTTGGCTCTAGCAATGCTGCGCTTCGAATTGCGTTGCATCAGTCGGCGCAGGAATCCATGTTCGCCGGCATCCGATGTGCCGCTGGGCACATCATCGCCATCTGTTGAGGATTCGCCGCGTGCATCAAGGAGCGTGTTGGCCGACTTGAAGTTAAGTGCACGAAGTCCAAATGATTGCGCAGATGACGATGATGAGGATGTGGTTGTGTGTGTTGAGCTAAGCGAAGTGGTTGTTGTCCTCTCGCTGATGCTGCTGCTGCTACTGATGCCATTGATATTTGCAATCGTTGCGTTCTTTTGCTCGATTGTCTTGGTGCGCATATTAGAATTGGTGGTGTTCGTGGCAGTTGTCGTGGTGGTTGTGGCAGTCAATGCACTGCCCAGCGTCAAAGAGCGTGTCTTCGTCTTAAGATCAGCATCTACGAAAAACAAATGTTAGCTGTAGTTCTAAGCAACGTGAGAACTTCCCAACTTACTCTTGACAGCTCTCAAGCTGGGAATTTGATCCTGTTTTTGGCCCATCTTGGCAAGGTCCTCCTCCTTGGCCTCGGGTATGGAAGTCTGTTAAGCAAATATATGATTCACAATTAGTAGAATTGAGATATATATATAGATCATAATTGCTCACCTCTAGAGTTCTTCTGTGATGCCGCGTGGGTCCATTCTTCTTGACCGGTCGGATGGCCATCTTGTGCTTGGCCGCGGCATGTGAGAGCCGTTGTCGTTCGGAGCCCACCGCATCCACATCGTCCTCATTTTCGTGAATGGGGTGTTCCCGCAACACAACGGAGCTGCTCTGCTCCGTGGAGCTAATCGATTTGCTGCTCGTGTGCTGTCTATGGCTTTGGCTGGTATCCTCGCCATCGGTGCTGTTCACGCTCAACAGGCTAAGGGAGGACGACTCGTGGCCCTGAGCCACACTTCGGATCTGGCTGCCGGCAGTCTTACGGATCTGGCCGCCGCCCGCCATGCGTTGCGGCGAGACCGGACTGCGCGGCAGACCCAGATCCTCATCGGAGGCATCGGGACGATTTCGGCGTTTTCGCAACACATCTGTCAGCTCCGCCTGCAATCGAGCAAAAGAGAAATTGCACGTTATTGAAGATTTGTTGGAATTGCATTTGAAGTGGTTTTTTGCTTAGGGCAAATCATGGGTTTACCCAGCTCTTCCATCGAAACACTAAACGGGCGCGTAGGCAACTGCGGCTGAGTCGACTTTCACCACCAGATGATCCAGTTAGTTTCATTTTGAACGGATTCTGCTTAAAGTCAATCATTTCGACTGCCTCGACACAAGGACAAGGCCTCAAATAAATTTAGCTGTTTATTCAATTTGTTATAAATTTTGACAAATTTACATATTGAGCATATTTTTTGTGATGTAAGGGCTTCAAGTAGTTGCTTTCTTTGACGAGAAATGTTGTGAATATCTTTTTGTCTAACAATTTTCTCTAAAGATCGTTTCCACATTTAGAAGAAAATCCTCATCGAGAGTGGAAATTAGAAGCTATGTTCCTTTTCTTTAAGTGCACACAAACTAACTTTTAAAGGGTTGATTGTTTTATAGATATTTTCGCAGAGCAACAAAAAAAAAAACAGTAAATGGGTGAGTATAAAAATAAACACTTGCCCCGGGCAAAGCCGATTAGTAGCTTCTGTGTGAATTTAAGCGAATTTTCATATAGTCACAGTGTCTGAAATTGATATGTAACCACAGAGGAGAAGAGCTGTTGACCACTCGTATAATCTCTTACCGAAAACGAAAGCTGGAACGGATTGGTTTGCATGTTGCGGGTACCCGCGCTTCCGGCTACCATTTTCTATCAATTTGCTGATGCAGCAGCAAAACAGCAAATAAAAGTGCCACCGAAGCTTTTTCCACCACACTTGCGATAATTAACTAATAAGGGCTATTGTTGTTGCGTTGTGGCAGGCACGCGATCCGTTAGATTTCACTTTCTTTCCGCAGCAGCAGCCGCAGCAGTGTTTGTGGCAGTGGCAACAAAGTAACGTTGTGCACGCGTCCAAGTGCAATGTGCAACTGAAGAAATAAGTAGAGCCGACATATCTCGAAATGGCGATGTGGTATAGGGCGAGGCAGGCAGCCAGGCAGCCGTGCAGACGGAGGGACTGACGGCGGTTTGCAGGGGCAGGCAGCACCCTCGACAGATGCGGCAACAGCCATGCAACAACAATGCAACAATTGTGAAATGGTATCTCCGACTTTTTACCTAGTCAAAACATAATTGGGTGCCAGGCAGGCACAATGGGAATCTGTTTATTGTCATCACTTGCAGAGCGAGAGAGAGAGAGAGAAAGAGATAGAGGAAGAGAGAAGGAGAGAGTGCATTTCAAGGGTAAAAGAAAAGACCCAAATGTAGTTAAGAAAGAACTAGTTCGAACAACATAAACTTCAAGCTGAGAAAAGTAAACAAATGCAACTGCATTGCTCCTCTTCTCCTCCCACTTCTCCCACCCTTGCCCAGCACTCTCTCTCTCTCTATTTATAAAGATCTGGGCAAACGCTTCCTTATGGATCTGCTCCCAGCTTCACTTTCCGTTTATTTTTTCCATTACATTAATCAGCGTCTGTGGAGCGTGACGCGTGAAGTCGGCGTACTTAAGCATGTCCATTCCTGCTTTTAGTGTCTATTTTTGGGCAATATCCCAAGGATTTAATGCCAAAATGCAGCAAGGTTAAAGACCTCATTCATACACTACATTCTCGCATATACAACATATAATTGTGGCACTATTATTGATTAGAGACGAGGCGAGTTCAATGTCCCCGCTCAGCCAGGTCGTACTTAAAGCCATGTGTCGGCTGCTAGTATATATAGAGTGTATATGTAGGACTGTACTTGAGACTTCTACTAGAAAATAAGCACATGTTCATTGTGATATACTTCAAATATTCCATATAAAATCATTTGAATACATTTGATTTATTTATATTATATTTGAATATATTTCAAAATTAACCACAATCTAAACGTTTACTATTATATGCATATGTTAATTGAGACAGTTCAAATATACTCAAATATTTTTAATCAAAATTCAATATTCCATATGAGAAACATTGCTGATTGATAGATTGTCCATATTTTCAAGTAAATATCTGAAAATACTTCAGATATTTTCAAGTAAATATCTGAAAATACTTCAGTTTAGTTTCTTTAATTTGTACTAAATTCACAAGCTGGCTTAGACAGGTGCAGGTAATTAATGCGAAGTATTCCAGAACACGCTTGAACCCTGCACGAGCTGGTATGGCACAGAGTACTCACCAGGTAACTGATGGGCCCACATTTTAGCGTACAACTATTCCTCGTATGGTATAAAAGAGCACCCGCACTCATTTGCACTCATATGCACTCACATGGAGTAGCGCAAATGTGTTGCGAATCACCCGCTCGTCACATTCGTTGATTTATTGGCACACTTGGTGAGTGGGCCAACTTGTGGCCATTGGCCTAACATGCAACTTGTGGCCGGTAGTCGGCCGATGGACGACTAACTGACTGAGTGACAGACTGACTGTGTGTTGATTACAACGGCAAGCCGACATCTGTTGGGGAGTGGGACGAGTTGGCCATTAGTTTGGCTATGACTTGTTTTTTCTATCTATTTTTTCGTTTTCGCATTGCGGCGCAACAGTTGGCAGCAATGAAATGCAAAACGCTTGAATTAAATCATTTGCTGCTGTGCTTTTAGTTGTTGCACTTTAGATGTCAAACATATGGCTGCGGAAAATTGGCTTCCTGTTGCAAACGACTGCATCACGGTGCAGTTATGCAAATCCAATTACGAAAATAAAAGCGAATACAAAAAACTTAATCATTTAATAAAGAATTCCACGCTGCTCTTGTTGGATTGAAAATAACAATAATATGATAATATGCTATAAGCTGCAGACTCCCAATGAGAATCCCACTGATCATCAAGGCTTGTCAAACTGTTGTTTGTTTTGTTGAAACCCAATTAAACTTATTCATATTATACAATGCATAATTTTGTTTTGGTAAAATAACAACCGTTTAATGGACGCGGAAATCCAAAAGGTATGCAAATCAATTGCTTATGCAATTTGCAGGAAGTCTGAGTACTCCACTTACCAAATGCACACAAACTGATACTGTTTGTATGCATTTTTTGGATGTGGGTTGTCTAATTTTTTCAACATTTGTTGATTTGGACATTTACTATGCGTCAGACAGTCAGACAGTCCTACAGGCCTAATGCTGGCCAACAGGTTTGGACCAAGTTCCTCTGACCATTCTCTCTTTGTGTGCACAGGCAATTAAAGTCGAGCGTGTGAAATGACATTGCATGTTGTCCCCATCATTCCCATTCCCATTTCCACTCCCCCCACTCTCATCCCGTAGCGTTTGAGCGGCTGTTGATGTGTGTGACCGCTCCTGAGCAACCTGGTTTGTTAGCAACCAATGCGTGTTACCGTGTTACCATATTCACCATGGCCAAGTTATCGTCGTCATCAGCACAGTGAAAATTGAATGTCTGCGCTGACGCTCAATTACCCCATTATGGACCGTCAACTAGATTTTTTTCTCTTTCTATTTGTTATTTGTATTTTTTCTTTTCATTATTTATATATACAATCTGTAGAGCGTCTTTCGAACCGGTTAAGTGCGAGTCACGATGGCCTGGGACATAAAAACTATGTTGGCAAAGGCTCAACTCGCACAGGAAGCGAAAGCTTCGATGATCTTTCGATTTTTCATTTGAAATTCCTTTCTATTGGGATAAATGTCTCATCAAGTTACTACTGAGCTCGAGTTCAAGAAGATATATTTATAAAGAATCATATCAAATATAGCAGATAACTTCTAAACTCGAGTATATTCAAATCTAGCTTTCTTACACCACAAAATAAAATAATGATCAATTTATTTGGTTAGTTACGAGGCAAAGTAGTTTACACAAAAGTTGCACAACTTTGAAACTTTTTCACTTTTCCAATTTATTGGGATTTTGAATTTTCTATTCTGATGGTTTTTGCCGACTGCGAGCAGAAGCGTTGTCGACGTCCAAGCGACTCGAAGCAAACTGATTTAGCGGAAAACTTTGCAGGAGTTCAATAGCATAGAAACAGAAAGAAATGCGATTTATTTGCTAACCAGGTTGGCAAATAAGCCATCAGCTGCGCGGGGAGGGGGGGGGAGGGGGAGGGTAGAAGCGCAGTGGCTAACTGACAGTCAAGTGGAAAAAAGTGGAATAACGAGAAGCAGTAACCGGCGGACGAGTGCAGTGCAACCAATACCAATACCAACACAAAGAGTCGCGGGCAGGCAGCAAGTAACTCGTTTGGCCGGCGCAGCAAATATTGAAGAAGCATTAGAAACACAACAAGGGGACGAGGAAGACGAAGAAGAAGAAGCAGAGGCAGCAGAAGAAGAAGCCACACATTGCCACGCGCCACGCCGCAAATGCAACTTGTTTTGGGGGAGCCAAGCTCCAGTCCAAAACAGTATTAGACTGTTGCAACAACGCGCTTCGGACTTGGGGCTTTGCAGCTTGCAGTGGCAGTTGCACTGAGACGCGTGCGGCGGCTGTGGTGGCCTCTGCTTCTTACTTATTTCCTCTTCTTCTTTCACACCCAACTTTTACGATTATGCAGTCAAAACTGGCGCGGACGTCGACACCACAATTGCTTCTGCTTCTGCTGCTGCTGTTTATCAAGTTAGGTAATAATTATACACTCAAAAAAAATGTACATAAGAAAATACGAATGTAATGCAAAATGGTCGAAAGGAATTTGTGTTGGTCCGTCATAGAAAACTGATGGAATACTTTTCAGCGGTGAGAAGAGAACGTTCTATTCACTTGAGAATTCTCAGAATTATTCATATATCTATACACATTTATAGACTTATTCTTTATTGATCTCATCTGAATATAAATTTATATATAAAATAAAAAAATAAATAACATAAATAAAGTTAAATTCCTACCTAAAAGAACTAGGCGTTTTCCAAAAATGTATATGGTTTATGCAACAATTTATATGTGCACCCAATAAGCTATTTAAATCTTAACAAATCAACAAATCACTTGGCCAACAAATACTAATGTTATTGGCTTAAGTGATTGCGATATTACGATACTGCGAAATTGGCTCAATTGACTGGCGTATCCGAACAAAGGCAATCAATGCAGTCGCAGAACATAAACAGACCCAAGTTACAGATTTGGAGATTGGCCACAAGAGGCAGCAATAAATGGAGGCTGAGTCAATGACCACTTTCCCCAAAGGCAACGCACACAAAAATGCGAGTTAATTGAATTTGATTAAAATCAATTTAAACAGTGACTCAACAGCACAACAATAAATGTGGGGCACATACATATATATAACAATGGGTATTTGTTGCTGTGACTGTTGCTCGTGTTGCACAATAACAACCCTTCGAGGCTGTTAACTGGTATTTAAGACCGCTTCAATTACAAACATGCATTTTGGGGTTGCTTTGTATGAGTCATGGCTAATTGTGAGCTGGGATTCGACAACTTCGGATCGATAAAAGTCAACCAAAAATAGCATGGAGTGTTAATCTATACGTTAAGAGTGCCTTTTAGGCCAAGAGCTTGTTACCAGCATGTCCTAAAATGGGTTGACATGAAAGGAAAGCTATTTTGGAGGCACAGCATTGGGATTGAATACCTCTACATTTATTCTACAAGAGCGAACTCTTCTGAGAGTTTTTTACAACCAGTTAATGACTCACCTTGAGTACGATTGACAGGCTGCTGGCAGTTGCGGATTCGGAGAAGACGCTGTCATGTGACTGGGAGAGCGTTTCACGTGTGTAACCGCTGCTAGAATGGAAGATGCATGATTCAGGATTAGCATAGGACCGTCAGCTCGAATGGATCGATGCTTACCCATCCGCATCAGCGTCCAGCAGCCGTGCCTCACTCAGGCTGCGCTGGCTGTCGGACATGTCTGTGGCGCCACCGCCAACGGCAACGCTGTTCTCGGCATCCAGGTCATGCGAGGAGTCGCCAACGCTGCGCAGCTGGCGCTGATGATGGCGCTTCTCGACGAAATACAAATTCCGGCTCATGCCAATGGTGTCCGGGAAGACGTCCACGCCCATATGCTGTCGCTGCGTTTGATACATGGCGTCAGTTTGGGATTGTGGCTGGGTGTGGAGTAGAATGGCCGGCTGTTCCATGCAATGCGTCTGCTTGCTAGCTCTCTTCTTGCCAAGCAGCACACTCAGCAGCTCATCGCGATGGGTGCCGTAGGATTTGGATTTGGGTAGCGATTGCGTCTGGTAGCTCTCGTGCAGCTGCTGATGGGTGAGCGGTGATGCTGGCGAGGATGCTGAGACTGTCTCGGCGGCTGCTGAGGATGTGCCTCCAGCAATGGCAACACTGCGCAGATTCTTCTCACTGGCACTGCTCGTCGGTGGTGGCAATGTGTTGCACGAGCCCGCACCTTGCACCTCGCCACCAGTGGCAGCAACAGCGCTATCCGCACTATTGATTGTGCGACGGCGAAAGATTCGCCGTAGATTCCGCAGTGGATGGAAGCGACGTCGCTTCTGTTGCTGTTGCTCTGCAAGATAAATCGGTTTGCGACAATTGGATAAGAAAATACTTTAATTTAGTTCAAAATTGAGACTGAATGGAAAATTTCAGTTGCCAAAAAATTAGATAAACATAAATAAACACTAAAAGAATAGCTTGCTTTTTGCCTTGCCAGTGTTCTTCCCCACCCAAGTTGCGTCCTAATCTTTCCTTTACTTCATATGCCCATTTATAGACATTTTCACAAATGGTCGTCGCTGATAACAAGAAATTAATTCTTCAAGTGCACATTAAAAGAGTCTTTTCGCAATTTTTTATTTATTTTTATTTTTATTACAAGAATACACACACATATGTATATATTATATACATCGTGAATCAAATTGCTATCATTAATTGCTCCGAACATCTGTCATAATTTATTAAGAGTTGAGCAATCAAATAGCTGACACAAATCATCGTCACAACCCTACTGATAAGCAACGAAGCCAAAAGCAATTAAATTGGCCAACGATCGGCAAAAAAACATGCCCATAAATAGGCAAAAGCAAAGCAAATTCGCTGCTGCTCTTTGGGAACACGCAAATGCTAAATGAAAGTGCGACAAGCCCAGAGAAAGAGAGAAGAGAGAGGGAGTCTAGTGAGGGCTTTTTAATCATAGTTTTGACCCTAGATCAATCGTACATTTAAAGTTGAAAACGAGTTTTTGGATCGGAGCATAAGTAAAAATTCTAGCCTGAAAATCTGAATATGGGCAAATGGGCATAGGTCGAAACTTCAAAATGCCATAACTTCGTCAAAACTCAACTGATTTTAAAAAGTAAGGGCTCTTTAATCATAGTTTTGACCCTAGATCAATCGTACATTTAAAGTTGAAAACGAGATTTTGGATCGGGGCATAAGTAAAATTCAAGCCTGAAAATCGGTAAATGGGCATATGGGCATAGGTCGAAACTTCAAAATCCCATAACTTCGTCAAAACTCAACGGATTTTAAAAAATGAGGGCTTTTTAATCATAGTTTTGACCCTAGATCAATCGTACATTTAAAGTTGAAAACGAGATTTTGGATCGGAGCATAAGTAAAAATTCAAGCCTGAAAATCGGTAAATGGGCATATGGGCATAGGTCGAAACTTCAAAATGCCATAACTTCGTCAAAACTCAACGGATTTTAAAAAGTGAGGGCTTTTTAATCATAGTTTTGACCCTAGATCAATTGTACATTTAAAGTTGAAAACGAGATTTTGGATCGGAGCACAAGTAAAAATTCAAGCCTGAAAATCGGTAAATGGGCATATGGGCATAGGTCGAAACTTCAAAATCCCATAACTTCGTCAAAACTCAACTGATTTTAAAAAGTGAGGGCATTTTAATCATAGTTTTGACCATAGATCAATCGTACATTTAAAGTTGAAAACGAGATTTTGGATCGGAGCACAAGTCAAAATTCAAGCCTGAAAATCTGAATATGGGCAAATGTGCATAGGTCGAAACTTCAAAATGCCATAACTTCGTCAAAACTCAACGGATTTTAAAAAGTGAGGGCTTTTTAATCATAGTTTTGACCCTAGATCAATCGTACATTTAAAGTTGAAAACGAGATTTTGGATCGGAGCATAAGTAAAAATTCAAGCCTGAAAATCGGTAAATGGGCATATGGGCATAGGTCGAAACTTCAAAATCCCATAACTTCGTCAAAACTCAACGGATTTTAAAAAGTGAGGGCTTTTTAATCATAGTTTTGACCCTAGATCAATCGTACATTTAAAGTTGAAAACGAGATTTTGGATCGGAGCATAAGTAAAAATTGAAGCCTGAAAATCGGTAAATGGGCATATGGGCATAGGTCGAAACTTCAAAATCCCATAACTTCGTCAAAACTCAACGGATTTTAAAAAGTGAGGGCTTTTTAATCATAGTTTTGACCCTAGATCAATCGTACATTTAAAGTTGAAAACGAGATTTTGGATCGGAGCATAAGTAAAAATTCAAGCCTGAAAATCGGTAAATGGGCATATGGGCATAGGTCGAAACTTCAAAATCCCATAACTTCGTCAAAACTCAACTGATTTTAAAAAGTGAGGGCTTTTTAATCATAGTTTTGACCCTAGATCAATCGTACATTTAAAGTTGAAAACGAGATTTTGGATCGGAGCACAAGTAAAAATTCAAGCCTGAAAATCGGTAAATGGGCATATGGGCATAGGTCGAAACTTCAAAATCCCATAACTTCGTCAAAACTCAACAGATTTTAAAAAGTGAGGGCTTTTTAATCATAGTTTTGACCCTAGATCAATCGTACATTTAAAGTTGAAAACGAGATTTTGGATCGGAGCATAAGTAAAAATTCAAGCCTGAAAATCGGTAAATGGGCATATGGGCATAGGTCGAAACTTCAAAATCCCATAACTTCGTCAAAACTCAACTGATTTTAAAAAGTGAGGGCTTTTTAATCATAGTTTTGACCCTAGATCAATTGTACATTTAAAGTTGAAAACGAGATTTTGGATCGGAGCACAAGTAAAAATTCAAGCCTGAAAATCGGTAAATGGGCATATGGGCATAGGTCGAAACTTCAAAATCCCATAACTTCGTCAAAACTCAACTGATTTTAAAAAGTGAGGGCTTTTTAATCATAGTTTTGACCCTAGATCAATTGTACATTTAAAGTTGAAAACGAGATTTTGGATCGGAGCACAAGTAAAAATTCAAGCCTGAAAATCGGTAAATGGGCATATGGGCATAGGTCGAAACTTCAAAATCCCATAACTTCGTCAAAACTCAACTGATTTTAAAAAGTGAGGGCTTTTTAATCATAGTTTTGACCCTAGATCAATCGTACATTTAAAGTTGAAAACGAGATTTTGGATCGGAGCACAAGTCAAAATTCAAGCCTGAAAATCTGAATATGGGCAAATGTGTATAGGTCGAAACTTCAAAATGCCATAACTTCGTCAAAACTCAACGGATTTTAAAAAGTGAGGGCTTTTTAATCATAGTTTTGACCCTAGATCAATCGTACATTTAAAGTTGAAAACGAGATTTTGGATCGGAGCACAAGTAAAAATTCAAGCCTGAAAATCGGTAAATGGGCATATGGGCATAGGTCGAAACTTCAAAATGCCATAACTTCGTCAAAACTCAACTGATTTTAAAAAGTGAGGGCATTTTAATCATAGTTTTGACCCTAGATCAATCGTACATTTAAAGTTGAAAACGAGATTTTGGATCGGAGCACAAGTCAAAATTCAATCCTGAAAATCTGAATATGGGCAAATGTGTATAGGTCGAAACTTCAAAATGCCATAACTTCGTCAAGCACAAGTCAAAATTCAATCCTGAAAATCTGAATATGGGCAAATGTGTATAGGTCGAAACTTCAAAATGCCATAACTTCGTCAAAACTCAACGGATTTTAAAAAGTGAGGGCTTTTTAATCATAGTTTTGACCCTAGATCAATCGTACATTTAAAGTTGAAAACGAGATTTTGGATCGGAGCACAAGTCAAAATTCAAGCCTGAAAATCTGAATATGGGCATATGGGCATAGGTCGAAACTTCAAAATCCCATAACTTCGTCAAAACTCAACGGATTTTAAAAAGTGAGGGCTTTTTAATCATAGTTTTGACCCTAGATCAATCGTACATTTAAAGTTGAAAACGAGATTTTGGATCGGAGCATAAGTAAAAATTGAAGCCTGAAAATCGGGTAAATGGGCATATGGGCATAGGTCGAAACTTCAAAATCCCATAACTTCGTCAAAACTCAACGGATTTTAAAAAGTGAGGGCTTTTTAATCATAGTTTTGACCCTAGATCAATCGTACATTTAAAGTTGAAAACGAGATTTTGGATCGGAGCATAAGTAAAAATTCAAGCCTGAAAATCGGTAAATGGGCATATGGGCATAGGTCGAAACTTCAAAATCCCATAACTTCGTCAAAACTCAACTGATTTTAAAAAGTGAGGGCTTTTTAATCATAGTTTTGACCCTAGATCAATCGTACATTTAAAGTTGAAAACGAGATTTTGGATCGGAGCACAAGTAAAAATTCAAGCCTGAAAATCGGTAAATGGGCATATGGGCATAGGTCGAAACTTCAAAATCCCATAACTTCGTCAAAACTCAACTGATTTTAAAAAGTGAGGGCTTTTTAATCATAGTTTTGACCCTAGATCAATCGTACATTTAAAGTTGAAAACGAGATTTTGGATCGGAGCACAAGTAAAAATTCAAGCCTGAAAATCGGTAAATGGGCATATGGGCATAGGTCGAAACTTCAAAATCCCATAACTTCGTCAAAACTCAACAGATTTTAAAAAGTGAGGGCTTTTTAATCATAGTTTTGACCCTAGATCAATCGTACATTTAAAGTTGAAAACGAGATTTTGGATCGGAGCATAAGTAAAAATTCTAGCCTGAAAATCTGAATATGGGCAAATGGGCATAGGTCGAAACTTCAAAATGCCATAACTTCGTCAAAACTCAACTGATTTTAAAAAGTGAGTCTATGAGTATGAATATATTGGCGTGCGTTTTTGATACTGCCATATATACAATTCCAATTTCCAATTGATATAAAATATAAAGTCTTCTTCAAAATGTAAACTTTTCAAAATTATTTCACAATTTTTGCCCCTTTTAAAGACTTCACTGAGAATCAGGAGCGTCACCGCCTCTTTGTTTATTTTTTGCGCATCAGTTTACTTGTATTGTAAATCGTAATCAATTTAATGGCTGTTGTTGAAATTGGCATTTGTTTTGCCCCTTTCAGTTTGCCATTATAGAATTTTAGGGTTCTTCTTATAACGTACATATATATTTTATGGATGATAAGGCTTTTACGCCTTACTCAACTCAATTAGCGTTTCGACATGTCATAAATAATACGAAAACCACGTAGATAATACAATTTACTAAATACGCTAATGCATTACGTATGCGATATTTAGCAAGTGCTTATGTGATGTATATATACATATATCTATTATAATATTAGCTAGTTGCTTGTTCGTCTCCCCCAAAGAACTGTAAAGGGTGAAAAGAAATGATGACATATGATGTCATTGCCTCCAAAAACGTGACTCAATTCAAAAATAGCATGTGTCATTTGAGCCAGATGATGATTGCTTGGCACTAGCAGCCCATCATTTTACACAATCGTCTTTCTCAAAAATGCATAGTTGTTATCATTTCATTTTCTAACATAACACATAAAAACTAGATTTCACAAAATAAAATATTATCTATAAAGAATGGAAGGCAATGTTGAGGCACTTCAGCACTTTCTATTTATTCAATTTTGGCGGAAGTACGAGAATTGCCAATTGCGAATGCGACTTTGCTCCCTTAAGAGACGTCACATCGGCTACCGATACCGCAAACGGTAGCAGGCAAGCTGGCGTGCATATCAAATATCGACGAAATATGCCAGTCACGTTTTGAGGCCAATCCGTATATTATATACGTGCATATGTACATAAATATTTATATATATATACATATGTATTTCTATTTGCTAGCACGCGATCAAAGACATTGGGTTTTCTTTGTCAAAGTTCATAGATTCGTAATTGCTTATTGATCTGATTGCTTATAAGTTGAATTGTGGACTAATTTTAGTTTGACTCAAGGCTAAACATGTTGTATGTCTACATTACTGACTTTGGCATACATTATATATACATTATGTATAGTCAAATATGTCTTTTTTTATATTGAAAGAAATCGAAGAAGACTGTTGCCGAAGTGCTTCGGCTGGTTTGTTCAAAGCCCTTACATTTTCTCAAACTCTCTCACAGTTATGCCTATCCTACGTTGGACCTTGTCTAGGTACAATTTTGCAGCTGCGTATATATCATATCTATATATATTTGCTTTTAAGCACTCTTATCATTTCGAGTTTTATTACGGTCCCGAAGATTGCCGCCTAAGTGTCTATATCGCGTTACTACATCTCCCATCGATAAGAGTCCACTTCCACTATCTCATCTTTGTCAGATTAACCACTATACTCTGTCAATATAACAATATTAAACATTTGCTTAGAGTTTCTTACTAATTTTGAAATGTATAAATATCGTGAGTCATGTTGAGTTCATATTAACAATATTGTTTACATTTTGTGAGTTTGTAGGTTTTACACTGCTTTCTTTATATATGTAATATATAATATGTGAAAAATAATATTAATTCTGTCTTGCTTTTGGCATCGTCATCTTTCCACATATGTTTTCATATATTTTTGTTTGTCTCTTGCTGGGGCTTAAGTAATTTATCAAAACATTGTGTGTCAAATAGCATGAGGCAATTGTTGATGCAAAACTTGAAGTGCTGTGTATTTCCAGTTATATGTTTATATTTATGTATATATCTGACTGATTTATATGATGCATGTGGGTTGTTGTTGTTGTTGTTGTTTTTCTGTATTATTATTTTTGTTATGGTTATTGTAATTGTTGTGGCGATGACACGAATTCTAGCTAAAGCGAATAGGCGTTGAGACGTTGAAATGGTTGAGCTGTCTGGCTAACGATTTTGGCCAAGTCTTTTGCGCAAGTAGGCGCATTTTATTAATTAATCATTTGGCAAACTGTTGGCGCACACAGAAATGCAAATTGGCCAGCTTTCAAACTGGCAAAATGGCAAAATGGCTAAAAGAGTGAGATATGACAAAATCAAATTGATTGCCACTATTTTAGCCAGCAGCATATTGCAGTAATTGGAGACTCTTGTTGTTGTTTCAGTTGCTGTGTGAGCGGATACTTGACATGTGTGTGTGTGTTTGTTGTGTGTGTGTGTGTGTGTGTTTGTTGTGTGTGTGTGTTGTGTGCATGTTTTACTCTTTTCTTTTTGCCCATGCTTTGCGCTTTGGCTTAGCTCTTGTTTGGCCGTTGTAAGGTCAAGTGAGCCTAGCCCCCCAGCTAGGCGTTAGGTGCTCGCCACGCCTCCAAAAATTGGCGTCATCACCTCGTTGCTTCCAGCTGGCATTGGCGTGTGGGTAGCTTATCCGCTTTGCAAGTGCTTAATTCACTTACGCTGAAACACTAAATATAGCAAAATAGTGAATAGTGAATAGAGACCAAGAGCGAGGCAAGAGAACAACAGCAACATAGAAAACAACTTAAAGTTGCGCAATGCGAGCTGCGTTGGCTGCCACAAACAATCATTCAACATTCAACAACATATTCTAGACGGCTTTCAAAATGCAAATGGCGAAGATTGTGTACAATTTGTGGCCTTGGTTTTGGCCGATTTGCAGTCCAATCAGTTGCATTTTCTATAGCTCGATTGCAAATCGATTTGAAGAGCAGAATTTGTGTTTGTTTTTTTGGCAGTCGATTTTATATATTGCAAATGAATATCAAGAATCTGAACTCAAACCTTGGGTGTTTCTTTTTCTATTTTAATGAGATTTGTGCAGCTGATAAAGAATATATGAATGTATATTATATTTAGCTCTGCTGTTAAAATTGTGGGTCTTATTACTATCGGTAATCGATATTTGAGAATCGAAATCAATCTACCCGGGCTATACTTATATTCCGAATTGAAAGTCTTTCGCTCTTTTAGTTTCTGAAATAAGTATGTTCATACAGACGGACAGACTAAAATGGCTTAATTAACTCGGCTGTTGAGCCTTATCAAGAATATATATATTTTATGTGGTCGGAGCTACTTCCAAACTATCCATTTTTAAAGGGTTAAGTAGCTAAATGTATGGCTCATTTTTTAAATTTAATTTAATGTTTTTTTTTTTTAATGTACTTATCTGACAATTGTGAGTTGTTGAACACTTGTCAATATATTATTGGTTAAATCTACACAAATGGTTCAATCTTTAGAAATACGCGAGACAACCACACTCGATAAGAGTCCAAACTGGGACTCTTGACGGAAAGTCCATAATCTCGAGGAAATTGGCTTCAGTCAACTGGCAAACGTGGCGTCGATGACATCGTCGGCTTATCAGCACTAACAAGAAATAAAAAGAGAGCAAGTCGCAGTTGTTTCACACTCAAAGTGATTACACAATGCCCCTGCCACTTCAATTAGCGGCATCCAGCCAAGTCTGACCGCCACCCGCCACCCGCCACCCGCCCGAGAAAATAAAGTGCTGATTATGGGAATTGTGCGCATTTTCGATCGATGGATAAACCTTTAACATTCCTTATACGGTTCGTTGTTTGTTTTTCTTTCGTCGCCTCACACATATTATGTAAGTAGTATTTTTCGTTGAACCACTAAATGCAATGCTGCTCATTGAGCGGTTTAATTGTTTGATAATATCTGACCCAAATAATTTACAGTCGATTGTTATTGGTCGCTCAGCTGGCACAGCAAAGGCCCAGCACACGTCGTGACTGTCATAAACTGCAGTTACAGCTCAAATAGAGTTCTACATGCATAAGTTAATAACAAAAATAAATTTATATATATACGTTTATGTATTTAGACAAGCACAATTCGATATGCGATTAATATGGCTTTCCATCACTTGTTTTATGGTGAAGCATTTCGTGCTTGAATAAATAGAAAAAAGTGAAGAAAAACAAAAATTAAAAGCTATTACCTGTTCAAATAAAATTTCGGCGAAAAAAGATACAGCTGTTTTGTTTTGTGTTTCGGTTTAGGAGGAATGTACGAATGTTTACTGTGGGTTGTAAACAATCAAATTCAGTCAGAAGTTGTACATATGTATTTGATTATGTTTCGTTTCACTCGATATGCAGAAATCAATAAAAAACACACTCATGCACGTAAATTAGCTTTTTCGTTAGGCTTTGCCGCAGCTTTAACTAAAGGCACAATATTATTGAATAATTAAATTTTGCACTTAAATTTAGTACTTTTATAGATATTGATTTAATAATAAGACGATTGGCCGCCGATGCTTCACTTCTAATTTAGTCACTTATGAGCAAAAGGTAATTAGCGCGACACGCGCCAGGTACTACAGCGAAATGGGTGCCACCTGCACAGGTGAAGCGAAGAGCAGCGAATGATTGAATGTATAGGTGGAACAAACACGAGAGTACGAATTCGAACAACGCAGTCGAAATAACAGACACCAAACTACAAATTGAAATCGAAACGAAACGAAGCGAAAATTAAAAAAACCCGAGCAGACAAACTCGGCAACGAAATCGACATCGACAACGGATCGGCAAATGTTTTGGCTTATGGCTTATATTATTGGCGGCTAACTGATTAGCTCTTACACATTGTGCATGCGTTAACATCACACTGTTAATGGTTAACAGCACACTGTTATTGTACACATGCACCTACAGTCTACATACATATATGTATGTAAGTAGTTACATATTCGTCATTGGCTTTGTGGAGTTTCGCTTGCTTGACTGTTATTGTTATAGTTAGTTTTGCGCAGGTTAGCAACAACAAAAGCCAACAGTTTCACATATGCCTCAATGCCTAGAACACGTTATAGAAAGTTGTTGTGTTTACCATCCGCAATTACATAAACATTATTCGTTGGCAGAGTGACGATGTGTGGCTATTAAATTCAAAATTTCCATTGTTTGGATGCCATTGAAGAAGAGCTAATTTGTATATATATTACGGCAATCCAATTTGGGTTAACATAACAACGCATTTGTTTAGCTTGTGCTACTGCAATTGGTAATACATTTTTAAGACTGGAAGTATATAATAAGGTTAATAAAAGCCAAGGAGATTAGCTTGTATTGCACAATCATTTTTAGAAGTTCTCTGCTCTAAAAATTACTGTTTAAGTGAAATTGAAATTATAAACTTAACTTTAAGATACATTTTCAATAAGAACCATTTAATTTTTTTTAATTTTGATTTATTGATAAAACAACCCAATTCACAACACTATAAGCTCACTCATAATGTATGTATGTATAATTAAATATGTACATATATACAAATTGATGTACGATGTACCCCGCTGGATACTTTGACTACTTATATGACAGACTGACTAACTATTGCGGTTGCAAAGTTCACAGCTCCAGCTAATTATGCACATACATAGGCACATACTCACACACATGTTGTTAATATGTGAGTAAATGCAGCTCTCTCACGCTTAAGGCATAGTTTTGGCTAAGAGCAGCACCACAAGTCGCCTCAATTTGCAGCTACCCTTTTTTGTGTAGGGCATTAACAATTGCTGCGCATTGTTGCAATGCGGGAAAGTCACGGACTGTTTTTGCAAAGCATATACAAATGTATTTATGTATGTGTGTGTGTGTGTATGAAGACCCATTGCAAACATAATCTTACATAAGTACATTTGTACTTGAAAATATACTCTTATCGTTGTGACTTACCCACAATCGCTGAGCTAATGTTTCCATCAGTTGTGACTCCCTGCTGCGGACTAGCAATGGGTGTGGATGTTGCTCCTGCTCCCTGATGCACTGCTATCCGGGATCTGCCCTTGCCCTCTGGCAATGATAGTGGACCCGCACCTGGGCTTAACTCCAATTCCAGTGGTGGCGAGTTTTCTCGCACACACGACATTATGCCGGAAGACATGCTGCAAAAGAGAAAACAATGTTGTTAAACAAGTGAAAATAAATTAAAAAAATGTGTCTATCCTATGTACGATATGCAAAGCACAAGAATAGCGTTTAAGATCTATGGGATAATACCGAAAAATCACTTCATTTTATTCAACTCTAAGATAGATAAGATTTAGCTTCGGCTACAACGAATTTAATTGCTTAAATTTAGCAGTGAGGAAGATACTTTCTATCGACCACAACAATTTAATTGCTTAAATTTAGCAGTGGGGAAGATACTTTCTATCTTTCCTTATGCAAACATGCATAATAGACTGTAATTAACTCTTATGAGTGAATGTAGGCTTTTCCGATTTTTAGATGAACTTTAAAGTTGTCAATAATCGCTAACATATAGATACACATTTAAAGACTCTTTTTAGA
This sequence comes from Drosophila nr. perissopoda 5 BK-2023a, assembly GCA_035044105.1. Taxonomy (NCBI): domain Eukaryota; kingdom Metazoa; phylum Arthropoda; class Insecta; order Diptera; family Drosophilidae; genus Drosophila; species Drosophila nr. perissopoda 5 BK-2023a. The sequence goes on along the minus strand of JAWNMK010000639.1, from coordinate 1,048,070 downwards.
GTACCTTATTGGTGGGGTGATTTCTCCTTCTAACTATTCGAAAGTACAAAAAGATAAAAATATTTCAAATGCAAATTGTCAACATATTAAGAATGCCAGCTATACGATCCACAAATGAATTTCAACAACAGCCTCAAAGTATGCTGCATGTTTGAAGAGACTAATTCAGACGTGGGAGGTTGACAAGCTTCTATTGTTATATCCACAATATACTATAATTAAATTAGTTGAGACTTGATAGAAAATCGTCTAAGAACTTAATACTGCATACTTTCATGAGCTGCATCTGATATAATTAGACGAAGCTCGAGCTAAACTTATAATTTGCTAACTGCGTATTGCAAATTAGCACTTGAATCTTAGTCATCGTTATAGAGTTGAGTGTGTTGCGATAGCTGACCGCAAAAGTAACCCTCGTTGGTGTTGTTGCCACCGTGTGTTGCACTCTCATAGCCGCAATCTGTAATTCGTGTGTGCAGCGCATATCGCAACGTGAAAATCTAACAAATTAACTTTGGCTTTCATTTGCATACATTTTACAGATGCGCACAAGCAAACAAATTTACATATCTATATATACACACGTATAAATACATATACATATATATATACATATACAGACAGACAAGTTAAGACGCCGTGAAACGCAACGCAAACTTTAATAATTATACTACTTACAAATATATACGTAAGTCTATTTGCATGCTGAATACTATGTTTTGGCTATGAGCACAGATACTTAGCAGTATCTGTAGCTGTAGCTGTGTTGTTGTTTTTGTTGTTGTTGTTGCTTACACGCGGGTAATTGCACTTGCTCATTACTCAAATTTGCCAACATAATTATGATGTGCCGGGCCAGACAATGGGGCAAACAATAAACAAACAAAACACACAACAACAAACTCACAACTGACTGGCAACAAAACTAAAAGTACACACACAATGCGCTGCTGCCAGGAAGTTTTTGTCCAAGAGTTTTAGCCGGCAGCCTTACACAATGTCGCCTTGAATGAAAATGCAGCAAAGCAAGTGGCAACAAAGAAAACAAAAATGAAAAGCCAAAAAAAAAGTTCTCAAGGCAGTAAAGCACACTTGTTGCCAACACTTTTGACTTTGGCTGCTCAATGACAAAGAGCAGCAGCAGCAGCAGCAGCTAACGTCATTGCAAAAAAAAAATAATAATATGGCATAATGCGCAGAAACCGACGGCTAAAAATTGAAAAGGAAAGTGCCCCTGACCGGAAAAGATGCAAAAGATAGTTAAGCGAAACTGACAAACTGAGAGACGAGAGACGAAAGACATCATAAACTGCATGCTCATTGCACGTTTACACAATCATTCAGTCAAAAAACAGATTGTAGTGCCCTAGGTAAGGCAGTAAACTGAGTTCAACTTAGTTATAATGCGATCATTAATTATAATGACTTCACAGCTTCGTCGCCTTCTTTTTTTTATCTACTTCTTCTTCTTTTTATTTGTTATTCAGTGCGAAGTATATTTCAAGTAATACGACAGCAAATTGTGCCAAGGTGTGAATCATAAGCGAACTTTAATTTGAATAGAAAATTAGGCACGCACATTAAATTAATGATTAAGAAAATGTATATACATTTTAGATTCTATATGCTTAACAAAGTAGAGTGTTAAGATTGACTTGGATAATTTACATGTTTGCAAAATGGAATTTAGCTGGAGAATTAAACCAGAAGCCAATGCGTGTACAAAATGTTCTCAGTTTCGAAAATCAGTGCAGCTTTAAGTTATGATTGTTCATAATTCTTATCATGAAATGAAGAGAAACAGAGAAAATAAAATGGCTGTAGTAATTGAAGTTTGAGCTTTAAGAATTGTTTAATTCTTGTGATAAGATGTAGAGAAAACTGAAAAAAAAACTGTTTCAAGCACTTTTGTTTTTATACAAGCGATAAGTTTTGGCATCGAAAATTAATTATGTTTGTAAATGTATATAAAAATAATCTAGAACGCTTTATAGTTAAAACAAATTCAAAATCAAAACAATGGACATTGTTTGCAGTACTTGAACTTTGAACAGAAATTTTGTCTAGCATAAATTTATGAACAAACAATCGCACACATATTTAATTATATGTACACACCCTTGAAATACTTGAGAATATTTCTGCGCCGCTTATTATTAATCGCGATTTTGAGCGAGCAGCAAACATAATCAATAAACAAACAACAAATTTCCCAAGGGTTAGCGCAAAAAGGGCAACTTGGCGCATAAAACGGCGCCGATGACGCAGTGACAGCGACTGAGGCTGCTGCTGATTTTGCTGATTCAGAGATTCTGTCTGACGGCCCCTAAAGTGGTGCTGATGCCGCTGCTGATGCTGATGATTTGGTTGTTTATTTTCGAATGACTGCGTCACTGTGACCGATGCGATTGGAGCGTGCCATTTCGACAGTGTATCCCCCACATGCATCCCATTTATCCCATGTATCCCATGTATCTATATAGAGTGCCAACTTTGTGGGGGATCGTTGTCGCGTGTGCGTCGTTTCAATTTGTATATATATATATATATATATATATATATGTATATAGAAATTACCATATGCGAGTACATTAAATTCTTATGATTTCATTTGCAACACACTCACTTGTTTTTTAAACACTGGCACAGAGAAAGAGCAACAGAAGAAGAAGAAGTAGAACGCGGCGAGGCTACAACTTGTGGCTGCCAACGAAAAATATGTGACTAAAATGCGTTTTTTTCTCGTCGCTGAGACGGAGTCTGAACGAATTCGCAGCTTCGGCATCGGGCCATACACAGACGCACATACAAATGGGATGACACAAGCGAAGCGCAAAGCAAAATGCTGTAGCAACATTTTATGTGTGCGCCAAGGTCAAGGAGCGCAGCCCGAAAGCCGCTCTCGCGTGGGCGTGAGAGTAAAAAGCAACTGCAGCATCAGAGCACAATGACTCTTAGCAACATTTTGCCTTAGACACATGTTGCCAAAGCAAAAGTAACTCAAAAAGTAACGCAGAACAAAATTTAAATGTCGATTTCAGAGCAGAAATTCTCTTAGATGCCGAAATATATTGAATAGTAATATTTATAGTAATGGATGTGGTGAAATTTGCCCACAAAGTTGATTGCCTGCTGTGTTGCTAAAGGTTCAAAGCTCCCACTCGCTCTGACACTCATGCTCTCGCTCTGTCTCTTTTGCTCAGCAGTGCGCAGTCGTCATTTTGAGTCCTCGGCTGAAACTAAAAGTTAAGACATACACATACTGACCTAGTCAACGAATAATCTGAAAAAAAAAAATACTCTGCCAGCGGTGACCCTACATTGAAAATAACCATATAAGGCAAAGGAAGAAATTGTAGAAGAATCCAAGTCTATGTGTGTATGAGTATGTGTGTGTGTGTGTGTGTGTGTGTGTGTGTAGTTAACAGTTGACAGGCAGCCAGAGTCAACAGCCTAACTTGGGGCTTGTTATTCAATGATAACATTTGCAAAGGAAACATAATTTCTTCTTGATAATTTTCTTCTTTATCAGCATTGAGTTGAATCAACAACAATAAGACTATTGTTGTTAAGTATATTTTATACATTTATGCATATGCTTACATTTCAACAATAACAACTGGGAATCATTTCTTTTCTTTGTGTGTGTACTCTTGGCTTGTTGGCTTATCTGTTTTAAATGTTTATTACAATGAATCTAAATGTTTGAAGGCGAAGACTTTTTTGTTTGCGACTTTCGTCGACAGCTGCTGATACCAAGAACAAGAATAAGCCTCTGAAGCGGATATGTTTCATAGGTTTGCTGTGCACAGTAAGCTTATATCTTTCATGTATAGATATATGTGTTATATACATCCGTTATGTTTATCCAAATCAAATTCGTTTACTTCGAGCGAAGAGAACTGTTTTCGGACTAACCTGATTAAAGTTTTTTTTTTCGCAGACAGGGCGAATTGAAGTAGCCTCAAAGAACTTTCGTTTTATAAGCAGCTCGTCTGTGTCCCAGTTACATTGTTATAATTTGTGTGTGCTAAAAAGAAGAAAAGAATAAACGTTTTTATAGGGAATAAATATTTATTTATGCAAAGCATGATTAATTTATTATTTAGTATTTATACTTTCATAATATAATCCTTGTGGTTAAGAACTTATTATAAATATTATATGTTTCTTGTATTCAGATATTATTATTTGCTTTTATGTACTTCATTATTTTTTATATAGACTCTGACTTGATGGATATTCCATTATAATCAAAGTACTGAACAAGTCGATTGCATTACGTAAGAGAAAGTTCTGTCTGGCTGTCTGTCTCTGCCACATTCTCAGTTGCAAGGCGAGCCAAGCCCGCATTGAAATTCTTTTGCCTTGGGTTAGGCGGAATCCGAATACTCGAAAACACACTCAGACACACACCCACACACACACACACACACACGTACACACTTAGGCATAGAACGCAGTCCTTTCGCATTTCGCATTTGCATATCCATCTACATTCATATCGCATATAATGAGCTCTATTGAAAGCCAGCGCCATTATTTTGCGTGCGTGTTTCTAACTGATTTGCATAGAAATGGCCCGCAAAAAGTGAAAAAAAATGTCAATAACTGCTCGTGTAAGGTCACCCACTGAGCTAATCCTTTTGGCACTCGACTGTCAGCCGCAGCAGGTGTGCAAAGTGTTACTTCCAAGCCCTTAATGAATACCCAACAAATAAAGTACATATTTTTTGTAATGAAAAAAAAGTAATTTAATTTGTATCTTTTAGTGCATATTTATGAAAGTTGATATTTATGGCTTTGCGCTTCACAGTTTTCAAATGCGGCATCAGATACATCAATTTCACTGGGTCTGCGAAGATTTATGAACAGTGTATTTAAAAATGTTACTTGACCCGATTTCTACACATTTCAAGACCACTCAAGAGTGCAGCTGACTGCAGCTGACTGCAGCTGGAAATGTTGATTTTTTTCTTCTACTACTTTTTAGATATGCAAATTGTGATCATCAGCTTGGGTTGACCCAATGGAATAGAACGAGCCGACAAACCGACAAACCGACAAACTTTCACTGCCCACACGCACAATCAACAGAGTGTTGAGAGTTGGGGGAGATAGATCTTTAGGGGGATTTAGTATATATATGGTTACTTAATTGGTTTGCCAGCTGAAGATTAATTGCAATACGAACGATTTCTTTGAAGCAGACTTGCAGACAAATAAAAAGCGGCAGCAGCAGCAGCAATAATGGCGCACAACAAATGATGAAAAGTAAAAGTTTGTATTAGCCAAAAAAAAAAAACACCCAACAATGCGTCTAAATAAATTCATGAATAAATTTTCGAGAGTGCCGGTCGAAGCTCAAAGCTTGTTTTGAGTTCTAAACAAGTTTGGCTTTATAATTGTGTGTGTTTTTGTTCCTTTTTTTTGTCGCTTTTATCTGTTTTTGTTATTAATTTTGTGATTGGACAAAAGCATTGTTTTTTGTTATTGTTTTTTATTTATGGGCAAACTTGTTTCTTACAATTCAAAATAAACTCAAAGTATCGCTTCTGATACGTTTTCTCTAGATGCCAATATTAAATAAGAACTAATATAGTGAGTAAGTAATTAAAACGAAATTTGAATAAGCCAAAAAGTTAACAATTTATTTTCTTTCTTAGAAATAAGCTACAATTCTTTAAGTCTGAGTTGTTTTTATTAGCGAAGTTGTTGGTTAATTCTATTATTTGACCCCGTTTCGTTGGATCAGCAAACGAAAAGAAGCAAATATATTTATATATAGAGGGCTCGTAATATGAGACTCCAATGCCATAACCCACAGCACAAGGCACCGCTCTAGCTATGAGCAGACACATGTATGTATACAGATGTGGAAAAGTAAAACAGAAAACCACGAGACCACAACGAGCAAACACACTCAGACACACACACACACACACACACAGTCGCAGCAAATGTGTCACCCCCTTGGGTAAAACTAGACAAGAGACAACAACAACAACAACAACAATAATAATTACAACAACCACATCTTATTTGAGCACAAACTTTACATTGTACTTTAAAAGTTGCTGCTTAGTCGCACAAAACGGCATTTCAACTTATTTTACATGTGGTTATTTAATACATGAGCAAACCTCTTGGCCCATGCACCCAGCCTCGTCTTCCAAAGAGTTTCTGTAATATGCAAATTATAATTTTAGGTGTGCTTATGTGCAGACAAGTGCTTATCCTAATTGAAATTGCAACATTCGAGCAAAACATCATCAAGATAAGACAACAAACTCTTACTGCTGATATATTTGTTTGTTTTTCGATGGGTTTCAAAATGTTGTGAAATGCATCTTTAATCACAAACGTGATTTTTGAAGATTTTCCAAAAGCAGCGCTGCAATCAGTTCAAAACTATTCAGAGTCAGATTGAGAAAAGAAACCTGATTTTGAAATTCATATTAAATCCAAGAAGTAATTTATTTTTAATTTTGAATACTATTCAGAGACAGTAAATAATGAATAGCCACTTCAAGTCAGAGACAGGGTCAGTCAAGTACTTCAGAAATTCAAAACTCTACGCAGTCAGAGTGAAAAAGAAAATGTTTTCGAAAAACTAGTGCAAGCCAAGAGACAGACTCTGTCGAGTACTTTAGAAGTGTGACGCTTTATTTGTGATGCTTGTCGAATTCCAATCCGTTTATGACACCGACTTAAACGTGAGCATTGCCAGAGGCATAAAATTTACATTTTCCTGTATGTGCGTATGTGCGTCTGTGTTTGTGCTTGTGTGTTTCTTTGTCTTCTCATTTTCATAAGTAAAAATAAGACGAACACAAACCGATTGTTGTCGCTGTTGTTGATGTTGCTTTCCCCCGCCACCAATCAACCACAACCTCAACGGAGCCGATGCTTGTTCTTCTTCTTCTTCGTCGTCTTCTTCTTTAACGAACCTCCGCACAGTTGATTCTTCGGCGGGGGTCCCGAGAGTTCGGCATAAATAGAACATGTTCGACTGTTCGATGAAACACAGTGAAGCGGCGATTCCAGCAATCCCAATGCCAAAGATCACCCAGTCGCACAGATTCCACAGCATACAGCATAATATTCTGTCTGACGCTGGAATCCATTCCACTGCTTCCACTTGTGACTCTTGAAACTTGTTTGCTTTAATTGCTATGTTGATTTACATGCCTTTGATCTGAAAAACTCTTTACTCTTAGACAAAGTGTGAGTTTAAATCGTGTGTGTGGAAATATGTGGCATTTTTAATAAGTAGTTATAATATTTAGGCCTATAATTTCAACATAGTCATGCAACTGGTATGACTAATTATTAGAATAACTTATAGTTAATAGTTAACACAGTCGTCAGGGACAAAATTGTATGAAACATTGTTTAAAATTTAATTTTTTAATGACTCAAAGTTTGTCGACATCATTAGTGCGTCAGCGTAATTCCAGGCACACCAAGGACGACAATAACCACAACATCAAGCAAATATGAAAAATAATAATAATAAAAAAACATGTGGCCCTTAACAAAAGATCGCAGAGGTATTCGCAGCACTTGCTCAAGCAAATGGAACGCTATAAAAAAGCTGAAATAAAATAAGCAGAAACTGAAAAAGCGAACACATTGCACAAATAGCTAAACGCTCGAGTGACGCTGAATTGAATGCTGATAATCAAATACCCAATGCTCGACATCGTATACACTTTATGTGCAAATATACATGTATTTATTTAATTATCCAATTACGTACTTGCCGGCCAATAATCAATCAGCAAACAAAAGGCAGCTTAATCACTGATCGCAATTAATTCTCAAAAGTTAGCCAAGCGTTAAAGCCGCCAAATGACTTTTGACATTCGAGCTAAATTCTCCCACTGGGGTGTGGTCGGATGCTGTCATTGTCCATAACTAGAATGAGTATTACGTATTCTTAACTGTATATCTCTTACGCTTAAGGCGGAACTGTATTAACAACCCATTTTCATATTTCAGCTTTTATTTTCTTGCAGAATAATCAAAGTGCTGGCGCAAAAAAAAAAAATAACAACAGCTGCGCATAATTGCAGTGTCCCAAAAAGTAGCGCTAATAAAGCAAAAATATCTAAAAGAAAGTCATAAAGACAGGGCGCAAAACAGCACGAAAATAAAAACATAAGCAACATTAGCGCTACATCGTTTTAAAATCTTTTACAAACTATAAAAGGTGAAATTATCCGCAATGAAAATGAGTGTAAAGCAGACAAAGAGCCGGACACAAGAGTCCAACGCTGATGGGCCCTGGTCTAGGTTTTGGGGCCTGAGTTTGAGTCTAGGTTCGGTGTGCGTCTGGGGCTGGGTCTGGGTCTGGGTCTCTAAAGCGGTAAGGCAAAGATTATCGGGCTAATGTTTGGGCATTGGGCAGAGGAACGTCACAAAAGTCTTGACCTAATTATCAGCGTCACTTGGCCAGTGGCCAGCAATTTGATGTATTAGCCCAAAACGAATTGAATCAAAAGCGAGGGGAGGGGGGGAAACAAAAGCCAAATATTTAAATACAAATGTGGGTCAAATTGAAAAGAAAAACAATTGCTGACATTTTGTTTACATTTGTCAGCTGTGGGCCACGTTAGTTAAAAATCTCTTAATTATACAGCTAAAAGCAAAACGTACAAAAATAAGTGTTACCGGTAAACCTAGAAAGGAAAGCACTCGAAATTTAAGGCACAAGTGCATACATTCGAGTACACTAAACAAAATAGTTTGTGGTCTTGTGATATTGGAAAGAAGAAAGTACACAAAACATAGAATACAATCTTAGAATCAATTCGACTGATTTTAAGCAGAAAATGCTAAAAATAAATAATATTATGTGCTTGGCACTTGATATACATAATTAGGATTTAACTCACATATTGTTTATTGAGTGAACAATTAACTGAATGTAGGATTTAATTAAGAATTAATGTAAATGGGCTTTCGACTTTTTAAGTGTACCTACAAGCATTATTCCGTTAAGGAGGACAGAGAAAGACAGTGAATACGCTGCTCATTTCGTATGCTAGGCTCGATGGGGGAGGGGGGGGTGTTGGAGAGAGTGAATGCCCCACCTGTAAGCTCCTCATTTGCTCGTCTCTAGAGTATGGCTGTCAATGGCAAATTAAATTACAACTTACGTCTTTACCTACATATATTGTAAGCCGACCGTTCTCGTTATTTTTTTTATTTCGTTTTATTATTTAACATGCACAGCACGGCCAATTTACACTCTCCCCGACCCTCCCCTCCCCTCCTCTCCCCCACAACCACTCTCTACCTCTTCACTCTGTGCCGACCACGCTTTTATTGCGCTTTTATTGTCGTCTCGTCATCAGTCTCGTCTGACGTTTGTCTTCTGCTGGCTGGCTGGCTGGCTTAGTGTTTGTTTTCTACCGTGAAGGTCTTTTATAGCTCTCGTCATCGCTCTATGCACTTGGCTACATACTGACAATTGGTCTACAAGCATGTTTACACACACACCCAGACACACACACACTTACTTTGGGTATAAACAATTTGTATATGTGTCAATGTGGCAATTGATTTGAATTGCTTGCTTGCAATTCCCTCACATTGTGAGATTGCTATACATATCAATCAATATGCTCTCCTATTTATTTACTACTTCAGTTACTTGTTTCATCAAGTCAACATGATCATCAGTATCAAAAATATTAATGTATTTTTTATTAGTAATTGTTTCTTATATGTTTATTCAATAAAATACATTTTTTGTCGAAAAATACAAAACTTTGAGCAACAAATACTTAAAAAAAATCCTAATAAATTTTCAAAAGAAACAACTTTATTACAGGTTTAACTTTGAAAACACGATTTTTGCTTAATCTCCGCTATTAACACACGAAATTATTTTCTTCTGTAATTTAAATAGTTAATAGACAATTATTAAGATGAAATGAGCGAATAAATATCAACATTGTAAAGTATTCGTTATAGACATGGATAAAAACATCGTCATACATAAAACATTTTCGTTTATTTGTATTAGTTATGATTAACGGTTGCGTTACCAATGCGATTTAGTGCGCGACTAAAGTGGGCTTTATGTATTTAAGTGGTTCCGATTTGGGGCTTGTGGTTGAACATCAATCGCTGCATTACCACCCTGAGGCTGAACAAGAGCAACAGCTCTTAAATGAGCACACATATGCATCGCGAATGCCTTTCGAATTATATTCAATGTTTGAATTTTGCGCCACAAACGCTTAGATATATATATATATATTTATATATATATGTGGAGTGTGAGGAGTTGAGTTTTAGACTGGATGGTTGACTTGTTAGCAGCAGCAGCAGCAGCAGCAGTAATTTGGCAGAAAAGCGCAATGAAAAGCAACTGTGTGAAAGAAAAACTGAAATTTGTATCAAATTTGAAAACTCAGTTCAGCATGGCGAACGTCTTAGTCACGCTACCTGCCGCAACATCAGCCAAACATAAACACACAGACACACACACACACACACCCAGGCATAGGTATTTATATGCAGTCGAAGAATTTTTATAAATATCTGCACCAAACTTGGCATATAGCACTTCACACAATGTCTATGGTATTTTTTCTTGCCACAAGCCTGAGTATATATGTTTGAATATATTGTACATCAGCAACGTATTAGGAAATTGCAAAACTATCTACTTGATACACTTAATTATAAGCATCTATCTGTATATATAATATATGTATCGGCATGTGCACTGTTCATATGCATACGTGTATATGTACATGGGTGTGACTGGTCCATATGGAAATGCGCTTGATGCGGACACGAAACGCTGTCAAACAAGAATTACAACCCTAATGCATGGTGTAATATACACTGAAAAGTATTTTATACTAAAATCTCACTATGCATTACTTGATAGATTTACAAAGCACAAAATGAATAAAGTCGAGCAATATTAAATGCTTGTTTTAGCAGCGGAAATTTTAATTACACTGAGTGTATGATTTTCTGATCTTAATTGTAATCAAATTTAAATATGTTGGGTGAAGCAAAGACTTTGAGAACTTATCTAACTAACAGATAAATTGACTCATTTTTGGCTTAAACCAAATATATAACAGCGCTAGTTTTACTCGCACATAATTCTGGTAGGACACAGTTTCTCTATGTGTAGCGACATTTAATACGAGGAGGCATAGCACAAAGCAAATTTTCAGACGGAACTGTCCATGCTCGAGGACATATTGTGATCAAGTGTTTTATTTTTTGTATTTGCTTTTTTTGCATTCAAGCAGGATGTCCTTATGTAAACAACACTGTGGCACATCGGACCCTCTTCAGTGCCATTCAACTATATCTCACGGATAACAGCTGGAATCTGTTCAGTTTTGCTCAGAATGCGGGTCATCTGTGCAAACAGACAACAGACAACAACCGGCAACAGAGAAAACTTGCCGGGCAAAACTGTCAGTGTTCTGGAATATAAATATACATAAGCAACTGCAGAAACAATAAAACATATACGATTTTTTCCAGTACTCGGTGTAGTTAAGTGAGTATATGTGTATTAGTGCCCATGTTGCCAATGTTGCTTCCTATATTAAGCGATAAGGATTTTAATTTTTGGGCCAAAAGTTCAAGCAGAGAGTGCCTCAAGGCAATAATAATCTAAAAGATCTGCTGATAATTCAAAATGCATTAAGTCTATCAGTCATAAGCACTACGAGATCTAAGCAATAATATGCCGAAGCTTTTTCTGCTTTATTTGAAAAGATGGCAACCCCTATAAGTATTTATATATATGTAGATCCGACCATTAGACTTACATCAGATAAAAAAAATAAATATAAGCAGCTAACACAATTGTAATAAATCAGATTTATTAATTTATAGAACAAAGCTAATATTGTGATAACAAAATTAAATAATATCAAAAAAGTAGACCTTACAATCTAAGAAGAATATATGCGTTAAATAAAAATAAAGATTACAATTTTTGCTACCATGATATCCATATGCATTGGAATATGAGTTGCACTACTGAGCAGAAAAACATGCATTTCCCCTCTGCAAAGATTGTCCCCAAGTCAAATACACTTGGGAGGGTTAGAGTATAAAAAGCCCATATAGAAATAATGACAAAAAGTACACGGCAGTCGTTGCAGTGACCAAGGCGAACGAAAGGTACTTAAAAACTTGACTCGTATGGGGTCTCATTTCCTGTTTCTGTGTCTGCCTTCTGCTTCTGCTTGTGTTACTGTTTCTGTTTCTGTTTCTTTTCGACTGGATGGCTTCCAGTCTATGCCAGCTTGGAATTTGATTTTTTACTCGATTCTCTCTTGGTTCGAATTGCTGTCGGCGACGTCTGTAAAGTTTTTCATCTTCTTCTGCTGTCCCTGTGCGAGTGTGTGTAAGATCTTTGCTGTCAATAACAGTCGACTAGTTTCTAATTTACCAGGCAGCCTTTAATGATCTCTCAAGTGAAGCGTAGCCAAAGTCTTCGCTGCTGCCAATAATATTCCCCAATAATATTCGCATGCAAATTAATGGACGAATGGAGGAAATTCCCCAATTTATATATATCTATATATATATACAGTTAATGTGTCGCGTTGTGTTTTTGTTGTTTATGCTGCGGGGCAGAAATGTGTTTGGCTTGTGCGTTCGATTCGTATCAATCAATTAAACGTATCGAGTGATCGACCGTTAGCACTTTCTGATTGTGTTTATCGTTTGTTTTTCTTTTATCACAGATTAACAAAACAAAATTGTGCAAAATTTCGTTGATGTTGTAATCGACGGAGTCATTACGTAGCCCTCCACATCGAAAAATGAAAGAAAAACACTCTCTCCTCTTAAATTGGTTTTCAATTAGGGAAATCATTTTCTATTGGCGGCATTATTTTGTTACGAGTTAGTTTTATGCTTCGCAAAGGGCAAACAGCTTCAAAAACAAAAAAAAAACCATTAAGTATGCACATATATTAATGGAGACAAAGAAATCATCGGCAGAGACAACGGTTCTTTTTAAATTTCTTATTTTTTGGTTTAAATACATAAATAAATTACAAATGCTTGCATATTCAAATATGAAAGCAAAAGTTTCTTGAAATTTAATTATTATTAAAATGGATGTGTAAATTTTTTATAGTCATTTTGATAGTGTTCATTTTAAAAAATCATTTATTTTAATGATAAAATTTCAAGAAATTAATTTAATTTATTTTTAAAATTCATTAGTCTTTCTGGTATCGATTAATGTACGTTAATTGTTATCTTAATAATTAAATTCTATATTCTCTATATTTTTTTTAAGTTTTCACTCACCTTAAGCGTATTTGTAATTCCCGTTATAATTTTTGGAAAACAAATCTCAAATTGATCCAATTGTAACATAACCTGTGTGTATTTTCTTGTTTCTTACTGATCTGGTTAGCAATTGGGCTTATTTATTATTGTTGGCCTAATCTCTCGCGTTTCGCGTAGGAGACGATGAAAGACAAAAAGCTGCCAAGCTGCGTGCAGTACTTGTTGCCGATTACAAAAACAACAATCGGAGTAACAAAAAAAATCAACACGCGATTAGTTAAAGCGGAGTAAGACAGAGAGAGAGAGAGAGCGAGAGAGGGAGAGAGAGAGAGAGAAATACAAGCAAAGGGTATTCGTCTTATGTTTGTCCAAATACATGGATACATAAATACATATATAGATACAGCCAAAGTTGCAGAGGCAGCACAACCGTCCAAACTCACAAAACGAAAATAATGCGAAAAACAACAACAACAAACAGCCACACACACAACAAGAATATGTATCTTAAAACTGGTTTAAGATTTGTTGGGGATTGAAGTTGGTAACTTCGATGCTTCTTCTGCTCAGAGGCAGCTCAGGCGCACACACACACACACAAACACGCAGCACACACGTACACATGTATCTATATACAAACAATCGAGTTTACATGGCACAAGCAGTGAAGTTTGTACTTTCCAATAAGTTGCAATTCTATTCTCTTTATTATTGCATATATCTATATATATTATTACATATTTAACGAAGCGCAATTTATATTTGCATTTGTATTCTTTTTTCACACTGTTTCCGCGGACGAGAAACAACTGTTGCTTCTGGGTACACTGGAAACACTGGGGAGCAAAAAATCAAACCACAAACATGATGTAAAAACAGATGATCAAATCAACAAATTGATCAGTTTTCCCGTGAACAGTGTACGACAAACGTATCGTATATAATTTCAACAAATTTTAATTACTTTTTATTACCGGCATGCACAAATGACGTCTTTAAAAACAACAATAAGTCGAATTGTCGTTAATCGTTTTGTCAATTTCTCAATTACAAATTACAATTCAACGAATAATATTATTATTGCAACGTTCTCGGACTTGAATTTGATTCTTAAAAGACGCGATACACGGACTTGTTCCGACGCAGCACAACCGAACCGACCGCTTCCAAATCAAATTTTACAATAACAACAAACAGAAAATACTGCAGCAGTAAGGAAATTAACAGAGCAATGCGCTGTAGCTTCAGCTATTAGCTTACACAGATGTTATGGTTGCTGACTATCGATAAACGATCATTGCCATTTGCGCTTACATTATTTGTTCTGTTAGTTAGCATAAGTTTATCATTTTTTTTTTTTGTTAATAAAGCATTTTAATTTCTAAACATAACATGATTGTACTTAAACTATCTGATGGAAAATCATCAGTTTATTAATGAATACACAAAAATTGTTCAGTCATGTGCTAAACACCTCTGCGGGAAAAGCAGCAGCCAACATAACAGTGACCACATCTCGCCTGGAATGGAAGGCTATTCGACCAACGAAAACGGATTCAGATGGTCGCTGTCAATTACTGGATCCAGCGGAGTTTTATAGTGGTATTTATAAGTTGACTTTCCATGTTGGAGCCTATTTTGCAGCGCAAAATATAATAACCTTTTATTTAGCTCATTGATGCCATCATTATTCTTATCATTTTGGAGAGCAGTTATTAGCCTTTATTTAATTTGCTGTAAATGTTAATCATAATTGC
Source organism: Drosophila nr. perissopoda 5 BK-2023a (assembly GCA_035044105.1). Classification (NCBI taxonomy): domain Eukaryota; kingdom Metazoa; phylum Arthropoda; class Insecta; order Diptera; family Drosophilidae; genus Drosophila; species Drosophila nr. perissopoda 5 BK-2023a. The sequence continues at coordinate 1,033,011 of JAWNMK010000639.1, read as the reverse complement.
GCTTCTCTTTTAAATATTGATAACTAACGAGTTTTTTCTGTTATTTGGCCACACTCCCTTTGAGTGATGAGTGTAACCAGCTAGTTGAATTTGGTGTCATTTAGTACCATTTGAAGATTCAACAAATCGTGCACGTGTTGACCAACTATTTTAATTGAGCACTCGTTATAATTGATAATTTGAATAATAATACGATGACAGAAGTGGGAGACGGTCCACCAGAGCCAAGCATAGACTTTGTGCCAGCGCTGTGCTTTGTGCCACGCGGTGTCACCAAGGAGCGACCCGAGAAAATAGTACTGACACAAGGCGAACTTGCTCGGATTATTGGCGAGACACAAAATGAGCTGGATGCAAATGCCGATGATGACGAGGATGACGATGATGAGGATGAGGACATGGATGTGGATCGTGAGGAAGCCATGGCTGCTGCTGCTGCTGGTGGTGCTGCTGTGAACGAGAACGCACATCCCGATGATGAGTTTAATTTTCAGAATTACGAAAACGAAGCAAATTCAACGGTGACAAATCTGGCAAATGTTGTCGATGCCGACGAACAGGTGCCCGATGAGGATGAGGATTCCGAGGCTGAGGATGAGATTATCAAGCCCACAGACAACCTTGTGTTGGTCGGTCATGTGCAGGACGATGCGGCCAGCATGGAAGTTTGGGTATTCAATCAGGAAGAGCAGGCTCTATATACACACCATGACTTCTTGTTGCCCAGTTTTCCCCTGTGCATCGAATGGATGAATCATGATGCGGGCAGTGATAAGGCTGGAAATATGTGCGCCATTGGCTGCATGGATCCGATCATTACCATATGGGATCTGGATATACAGGACTCCATTGAGCCGACGTTCAAGCTGGGCTCCAAGGGCAATCGCAAGAAGCACAAGGAACAGTATGGCCATAAGGATGCCGTCCTCGACTTGTCATGGAATCCACATTTTGAGCATATTCTAGCGAGTGGTTCGGTGGATCAAACAGTCATCCTTTGGGACCTGGATGAGGGACAACCGCATACAAGTATCACCTCCTTTGAGGAGAAGGTGCAATCCGTCGAATTCCATCCGGAGGAGGCGCAAAGCATCCTCACCGGCTGTGCCGATGGCTATGTGCGTCTCTTCGACTGCCGCGACGCGGACAATGTCAACTCGGGCAACGAACTCAAATGGCAGCTGAGCGGAAACGAGGTGGAGAAGGTTTTGTGGCATCCCACGCAGACGAACTACTTCATCATTGGCACAAACGACGGCAGTCTGCACTATGCGGACAAGCGTCGTCACAACCAGCTGCTGTGGTCCGTCAAAGCGCACAACGAGGAGATCTCCGGTGTCTGTTTCAACAGTCAAATGCCCAATCTGCTCACATCCACTTCCACCGAAGGCTCCCTGAAGATCTGGAACTTCAACAGCACGGAGCCTAAGCATGTCTACGAGCACGACTTCAACATGGGCCGGCTGCAGTGCATGCGTCAGTGCCCCGAGGATCCCTACACGCTGGCCTTTGGCGGCGAGAAACCGCCACGCTGCGCCGTCTTCAACATTAAGAATTTTGAGGCAGTGCGTCGCACCTTTGGCATTCCCGATGACGAGTAGATAGTGGACCTATGTTTGTTTTAGAATTTTGTATTTGACTTTGATAAATCATCTAAAATATACACTTACGTATATACATATTAAATGTAAGTGCATATTTTCAAAATATATGATTAATTATTAGATTAATATGTATTAAATTAATCTTGGGAATGAAAGTGGTTAACTGCACAAATTTTAATTATTTGCAAGATAGAATTCAGTTTGAGGTCACTTTAAAGTTATCAAAATAATCTTAGCTCGTTTTTTTTTGTCTTTATTCTAATTCACAAGAAATGTTTCATGTATTTGTTGGCTTAAATTAAATGTGTAGTTGAAATCGCGAACAGAAAGTTACTTTTAACACTATGCAGACGAAATATTTATATTTATTTATTTATATCCATATTGTCTGCTTGCTGCTATTACCCAAAATATATTTGCATTTTAGAGCTTATGACTAATATTAACTTAGATCGAAAATCAGATGCTAGAAATCTCGAAACGAATGCTGAATGATAAATTATAGTTTCAGAAACAATTAAAGACGACACAAAAACACACTTAGACCAGACAAAAACTACAAAGTGATTCCCGAGTTGTGGCCCGCTTACCTTAAAAAAGTTATATGTATATATATATATATTTAGATTCCATATGATCTTGGCTTAGCTCTTGAAGAGTCCAACGCACATGAGAAGATTGCGCCGGGTGAAATGAAGCGCCACAAAAGGTGAGTTCTTGCTCGGGAATGTGCGCAGCAAGTAGACATCCTCATCGTTCTCGTCCTGGTGATGCGACACCGTAATGTGATTGCTCAGATAATCCTCGGTGAGCCGATGGAAGTCCCACAGCGTCAGATTGTTGTCCAGCCCAGCGGCGGCGAGCAGAGTTCCATCTCGACTGAAGGTAATGGTGGTAACAGAGCTCGTGTGCCGCAGCAGCGTTGTGACAAGTGATCCACTCGACAGATCCCACACGATGATGTTGTGGTCTACGGAACCGGAGGCTAAGTAACGACCGCACGTGGAGAACGCCAGGGTGTTGACGGTGCCCTTGTGACCGGTCATGAGACGCACGGATTGACCGTTGAGTGCATCCCAGAGACGTACAGTGCGATCACTGGAGCCGGTGGCAATGTAATTGGAATTGGGATGGAACTGCACACAATCCACATCCGACAGATGACCCACAAAGACGCGAACCGACTGATTCGAGTCCGTGGACCAAAGACGGGCAGTCTTGTCATACGAACAGGATACGAAATAGAATCCATGCGGAGCAAATCTCACATCCCACACGGGAAAGACATGGCCACGATAGGTGACCACACATGACCAGGTGAGCAGTGACCACAGGCGGATGGTGCTGTCCTCGGAGCACGAGAGTAACAGATTCATTTCGGGCGCAAAGGCGCAACGATAGACGGGTCCGGTGTGACCCATAAAGGTGCGCGTTACCTCGCCACTGCGCTCGTCTAGCATGCGGGCGTTGATGTCCGCCGACTCCTTGTCCAGTTCACGCAGTGCATCTGCCTCTTTCAACGCACGCAACTTGGCCGGCGTCAGCGACCAGATGCGCACCGTCGAGTCACTAAAGCCGCATGCGAGCATCGTGGAATCGTCGGAGATCTCGGCACAGGTGACGCCCTGCATCGAATTGAGCACGGTGTAGAAGACGGCAGACGGCAGCTGATCCTTGTTGAGCGGCAGTCGCTTGCTCGCTTCACGCAGCGCCTTCAGCTTGAGCAGCTTGTCCGCATCCTTCAACTCGGGCAGCGGGATGCGATCTATTGCGGGTGCATTGGGATCCGATTTCGATTTCTTCGAAAGCAACGGATCTTTTTTCGGTTTCTTTTTCTTGGGTCGATCGGGTGCATCGGGATCATCGTCCTCCTCCTCGGGCGCTGGCGCCGGCGTCGTCAGCGTTTGAAAGTCCACCTCCTTAAGCAGGCCATAATAGACCCTCACCTTATTATCCTGTCGCTTGGCATCCCCGATATGCGACCCGGCCGTTGCGACGCACTGCAACTTGTTGCGCGCCATGCCCTCGTAGGTGTCAAAGTGCAGATACTTGGACACAATATCAGCAACGACCTCCTGCCTCCGATCTTGTATGTGGCGCTTAAACAGGGAGTGAGCATCCCGCGACATGCGTATGACAAACTTATCCGTCTCCATTGCAGTCACCAGATCATTATCCAGCAGCTCCTCTGGCTTTGAAATTAACAAGAGGTTGACCAGACCCTCGATATAGTAGCCATCCAGATTCGATTTATATTTCTCAATGAAACCGCGCGCCTTTTCAATCTGTCCACTGGCTATGATCTTGAAATAGATCTGCACCAGGATCGGATACAGCACCATGGACAATTCGTGTTTGTAAATATCCAGGGATTCCTCGACAAATGTTCGCAACTCATCGTATGCCTGCTCATATTGCTGGGCATCGAAGGCGTCATCTCCGATGAACTTTGCCAGCGCCTCGGCTGCATTCGCTTCGGTTATAGCGAGCGACTTGGCTGACTGCGGTGCTAACGGTTTCATGTTCTGCTGCTCATTCGCCTCATTGGCCTGGGCCAATGCATCGCTTAGCAATAGTTTTACATCCTCCTCGCAGATGCCAGCTAGATCGGCAGTGCTCACATTTGCCTCCTGGCAGAGCAGCTCCTCGGTGCCCTTCAACTGGTATTTCTTGATCAGCTTGAGGAGGCAGAGCAATTCCCGCTTATCGGGCGTATGTGATGGAATCTCAGTATCATTGCCTCCGTTTATATTCGTAACTTCCATCCTCAATATTAAACGAATGAAAATATTATTCTTGTACTTCGTGTTTGTTTTGGTAACACCGACATCGATACTTTTGGGCAGGGATGATTTTACATTATCGATGCACTTCTAACCGGCATATTAGAAACAGCTCGTCGTTGTGTAATTCAAGTATACGTATTATTATTCAAGCATTATTATAATAATAAAATGCCTGAAACGAAATTTTAATTTGATTTCACATCAAATATATTTACGAGCAGCATAATACGGTATATTTAATTTAGTATTTTTCTGCAGCTGCACAAAATACTCGCTCACCAATTGTCGTTACTCAACACTGCATAAATTGTTGCATCGAGCGAGGCATATTTATATCTCATACCTAACCCGAATTTAAAAGGAATTAACGCGTTAGTAAAACATATCATTGCTATAACTTCAATTGAATCAATTTAACTAGCTCTTTTTAGCTGTAGAAATAATTTGAAACGTCAATCGGCGAACAAGTCATGAAGAAAAGAGTCATTGTGAAAAAGGTACGTAATCAAATTGTTTTTTAAATCAAAATACAAATTCATTTTGCACATAACAACTCAATTTAGTATTAACATAGTGCTTTTGTTCCAGAATAATTTGCGTATATGTTTTAACTGTGCTCCAACAATCCCTAGCAATTAGACTTTGCCTGTCCGAAAGTAACCTTTGTATTTTATCTGTCTCCGTCTCAAAATGAGTGATAATGTTGATAATGTTGTGGTAGGTTCTATATGTGTTTATATCTATATATACATTTGTATGTATGTATGCGAATAATTCTTGACCTTCACAGAAAAAAGTTGCCATTAAGGCGTCCAAATCTATTGATGCCAATGATGGGGAGACGAGATATAGCTTCACAGGACGCATGCAGGAATTGGTTGAGGCCTACAATTCCGCCGTACAATTGCTGCAGCCGAGGTGGCCGTGGTTCTTCTACCCCGGATATTTAATATACGCCGTCTATTGGCGCTATGCCAAATACTACAGGGGCAAGTTTCTATTGACGCCCATGCCGAATCGCCTCTACGAACTGCTGACCAGCAACGAACTGATCAAATCCGAGCACGTAATCTTTGCCAGCACGGATGTCTACCACACCTATGCCGAATCGGACGATGTGAACTTTGTCAATTTGGTGGTGCGTGGCGGTGGTAAAGCGGGCTCAAATACTACCACTACTATTACAAATCCCGATAAATCGTGGGATGCCTCCGAGTTGGTCATCAAGCAAATATTACAGGATTCGCCTTATACGATTGTGGCAAAACTGTTGCCGGTGAATATCTCACAGTGCCAGAGCAACTGCCTCTATGTAATGGTGTGTATTATATATAAATATATATATAAATGTAAATCTAATTAAATTGCTTCTTCCTTTAGGAAAACCTATATAGCAATCTCATGGAACGCTTTGGCAATAGTGGCAATAAGACGAACAACTTTTGGGTGCGGCTGGAGCACTTCAGCGATGAGCAAACAATACCAACAATAGCGACAAAAGCGCACGTTTATCTGCTCAATAATCCGCATGAGTTGCCCGCCGAGTTGTCAGAGCTGATCTTGAGCAACTACTTCAATACGCCGCGAATGCTGCACCGTGGCCACATTTATCGCATTGAGGTGAATGCCCAGTTGGTGGGCACCGCTGCATATGCCCATTATTATCTAATATTTGCGTATTTGAGGGAAGTCTACTTCCGCTGTGTGCAGCTGGAGGCGAAGGGAAGCGAGTTCGAGCTGCAGGCTGTGGTCGCCAAGAACTTTAGCAATCTGGTGCAGGTGCCACATGTGCACAGCTTTCTGCCACGCCAAATTCTTGATAGCTGCGCAATTGCCGATAATTATCCAAGTGGTCTGAGGAAACCGTATCAAATGTTGCGCTCCTCGGTGGATGCATTTCTGCCAAAGAGATCCGCCTGCTTGTCGTCCAAGCACATCTTTCCCGTGTTTCTGCTGCAGGGCGAACGAGGCGCGGGCAAAACGAAGCTTATCAGTGCGGTGGCACAGGAGCTGGGCTTGCATATCTACGGAGCTGATTGTGCGGAAATTGTATCGCAAGTTCCCTCGCATACGGAGATGAAATTGAAGGCGGTGTTTGCCAAGAGCCAGATAAGCGAACCCCTTCTAATCTGTTTCCACAACTTTGAGGTGAGCTGAAATATATATAATAAATAATATATAAATAATAAATTTATCTCATTATTTATCAGATATTTGGAATTGATAACGAGGGCAACGAGGATCTGCGTTTGCTGTCCGCCTTTCATGTGCAGATTCAGGATTTGTTCACACGCGATCGCAAGTTTCCCGTCGTTGTTGTCGCACTGACTAGTGACAAGCACTTGAAGCCGATGATTCAGAGCCTCTTCCTGGAGATTATCAGCATTGAGGCGCCCAATCAAGCGGAACGCTTCGAGCTACTCCAATGGATGCATGTCCGGGAATCATTCAACGATGCCATTTACAACCAAAAGACATTGACTCAGTTGCCGCTCTTTTCACTGCACATGCAATCCCGTTGCCTGACTCGACTCTGTCCCAAGTGGCACGAGACGAGGATTGTGCTCAATGAAGTCGCTGCCAAATCTCAGGGATTTATGTTGGGTGATCTGCAGCTACTTTATGACAATGCCGTCCGACTCAAGCGACGCCAATCGACACTGGCACAATTGTATCTCACGCTGGAACACTTTGCCACAAATCTGAACGAGATGCAGAGCTCCTTTGCCGACAGCTTAGGAGCACCCAAGGTGCCGAAGGTGTACTGGTCCGACATCGGTGGTCTCTACAAGCTAAAGGATGAAATTCAGAGCAGCATTGGTTTGCCGCTGAAGCATGTCCATTTAATGGGCAAAAACTTGCGGAGATCGGGCATTCTGCTCTATGGACCACCTGGCACCGGAAAGACCCTGGTCGCCAAGGCAGTCGCCACGGAATGCAATCTGAGCTTCCTCTCCGTGCAGGGACCCGAGCTGCTCAACATGTATGTCGGCCAGAGCGAGCAGAATGTCCGAGAGGTGTTCACACGTGCTCGCTCGGCGGCGCCCTGTGTCCTCTTCCTGGATGAGTTGGACTCGCTGGCACCGAATCGTGGCGTTGCTGGTGACTCCGGCGGTGTCATGGATCGCGTGGTCTCCCAGCTGCTGGCCGAGATGGATGGAATGAGCAATGGGGATGCGAGCAAGCCCATCTTTATACTGGCTGCCACAAATCGTCCGGATCTAATTGATCCGGCACTGCTGCGACCCGGACGCTTCGATAAGCTCTTCTATGTGGGTCCGTGCTCGACGGCCGATGACAAGGCAGCTGTGCTCCGTGCGCAAACACAACGCTTTATCATGTCTGCTGACGTGGATCTCGTACAGATCGCTGAGCGCCTGCGGAGCGAGATGAGCGGTGCAGATCTGTACTCCATCTGCTCCAATGCCTGGCTATCTGCAGTCCGTCGCATCATTAATAAGCATTTGAGTTGCGGCCTGGCCGCAAAGGAGCTGACTGCTGCCCACATAATCGTTGAGTCCGAGGATTTTGCGACGTCCTTTAACAAATTTGTGCCTTCAATTAGCCAAAGTGATTTGGAATATTTCAAGAACCTGAAGGAATCGTATAGCGTTTAAATTGGACAAAGCAAATTTGTTATTTAATTTATCATAACCGTTATTGTATAATTGTTATAACAATTCAATTGTTACTGTGTGCTATAATTTATATGTATATATTGGCGAATGTTTTAATATAATTTATTAAAATGTTTGTTTCAAAAATCAAATGAATCAAAAATCCTGTTCTAAAAATATTTTGCCTAGTTACAGCTAGTTTTGAAAGAAGTAATTATCCTTGTCTAAATGAAATGCCTAAAAGTGTGCTTTACAAAAATTAATTTTTTATTTGGTGTAACATCCTAAAAGTATGCTTTTTACTATATATTTGTATTTAATATAATGTTTATAATGTATTTAATTCATTTATTTTATTAATCTTGGACAAATTTAGGATTATTTACCTGTTAATTTTTAATTTTCAGAAACAATAAAAAATTATGATTACTATCATAATGATAATATGAATTATTTTGTCACTTAAACTTGGCGCCAAGCTGTGTGTTGCACATGCCATCTGGCGTATATTTATAGAAACTGTCGTGAGCGCAAGCATCGATACTTGCTCGATGGCCCACACGCAACGAATGCTTGTTCAACAAAGCAGTGCAAAGTAAGTTGTATGTGTGTATTTAATTTTAGCATATGCAAATAGCGTAATGACAATTTTGAGTATTTTTTAGTTGATATTATCTAATGAGCAAGTTTTTATATTTTAAATGAGCACTTAAACTTGGCGCCATGCTTAGGCGCGCCATCTGCCGTTTGTTCTCGCAAGCATCGATACTTGCTGGATGGCCCACACACGAATCGACAAAGCAGTGCAAATACAGCTGTTGCTTTAACTGCTGTCAACTGTCAAGCAGTCGCAACGTGTGTGGGCTTGTTTCATTAATAAATAAAAAACTATGTAAACAGCGCCATGAAAACAAAAAATTTCAATGTCGGCTTACTGGGGCACGTTGATAGCGGCAAAACAACATTGGCGCGCGCCCTCAGCTCGATTCCGAGCACGGCAGCCTTCGACAAGAATCCGCAATCAGTGGAAAGAGGAATAACGCTCGACTTGGGTTTCAGTGCATTTCTATGGGAGCCACAAAAGGAGCAACAACAACAACTGCAAATCACGTTTGTGGATTGTCCTGGACATGCCAGCCTCATAAGAACCATCATCGGAGGTGGGTATGAATTAAAAAATAAATATATTAATTAAAGAGTGTTTTCATCAGGTGCGCAAATAATTGATTTGATGCTGCTCGTTGTCGACGCACAGAAAGGCATCCAGACGCAGACAGCTGAATGTTTGCTGATTGGCGAGCTGCTCGACAAGCAGCTCCTGGTGGTGATCAACAAGATGGATGCGCTGCCCGCGGAGCAGCGGGAAACGCAGCTGGAGAAGCTACGCGCCAGATTGAGGAAAACTCTGGCGAGCACCAAGTTTGGCAAGGAGGTGCCCATTTACACTGTGTCCGCCTTGGTGGGCACCAATATTGAGCAACTGCGTCTGGCTCTGGGCACAGCTTGCGAAGCCGCACAACGTCAATTGAGTCCAGCAGCAGCAGCACCACTGCTCATCTATGTGGATCATTGTTTTGCCATCAAGGGTCAGGGCACTGTCTGCACTGGCACTGTGCTCCAGGGCAGTGTGGCCATCAATGACAACGTGGAACTGCCCATGCTGGGCGAACGACGCAAGGTGAAATCCATACAGAGATTCAGGCAGCCGGTGGCTGAAGCCAGCGCAGGCGATCGCATTGGATTGTGTGTGACGCAGTTCAATGCGAAGCTAATGGAACGTGGCATCATTGCCCAGCTGGATTACCTGAAGCCCGTCCATGCTGTGTGTGTCCAGCTGCAGCCGATTCGCTATTTTAAGCAAGCAATCCGTTCGAGAAGCAAGCTGCACATCAGCGTTGGACACGACACAGTCATGGCAAATCTCCACCTGTTTCGGGATGCATCAGCTCAACTGCCCAGCTTTGATTTGAGCAGGGACTATGAGCACGTGGAAGAGTTGCTGCCCCAGCAGGCAACAGATTCCAGTTCGGATTGCATTTTTGCCCTGCTGCAATTTGAGTCGCCTGTGCTGAGCACTTTGGGCAGCACACTGATTGCCTCCAAGCTGGACATGGATGTGCACAGCAGCAGTTGCCGCTTGGCCTTCTGGGGTCGTATCCTGTGGCAGACGCACAGCATAAATTACAAGCTGGAGTTGTTGCCACAGTTGCGCATCTTTAAGCATAAGCAGAAGGAGGGCAATGTGCAGCGTGTGGTTAATCCCAACGAGATCATTGTCCAGAATCTCTTTAAGAAGGAGGCGAATCGTGACATATACGTGGGCAAACGGGTGCAGCTTTCCACTGGAGAAACGGGTCACATCGAGCGCACTTTCGGGCAATCTTCTAAGGTTTGCATCGTGTTCAGGGAGGGATTGAGGCAGGAGACGCTCGAGCAGCTCAAAACGGAGCGGGCGAAGGAGGTGCGAGTGCTGCTGCATTGCAAGAAGTATATTTTCAATAAACAAGCTGGGCTCTTTCAATAATACATTTTAATTATGTTTAAAATTGATTTCTTTGCGCCCTCTGCTAGCGCCACCTGTTGGCAGTTGTTGTGCACGTCTCATTTTACAGCACTTCATTTATCGACATGCCGCCCCACAAAGCAATAACAAGAAGAAGATGAATGCCGGACACAAACAAAACAAAAGTGCATATTATTGCGAAAAGTATAGTTGAAAAGCTAATGCGTAATTAAAACACCTAATTAAGCAACTGCATAATGTACTGGTACATTGTGTCTGTGCTGCTGCTCTTGTGCACGGCCAAGACGCAACCGGTCACTGTGGATTGCAACGAGCTGATGATGGGTCAATACATGTGCCCCGATCCCGCCAAGCATCACATTGATCCCGACACCCAGCAGCTGCGCGGCTGCACCAAGGAGAAACGAGCGCCCGTCTGGTGCATAGCAGCCCACGATATCAACTGCACCGAGACGGGCAACTCAACGTTCACACGTCAAACCACCTGCAAGTGGACGTAAGTAACAGGTTGGATTTCTACGTAGCAAAGAGATTTTACCTTATATTCATTTGCAGCAATGGCTATCATTTGGACACCACGCTAATGCTATCGGTATTCCTGGGTATGTTTGGTGTGGATCGCTTTTATTTGGGCTATCCGGGCATTGGCTTACTGAAGTTCTGCACGTTGGGTGGCATGTTTCTGGGCCAACTAGTTGACATTGTGCTGATTGCGATGCAGATTGTAGGACCAGCGGATGGATCGGCTTATATTATACGTATGTATATATTATGTACTTTAGCTATCTATAACGATCCCATTATTATATGAGACGTATATGGTATATTCATATCAGCATAAATATAACAATCGATATGAGAATTATGCAAAAATGTTTAACCTCTGCAATATTATTTTATAATATTTTCTAGCTTACTATGGAGCTGGCATTACTATAGTGCGAAGTGATAATACCACATACCGTTATTGCAATCAGCTCTACTGCATGCAACAATAATAAAGGACGTAGATGTTACCATCTGAAAGATCAGGTTACTCCAAACAGCAACTGATAAAAGTGGACTATAAATATTAATATCATATATTATATATCAAGGTATTTTACAGCTTTAGTTACTAAGTGGAGAGAATTGTTTTAAATTTCCTAGAATTAAAGACTTCTGTAACAACTATGCAAATAAACCAATTGTTGCCAAACTATTGTCTGTTTTAGCCTAAGCAGGCAACCACAAAAATAATTGGCCAAACTTGTACTCTGGTCGTATTTAGATTTAGCATTTGCAGCGAAGCACAAGCACAAGTTGATTGGGATTTGCTGGGATCACTGACTCACTCGCTGCTGCAGACTGTAATCAACGCAGATGACGGCAATTGGAACGTAGGATACGGAAGGTACGGGTTTGCTGGCAGGGGAGGGGTACACAGTCCGAATTGCGATTGCGATTTAGCATGCTGTGTGTACGAGGTTCTGTGGGCCTTTCATCTGATTGGCATTTCCGAAATAATCAGCGACATTGCATCGACAACGGCACGAACCGAAGAAGAAGAAACAACACGACAAGCCAGAAAATGCGTCGCTTGTTCGATTTAATTGCCATGGCCAATGTAGGGGTCGAGTGTAATTCAATGCCTTTTAATTAGGCGATCAATTAAGGCAGATTCGCAGCTTCAGAAAGCAAAAGCAAAATTTATGTGAGTTCAGCGAAAGTAAAAAAAAAAATAAAGCGCCCAACACAACAAAATATAAAGCATCGCATGCAAAACAAACAGTTCGAGAGGCAGTGTATCTCAAACTGTAGCATATGTATATATCGTATACGCACTGTGGGTGATTTATTAAAGTTATCGCATGCAAATTAAAACTGTTTGACAACTGATTGTTATTGGAGTCTATTTATAATTTCTTGAACCATTATGTTTTCAATTTAAAAATAGAAAGCAATTTTGTTACAATAAGGAATCATGTATATTTGTAATTATACGCAAATGTGCTTACAAGCTGGTTATAATTAAAACGTTTACATCAATTATATTTAGCGAGCGACTGTTTGTGTGGTTGGAACAATAGTAAAATGGCTGCCACGCCTCCAAACAAATATTAGGCTCTTAACACTCTTAACGCCCCCCACTTTCTGTCGAGCACTTTCTGTCTGTCGCTCAGCATGTCTCTTGTTTCAATTAGCCAAGTTGACAGCCAGTTATATGTCGCTGTTATTAGTTGTTGTTGCTATTGATGTATATGGATAGTAAACACACATCTACGTATGTAATTACAGCATGCGAGTCTGATCTCTGTCTGACAGGCATATGCTGTAAATAAGCTAACTAACTTGGCCAGTAGCTGCAGCTGAATGGGAGTCAATTGTCGTCGCCTTTTGTTGGTTCAAGTGAATAGAGTCCTTCAATCGAATAATGGTATCGCTTACTCATTTTTCCTGCCAACTCTATCAGGCAAATGAACTTTATCAATGGCCATTAGAAATTCGATCAACTTGTTTGTCTGTGACTTTTATAAATCTCTTCTATTTTTTTTTATAGAGCGCATGGAAAATGCCGAAGAAATGAGCCATGAGCTATACTTTTTTTAAGGGGTGTTTTGTGACTATTTGTCTTTGTATTTAGCTAGAGAGCCTTACCTGAGGCCCAATGAGCACAGCAGTCTTGTTTTTTTTTTTTGTTAAGCTAAAAATACAAAACACAAATTACTAAGCACACATAAAGCAGACGATACAAAGCTGAGTTTGGCAAATAGTGGCAAATGGCAAATATTTACAGTTATCAAAATAGCATCGATGCTTTGCGTAAACTGTTATATATATAGACCGAAGACACTTGCACCGACTCGAGATCGGAGCGTCATATAGACAAAACCCAAGAGAATGGGAGCTGTGTGGGGAGTGATACTTGTGCTATTTGCAAAGCGCTTAAGAGCTCAACGGCTAATTACGCTCAAGAGGCGTTGAAAATTCTGGGCAAACGCCTGTGTTACACCCCTCATGGGACCCAGTGACGTTTATGCCAAATTGCTTTTAAAGTTGTTTACAATTCACCGTTACCCGCTGATAGCAAGAGCACTCTAAACAAATACGTCGACTGCCCGTAATTTAATGAAGCGCAATTATTGAATTTTCAAAGTAAATCATTTGACTGTCTCATGGCTTGCCACATGAGGCCAAGCAGTGGTTGTTGTGGTTGCATGTCGTGGCAGCGGCATTTGCAAATTGTTAGCTGGCTGCGAGTTCCTTTGCTGCTCGCATAAATAATGCCAGCCTCTTGTGACAAAATGTGCGCCTGGGAAAACCGAAAGCCAAAGCGAAATCTGAAAAGCCAACTTCAACTGCAATTCACAACATTCGTGATAACTGGCAACAATTTTCCATGAGCAGCCGCAAAATGCGATTTTACCTAGTCAACCTATCCTATCCTATGCCATGCTATACAATGAGTGCATAAATCATCTCTGGCTGCCTGCCCCCCCTTCCCTCTTTGTGAACCAACTGAGTTTTTCATGGTATTTTCCTCAGCTCTCCGTATAAATGTCAAATGCTCACCAATTTGATTTGGCTTTTGGCTAAGTATAATTTATAACAGGCAAAACACCTGCTTACTTCCGCCCCCCTCCCACCACTTCCCCCATTCTATAGCGACTATCTAGTGAAAAGTTGTCTTTAATTTGCGTTTAAGCCAACAATTTAGCAACTTAACTGTTATTATCGCATTTGAAACAAATGTCATAAAAGATTTGTGGCTTTTGAACAAGTGCGGCTAAGTGCTAGTTGCTGTACTTTAACTGAGAATGTTGCTGCTGCTGCTGCTGTTGTTATTATTGTTGTTGTTGTTAACGTAATGCATTTGCTTTTGCATTTGGCTAATGCATGTTTCCAAATGTTATGTGGCATGTAAATGGCATTTGCAATTTGTTTATTTCGATTCACGAAAATGTTTGAGGAAATGTTTTCTTCAGCGTTTATTATACCTGATACAACCACAATTATTTCCATTAGGTTTATGGGCATTATTTTCAACTAAAAATCGTGCTTGCAATTTTAAGTATGGTATTAATCTGGAGGCCAAACCATATTGAATATGCTATTGCTTGCGAGAAGCAAATCAGTTTTGACTAAATTCTGACATTAGAAATGTGATTATTGAAACACACTCGATTTTTCCAGTGTGATTCACTAACAGTGCACTAAACTGTACGTACTTTAATAGCTCTTGAGATAGAATGCCTTTCTCAGACACTTGAATCTCAAGTGCTATTCACAACATTCCATAGAAATAAGACTTATCTATTTTATAGCTTATCATAAATTTGTATAGCTGTAGGTACACATAGCCAGACATCAATTGCATATTTAACGTTCCATTCATGAGTGTTTCGAGTGCCGGTATTTCACATTCCACTGTAATAATGACAACGAAAACAGTGTTCGAGGTATATTAAAATGCCAGTTGACAAAATTGTAATTTGCAGCACTGAGTTCCAAGAATCGATTCAAACCGAGAAATGAGATAACATTATTAGCCGGTAATGTTTGAAGGGGGTAAATGAGCCAGTCACATGTACCGCAGCGTTTGTTAACAAGGTGTTAATTTCACTTTGCGCCCCTCTGTGGAATGCGGACATTTTTGAAAATTATATTTCGACTGCCGATTTCGGAGCCGCGAAATATCGAGCACCAAACCAAGACTTTGAGCTGCTACCAAAACCGGATAAAACTAGACACATATTTTTCGTATCCAATTGAGTTTCAAATACAAACGAAATTAATTGTAGTGCATTATATTTTACCAAGACTAAGCTGCTTTAATTGTGAAGATAATAAACATACTATACAGACCCATATAAGATAATATAAGAGAGATATTGTTTGCATTTAAATGAAGTATCAAGCGTAACACGAAATTATATAATACCAACTTATTACGGCTACTCGTCGTTTCTATAACTTCTTCAGTTCAACTTGACCCCAAACCAATTGCTGGCACTATTTAACGGTGCGAGCCCCTCAAAACTAAGAAAAGCCAATCCGCAGCGTCTGCGGCCGCCAACAACAACAGCAACAACAATAATAACAACAATAACAGAGCAGAGCACTTCGTAAACGAGTCGTTTGATTTTGCTCGTGTCGCGCTGCTTTCGGTTCGTGTTTCACGGCTGCTGCTCTCGCTACATTCGTCGCCTGCGATTCGTGCGTTGCTCCCCCGTTCAGTTCTCGTTTAACAGCGCCGGCGAACGGTCAGAGAATTGTGGAAAAGCGCTGAGCTCAGATTGCAAAATCGAGCTGAGAAAAACTGCCTGCGCACCTAGGAAAAATTTTCAAGCTGTTGGAAAATTTTGCGCGCGCGTCAACATCTCAAAAAGATCGCTTGATAAAAAGAAAAAAACACGTAACAATAATACAAAAAATTAAATAATATATAGAAAAAAAATCGTAATAATTACAAGTCCAGAAAACGAATACATATAGAAAACCTAATCCGCCGTACTGGCTGCCACAACAGCTTGATCGAAGCCTTGTTATCGCGCGTCTTTTCTGTGTGTGTGCTTCCAATTAATAAAATTTGAAACAAAATTGATTTAAATAAACAAGAAATGGTATATATTTGAAAATGTGCAGCGTTGCCATAAGGCTGGCAAAAATACGTTTTTAAATACTACAACAGAATAAGAAAATGAAAATCGAATAACAAATTGGCGCGCAATTGGCAATTGCAAGCGCTTTGCCTAGCGTTGTGATTTACATGCATAAATTGCATTTGTATTTGAACTTGCATTTGAATTAAGGCAAACAACAACAAACAGCCACAGTAAAAACGATAGACAATAAATTAGCTGGCGCTCTCCTAAGCACAGTTGAACTAAAGTTCAGCTGAGTTAAATTGTGGCACAACGTGGCGTATGCGTAATCTGAAATTGTACACATCCTGCGGAAACAGAACAGTGACTTTTGTGTTGTAGTTGCGTGTGTGTGGCACGTGGCGCGAGAGACTATTAATTATTTGCTAAGAGAGAAAAAATAGGGAAAACAATTAAAATGAAAAGCGTGCTGCGCGGTGCGAGTGTTTTATGTGTTGCTGTCGCTGTTGTTGTTCCTGATGCTGATGTTGTTATTGCTGTATTTTAAAAAAACAACAAACAAATTGAGATAAAAGCCAAGAAGACACTGGACAGCCACAGCCGCACAAAGCAATTGAAAATGCGATTCATATCGACAACAACAATAACAATATCAAAAAAAGAGCAACAACTACTAGACAACGATTCCGCCTCCAGCAGCACCACATCCTACAGAACATCATCCCCCTGCACCGCACGCTGCCGCTGCTGTTGCTGCTGTTGCTCCTCGGTCCGGCAACATGTCAAGCATAATTAATTTTCGATTCAGCCTGTGCTGCCGCCAATTTCAACCCGTCGCCGTCTCCATTGCCAACGCCGCCGTCACCGTCGCCGCCTCGTCTACGTTCCTGAAATTGTGCTGAAAGTCAAGTCGATTGCCTAGCTCCACCCCCCCCCCCCCCCCCCGTCTCACCCACCACAACCACCCCGTCGCCAACGTCGTGCCGTCAGCTTGAAGTCGATTCTACGGGTAAACTTTGCCTCTTTACTTTTCTTTTGTAATTAATTTTTTTTTTGCTTTTGTTGTTATGTTGTTTCTGTTATTGTTATTGTTGTTTCTGTTGTTGCCTGACAATAAGTACGTGTAGAGCGCGATTTTGTTTTATTATAATGAGAACATATAAACATTTTGCTATCTGCCCGACGCGCTCTGCCCTGCCCAGCCGTCCCGCCGGTGCTGTCTTTGGTTGTTTCAACATTTTGCGAAAATTGTTTAATTGTTTGAATACTATTATCACATTTTATGAGAGTGCGAGAGAGAGAGAGAGAGAGAGAGAGTACAACAGATTTGTGAGTGTTTATGTAGGCTTCTCTTGTCTCGTACCGCCTATCTCTCGGTGTATTCCCCGTCTATTCCTCCCTTTCTTCCCTTCGATGTGTATATTCACGACGTGTATTCAATTGTGAAATGAATCAAGTTAGAATCAAAACAGCTATAAATTATTATTCGAACATTCAAAGCATATGTTAGCATTTTACGTAATATCTTAAGCAATTAACAAATCTGCATAGTATTTTGTACAACATTTATAAGGCACAAATTTAAAGTTGACTTTGTCTAAAATTTTTGTACATTGCATGCAAAACTTCACAGCTTATTTTAATTGAATTTTTTAATTCATTAAAACGATATGAGTCATAGGAGACAACATATACTATAATTATAATTATACTATAATTTGGCACAATAAATTTAAACCTACATTGGAATTTTATTTACTAATAAAATGATTCAAGACTAAATTTTTCAAAAAACGCCAATTTCTGTTTGAATTTCATAATGCTTATGTGATTCCTTTGAGACCTTATAATAAATGCAAAGTAACTTCCGCTTTTTCATGCTGACTCAGCATAAACATGCCGAATATTATTTATGAAATCACAAAACCTAAAATGATTTATTTCAAATGCTCCATATCTTAAAAACAAATCAGTCGTATACTGATAGTTTTCAATTCTGCAGCCAAATATACTAAACAATTGTTAATTCCTGGTGCAAAGTTCGTTTGAAGTGTAATCGAATTGATAGTTTATCTTGATTACCATTTGATAGCCCCACATAATAATATAGTACGCAGATTAGTATTTCGCAAGTAGACTAAATAGCATAATAACCGTTGGTGCCTATCATTTGAATTGAACAATTACAAGGTATTCATGATTGTGGCTCAATCACAGTCGAATAGTATTGTTCGGTTGACAGCTGTATACGTATAGCTTACGGGGATGAATCATATTGTTTAGCTCATTAATAACAATGTGTCAAATTTCGCATGTCCCATATACATATATCTATCAACAATTAGTTGTCATAAGTGACTAAAAATCACGTTTTAAATACAATTACTTAGAATTGACACTGACAGTTCAGTCCACAATATACTTATACATATATACAATATACTTACACTCCATCTATTTAATAAAACAGATAACAATTTCCTGTCGCTCAGAAGTATTACGAAAATGTTGCTCTAAAACTTCAAGAATTACAATGCATTCATTAAACGCAACAGAGTATCCGAGAATTACAGAAAAAAACAATATGAAAAAAATATGACATCAAGCAGAGACGAACAAAAAAATTCATTAATAAAAAAAAAACTTTATGAAATGTTGGTAATAACTGCGTACGCAGTTACCAGTAATATCTGAAACTGGGCACAGTCTGGGATGGAACCCGGCATGTGGAACTGGGATTGGAACTGGGGATTGTGGCCTGAGGGGGTTTTTTTTTACATGGCTTACGGAGTACATATGAATGCAGACACATTTGCTGGCATTTCTGGCCAGAGCAGACTGTCTGGACAGTACAGACATGCTATAAAGACCGCATTTGCTGGCTGGATAGTAGGCAGTTGGTTGGATGACAGTCAGCTTAGACGACAACGACAATTGGACAGGCTCTCTGGGCCTAGGTGTTGCTTTTTTTTTTGCTTTTTTTGTTGCATTTGCTGTTCGCCTTATGGTAAAAATGCAACCATACCTGTTTTGCCAACACACACGCACACACAACCAACAACAACTCAACTCGTTTGCTCAGTTGCAGGCTCAATGGTGCAACTGCAACTGCATTTCAGTATTGTTACACCCTTCCAGAGAGAGAGTGTGATTGTTCTTTTAAGACATGCGTAAACTATTATTTGCAAAGGTAGTTCGTTAAGTAATCAGCTTACCAAGTTTATAGGTCTATTCGCTCCTCTTAGCGTAGTAGAGTGAAGTAGTCATATTTAATCAAAACTAAATACTAAACATTTTAGTTTTAGAGCAGATGCTGGCTAAGACTCAAGGTTTCATAAATGCAAGGGTATCTAAACTTCGGACAGCCAAAATGAAATGTGCTTTCTTGTTTTTGTTGTTGTCTCAGTTTTTGGTGCACGCACCTGTCCAAGCATAGACATGACCAGAGACAGGCGGTCTGCAGGTGTTTTCTTTGCTTTGGTCTAGTTTGCAGTAGCTGCTCTCACGAAACTGTCGCTGCGACTCCGACTCGCAATCGGACTCGGACTCGCAATCGGAGTTGGACTTGGATTCAGACTGAACAAGCGACTGCCATTGGGTCTGGGGCGGTTCTGCTTCTGCCTCTGTCTGTGTCTCTGGCTCTGTCCCTATCCCTGTCCTTGTCTCTGTGTCTGTGTCTGTTTCTGGCAGAGTCCTCAGCATAATAATAATCCGGCAATTAAAATATGATCGCATAATAACTCGACACTCGTGTGTCTTCCTATGATTTATGGCGCTGCTTTTGGCTTTTGGCTTATTTATAGACTCCTCTCTGTGTGAGTGTATTGCTGTTGTTGTTGCTGTTATTGTTGTTTGGGCTGTTGGTTGTTGACTACTTTTTTTTACGCATACTTTTGCATTTGCTTAAAGGTAAATTGCTGTCGCCAAGCGGCAAGCGCCAGACGACGTCGTCGCTTGAGCCGTTTTTGCCGTTTTGCCGTTCGCCGATCTAAACGCGTTCGCCTGGGCCGGCTTGGCTCGTTTGACTGGCAAAACCCAAAGACAAGAGGCAGACCCAGAGTCAAACAGTGCTCCCCAGTCAACCAAAACAACTGCGAGTAAAAAACAAAAACAAAAAATACAAAAACAGTGCAAAGCAAGCCAAAAAAAAAACATTTAATATGCGCCGGCTCAACAATTGTGTTCCAGGCAAGAGAATTGCAGCTCTTTGAGGCTGCCACTTCGACTGTTGCTTCTAATAAATAATTTTTAATGCTGACTACAAAAAAAAGCACCAAATGAATGGCTAAGTGACTGACTGACGAACAGACGGACTGGCAATGGCCAGGCCATGCGCAAGTTGAAGTGTGTAACCCAATAGCCAAAGGCGCGCTCTTAATTGACTGCGTGGGATGTGGACGTGGATGTGGATGTGGATGGCTGCACAGCTGGTAGCTGGTAGCTGTTGGGCTCCAAGCTGTTAACTGTAATGGCCAACTTGTAGTTGTTAGTTGGTTATTTCTTTTCTTTTTTTTTTGTGTATTATTATTTTTTCTGTAGTTTAACCCAAGTGTTAAAGCCATTGAGCCAAGTGACAGTTGCCATTCGGTTGTCTAAACTGATACGAAACTGAGGCAAGCATTTTCGGGGGTAGTTCTCTGCCAGCAGCCTAATGACGTCAGCTTTGTCGCCATATGTCTCTTTGCCTCAGATAAACACAAACACACAGAAGGGCCATGCGTCATCACGCAGGTTGTAGACGACGGCGTCTGCATTGCAATTTCACCATGCTCCCACACTAAAGCGATGTCTGCGTCATGTACATACTCTCACACTATCACTCCCACACACACACACAAACACACACACACACAAAGAGACACACACGGCGCTGTTATGATAATTTCGCCATGACACGCAAAACTGAACCAATTTGCTTGTCTTTCTTTTTTTTTCTATTTGGCTGCTTGTTGCAGTCAAACACAAACTAATTAATAATTACAAAAACAATAACAGAGCCAATGAAAATACTGCCGTCGCTCAGATAAGCCTATAAATGGCCCACTTCAAATTGCGGCAGACAGTGCGGCGTGTTGCATTTAACGCAATATACATAAATGCCTCTGTGCGTATGTGTGTGTGAGCATACATGTATTGAAGCACTTTTATCTAAAAAGCTTTACGAGTAGTGCCATACGGGGTGCTTAGAGTACATGCCACAGACGTGGGCAGCTTGTATGAAGTCTAGTTGAGTGCGCGATAGAGAAAGAAAAATATATATATATATTTTTATTGATCTTTAGTGAATTAGTTTTATGGCACTAATTACTTAAGCAATAACATTTTACAGGCTCATTTAATTAAGTAATTAAAACTTGTGTAGAATATTATATACACTCACAAAAAGATCGCCCTGAATTCTAGAGATTCGCTATTCTCAAAGTTGAACACAACTTATAATTCAGAAAGCATATTTATAAAAACTAATGTATTGCTTTTCGCACATTTTTATACAATTTAAAAAATAGTTATAATTTCTGCGGTGTGTGCTTATATTATTTATAAACATTAGTAGTTTGAGAATTCACATAAACAAACATTTCAGGAAATTATTAAGCTACTTCATTTTAGTACGATTTTTTTCCGAGTTTAGTTTTGTTAAATAATTTCCATTACTATTAATAAATTCCATTACTATAAATTATGACGAGCTTTCTTCAATAGAAGATGCCGACTTTTTCATTCATATCATTAATCTTTACATTGACCTCTTTTTTTTCTTTGGTCGCCTTGTCACGTGTTTGACCAATACATATACATATGTGTACACATATTTAGCTTAAAATTTTTCATATTTTTTGGTACTGTAAATTTGTTTGCATGTGGAATGCTTCAAAACGACATCGTCATACGCAAATCAATACATAACTTAGTAGGTTTATGGCAGAAGCAGCAGCAACGACAGCAGTCTTGCTATTAACATATGATTATCACAAAATTTGCTTCCATTTTGATGTTTTAGTTTTATAAGTTTCATCAATTTTGCATAAGAAATCCATAATCGCCTATTAATACATATACATATAAATAACGTTACTGTTGCCAATGAATTCAACCAGAAACATCAACAACAACAGCAACCACAATTGATTCTTCGAGTTTACGCTTAAAACGGTTTTACAGACGTCACAATATTTTTGAATAACATTGGGGCTTATTATGAAACTTTCAGTTGAAATAGATGTCAAAATATCTAATAATATAATAAAGTTTATTTGCGTAATGTGATGAGTACCCATTTACTTTATTGGGTATCTCTAACTCTTAGAGATAGATGGATGTGTAGACAGAGACGGTTTATGACAATAAAGAATATCAATAAAACTACTAATATCAGCGCCTTTCTTCTCTTAATACTAAAGTAGTCTTTTGTAAGAAAAACAATAATGAGGAAAAGTAATATAATCAGACAATAAACA
Source organism: Drosophila nr. perissopoda 5 BK-2023a (assembly GCA_035044105.1). Classification (NCBI taxonomy): domain Eukaryota; kingdom Metazoa; phylum Arthropoda; class Insecta; order Diptera; family Drosophilidae; genus Drosophila; species Drosophila nr. perissopoda 5 BK-2023a. Next base: position 1,010,437 of record JAWNMK010000639.1, on the reverse strand, counting down.
CACAAAAGTATATTCACAGAGTATATTTTTATACCGCACTTTCGACTACAGCACTCTTATTTGCTTTGTTCAGGCGCTTTTGTGTTCAATGCCAAATGTAGCTGACATTGTAGGATCGGGGCAATAAGAATGCGTTAGTAAATAAATAAATGAATAAATATTGTTAACAAATGTGCTTGTTTGCAACGCACATGGATTTGCTGTTTATTGTTGTTGTTGTTGTTGTTGTTGCAGCAACAAATGAGCTTGTCAAGTTAAATGGCACACACAACATGCAGTTCGTGTGTGTGTGAATGTGTGTCTGTGTGTGTGTCAGTTGCCGCCATTTTGTCTGGCAAGCTACTGCAATGGAAGTCAGTAAATAACAGACAGCATGCACATAGTACAAGGCACCACGCGGCGTATTAGTAATCTTAATCAAGCTTGACTAACAGCAATTGCTATTAAAGTAACGAGCCAAGATAAATGTACATTCTTGCAAGAAACTGAAAATACTCGTGGCAAGTGGAACTTTGCTTGACCTGAAATAAATTATAGACGAGTTGGCAACAAACTTACCCAAATGGGAATATGCTGCATGGAAAATACTGAGATTTAGAGTACATAAGTTCTGTGTTAGCGTGTAGTATTCACAATATTATCTTATTTACACTCACAATCCATTCTAATCATCTAAAAAGATCATTATTAAGTTTTGAACTGACATAACTTATAATAGTATACACAATTGCATTTAATATTTTATACATTTTGAGCACACAAATGATTTAACAGATATCAGTCATTGTACGAATAGCTGGAGCACATTTAACTAACACCTCCATGATGATGATGATCCAAAAAAAAAAAAAGTAGACAAACTCTGTAGTAGCAGGTTGAATGGAGCAGTTGCAGCTGCAGTTGCACAGTACCAATAACAACAATTGGTATAACAACTGCAACACGTTTTCACATAGAACCGCAAAGTGGGCACTGATCGTGTTGTAGTTATCGTTGTTGTTGTTGTTGTTGCTTGCTTGTTGTCACACAGACGGTCCACTTGTCTGGGTCTGGGTCTGGGTTCGCTGGCTATCTGCTGGTCTCGGATGCCAATGCTTTATGCCCCCGTCCTCACTATCCGCTGCCAGCTGCTCGCATGTCGAAGTCCGAACATGAAATCGTAGCACAAAAGATATATGAGCACATCAACGTGAATTAACAGACACATTAAGCGATACGGATCTGTGTGTGGAGTCCGTCCACCAAGTTAAACACGAGACCACGAGACGAGCACCCATAGACAAAACAACAACAACAACAACAATCAAAAAAAGAAAAACAACTCGATTAGCAAACGAAAGACTCTGGCAACGAACCGCACTATAAACGTGGTCTCACATTCTGCATGCTTTGAAAGGGGGCTGGATTTCTTGGACTGTGGGCTGTGGAGCACCTGTGATTGCTGCACTGTGAACCCAATCGTTTCTTTTCAAAACGGAAGTGAACAAACAACTGAATCATGTCTCTGGAATTCCTAAACTCCTAAACGCTTAACATACTTATAAGTAACATTTTATGGGCTATCCAATTTCAGCAAGAGACAAAAAGAGACAGATAGCAAGACAGAGAGAGATAGGGTGTGAAAGAAAAAAATATCAAACAAAACAAAACATAGAACACGCCCGTTCCTTGAGCTATTCGATCCATTATCTAGTATCTGTGTAGCTATTTTTCTGTCTACGTATCTGTTGATTTGTGTGTCTTGATGTTGTTTGTCTTTTGGAACACAAAACGAAAATATGCAAACAATTCGCATTTGTGTGTTAATCAATAAATTTGACTGTGAAAACCATTTTGATTGTTGAATAATAATATCTACATACTATATATGTCGACGTCATATGGCTCAAACACTTACACACACACACACTCACGCACATACACAGGCAGTTAAAACGATACCAGCAAATAGACAGCAATAACCAAGAACTAAGCATGGCCTACTCAGCGCTGCTTAACTTAAAGATACCCTGTATGAAAACGCATTTTCAAGATATTGACAAATATGTATGTACACAAAGGTACAAGTATTTTCACATCCGTGTATAATACATTGTCGCAAACACTCTTTTATTTGAAGGGTATAGGGAAGCATTGTTTCTATTTATTTACAATATGAGCATACGATCTTTGGATGAATCTCATATAAATATCGGTTGTAAATGGGTTTTGCACAATTTTTCAATTCGATATGTTGGCATAGTATCTGCGCATAATTTAAAGAGCTGCTGCTTTTGTGCATTGTCATTAAAAAAATGTGCCAGAAGCGGCTCGCAATATCTACACAGATATATTTGTTGTATACAACAAATACAGCGAAACAACAACAACGGCGAAATTTCGGGTTTGTCGCGTCACACGCTGGAATTCCCATATATCGTCTAATTTGTTGCTGTCTTCTTCTTTTTTTCTCGCTGTATTTCTAAAATTGTTTACAGCTACAATCGCCGATTGCTGCTGCTGCTGCTGCTGCTGCTGCTGCCAGATTGTGAACGGTGCTCATCTTCCAATCAATAAATCCGGTTTTGAAAAAAACACATTTTTATATGTAATTTTTGATTAACTTTCGCCCGAAAAAATAATTGCACAATAAACACAAAAATTATTGGAAAATCGCTTTTTGTTATCGCTCGGCCATTGTGTGTAACTGTGTGTGCGTGTGCATGTGTGTGTGTGTGTGTGGAATGTTGTGCCAGCTGGCTGTCCCCTCTTTAAAAACTGTATAGCTTAAACATTGGCTATGCATTTGGTGGGCTTCCGCATAAATTAATATTGTCAGCTGGCTGATCTGCCACGCCCCGCATCGCACCGCACCGCTCTATAAATATATGAAAACTACACATGATTTTATTCCATTGTCTGTGTATCAATTAATTATTCTGTTCTATTTATAGAATTTGCGGTAAAATTGCTAATAATACTCAAATTTCAACAATGGCTCTTCATATGTTGAGCATTTCAAATGAAACACATGAGTAAGTCAAATATTTATCTGCATGGTAGATATAAATGGATATATTCATATACATATATATATGTATGTATATAATCTGTGTGACAGTTGTTCTGTGTGTGTGGGCTATTTGCAATATTCAAATTTAGAATACAAATAAGGCAAGGCTGGACCAGATTGCGACAATTGTGCAGCTCGTATAGCCATGACTAAGTAAAAGTTCATGTTTTGCCAATTGTCAATTGCCAATGGCCAACTGCCAGTGTGACCAAAACAGGAAGCGCAGACAACATTATCTTTAAATCGCTCTGCTTCAGCAATGGCAAATACAAACCAAATCAATGGTTTGTAAGTTTAGCACACATTAGATGATAATAATAAATAACTGAAATGCCAATAACTATTGGTTTATCTTAAAACTTTAGAAATTGAATAATTTTGTGAAACTATTTTGAAAAGGTCTCTAGAAAATGTATTTTATTTTAGCCATGATTTAGTGTTTACCAATTGCATAATATCGACATCTTATTGCTTTCCAACTACTCACATTATGAAGTGATATATTTTGACACATTTTGGCCAACAATTTTGAAAATACGTTTTGGCATTTTGCCTTCTATTTGAGTTTATTGATCGAGTGTATGCCTCACGGGCTGTGTGGCACCGATTGCCAACGCAATTGTTAAGATATGTTTTGGGACTTTGGCTAGGGCTATGGTCTACAGTGACTGCAATAAAAACAAAGACAGGTTTATAGCAATCAGAGCTGAGTATCGTTGTTTTCATAGCTATCAATGTGTGGTGGTTGTTGTTGTCGTTGTTGTTGTTGTCTTTATTGCTATTGTGTCTTTATTATGTCGTTTGCCTGCATTCATTTTCAATCTGAAAATGCAGTCGTGTGGGGCAAGTCGGAGGACCCTTTTATAGGGTCTGCTGGCATAAATTTTGTTAACTGTTGCTGCTGCGGCTTTTGTCGTTGTTGTTATTGTGGTTGTCTTTTGTTTGGGCAATCGTCAACGTCAACGTCATCGTTGTTGTCTTCATTTGCTGTAGTTGTAATCGCCGCTTGTCGCATTAAATTGTACCAATAACGTTTGCCTGTTTCTGGAACTGGGTAAGACACCGTCTCGGAGCTGTTTTTGGCCATGCCCTGAGCCCGCTACGTTGACAAATGTGCGTTTCAGCCGTCTCATTGTTGTGGCAAACTGACTTCAATATGCAAATCTATTGAAATTAGTTTGCCAAGTTGCCAAGCAGAGCCAACTTGTTCATCGGCTGGCCACAGCGCTGTTAGCCAGATACGAATCGTGTCTTGTAGTTTTTTTTTCTTGTTTTTGTATATTTCGCTGTTGTTATTGTTGTGCAATTTGCATGATTTGCCAAAGTTGTTGTTGTTTTTGCTGGCGCCATTTGTTTATTATCTTTAGCCCTGTCCCTCTGGCTTACTAACTGATCTTGGCTTTAATTCAAAGACCCGAATAAAATTCCACACTTAATTGAATTAAAGGCGGCGACAAGCAGGCAAAGAGACAGGCTCTAAAAGGCAGCCACAACAAACGCGTAATTGGCAAAAAAAAAAATGTTGCAGTACGCCTAATGACCAAGTTCTTAAGTGGAATTCGGTTGGGCTGCGGCGATAAGCCCGGTGTTGCACACACTACACTACACTACCCGGAATACAGTTCGGCTACCTGTCTACGTCGTGCTGTTGCTGCCGCTTGTACCTACCGCACATCATTAGACCTTGTCTAGACAGCTGGCTGGCTGTCTGCGTGGCCTGTGTGAACCCTTTTTTTAAGGCGTTCGAGCAATTTGTTGCGCCCCTTTTGGGCCATAAAAGGGACAAGCCCTGAGGCCGCTTATCTTAATTGCCAGATTGACGCCAGCTTGACGCCAGTTTGACGGCATTAGAATTTCTCCCACCCTCCTGCCAGTTGCAAACTGTAACCGAAACCCCATAATCATTGACCCCTCGAACCCGCCGCACCACCCCGCATGCTCTAGCATTTAATTGTCACGATTCTCGCGACGCGTCGTCATGCAATTGGCCGCTGGGCGATCAATTAAATCAAAGCGCTTATAGTAACTTGTCTTAAATTAAAAAAAAAAAAAAAAAGCTGGCTAATTTTTACCCAGCTGCCAGCTCTAATTCTATTTTTAAACGAGAACAAGCCATGGCAAGTGCTCTCAAGCGCACATCAACCTCAGATTCAAATATTTCCCATTTGTTTTTCTTTATTTGTTTGTTTTTGTTTTTATGTTTTGGTGGCAAATGATAAGTACAAGGTTCTCATTGGAATTCTGGTTAAGAAACTCGACAAAACTATCGCTATTGTTGGGGTTTTGCCACTTCAATGCCAACTCGTGTGCTCTTAAGTTCTAACAAAGTACAAAAACCAAAGAACAACAACAAATTGCGTAGTGAATGCTTTGTTTGAGTTTTGGCTTGACTTTTGATTTCTAGGGTTCATCTGTTCATTTGTAACAACGATTTGTTTACTTAGCAATGGAATTATATATTTCACATGCTACGCAGTACTTAAGAATTATGAAATAATTTATTAGACATTTATTTACTTTGGTTTCCCAAGATTTCTTTAATTTGATGGACACATTCTGTAATGTTGTATGAAATTGGGCATGTTTCCATATGAAACATGAGTTGTTTAAGGTTTGGCATTGTAGAGTTATCCAAAAGGTGAAGTAGTAAACCTTGTCTGACTGTAATAATACTTAAGAATTTTCTCAATTACATGCATTGCATCTGCTCTGAGTTGCACAGTATACAAAGAGTTTTATGAAAACAGATGCTTCGCATACGTACATATGTATAGAGTATATAGCTCTATATATATAAACTACATGCATACATGTCCTTGTCAACAGCAATGCAGTGACAAATTGCAGCTAATCAGCAATGGGAACATCACCAGAGACCCCAACAAGGTTGTTTCCAGCTTAAATGATGTTCCGTTTTGTTCTGCGAGGTGCGTTGTCGTCGCTCTGAATCTTATCAATTGCAGAAATTAACATATATGTATATATACACATACTGTGCATATGCTCATTGTATATAGTATAGAACGTTATCAGTTTGTGTGACAATTTTTTAAATGGCTGTCTGTTATAACATTGTTAGGTCAAACACCGCTTTTGGCATGACAATCTCACAGTTCGGTGCATGCCAATGCAGCCAGCAGTAGGGTGCCTCAGGAAAGATCTCCCACAGAAAGGGAAATTTATATTCACAGAGACTGAGAGAGTGATGTATATACATATATACAGAGAGAGAGAGAGAGAGAGAAAGTCTGTGTAAGATGTGTATCACTGTTCTCACTCACTGTTCCAGTTCCTAATATGCACCTTAATATATATTACGATACTTTATATTGGGATATTCCTGATTTGTGATTCATCGATTTATTGAGATCAAGTTTTAGCATCCGCTTTCATGTGAAAAAGCGGCCAAATGTTGGCGCCACTTTGAAGCTAAATAGTCAATAAACTTGAGCAGAATTTGATGTGGTTTTTGTTTGAATTTGTGCTTTATTTTATTATTATTTTTTTTTGATTCGCTGTTGCTCAAGACAAGAAATAAAAACAAATAATAAAAATTATGCGAAGGGAAACAAAAATGAAATTAATTATAAGTCAAACAAGCATTACAATATTGCTTGGCGCCAGACGCAAAAATCATTAACATTTTTATGACCCGGCGCACAACAAAGAACACCATAGAGATTTATCAGCTGGCGTTACCTGTAGCACACACACACACGCACTAACAGTCAAAAACACACACTAACACACACACACACACATCATAAATCGCAACAAATAATGTCCAAGTTGTCTAACACCTAAGAGCTGCCATAAAGACAAATCGAGAGAGACAGAGACAGATTTCAAACAATTGGCCAATGGCCAACGAAGTTTACAATTTGGGCGTACGTGCAAAATCGATGGACGTTGACCAGGCCAAGATGATTCGCAGAATTTCGTGGTATGGTTAAAGCCAAAATAGTAATATATGTGCCGACTGGCCTGGCCTAGAATGGCCTCATCTTGATAGGCATCATAAAATCCAAAAACTCAATACTGAAAACCTCGAAAAAATATAACAACAAATCAGTTAGCAGCAAATGTTTTACGTTTAGACCTTAGGCGGCAAGTGCAAATCATTTGGCTGGTTCAGAACCGTCTAACTGACTGCCTGACGACCAGCTTGCATTAGCTTATCCCGAACAAATTTATCTCACAATTTATGAAAAGAGAATAACAACAACAACAACAACAACAACATCAATAAAGTAGTATGAAACACCTGCACACCAAATGTTTCTAAACAAAATACAATGTTCCTATTTTCAGTTCTATTTTTGCGCCTTTGCTGTATATTTTTAAACTGACCGATCTGATCTTTTTTTAACACTATATTTTCAGCAATATTTCAAGACCAGCCACAACAACAACAACAACAAATTCAACCGCTACCAGGAAATCAACAACAAATTTAATTCTACTAATAAAAAACTGATGCAAATTTCTGTGAACTAGCGCCAATAAATTGCGAAAATGTGCTGCAAATCTACCACCATGTGGATATGTTGTACGTCTTCAAGTGGCCAGCATGAACAAGAACAACAACAACAACAACCACAACCACCAGTGACGACAACCCACAACACACAATGTTACGGCCAAAAACAGAGGCACAGAAACAACGGGAGACAAGGACATATTTTTGGCCCAATTTTTACAATAGTAGTTTTTGTCATCTTTGCCTTGATTCAAATGGAATCTGTGGCAGCTGGATTGAACGAAGGCCTCTCAGGTGAGTCGATATCTGTTCGGCATAATATAAGATAATAATTGTAACTAAGCTAATGCAATAAGAAGATTAGCTTTGAACCTTGATCGATGTACAAAAATAATCCTTAAAATATTTGTTTTATCATAAAATACCCAAGTTCATTTGTTATATAGTTATTAAAAGTTAAAATCACAACTACTACATACAATCCGCTGTTGATCCTATTTTCTGAGATTAGTATTATTATTTCCATGGATTTGAAAAGATTGTTAGACAAGTCACCTGACGCACCAACAGATTCCAACAACGATTAGTTTCGACAGATTCACCCTGCAACTTGTTAACCTTCACCTTAACTGAATGCTGAGCATTGCGAGTAGCTCTTGCTATAAAGTCGGGCGTTAGCCTGCCTATCGCTTTCCCATTCTCATTCTCATTCCCATTCCCATGCTCATACCGTTCCCTCCCTTGTCCTAGCCAATTGGCCACACGTGCCGCTTTGGCGCTCCCTACACGTTGCCGTCGCTGTTTCGCGCTGGCGCTTAATCTGTGATTGTGATTAATCAGCGTCCAGCGTCGCCAGCTGTCCAACTGAACGGCTACTGAGCGCATTTGATCGGTGCCAGTTTTTAGTTTTTGTATTTTCTATACCCTGTACCCATTCAAATTGTCTACCAAGGGTATCATATAGTTATGGAAATTCATGTAACAGGCAGAAGAAAGTATTACTAACTATATACATATAAAATCAATCAGTGCATCGATTATTCATGTGGAATCACAGAGATTGACTCAGCTTGTGGCATATGTGTGTTCGCTTGTATAGGGTATCTGATGGTCAGACACTTCCGACTAGATAACTCTTACTTGTTTTCTAATTTTTTTGTATACACATTTTTTGTTCGTTCGATTTTCGTGTTCTCTAAAAATATTGAGTGGGTTTTTTTATATGGCATTCGAGTGTGTTAAATGACATAAAAAATCGCATAAATTAGATATACATATTGCAATTCCGATATCGCGTTACTTGAACCAAGGTTCATTAACTGTCCCCCACTAGATGGACAGCCAAAAGAGAAGGGAATACTCTATCTACAACTCCGTCTTTGTGTCCACAAAGAAAATTCTAACAAGCACAAAATAAATTTTCTACTTCATTGGGGCACTAATGGATTTGTTTATGAATGAAGGTGGTCCCAAAATGGCACAGCAGGATACAAACGCATAACAGGAAAAGAAGCCCCAACAGCAACATCAATAAGAGCCACATCGTGTAGTAGCTTAAGAAAACAAAGAGATACAAACGATGATAATGTCGAGCAGGGCCTAAAACCGATCAAAACCGCCTACAGAAGGCTGCTGCAGACCTGAAAATGTTGCATCTACAATTGTATCTGCGTCTTTGCATCTTTCTTTTCCATTTGTGTGCTTTGCGTTCTTCTTTTCTTTTTTTTTTGTACATCTCTCTCTCTCTCTGAGTGTGTAGCGCCGGCGTCTTCATTTATCAACGAAAACACAGAGTCTGTGCCGTGCTGTACCTGTGTGTGTGTGTGTATATGTTTATCAGCACATTGCAGGTGGTCCCACAAAGCCAGCCCCGGGAATCGGGACGGTCCCTGCAAGTCAGCCTGGGGTCGCTGTGCCAACGTTTCCGTTTGCCTTCTTGCCTTTCATTTTTGTATCGTTTCGAATTGTTACTTTGCAATACCCTGTACACAAATATTTTGTGATAAGGGGATTATGTTAGGCAACTTATAGTTAATCTTCAAGGGCGACATACTGTTCAGTTAATATGTAGATTTGGATTCATGTGCTGCATCAACGATCAATTAAAAATAATATTATAATTTTAAATATTTCTTACATTTGATTAGGGAAATTGCGCATAAAATTGATATGCAGGGTAGAATGCAATCGCGCATCTGTTCAGTGAGCAGCCTAGCTTGTTCTTTTTGCTGTGTTCTTCAACATGTTTAACATGCGGCGCTTGCTACTTTGACTTAGCGCCGGTGCCAAAAGAAAAAGGTAAACCAAACAAAGGCTAACCCAAACTGCTGGCAGCAAAAGGAGGTGAGGGAGATGTAGGAGTGTTGCTTTATTATCTGGCAGGGCATGTTTGGTTGCACACTCACACACACACACACTCACACACTAATACATTTAAATAGGTGTACGAGGAATGCTGATAAAGTGGCCTAATCTCATTGACCTGTTTGGTGTTTGTTTTGGGGCGGCGCTGCAGGTCACGTGCTGGATAACATCTCCGTCAGTGAGCAATTTCCGGCTATACATGATTGTACATTAAATATTTGATTACTTGTTATTTGCTAGACATCGCAGTTGTTGAGAGACTTTCGATGAATTTATGACTGTTCAGTTTGCTTATGAATCTCGAATATCAAAGTTCAAAACTCCAAAAAGAGTTTTATCAATTCCAACAATAATGTGCTATTCTTTTCGTTTACAGGTCATATAGAATCCTGCCCCAATGAAGGTGAAGAGGTGCAAATCAGTGGAATACAAAACTCTAAATGCTTCAAGTGCACATGCCAGGTAGGTCAACAAGGGTCACATTACAATTCTTTCTTTTAGCAACTAGAAACTTTGCAACGCTGAACTTTATTTATAACTTCGTAATGCGTACAGGCTGCTCCAAGGAGCTGCTGCCAACAAAACTGGAAGACTCTATGAAATAAAATACAAATACTAAATAAATCTCCTGCGCTGTCTGGCGCTCTGCATGAGCGACGCCAATGTCCAGCCAGGACATGTGCGGAACGGATTTATTGTGAATATGGCCAGACGCGGCCAGCAAATGTTTGCGTAATCCCCCTGCCTCCCAAAGCGCCTAAAAATATTTCAAATTTGTACATTAGACAGCAACTAAATTGCTACAGCCGAAAATGCAATGCCAAAAGTATGGACAGGAACAGAGAGTGAGAGATAGGCAGACAAGGACATCGAAGAGATAAAGCATATTACATGTGGACATTATTAAATACTTAGGATATCTGCTCGTATGCGTAATTTTTCTATTATCTAGGTTATTCGCAATTGAGGGAACTGGCTCATGTAATATAACTAAAGAAAAGTTTAAAAATCGTAATACTGTCTTGTAAACAATGCCAAACAACCAGCAAATGATATTTATAAATATTATTCAGTATTTTAAAATATTATTTACATATATATTGTACTTTTTCGGCAATCCTTTAAGGGTACATTCTTATTAACAAACGCGCAAGTCAATAAACTAAATTTCTTTGAAATTCTCAAATTGGTTAGGCGCACGGCGGGTTGTGTGCCACTCTTGGTATGTCAAACGTTGGAGTACAGTACGCTAATGAGGTTTGCTCTAAAGATAGTAGCGCTACTAAGTAAGTGGTTTGCTTTTGTTTAGCACAGAATTGTTTGTTAGCATGGTTTGCATTTGTTTGGCTTTTTTCAGTGGCCGCTCGACAGAAATTGTTATGATGCAAAGTCGTCCAACGGGTTTGCGACGTCGCGACGTGACAAACGTTAACCACAGGTTAGCCGATCGTTTGACAAACACTTGGCGCCGTGTTTTTTGTCGCCGTCAACGGCTACCGACGGGGGCTAGCACAAAGCACAGGCCGCAAAAGTCGGCGTGTCGTGTCGTCATTAAGCGGCGACAGCAGCCGCAGCAGCAGCAGCGCGTGCTCTCGCAAGCGTTGCCAGACTGCTGATGCTGCTCTGCTGCTGCTGCTGCTGCTGCTGCTGCTCCTACTGCTGCTGCTCCTACTGCTACTGCTGATGCTGCCTGCCTGCCTGCATGCCTGTTGCTAATTTGTGCTAAGCGCTGCTAAACGCCGCTGCTCCAATTTGAGCGCCAAGAAGCTTTCGCGACGACGAAGGCGCAGCCAGCACTCGATCGATTTTTGTTTAGCCTCAAGTCATGAAGCTGCTGCTGCTGCTGCGGCTATTGTGGTTGTTCTTGCCATTGTTGTTGTTGCTGCTGTTCATCAAGTGGGCGTAACCAAAAAAAAAAAAAAAACCAAAACAAAAATTAAAAAAAGAGGAAAAAACAATGCTGGCGCCACCTCACTTTAAGTTGATGGCGCCATGCGTTGCGCCTGCTCTAACTAAGCTATCTGTCCCGCTCGTCATCTCCCGCTTTACCTCTCTCTCTCTCTCTCTCTCTCTTACTCACTCACTCACTCTCGCTCTGCTCGGTTGCTGCGACTGCGCACAGTCATTGAATGTTCATGATGGCATCGATTGAACGCATTTGTTTGTGTGTTTTTGCCGACTCTTAAGCCAGTCCGCTGTTAAAGTTCCATGAAAGCCACACACTAAATTGGCCAGCCAAATGTGCTTAGCTGTAATTTCGCACACAATTTATGACTACTATTCTATTCATGCTGGGAACTCTTATACTCACATTTATATTCACACTCGCACTCACAACGCTGGAAGTGTTCATCAACATTCACATTCGCTTTTCATTCGCATTGTGTTTAATATTGTCGAACGTTTTGCTGATTCCCTGAATTTTATGGTTAACATTCATTGTCTCAACACATATCGCGTATTAAGTACTCACATGTATGCGTAATCCTGTGAGTTGTCCTTTACTCAAAGTACCCCGCCAAGGACAATCAAAGAGATTGTGTGCTAGCTATCGGCTTTTCATCTTTTCTGGGGTGTTTTTCTCGCGTTATTGTCGCAAAATTTGTTAACAAATTTGGGGTTTATGCGAAAATTATGCTGAATACACATTGCCATCCATAATGGCCTATGATTTAAGCGTTTTTCTTTTCTGTTTTTTATGCTTGTCTAGGCATTCTGCTAGCTTGATTGAGCCATCTATTTACCGCATTTTTTACGATATATATTCACAAATTAAATTTTCTGCTGAAAACTAAACAAAAATGCTAGAGTAAATAGTAGGTGGTGAGAAGATACGGTTTCTATAATAAGATGACTCAGTGGGACCAGTTATCTTAAATAATAAATAATTAAATTATCATAGAATGGATAATTTACAATAACAGACTGCAATAAAAATTAAAACCCCGCCATTATCAAAGATAAAAAGTCCAAGATAATAATATAAGCTGACTATGATCGACCAACATATCTTCTGAGAGAACAGGAAATCCCACATTACTCGCTCTAAAGAATTCATACAGCTGTTAATTAAAAGAAATTCCAGCTTCGTTTCGAAGCAGTTACGGCCAAATAGCTACCAGGCAAATTCTACTAGCCCACAAGTGACAAAATATACACATGAATATAAAAATAAAAGCACAGTTTCGTCATTACCATATTCTATGAACCGCAGCCAAGCCAAACCAAGTTTACAGTCGTCCAGTGTCTCTTTGGCCAGAGTCTTGGCCAAGTTTGACTAGCAAACGTTTAGTTGCTCAGCAGCCAACAAGAGCAAGCGACTAGCGATCGGCTTGAGTGCTTCGACTCTGAGGTGAGGAGACGGAGATGGAGACGTGAAGGCTGCCGAATGGACGGTGTTAAAACTGATCATGTTTTGTCAAACGCAAGGTCGTTGGAGGCCGTTTGCAAATGTGGTTCTGCCACTGTGGCACACATCGATAGATACGCACACTCACACACACATACACACATGCGCTTTGCTTGGCTTTGGCGTTCGTGATTGCCGCTGGCGCAAAACAACAATAACAACAACAACGCCAGATTTCATCCTCTACTTAGCAGCTTGTCCGTTGCCCGGTCCGGGTCCGGGACGCTTGGTTGCCTTCGTGGCGCCTTTTCTTTTTTTTTAATAGCAACCTTTGCAAGCAGCTACTAGACAACATCAAACAATAACAACAACTACAACAACAACATCAACGACAACGACGACTTTGGCGATGCTTAACTTTCATGTTGGCTAAAATATTTCTATACCGGTTCCAGATTAGAAAGAAAGAATTTCAAAGCATAAGACAACATCTGTAAATGCTTAGAGAGCCCCAGAGTAAGCCAGACGCTTCGATGTACCTCTCTCTATCTATCTCTCTCTCTCTCTCACTCACTCTCAATTTGTTCAAGAGCATTTGAACTTTGTCTTTCCGCCGTTCTATCGTTTTCCATTCGAATTTTCCATTTTCAAACTGGCTGTCAACTTTTTGGATTTGTTGCTGCTTTTATAATGTTGAAGCGCTTTTCAATCTGTCAATGTTTATTTCATTATGGCACTGAGAGTTACGATGCCCGCACCAAAGGTGCCATTTAAATTCTAACTAACAACTGCCATTAAACTAATACGATGATAAAAATCTCGGAACCGCAAAAAAAAATAAAAAAAATACCTCTCGACTCTCAACTCAACTCTCGACACAATTTTCATAACAATTGCATATTTTGCACGTTGCGACGGCGTCGGCAGCAGTTCCATCCAAATTGAGATCCAATCTGGTTTGCTTGCACTAAATTATACACACATAGATATACACAAACAACACACACACACACACACACACACACATACATATTTGTGTCGCGACATTGTTCAGCCGCAACTGCATACAAATTAGTGAAATATTTTGCCTGTTTTTGGTACGACATCTATCTAGATTTATAGATACATTTACAATTAGCTGCAGCAGCCCCAGACTCAATAACACTAGACTCTCCACTTTTCCGTCTTGGTCTTCGTCTCTGCGCACAAGGGTTAAAGCCGCCCATTGATTTGAGTTGAGTTGATTCGCTTGTTTGCCGTATCTGACTGAGTGTTGCATAAGCTGCCAAAGCCTTGCCACAAGCTTTTGACTTATGATCGACATCAATTCTAATGCGCCGCTTGCCGCTGTCAACATGTCGTTAACAAAATAAAAAAAAAACAAACCTGGGCAAGATTGTGCAAAATATCCGAGCACAACAAAACCAGCAACAGCTGCTGCCATTATTGCTGTTGCCAGTTTAGGCCAAGTGGACAGTTGAAGCCGCTGGCTGCCCAGCCAACAATTGGTAGAGCCGAACGCAGCATTGTCAGGTCAAAATTGCTATCAACGTGAATAACTTGACTGTGATTTTGCTTAATCGCATTAGACTCCTGCTGTTTTAATGCTTTTAGCCTTTAATCCTCTTGATTCAAACTGGCTGCTTCTGGTTACTGAGGATCTCAGCCTATTCCGAACTTAAATGGGAATTTTGAGCTGAGTAGATTTGGCTTGTAGTGCCTCTGAAATGTCGTTCATAGCCCAGTGTGAGCAGTATACCACGCCCCGAAATATTCACTCAATTCCATTTAATTTCGACTCGTTTGCATCCATAAATTATAAAGACTGCTGAAGGTCCGAGTGCAAGCAGGTTGAACAAATGCAATTGCAGCAAACGTTGCACAGCTGAGGCACAGGTGCAGCCATTTGATGTGTTGAGAGAGGGGGGAAGAGTTTGGAGGATAGCTTAGAGTTGGCCATTTGACAGCAGTCTCTCACTTGGCTAAACGGAGCGACGGAGCACATTTCCAAGTTAAGTCTAATTTATGTGGCAATCCGCTTCTAACAAACTGTTTTTGTCTGTTTTTGCTTTCATTTTATAGAATGGCTTTGTGAAATGCGACAAGAGCTGCCCGTCCATTGATGATTGCTATCTGCTTGACTCCAAATCCAGTGACACCTGCTGTCGCAAGTGCAAAGGTAAGTGGGCGGGAAGGAGGAGCGACGAATCGGGAGTATTATGTAAGATATAACTAACAATTTGTTGTGGTTATCCAACAGGCTGCATGTACCGCGGCGTGCCCTATGCGAGCGGCGCCGAATGGAGCGATCCGGAGGAACCCTGCAAGACGTACAAGTGCATCGCCAGTGTTGTCACCGAAACAACACAGAAATGTTATTCACAGTGCGACGATAATCAGTTGACAGCGCCACGCCCCGGCGAATGCTGTCCCACGTGTCAGGGTGAGTAGCAGTTTGCTTAGCAAATGTGTGTTTAAATGTGTTCAAACTGTCCGAATTGTCGCCATTTGGCGTTCAGCCACTCAACCAGTTCACTTGGCATCACTCACTAAAATTAGCTGGAGCAACAGCAGGAGGCCAAAACTAATAATGCCTCTTAATTCGTCAGATAGCCAAACGAAAAAAATAAACGATCTGCGCCCAGATGGTCAGCATTTTTATGTCTATTTTGTTACTTTGCACGATTTGCTTATTTATGAGCTTTAAATTGTCTATTAAGTCCACAATGTCGCATTGCGTTCAAAACAAAAAAGACCAGATAAACAGTCACTATAACAAGATTAAGGCTAGCAAATACCCTGCAAATAATTGTTTTGTCAGATAACTTTTGATCTTATGATACAATCGTTATCTATGTAAAATGTTTACTATTCGATAGCTGACCAGGATAGTTTTATGGTCGCAAGTGATCGACGGATGAAGTTTAGCTTCTATCAAGATTCAGTCAAAGCTGTCTCCTTTTGTTTGCCAAACAGCATGTTACTCTGTCAAACCTAGTTTTATGCGCACAGGGTATAATGGGAATGGCCCTATGTCTATGCAAATAGATCGCTTGGAAACCCGTTTCGACATGTGGAAATTTTCTTGGCACACGCCCAAAAAAAAAACACACCAAAAAAAAAATAATAATACGTTTTATAAACCATATCGCGTTGTTGTTGTTGTTGCATGTACACTTTTGCAGGTTGCAAGATCAATGGCCAGACCGTTGCCGAAGGCCAAGAGGTTGTCGCCTCGATCGACGATCGTTGTTTGGTCTGCCAGTGCAGCGGCAACGAGCTGAGTTGTGCCAAGAAGACTTGCCCCATTCTGCAGTGCCCCAAAACGAAGCAGAAGCAGCTGCCCAACGAATGCTGCCCACGCTGCACCGAGCAGCGCGAATTTGTGCCAGTCAAAGGTGAGTCTCAAACTTAGAGCTGGGACAAGCTCAATTAATGGCAAGCACTTGCTAACTAAATGCCAAATCCCATACCAATCCACAGGCAAGTGTATATTCAACAATAAGCTGTATTACGACAAGGTGCAGTTTACGCCGGATCGTTGCACCAATTGCACCTGTTTGAATGGCACCTCGATTTGCCAGCGCGCCACTTGCCCCATTTTGGATTGTGCACCCGAGTTTCAGGAGGAGGCCGGCTGCTGTCCTCGCTGCGTTGTCCTCGAAGTCCGGAGCGAATGCTCGCATCAGGGCATCACCTATATGAACAACGAGACGTGGAATATGGGTGCCTGCCGCAGTTGTCGCTGTATTGGTGGCAACATTCGCTGCTCCGAGATGCGCTGCCAGCCGGTGAAGTGTCGATCCAATGAGGAGCTGAAGGTGCCACCAGGCGAATGCTGCCCCAAGTGCTTGGAAACCGCCGGCACTTGCACCGTCTTCGGTGATCCTCATTTCAAAACGTTTGATGGCAAATTCTTCAGTTTCCAAGTAAGTATCATTTGAATTTAATGTAGTATGTGAATGTGAATTATATTGTTGATTCGCGTAATAGGTAGCGACATTTATGGGCACATATAAAAATCCACTTGATTATTATATATATTTGTACTATTCGCCTCATTTATATATCTAGCATATAAATTACACGTTTAAACCGACTTTTATATGCCCATTTGATTCGCATAGCCAAGTTAACTTTATGACCCATTCACATTGCTGTCGATCTCGACTGCGGCTGTTAACGTGGCCACCCGCTAAGTGCGATGAATTTCAAGATTCACAAGATTCATTTTATCATAAAATAGCAAACTCAATTTTTGTGTAAATATCTAGTAAATTTTGAATCTTTTATCTCCTTTGGCTTTTACCATCTTTTAGGGCAGCTGCAAATATCAGCTGGTCGCCGATTGTTATGGTCATAACTTCTCCATACGGCTGACAAACGATGGACGCGGCACGCGACGCTCTTCGTGGCCCAAAACTGTCACGCTCAAGCTACGTGGACTACGCATCAATCTAGGCCAGAAGCTACGCGTGAAAATCAACGGCACTCGTGTGGTGCTGCCCTACAAGAACCACAGCAGCAGCAGCCACAATGGGCATGGCCACAATGTGAGTATCGAGCGATTGGCGGAGGGTGGCATCATGTTAACGACGGAGCTGGGCCTGACCATCGAGTGGGATGGCAACAATTTTCTGCAAGTGTCGGTGCCGGCACAATACAAGCGTCATTTGTGCGGACTGTGTGGCAATTACAATGGCAGCGGACGGGATGATCTGACTGGAAGGGATGGACGGCTGCAT
Organism: Drosophila nr. perissopoda 5 BK-2023a; assembly: GCA_035044105.1. Classification (NCBI taxonomy): domain Eukaryota; kingdom Metazoa; phylum Arthropoda; class Insecta; order Diptera; family Drosophilidae; genus Drosophila; species Drosophila nr. perissopoda 5 BK-2023a. Next base: position 992,447 of record JAWNMK010000639.1, on the reverse strand, counting down.
AGCGACGATGAGGTCTGGCACTTTGCCAACTCATGGAAGGTGGGTGGACCGAAGTCGTGCTCGCGCCAACGGGAGAATGTTTTGGCGCAGCCGATGTGCAACAAGCGTAAGCAAAACTTCTACTGTCGGCCACTGCGCGTCTCGGAAGTATTTGGTAACTGTGATAGTAGACTTAATCCCAACAACTACATCGCCTCCTGTCGCATGGACGTCTGCGAGTGCCCCACGGGCAGCTGCCACTGTGACAGCTTTGCGGCCTATGCCCACGAGTGTCGACGCCTCGGCGTTCAACTGCCTGATTGGCGTGCCGCCACCAATTGCTCAATGGGCAGCTGGCGTCGCAATGTCACCGTGTCCACCTTTATTGGCAACAGCTTGTACGGTGACGCTAGTTTCTTTATTCGCGCCAACCGCAGCATCGGCACTGGTGGCACAGTTAGGGCGCAACTTCGCAAGCAGCAAATGCAACAGCAGCAACATCAGCTGCATCTGCAACAGCAGCATCTGCAACAGCAGCACCTGCAACAGCATCAGCTGCAACTGCAGCTGCAGCGACCCCTGCAAAATGAGCTGCAGGAAAATGAGTACAGCAAGAAACATGTGCCCAATAAATTCTTAAGGCCGCGTGCGCCGGATCGCACGCCGCCGCCAATACACTGAGCACTGAGTATGGATTTAAACGTATAATTTAGTTACTATGCATGCAAACATACACTCACACACACTCATGCACACACACACACGCACCCACATACATACTTGCACTCTCTCATGCAGGCTAATGCAAAAAACATTGCATACTTTTAAGTGACAATGACACGTGCTGAACGGCAGAGGATTAATCGGAAAGAAGACAGCTACAGACATTATATAAATATTTTTTTTGACTTAAGCCTTAGCTAAACTTTTCTCAAATTGAGTACAAATTTTACTCAAATTCTAATTTCCGAGCTGAGTTCAAACTTTCAGCCCGTGTTATTGGCATACATTTTGGGTAGCAAGTTAACAAAAAAGTTCCACATAAGAAATTTGATTGTATGTCCACTCCCATGACAGCACCAGTATTAAGCTAAGCATTATCCCCTCAAATCCTACATCCAACAGTCTCTGGTGTTATATACTCGATTAGTGTTCCATTTTATGCTTGCCTTTATTCACACATCCAACATCTGCATTCGTTGTCGCCATTTTGTTTAGTTTCGATAAGTTTTATTTATTTTAGACGATAAGTTATTATTTAGACCCCTGGCCTAAGTACTACTCGAAAGTATGTTGTGTGTCTGTTAAATTTTGATGTATTTTATGTATGTGTGTATTTTCGCTTAAATAAAACTCGTACTACTCGATAACGATAATGACGATAGTGTACTTATAACCTACTATATTATATACATATTTACTGTAATGTTAGTTAAACAAATTTTAGTTTTGCTTAAAATTTAAGCTTTAAACATTTATGAAAATTGCACAAACAGTATTTTTGCTTAGTCTAAATCCCTTTATAATACTGCAAAATAAACTACTGAAAGAACAAATTGGGCTATTTTCCCAAAAACTTAACTTTATCTCTCTAACTTCTTCTATAATTATCCATCTCTCTCTCTCTCTCTCTGTCTTTCATTATATCTTACTAACTCGAACATCAAATCTTTAAAAATTCCATATATCTCAATAGAAAAACTTGGATTAGTCCCTTAAAAAATCTGTGTTAATATTTATAATGTTCAGTCCAAGTTGCACTCAAAAAAAAAAAAAACAAATTGTAATTTTCCAATAATAATGATATATTAATCAAGTTTACTTAATGTATGTATATGGCTGGATCTGTAAATGTATGACATAAATATGCTTATAAACAACATCTACTAAAAAATAAATAAAAGAAAAAACCAACATTTTCCAATGCAAGAAAACTAATAAAATATATGAAAATTTTAAATGCTGTGTTTTTAATTGTAATGGAATCAAATAAAATTGAAGAATTTAACTTGAGGTCACACCGATCTGCGACTGGTTAAAGATTTAATATGCCAGACGAGCAGCGAAAGTCAATGAAGCTACCTTGATTATGTGTCACATCTCCAATTGGAGCTGCCGGACATATGAACAGAGATGTCTAAGGCGACTCTAATATACATAGATCATGTTTGGAACTTCATCAGCTTTTAGCTCTGCAAATGCAATTCAATTTGGAAACTTCGATTGGAATGCGCTTGCTCTTACGGATTGCATGATATTTATGATGATGCTGTTGCTGTTTCTTTGTTGTTTGTTGTTTGTTGTAGTAGTTGCTTTTCTCTCGCTGCTTAAGTGGCATCAGATTCGCAGGCACGAACCCAAAAACAAATGCGACAAGAGAGATGACGGCGACGACACAGCGTCTAGGGTGGCTGCCTGTCGTTGGGGCCGCAGACGGAAGGAAGTGGTTCGACACTTGGCGGTGCTGCGAGCTCTGCTCTTGGACTGGGCGTTAAATTACACACTCGCAGACTAGCACACACACACACACACACATGCACACAGAAAGAGAGACACACACAATCACACAGAGTCGCCATCAATTTATGCATGTTTGCTTAGCAATACTTGTCAAAGTAGTCTAGGGTTGGGGTTTTCGCTGTGCACAACATTGTGTGTAATTTGAACAGGGCAATCATTTGCCTCCGCCTCGGGGTCTGGCTCTGGCTCTGGACATATGGGCAATTTTCTTAGAAGGCACAACAGGCAATACTTATACACAATAAGCTCATAAATCGACGTTGATTTAGACTGAAATACAATCTTATGTGCGAGCTTGAAATTGCAGGCGATCCATTGAGTAAAGCCACCAACACGCAATCGTTGCCGCATGGGGCACGTGCAGCGCATGCGCAACGAGGCACAAGCAGGCAACAGCAGCAGCTGTTGGACGATTGGACAAAAGCGTCTGATTGATGCACGTCGTCTTCAGCAGAATCAAGTTAAACGCTTTGACATCTGCGCCTCGGCCACCGACTGTGTTCTGCGACTTCTGTTGCTTCCGCGTGTTGGTCGCCTGGAGAGCCGACGCGCCAGCAGCCGCACCAGCTTTGGCCAGCGCCGACGCGTGCTCGCTCCTTATCAGGCGCTAACCTGTCCATATTGGCGCAAATGCCGCTTGCCAATATGGTGCGTATATAATTGGAGCGTGTGTGTGAGTGTATCTGCCCGTCTGTCCGTCTGTGCCGTCTTATGCTGTGGCGCCAGAACGTGCGCCAAATTTGGCATTGTGAAATGTTGCTGCTGTCCAGTCCTCAATGTCCCATAGGCATTAGAGCGTCGCCAGCTACTTAAAATCAGCGATTTATCATTTGAGCAATGTTTGCCCTGCACAAATGACAACGGCGACAAGTCGAAGAGATATCTAAAACCACACATCCATAACAACCCATCCATGCCATCCAGCCAAGTGGCCCTTCAATTGCAAACAGAACTCATAAAGATGCGCAGCGATAAGCCGAGCAAGGGGAAGGAGGGATGAGCATATGGATGACTAGTTGCCATGCATCATCATCGTGGCGGCACAAGTCCTGAACCCTTGAATTCTGTGACTCCTTCAGAGTCCTTTCAGAGTGGCAAACACATGAATCACTTTTGGACCGGGACACATTTGGAGCGTAGGAGTTGGCCGCCATTAGCGGCATATGTCAGCAGACGCCCACGTAAGCCATCCAAGGGCTGCACTTTTCGGTTGGCTTTTCCCACGCAAATGCGGAAGAGGAAGCCCGGAAAAGCTAACAGAACAGCTAACTTGTGCTCGCTGACTCGATGACAGACCCAACCAATCGCTCGGCCAATGAAGCGTTATTTATGTCAATGACTTGGATTTTGTGTGTGTCAGAGAGAGAGAAACAGAAAAGAAGGAGAGAGAGCGAGAGTGAGAGTGTTTCAAGCAGATGCGGCAATCAATTGTTGAAATAAAATAATGCATACTCTTCGGCGGTAGCCTAAATGCTCAAACAACGGGGTGGCAATTTTAGTTATTCCATATGCCCCATTTACATCGCAGTGCAGCAAATACAACTTTCGGCATCGAAATCCTGACAAGCAATTTAGAATGTGACCGCAAATAGTTAATATCTACCAAACCCAGTTTGCTTTTAGAAACGACCCTTGACTCAATTTAATCAGTTCACCTAAAATTGATTACATTTCTAACATTTCATGATTTTGGTAAAGGAAAGTTGGCCTTAAGATAAACATAAGCCTACGCTACACTCGGTATCAGCTGAATTCACTAGAAACTCAAGTCTTTTTCCCTTTCAAGTTTGAGTTTTGGAAACACACTCATGGAAAGGACAATAATATTGATACACATGTAACATTGAAACGCAGTAAACGTTGGCCCTTAAACTTTATGAGCAGAGTATAAATTTAATTTACGAGCTACTCAACGTTTTTCTTTATTCTCAGTCATATACAAGTATATAATTAAATACACACGAGCAGGAATATAATTTATTTTAATGCGATATAACTTGCAAGCGACAAGCAAAAAAAAATAATAATAAAAAGCAGCGTGCGAAAGTGAGTATTCGTTTACATATGATTGAATGAATGAATGAATGTGAGTTGTTAAAATTAATAGTTATTTTCTCGCGGCGTTTCATTCTTGCTTCGATTGATTCTATCTAAATTAATATGCAATCAAGTATTCAGCGTCGCATCTAATGGTGATGGCGTGTGCGTGTCTATCAAAGATACTTGGGTTTTTGGGGTTTTCTAGTTAAATTAATTGCCCACCGCAAAACATATTCGGATGTTGGCAATATCGAAAACATTTGCATAATTAGCAGAGATAGAGAAAGCAGAACTGGCAACAGGATGTAAATCTAGTAATATATACCTATAAAAATGGCATTAGTATGCCTGTTAAAATCAATCAAATTGATTTAACAGACACGCTGGCGTCAGTTTCAGCTTCAAAAGTGTGTTATGCTCTTCCAAAGAGAATATATTTATTATGCTCCGATATGTGGGACGCAGCTTCGAACCTGTAAAGTAAATATATACATATACATATAAATGAACATATATGTATGTATATACATATTTATCGATTTATGTACATATTTAATATTAATTTATTCATATGAAAACGGTTCATTATCAACATTTGAAAAAATACTCATAGAGTTCAAAGTACACTATCAGAAAGTGTATTCAAGCATCGGCTAGGTTAGTCGTTGATTCGGCTTATTTTTGCAACTCGACTCAAACAAGTTGCCACACAATGAGACATTTCGGCAAATGTCAATTCTTGTCAGTATATTATATTATATTGATTACATAAATCAACCTGTTTTTTTTTTTGTTCTTTTCTTAAAGGCGAACAGATGGGCGGACGCATATTTTAATTAAAATTAATTAATATTTGACATGCGACAAAGGCGAAGGCGAGCTTAAGATATACAAATCGTACCTCGTCTCTGTATATATCTGACTCGGACTTCACTTCAGCATTTATCATCAGCTTTAGTAAATAAAATCAATAAAATGCAATTAAGCGCAATTATGCACAAAGCAAGTACTTTTATGTGCACGTCGCCCTGTCGCGCCCGATGTTAAATTAAGACGGAAGTTTCAAGCTTACAATCAACGCCCGAGAGGCATTAATGCCGATTATCTAATCGAATAAACCGTTAAAGAAATATGCGCATATGAATTTTATATAATTCATGTAATGTTGATGTTTGCATCGCATTAGGTAACAATTTAAATTATTCCAACAAATGTTTTCACGCGCCCATTAAGCATAAGAGTTGCTTGCAAATTATACAGAAATGATTTCCCCACACATTTCATTATAGCTTCACTCAATAACATCAAAGGAATCAGTGAAGATTAATTTAAATTATAGTAGAGTTAAGTTTAATTATTAAGCGAATAAAATATAAAATACATATATGTTTATAAATTATAAAAATTAGTCAGGAAATGATGGGGCACATTACAAACTAGTTTGATGTATTTATAAATATTATAAATGTTTCAATCAGCAGTTGGGTAAGTACATTAAAAAATATTCGCTGAAGTAAATTCATTCTACAGCCACTAAATCAAGCGGAAACTTTAAATAGACAAAATGTTTATCGCGATTTGTAATTAGCATATTTTACCAAGCTTTGTCTAATGGGTTGACACTAATATGTCGAATATGGTTGCTATAAAAATTAAATCACAAACACGTTGCCAACATAAAATTTGTTAAGATACAATTCAATTGGCACCCACAAATTAGGCAAAAACAAGCGCCATCAAGCTCCCATTGACATAATGTCTTTGATTATTACAGATCACTATAGAGCATCATTGACATTTAATGGCAATATAAATTGAAAGGTGTTTATTTCATAGGCTCCTCAATCGATAACAATCAACGAACAGCGCGTGGCACTCAATGGACTTATCCACTAATATTTGAATCGTATAAAATCAATTTGTAGCTTTTGTGTGTGCACAACAATAACCGAACTTGTATGTTCTGTCTCCATCAATGTGAAGATGAAGGTGGAGCCGAAGCTGAAACCGAAGCTGTTGCTGAAACATCGTAGCTTCTCGTGTTCCCGGCCATTCCCTTAAATAATTATTTATGTTTATTTATTGACAATGTTTTGCTTAAACTTGTTCTTGGTCGTTTTGCTTTAAACGTGTTAGAAAGGCTTGGTTCGCACAATGAAATGGCAAGAGAAATAAGAATAGAATACACTCAGAGAACAAAGCTAGAATTCTTTGGAAATTTCTTCAACTGATCTACAAATAGTTTTATTCAATACCATGAGATAGGTATTGAACAAGAATTTTCTAATCTTGCAAATATAATATTTCAGCAAGTAAACATTAATAATGGATTAATTCAAAATTAAAAGTGAATTATTTAGAATATCTCCAGTTCTTAGAACATCGATCAACTTTCTCTGAGTGTAGATACGCAAATATGTATGTAGTATATATTTTATAAACTTAAGTTAGCAAACATGCTAAGCTGGGTTGACTGATTCTGAGATTCTCGTGTCTGGCTGCGGAGTCTGTCTGTCTGGCCAACGCTATTCATTCGGACAGAAACGTTCAATAAAGACGGCCACGCGAATTGGCCAGGTTCTCATTGAAAGCGTTAGGTTCGGGCGATTGCTATTACCCAACGGTTCAGAAATCAATGTGGCACAACATCATCACATAATTATCTGAATTCACGCAACAAATATAACAGTATTTAAATTCAATTGAAACGCTTTGAGATTTGTTCTTGTGCAAAATGTCAGTATTTGTAAAGTCAGCTGCCTGCGTGTCTGTCCTGCATTTATTCCTGATCCACTTCGTCGTCAGCAAGCAGTACGACTGGTGTGATCCCGATCTATGTGGTGGGAGTGTCAAACACATCGCCTGCCGCAACAATGGTGTAAGTGGAATTTGAATAACATAATTGCAATATAGTTTACTAATTTGGATGCTGCAGAATTTCCATAGACGTTGCCAGCCCGATTCCTACGAGGTGGATATTTCGCGCCATAAGAATACCTTTGTACATGGCCACAATAAGCGGCGAAACTTTATTGCGCTGGGCAAGCTACCTGGCTATTATCCAGCAGCGCGTATGACCACAATGGTGAGGATAACTTTAAGATCTCCAAGTCGATAAAGTTTATTCATCTGACTTTACCAACTCAGGTCTGGGACGATGAGCTGCAATATTTATCGTCACTAAATGTACGCACTTGTATTTTGGATCATGATGATTGTCATAACACGTACAGATTTGCCAATTCGGGTCAGAATCTGTGCGCCATTTGGCGTGATCGCAATCCAAATGTCAATGTGACCAGCCTCATTGAAGAGTCGTTGGGACTCTGGTTCAACGAGTATCCCCTTATCGACAGCACTTACATTAACAGATTTCGTGTGACGAAATACTTGTAAGTATTGTTTCATACAAAAGTAAGTGCATATGTATAATATTCTGATTGTTATTTATTAGTGAGGACTATGGTCATTTTGCTGAAATGACTGTGGATCGTAATTCACGCATTGGCTGTTCCATAATGCGTTTCACACGACCTGACTACCGCTATGTGTACATCTATAATGTAGTCTGTAATTATGCGTCCATCTATGCATTGGATGCCCCCGTCTATATAGTTGGAAGACCAACATCACAATGTCACACGGGCAAGAATCCATTATATCCAGGTCTGTGCTCAACGCGCGAGGACTACGATCCCAACTACTGATCAATCAGTGATTATAGTTTGTAGAAGTTTGTTATGATTAGGTATAGAAATCTAACGGAACTTAGAAAACACTGTCTGTATTGTATTTTATATAGGATTATAGATTATAGGATTATCTCAATAAATAATACACAAAATATTAATACATTTGAATAAATTTGTTGACATAGTGCACAGATTCGACAACTTTTGGGTCTTAACATCAGCGGCTGTCATTATATTTAATAATTCTTATAATTAGCTAATGATTTGTTGTAAAAACAGCGTGCTTGTTAAAGACACTCGAAACTGGCAGTGATTATTTAAATTTTGCTTTAACGAGCTTAACCAAATGATGCCAAAATGAATGAGCGACGCCTATGCATATTCACGAAAAAAAGATGCCTCAACTACAAAATACCCGAACCAGGAGGAACCCAATAAAAATTTGAACAAAGCGATGTTTTCTCCTAACAGCAGAATATGCCCAGGTATTTTTTTTTTAAATACGGGTATTAATCACCAGGTTAGACAGGTTAACATTTGATAGCACAGCACTTTCGTTTGTTCTTCCCAGTAAAACAGCGATGCCGAAGATCATAAGCCTCTTGTTCAAATATGCAAATATTATTTGTATTTGCTTTTATCTGCAAAACAGATGCCGATCCGTTGCGATTGGCACACGAAAAACACAAAAAAAACAAAAGAAGAAAAAAACAACAAAAAAGAAACCAGTATTTGGAATCTTAAGCAGTTTAACTTGTCAGATGCACACACTACAACTGCCCAGTAAGGAGAATAAAATGTCAGTGAACCAAGGGGCAAACAACACCCACATTGGCTGGCACAACTCAGTGAGAAATGTGAAAGATCTGCTTTGAACTCGATTCAACTTATCTCTGTTAATGGGTTAATTTTCTCAGAAGACAAGCACTAGTTGAATGTACGCGACGAGTCTATGTACCAGTTTATCACTTGCTTACCTATTTTTTTTATTTTATTTTTTTTTTGCAAGTTTACATGTTTGAAGCCACAATGCTGAACTTAACCTTGATCTTGGTTGGGAACTACTTATTTACATAGGAATAACATTAAGGTTTTTAACCCAGACTTAGCGCACTTGTCGCCAGTTTGCGTTTGACAAACGCGTTGTTTAGACGCCATATCCTGATAATAACACAAATTCTTAAACTTAATAACGCTGTCACTTTTATTTATTAACAAAAACACACAAATCGAATTAATTATTATTATCATTATCAATGATGCCGATCTAAATCACTAACGTGCTCCAATTATCGCTTAAGCTGCTGTCACATATTAAATAAAGAAGGGCTTCAAATAAACGCTGGGTGTCAATTGAGACCGGGACCCGTTTAATATATCATTTAATAATTTTGCCAATTAGAGATCACATACACTCCGCTGAGTATGTGCATATGTTAATCTACAAAATTTATAATGAAAATTTACATGTTTAAATGAGATGGCAATAAAGGATCAACAAACCGTAAGCATCCCGTGTGACACGTCTATCACCTGTGCGCAGGTTGCGGTTAGTTTAATCATTTCGTTGATTTCGTGACGTCATTTTACACACTTTAGCCGTTAATGTGTTTGCAATTAATTCAGAAAAGACGGCGTGACCTGCCTTAATCGGGACACTGCATCCATTCAAGCCGAATGCATATGGGCTCGCGAAAAGTATACAAAAATAAAATTCGATTTCGGATCGTATCGCATATAAATATTGCGCTGCTCACTGTTAGGATTAACATTTTAACAACATTGACTGCAGCAGCGGGAACATGTCGGCAAAGACTCATTTCATCTGCTTTTATCTGATGCTACTCAGTGCACTCACTATAGCAACTGTTTCGGGCAGCTATCAATCGTGGTGCGATGCCAAACTGTGTGCTGAGGGCGCCACGCATGTGGCATGCAACAATACGGGCGTAAGTTTTGATAGGTTGCAACTGCAGCATCGATCAATAAGTGTAATCTGAAATCTCTGCAGGAATTCAATGAGAATTGCTCACCAGATGCTGCTATGATCAATTTGCGACCGCATCGCAATTTTATCCTGGATGAGCATAACAAACGTAGGAATTTCATAGCCGGCGGATATCTGCCCGGCTATTATCCGGCATCACGCATGGCCACAATGGTTTGGGATGAAGAACTGGAATACTTGGCTACCCTAAACCTGAAGACATGCCAACTGGATCATGACGAGTGTAATAATTCGTATCGCTTCCGCAATGTCGGTCAGAATCTGTGTGGTGTGGATCGTCATCGTCTAAAGCCACTGAATGTGAGGAGCATAGTGGAGAACTCGATGGGTCTCTGGTTTGGCGAATATCCGCTCATCGATAGCACCTACATAACCCAGTTTCGTGTGGCCAGGCATCTGTAAGTTGGTCAACCACATCGGAACTCGACACCTATTATAATGAATAATTTTTTTTTAGGGACAAATATGGTCACTTTGCGGAAACTGTGGTGGATCGCAATACGCATGTCGGATGTGCCATGATGCGCTTCACCAATCCTCAGTATCCCTTCCTCTATATCTACAACATGGCCTGCAACTATGCCAGCACATATGCTGTGGGTGTGCATGTCTATAAGGTGGGAGAACCGGCCTCCGAGTGTACAACGGGTGTCAATCCCAAATACTCAGCGCTCTGTTCAGTCAGAGAGCAATATAATCCCAACTATAATGAATATTATGATGAATGAACCGACCAAAGATATAAATATATTTTGATTTATGTTACTTCCTTCCGGGTTTGTCTTATACTTTCTTTCTCATTTCTTCACTTTTGATTTTCTTTTACAGGTTTCCGATGAAATTATCAAGTTGTCAATTAAGCTTTAATGAATAATGTAAATGATTAATCACACACATTATTTTGAAACATCTCTTTAAAATTTGCACTCGCACATTGGCGCAAAAATGCTTTCGCAATTATCCAAATTATGGGATTAATTTTTTTTGGCTTTAAATCAGCCAAAAGCTTATACAATTTCTGCTCACAACTTATTTAAATATTTATGGATATTTTTGCTTTATTGATTTATGTGCGAGTAAAGCAATTAACATCTTCAAAAATACTAAGCATTTGCGATATTTTAGATGCTTCTGTGTCCATTATGAGTTTTTGTGTTTATTTCTGTTTATTTATTTATACCAAATATTGAATGATGAATCAAACAATCGAATTGAAATAAATAAAATGAAAAACAAACACATTTAATTGCAAAAGGTACTTGAATCTCAATTGCACTCGCAGTGAGTAATCCACATGTTGCACATGTTGACGTTCACATTACGCTTTCGATTGTCGTGAAACGCTCAAACTGAAGCCGGTTACACTACACACAATTAGAGGGATTTGGATCTCGCACAGGCACAGGCACAGGCAAGTCTACAGTCTGACAGGCGATCACAGCCCACACGATTTAAAATGTCAGATGCAGCGTCTCTCTGTCTGGCTGAATCTGTTTGTAATTGGCTGTTTTACTTCAAGGAATGCAATTCAAACTTCCAACTCTGACTAAATTGGGCTGTTTGTGTTCTTAGCTTGAGCTCTTGAAAAATTCAGCATTTTAAATATAAGAATTTGCTGAAGTAAAAGTTTCTAAGTTACAAACTGAATCCGAAACAGCTCAATATACAAGCTGATATGACTCGGCTAAATATCTATATCTAAAAGTTCAAAAAGCCCATCCTCCAAACGCATCCACTGCGTGATGAAATTCAATTCAGGCCACCCAGCAGGCAAGCGGGCAGACAGTGGAGTAGAGTAGAGTAAGAAACCTAGCTGGACCCATGGCATTTCCGTCGGCATTTCTCACTCAATTGTGGCCAATTTACGAGGCATTGTTGTGGGTAAACTATGCACAACTGGAGCAGCAGTCCATATAACTTACCTCTGTATCATGTGTGGGACTTGGAGTTGGCGAGGCACAGGCCACGGGCCATAGCCTGACAGGGGATCTCAGCCCACACGGCACATGCAGCGTCTGCCTGTCTGTCTGACTGTCTGTCTGACTGAGCAGCAACTGCAACTCCAACTGCAGCTGTGTTCTGGAACAATGCGTGTGTAAGCGTGTAGTTTTATCTCTGACTTTTATCGTATTTTATCTGCAGCTATGCATCATAAACGAGTCCACACACACACATACACACATGCACACACACACACATACAGGCAGACAAACACGCCCACATCACTAGATTCCAGCAAATTCCAGTTCTAATGCCATCTCAAAATAAACACTGCTCCCTGACAGTTTTCACATGTATTCAACTACAACAATAAGATAGGATTATATAAAGGTGCTACCACCAAATGCCCAAATCGCTGAACAGCTCCTCAGTGGTTGGCAGCTCAAAATCGTCGTTGACCCACTCGGAGCGCTTACCTTGCCTTTGAGACTGCTGCTGCTGCTCTTGCTTATCTTCGGTAGCAGCCGTAGCAGCTGCCGGGCCATAATCCTTCCGATAGCCCATATCGCGCAAATCCTCCTCATCGTACTCCTCCTCGTCCTCAACAGCCTCCAATGAGCTGCTCAAATGGGGTTTTGCAGCACGGACAATAGGTGAATTGCCCAGCATGCGCTGCATGCTGCCAATCTCATCCTGCACCACTTGTGTTTGATCTGCTTTTGCCATTTGCGTTTGCTTAGTTTTCTGTTCATCCGTTGATGAGGACGCCAAACGCACGATGCGATCGAAGAGCGTCGCAAAGTGGCGTCTAAAGCGACCGTAGTCGAAACTGTCCCTGCCGCTATTCCCATCCAGCAGGCCATGCGTTGACGTCGACTTGGAGCGCATCAGCGGTCCAAAATGATGCAGCATATCAATGCCGGGCGCCATCGATTCTTCCCAGCTCTGTAATTGAGTTTATATTATTTATTTTTCTACTATTATTTTTGTTATTATTACCAACCAATTCTGTCCAGTCCTCGACAGGCACACTGAGCACAGAACTAACAACATTCACCACTCGTTCCTCCAAGTTCAGTGCCTGAATTATCCATTTGGCCAACGAAATGGCGCAGTTGAGGTCGCTACGCTGCCTAGACACGAAGGCGAATCAATAAGCCACAAGAATAAACAACGCCAATTAATAAATAAGTAATGTACCCATTCATAAAATTACAGTGGCTAACAATAAAGTACACACACTCTGCTGAAGGCAAGCAACAACAAGTAATCTCTGCCGCTATGTTGGATTTGTCAAATATATTATATACTATTATCGATTATTACTAATCAAATTAATATATAAAAACATCAAATTAAATCCAACATTAAACAAAGGGTTACTCTCTAGCATTTCATGAGCAGACAGCTCCTGTTGTACATCAAATGTGAGCCACTGTATGCACACAGGGCGTGGGTGGATAATTTCTGTAAGTAAGTAAACCTTACCTTTGCTCGTCGCGTCGTATTTCAACCAGTTTATCGCCTTCTAGTATTAGATGGTCATAGTTCGCCTCTATTTGCATGGTAAGTGTCTCTTTGGGCTCGCTCTCCGATTGCTCCTGTAGTTCACGTTGAAGTGTTTTGAATTGTTGCCATAGCGCCTCCAGTTGTTCCTGCAAGTGTCATAACACAACAGCTGCGAACCACATCCCCATTCTCTCTTAACCAAAACACTAACCGTTTGCTGGCGTATGTTTTCCTGTGTCTCGTGGTGCACATCGACGCGATGAAGAATGGGCTGAGTGGGCATAAAGGGAGCAGCCATGATGCGTTCCACACAGCGATTGAGTACACCACGTTTGGGCTTCTTCTTGTGCATTTTGAGCAGACCCGCATCGCTGTCCAAGCGCAAGGTGGTCTCCACAATGCGCTCCAGGACCATGGCAAAAGTTTCCACATAGTCCGATTGAATTCTGTAATGGAACATCTTGTAGTTACAGTAGAATCCAGCTAAGTGAGCTGTGAAACCACACCTTAAGCGATTCGAATTCTTTGCTGCCACCACAGTAATGACCTCCGTTAACTTATCTAGACCGGGGCAGAGCAGCTGCAGCCCCAATGCATGCCCCTCGCTCTCCCCCTCCAGGAACTCAGCAAAAAAGGTGACAAGCTTGGGCGGCACATGTTTGCTGGTGATGCTGTAGGTCAACTTAATGCCCGCCGCCTTCTGAGGTGAGCAGCTGCGATAGAACATGGACAGCGGCAGATAAGCGCTTTGCTGGATGACACGCGGTATGCCCTGGAAGAGCAGAAAGAGATTAGCACAGGCCCAATTAGGTGTATGTAGTTTTCAACCTACCCGTGGAGTGACAAACGAGGCAAACACCTCGACACGTGTGCTGTACACATGGAGCAGTTCCGCCATGTAAAAGTCGAGCGAAATATCCCGCGTACTGCCGGGTGCCACATCCATAAGGCTGAGCGTCTCCTGGCTGCAGCGGACACCATTTGGCGTTTGTATAACCAACTGCAGTTCCGCCAGCTCCGCTTTGACTTTGATCTTCAACTGGCCCTTGGCCGAAGGCAGCTCCTTGACAGCCACATCGGCGGGTATATCGAGCAGCAATGTATCCAAATCATCGAATATCTCCTGCTGTATGCTGAAGCTCAAACGCACCTGATCCGCGGCCTGCTGATTGAGGGCTTCCATGTCGCGTATGTCGACAGACTCCTTTATCTCGTCCTCCAGCTGCTGCAGTTGCTTATGCGCCTGGGCAAAAGTCAGCTCCTCAACGTTAAGCGGCTTCACCTGAAACTGATATGGCTGGGCACCCAAATAGCCCACACTCAGTTGCCCAGTGGCCGTTAGGGTAACAATGCTCCCAGCCATATTCTGGACATTGGAGCGCTGTATAGCAACAGGCGCCGACTCCTGCCACTGAGCTGCCCAAATGATGTTCGCCTCTTCGTAGATGTGCAGCTTTCCGGCATCAGAAACAATTGCCGTTATCAGACGAGCACCTGGTTCTAAATTTATGTACGGTGACAGCACAAGAGAGATACAGAATCAGTAGCCATGATAGTCGCAGATGTACCCTTAAATGACTGGATTACTTACCGAAATAATAGCCCACCACAAAGCTGAAGAAACACTTGGGCGCAAAGTCGAGCTTGAGTATAAAATTGAATTTGCCATTGTCATCCAAGCAGATGAAATTACGCTCGCCCAGAATCATAATATAGGAGCAACTTCTAAAGGATTTAACTGAGAATTGTAAACTGGAACTATTATTGGCCAGAGCGACTTACTCTTTCAGCTGCACAACGCGCATGTCAAGGATGCCCTCGCCAATGCACTGCGACCAGATGGGCTGATAGCTGCTCTTGGTGATCAGCGAGTGGGACAGATCCTGATACGTGTAGCACTGCAGATGCCAGCTGGCATTTAAGCGGAAGAAGCTATCGGTGCGCTGGCAGTAAACCACCGGAGCTGGCAGACAGCGTTGTCCGGGAAATCGGCATTCGTAACTAATGCCATCCTGCTCATAGAACGTCAGTGTGCCATCCAAATGCACCACACAGAAGAACTCCCGACCCTTGACCTGACCAAAGTGGCCCTGGCACATGGAAAAGGCGACACGCTGAAACTTGTGCTCCGCCTGCAGCTGCAACTTTAACTGGGCGCCATATTCGGCCAGTCCACTCAGCGCCTGGACATTATAGATGACAATGGCATTGGGCAGCAGCACGCCCAGTTGATTCGCATTCTCGTTGCGCACATTGCTGCAGTTAATCAGTGGGTTAATTCTCACAAAGTTCTCAACACACTGCTGTTGAATTACCCGCTAAACTTTCCAGCATGGAGTCCTATAATAGGCGCTGCCAGTTGCGTCTCCATCAGCAGATCTGTAGCATCAAATCCATTGGCATGTGGATAGTAAATGCTCAGCTGTCCGGACTGTGAGCCAACTATGATGTAATCCTTCTCCTGGGCCTCGAGACCAAAACGAGCACACAACAAACTGGCCACATCGTAGTCGCCAACGGTGTCGCCACATTGCACTGACCACCAGCTGCACACGTTGAACAACGACATGACTGCAAACTATGACTGCCTCGAAAAGGATTTGGGCACCTCGGTTTGTTTTGTTGTGCATAAAATTGGTTACCATGGCAATGCACAGTAAAAACATTCCAACATAGGGGTGGAACAGCAGTTCTCTAGATCTGATTATGCTTTAGAATAGAGTAGACTAGATGACAGACTTACTGGAAATAGAGTTCCACTTAAACCATAATAATAAACACATTCGGTATAATTATAATACTTTTTCTTTTGTTGATCATTAACTATATCATGTTATATAGGTATTTACGTATCATAAAAGTTAAATAGTTAAAGTTATATATATATATATATTTTTGAAGCATATTCTATGTCTTAAGGAATTAGATTTACAATTGTGTTTCAAAGTGTTTGGGTAAATATACATTAATAATGAATACATCTATGAACTAATTTATATAATTACAACTGATAACAGCCTTAAGCTGCGTACTTGTGTGCTCTGTGTGTGTGTGTGTGTTTGTGTTTGTACCACGCCCTTCACACTACATCGTCATTCAAATCACGCTCAGGATGCTGCAGCAGGCGAGAGAGAAGGAGCCGCTTATGGCTGTAAAACCAATCAAAACAAAAGGGATTTAAGTACAATTTATGCAGTGATTGACATTAGTTGACTGACTGATTGGTTGATCGATTGAACTGAATTGACTGATTGATTGATTGATTGATTGGCGTACACATTGAACAATGATAAATGAGAAACATCAATAATTTTATTGTGTCACAGATTTGGATCGAAATTATTGGCTTCTAATAAATGAGCCGGTGTAATTGTAGCGACGATGCATTTGGTTGTGGTTGTTGTGGTGCGTGTAATTGTGCATTCGGCGCATTCAGTGCATTCGGTGCATTCTGTGGGATTGGTGGTTGTTGTTGTAGTGGTTGTGGTGGTTTTGGAGTGAATGTTGGTATTGGAATTGGTTGTGATGCAGCGCCGATTGCGTGGCCGTACGCCGGCTTTTGGGCGATGATTCGCTAAATGTTATTCTTTCTCGCTTCTGATCATGATCTTTTTCTTCACCAGCGTTCGTACCTGTTGCGTCGTCGGTTGCTGCTGCTGTTGCACGCCTACAACCTGCTGCTGTTGTTGCTGTTGCTGCAGACTGGCTACAGTCGGCAGCGTCGCTGTCGTCTGCGTTATTGTCATTACTTCAGCCGGTCCTGCTGTGGGTCCTGCAAGGTTTGTGTGTTGTTGTTGTTGCTGTTGCTGATGTTGTTGCTGCTGATGTTGTTGCTGCTGATGTTGCTGCTGCTGCTGTTGCTGCACCACAGCTAATAAGTTACCGCCGGCTGTGGTCTGCAGTCGCACGGGGCTGGCATTCTGCCGTTGGGTATGCTGCAGCGCCGCAATTAAAGTCTGCTGCGTGGTCTGACCACCGCCAGAGGGGGCCACCTTCAAGGCGCTGGCTATGTTCTGACCGGTGCGCAGATTGCCAGCAGCCAAGGCCTGTGCCGAAGCAGCCGAAACCACCTAAAAGTATTAAAACGATTAAAGCTCGACTAACTAGCAGAACTAATTGCATCATTTCGAATCAACTGTGCAGACACTTACCTGTATGGTCTGACGTTGTGTGGCCTGTGATGCCACTGAAACGGGTATGACACGTCCCACACTTGTCTTGCCCAGCACAAGACCCGCTGGCTGACCGCTCCGCACCACTTGCTGCAATTGCTGCACGGTTACCGCTTTGGTGTTTTGTATATGCAACAGTTGCGCCTGCAAACTGCCGCCACCAGCTGTTGTCTTCTGTTGGACTTGTTGCTGTTGCTGCTGTTGTTGTTGTTGTGCTGCCGACGTAAGGGAGACACCGCCTGCCACCGTCTGTTGCTGCTGCCCGGGTCCTGTCGTTGTGGTCACAATATTGGTGGCCGTGGGCTGCCCCGACGCGCTCACCAGCTGCGTCATGCGACTGATTTTCCGAGGCATACCCAACTGTTGTTGCATTTGTAGGTGTCGCATTTGATTTGGCATCGTCACCTTAATCTGACTGCCCGGTTTGAGTTGTGGTAGCGTCATGTTTACGCTGCCCGCCTGCACTGTAGGCGGACCCGTCGCCGATACTGTCACGCCACCGGCGCTGACGCTACTGCCACTGGCTGCTGCCGCCGTGGAAGCCTTAACGAGCGAGGCAATCTGTTGCTGGGTTACCTGTTGCGTCTGCTGTTGCACAACACCTGCAACAGGCAACTGTTGTTGCTGCTGCTGGGTGACGACGCTGCTGCTGCTGGTGGTTGTGGTAAATAGCGGCCCAGTGGCCTGTTGCGCTTTCTGTGCGGCCAGTATGTTGTGCCGCTTGACCAGCAGCATATCACCAGTTGCACCACTGCCGCTACCATCTGTGGTGATCATCTGGCGCTGCACTCCCTGCTTTCCCACTGCCATTTGCTTGATGAACTGCGTCCGTGCCTGGCCATGCATCTGCACCGAGCTAACCACATTGCCCGCCTGCACAGTGGTGGCGCCCGGCATGCCAGAGACCGCCACTTTCTGGCTGGTCACATGCGTGGGTGTCTGCATGAGATTGCTCGCTTGGATTATGGTGCCAGTGGCTAAGGCGCCGCCAGCTGTTTGCACTACAGTCGGATTCAGATTGGCTGTGCCACCACCAACAACGCCTGCCTGTGCCACTTGTGGTGCCTGCAACACTTTTAGATTGCGCTGTCTATAGAGTTGAATGTGCGGCGTCTGCTGCTGAGTGCCGGGCAGAACCGTTTTGCCGGTCTGCTGCAGTGCGCTGACAGGTATACCCTTGGTGGTGACCAATTGGGTGGTTTGTGTTGCGGGTGAGCCGGATACGGCAGACAGACGCAACTGTGTCTGAAAGTGTGCTGTTGCCACACTCTGCCCCAGGGAGACAATGGATTGACCGCCGGCTGTGGTGCGCTGCTGCAACACCACATCGTGCAGCGTCGTATTACCCGCAGCAGCGGCTGCAGCAGCCGAAACGAGACGCTGGCCACGCAACATCGTCACGGTGCCCGTTGCCGTCTGCTGCTGCTGTTGTTGTTGGCCACCACTGGACGCGGTGGTCAGCGGCCCAACGGAAACAACTTGCGGCAGTGTTTGGGTCTGCACAATGCTACCCAACTGCGGCGGTGTATTCACTGGCAGCGTTGTCTGCGACGATATGGAAACAATTTGGGCTGTAGAATTGGCATTCACATTGCTGTGCGTGGCAATGGGCAGCGATTGGACCGGCGTGGTCAGCACCACACTAACGCTGGACTGGCTGCCAGGCGGTGCGGCCTGTAACTGCATCGTTCCGCCCGCATTAGCCGAACTTTGCTGCGCCAGCTGATGTAGCTGGCCCGCTGTCAGATTGGCTGTCGTGCCCACAACGGTCTTAACAAGCTGTTGCGTTGTGGTTTGTGTGCGCAGCTGTTGTTGCTGTTGTGGCTGATGCAGCAGTATTGCTGTTTGTTGCGTCGTCGCCACATTGGCGCTGGTCAAATGTTGTATCTGTAATTGTTGCAGTTGACCCGTATTGCCGGCGGGCACAGAAACAGTTGTTGCTGCTGTTGTTGGCATTAAATCAACTGTTTGCTGCACAGCGGCAACTGTTGGCAGCTGCTGCTGCTGTTGCTGCTGCAACTGTTGTTGCTGTTGCTGATGAACCTGCTGTTGTTGCTGCATTTGTTGTTGTTGCTGCTGCTGCTGTTGCACTGGTTGCTGCACTGACTGTTGCTGCACTGACTGTTGTTGTTGCTGCACTGGCTGCTGCTGCTGTTGTTGTTGTTGCTGCTGCTGTTGTTGTTGTTGCTGCATTGGCATCTGGTTGCGCTGCTTTTCGCGCATTTTGTTGGCCTTCATCACGGCTATATTCATAGGCGACACGGGCTGATCGTAGTTGTTAATGCCGAACTCCTGCAGCACCTCCATATGCTTGGGATTCATCAGACTGGGCGCACTGTACTGACGCTTTGGAGGCGGCGCCTTCTTCAAATAGGCCGTTTTGATGGTATCGAAGCGCTGGCGCATCACCTTATAGAATGAGGCATTATTATCGCTGGCATAGAGCTGCGTGGTGCGCAAGTAGCGCAACGGACTCTTCATATACTCCGTGCGCAACGTTGGCTTCAGTTTCTTTTGTTTCTTGGGACTCTCGACCACTTTGCCTTCCTCGCGCGGCTGGATGTGCGTCTCGTAGCGCCAGCGACATTGCCTCGCCGACCGATATGTTTTCGAGCAGAAGTTCACCAGCTCCGAGACCAAATCCCAATTGGGCGTCTGGCCAGGCGAGAGGAGCATCAGGCTGCACGGTAGCCCCTGCAAATTGATCAGCACGTGGAGTATAGCCATATCCTCAAACACACACCACTCGCTCATCGCCTCCGGCTCGGTCAATGGCTTGGCGGGCAACTGCGGCTTCAGGCCCGGTATCATCGAATTGGGCTTAAAACTGCCGCGGAAACGTTGATTCTTCAGCTCGCGCCGCAGCCGCGCCAACTGCGCCGTTGGACGGTCGAACAGTGAACGTGGCGGCACATAATTATCTTCGCGCCGCATCTTATTTGGACGACGACTGCCATCGAAGCCGGCATCGGTGCGGGATCGCTTGAGCTCCCGTCGCACATAGACGGGCGGCAGTTCCGTTTCAGGTATGGGCTCCAGATCATACATGAACGACAGCGAGTAATCAATGTAGATATCATTGTTATCCTGCGGCGGCGTTGGCGGGCACCACATCTATCATAAATAAATAAATATATACCAATCGATACTCTTATTCGGTTCGGAGTGATAGTTGTGACTTGAAGTGATTTCGATTTACTTACAGGCATTTGTTCCATACTATTGCGCGATATCCAGACCTGAGAGTGTATTCGTATGCGTGCGTGAGTGCGTGTGTGTGTGGGCCGAGCAAAGTTAAAGAAAAGAATAAACGTAGCATATTACATTATTTTCGTATCGTATGGAGAATCTCTGTTTTGGTGGTGTTGTTCATTTGCTTAGTAAGTAACTAACTAACGAACTAACGAACGAATTATATTATCGATTGTATCTATATGGATTATTTATAAATTGGCGTTGTAGCTTTTTCTTTATAACCGGAACCATTTCGTACGGCGCTTAAGAACAATTGGCAAAGTCCATCTATAAACTCTTGCAGTCTATTTTATTTTTTATTTTTATTCTTTTTTATTATATTTAGCGTCACCAAAACAGAATTCAACATTCGTTAGCACAGAAAATAATATGATTGAATCTTTACTGATTTCCGGTTATTCTTTTCCAACTTTGTGCAATTGTCTTCTATAAGGATGTCTTTTAAATACACACGCACGAAATATGTCCGTATAAATAAAAACCACAACGTCTTAGTTTCTTTTTTTATATCTTTTTTGAAAGCATATCGAATCGATTCTTGCGTTTTATTTGTTAGTCAATCTATATGCTTATAGTCTTTAGATTGTTGTTTTGTTAATGCTAAACTTGTTTCATGATATTTTTATGTTTTTTTTTTCTTTTTGAGAATACAAAATAAATGATCGAATGCAAAAATATTAACATTTACCGTACAGTTAAAAGTTACCTACGTACATACTTATAAACTAAGGCGCAATAGTCGTGGAGAGTTTTTCTTTGAAGACTTAGAGAACAGAATTTTTTAACAACGAAATTAATGATAATACAAGGAGTTTTCTGTAGTTACTTTGTTTTAAAGATAACACAGCTTACATAATACAAAATCCATAAGCTATATTCTATTGATATTTTGTTAATCTTTATTATATACAATGTGGGTTCGTGTTTCTTGTTAAATATCTTATGCATTTTGGGGACAACAGCAATCACAGTGCCAAACAAATTAAATAAACCTTCAGCAAAATAACAATATTGTGTGGCGTAGAGCCTGCCAAGCAGCCTATGAGACCCTCAAGTTGCAAGGACACTTAAAGTTTGTCATAGTTCTTCCTGGTCACACAACACTTTACGCAATTATCGTTGTTGCCCCCTTATCTATCTATATGCTAGACACAATTTGTTATCCTAAATTCTAAGCCCAATTCTCTTTGCCTGACAGAAGACTTCGGTTTTATATCGCCACCTAACTAGCTTAGAAGGAAACTTGTTACAGTCTATTAAAAAATGCTCATCAATTAAACATGTAAGTTCTACATCAGCTTCACAGACACACGCGTGTGCGTGTGTGTCTGTGTGTGTGTAACAATTAAATTAGGTCAGTTTGGACGCCCACTAAAAACCACACAGCGCACACAGCTCCAGAGCTCCACACAGCTTCAGCAGAGGTTTGTCGACGACTTTTCTTTTTTTTTTTTAGATATAGTTAATACTGTGACGTGATACTCTGAACTCAATTATCACCGGTTGTTGCTGCTGGCACCATTCGAATGGGCACTAGACGTGGCTTGGGTAACGCCTCCTCCCCCTGCTGCTGCACCGGCTGCAGCAGCTGATGCAACATTGCAGGAGCGTAAACGTACACGCGGCGTTTTGGTTATCCAACGATTTAGCAGTGTCAATGTTTGCCCCTCGTCTTTTTTGAGGAGACGCCTGCTTGTGTTTGTGCAACCAGCCGGTGAACGTGCAGCTATTAGCTGCTTTGTCTCTTGAGCAGCTGGTGGCGTCGCCCGCTCTCTCTTTGCATTTCTGCCAGCACCGCCGCTGGCTTTTTGTGTGCTCAGCACAGGACTCACATCCAGAGTCCAGAGATTGATCTTTACGGAACCGCGCGATCGAGTGCGTGGCGTGTGTCCAATGGCATCGTCGCTGCCACCACCGCCACCGCGGCTGCTGCTGTTACTGCTACGCTGCCGTTGCAACACAGGCGTCGATTCCTTAGCATCTGTCGTTTTGTTGGGTTCCGCTTTGGACAGCGACAGCGGATCATTGGGATCATCGGTGTCCGATTCTTCGGATACATTGTAATATGTGGAACTTGTCATCATGGTATCTTGCACTTGATCGTGCGCACTCCAGCCATCCGAACTGCCGCCAGCTGTGGCATAGCTCGAACCGGACTGCGTCTCCACATTAACATCGACATCCGAATCGATATTGTCAGCCTGAGCTTCACCGTCATTGTCGACATTCTCATCACCATCATCATCAAGCATTTCCACATGCATTTCTTCATCATCATCATCATCTGTCCGAGTTGTATCCTCCTGAACAGAGGCAGACGCAGAGGCTGAAGCAGAGCCTGAATTTGAGCCAGATACCGCAGTTTCCTCTTCTTCTCCGTCCACCTCCTCGTCCACATAAACAGATGCACTCTCTTCATCATCATTCTCATCTTCATTCTCAATCTCATTATCTTCATCTTCTTCTTCATCTTCATCATCATTATCGTTATCATCCTCATCGTCGCTAGCATCGCTCTTGACAAGTTCCTTTAGGGCCAACGGCGATGATATCGTCGCTCGCCGCTCAAGCAGCTTTCGCCGCGTAACCGCAGCTGTCGTCAAGGAGACACTTTCCCTGCGTTGCGACTGTATCTTACCCCCCTTGGCTGACGAAGGAGCTGCTGCCATTGCTGCCGGTGTTGCTTTCACGGGCATCGTCTTCATCATCTTGCTCATGGCTATATTGGCCGACTGACGCTTAGGTCGCTGCTCCTCCGTTGCCGGCTGAGCTGAGCTGCTGCTGGCTGCTGCTGCTGCCATTGCTGTGCGCGTTGTCTTTCTAGTGGGCGCCGTCGCCGTTGCTGTGGCTGTACTTGCTTCAACAGTTATGCCCAGCGAATGTAGGCGCGTCTGCCAAATTCTATTGTTACTATTGCTATTGCGGTTGTTGTTGCTTGTGTTGCAGCTGCTTCTAGTCGGTGCACTCGTATTGAGGCTGTTTCGATGCGTGCGCACCGAACTAGCCGCAGTCGCCGCCTGTTGCACATTTGATCTTTGCCTGTTGCTGTTGATGCTAACGCTTCGACTTAACCCACCGGCGGTAGCCGCCGCCCGGCCTACCCCATGATGCCTGAATCGTTTATCCCGCTTATTGTGTTTGGTTAACCTAACGCCTAGCCCAACACCCGGTGTTCGTTTGCTTAGATTGGAATCTTGTTTGGTGGTATTAACCTGATTGGTGGCATCCTTGCGACTGTAGGTGAGCAGCTCTTCGGCCTCCGTTTCCTGCTTGAGTAGCTGCTCCTCCTTCTGCATGGCCGCCAGACGATTCGCCTCCCATTCACGTTTCTGCTGCTCCAGTTCCGCCTCGGCGGCGCGCAACTGCTCAGCTGTCCACGCGGCTCCCGTCTCCTCCACAAAGCGCATCGCATAGCGCTCGATGGGCGAGAGCTAGATTTAATGGGATTGGGAGTGGGGAAACAATATCCGTTAGGGGTATATATTATGTGATTATCTTATGATTATGTCAGACGTTGAGTGATATAATCGAGCGTGGGTTGAATCGCTTCGACTATGTCTGAACGTCTACTTCGAAGTTGAAGTTTATCTGGGCAGCGCACGCTTGATTAAAAGATCACTGGGGGGAGTTCATTTAATGCACAATTGAAGCAAGCGCTGCCCATATTCACAGATTCGCAGACAAATAAGATCAATTCAGCGCTTACCTGCTTCACAAGATTTTGCATTTCCAGATCGGCTTTGCTGAGCTCAATAGCCACCGCACCACCTGCGTCTGCATTGGCATCATCCGCAATAGGAATGTTCTCATCGAACTCGGCCAGGTCGGCGGCTGCCTCGGCCTTGGCCGTTTTTGTGGCTTGCACATCCTGCTCGTCCTCGGCAGCGGCGAGTGCGTGCTCGAAGGCGCGCAATGATTGCTTCTCCGCTTCGATTGCCGGCTCGACTTCAGCTGCGATAATCTTGTCCTTATCATCGGGCTTATCTTGACTATCGTCCTGCTCTGTCTGTGCCACATCCATAGTGAACAGATCCTTGATTGTGGAGCTCTTGAAGAAGGTGGTCGTAAAGTTCCCACCCTCGATGGCCATATCACTGAGCATCCGCTTCTGGTTGGCCTTCTTCAGTATGTTCACCTCGATGGTTTTCTCCGAGACCAATCGATATATGTGCACATCTCGCGTTTGCCCAATGCGATGGCAACGATCCTGCGCCTGCGCGTCCATCGTTGGATTCCAGTCCGAGTCGTAGAAGATCACAGTATCAGCGCCGGTCAAATTGATGCCCACGCCGCCAGAACGTGTCGACAGAATGAAGCAAAATATGCGCTTGTCCCCATTGAAACGTTCCATGAGTATTTGTCGCTGCTCGACACGTGTCGAGCCATCCAGTCGCAGGTAAATGTGGCCATGATAATTGAGAAATGCCTCCAGCACGTCAAGCATTTTGGTCATTTGGGTGAAGATCAGCACACGATGCCCATCTGCCTTCAGTTGCCGCAATAGACGATCCATTGTCTGCAACTTACCGCAATCGTATTGAATGAGACGAGGATCGGGAAACTGCGTGGTCATCGCGGAGATGATGGGGTGCAGCAGAGTCAGCTTGGGCGACACCGTCTGCACTATCGTCGCTTCAATTTGCCGCTCATTCTGCCAATGCGTCGACGATAAGTTCTGCACATAACGACGAATTCGTGGCGCACACACTGACGGCACATATATCACGAAATTGGCAAAGATGGGCGCCAGATCCAGGCAGCGTTGCTCAAAGTTCTTTAGCAAGAGATTCAAGGACCAGTTGTCGTTGTGATGCCGCATAGCAATCGAACAGTTCGCATAGCCACGCGTCTGCCATGTGGAATGCTTCAGGGTGCGAGTTGACTGCATGCAACGCTCAATCGTCTGACGGCAATCGGCCCCATAAATGGGCGTGGCATCGGTGCGTCTGCGATTGATGACAGCCATCCGTTTGAGCGATGCCAAACGCTGCTCCTTGCGCATTTGTATGAGTTGCTGCACTCGATACGGATCCTCGACATCTTCGGGCGTTGACGATGATCTCTCCTCCTGGGCCTTGCCATTCGTTTGCCTTTGTGCCGTCAACTTGACATGCGTTGCCAGATCTTTAACAATGGGGTCTTTGCTCAACAGCTGCAGCTGTGCTGAATTCGTTACGTTTGTGGCTCCCCCCACTGCTGTACTCGCCGTCGCCGCCGCTGCAGTTTTGCTGGTTAGCGTCAGCCGCGCTCCAGCGCCACCAGCATTTGTTGCTGGTGCCAGATAGAAAAATGGCTTACCATCCTGCATTGTCTTGGCCACCTTTGCTGGCGTTGGTGCGCTGATTGGTGAACGTGAACTCATCAGTTTGGAGCTGCTGCTGCTCAGCATATTTAATGCACCACCAGCGCTGCTGTTGCTGCTTGTCGCCGCCGTTGTCATTAGGCTATTGATAATCACTGGCTTGAGGGCCATGTTGATGGGATTGATGGTGCCGCTGACACGTTTCAGTACATGGCCACTGGGTAAAAGACTGCGCATGGGCACAATTTTGCTGCCCTCCAGCCGCATGGCCGGACTGGCACCCACACGCACCGCCTGCAGCTTAATCCGTTGCGCCAGCTCAGCGCTCCGCACGCGTATGTGAAAACGGTATTTGCCATTCGGGCAGCGCGGTGGCGGCTGCGGTGCACTGTCGATCTCTTCGATCAATTTTCGTGGCGGCGACAGCAGGCGCGACTTGTGCGAGACGTAGGCCGTCAACGTCTGCTCCAGATGCAAAAGCAGCATGTTCACAGTCTCCAAATTGATTTGCTGTATGGCGACAAAAAGACGGACAAGCAGAAAATTAAGCAATTTGCTATTATAGACGCAAAACTTTAAATGTTCTGAATTTAAGATCAGGCAAATGCCTCGCAACAGCGAACATCCTATAAGAATCGCAACTCTCTCCAAAATAGATTGAGTCGCAATATTCAGTGACAGTTTATCATCATCTCATTTTCTATCTGAATCTGTATTTCTGTGGTCAGCTGCCACAAACTCACCGTGAACGGATCATACTCCAGGATGTTGCTGACCAGTCGCGGCGTATGAAATGTAATGCCCTCCATTTGAAACGGTGATATCGTTGGACGCACCTCAAACATATTGGGATGATTGCACACCTTGCGCAGCTGCATCAGCACATTGATCACGCTCAACAAATTGCCGGTTTGCAATGTTTCGCGGGTTCTAAAAGGGAGAGAAAAGTTTATTAAAGGTATCACTATTTTAACTTTGGTTGTAAAACTCACTTGGAACGGCTCATGAAATCTTCGTACAGGTAACGCTGACGATTGGACAATCGGCACA
The DNA here is from genome assembly GCA_035044105.1 of Drosophila nr. perissopoda 5 BK-2023a. Lineage (NCBI taxonomy): Eukaryota > Metazoa > Arthropoda > Insecta > Diptera > Drosophilidae > Drosophila > Drosophila nr. perissopoda 5 BK-2023a. Next base: position 964,979 of record JAWNMK010000639.1, on the reverse strand, counting down.
TGACAACATGCTCGTATTTCTTTGGCATTTGCTTCTCAACCTCCTTTTTAAGGCGTCGCAGCAAAAATGGACGAATGACCTAAGCACAATAAACAACAATTGAGTAACATGATTTCTAAAATTAAAACAATATCAAAATGCATAAAAATAAGGAGTGTAAAGAGCGTATTCAATGTGATAATTTTGAAAGGACACAATCACATGGATAAGTCGCAGCTTTAGGTTTAGTTTAGCAAGCTAACAAATTGTCATCACATGTGGTTATTATTGAAAATCAATGTGACACAGAGTGCACTTGCAGCAAATGATTTGATGAGAACATCTATAAACGAGTGTAAGGCCCGTATTCAATGTGATCAATTTGATTTTATTGCATGAACACATGGATAAGTAATAGCCTTAGTTTAGTTTAGCAAGTTTACAAATTGTCATCACATGAGGATTCAACGTGACACAGAGTGCGCTTGCATGAAATTCCTAAAAAGCTTGTGCGAGGTGTAAATAGAAATAATGCATTAATTAGCATCAGTTCAATTGCAACCGCAGCATTTGCTCTAGCACACAGCTACGATTTTCAGGAGCGTTTAAAAAGCTATCAAGAAAACGCTTTTAGGTGCTATTTCAAATCTTAAACTTGGTTTGGAAATTATGTTCTCAGCGTTATGGACTCTCAATACTAAAAACTCAAAAAGTCACCTGCAACTTAGATTTAATATGGCACACAGCTACGATTTTCAAGAGCATTGAGTTGGCTTACAAGAAAACGCTTTTAGGTGCAGCCCTAAACACACATACACACACACACACACATCATTATCATCGGTTGTATTTACCTTGTGCAGGCGCGTTATTAAGGTTTCATTGTACTCCATGTTGCCTTCGATCATTCCAGTCATGGGATTTGAGAACCATTCCTTGAACTCGCGATGCGAGGAGAACACATACGGCATGAGGAAGTGCATCAAGGACCAGAGCTCCATCAGATCGTTCTGCAGCGGCGTTCCAGTTAATAGCAAACGTCTGGTGTATGAAAATAGAGAGCGGATATAATATAAGATTAGTTTTTCACCTTTACATTTGAGTGTAAGATTATGAAAAAAATAATTAACAAAAGTTAATATTAACACAAAAACAATAGTGTCTCAAAACAAGGCCACAAGCATGCTAATGGTTGGGTTAGTATGCTCTTAATATAATATACGGCATTATAGCGTTAATTAATTTTAGCACCCAAGCGTAGTCGCCAAGCTAGTTTAGCAGTCGCTTGGTTACTGATTTTGGTGCTTGTGCAAATACAATAACAACGAATTAAATATTTTAATTATGGTTAATATTTTTTTTACTGACCTTTCGGTGGAAAAGTTAAGTAGCAGCTGCCAACGCTGTGACTTGAAGTTTTTAATGTTTTGGGCCTCGTCTAGGATGAGATATTTCCATTTTTTTCGCCGAAAACTTTGCTGATCCTGAACAACCAGCTTGTAGGAGGTGATGCAGACATGAAACGCATTAGGTTTTGTCCAGCCGACGCGCTTGAGCTTGCGCTCCTTCTGTGTGCCATAGTAGGTGAGGATCTTGAAGCCGGGGCACCATTTCTTGAACTCCATCTCCCAGTTAAGCATCACAGATGAGGGCACCACAATCAAATGTGGACCCCAGTTGCCCTTGGCGCAGGCCAAGTGCGCCAGGAGCGCAATCGTTTGTATCGTCTTGCCCAGGCCCATCTCGTCGGCAAGGATGCCGTTCAGTTTGCGCTCGTTCATCGTGACCAGCCAGTCGAGACCAATGTGCTGATACTCACGCAACGTATGCTTCAGCAGGAATGGCACAGGCGTCACCACGTTCGTTGAGGACAGCGTGTTGCCCTTGGGCTGCAGGCTTTCGGCTAATGCCGCCGCATCGTTCAACATGTCGTCCTTGTTGTCTTTGCTGCCAACAGCGGCAACGCCCGCATCTCCGCAGCGGGAGCCATCGGCATCGGTTAGCAGGCTCTTTAGACCACCCTCCTGTTCTGCCTCGTCCAGGTCAGTATCAGTCTTGATGGTAGACAGTTCTTCATCTTCTTCGTCACTGGCTTCCACATCGCTGTCATCGGTTGAATCCTCAACTACGGTTGAATCATCATCCGAGTCCAGCTCCGAGGTTTCCACCGCTATTTTTCGCCTCTTTGCACTGGGCTGCTCATCAATTTTGCCCGATTTGTATTTTTCCAGGAGCTGCTCAACAGTCAAATCATTGTCTGCCTCCAGTTCATCTATCTCCTTTTGATGATCAATTTCCTGCTCCGCCTCCTCTTGTTTGCTGATAGTGTTCTCATCGTCATCGCTGGGTTCCTTGGCCTGAAATTCGCTATCGTCGCTATCGTCACCACCAACAGATGAATCAGCGCCTTTCGTAGAGCTCTGCTCTTCGAGCATCAGCTTATCACGATTCTCCAAGTAGCCAGGTGGCAAATCATTGAGAAAATCATCAAAGTCCATCTCGGATTCTTTGGCCAGCGCTTTGACCTCCTCATTGACATCGGCTGCCTCCTCCTCGGCCTTGGCAATCGTTTCCTCATCATCCTCTGAGCCAGACTCTGGCTTAAACTCATCTGCGGAAGAAATTGTAAGTTCACAGTTTAACCCAAATTTTGTATATATCGATGCAGGGCAGATGCCACAGTCTTCTTTAGCGCATCAGACAAATGCCTCGCAAATGCGACCATCCCTTATAAACATCGTAGTGTTCAAAAATAGACCAAAACAACGTTTCAGTATGAAATTCTCATCAGGTGCTTGATTTAAGAGGTTTGAGTAGAGTTTCGTTTCTTCTGCTACAATAATTTAAATACCTTAATATTGAATTAAGTTAGTTAAATGTTACATCAGAGTAATAAATAACCCTGTCAAACAATTATTCTCAAATTCAGCAGCTTAACTCACCATCTGACTCCCGTTTGGGTGATGTTAGGCGACTCGAGTCTAAGCTTGGCGTTTCGGCCACATTCTTGTTCATGCCCTCAGCCAGTTGCTGCGAGAACTTTTCCGTCTGATCGACTATAAAGCTGAGATGTTGATCGAGCGCCTGTTTGCGTTTCTCCTCGATTTTGGTTTGATGCTTATACTCGACCAGTTTCTCCACATTTGACCAGAAACTCTTCACCTCACGGGCTATGAAGGAAGCGACACGCTTTAGATGCAACTCTTGCGCTTTCTCGGCACGCTGTGCCGCATTGGCCTTGTCCTGGAAATACTTTTGCACCATTTTGGCGCATTTCTTGGCAGCGTTCTTTTTCCATTTGCGCTCCTGCGCAAAATCAGCTGCCAGCCAGACCATCTCGTCCAGCAGATAGTCCCAGTGTGCCTTTGGGCGGCTGGGCTCCTGTAGCTTGGGCAAACGCCGTTCAGTCCATAATCCCTCTCGCTGCAGTTCGGATATACGCTGCATTACGTACACCTCCTGTTTGGCCTTAAACGAAAACTCCTGCGCACTGTTTGGCGTACAAGTGTTTGCCAGTGGACTCAATAAATTTCCACTGCTGCCGCCGCCAGGCGTGCTGGGCGTCAGGCCACCAACGCTCACGGCCGCAGCCGGAGCACCACCGTTTGCACCGCCACTGTACAGCGGTGTTGGTGTTGCAGTGCCACTTGTCACCGATGCTGTGGTTGAACCCGCACCCACAGCAGCTGCAGTTGCAGTTGCCCCGCTCGTCGCAGCATTCTGCTGTGAATTTGGGCGACGTAACGCCGTTGAGCCCACGGGGCTATTGCAGGGCACCAGCGGCGTGCCACCTTTTGGGAAAAGAATCGAAGTGAAAAGTTAGTCACGAATCGTGAAAAGAGATATTGCAAAAAGCTCTTAGCCAACTTGCATGCTGGAAAAGTGCATCATCAATCACACGCTACCATATTGAAGCAACAATAGTTATAAGTAAGGAAAAGAAAAAAAACAACGTTCAAATCAATCAATCAATTAATTGAACCATATTAGTTGCGAATTAGTATGTGTATTAAATATAGTGGGTATTTCAAATGTTCATAAAAAAAAGAACGAAGTAAGGTTAAACTAAAATAGGCAAAGATCTATGTCAAACGGGCATGCAAAACTTGAAGCTATAAGCTTCAACTCGTTACATATAATAATCCTGAAAGGTGTACTTTAAAAAGTGTGAAGGGCGTTTTCAATGCGATGATCAGTTATAATTCGAAGACATATATATATGAAGCTGACTTTAGCAAGGTGGTTTCAATTGTCAACACATGTGGTCAATATTAATTCAATGCTCTTGCTGAAGAGCTCTACTACTTTGTATATTTTGTGTAATACGATTGTGCGTGGTGTAAATAGAAATAATGCATTAATTGACATCAATTCATTTGCAACCGCAGCATTTGTTCTAGCACACAGCTACGATTTTCAGGAGCGTTTAAAAAGCTATCAAGAAAACGCTTTTAGGTGCTTCAACTGTATACCTTAAACTTCATCTGCAAATGTACTCAGCGTTATGGACTTTTATTTAGAAATTGAAAAAGTCACTTGCAACTTAGATTTAATCTAGCACACAGCTACGATTTTCAAGAGCATTGAATTGGCCTACAAGAAAACGCTTTTAGGTGCAGCAATTGGATGGAAAACAAACGTAAGTCAAAGATGCATTAAGACAGAGGGAAAGTTTTCGGCATGCCGAACATTTAAATAAGTTTTGAAAGTGAGAAATGTGTTTCCTTAATTATTCAAATCATTGTATCCATATTGTAACAAATTACTGATTAATAACAGAGATCAAATCTAATCTATGCATAATTTTGCTAATATAACCAAAAACTGTATTTGTACATTCAATTTATTTTATAAGTTGAAAAATCAAACTATTTTTAAGCATTTTATCAATAAAAATAAAATCACCAATTCTAGATAACTGAAAATAATATAAATCTTTGATATATATATTATAATAATTTAGGCACATCGAATGTATAGAAATATAGTAAAAGTCAAATGCACTACACTTCTAATTTGCGGCAACAACAAAATCAAAATGATGAAAATGCTTCAATATTCAAAAACCACACAAAGTATAGAGGAAAAAACGTAGAAGACTTATTAAAAATGAAAATGAGATTTTTTTTTCTTTGATTATTTGTTTTTGTTTTTTAATTTTAAATTTGTTGCGAACGATAAGCACCTGGCACCAAAGGTACAGAAGAATTTCCTACGGCAGGAGGCGCGGGTATTTGACCGAAGACCATACCGTGACGACCTCCTAGAGGTCTACCGGGTATGTGACCTATATAATAACGATACAATTTGATGGTGAGTTGAGAGAGAGAGAGAATTGAGGTGTGCGTTAGGAGGCGACAGTAAAAATTATTGTGAATGTTTTGTAATAAATTAAAGAGAAATTAACAAAAGGAAAGAGTGAATTGTAAATTTCAAATGATATACAGCAATACAATAAATTAATTGATATTAAAAGAATGTATATATGTTGTTATATATATTTTTATGCATACAGGTAGGTAAATGTGTTTAGTATTCTGTGTGTTTGCAGTGTGTGTCAAATAAATTAAATTCGAGTTTGTTGTTACATATTAGTAGAGCATTTTATAGGTTTCTTGCTAGTGTTTGTTTTTTAACATTTGCTTGGGCGAGACGACAACTTGTATTTTTTTTATGTTATGTGCAGGACGTGCTTTGTACTTTTACAGTTGCTGTACAGTTGTTGTTCTGGGCGCGGTTTTTGTTCTGGCATTTGGGAGGTGGTAGCACTTAGTGGTATCTATTATTATCTTCTTAGATGTATGCAAAAGTCTTAATGATTATTGGAATATTTTGGCATGTTTCTCTTTTTTCCGAGTAATGTACAATAATTTTGAAAATGAACCAAAACACAAAACGGAAATACAACAAAACACTAAATCATAACAATGATAGAAATACACCAGACTTAAATAGAGAAATTTTAGACATAAGCCCGAACAAGTATCGCTTACCTTGCTGCGTCAACTGTACCACAGCGGCGGGTAGCTTTGTGGAGACAGCAACTGGTGTCGCACCAACGGCCGGTATCTTTATCTCTGCTTCCGGTGGCAATGCATTACCGCTTGTCTCCACTAAGCTGCTCGTTGTGGACAATGTTCCAGCTCCAGTGGATGTTGCTGTCGCTGCTGCTGTTGTTGTTGTTGTTATAGCCCCACTACAGCTGGGACTTGATGAAGCTGTTGCTGTTGCAGAGGCTGTGTTGCTGTCAGACTTGACTAGCAACAGAGATTGCGTATTCTGAAGAGAAATATATATTATTTTTTTATAGGTATGCTTATTTTCATGCTTATTCTACTAACCGTTTTTTGTGTGCTATTTTCTAACTGTATGCCTGCTGTCCCTGTAGTAGTTGTTGTTGTTGCTGCTCCTGTTGTTGCAGTGCTGCTGTCACTGCTGCTATTACTAACTACTGAATCCGATGATGATGGCTGCTGCTGCTGCGTTGTTGTTGTTCTGTGTGCTTGGCCTACAGCTGCTGCTGATGTGCTTGGCTTTTCCTCGAGTGTCAGCTGCTCGATACGATTCGCATTGCTGTAGCTGATGAATTGTGGTGTTGGTGTCTTTTTACGCCACGCGGGGTAGTCCATCATACTGCCACCGTTTTGTAAATAAAAGTATTCGGACACATTTTCAAGATGTCTGCAAAATTTGAATACAGTTTTAGTCATTTCTTTAAAATGTTGACGGATCTGATTACTGATTCTTACCTTTCCTTAAGATTACGCAAAATTTGCAATTTCTGTTGGAGTATACGCTTCCTGAGCGCATTCAAGTCTTGCAGTGCCGTTAAATCGGCGTCGCCAATCTCGCTGCTGGCCACAACTGACGCCGGCAGCAATGAGCCAACAATATTGCTGCTACCAACTGTGCCAACAATGTTGCTATTGTTGTTTCCGATGGCGTCGTCGTCGCCTTCGCCTTCAGTTTCCGTGTTGTTTTCTAGACGCGGTCGCTTGGCCTGTGGCGGCCTCGTGGACCCAGCTTCTGCTGTTGGTGATGGATTGGATGATGATGATGTTGTGGAAGCAGCTGCTGGCGTTGCTGCCGCTGCCGTTGCCTCTGTCGACAAGTTCGACAGCGGCACAGGCAGCTGCGCACTGAGCAGCTGCTGCTGTTGCTGTTGGTGTTTGTTGGTTTTTTGCTGCTGCTGTTGTGTGTTTGCTGCTGTTGTTGCTGATTTATTGTTATGATCTGTGGCTGCTGTTGTGGTTGATTTTGGCGTTGTAACTGATTTTTCCGTTGATAGTAACGTTACACGGTCTGACACAGCAGGAGGGGCCGGGCTTAGCCCTTCATGCCCCCCTCCTGCTGAATTACCTTCATTCATGTTTGAGACATCTGCAAAAGGCGGGAAAAAACATTACACTCAATTCTCGCCAATTTCGTCAATTTGTCGCGTGTTGCGTTCTAAGACACACATTTTGCAGCCCTGGATTGGCCCCAATCAAACTCAAATGTATATATATGTGTATGTAAATAAAATTATCTTTACACTTTTTCTGCTGCGCAATCGTTACGCTTTAAACAATTTCAGCGACATTTATCTCTATTTTTGAGGCCGCTTGCAGCACTGCAAAATTAAATCGAATTTCAGCAATTCTGCACTGCAAATGGCAGCGGTTTCTTTTTTTATTATAAACACACACGCTTTGCGACAAATCATTTTGTATGCTCTGCATTTAAATAAATTTATTAAAGAGCTGCACGTTTATTTTAGGTTGGTTAGGTTTTGCAAGCTGCGGCACTTTTCGAACATGCTCAGCGAATGACCGACGCTAGAGCGAGACGACTCTATATATGCACGTCTGCTGCTTCTACGTCGGCGTCGGTTCTTTGTTGGGCAGACATTTTTTCCCAACCATTTTTTTTTCTATTTTTTTTTTTTTTCGTACCTCAGATAGGGAAAATTTTTAATCACAAAATATCCACATCACAGACATCCATCCGTGCGTGAAAATTGTATTGACGCGTTGCCGAAATTTTGTTGTACTCGCGAATGCAATGTTTTTCCAGTATTTCCGCCTATTTCTGCACTTAAAATTAATTTTTTGCAGAAAAGTGTGCGCGAACACACCATTCAGCTTCGAGGTACATAGAAGAACTAGTGATGTGCCGAAAATATGTCTTTCTATAGTATTTCCGATATCGATAAAAATACCAGCACCACATAAAAATACTTTTAGCCCTGTACGCTGTTTGCGTTCCTGCTGCATGATGGTATGGAAATTAACATTACATTTACTTTGTTAATGATCCATGTTTGCATTCACAAGTTCAAGAATACATGTTTACTGATTAACATACGAATACTTTTGGCGCCAACATTTTATCCCGAGCCAACTTAGCCATTTATTGTTCTGTCCCAAAATGTTGAACGTCTGTCGACATTTTTTGGCTCTATTATGCCTCTTTTAGCGCTTAGTGCGTTTGTTTTGAATTAAACGGCAAGCAAGTAAATAAAAAATCAAACAAAATTGGTTATTTGACTTTTAATTCACGAATTTGTAGGCTTATAATATATTTCTTATTGCCTAATAAAATGCACGATATTATTATAAGTATCCTCTTTCATTTTAAATTAAATAATACATGCTTAATCGCATTTGAACCAAGCCAGACATGTTTAACAGTTATCAAACGGCCTTGAGACCTGCTCTCTTATTATCAAGTGTGTATTTGAGATCGCTCTGAGATAAGTAGCAAAACCAGGAGTGCACTGAATCCAAATATTTGGGGCTTGCTTGTTTTGTATTATTTTTGGCAAATCTGGTTTCGATGGAACGCAATTAAAGAGTCGCCACTCAACAGTTTAACATTGGCCGCCGTACACAATGAACGCATTTTGTAAAATTCTGTCAATTTTCATAATATCAGCGGCATCATCGTCGATAATTCGGGTGCTGGGCGAGTTCTGTGACAATGGCACCGGCGAGTGCAAAGAACTGACTTCTACCGACTGTCCCGCTTTATTCTATAATCTACATTTGATCGGTCAAAATAATATCAAATACTGCAATGAATTCGAAGATATTGTCTGTTGTCCTCTGCCGCTAAATGACCAAAAAAAACAAAAGGCGCCTCTAGATACGAGAAGACTCTTCGAAAAGGGTAAGCTCAAATCTAGATATCTTTTGTTAAATCAGATATAAATGATATTTTGTAGCATGCCGTGATTACAATGAGGTCAGATCCTCATGTCGCTCAACACCACTCATTCTGGGGGGCACCGAGGCGAAGGGTCGCGAATTTCCGTTCATGGCACTGTTGGGGGAACGACAATTTCGCAGCTCCAGCGTTGATTGGATCTGTGGCGGCACTGTGATCCATCCGAAGTTTGTGCTGACCGCGGCCCATTGTCTGGAGACGAGAGAGTTGAGGGAGCAGCGCCTGGATCCCAATTATGATTCACCCAAATATGCTGTTCGCCTGGGTGAATTGGATTACAATTCGACAACGGATGATGCACAGCCGCAGGACTTTCGGCTGGTCAACTACGTGCTGCATCCGGCGTACGAAGAGGGCGATGATGGCAGTCGTTACAGTGATATTGCAGTCATGGAGCTGGACAGGAAGGCCACTCTCAATGAGTTTGTGGCGCCAGCTTGCCTGCCACCCAGCAGTGGCAATGAGCACTTTGATCTGGTCGCAGCTGGCTGGGGCTATACCAAGAACTCGGGCCGGAAATCATCGCATCTGCTTAAAGTTGGTCTCCAGCGCTACGACATCGACGTGTGCATTGAGAGAATTGAGAGCCGCATAGATACTCGCACTCAATTCTGTGCCGGGTCGGGATCAAGCAGCAGCATCGCAGACACCTGCAACGGCGACTCGGGCGGACCAATTTTTGTGCAGCATCCGGCATACAATTGCCTCAAGCAGGTGATTGGAGTCACCTCGTACGGAGTGATCTGTGGCAATTACAAGTTTCCAAGTGTCTACACCAAGGTGCATCTCTACACGGATTGGATTGAGAACATCGTCTGGGGTGAATGAGTTAATTCCAATAAAATATGCCCCCAAAAACGTTTCATTTAAGTGCATCACCTTTTTCCACAGTGTACAATTTGAGAATTGCATTAAAAGCCAGTTGATCGTGTTGAATAAATTGTTGTTAGCTTTAATATTAACAAACTAGTAAAAATCAGTTAGCAAATATAAAATACTTGCATATTAATTTAGTGATACGATTACTTATCATAGTTAGGAGGGATGTGCGAATGCGTAGGATGTGTGGGAGATACAATGTTTACACATATCTTTATATATATATGTATATATATATCGTTGCATTGTGCACTGTGCATTGTGCGGGGTTAACTTATGGCTAGAACACAATAATAAAAAGCTAAGTGCTAGAGAGGACCCTGTAGAAGACCAGTGACAGCCATAGCCACTTCTCATTGTTGCATGATGATTGTGCATGGTTGTTGATTAGGTTTATGCTGGAGTACATGTTAAGGACTATGTGCACTCTATTTAGAAGCGACGACGGCTGGCTTCATCACTGCGTCTCCTTGCCGCTATCTCCTGTTTCCTGACCTCGCGCTGCTGATACACGAACAGTGGACGGAAGACGATTGCGCGGCGTTTGCGCTCCTGACGATGACTCACGGGCTGATCAGCTGCAGCTGCCACAGCCGGCTGGAGATCGCGACGTGGCCGATTGCGAAACAGATCCGTTTTGGCCGAATCGTGGGCATAGAGTGTGCTCAGGAAATCAAAGTAAGGCTTGGAGCGTAAACTGTCCGGCTGGGCGAGCGGTGAATTGTAGCTGAACTGATTTGGTGTCTCGATGTCGAGCAGTGTGTGTGGCACATCCTGAAGCTGCTGCACCTGCTGCTGTTGATACTGCCGCTGATTCTGGTACTGTAGACGCTGTGGCAACGCACTCGCCAGACCCAGCATTCCCACGACCAATGCGACGGCCAGGGTATAAAACTGCGGAAATAAGACGAAAAAAGTCAAATGAGCAAATGAGACAATTCAAATGGAATGGAATGGAATGGAGAAGGTGTGAATAGCACTTGGAGGCCAGAGAGTCAACGACGTTCTGCAATAGTGCTTAGAACCAGTCTGAGCAATCGAAACTCGGGGACGATATCGCAGAGCATATGCTTCAAATTAGCATACAATAATTAATTTAAATTAAATAACAAATACCAATGATATAATCGCAATCAAAATTAATTTATAGTCACACGTAAAATATTCATGATCACGTCGAGTTGGGGACTATCGTCAGAACTATCATTATTATAATTAGCATTGGCATTATCTGTGGTCTGTGGACACCCACCGGATTATAATTACTTGGGCATCCATGAGATGGACCCAACCCTTAGCAACGAAATAAAATATGCTGCGCCCTTGGGCGGGCGAAGCCGGATGCACGTTTCCATTGGATCGTCATTTGGAGCCATTTGGACTTAGATTAATAATACACATTTTAATTTATGTATCACATTTCGAATTTTGTGTTAATAAAATTAATCTTATTCTCGGCTAGCAAATTAAATGCTATGCACATGTCTATACATTTATAGAAAAACCGGATAATCTTTGACGACAAATCGAAACCAGCTTTTGGATCTTGATGAACGTTCAATGGCAACCCAAATCGAACTCATCCAACTAAGTTCATATTATTTTTCGCAATCACATTTGATGAAAGATAATAATTAATCCTGATATATGCGCAAACCGCAGACATCGATCGGATCATGATTCATGCTTCCAAGTAGTCGCAGAACTTGAGTTGCTTTCCCAACGCATGTTTTTCGAAGTGAGTTCCCGAAAATCAACTTATTTGAATCAATTAATTCATTGATATAGCTGAAGGTCACACTAGCCATGCCTCAATTCCCCCTTTAAGCTAGATTGCTCAGTTTAGAACTGAAAGTTGACTGTATTTAATGGTAATCATAATTCATCCATTTCGGACATAGATAAATGAGTTTGTTTTCTTTCCTTTCCTTTTTTTGCAGATCGTTATGTAAATTTATAGGCTGAACCACTCCAATTAATCGATTTTCATAAAATATGAGACCAGGTCAAAAAGTAAATAAAAATAAAAACAAATCCACAAAAAAGGCTTAAATTAATCTGTATCTTTGCATCTGTATTTATGCATCTGTATCTCTGTATCTGTATCTGTATCTGTATCTGCATCTGTAACCGGTTGCGCTTTAGTGGCTCAGGGCTAACCCAAAACATATATAACACTTGTTTTTTTGGGGCCCATACCCTGTATACATAATACGCTTGAAAAGGGTATAATAAAGACTCTTTGAGGGAATGCATTGTCAAAGCTATGACATATATCTTTGACCCTATCAAGTTCATAATATATGTAGAAAATAAATTGAATTGTTAGGTATTAACTGAAGCCGGAATCTTGAGGAGCTGCAGCAACTGCATATGAAGTATGTTTAGGGTATCCAGTTAGTCAGCAAACTCAAGCTGCTTCAATCAGGACTTGCAGCTTAATAATTTAATTCGCTGGGTCAAAAGACACATATGATTTTTATGAGCTGTGCCCAGACTTCCTTATGAATGAATAAATAATATATATATTTATATGCTGAGCGTTTCACACGATTTAATCATAGTGTTTTCGAAAATAAAAATTTAAAAAAAAAAAATAAGGCTAAAAAATTGCACGCTTTACGTTACGTGAACTTTAGAATTAAAATATTTGAAATTTCTTTGATTGCGCTTTTCTATTTGATATGTCAATAACGCTATTCAAATACCAAATACTATTATGGCTAATACTCACTTGATGTTTTAACGAGCACATGTTATGTTTATGTAGGATTATTCGATTATATTTTTGGAGTAGATCCTGTGACACACAGTATACTAAATATATTTGGGATGGTTTCGACTGCGCGTCCCGCGTTGAATTTTTCTTTTTATAATTGGGAATTTTTGGCACAATTTGTTTGTCTGGCTTGTCACAAGCGATTGATCAATTGACGCGACGACGTTTGCTCAATAAATCAATACTTATTTGCAGTTACTTGTTTTTAGTGTGTAGATCGATGTTGTCGCTGCTAAGCGTGCGCACTAACTGTTCAGAATATTTGTCACAAATTCACTTTTATATGGGCGAAAAACTGTGCAGCCCCCTTCGCAGTTGCCTCTGCCTCCGACACGGACGCAGCCACAGCCATCATAATATTGCCGAACTGGTTTCATTTGGCTACTGCTGCTGCTGCTGTTGCTGCTATTGTTGCTATTCTCTCTGTTAGTGTTAAGTGTTGCCGACGTCACGAATTAGCTGCAGCTGAGCGCCGCTTGCTGGAGGGAAAATTTAGAAAAGAGGCAGGCTGCTTTATGTTTGCTAAATTTCACTTGTTCAATTAGCTTTTTTATGGCTAATCTCTGGCAACACTGAGTGCGCCGCACTTGTCAGCGATGCTCATCATTGCCCACGGATAACTCACGGATAACTCACGGATAACCCACGGATAACTCACGGATAACTCACGGATAACTCACGGATAACTCTCGCCTAACTCTTTTAATGACTGTGTCCGTTTCACGAATTATGGCTTGTAATGTTTGTTGTGCGTGGTGGGGTGTGCGGGGGTGTATGGGGGAAAGGAGGAAGGGGCGAGTGCGTTCACTTTCTTGATTTCATCTCTTGTGGCTCGATGATAAATAAAAAAAACGGCAGCAACAACAATTAAATTCAGACAGTCATCAGGTTTGATTATTGCTATTATGAATAATATTATATTGTGTGTATTGCGAGCATAAATGTTTGCCTTTCGCATTACGTTTAATTAAATCTTTCCATGACGCACACACTAAAATCAAACAAATCAAATCAATGCGAATTGCTTTGACGCATTACACAGACAGACAGACAGCGCTGGACAGGATTAGAGTGTGGCGCCTAAGCCAAAGAGGAAAAAAAGCAATACGGAAGCCGGCAATTCTCAATTCTCGGGCTGTTAATCGCCTCTAAATGGGAACCATATTTAAATATATATAAATATATCTACAAATGGAAAAAAAAAACAACTGTGGGTTAATTCGATTGTAGACGAGCTCATTAGGCAAATGATTGTCGCCGCTGCTCGGAAAACTGTCAACACACTTAACGTGGCTAAAACGTGTGCGTGGCGCGCTCTTGAAAATGATCTGTCAAGCTTAGCGTTAACCACGCCGAAGGTTAAGTGTTAATGTCTTAACACAATATTTGGGACAACTCGAATGAGACGAAACACGGCGATGCAAGCCAAAGGCGTATGTTTTGCTATTGCTTTGGGCCAAGTGGAATGCGCCGGTCACTTGTGGAAAAAAATACAAATATATTATCATGGATTCCGGGATTCAGTTGTCTGATGTGACTCGACACACGGAATGGAATTCCATTCAAAGCGAAGCAAAGCAAAGCGAAGCAAAGCGAGGCGAGACCAATTCAGGCAAATTCATTTATTTGAATGATTTAGTTGGAAATGATTGTCAACACCGTTGTCCAAAGAGCCAGCAGCGAAACAATTTTTTTGTTCTCCTCTTTAGTTTCATTATATTTTATTTTTGTCTAGTTTGTCGTTTAAGCGTTTTTTGATCTTAGGTATTTGTTTAATAAATTTCATTTAGTTGATTTTTAATTAACTTCTGCAAAGAGCCGGTTTCAAAGGCGTCGAGAGACAAAAGACCAGCGCCAAACAAATGTCAAAGAGTAAAGTCAACAAACAAGAAACATACGACAAAAAATGCAAAACTTGACAACACTCTGCCAGGCAGTTGAAACTAGCTGAAGAATACGCCCACTCTCTGGTTGATGTCAGGGTATTCCCATCGAAATTGACATGTCTCTCAAATCATTCATGATTAATATTCTGTCGAACTCCAATTAGCACTCAACCAAAGATGAGCAATTGCATTATTTTGAGTGACATTATTTGAGTCAGCAGCGTTTCCTCCATCTGTAAAATAGAAGATGTGGATGACGACTCCCGGTTGGGTGTGGAAAGCAACTTCCGTAAAAGTTGACCAAGGTGCTAAACAAATTGCGATGCGTGTGTGAAATTGTGGCTGGCACCGCCGGATATTTCCACTGGTTGCGCCTTATTTGGGGTGTTATTTCTGTGTGTGTGATTCATGGGTTAGTCAGCTTATTTATATACATAACAGTTACTAATTGAGTGAACTTATTAGCCCATATTTTTAAGAAAACCAATCATCTTTTGACTTTGGCCCCGGCCAACCAATCACGAATAGATGTCAGCAATCGTAAACAATGCGCATTGGTTTGTCAACTGGTAGTGTTGACTGTATCACTTTTCACTTGGGGCGCTTGTTTGTTTTTGGCGAACTGCTCAACAATCTGTGCAGCTATCAATTATCACTTTGCCAGCACACGTCACAGTCTTAATTTAATGATGGAAATTTGTGACTGCTGTGCTATTTATTTTGCCGTAAATAAAAACAGGCTGCTAATAAAAATATTGATCTGTCTTCAAATATAAAGTTAATCATTAGCCCAAATAAAATTCCATTGTGAATCTTCTTTTTTAATTTTTGTAATTTTACGCGCCACATTCAACGGGTCTGGTGGCAACGCTGTGCGGACGCACTCAAGTTGTCTTCGCTTGAAGTTGGCTGCTCTGTGCTTCGAACTGGCGTGATGTTGGCTGCGTGTCATGTAGAACTGGCGCGATGTTGGCTGCGAACAAATTTAAAACACATGGGAAATTTTCAAATTTATCTTTTCATTTATTTTATTGTTTGTGGGAATAATAAAATTTAAAATATTTAAAATGAGTTGTAAAAAAATTACAACATTAAAATAGATTTGGATGTGAACTTTCACTCATAAAGATAATTTCCCAGTATTAAAATTATTTAATGCGTTATTTTAATGTTTTTAATAAATTCATCCTGGTAGTCCTTAATATTTACTGAATTCCGTTATTACTCAAAATGTAAAAATGTGGTGAACAATAACTGCAATATTTGAATGAATGAATTCACCTCTGGCCTCTGTTAATGTTAACGAACTAAGAGAGCGTTAACAGTGGCCAGGCATTGCAAGATCTCTTTACACAAGATGAATATCGTAATGTTATCGTAGTGCTACTTGAGTGCTGTTATTTATTCTGCGTGCCTGCTCATTTTGTTACAAAAATTGTTAAGTGTCAAAATCTTTATTTTTATTTAAAAAATACAGCGTTTAATACAGTTGCAGGTGCCGGTATGTTTCACTATTCGTCGAACAAATCGTGATCGTCGGGTTTTTACTGCGGTTTTTTTTGGTTTACTGCGCTTTAAGTGGTAGCATTTCGTAGGAAAAAAAAATTACCGATCGCGTCTGTTTCGTGTGTGTGTGTGTGTGACTGTGGATGTGTGCGTGAGTGTACATAACGAAACATATGCAAACAAAACTTCATACATACGGATGGGCACTTATAGGTACATACATACAAACAAACACATATGTACAAACATACAAACAAACATACATACAAACATACATATGTAC
The DNA here is from genome assembly GCA_035044105.1 of Drosophila nr. perissopoda 5 BK-2023a. Classification (NCBI taxonomy): domain Eukaryota; kingdom Metazoa; phylum Arthropoda; class Insecta; order Diptera; family Drosophilidae; genus Drosophila; species Drosophila nr. perissopoda 5 BK-2023a. The sequence goes on along the minus strand of JAWNMK010000639.1, from coordinate 948,460 downwards.
AAACATACATATGTGCAAACATACATATGTACATTCATACATATGTACATACGTGCATATGCATAACGCTCTGTGTGTGTTTTTTGTTGCTGCTATTGGTCTTGGCAAACACAAAACACATTTTTAATATTTAACTAATATTATAATTTCACACAATATTTCGGAGTAACGTAATCGCTTGCGGCACATCAGTTAATTCAATTCTGTTTGCTGCACACACAAAGTATATGCTTTAACATTGACACAAACTGTTATTTAATTTTTTTTTTCGTTCGAAATGTAATCTGTTAATATCTTCTTTAACATTCGCTTTGCAACATTTTGTTTTACTGCAAGGGGTGAAGGGTATGTAAGCGCCGTCGTCGTCGTCTTTCTCGTTCGTCGGCATCGTCGTGATGAAAGAACCGAAATTTTTTTCCTTTGCGTGTATTTATTTAGTTTGTTGTTGTTTTTGTTGTTCTTTCGCGTCGCTTATTGCTGCTCTCTGCTTTGTTATAAATATTATTATATGTTGTTACTGTTGCTCTGCTGGCTGCGATTAGAATTAATTGACAAATGGCAAAAAAATGTTGCTTTTGTTATACGCTGCTCTGCTCAGAGCCATGCATTTAAAGCAAATAGCAAATAGCGATATCAAAAGCAAAAGCAAACCAAAAAAAAGCAAAGAAGAGGCAAATAACAGTTGAAATACGTACACAAGTAACTGGCGAAACGAATCCATGAATAAATTATAAATAAATGTTCAAACAGAACTAAATGGCAAGCAATAACGTCAAGAGAGCCGAGTTCGTTGACCGCCAATTACAACAACAACAATTTTAAAAAACTTAACAATAACAGCAACCACATTAGCAGAGATACCACTGGTAATAAAAATAGGCAGCAGAAGCATAGGCATAAAAAGCATACATTTAACATTGGGGGGCATATTAAATTAACACCTGTTACACACACACGCCTCCCATTTCATGTTATCAACATTTTAACCCTGCCGTGACCATGCTGGCTGTTTAACACTGTTGCTCGCGATTGGTTCATCGATCAAGGTTCCGCTCAAACTGGAACGAGAGATCTTGATAAGTTAACACTTAGTTGACCCATTTAACCAATTGTGCACATTTGAGTTAAGTTTAACATTTCACATCTACATTTCACAGTTTCCTATGACTATATTTATGCTTGTGCCCCTTACGCATTGAAAAAGCTGCTGAAAAACTGTACTACAGCTTAAAACTAGCCATAAATAATGGCATCAATCTCACAAAACAAGAGGCAAAAAATGAGCGAAACACAATGTGTGGAGGAGATACCGATTAACTACGAAGAACTGGAAATTATCGGCACAGGTAAGTTAAGCAAAAAAATTCATTTTATTTTTTGTGTTACATCAGTTTTAGTTAATTTAGAAATTCCAAGCATGTGTCTCCAGCAATGAAGGGTATTCCACAGGTATTTTGCCTAACCAAATGCAATTATTCAAAACTTAACGATCGCATCGAATGCAGAGCTGGAGTTCCCAAAAGGGGAAATACTGGGTTTCCAATTACATTTCCAGTGACTCCTCTCCCTTTTCGGGCCTGCAAATACAGGTTTATAAATAACGTTGCATACTTTCAGGTTTATTTTCGAAATCACCTGCATTTCGTTTTGAAAAACGACATAATAAATGAAAAGTAACTCAAATAATTGTCAAGTGGATGATTTAAATTCAGATAAAAGGCCACGACAAACATTTCAAGTATTTTTTTTTTTTTTGTGTGTTTTGTGCTGCAAAAACAACACTTCAACTTAAATCAATTACGTCACTCAGCTTGGAGAGTTAGGAGGGGTTCCCATAGTGGATGTTAATGATGTTTATTATTATTATTACTGCTTTGTTTGTTATTCAGCAGGTTTGGTGCTAAGCCAGCTTTGGCATGGGCGTAGCTAGGGAAAGGGTGCTCATAACGGCTCAGCAGGGTCAACAGTGGGTTAATGCTGACAATTTGATGTAAGCAAGATCTCACATTCTAAGGTATGGGTAATCAAGTTGATAAGTGACCTACCCCCCTTCCCACAAGGTCCCTGGCTTAGCGGGGAAATAAAAAAAAGGGAAATAAAAACAAGTTTGACTTAAAAAGGCATTTAAGAAAAAATGTTTCAGCTTTTGCTTGATTTTTGCTATTTTTCAGATTCGCATTCGTATTCATTCAATTATTGGCTCTCTTCTTGGCTTGCCGTTTTCTGATATTTTTTTTTTTTTTTTTTTTTGTTATTGTTGTCTTTGATTTGTGCACAAATTTTTGACAATTGAAAAACGAGTCGACTAAAAAATAGCCGAGCGACGGACGAGTGTGCAAAATGCGAATATTTGTTGCTTTTGTTTCTGTTTTTTGCTGTTTTGTTGTATTTTGTATTAGGCTGTTGTAGCAAACCTGGCCTTGTACTTGACTTTTCAAGCGATTTTTTCATTTTATTTCTTTTTGCGAGCAGCCTAAAATTGAAACGGAGAATAGTGCTGAATATGCTGCAAGCGAATATCTCCCAAAATAGAACTCCCACGCCCAATGCGAATGCCATGTGTCCCAATGATATGCATAACTTGCCAATCTCTCTTTCTCTGTCTGTCTGTCTGTCCGTCTGTCCGATTCGGTGATAAATTTCCGGTGTGACAGAATTTTTGTCTTTCTAATTCCAATTGATGCGTGTCACAAGTTCTCCCTCTCTCTATTTCTCTCTTTTATAGGTTTTGTTGTCTCGCGTTTTCGTCATTGCCAAATATCACGAAATCAGCCGGTTGCTTATCAACACACACAGCTGACGGCTGGATTTTTTTTACTTCTTTTTTTTTGGGTTGAAATTCGCAGGTTGTGGGCTCTTGCTTTACACACTACCAAAATACATACACGCATACCTATTTATGTGCGAAATTTCTATTCCGTTCTTATCTCCGTGCTTGTCAAACCAGGGGTATTTTGTTGATTAACATTTCATTTGAGTTTGCAATTTGCTTTTGACTCAGCTTTCATTTTATACATTCGGCACTTTGTATAGAGTCCAAGGCCAAAAGCCCCTCTCTCTCTCTCTTTCGCTATCTCCCACTCTCTATGTCTATGCGTGGATGTGACCTACATATTAGTGTATAACATATTCGTATGCAATTGCAATCGATCATTAACAGTTACATTTACGATACGTTTACATTTACAGGCGCCTATGGGACCGTTTATCGGGCACGCGACAATGTGACCGGCTGCCTTGTGGCCATCAAAAAAGTGCGCATTGCACTCACCGAAAATGGAGTCAGTGCGTCCACACTGCGCGAGATTTCGCTGCTTAAGCAGCTCAACACATATAATCATCCCAACATTGTTAAGTGAGTAGCTGCATGTGTGCATGTGTGTGTGCATGTTATCATCATGGCGCCACACGCATTGCACAACTGAACAGTTGCATTCCACCCCCATACACATACACATAAACACTCACAGACACTTACACACAAGCACACTTTAGCAGTGGCATATGCATATCAAAAATTATTATTAAGCCAAACGTCAAACAAAAAGTGGCGCCGTTTTTCTGCCCCACTTTTGCTGCTTGCTGCTGATAAGGACAACCGTCGCTAAGCTAATCTATTTGCATTTCAATTTGAAATTGGGCAGCATATTAACATCGAACTGTTTTCGAATGCCAAAGTAAATGCAAAATTGCCCATAAATATAACAGCTTTGCTTACAAGCGAAATTAACTTATACCAACATATACAGCACACTAGCGTCAACAGCGGCTGGATTGAGTACTAGGAACAGAGAAAAAACACTTAAACGCTCTCAGAGTACTAAAATCCGCTCAGCACTCAACAGACAGCTGGTTATTGTGCTCGGTTCTCAATTACGATATTACGATCAAGAGTCAATTAAATATCGTAAATGGCTCACGCTCACGCCAAAGAGCGCATGCAACAACAGAATGCTAACTCTGTCGCTGTTAAAACTCTGGAAGCATTTAACTTATTTTTTGGGGTGGAATTTTAAATTCAAAATTAATTTAAAAAAAACTGTTTGCAGTTGAAGTTACTTGAATAAATTTAAATTTTTTTTATGGAAAAAGCGCCATAACGAAATCTATAAATTTGATAGTAAATGTTAACCATGGCTGCATTTCGCTTAACAGTGCTTCGCGTCTGTACGCTAATGGAATGTTAGTCGGTGACTCTCCATATTCAACCAGGGGCAATTACGTTATTCGCTCTCACATGCTCTCGATCGACTCTAATGTAGAAATTGTCATGAGTCGAGTGTTTTCGTAGTACCAGAAGAAGCCGCAGTATGGCTGCTGGCGCTAAAGTGCCCAGCAACATTTTGACCAAGCAACAACTCAAACAGCCATAAAGTCTCCACTCACACACATAATCATTCATTGTGATTTCCCCTCTCTGCAGACTGATCGAAGTATGCCAGTTTCTGGAACGTGGCAACAAATTGCTGATTTTGCTGGTCTTCGAGCATTTGGAGCAGGATTTGTCCGATCTGATTGAGGGTCTGCCAAAGTCAGGCATGTCGCCAACAACAGTGCAGGTAGAATATAAAATACCCATTAAAGTTATTTATTTCATTATTTATGCAATTGCAGCGCCTTTCCCGTGAACTGTTAACAGGAATTGATTTTTTGCATGCAAATCGCATAATTCATCGAGATTTGAAGCCACAGAATTTGCTCGTCTCGTCGCAGGGCCATTTGAAGATTGCCGATTTTGGGCTGGCGAAAACGTACGATTCCGAAATGAAAGTCACCTCGGTGGTGGTCACCTTGTGGTACAGGGCGCCCGAAGTGCTGCTAGCCCAGGGCTACAACAGCTCTGTCGATATTTGGAGTGTGGCTTGCATCATTTTCGAGCTGTTCAACAGCAAACCTTTATTTCCAGGCACCTCCGAGAAAAATCAACTGGATCGCATATTCGAGTGGGTCTTTAAATAAAATATAACTGAATCTTATATATTTTATGTTGTATATATATTATCAACAGACTTACCGGTCGTCCCACGGATCAACAGTGGCCCAAAAGTATTTCAGTTTCTCGGGAACATTTTCCGCCCCGCAATCCCAAAAGACCCCGTGATTTTTATCCAGATTTGTGCAAATATTCCGATGATTTGCTCAGCGTAAGTTGCGACATTTTAGCTCTATTCCAAAACTGTCTGTTAATCTCTCCGTCTCGCTCTCGCAGCAAATGCTTTCGTATGATCTGCATTTGCGTCCCTCTGCTTTGGCCTGTTTGTCGCACGAGTATTTCCAGCAGGAGCCAATGTAGTTTCCAGTCAGTCGCCAGAGTCACCCTGTGAGATCAAGCAATTTGTTTTGTTTGGTGAAATGTTCCTTTTTAATATATTTACTTTATAATGTAGGGATTTTTTCCGCTATTTTTTTCCTTTATTGTAATAATCCACAGCTTGTTGGTCGTAATGCAAAGTTTAATTATTAAGCAACTGCCGTTAAACGAAACTCGAGGATTTCGATCCGGTTTGAAATGTGATACACAAAATGTTCAGGACTAAAACATGCTCAGGCATTTACAATAATAATAATTTAATATGCAATATATGAAAATATACCACACTAAATTTAAATACAATTTGAGGGAGCTTCAAATGTAATTGTTATATTCAAAATTGCGCTGTTCGTACAACACCACTATATTTAGATACATATATTTATATAGGCATATATACACTTTTTCTACATTTACATAAATATACAAAACTTGTTTGTAATTATTAATTTTTAAGCACACAAAAAAAGAATGAAATAAACGGAATATGTAAAATTCAAACATGGCGCTCATTTTATTAACTGTGTTGAAATCTGTTACTAGCAATAGCATTGACCACATCCAAGAGCGACTGTTAAACGCAGTGTTGGAAAGCGTTTGTTGAGCGACACTGCTACTTACGATATCATACTTAACAGTGATCGTAATTCGCTACAGTATAAGAGTACCGCTTTTAACATCAGTGTTGTAAGTTGACTTGAAATAAGTGTTGTACCATATTTATTTTCAAAAATAACTACAAATCTTTGGTACGAAAGGAATGTTTTAAATAAATTCATAAAAAATATCACTTTTTGATTATTGAATCAGGAGGCGAGTCCAACGATTATGTAAAAGACCAAAGGCAGCACAAGATTATCCACCTGATCGGTAAATGCCTCCACCAGCGCCGCATTCAACGCAGCGAAAATCGTTGCAAACCATTTGGCTTGCGACATGGCCAAAATCCCGCTAAATTCCAGCAGCCAAACGCAGAGCAAAACTGAAGCAACAAAAGCCAATGTGCCCTCCACAGAACGAGCGGAATCTGTAATTAAATAATGCATAAATTATTTTAGTAAATCTGATTTAAGTTTAGTATTTACTCCACCACTTGTTGCGTCCAAATTTGGAGCCCAATACGCTGGCTGCTGTGTCGCCGACGCCCACAGCTAAAATGCCCGAGAGGAGCAGCAGCAGCTGCGGATTCTGCCTGGAGGAGGTCAGTCCACATGGACAGGGCGTCAGCCAAATGGGCAGCGAGCAGCCAATGAGCAGGCAGAAGGGCGTCAGCGCCAGTTGACCCGCATCCTTCGCATCCCGGAACGAGTCAAAGGCCTGCGAAAGTGTGGCAGCAAATGGAGGCATCTGCAGCAGGCGCAGTAACTCCAGCACCACGAAGATGGCCAACGAAATGCCCGTGGCAATATAAAGCAGGGCACACTGATACACCAGGCCGGGCACAAAGACGAGCACAATGAGCAGATGGAAAATCTTGCGGATGCGGGTTGTCGCCTGCTGGGTGCTCCTCAGCTGCCAGTGGACGGTGGCACAGGTCAGCGCCACCAGCAGCAGATAGAAGCCAATGATGAACAGCTATTCCAGTGGGGATTATATTATAATAATGATGATATTGCAGATCTTTAGGTGCCAACTCACCCGCTTCTGATCCTTGACCAAAAACTGGAGAAGGGCAATAAGTGGCATGGGTTGGGTGACGGGAGCACAGGTCACAGCTGTCACCAGGAGCAGCAACAGTACGTAGCAGGGCAGAGGCTGGCGGAGTGGAGGCACCACAGCCAGCAGCGTGCAAGAAAGGAGCAGCAGCACCAAAGCACTATGCATAATCCTATTCAGCTGTCCAAAATCTGTTGTTGGATTTGAGTTCAATTCGAGTGCCAAGCAACAAATGGCATTCAGCACAAAGAGCACCAGTCCCTGCACCAGAACTGCAGCCTCGCCGTACGTAAAAGTCTTTGGCAACCCGCGCACGACTTTAACATAAACATGCTGATAAAAGTGGGACACAACGAAGCCAACAACAATCAAAGAAATCCAATTTGTTTTGGGCAGCAGAATAAACCAGATTGTTGTAATAATAACAATCTTCAGCAGGTGCTTCACGTGAATAATCCAAGGCACATCTTTGACAATGGAGTTGAGCAGAAACCAAAGCGTTTCCAGGCACATGCCAAATGCAGCAGCAATAAGAAGTTGATGCACTGCATCCGAATTGGAGCATTCCTTGTTTGTGTGCAGATAACTGGTGGCTAAAGCTGTGGGTAGCAGCAAGCACAGCCAGCCACCAGTGGAGGCCAGTGGTCTAAGCGTGATAAAGATCATTTCGTTTAGAATTTCATACATTTTGGATTTGTTTACAATACCTGGGCAAAAGTCGCTCGCACATATTCGGACACAGTGTTGCATAACCACTTGAAGTGCTGTGGCGTAGCTCTGTTAAGTGAGAAGTAGTTTGTGGGCGCAATCGATAAGCAAATTATATCGATATTTAGTTTGTGCTCCACTCTTAACAGTGCACTGTTAAAGTTTACATAGTGCAGAGCTGTGGCGGTGCGTCGACCAACGATATACACGAATATCGATGTTGGCTGAGAGAGTGTAAACATTATAAATTATAAATAAATAAATGAGTCCCGTTCCGTCTGCAGCAGCGTTAAGTTCGAAGACACACCTCAAGTCGCAGTCGCGCGCCTACGTGCCATTATTTCGTGACTTTCGAGTGCTACAAAACGCGGCCAAATCGCATCAAAAACGTTTCCACACTGAAACACCAAAAATTGTGAACCGCTCGCTTCTGTTTGTTAAATGTGCATTTAAAATTACCCGTAAATCGAAAAGAGTTTAAATTTTCCCGTTCAGTTGTGAATTGTGCCAATCAAAAATATCGAAAATAAATTTTTGAACGCCAGCAGTGCATCCGAATTTGAACACATTGCTGCTTATTCTACACTTAAATTTATTTGTTATTATTATTGTTGTTGCCGATTTGAATGTCCGAAAATAAAGGCATCATGCTTGCTAAATCTATGCAAAAACACGCTGGACGTGCCAAGGAGAAGGTAAGCTAACTTTATTAATATTTAAATATATAGCTGTATATAATTATATTTATATATCTGCAGTCATTTTGTGGCAAGTACACGGACATATTTTCTAGGGCGTGCTGCACAGTAATGTAGCACAAACCACTTTCCACCCCCATCCCCCACCCACTTCAACGCCTAACTGTCATACGGATTGGGGTCGTGTCCCTGTCCCATTTTCAATGGAGCATTTTACTCTCCATGTCCAATTAGAAGCTCTACAAATTACAGCACTAAATAATTTTCACATATTTGTAAGAAAGTACAAACAACTTTAAACACTCCTCGACACCCAATTAGTAGCACAAGCCAAGCAAATAAACTTTTCTAACAAAATCACAAATCACACTGAATATTAGTGGTTTAACAGGGGTGTTCCATTAAAGTTAAAAGTAAACTAAATAGAAGATGAGCCAACGCCACCTGTCGTCTCGTTAGGGCGTTGCAATGGGAAGCTCTTCAGTCTGTCGCTGCCTGTGTCTGTGTGTGTGTGTGTTTGAGCGATCAAGTTTCTGGCGCTGATTTTCAACGCTCAGAGTTTCGTCTCTGGCTTTTGTGTTATTGTTGTTGTTGCGTCTCGTGTTTAATCTTTGCCGCCGTCGTCGTAGTACAAGTGAAAGTTTGGCGCTTGAACATTGGTCCAGGAGCGGCCGCTCAACTTTAATGTGAATGTCAATACACAAACACGCACACAAACATCTACAGAGATTTACATGAGTGTAAAAAGCTGCAGTTTGACCCACTCGTCGTCGTTGGCACGTCGCATGGCGTTGTCTTTCTTGTAAACAAGTTTTCGGCCAAAGCAGCATTCCAAACGGCAACCAGAAAATGCTGTAATCTAAGCTCTCCGCTGCTGCTGTTGACTGATGCTTCTTCTTCTTGCGCAGTCTTAAAGCGCCTTGCTCTTGCTGCTTCTATTGATTTGCTTCTCCATCTCTCTCTTCCTAGGTGTCTCTTTTTTTTGTGTCTTGGCATTTACAGTTGGATTTCTAAAGTTCGTTGGTATTTTTTGTGTGCTCTTTTGGGATGCGCAAATGCTTCGCTCGTGGTGATTGGTCATTAAACTTGAACAAAATTCTTCTGCGGGCCTTTGGTAAATGTCGCCATTGCAATGCCTGAGAATCTATTTTGAAACCAGAAGTAGCCTTATATTTAGGCATTCCTTGGCATTTCCTGGAAAGCAATTAGAATAGATTTCACATTCGTTAAATTTACGCACTGCTGCTGCAATTGTAAAACATTAAATAGCGGAAACTAATAGGAAATTGAGATCTTTGATCTGATTGATTCTAATGTCTGGAAGTTCTAATTTTGTACTGTAATGTAATAACACAAGTTACGATTTACTAAATTTCAAAGATTTTACATGAAACAAGCCAAAACAGATGATGACGATGATGATGAAGAAGAATTGTGTATTTCATAATTTTCTAGTGATTTTATTTTTAAAATTATAGACTAGTTCGTACTGAGCACGTTTTGGATGCCCGGCGCTTTGTATTTGCGCATTGTGTGTGCTCATTTCGATAAATGAACATTGTACAATATGTAATAATGCCAGAAAGAGAATGAGAGAAGAGAGAGAGAGAGAGAGAAATAGAGGGAGACAGAGAGAGAGAGAGAGAGGCTGAGAAACGGAACAAGCTATTGTACCCCAGCAAAGAAATCAGAAGACGAGCACATTTTCTTTAGAGAAACTTGTCAAATCGAAATACACACATTCATCGCATAACTACAAGATACATATGTATCTATGAATGTGTGTACGTATGTATGCATGGCTAGAGATACATTTTCATTTTGGGTGCGTGACTGGCCCAACAATGCTGGTCGCTGCGTGAAAATGTCGCCTGGCAGCAGTCAATCTTTAAATAGATGCTTCTTTACTCTCCACTATTTTGCTATGCCAGATACAAATTCAAATACAAATACACATTCAGATACAACAACATTTTGCATTTTTGTTTTATAACTCTATGCGCTAGCTGCCGTCGTCTTCGATTTTGTATACATAACGCAAGTTTTCATTTTGCAAAAAGCGACACAACGCTTTTCTATCGCATAAGTAATTTTATTTATTTTATATTTGCGAAATTTCGCCCGCGCTGCTCTGTCTCGCATTTTTGTTGCTATTTTTAAGCGCGTCCCGCAACAGCTGCCAAAATTTGCTTTTCACTTTGCTACTCGCTGCTTGACTATCAACTGCAAACATGTATGTATATATTTAAATATATATATGTATATATATATATGTACATCTCTCTCTCTCTTTGTATTTCTTTCTGCGCTGCAGTGCAACAGCGATTGACATTTTATTGGCAGCTCAATTTTTAGAAACTCACAAACTTGCCTGTTGCATATTGAACTTCGTGTATGTCGTCGTCACCGTCTGCTTCTTCATCTTCTTATTTTCCTTGCCTTCCGATTTTGAAATGCCAATTGTTGCTACTTAAAAGAAGATTGCGTAAAAAGTCACATACATATACGTATGAATACTATTCGAAGAGATAAGTGACTTTAATTGATTATTTTATACGTATTCAATTGAGATAAGAACTGTTGTGGGCTTTTTTGAATATTCGTGTCTTACTCATAGCTATGAATTAATGCGAAATAAAAATAGTTAAATACTTTTGTTTTTTTTTTTATTTTATAGAGTAATATTAGTGTAGAAAAAAGCACCAAAAGCAGCTGAAGTCAAGCCAAGAATTTCCGAATTTCGTGTGATTTTTTTTTTTAGTAAAGTACGCTTTTCCCAGGCGACAACACGAAGAACTGTTGTTACAGTAATCCTAAACCACAAAAACAAAATCAACTTAAATTCGAATCGTGTCTTTAGTTAGAATAACAGGCGCTTCTATAAATACTTGGAACCCTTTGAAAATTGAGTGGGTTGCAAAAAAATGAAGCGCCAGCAGTCTGTAAAAAAAAACGAGTCTATTTGGATTACAACAGATAAATAAGCGTGTATTATGGCGATTCGCATTGATGGCCTATTGATTAGCAGGTGCAGCGCGGATACGCCCCCTTTTTGGGGGCGTAAACTCATCTGGCAATCGCTTATTAAGCGATTCAATCGAGCGCAGTCCGTAAATACTCGAATGGAGTAGGCGAGTAGAGATGGAAGGCACTGTGACAACAAATGCGGATACAAATCATGCTGACGTCCACTGATAATGGTTTGTTGTCTGTGCGTGCGTGTGTGTGTGTGTGTGTGGACATTTATATGCCATTTGATTATAGGGGTATGCACAAATATTTATATATAAAGAGGCGAGCTTATTAAAAAATTCAATTATAGAAATTGCCAACAGTAATCAAAGCAAAGTGACGACTGCGCAATGTGGGAAATGTTTTATTTTCCTTTCCATTTCTTTTTTGCTTACGTTTTGCTTGAATGTGTCGCGTCAGTTGTTTGATTGCATAACAATTGAATTACGCTTAGACATTTATCGGCACTTCACTTGATTTATTTTATGCAATTGTTGTCCAGATGCCGACTCAACAGCGAACAACGGACGTCTCCATAACTCAACGCCAACCAAGAAAAATATGAACCATTCGGGGACTTGATGTTGTCTGAAGTTCAAGTGTCGGCGCATGAACTTTATATAAATATACATACGTAGTATTTCGATATACATTCATGTATATGTATCTCATTAGTGTTAAGCTCATGTGCCCATTATCAACACCTTTGTGGGCGCGCTATAAAGCAACAACTTTATATCAAATTTAAAAACAAAATATCTATCAACAAAAAAAAACAAAAGCAGGCACAAAAACAAAACAAAAAGCAGTCGCAAGTGTGCAGCAACATTTTGAAGTGGCTCGCAAGGTCAATTACTGTTCGCAGTGCTCACAGGTCGTATACGTAATTTTCAGATCACTTTTATTAGCTGCGCTCTCTCGCACACCACACACATAAGATGTGCTTTTTTCTGTAAAAATTAGCAGGCTAATAAATTTTGCCACCATATCAAGGGAATTTTCTCGGCAAACTGTGTTCAATGTGTTTGGAACTCCATAAAGTAGTAATAGTTATCTATATATATGATACAAAATATATATATATATATATGATACAAACAAGTTGAGTCTTCAGTTTGATATAATATAATGAACAACTAAAAGTTGTTTAATTTTGCGCTTCGTGTTTCAAACTCATCTCGATGCCACAATGTGTGTTCTCTGCGAATACATCAGATGATGATTCCTACTCTTTCCCCAAATTTATAAACTGCGTCAGCTTTTCGACGCAGACATTGTGTTTTCTTGGTAATTTTTCTTCATATTTATTTTTTCTGTTTCTGTTCCTACATCCCCTTCTTTTCCTGTTCCGCTCTGCTCTACTTTACATATCTTTGAAACTCGTAAATTCTCTGCACGTGACATCGTACCTTTTTTGTATAACCCGCTCTCGTTCAATTCGTAAAAGAGTATAAGGGGCTAGAGACTCGAATTTTGGCATAGATGCTCTCATATGAAGTTCTTAACATGTATTCAAGATCAATTCCATTTCATTTGTCCAGGGACTGCTACCCGAATATGGATAAGAATCGATTACCGACAGCAATAAAAGCCACAATTTTCAAGTTATAGCTTTCTAAGTAGAAATTAATACACCTGGGGATAAATTTGATGAATCTATGTACACATTTGGTTTGAATATGTGAGATGCATACATGCATATAATAGTTAGGGAGTATCTACAAGTCGAGCTCTCTCGACTAGAGCAAAAATTACTTGCTTGTTTGATTTTATCTTTTTTTTTTATGGCATGAACACAGAGAGGGGGAGAAACTTTATCCCTATTAGATGTAGATATTTGAATTTAAATTCTGAACTGAAATTTCGCCGGCTTTTGTTTTGTGGAAATGCAAAAATAGAGAAAACTCTGCCCTAGAACAAAGGCGTCAGTCCACCCATAAAAAAAAGAATGGGGGGAAGCTGAGCGACTGACACGCTTGGGTGTTGTCCCACATTTGGTGGATGTCATACGAGAATAATGCAGCTGGCAGATAAAAAGATACAAACAGATACACGAGCTGAGTGCTGTGTGCTCTGTGCTGGGAGCTGGATGTGGAGAGCGGGCCTGGGAAGCAATTGGGTGGCCTTTGTTTCAAGCACCCTGTAAACATGATTATAAAAATATACTATATTTCTGTCTCTCTATCTGTCTGTCTGTCTGTCTGACTGTCTATTTGCGAAAGTGCTGTCAGCCACCAAATTAAATACACAATAGCTATACGGATAAACCGGTTTCCAGCTACAACTGCGTTTCAGCTTATGCAATCAACAACAACGTTTCTAAATATAAAATGCAAATATCATACACCTCCTGGCACTGCCCCCACCTACCCTCTTCCCCGTTTGCTTAATTGAATCGTTAAGAGGCTGCTAATCAAGTGACAAAACTTTCTTTGGCTTTCGCTAGCTAGTCGCACCCTGACCATCTTTGGCTCTCCCTCTCTCTGTCTCCTTGTCGCAGACAAGCTGCTGCAAGAATACTTGCAACAATATTACGTATACGCTCCAGCAGCGATCGTTTGCCTAATTTCGTTTAATTGCTACGTGCTCAATTTTATTCGGCTTTTATTGGTTACGCTCGAATGCATCGCAAGTGGAATTCAGCATACACAATTCACACACAAATCTGGCATAGTTCACAAATCGGCTGGCGAGCGTTGGATGTTAGAGAGAGAGATGGAAGTCTAACGAATCCGCACCTGGAGCTGCCTATTTAAGCAGTGGCTCAGAAGTGCACATCAGAGTGGGTGGGTGGTTGGTGGGAGGGGGGGCTTTCGTGCAACCTTCGCGTTTTGCATTGTTGCACAACCGTTGAACTGCACCGCACTGTCAGCGGCAATCAGGGACAATTGTTAGAGTGCAATCATAATGCACTAAATTCGAACCACGGCCTGACAGTGGTCTGTCTGACAGAGAATTCCCATTCTGAAGGTTGCCGTCGTCGTTTTCAATTTGCTCAGCTTTGAATTGCTTTATGCAACCAGCTGCCATCGTTAATTTAAATGAGATTTAGTTGACTTGTTTCTAATACGCTTGTGGTTGGTTTTTCTACAGAATCACAGTGCTAGGTTCTTTTAAGACTTGCTTGCGTTAATTGTAAAGGGAAGCTGAGCTATGTTGGTGTCATTCATATAAAAACGCTATTAGTTATTCATTTTGAATTAGTTTTGTGAAAAACCAAACCAAACCATTAGAAAAAATCGCCAAACTAATTCATGTGATTTTCTTCGATTTAATTTGAATAAGCAGACGACCTTAATAATCCAATTTGGAGCGCAATTGCGCAAGTCTTTAATAGCATGGCATTTTTTGTAGTTTTAATAGCGCTATTTATCACTCAACGGGCTTATCGCTTTTTAAGTTCTGCAATGTCAGCATTAGATTTATTTAAATGAGTTTTTCTTCATAATTTTTGTTTTTCGTTTTTATTGTTTTGCGGGTTGGAGAATAGTTGCTACATGCTACATAAGTACAAATTTGCTGCTCTCGAGTCGAATAATGTTAACGACAATTCCAATTCCAATTCCAAAACCAAATGCAATTTGCAATGTATTCGGCTAATGCAATTCCAGATACGCAACAACGTAAATGCAATTTGAACATTTCAATTCAATGTAAATAAATTGAAATTGCCAATTGGCCCGCTGGCTGCGTTGCCGTTTGCAGTTTGCAGTTGACTGGGCCCAAAACACGCTCAAGTGTGTATGTGTGTGTATGTGTGCAACATTGTTGCTGTACACACACACATACATACATAGAGACGGCGGCCTCAGGTGTTTGCCTCTAAATTGCTTGTAAACCATTTGATGGCATCGTTCAAGTAAAAAATATGTTTTGCGCAATTCATTGGTGAAAAACAGCCAGCTGAGCCTTCAATAATTAAGATCAGTTCACTGACTTTATTTGTATATGATATATATGTATATATCATATATATGTCTGTATTTGCATAAAGAAAGGTGGAGGCGGGGCACTGAAATTGTTAATCGGTAGCGATGCGTGCCGACGTCAACTTGTCTGTGTTTTGTGAGCAGCTCTGACAGCGAAATTTTCTGACACGGCATGAAAACCATTCAGCTTAACTGTACCCATATATATATATATATGTATGTATATATACCCTCACACTCAATGTAGTTAAGCCCGTGACTGACAAAGTTTTTATTAGGCGTGCAGGAAATCTTTTTGGCACACTTTTAATCCATCTTCCAGCGTAGAAAACATAAGATACAGATACAAATTGTTAAGTAGTTTTGGCCATGATGGCAGTAACAAAAATAACTCATTCGCTTATCTGTAAGATTTGCTTTTGTGGTATTTTCATGGCAGTTGAAAAGTTTCTTTACCATAATGATATTTTGTGTTATCAGCGCGAAACCAGAGCGAGTACTTGCGAACCGCTGGGCCATTTCCACAGTATCTGATTGTTGGTAAATATTTATTTTTTTAGTTTTGGTTGCCTCTGAAATGTAATGGTCATGTCATAAATATTGAGCTACCACAGCTGAATTCGATTATAATAGTGATTAGATTTGGAGTACAAGTCGTGATGCTGTTTAAATTAATTTGATATGCGATTGTTGAGAATGGAAAGTAATTATAGCACACATGCATATATATTAATTTTGATAATTTGGGGTTAATCACACACATTCTTTTTGAAACCTCAACTTAAGTTCATTAGGTTTGTGGCAAAGCTGTTCACACGCCTCGAGTTCGTCGTAAAGTTTCTCAAATACTTATTTTGTAATATAAGCGTTAATTGACATTGCTAATACTTGCTTTTGATTGGTATACAATAATTACAAAAAACCATACAACTCTCAATAGCACTTATTAAAGTAACAATCAAGATTGATGTTACAATTGTTGTGTAACAACAGAAACTAGCATGTCCATTGTACTCACTGTGAACTCTTAACAAATTTATGGCGCTAACATTCTGAAAACAATTCTAACATTGGTATTGGAAAACCCCTAGTTTGACTATGGCTATTTGTTGCTCTTGACCCGTTTTCCACCGTTCAGCAAACAACAACAACAACAACAGCAAATCTACCAAATTGTTATCCATAAAGTTCATCTAAAAAGCGAGAGGAAAAAAACCATTTGTATATTTTTTGTTTACTCGTATGTTCGATTTTAATGGAGCGTACTGTTTGATTGCTCAACGTTATTTTTTCCATCGTCACGTGCCGTTAAGTACATTGATTTTGATAGTTTGATATCTATGCAAATCACGTGCCTTGCCATATCCAAACAACAAAGCCTCTCAATTTAGTGTCTCAACCTGTTGCGGCTCGAGCTAGAGCCAAGCCAAGCCAAGCCAACAAACACTTTGGCCAGATCTTCGATTTGCACGGCGTTGTTAAACGACGACGACGACGATGTCGATGGCACAGATAGGAGATCGCAGAATGACCTGAAAATGTGGCACTAAGTCGCACTAACTAACTAACTATAAGTGACACTCTGTTGGTTTTTCGTGGCCCACAATAATGAGACATGTGCTAAGTGTGAGCTCATGACTTGACCGCATTGCTGCCTGCCGGCCAACAACAAACCGGGCAACAAAAGCCAAACCCAAAGTGAGACATGCAAAGTACCTGCTCACATACCTGACACATACTTATCGGTATATTAGAAATATATATTCTCAAATGCTTGTGATTGATTAGCATGGCTCTATCATATGCATATGCCTGGGCACGATCACAAAACACTTATATAATCAAGTCTGTACGACTATTGTCCGGCCAGATATTGAGCTCATTTGTGCTGCCAAAATTGAAATAAACAAAAGCTCAATTTACACAGCCAGAAAATCGATGTGTTTGTTCTGCGAATATTAACTGTAAGCTTATTATCTTTTTGCCACATGAATTCAACAATTTTAAAGTGTTTTTGCTTTCCGATCTTTAGACGCACAAATAAATGTTTTGAATTCGAATAAATTAACTTTATATAATGCTTGTATAAATTTTAAACAATTGATTATATATGAATATAAGATTTGAAATATCGCTGTTGTTGTCCAAAGTTGTAACCAGTTTTGAGGTATCTTTCGGCCGAGTGTAGACATGCTTGTTCTATGTCTGCTTATACCAAGATACACACAAATCAACTTGTGCGTGTGTGTAAATGTTCTGGCCTAGTAAATTCTTTGCAGTTGGCCAAAAAATATCTGCGTTTCTTATTAGCCAACACAGCGAATCTATACTAGATGCAAGTGTGTACATATTGTACATACATATATACATCATATGTACATATGTGCATGAGAATAATGCCTCTTTGCATATTTGGAGCTGCGTAAATGCAGTAAACTGATTTAACTATGCTAATAGCATTTGACTGTCTCTTGATGAAGCCAAACAAAATCACTTCAATGGTGTGGCCCGAGTAAATGCTTAGTGAAAATCAAACTAAATGTGTTTTGAATAAATAGAAAACGTGTAAGGCTAATTGCAAAGAGGAATGCAGAGCGGCTTAGATAAACAAAACCAACAACAGCGCAACGAGCTAAAAGCCAATTCAAATTAAAAAATTACAAAAAAAAAAACAAAAATGTTTAAAAAGAAAAGCCAAACAACAGCATTTTACAACTGCTGAAATTCAATAAAATTCAACAAACGAATATGAAAAAATTCAGATAATTATTGAATGAAATGCCAAGAAATGTTTATTAATCGTAGCTGATGTTGTTTTCGTATGCTGCCTTTCAAAACGCTAACAGCAAGCTGAGACAGGTTTTCCATTATTTTATGCCACTATTAACATTAACTTCATATGTGCGAGTGTGTGTATGCGAGTATGCGAGTGTGTGTGCGAGTGCATGTGTCTGTGTGTAAATGACGCCGCCTATTTCCGTTGGCGACAGTTTTTGTTTATTATTTCTTGGATATATGCTTACGTATACAAATTGAAAACACCCAAACATCAACAGGTTCACCGCAGACTGCTCTTTTCAGTTTAATTCTCTTGCCTTGCGTAACTTACAGTTTCCGGATTACAGACAAAGGTTCCAACACTCCATTCTTTAGAATGATATTAATTATCCACTGCCATAAGTGATATTTTTTCTCTTGTTTCAGTTATAACTGATGATCGTAGATAAATCAAATCAGTGGCAGTCGAGTGCAAGAGAGAACGTGAGAGGCTCTCTAACATAGATAAATATTGGTTATTTTCTTTGGGCATTTGAGGCGAACTTTCTACAGAGTTTCACTTTCCACTTGCTTAAGCTTTAAGCGATAACGTCGCATCGAATGCGAAAGAAAGCCCAAACGCAGCGAAAGACTCAAATATAGAGAGTACCGACACACAGAGAGAGAGAGAGAGAGAGAGAGAGAGAGAGAGAGACAGTGAAATGGACATAGACGGAATATGTATTAAAAGAAATTATGCAAATGAAGCTAAAGTTGAAACGTCGCATACATAAATCGAATTCGTATTCGAATTCGATTACGCAATGAAATACTTTTATTTACATACATTCATGTGTACATATCTTATAGATAATATATACCCTGTACAAGGTATGTGTAGGATATGCTGTCAACTGCTTGCTATATTCTCGAGCTATTCAATATGCGATATTTCTGTGTAAGTCACTTAAAGTTTATAGACTCCTGTCTTTCTGGTCTTTCAACTTTCATAACTTCGTCAAAGCCCACAGGGAATTCCCTACCTTTTCGAATTTTTGTTATGAGTTTTTCATTAGTTTGCAGTCGAGAATAAAAAGTCGATTTTTGAAGTTTTAACTTAGCCCGACATAATTTCTAGCAAATTATTATTAACACGATATACGAACTGTTCTCTGTTCTCTGCTTGTTGCTTTTATTTTTTAGCACGCTTGCTGCTAACTCAAACTGATCTAAGGCCAAGTCATGTGACTTACTGACTGACTGACTGACTAGCTGGCTGGCTGTGTGCTTTAGGGGTGTAGAGGGGGGGCGCAGGGGACATTCGGAAAACCGGTTACTGCCCACAACAAAAGCTCTGTGCTGTCATCAAATCGCTAGAATCGGACTATTGTGGTGCACACTGTTTCGGTTTTACCGCTAACCGCAGGCAACAAGTTGTAAATGTGCTTTCATTGTAGTTATAGGTTATGTTTTAAACACTCGCACACACACACTCGCACACACACATATATATGCACTTGGCTTGCATGTCATTAAACTAGGCGGCACTTGTCAGCATCGGCAAACGGCCTCAGCTTTTCCACCAGGCGGGCGGGGCAGCCGTCAGAAAAAGGCGTGGCATTCACTGGTACCTCAGCTCTGACACCGATCCGATCCAGTCGTGGCACATTTTTCATACCCATTTCTCTTATTTGCTCGCCTCCACCTCTCTCTCTTCCTCTCTCCCGCTCTCTCTCTCGCTGTGCACTCACTTGTCTCGCACTTTTGCCGGCGGCGTCAATTTCTACAAAAGTTTATTGTTCACAATTGTTTTTGTTGGCGCTGTCTGTTGCCTGTTTATGTTTAATATTCCCTTTTTTCTCTCGCTTGCCACGCTCATACTTGTTGTATCTACAATAATTTCTAGTTTAGCTGGCGTTGCCATTTTCAATACCCTCGATACGGCCAGCGCTGCAAACGGGGTATATTGTGTATACATATTTATTTTCTTTCAGCTATAGTAAAAGACGGAAATCAGACTTTCGTATTGAAAATTGTTTCAACATTGACAAAGTGTTGGTCATAAATAATAATATGTATTTTTTTGTGTTATTTAAATGGTAGCCCATGGTCGTTGCCAAACTTTACTTTGGCTTCTTTCTCTTTTTGGTTTGGCTGCTTGTAGCTGTCTGTGGATTGCTTACAAACTGGGCCAACGTCTGCTTATATGCGCTATATGTATTTATACGCCAGCTAACCCCTATCCCCCATCCCCTACAACCACCCGCCTTTACAATATGATGACTGTTGCACTTTACTTTTGTTTAGTTGCCCATCTCGCCCATCTTGTTGTCTACTCTTGCTTCGATTGATATTTGTGTGCTGCACTTGTATTTTTTGAAAGTTAACTTTTGCAGCTACAAGATACTTATGCATCTGTAGGTTGTTGTTGCTGCTCTGATGTCATCGCTTCGAGTTTAATACTATATATGTGACTCCTCTGTAACGCCCACAGCCTATAAGCCCCTATAGCCGAGCTCTGCATCTGGCTCGAAGCCAAAAGCTGAGCCCACGATTCTGTTTTTGTATTGGTTTTCTTTTTATTGTATACGCACATGTTGCATGCGTGGAATTAGCCAAAAAAGCAAAAGTTTTATTTCACATCTTTTATATGACTATACTATATATAGTACACATTTGGTGCAGATACATATGCGAGACAGCCAGCGAGAGATAGCACAAAATTGTTTTAAAATAAATGACACACGCTAGGCAGGTACATATAAATATATATAAGTATATACTCTATATATACAAATGATGACGCAAACTTGCTCGGCGGAGACATTACAAAAATAATAAAAATGAAGAAGGACGTTGGCCAACTGGTTGCTTTGAGATTGATCTGCACGGCGGAAGTGGCAACGGTTTGTGGTGCCACGATAACCACATTCAAAGTCCACTCTTGCGACCATAACGCAATAATTATATCTATTCATATCTCTCAATTTGCCTACAAGTTGGGGGCAGCTGAGAAACTAATTGAGAATGAAATTGATAATAAATTTGTTGGTTTGTGTTAATTAATTATAAACGTTTGGGCATGGCAACAGCATTATAGACCCCAAATGCCCACAATCTGCAGCGGATTGATGTACGTGGGCAAAAGCCAGTTATCTGTATATATATATATATATGTATATACATTTATGTATGTGCATGTAACTGCAGTCTTTGATCGACCAATTAAGGTGAACAATAACAATAACAATAACAAGAAATCAAAAAAGCATTTGTACAGTTATGTCTTGGCTCTTGTGTCTTGGCTCGTTCCTGCTGCTTTTGCCGGTTTTCAGTTGCAAACATGGTCATCAAATGCGTCAACAAGTTGCTGGGAAACTACCCACAATGAAGTCTTTCTGTCTGTGTGTGTGTGTGTGTGTGAGGTGGTCAGTGTATCCATAAAAGGCTTTTATGTGTGTGAGCTACACTTGTTGAATCTGACCATAGATATATTAAATAGATATATATATATATATATATATATTTATGTATTTTTATACTCTACCACAAAGTCACTAGATAACCAGAGAATTTTAGCTTGCTAGCCAAAAAACTAATTAAATATGACGATTTCTATATATGTGGATATAAAATCGATATCAACTACTTTTGCAAAGCCTTTGCCATAATCAAATTAATAATATGATTGAACAAATATGCATTTATCTTTAAGATTTACCTTTCTATTTATATTCAAGCAAAATTTTAGCCTCGTCATTTTATTTTTTTTACTTTTTTTATTTTTTTTTTCTTGGATTATGACTCTTACATCAGTGCTGAATTACACATGCATGGCGCATAGGCGCACATAAATGTATGTATGTATGTATATTCATTCATCACGTTTGTTTGTCAGCACTTAAGGTATCGTTTCCTATGGAGGAAGTACAAAACAGCTCACCCAATCTACAGTTTTATGCATGTTTTTAGCTAACGTGGCCCACGAAGCAGATGAATTATCTTAACTGTTTACATAAGTCTATATTTTCGTACCTTTTCAGAATGTTGGTTTCTTATCTGTTATCTGGCCTAGTAAATATTTGCTTAAATGGTGCTGATTAGCTGGAGACTTCCATGGAGTTAGACAGACATAATTTTTCAGGTTGCGTATACGCAATGCGCCGCAGCATGAGAAGCTGATACAGAAAAGAGCCAACGCTCTCTCTCCATCTCTCTCTCTCTCTCTTTTTTCGCTGTGTGTGTTTCTCTCTTTGTTTCTCCTTGCAGCTCGCAGAGCCTCATTTATTATTTGTTTGCTGTACATTTTGGTGGGGTCACATTTGAGGCGTGGGCGCTGCTAGAAACTGTTACAAGGTTGTGTCAGCAATTGACAACTTATCAACACGTCCCCCGCCGCCACTCTGACAAGACCTGCTACATTCTTAGTGCTTGTTCAATTTCGTCTTGTGGCAAAGTGTTTAGCAATTTTCTGCCGTTATATTTTTTTTTTTTGAGTCTTTTTCTTTTTTGTCTTTAAAGTATCTGCAGCCACAAATTGACCGGAGGCAGCGGTCCGAATTGCGTTCTTAACCCCAATCGGACGTGGACTGCCATGTGGCAACAGATTTAGCGCTGTGCTAAGTTTGATACTTCTCTCGTCTTTTACTTTTTCATCTTTGTTGTCTTTTCTTTGCTATGCTATTTTTTGCGAGTTGAGACATGTAAAAAACTCAGAAAAAACCTTTGCCGGGCCTTTGCCCGGCAATGCTTGCCAAATGATTTTTCTTATTTATAAATGCGCCATTAGCTGGCTGTGTGTGTGTGTGTGTGTGTGTGTGTGAGTGTGTGTGTGTGTGCTGTTTGCTCTGTGAGTGTTAAGTGTAAATGAAATATGTTGCCACTACAGTGGTAATTGGGCTGAGATTACGTGGTCGGGCTTGAAGTACAACAATCAACATCAGCAGCATCCCACACTTTGAGCCACTTTTGCAATGACCTTGGTGTGCACACCCACATCGAATCACATTTCGTACACCAATTGCCAATTGGTATTAAATTCAATTCAATTTTCCATCTGTTGCAGATCCTACAAAACTTGGGCAAAGTTGATCGCACCGCAGATGAGATCTTTGATGATCATTTGAATAACTTTAATCGCCAACAAACAAATGCCAACAAACTACAAAAAGAGTTCAATAACTACATAAGATGCATACGCGGTGAGTTGTGCAAATATTCAGATATATAAATAAAAAAAATAAAAATAATTATATATATACATCTAATCGATAGCCGCACAAACCGCCTCAAAGTCGCTAATGGATGCTGTGGTCGAAATCTATGAGCCACAGTGGAGCGGCTATGATGCGCTGCAAGCACAAACTGCCGCCTCGGAGAGCTTGTGGCTGGACTTTGCACATAAATTGGGTGATCAGGTGCTGATACCGCTTAACACATACAGCGGCCAGTTTCCCGAGATGAAGAAGAAGGTGGAGAAACGCAATCGCAAGCTCATCGACTACGATGGCCAGCGTCATTCGTTCCAGAATCTGCAGGCCAATGCCAATAAGCGCAAGGATGATGTTAAGGTAACTAAAATATATTTCGAAATTTAGCTTTTTAAATAAATCTTTACTCACAAAATGTAATTGTAGCTGACCAAAGGTCGTGAGCAATTGGAGGAGGCTCGTCGCACTTACGAAATATTGAATACGGAACTTCACGATGAGCTGCCCGCCCTCTACGATTCGAGAATACTGTTTTTGGTAACCAATTTGCAGACACTGTTCGCCACGGAACAAGTATTCCACAATGAAACGGCCAAGGTAGTAATAACAATAATAACAACAATAATATGTTATTCACTCTAAAGTTATTGTTTTCAATTTGATAGATCTATGCAGAACTTGAGGCAATTGTTGATAAGCTAGCCACAGAATCGCAACGTGGTTCAAATACGCTGCGCAAACAAACAAGTAAGCAGTTGGCATTTGAATTTCTATAAATATTTACTCTATATATATATGTTTATAATATTCCAATCTTAGTAAATGCCATCAAGACATCGAGTCCAGTGCAATCGCCAGTGAATAAGTTGAATAATGCAAATGCCAACAACAGCAACTATCAAAATCAGATCACCACAAACGGTGGCTCCAGTCTGGCCAACAGTCGTAAGTAGCCGATGCCCCAATAGGTCTTATGGATACACTTGCTATCTGTGCTGAACCTATTTTCGTTTCTTTTGATTATTAATTCTTTGATATTTATGAAATTTTACGCATTTACGTTTTTTATTTCGTTTATTTTTTCGCTTCTTCCCCCTCTCTACTTTTGATTGATTAAAACACAAAAAATATAAATTATAAATTGCTCAAAACTGTAAAAAAAAAAAATGCATTACACATCGTCAAAGTGTAAAAAATTTTCCCAATTCCTAATTTATGTATAAAATCCCCGCAAAAAAAAGAACTCAATATTATACACAATATATAATATATATGTATATCTTTCATATATTATCCTATTATGCACCAATATTATATTTTGTATGCAAAATTTTAAAACGAATGATTTTTTTTTTAGTTTTTGGCAATTTATAAATATTTTTTAGTTGTCGCCAACTAATTTTGTTAAATTTCTGTTCAAATTATAGCATAAATATGTAACAAACATTCCATTTGCTAAGGGGCTTTTAAATAACTAAACTATTTTCTATTGTATTTTGTACAATATCTGTAAATACATATTTGAAAAATGGAATATTTGAAGCGGTCTGGTCTATAATATATTTATTTTCGATTTATTTTTACTCAAGAGTCGAAATTCGACCGTTGTAGATTAGGTTTTGCAAACAAATGTGGCCCCAAACAAATGGAATGTTGCATGTTTGTCGCTTTTTCTTTTGCAATCTGACAAATTCTTTCAACTATCAATTAAAGTGCCCTTAACAAAAATGCATGTGTTGAGTTTTATATATATATATATTTTTACTTTTTTCTCTTTTTTATGAATTAAAATGTATTGTTTTTGTTGGAATGATGCTAACACCCTAAATATATAATTAACAACAACAACAACAACCAATACCACACATTTATAATAAAATAAAACAAACAAACATACATCAAAATCAAATATCAACGTATAAAACAATACAAAAAAAAAAACACATACATATGAATATAAATAAAAACCAAAAACAAATAGCATCATCCACAAGCTCGTCAATGCTTGAGCCACGATTTGATTCAGTTTCTTCAACGCCAGAGCCGACGCCAGAGTCGGCACAGCTTTCAGAGGCGCCACACAGCCCGCAGCTAGAGAATGCAGGCACAGCATCAGCAGCAGCAGCAACAAATGGCACCACAACAACCACAACTAAGCTGGTGGAGAGCATTGATTTGGGCAGCCCGAATGCGAATACCACGCTAACAACTACAACAACCAAGACAGAGTCCACAACGGCCAGTGAGGGAACAACAGATGTTGAAGAAACAACAACAACAATCACAAAAACAACAACAACAGCAGCAGCTGTGACCACATTAAATGGCAACAACAATGAAATGGCAACAAATGAAGCGGGAGAGGCAGCAGCAGCAGCAACAGCAACCGCAACAGGAGCAGCAGCCGCACCACCCACTATTAATACCACCAGCATCAACAGCACCACAATCACAGCCAAAGAGCCGGGCAAGCTGCCGAAAGAGCTGCCAGATGGTGGTCAATCGAATGCCAATGGCAATCCGAGTTCACTCGAGGAGCATAAACAAAAGAAATTAGGTAAAGAAACGACAACAATAAACACAAATACATCGCACTCAGTTATTACTACAGATACAGAAACAGTTAGCCGTAGCAAAAGACAATTAGTTAATAGCCAAACTGTTGTTAATAAACATTCTAATAAAAATCCCTTCGACGATGATGACGAATGCATCTACGAAGTGCCCATGGGTGAGTAAGATCGATACTCGCAAAATTATCCAAAAAAAAAACTGGGTCTGTCTGTGCATTACACTCTCTCTATCTCTCTCTCTCTCTATATATATATATGTATATATATTAATGTATGTATATATCACTCGTGTGTCTGTCTGTGGCCAACACCAATTCACTGAATAATTAATTATATAAACGTCTCTGTAATTTATTTATCAATCGCGTCTAATTGGCATCTCCGATTTGAGCCTGATCCAGCCAGTCAATATTGTATATTGTATCAATTAAAGCTTCAGTTTCTGTTATATGATGTCTGTATCTGTATTTGTATTGTTAACCGCCAATTTGTAATACAATGGGCCAAAAAGCATGTGCGCGTTTCAAGGATATCTATATATGTATATTTTGTACTACTTATGGGTCGATTCTTTGGCACTCTTCCAGCTGAATGAGTCCATAATTTGCGGTGCCTTCTCATTAGAATCATCACGAAGCATACATATCAAGTTGAATTTCAAAGTAAACAGTGTAATAAATACTTATAAAATGGCTAAAATGAAAGAATTTGACTTGGAACTTGTTCGACAGACCTGTTCACTTTGAAATGCACTTCTTTCCGCCCTTCTGTAAGGAAGCACATCAATTTCATATATCATGCATTGTACATACATGTATATCGTTATCATTCAAAATGCAGTTGGGCTATATGCATATGAATTATAGTAACTTCACACACATGCATATTTTATAATATAATTTCGTAGCAATTATTTGGTAATTACTGGTTGCAGGTGGCTAAAGCAAGTATATTGTAGGTTATTATTGTTAAGTCGTCCTTCACTCATTTGATCACCATCACCATCACCATTTCAAAATAAAAACACTGCTTGCACGTTCGCTGCTTACCTTGTGTGCTGTATTCTCGATGGAACTGTTGCCGACGAAATACTACCAAAAAGCTACCACCTATTAAAAACCGACTAACCCATGCAGGCTGCGAAGTTTTTATATATTTATGAACGAACACATATTAACAGAAAGTTCTGTTCCTGCTTTGCGTTTTTTTTTGTGCACTAAAAATTGAGTTATGCATATCTATATATATTTTTGATGCACATGTTAAATTATAAATAATATTATATTCGGATTGATTTGATTGAATTTCCTTTTAAAATTGAACTGGCATTTTATTCATAGATGCCAACACCGCTGATTTGCCGCCTGGTGTGCTATATCGCGTGAAAGCGACCTATGGCTATGTCAAGGAGGATGTCGATGAGCTGAGCTTTGAAATTGGCGACACCATACGTGTCATTGAATACGACGATCCCGAGGATCAGGTAAAACTATTTTCGTTACCACACACACGCACACCTGCTGATTGCCACAAATAATACGAATCCCATTTATGTTATACGCATGCGCTAGTTGCCCTTCTAAGTGCTATGTGATAAGAATTTCACTACATGTTTGTATTGAATGCAGTTTTTTATTAACAATTTGCAGGAGGAGGGATGGTTAATGGGTCAAAAGGAGGGCACAACCGAGAAGGGTCTGTTTCCGGCTAACTTTACGCGTCCCATTTGAACGGCTGACGCTGCGACGATGACGGAATAAATACAACAACTAAAACAACATAAAACATACAACAACAACAACAACAAGAAGAACAACCACAACTACCAAGAATAAGAACACCAACTCCAACCCCCTATTTTTGTTATACTATTATATACAAAAATACATTTTACATTTTACATACATTATACAAATTATTATGAACGAACTTAAAACCTTTCGGCCAAATTTTTACAGAGCGCTGCGACAATTTATCTTTATTTTTTTTATTTTTTTGTGTCCATATGAAATTGTGACCTTTTGTCAAAATTATTGTTTGGATAAATTTTAATATGTAATTTGTATTCGTTTGCAATAAACAGTCTTGTATTTGTTAAAGCAGTGCTTCCAAACATTATTATAATTATTATTACTATTATTACTGTTGAGAAATGATTGCACACAAAAAATATTTTGAAAATGTTTCATAAATATTATTTTCCTAGTTGTAAGCTTAATCAAAAAACAAAAACAAAAACAAAACATAAACAAATCTAAAATCATAACAACATACGCATACACACATATATATATTATTTGTTAAATCTATTATTGTGCTCATAATTAATACGAACAAAATGTATCTAATTTGTAATTTGTTAAAGTCAAAAGGCAAAGACGAACAATTTAACGCATATCACCCAATTGGAATTGTGTTTTAAACATGTTTCAATCGAGAGAAAGGTAACCTTTTGTATATGTATTTTGCAAAACATGTAGTACGAGTTTTTTATAGTCAATTGAGTGTTTTGAAGTGAAAAATGGACACCAGAAATTACCTTTTTGGCATTTCATTGGTGTATCGGAATATACGACAAAAAATTGTTTTTATTCAATTATAAACTAAAATATAATTTGTATCTGTTATTTAGTTGAAGAAACCGAGTGAAACTCTCGAAATAAATAGCTAGAGCCAGCTTTACAACATTGAGAACAAGCCAATAGTCACTAACAGATCCATTCTCCTATATTATTTTTTTGTTTAACAAATCGAATAGATTGATATCCAGTTTGAAGCTTGTTTACCAATTCGAAAAGAAAAATAACACAGAAACATCATACATAATATTGTTTTTGAATTCTGTACTGTAATATTATTTAATTAATTTAAACATTTATTTATCGCATGAACATATTGAACAAATGATAATAATTTACAGAAAATCAAATAAAACATAGATTAAATAAAAACCAACCATCGGTCCTTTCAATCTTTTGAAAACAACTGTAAGATAAGAAATTAATTGTATTTATTTACACACAAAAAGCGAAAACGCCTTAAATTTAATATAACTGCCATTAACAGACTTTGAATTATAAGAGAGTTACAAAGGCCTTCAAAGTACAGCTGTTGCTTAACATCGATTACTAATTTATCGATGTCATATTGTTGAAGAAGTGCTGGTCACACCGATAATACTGTACGATGTATGTACATGCAATCGTTTTGTGCAACCCTATGTAGAATTCTTTGAGAAGCCCTGACAAATGTTAAGATATGACGTCAAAAATTCTGCGCAGTCGAAATTGCGCACACTTAGCGCCACCTTGTAAATTTCTTGCGTTCATGCTCCTATGTCGGTGACTCTTTCGTGTGTGTTGGTGTTGCGTTAATAAAAAAGTGTAAATATTTAAGAAAATTAAGAGTTGACAAAGCGAAAAAGTACGGGTTGTGCATCAATGTTAAACGAACAATGCAAAATCAAATATGTTGTGAGTCTCAAACGATTATCGACACACCGACCGCAAAAATCCAGCAACAGCAGCCCAGCAGTCCACAAATCCCAGCCCAACTTGCATCGAAATAGTTTTAAAATGTTCGGCCTATTTGTGTACGCGTATTTAGACGCTGAAATCGTGACGATAGTCATAAAGAATTGTTCAACAAATTGGCGTGCAAGAATCGACAATTTTTTTAGCCAACAATTTTTTCATGTTCGTTTTTGCCTCGCCCTCGCTCTGTGTGTATAGCAGTGCGCGTGTGTGTATAGAGGTGCGAGCGAAACAGCTATAGAGAGCTACAGGGCACTATCTATCTATCATATCAGTGATATCTGCTGTATGTATTATTTGCATTTTGCATTTATGCGCTTGTTTTGTGATGCGAGCAGTGTGTACATATCACAATGTAAATTAATTGTGCATTATGTGTATTATTTATTCGCAATCTGCATTGCGTTGGCATATGCCAAAAACAATTGGCTGCGATTTACACAGCCAAAATTAGCGGTGACAACACTGCACAATACAGCGCACTGCTTGCCCCAGAGCCCCTGAGCAGCTTATTTTTGGCATTATTTAGCACATTTTGCTTTTGCCAAAACGGACAGTAAATTCTATACAATTTTTGGACGAACGTACAAAAATGCAGTGGGAGGGAGCTAAAAAACGTTAATAATTTTGTGCCTGCCCGCATATGGCACATATATATATTTATATATAAATATATATATATATAAAAACCACACGGTTCGCGTCAGTGCACCATGTTAAAATAGTCGTGTTCGTTTTTTTTTCTTCAAAGTATACAATTGTTGAAGGCAGGCAGAGTTTAGGAGTATTCTGACTGTTGAGTGGGGTGCGTGGGTGGATTTTACTGCGGCTGCTGTTGCTGTTGCTCCTCCATACATATATAGAATATATGAAGTGTTTATTCATTCTATACGATCTCTTTTTTCATTGCAGTTCCACTGCATACCGGAAAATAAACAAATACAAGAAGCATAAAGTATGCGGAAAATTAAATACAAAAGGAGCATTTAAGTGTTGCGTGTGAAAGCAAAGCAAAAGAGAAGAGAAAAAGAGGAGCAAAAGAAAGATAGAAAATAATCGTTTTGTGTGCTTGTCAAACAAAAATTTTATGTTAAAATTACTAATAGAAATCTTCGTTGCATTTATAAACTGGTAAAACTAAAAACACACACCGCATACAGTGGGATAAAACTACAAGATTGCAAACAAAAAAACAACAACAACAAAAAAACAACAACAACTTGACAACTTGTAAATGCACCAGTTAATAATAATTATAAATAATTATATATACATGCATATGTAACCAACTACACACGTTCCTTAAAACTAATGTTTTCCAAACGCCGCAACTAAATCAAACGATAAATAGATAAAACCGACACATCGTAAAGCAACGGAAACATCACCTCATAAAAACATAACCACATAGGAATTATACATAAATACATACATACAAACAAACATACATAAATACTACTTACATGCATAAATTATATATCCAAAACGACACCGATTTCAAATAAACTGCAGCAGGGAAACAATACGACAAACAGCAAAGAATAGAAGAGCAAACATTTTTCTTATTCAACATTTAGAGCTAGTGAACATATAACGACCACACAGATTTATTTGATTAACATACATTAACAAGAAGAAAAGCGGAGCAACAAGAGCAGAAGCACGTTTGGATAATCATCTCGTCCGTCATAAACTGCAGCGTCGTCGACTATTTACAATTAGGTTTATTCATGTCTCCCATCCGAACACAACACAACCGATGGATTGATGCGTAAGTGAATACGTATATGCGATTACACAAGTATACAGTGATCTCTCGTTAATTGCAACTACAATTCATTAGAATTGTTCAGTAAAGATATTCATTTTCATTGCTACCTAGATTTTATATTTTTTTTACGTATCTTGAATAATGCTCTGTATTGGCATAGAATCAGTCCAGTCAGCAACCGAAGCGTTCTAATTAACGAGTAAGAAATGTAGTCTCTATTCTATTTTCCCTTTTTGCTTAAGTTTTGCATATTATGATACACTTTCAGTGGGCGTGCCTGATAAGAGGTATGAATAATACTGCGGATCTAAGTATTCTATATCGCTCGTGACTAATAGCCAACAATTAACAGAATGCAATCAGCTATTCTGATGGCCTCCTGCTCACCCCAAAGTGTGTTTTATGTTGTGTGTGGGTGGCTGGGGCAAGTTTGCTTGGGCAGGGAACTTGCGACAAACGCAACCTGTTGAAAATACGATTTGTTTGCTTGCTCTCTATCTCTCTTTCTCGGGTTTTGGCGTTCGTTTTAGTGGGTTAGGATAAGGTGGCGATCAACTGTATATAGAGAAATGTAGAAATCTTGAACTTTTTTAACGACCTGCAGTTGCTTGATGCCTAGTAGCTACCTTATCAAGATGTTACCGGATTCATGTAGCAATTTAAGAGTTTATCTCTGTTTCCTTATCTGACCCGTGCTACTGTCAGACTGTCGCTGGCGAGCCAGATAATCATCTCACCCACATATTTTCTAAGTTGACTTTAATTTAAATACTATATATGCTTAAAGCAATCAGTAAAAACGCCATTATATTCTGTTCCAAAATCGAAACTTCTATTTATGACTATGCTGTGTATATATAAATATATTCATGCATACACAAACCACAATCCTTTGTTTGCAAAGAGACCACAACTTATAAAAATTGATAAAAAGGAAATGACGATTATTTAATGACTGGAAGTTCACTTATGAAAAAACCTCTCTTCAGCATAAGGACTTGTAGCTTAAGCTCTATACAAATTAGCATTGTGCTGATCACTCACTTCACTTGTGAGCAAAGCGAGGCCAGTGTCTGGAAAATAGGTTTCGCACTTTATTGTTACAGTTCAGTTTTGCGCTAGTTTGACAAATTTATAAGGTACTGTTAATTGCATTTTCTGTCTTAGCTACAGTGACAAATCGTTTTCTTTTGTTTGTAAATTAATATAAATTGATGAACCCCATATTTCCAGTGTTCTAAGCCGCTTATTAATCTTTCAAATTTACATGTTTTCTTCAAATTTATTTTATTTATTTTTGTTTTTTATTTACAGATATTTATAAAGAGCTGGAGTACTACGTGAATAAATTTGTACTCGTCATTGTCAAAGAGATACGCCAAAGTCTGTTTACGAATATGGTAATCTGAGTACTGAGAATCGTTAAAGAAATAGAATAGACAAACAAAAGGAAGAGAGAGAGAGAGAGAGGGAGAGAGAGAGATCCCTTCAGGGAGTGGAGTATAAGCAATAGAGCCAAAGAGATCCACAGTGTCGTAGGAACCAGCGAGCAACGCCAAAGTACAAATGCTCTCGAGCAAATAAGTAAATTGAAATTAAAAACATTCAACAATTTTATAGGACAAACAACTAGACAACAACAACACTAACGCAAGCCTAAAGCACGCCTGTATGAGACAAAACACAAAAACAACAACAACTCCAAAATCGAACTAATTTAGATAAAGTGGGGAAGTAACTATCAGAGCAGCAGGATAATCCGGCAACTGAAAGATATACGCACGTCACGGAGCGTGGCACAGGATCTGCAGTACGCGTAAGCGTCCTTATATCCAGTTAGCATGGAGTGCTGTTTATCGGAAGAAGCCAAGGAACAAAAACGGATCAATCAGGAAATCGAGAAACAGCTGCGCCGTGACAAGCGAGATGCGCGACGTGAGCTCAAGCTCCTCCTACTGGGTGCGTATTATCTCGATTTAATGATGCTGTGCATATTTAACTAGTAAAAATATACTTCTATAAGTGTTCATGGTATTATATTTTTGCACCGCACTCGTCCGGTGTTTGTGGTTCCTAGTTCGTCATTAACATTATATTTGGTTTCCCCTTATCCTTCGCAGGCACGGGCGAGTCCGGCAAATCAACGTTCATCAAACAGATGCGTATTATACACGGCAGCGGGTACTCGGATGATGACAAACGTGGATACATTAAACTGGTTTTCCAAAACATATTCATGGCCATGCAGTCCATGATCAAAGCCATGGATATGCTCAAAATATCATATGGTGTTGGCGAGCATAACGTATGTATTATTAACAAAAAAAAAAAAAAACAAAACCTTGATTGTTTTGACTTCATTTTCTACCTGTAACTTGTGTCTTGCAGGGACTTGCTGATCTGGTGATGAGCATTGACTATGAAACAGTGACAACATTTGATGATCCATATTTGAATGCCATAAAAACGCTTTGGTCCGATGCTGGCATACAGGAATGTTACGATCGCCGAAGAGAATATCAGTTGACAGATTCCGCTAAATAGTGAGTTAATTGTTGGATATGGTTTATTTCCCCAGCTAGATAATGCTAGACAAGAGAGGCGATAACAAAAATAATTCACATTTTTCTTATAAACAAGGATGAATTGGATGTACTAAATTTGATTTCATTCTTATATATACATAATGTATAGTTATCTGATGGACCTCGATCGTGTGGCTCAACCTGATTATTTACCCACTGAGCAAGACATTTTAAGAGTTCGTGTGCCGACAACGGGGATCATTGAGTATCCCTTTGACTTAGAAGAGATCAGATTTAGGTAGCTACAACGACTCAAATGTTTTTGTCTTGCATGTGTCTAATATGTTTTTTGGTTATTGGTTAATTTTTTAATTGTTTAACTGTTTTTAATATTTAACCAGCACAATTTCTGAACTCAATAAATTACAAATCATATCATTTAATATAAGCTTAAATCACAAAACGGTTTCGGTATATCTAGAACAGACTCAAAGCGGTTTTTCAGGCTGACGGAATTAAACGTATGATATATAGATGAGCATGTTCCCAACTAAATCATTTCTAATTCTTCCAATTAGCTACCTTGACGATGTTAAGCGCATAGGGTGTCCAAATTATTTGCCCCATAAAGATGACATATTACATTCCCGTTGTCCGACAAGTGGAATAAGCGAGTCTTCCTTTCTCATAGAAAAATTTACCTTTAGGTATATAAATCGTAACTATCTGAAAATGCAATGCGTAATCAGCTCTAAATTGAGTAAAACCGCCAGAACCGTAGCCATCGCGTAGTAACCCAAATTGTGTATATTAAAAAAACTTTATAATTATATCTCTGTGCGTATATCATTCGATGTCATCATATTTATTGGTTAAGCTTCTTGCTTAATTTGTAATTCACATAGTTTTTGCTTGGTTTGTAGTTAGTTGATGCTTAACCAAAATTCTAATTCATTCTTTGACTAATCAATATTTGTAAAATGCAGAATGGTTGATGTCGGCGGTCAGCGTTCGGAGCGAAGAAAGTGGATTCATTGCTTTGAAAATGTTACCTCAATAATCTTTTTGGTAGCGCTATCTGAATACGATCAAATTTTGTTTGAATCTGATAATGAGGTAAGTTTGAATTGACATTTTGTTATTCCCTTCAATATAATATTTCATGATATTCAAATATTTTTAGAACCGCATGGAGGAATCAAAAGCTTTATTTAGAACTATTATTACATACCCGTGGTTCCAAAATTCATCAGTTATTCTATTTCTTAACAAGAAAGATTTGTTAGAGGAAAAAATAATGTATTCGCATTTGGTGGACTATTTTCCTGAATACGATGGTGAGTATTTTCATCGGGTTTCTTCGCATAACCGAGAAATCGCCTCCATATATTATATTGCTATTGCTATTGCTAGTTTTGTACTTGTGCTAGTTGTAAACATATCCCAATTCTGTTGATAACAGGTCCACAGAGAGATGCAATAGCAGCCCGTGAATTCATACTGCGCATGTTTGTAGACTTAAATCCAGATTCCGAAAAGATTATATATTCTCATTTCACCTGTGCTACGGGTAAGTAATTCACCTAATGTTTACATAAATAGCGTGTATGCTTTTGCCAACTTTAAATAATACCAAATACATTTTTCGAGATAAGACGATTTGTAACATGATTTGCTTTTGCCGCACAGCCACTGTAGTTAGACGCTAGAGCTTTAACAAAATTTTGTTACTGAAGAAATATTTCGAGCTTAAAGCGAACATAATTTTAATCATTGTATATCTAAAATTTGGGAGCTTTTAAATTCTAGTAGCTAAGACCTGTAACATATTTTGCTTTTGCTGCCCAGCTACTGTAGTTAGTCGCTATACAGAGCTTAAAAAAATGTTGGGATGGAACAAACGTAAATAAATAATTGAGATATTCTAGATACCAACAACATGCAACGCGTGTTCGCCTCTGTGAAAGAGGAGGCCCTGAAAAGATTTTTAGCTGCATACATGTTGGAATAAGCGCGCGCTCCTCACGTTCAACTCCCTCCCATGCAGTGCTGAGAGTCCTTTTTATATACACATACTCAATTATTTTATTATTGTTAACAATTTTTATGCTGTTATTATATTAAAATTAAAATATAGATGAACTGTTGATTTTATTTTTTTATTATGCTATTATAATTTTGATTTCATGTTTGCAACGCGCGTATTGAAGAAGTCGGATCCGATCCCATAGAGTATATTTATTCTTGATCAGCATTATTAATCGAGTCAACATATCTCTGTCCATATATCCGCCTATTCAAATTTTTTACTCTTATAGAGCTTACAGAGCTCCGTCAGCTTTATATATATAATTCTTTCTGATACAATATAACTACAACCTGCTTTTTCTGTATAGCTGCTGTAGTTTTTCACTAGTCAGAGCTTAAATAATTTTGGTGGGACTGAAGAAACGTTAATACAAATTTAAGTTACTTGGGGCAATATAATTTATTGTTGCAAGTTTTAGTTTGGCGGTTGCCACGTTCAACCCCCAAACCACTAACCCCAGAACTGAGATACATATTCAATATTTTATATTACATTTTTTTTAAATGAAAATATAGTGTTCTGTGCAATTGTTTGTTTTGTTATTGTTTTTATTATTTATTTCGAGGCCAAGCAATTCTTATTGAAAATATTGGAAGTCTCAAACTCGGGAGCAGTTAAATCTAATATTAAATAAGGCAATAGCCTCAGTGCATGGGAATAATGCGGTAATCGTTTTTACTAATATGACTTTTGTTGTATACTTCTAAAAATATGAAAGTGACTAAAACGAAAATATCTTTTTACTTTCTACTTTAGATACTGAAAATATAAGGTTTGTGTTTGCAGCTGTAAAGGACACGATTCTGCAATCCAATCTTAAGGAATACAATTTGGTCTAAACTGGATTTGGATCAGAAAACTATTTTTGTGATTTTTATTATACATATATATATACATAATGTGTATGTATATATATGTATATATACATATATATTTATATATATATGCATATATATAAATATATAAACATTCATAATTCCTTTTTCGCATATTAATTAAAAACAAAACACAGAAAGAAATAAAAAAAAAAACGAATAATGTTTGCCGAAGATTAAGCGTAAATTAGACTCAAACACAAATTTCTTAAATTGTAACATCAACAGAAAATTGTAGCATAAATTATACTGAAACTGATGAAAAACTTTATAATAATGATGAAGCGATTGATGTATACATTTTAATTTGTGTGGAATGAAAAAGAAAACAAAAACTTCTGATATCACGTACGAGTAAAGTAATAATAATATTTAAAATTCATTATTATAGAACTTTTGTAATAAAATTGATAGAAAAAATGAAAAAAAAAAAACAAAGATAATAAAATAAATAACTAAAATTTAATCAAAAGCTTAAAAGGAACAACAAATGGAAACAATATTTGTCGTACTGAAGCATAAAATTCTACTGAAACCAATCACGAGAAGAAAAACAATGTTACTTAGAAACAACATAGTAATTTTGCTAAAAACAATAAATGTTTGAAGTTTCTCATAATAATTTAAAAATCACAACAACAACAACAACAAAAACTGTAAGCCAACAACAACAAGAAATGAAACGCAGAAAAATATTGTATTTTTTATGAAAGCTAAAAGCGTAAATATTGCAAATATTGTTTACTGAAATATTTATATACATACGAGCCCATAATATGTGTATATAGATACATACATACATACAAACAAACATACATATACATGCATACCACATACATACATGCATAAGTACGTAGGCAACTATGTAAAGTCTTAAAAACACTGAACTAATTCGTATTGCGAGAAAGAATCAGAGTTAAATGTAAATTACAAATCCTAACAAACAAAATCGCGCACACACCCAATCACACAAAAGGGATACGATAATGAAAGTGATGATTAAGTACTATATAATGTAATAATAATAACTAAAACAAACAAAAAAATATTAAACGCATTTGTATTGTACAAATGACGTCCAGATTACATCGTATCTATAATTAATTAACACGTGTGTTTGTAAAATGTTTTCATAGCTGCAGCATAACCATAATTAGCGACAGCAACAACAGTCATAATCATCAATATTTAAACTAATTAAAACCTATATGTTATACATACATACAACTACATAAGAACCTACTATCATATGCAGCTAATCCGGATGCCATCAATCAATTTTCCATCAACTAAAATATAATAATTCAAATGAAAACAAAAATTAATATCATAAATCATGATGTTAACAATTGTAACATTTCAATGGAGAAAATTTGTAAGGAATGTTGATTTTTTTCAAATAATATTTTTAATATTAATTATTATTTTGTTAGTCTGTTTTGCTTATGTTATAGACAATGTTTTGTTTTTGTTTTTAAATTTTAGTATAATTTAATCTACAGCTATAGAATGTTAGTAAAGTAACAAAACAAACCGCACATTTACAAAAAAAATAAAATAATAATAAACATACAAACATAAACAACAACACCAACAACAAAACAAAACTATTTATGTAAAAATCCAAATAAACACAATTTTACTCTATGTATATGTGGTTAAAAATGAAAAAAAAAAACGCACACATACATACATACATGTATATGTAAAATAAAAATGAATCAAACTTTGTTTTTCATAATTATATATATTTTAAACATTTTATAGAAAGAAACTTTTGTTTTACCACTTGAACTCATTTTCAAGTAAGCGGGCGATGGGTAAACAAAGTGCAGAGCATGGTAAAATCTTAATTTCTAAATTTCTACCGAAATTCAACTATTTGGCTGCTTATCTTTTATTTGTTTGTGCTGCTTTGTCAGTAAACTTCCATTTCTGAGCATCTCTTTCAAATATCAAATCATCCACACTCAAACTTTTGCTAAAAAGAACATTTTCTGTTGCAATTAGGAAGGATTATGGAAGCATATGATTACTTTTATTTTTGAAACATCATTGACATCAATATCCATTTGCCATCAACCGTATAACTCCGCCGTTTAAATTGTAATACCAATACGCATCTAGAATTTAAGTAAGATTCAACAGAGTGTTGTATAAAGCTTTAATCCACGTAAACCGAAGATATAGTAAATGAAAAAATAACAAAATTTTTACAATTAAATTAAATTGATAAGCTTTTAAAAAGCTTAATTAAGTCAATAAATGTGTATTTATATAAGGCAAAACATATGAGTACCGAATTTTTCGTTGTTTACACGAATTCAAGAAATGCTCGGCTAGCCGAAATTAAAAGCCCGAGCAGAACACATGTTTAGAAGACATATGCAGTTACTCTGATGATTATGGGTATATATACTTAGAACGGGTCCTTAAGTTGGTATGTGCTCTACAAGGATTTTAAAGGATAACTTAGAACAGAACCAAAATACCAAACTATACGAAATATAAACATTTTCGTTTTGTTTTTTATATAAAGGCACATAGACAAGCGCCTCCTTCTGGTCAGAGACAGCCAACAAGTTTTACAACGGTTTAAGCAGAGGCGCTGTACATTTTGTATATGTATTACATTCATAAACACGCACACACTTTCTCTCTCACACACACACACACACACACACATACTTATATAGTTTTCCGTCCAATGAATTACATGGGTGAGCAGAAAAAGTCTCCAGAATTTTGGTTGACATTGACCATATTCATTTCGCAGACAAATCCTTAGAGAAGAAGATGAATCCTTATTTGGGAAACATACCTTACATACGATAACTCCGTAATGCTTTAAGAGCTAATTTGTTAATTCTTTTGTTTCATAATGGGTTCGAAAAACCATTTGGCGGTTTCAACAAGAAATCTTAAGTTTTTGGCAAAAGTAAAATTTGTAATTTTGAACATAGCGCATTGCATGTGTATGTAGTAGTTTACATTAACTAACATACCATATTGATAAAGATAAAAAACACGGAAAATAAACATACATACATAAAAGAAAAAAACATTTGGTTTAGTTAGCGTTTTGTGCCTTCTAGTGCTCATTAATTCCATGAAGAAGACCCAGGCAGAAACATAAAAATACATGTTATTTATATTAAAAAAAGAAAACAAACAAAACAAAACATATATACTTAAGATGGAATCTTATGTTAAAATTTGATTAAAATTTGACTTTTCTTTTGTAAACTCTTATTGTTTTTTATTTAGAATTTCAATGAAAACATATGTATGTGATTCATTGATTGTTGTTTGGGTAATTTTTTTAAATGGATTATTAGTTGGCTCTTTTAAGTTGTGAAGTATTTGCAGTTTGTATGTAAATATTTAGCTTAACTCAAACTCAACATGAAGCTATAATAAATGAGCAACAATTTGATATAAAATGGTTAAAGATCTAATATACTTAAGTATATGATAAATATACATACTTATGTATGTAAAAGTATGTACAAGTATTTTGTATTTTTATATACAAAATTCAAGAACTGCAGGCGAAAGGAACACACATAATAATACATTTCAATTGTATATGTTTGTATTCTTGTGCAATGAAAAACAAATCTCACTGAAATCAGTATAAATTTCGACAAATGGAAATCAATTCGATATTCGTGAGATAAAAACATTAAAAAAAGAAAATGAAATAAATGTAATGAGTTTAGCTTAGTATTTACTAACGTAACTTTAAAATGTATTATGAGTTGTTGGACACGTCGAAAATTTGTTCTTTTTGATGGTAGTCTTACTTACATACATACATATATGCATATGGAATAGAGACCATATTTCATACAACAATGCTTGTAAAGCTACTAAACTAATTCATTACATAATAATAATACTAATTATAACAGTAACAACCACAACAAGAGTCTCTCTCCCTTCGACGTTAAAATTGATGTCAAACTAGGCTATACAAATAAACAATAGAAATGAAGAAAAACGAAATAATGATTATAATATTTCACATCTTTAGGCTACTTTATAAACTTTATATTGTAGATGTACTTGTGAGTTTGGTCTGACATGATATGATGATGATGATGATTGAGAAATATTTTAACGTACATATTTCTACATACATATAAGCATAAGTACATACATTTAACATATAAATCAAGAAGCTAAAACATCCCCCACATAAAAAATGCATGCTTAGCTTAAGTCTTAAGGCAAACGCACGTCCTTAAATAAGTACGTTCGATATATATATGTATATATATGTGTGTGTATATTTATATGTGCTATATAAATACATATATATATATATATATGTATATATACATATGTATGAATACACACACGCAAACACCTGCATAATCACATAGATACAAATGATTGTATATTCAAGCTTTCCATTGAGTGTAATATTTTCTCAACTTGTAGCATTTGAATTGATTGACTTTTTTATGGAAATTTACACAACAACAAAGTGTGGGGCTTGCACTCAATGAAAATTGCATATACATATATACGTGCTAGTGTGTGGGTGGGTGCGTGTGTGTTGGCTCTACACATTTGTCATAGAAATCATATTAAAAAGATACAAGTACTAGACAAAGGATTGATTGTATTGAGGTGGCAATGGTAACTAAGAAATTTTTTAGATAAATAAAAAAAGGAAAAAAAAGAAACAAAAGAAAAAGTATCTATGTACACCTAAATATATATATTAAAAAAAAAACAATATAATATAAATAAAAATATATTAAAAGAAAAATGTTATTTTTATTTGAGTTG
The DNA here is from genome assembly GCA_035044105.1 of Drosophila nr. perissopoda 5 BK-2023a. Taxonomy (NCBI): domain Eukaryota; kingdom Metazoa; phylum Arthropoda; class Insecta; order Diptera; family Drosophilidae; genus Drosophila; species Drosophila nr. perissopoda 5 BK-2023a. The sequence goes on along the minus strand of JAWNMK010000639.1, from coordinate 907,013 downwards.
AAAAAAGAATTACTGCCGGGATTTCTAGCAAATATACTTAAACTTGGCCTATTGCTGAGGCTTGTCATGGTGTTAGTGTGTCAGTGTGTGTGTGTGGATGTGTGTGTTGCTGCTATGTACTCGTCTACGGTTACAATTGGATTAACAAACCCTCAATATAGTACAGAAATCAGCAGCACGCTAGACCTAAAACAGACCGACAACTATGACACATTAGAGTGAACCAAGGAGAGCTCAACACATTTAGAGGTCATCGCTTCTGCGAGATACAACATCTTCTAAGATAACTGTCTTGTGAATGGCCAAAATAATTAGGATTATAAAAATCGGTGGCTTAAGGTAATTATTTAGCGATAATTCAAACAAGAGACAATAACAAATCGATATCGAAACCTAAGATTTGGCCCAGACTAAGCACACCAACGCATCTACATACACACTTATGTGTGTAGTATTTTCACCTTTGTATTCATTTTGTTGGTGTTTGGTCTTCCGCTAGACCAAGCCGTGAAGCCATACAGTTACCAAAATCAGCTTTCTTGCAATGAACTTGGACACGGGTTTCCTGAATCTGTTTCCACCTGCTGCGCGATTTGTGAGGCAGCCAGCCCAACCCCAACCTATATACCTGTAGGTGCGGATGTATCTGTGGTGCATGCGCCTTGTCTGCGTCCAGTGTCAAAGCCACGGCCAGCACCACTATGGGGCGATTCAAGTGTCGACCAAATATGAAATGCTCGACGCAAATAGAGAACACAACGTTACGGACTCTCGTCGGACAAACAACTTCTTGGTGTTTGTCTAAAATAATTCAAGCACCTGGAATACAATCCAATACCAAACTCAACAACATTCCAGGAAAAAATTCAATTAGCATTGGGTTTATTGATAGTAGCTGCATAAGATCTCTACACTAAACTATTTTGGGTCGTCGAGGAGCTTAGTCCAAAAACTGCCGTAAGTGTCATTAAATCCAGTTAGTATGGAGTGCTTATTATCGGAGGAGGCCAAGGAACAAAAACGAATCAATCAGGAAATCGAGAAACAGCTGCGCCGTGATAAGAAAGATGCGAGACGCGAACTTAAGCTACTTCTACTAGGTGCGTTTTATTTAGATATGATCAAAAATATATAGACTTTATAATACCAGAGATACCTTCTGCCATATTTTTAAGGGCTCAAGGATTATACTCGTTTATATAAATGTTTTCAATAAATAATTAAAAGAACTTGCACAAGAATCTCTGACAAACTTACCTTTTTTTTATTGCTTTTGCTAATATAAAATATTTCTCTTAGGCACTGGTGAATCTGGAAAATCGACCTTCATTAAACAGATGCGTATTATCCACGGTAGTGGTTACTCAGATGACGACAAGCGTGGCTATGTTAAACTGGTGTTCCAAAACATATTCATGGCCATGCAGTCCATGATCAAAGCCATGGATATGCTTAAAATAGAATATGGTGGTCCAGAGATTCAAGTAAGCTCTACAAGTATTTAAGAATAAACTGGCTATCCATAACATTATTTATTTTTATATAGGAATACGGTGAACTGGTGATGAGCATTGATTATGAATCGGTTACACGACTTGAGGATCCCTTTTTAAATGGTATCAAAAGCCTATGGGCCGATGCTGGAATACAGGAGTGTTATGATCGCCGAAGAGAATATCAGTTGACGGATTCAGCTAAATAGTGAGTAAATAGTTGGATATTTGTGATATTAACGAGTAAATGCTTATTTCTGTATCTGTAGCTATCTGAGCGATTTAGCGCGCATTGAACTGGAAGACTATTTGCCCACTGAGCAGGATATTCTGCGTGCTCGTGTTCCCACAACTGGAATACTTGAGTATCCCTTTGATTTGGATGGCATTGTTTTCAGGTATTTCTCTCTCAAATAATGGTGTAGGTACTATCTTTTTCTATGCTTACAGAATGGTTGATGTCGGGGGTCAGCGCTCGGAGAGAAGAAAGTGGATTCATTGCTTTGAAAATGTTACTTCAATTATATTTTTGGTGGCGCTATCCGAATACGATCAATGCTTGATGGAATCTGATGAGGTGCGTTTTATTAAATTACTTCGGTTGACTTTCTGTAAAATAATTCTTGAATTTATTTTAGAATCGTATGGAAGAATCAAAGGCTTTATTTAAAACTATCATTACCTACCCGTGGTTCCAAAACTCATCGATTATTCTCTTTATGAACAAGAAAGATTTGTTTGAGGAGAAAATAATGTATTCACATATGGGTGACTATTTTCCAGAGTTCGATGGCAAGTATCGGCTTTATGAATATACATATGTAGTTCTCTGTATTAATAATTTTAATTGCAGGTCCAAAACAGGACCATGCAACGGCTAAGCAATTTGTACTGAAAAAATACTTGGCATGCAATCCAGATCCAGAGCGTCAGTGTTATTCGCATTTCACAACAGCCACAGGTTGAGTTCCAAACTTATCTCTAGCCATTCTGCCTATGCTATAAAGAAATATTATTATGCTAAGCTGCTGTTGCCGTAGTATTGCTAGCTCTGTTTTAATGTTATTATATATTAATATTTATTTGTTTGATATCGACGAACAGATACCGAAAACATCAAACTTGTGTTCTGCGCTGTCAAAGATACAATTATGCAAAATGCACTTAAGGAATTCAATTTGGGTTAAATGCTTTGAAGTTATCGAACTACTGAAATCAACCTTTTCCAGAAATTAATCTTAAATAACTAAAATGCCTTCGTATACTTATGATTTACTACTTGTTTTGTGAAATGTAGTTAAAATGAAGTTCTAATAAAAATTCAATTGTTAACTATGTGTAAAGTTCTTTATTTCAAAACTTATTTCTAAGCTAATTATTAAAATTTAACACCATTCACACATTCATTCATTTAGCTTGATTTGAACGTTCTAAATTTTTCCTTTTCATATTGTAAAAATTAATTATCACAATGAAATTCGATTTGTGTTTTGTGTTGCAAATTCAATTCAAAATGTGGCAACGCTTAGCAATGGCCAAAAAACTTAACATTGAAACAAAAAATAAAACCAAACGAAAGTGTAACACGATTCGAGTATCACATTCACATTCATAGTTCGAAACAATTGTATATAACATTTCAAAATGATAATAAACACAAATATTGAATAGCCTAAATTAATGTCGATTCGCCCGTGTTCTTTTGGCACTGATTGCAAATTGCACACATTTTAAATGACCACAAAATCGCTGAGGTTGCGATCTGGTTGCACCATGCTCGCAGGCAATAGCTGCACCAGCTTATTGAATAGAAATGAGCGACGATTTTGTAGCTCACAACCATAATCGGTGCGTGCGCGTTTCGTGCACGACGAGCCACTGGGACTGGATGCAGTCTCTGATATACCGGAAGTTGTTAGGCTCTCATTTGACTCCAGCGAAATATTCTCGGCCGCTCCCAGACCAATGCTATCAGCATTTTCCACTAAATAGATTACAAATTTAGTCAGATTCTAGAGAAAAATGTGGATGAAAAATAAGTGCACCTTTTATATTTGCTGCATCAAATCCTGCAGTTTCAGCGCACAATTCAGGCGTAGCTCTTGGACTCGGAGCAGAGTCCTCGCAGATGTCGTGCGACTTGAAAAGCAGCGAGGCTAACTTATGGAACTGTAATAAAAAAAAGAAATGTGATTTGTACAAACGAATTAGTATATTGTTCATATTAATAACACTCACGTTATTCAATTGCTCAGCATCGTTGTGATCTATTACGTCAGACACATGGCGTCTGAGGTACTGCATCGCTTCCAATGGATCGGTTCGCGTCATTTCCTCATAGCGCAGCTTTCGTACCAAATAGCGACAATGCTTCAATATCTCATCGCGTTTTGGCCTATAATTGTAGCAATTGGTTGAATATTCTGTTTTTATATTTGACAAGCAGGTGCTTACTTTTCTAAATATAGCAGCCAGAAGTCATCCAAGCGCAGTTGCTGATACTGAAATATGCCAGGATTGCCACCGAAGAGATAATGCGTTTTGTCCACCTCATCGTAGACCAGCTGATGTGCATAGCGTGGACACGGCTCCATTGCGCCATCACCATGGCTGGCACCCAAAAAATTGGTCGTATTAATCGAGTTCGCGTCTTGAGCACTGTGGCGGCAGTAATAGATGCGTGACCACTTATGCGTCCGCAATGAGTATACCCAAAAGGAGTTCGAGGCATCCGCATGGTGCACATCGCGTCTGTCCTTTACCTTATTAAGACTCTGCGCATCACAGATATAAATTATATACTGATAATATAAATTATACACAAATTACATACTGAGAATATATAGATTTCATCGCGATCACAATCAATGGTGGCGCGCAGTGTGTAACCCGACGATGGCTCAAATTTGGTTTCCGTGCTGGCCGTGGTGCCGAGATGTGAATTCTCCTTGTTCAACAGTGAAATGGCCTGGGAATCTACATCGTAAGTGAGCAGCTCATCGAGATCGTCCTTACCCCGCTGACCGCCGTAAATGTAAAGCTTTCGTTGTTTCTATTGAATACAAAACATACATTTAAAATTAAACTATATATTGAATCTCAAATCACAGTTAATTACATTATGAAAGACCATGCAGTGCGTAATGCGCGATTTGATGGACATAACATCCGCCTGCGAAGCACTGGCATGATGACAATCTACGAGTATCTGTGTCCAGGTATTTGTCGCAATGTGATACGAGAAGAGGCCAGAGTATTCCGGCTCCGTTGAAGCTGTGGGGCTGCGCGGCGTTAGTATTTTGCCACCGAATACATAAATCGTACGCTTGTCGGCATCGATGCACATCTGATGATCGTAGACTAGCTGCGGTCCACCCACTTGGCTGGTGTCATCACAGATTTGCATCCAATTGCGTGCACGCGTGTCGTACAAGTAGAAATCGCTCTTTATATAATCACTGGTGCGTATCGAATTATCCAGATAGCGGCCCAGCATGAAAATATTCTCGCTGACCGGATCAAAGATCAATTTGTGACAGGAGCGCGGTGTGGGTCCATTAGACAACTCGGACCGCTCATAGAGCAGTGCCCATTCGTCCAGCTCTATGTTGAAGACCCACAAGTCGCTGAGATCCTGGTAACCATCCCAGCCACCATACAAATATATAAGGCGCTTTTTGGAATCGACAACCAGCTGATGGCCGCCACGATTACCGGGCTTTGGGTCACTTTCCGTGTACTTCATATGCCAGGAGTGCTTGTAGTCCTGCTTATTCAAATACTCATCCATTAGACCCTCATCGATGCACTCGACAATAAAGCGCTCGGCACGCTCGAAATCACCTTGAACCACCTGTAAAAAGAGAGCATTGTACAATGAATTGGAGATAATTTAAATACAATATAATATAATTAACCAAATATTTGTGCAGTTCGCTTATGAGAGGATGCTCCAGGCGAACATTTGTCTGGGCCTGCAGCGCCCCAAAGGCCTTCATATAGCCCTGCTGACGGAAGTGCTTGAGACACAGCCTGATGATCTCCGTTTCGCGCAGTGTATTGTAGCTCTTCATACGCGCACAGGTGTACATGGGATCATCCTGGCCATGCAGCTCGATATACCAGATGCTAAAATTGAAGGATGGTCCCCACGACAACAATGGCACTATTTTCAAATAGAGTATGGGCAGATTCTCAGCGCCATCCTCAGTCATGCAGCGCAGATTGAATACTTCGGGTATATTGTCATTTTTAAGACCACTGCAAATTAATTCAATTAGTTTGAAAAGTTTTTTGTTAAATATAGAGAAATACACATTTCATTCATTCAGTAATTACATTAATTTATTGTATTATGAATTTTTAATTTTATTATAGTATTTAATTTAGCTAGCTTTGATAAAAACAAATTCAAGTTTTTTTGGGATCGAGCATTGCATTATCTATAAGTCGGGATAAGTAAAGATGTGGTTACTTACGCGTCTAGCAGTAGCACCATATGCTCATCTTCCAATCCGCCGAAAATGCGAAATTTCTTAATGTTGCAAACGTGCGATTTCTCAAATTTACCAAATTTGATCCTTTTGACAATGGCGGGTCGGCGCAGCTTCAAGGTGAGAAACTGTGGTGGGCTATTTGTGTAGGCGGACCAGCGAGAAGTTTGGTCATTAGGGCAGTCGACGAGTACGTTTCTAAAATGTATGAAATTATTACTGTAAAAAGGTAAAAAAAAAAACACCAACAAGCGAAAGCTGCGCAGTTGCCAATAACAACAAATTACGAAATGGAACAACTCATGGGCGGGACGCGTCTTCAACACATGCAAATAAACAGTGACACACACACACACAAATGCAGATAATGTCACATGTGTATGTTTGTGTTTGGCCATTTACAGTTAAATGAACAAAGCCTTCGTCAACTTACTCAGGCAAATAATTAGGCGAATAGCTGGAGTAGCGGTAAATCTCGAAGCCAAGTCGCTCGGAGAGCGTGAACGGTTTCTGCGTATTCGTTCCTGGCACGATGGGCACAGCACCATAAGAAATTGCCAGTGAACCATTGGAGCTGTCCGTTGGACTCGAGGTGGTAGTCGTGGACGAAGACATCCTTGTTTTGACTTGAACACTTGAAGTGCGGTAAAAAAATTATTGTAAACGTTTAAAGCTCAATTTTATTGCCGGCAATCCAAAACAACAAAATAACAATTATCGTGTTAGCTCTTAAGTTATGTTATGGCATTCACAGTAAGCGCTAACATAATGCTGCTCAAATTGGCACTCAACGCGTATGCTCCGCACTTAACGAAACTTAAATTTAGGAAGTAATTTCCATGATGTTTATCTTTTAATGGAGCTTATGGATGCTAATTTATGTCAAGTTATTCAAATGGATTTAGACTATGATAGAATGTCTTACTTGCTTTATTAAATGCTTTTAATTTTAAATTTAATATGCGGCCTCAGCCTCTAGGATGCACGCTTTTGTTTAATTCAGGCGCAATATCATTGCAGTAATTACGATATTTTGTATATCGATGTTCGTAAATATCGACCATCTCTAGAAAAAGTGTTGCATGGGATTTTGTATCGTTTGGTTGCGTTTTTTGTATTTATTTGCATTTTTGGATTTATCTCGTCTTTCGAACAAGCGTTGTGGTTCTGTCAATGTTCTCCGATAAAAATGTCCTTTGACGCAATACCTAAAGATCTACGTGGTCTACGCGCCTGTTTGGTTTGTTCTCTAGTCAAGGTAAGCTTAAAAAACACGTACACAAAACTTTTTTTGAATGATTCCCGTTTCGATTTGCAGACTTTTGATCAATTTGAGACGGATGGCTGTGAAAACTGTGAAGAGTTCCTGCGCATGAAGAACAACAAGGACAACGTGTACGATCACACGAGCAACAACTTCGATGGAATGATCGCACTGACAACACCCACAGACTCCTGGGTGGCCAAATGGCAGCGAGTTGGTGAGCGTTATTCAACTATATTATATATGCAAATATATATGTGTTTTAACCCATTATGCTTTCAGCACGCTTTACACGTGGCATCTATGCTATATCCGTGTCGGGCAACCTGCCACATTCGACTTTGCGTGACATGAAGAATCGCGGCATCGTCTACAAGACAAGAGATCGAAGTCAGCGCTAGGAATACGCATGCATTTTTTGGCGTACAAAATATGTAGTTTATTTTTAAGTAATAACAAAACCACAAGCAAATATAGCTAGAATAAAATACAGTTTTAGGCAGAGAGGCGCCCCATTAATTGTCCAAGCTGCTCACACGCAAACCAACGCCACCGGCTGTCGTGACATGAACTCCAAAACCGGCTGCCTCCAGCTCCTCCTTGAGCTTCCAGTAGACCTCGTTGCATTCGTAGTTCTCTGGCAGCAGGACAATCGCATAGCCACCGGCACCGGCTCCTGTCAGTTTGGAGAAGAAGCCGCGCTTGAAAGCAATCGCAAAGATCTGCTCCAGTTTGGGATGTGAGACGCCAATGGCCTTCAGCAGATCGTTGTTGATCTGAAAGAGACGCTCGAGTTTCTCAAACTTTTGGCTGTCATCCTGGGCATTGCCGAAGCTCTCGTAGAGCGGCACAGCGGCGTTGACAAGCTGCTCGCATGCCTGCCAAATGGCCTCGATCAGCTGCGGAAACTCCTCGCCCAGGTGACGCACCTTGGCCACAATGTCTGCCGTGCTGCGACTGATCCGGCTATCCACCAATAGAATGCTCAGCGGCTTCTGTATGCGCAGCGGCTGGAAACCCTGTCCCTTGACGAAGCGCAATATGCCGCCATAGGTGCAAACGGTGTTATCTACACCGGATGGGGTGCCATGATTGACACGCTCCGATTCATAAGCCCAATGCGAGATCAGAGCCAAGTTCTCCTCCTGCAAATAGCTGCTCTCATCAAAATGGCCGGCCAGAATGAGAAAGGCGGCGGCCAGTGCAGCACCATATGACGCCGAGCTGCCCAGGCCAGCGCCCAAATTTAGTTCCGTCTCCACTTGCACTTGGAAACCAGTTTGCAACGTGCGCTGATCACCGGGTGCCGACAGCACAGCGCCAGCGAGCAGATAATAAATCGATAGAAAAGCGCGTTGTGTGTGTTGTTTGGGTGTGGTGCCCATGGTGCGTTCCAGCTGCCTGGCCACCTCGACGCGCACTTCCTCCATTAGCTTGGCGGTGCTTTCGAGCTTATCGCTGGGATATTTGCTCCGAAAATTGGCCACAAATGCATTGAACTCATTCAGTTCGATTTCCACTGTGCAGTTTAGTGCCTCCAGCTGAAAACTGGCCACCTGGCTGCCCGCTTGACTGCGCAGCTGCAGCTTGGTGCCCAGTCCGACGACGGCGGCCAACGCTGGCTTTTGGTAGACAACGGCGTGCTCGCCATGCAGTATTACTTTGCCCGGAGAGTGCACCTGGAATTTCAGCATAATTGCTGCTTGTTTTTGTGGCTGTTGTTGTGTTAAGCTTAAGTTTTATCTCGATTTTGGTAATTTGAATTTCAAATGTAGTTTATGCAGTTCACTTGAGTTTAGGTTCTCGCTTTATTTGTTAAATGTTATTTTTAATTTTTATGTAATGTTATGCGAAATTAGCGTTTTGTTTTATTGTTTTTTGTTGAAGATGCGTTCATCGGCTGTTTCCCTTTCACTTTCTTTGTTCAACTGTTTTCGGTATCGACTGGTTGGCGTTTGGTGTCTGATGTTAGCTGCTTTGCTTTCCGCTCACACATACACAAATATATGGACACATACGTGCATATATGCTTATGTATATGTATTTACAGGTTTTTGGGCTCCACGAAATTCACCAACTGGTTACGATTAGAGTTACTGCTGTTGTTGCACTTTCTCCCACTCGGCAGGCGTATATGACTTTTGCGAGAAAGCGTGTATTTCCTTTAGTTCTTCGGCAAGCGTTGTGTTAACTCTTCAAAATAAAATTGATTTGATTCTTTTTTAGAAATGTGCTAATGTATTCAGTGAGTGATTTGATATTTACAATCTGTGCTTTTGCAGTAGTGCTTTTCCCTCGAACGCTTTGGATACGATTACTGCGCTGAATTTACCACCACATCCATCCGAGTCGTCGGTTACTTGCACGTATGTCGCCTCAAGCTTCTCTTTGAGTTTATCTTCAAGATACATTGCCGTGTATTTACTCATCTTTTTTTTGTTTTTTCTTCGCTTATTTTTTAGCGGCCAAATAAAGGAAATCGATGCAGTCGCTAGCGGCAAATTATCTAAATTAGAAGGTTACTCCGTGAGGCAAGTAGTAGTCATAGGTGGGTCAGCTGTTGATTTAATCAGAACATATTCCTCTTGCTTAAGCAATAAGTAAATTAACGTAAAAAACAATACAAATGAGATATTGCTTGTACTTACTTTAGTATATTGGTTAAAAAGTAGTTTTTAAATGATTTATTGTGTGCTCATCGCTTTGTGACGTCGCAAATTGATGTGGCTTATGTCGACGACCTCCGTTATCGAATTTAAAATATCGTTCTTAAAAACTATCGATATTTGTTGTCAGATCAATTTATCGGGCTACGCTCATTTCTAATGTAGCATCGACTGTGCGTGTTTGAAGCGCCAAAATTATTTTTTTTTCTCGTACTTCTTTAATTAAAATCCAAATATAATTCATTAACACATAACTGAGAGTAAGCACAATTTGTACTGGTTGCAGTCATGTCATTCTTTGGTAGCAATACACCGCTTGGCGCAACAAGCACGCCGGCTAAACGTAAGTAGAACTTCCAAATTCCTCAGGTGGCAATAGCATGGAAAGAGTGCATGTGTAATTGAAATATGTATAAATATGCCGACAGTCAAGCTCGCTTCGCCAGATAGCGTTCAGGTCCAGCTGTTGAGGGCAGTGTCAGCAGCTTTTTTACATCCTTCACGCTGTGCAGGCGAATTTCCTTGGGATTGATACTGAAATATTTCGCAATTTTGACAAATTATGTTCAAAATGATTCGGTCCATTTTGTGTGAGTTGCTAGGAATTGTTAACCATCTGTACAAACAGCTGTTGTCCCTTGGCATACTTACTCCTTTTTGTGAAGAATATAGCCTACATATGCCACAAGAGCCAGCAACAAAGCCACCAACAAAATAATCAATAACATAGTTGCACAGACAGAGATCTGCTGGTTTCCAGCTCTTGAAATGTACTGAGGCTTGACACCAGCTTGTTAAACACGGCTCTCTCGCACTGATAAGATATGCTGTGCGGAAGCTGTGTGGAGCAGCAACAAACACTTTACCAAATACTGACCCTTTGTATTTTCCTTATCTCTTTCTGTTGATAGCGGGCGGCATGTTTGGTTCAGCATTTGGTGCCCCAACTGCTGCCGCGGCGCCGGCATTCGGTAGCACAATGTCTGCACCGCCGTTTGGTAGTGCACCCACTCCTTTTGGTGGGGCGACAACAGCTGCAGCACCTGGTACACTGGGCGGTGGATTTGGCACAGGTTTTGGCACAGCGGCGCCGACAACTCAACCCGGTTTATTCGGCGGATCCGCCATCAGTCAGGCACCACCCGCATTTAGCGGCTTTGGACAGCTGCCAAACACCAGCAGTGCCCCAGCTAGTGGTTTTGCGGGATTTGGAGCGACAACGACGACAGCACCAGCGTTCGGCGGCTTTGGTGCAAGCCAGCCGTCGGCATTTGGCGGCGGCAGCAGCTTTGCATCTGGTGAGCTGTACAAGATTCACTCGTAGAAAAAGTCTTATGTATTTTAAATATTATTGTAGCTTTTGGTAAGCCAGCTACGACGACTGTGACGCCGGGTTTTGGTGGCTTTGGCGGAACCAATTTTATGCTGGGGCAGCCGCAGCAGCAGCCTGTACCGATTTCGTCGGATGAGGCCTTTGCACAGGCAATTCTGAACGTATCCATTTTTGGGGATGAGCGCGACAACATTGTGGCCAAATGGAATTATCTGCAGGCCATGTGGGGCACGGGCAAATTGTTTTACTCACAGAGCGCACCTCCGGTGGACGTTACGCATGAAAATCACTTGTGCCTTTTAAAGGCAATCGGCTACAGTCGGTTGCCCGGCAAGGATAACAAACTGGGACTCGTTGCGCTTAATTTTAATCGAGAGATGGCAATCGTTAAGTAAGTGTAAAATTAATTCGATGCCTTTGGGAATTGCTGATTTGTAAATTTGTGAATTTTGCAGGACACAACAGCAACAAATTATACAAACGCTGCACAGTTTAATGGGAAGCAAGCCGAACCTTTTAGTACATATCGATGTGATGAAAGAATTGGAGAATAAAAAGTGCCAGATGGTCATCTATGTGGAGGAGAAACTGCAGATACAGCATGGGCCAATTGATAGCAAACGCATACTTGCTACGGAGCTGGCAAATTATTTGGGTCAGGCGCCGGTGAGGCCACAGTTGAACAATCTGGGCATTATAGAGGCTTTGGCACTCACCCAGCCCGATGAGGATCAATTGAAGGAGTATCTAGAGAATCCCCCGCGCAGCGTTGATCCACGCATGTGGCGTCAGGCTAATTTAGATAATCCAGTTACCAGTCAATTTATACCGGTGCCCATGATTGGTTTTGGCGATCTGAAATGGCGTGTTAAATGTCAGGAGCAGGAGACAGATATGTATGCGCTCTACATGAAAAAGTTGGAAGGCGAATTACAGGAATTACGGCGGCGTCACGCGGCGGCAACAGCCAAAATAATGGAGCACAAACGCACATTAGCCGAAATGAGCCATCGTATATTAATGGTAAGGAAAAGAATATGGAATTATTTTGAATAGCAAATTTTTTAACTTAATACTTCTGCTACAGATCGCTGTAAGACAGGAATGCACAAGGAAGGTGGGTACCACATTGACGGCAGAGGAGGAGGCGTTGCGCACAAAGCTACAAAATATGCAGGCAGTCGTCTCGGCACCCACGCAATTCAAGGGTCGGCTCAGTGAGCTGCTCTCCCAGATTCGAATGCAGCGCAATCAATTTGCAACAACCGGCTTTCCTGAATACGCACTTGATAAGAACGCGGAGGATGGCATGACAAATATATTGACCATGCAGCAGGGTGCCATTAAAGTGCTAACAGATACTGTGACCAAGGATCTGGAAGCGTTGGAAATTATTATAAGAGGTTTGCCCGAGTTACAGCAAACATGATACCCCATAAGACATGTGCCGAAATTATGTAGTTGTCTGTCCAATATAGAGTCAATCAACAAGATGTAATCGTTACAATTTTTTGTTTGTTTTGTTGTTGAATGCTTTTTTGTTGCTATTGCCAGCGGGGTCCAGTATTTCCTGTAACTTTGAACTTGCGCTTTTACGGCTAGTGTGATAAGATATAACAAATGTGTGACTATTGCTGCAACAATCGAAACGAGTTCACATCTCACAGCGGAAATTGTGAGTCACGTTGTGGCACGCTCATTTTACTGCATATGCTCACCTAAAAGGATTTTCAACTGGTCTTGATGTGAAAGAACTCTAGCTCGTGTTTATTATGTAGTCGACTAATACATTTTGCTATGCATAAATTTATTTACACATTTTAAAGCATAATCATAACTAATTGTGCCGTGGTTAGTTCATCTGCCTGATTTTTTGGTGGACAATTTTGAAGTTGAAAAAGGTACATGGGTATTTTGATGGCGGCTTACTCAATATGGAGTCATTGTTTTTGTCATAACGCTAAGTCGGTGCTGGTGTCAATGGACTTGGAGCAAGCGCCCGACTTTTCTTTGGCCACTGACTGAAATTGGACAATTTTACAGCGATTATTTGACCATTTGACGCAATTTCGCTAGCTGTCTCCAGCTGCAACGAACTCATTACCAGTGACAAAACTCACATCCAGTTTGTTCAACTGCAGGCGATTCGAGTTTGCGTTGTTACATTAACATTATTATGCAGCCAAGCGATCGTTTCACATACGTATATGCGAACGTATGATGTTGTCTTGATATATATACACATATACATATATATATGTATTTATTTCTCTTACGCTGGGAAAACTTGTTTGGAAACTTGTGCCTGGAGTGCTGCCTCGCATTGTTGTTTGTTGTGTGGAGACTTCCGAGAGCTTCCGTTTCAAGACTGGGAAAATGGTAAAATGATTGCAGTATGTATGGAGTATAAATGATTTGGCTGTGGCCAGGCCCGCCTTACTCATTGTGCGATCTTTGCAACGACAGCAACTTATATGAACTACTAAAAGTGGCTAAAAAAAAAAAACTAGCTTGCAACAAAACTCGACATGTCGAATGGGTCAACAATGGTGAGTGTGTCTACTATTTGGATCACACAAAAGGATCTTTAATTAAAACCTAAATTTACAGTTGCTGCTGTGGGCATTTTGCTCAAGTGTTGCTGCCACGCCCACAAAACCTTTACCGGCGCGGCGTGTACAGTTACAGGATGATGTGCAACTGTTGCATCCGCGCATCATAACAATTGAACGCTTGGAGCACTTGCTGAGACGGGCAGGCGAAATATTTGGACCAGTTGCCCAGGCCGAAGACGCACTGCCATCTGGCAGTGAAGTGCAGCCCAAGGTGGAATTGCAGCCGCAGCCGCAGCAATATATGCTGCCCCCAACAGATCAGCCGTACAATTTCTACTTGCCGCTGTATGACTTCGTGGATCCCAAGCTGGACGCCAAGAGCAGGCATCTGGAGAAAATTGCGCCACCGCCGCAGAGAGTGCAGCAGGAGCCCAACTACTATGCCGCCGACAAGCCTAAGAAGATACCGAAAAAGTTCAATGCGGCCGCCAAGCATGTCAATCTCAAGTGGCTCAACACTTACGAGAAGGCAATTGGCGGTGCTGCGCCCAAAGCCATCTATTTGGAGCAGGATGAGCGCAATCGCATTAATTTCAATGACTCGTTCTTTGCGGTTGACATGCCAATCAACTCGCCCGACAACCAACCGCATAAGGACTCGAACAGGATACCAGCTGAACTGCTGCAGCACGGCGAACAGTTGCCTGAGGATGACCTTATGGCCGCGCCCGCTCAGCTCACCTACAACTACAAGCCAACTGAGGAAGCCTAAAGGTGGTAAACTCAACTGTTATTTAATTGTAGTCATATTCAAAAAATGCAAAAATATATTTATAAATGTGGGAATAAATTCGCAGTAGACGTCACAGGAAACAGGCAGAACAATAGGCCACAAGTTGACAATGTAATTAATTTCAGTTATAATACTGTAGGCTAGGCCTGCTCCAGTTTGGCGATGCCATCGCGCACAACTTTCTCGACATCGTCGAGCAGACCGGAGGCTCCGAAACGGAACAGATGCGGCTGCAGCCAGCGTATGCCAAGCGTTTGTTTAACCAGCGTCATCCAGGCAATCGCATCCCGTACAGTTCTCACACCGCCCGCTGGCTTCAGGCCGACAATTTGGCCGGTGCGTCGTTTAAACTCCTGTATGGCAAAGATCATGACCAGGCCAACGGACAGCGTAGCATTCACTGCCTCCTTGCCCGTGGACGTTTTAATGAAGTCCGCGCCCGCCAGCATGCATACCATGGACGCCTTGTACACCTGTACGGACAAAGGGAATATATAAAATATGTATGCTCTCCAATACGTAAAGCCAACTTACATTCTCCATGGAGCCTAGCTCGCCGATGGCCAAGATGGTCTTCAGATGCGCACGTTCACCACATGCCCTGCGCATGAGAGCCACTTCGTTGTAGACGCCCTCCCAGTCGCCTACCAGCGCCAGCTGTCGATTGATAACAATGTCGATCTCTGTGGCACCTGCCTCAATAGCATATCCAATCTCCCCCAGACGCGTCTGAAGTCCATATTGGCCAGTGGGAAACCCGGTGGCCACTGCAGCTATGGAAATATCTTTCAATTTGCCATACTGCTTTAATGTCCTATAGGCATCCGCCACTCGGGCGGGATACACGCAAACAGCGGCACAATGAATATCCGCGAGTAGCCGGCGCTCAAAATATTTATCGAAGAGCTGCGGTTCAAAGGGCAAAGAGGCGCGCACACAAAGCCGTCGTACATTTGCCGCCGTATCATCTCCGGCCAAGGTCGTCAAATCCGTCAACATTAACGCCTTCAGAGCCCAAGCGATTTCATTGGCACCCTCCACGGTCGAAGTCTTCGATATGCTCGAAGCGATCTCATTAATTTGAGGAAGTGAAAAGTATACCTCGAGAAAGGTGGCATCTGTTAAAAAAATACATAAACAAATAATAGTGTTGCCGATAAAGAAACTCCATTACTTACCATAAGGCAGGATTTTGTTCACACTTAGTACTGATAATAAAGAGATTAATTAACACTTATTTTTGGTATATGCATTGAAATTGTAGTATTTACCATTTTCTGTTTTCATTGTGTCTTCCATATTATTGCGCTATTTTCTGTTAAAATATGCTTTCGTATAGTGTTGAGGGAAATAAAACGTGTGTGTTTATGGACCTGTTATCAGTAAATAGCGAACAGCTGTTGACAGTGTTGCCACACCGCCTTTTTTTTCCTTATAGACCAAGAGTGGCAAAGACAGAGTCGTTTTAATAATTTAAACTTTTGAAGGCCGTTATGGCGCTTCTTTGGTGTATACTTAAGATACATTTTTAAGATCAAGCAAAGCATTTGGCTTCATTGACTTATCTTGTAGCTATGGCTTTCATAAAGTCGAATCATCAAATTTAAAAGTAATTAAGTGATTGTGATGTGCTGCACAATTGTATTGATTGACCTCATACCAAGAACCTATATTTTCTAGCACATAGTTTTCCTATCTAATCCAATAAAACGTTTTGCAGCTCCAAGTTCAGCATTATCAATGGAAATTCCAAGACACATTCTGAAATATATAATTTAATTGCCATTTATTATTAAGCTTAAGACACCTGACTATCTGTAGGAAGTGTATCTATAAAAGTGGCAATGCCAGTATTTATTACATGCAATGATTTTTACAGTTGGTGGCCAATAAATCAGAATTTATTATTTATTATGATTTTTGTTGCTCTCTTTAAATACTACGAAAACATCAGATTTTAATAACAAGTATTTGGGAATGAAAAGGGTTGGTGTTAATATTTTGAGATTGACTTAAACTGTATATTTAAACGAATTATTTAATAATAGACAATGTTGCATTAGGATAGAGAAAGAGGTACTTAAAACGTAGTTTGATATGCTATCGATAGTTAAGGCTTTAAGGCATTGCTTATCAATATATGTGGTGCAGGTGTTGGCCACTTACAGATTGCCTCCACTCAATGCCTCAAACGCGTGCATTTATTGAAGGAAGATTAGGATGTGTAAGCAGTTCACATTATAAATAGATGGGTGGCACATGCAGGTGCATCTAGTGGATGTTAAGTGGTCAGCTTGAGAGCAAGTGTCGTATCAAAAATGGCAGCAATACCTACTACCTACAATGAAAAGGATAATACGTGGAGTGGGGCCAAGCGCAGTTCGATCTACAACTATGACATATCTGTGGGTAAAGTCATATTCAACACCATGAGAAACTGGCCAAAAAATATCTGCCAGGTGAGTACCTATCCAAATAAAAAAAAAAATATGTTTATGTACTGAATTTTAAATTCTGCAGATAAATGATATTGACGGCGTATCAGTGACTAACATACAGGGTATTACCTGGGCCGTACGCATTGCACAGTATCTGAAAAAGCGAGGTCTCAACCACAAGGATGTCATTGGAATTTGCGCCAAAAATACCACCTATGTTATGCCCCTTGGTGTGGCATGTCTAATGAATGGAACACCCTTTCATTCTGTCAATCCAATGCTCGACGAAGGTTCATCCACAAATTAATCATATTTTTATTGCAAAGAGTAATTATTTTTTATTTTAAATTAATAGCAACCATAAAGTATGTTTTGGAAATAACTAAGCCCATGCTCATATTCTGCGATGGTACTGATTATGAGAAAATTAATGCGGCCACCCGTGGCTGGCATCCAGAAATCTTCACACTGATCGATCATATTGAGGGCGTCTCCAAAATAGAAACCCTACTGGATCCGACCAAAACTGAAATGTTTTATCAGTGAGTAATTGAAACAACATTTTAAAAGGTAGTATATATCATAGTTCTCTGTTTGTAGACCGGAAACTCTTATAAATGGCGGTGATCAAACGGTGGCTATCTTATGCTCTTCCGGCACCACAGGATTACCAAAAGCCGTCTGCATTTCAAATAGCATACTCATTCAGGAAAGCATGTAAGATGTCAACAATGCTTTTTATTTTTCTTTTGCATAAAACACATATTTTATATTTTATTTTCAGGCTCGTCAACAGCGAATCGGTTATCTATGTGTCCAGCTGTCTGGATTGGATAACTG
Source organism: Drosophila nr. perissopoda 5 BK-2023a (assembly GCA_035044105.1). NCBI lineage: Eukaryota > Metazoa > Arthropoda > Insecta > Diptera > Drosophilidae > Drosophila > Drosophila nr. perissopoda 5 BK-2023a. The sequence goes on along the minus strand of JAWNMK010000639.1, from coordinate 889,138 downwards.
GCCTCTGGGCCTTCATCTTCAGCACTGTATTTGGCTGCACTCGCATAATAACTAACCGACCCTTTGCACCCGAATACTTTGCGCATTTGGTAAATAAGTACAAGATCAACTATGCCGTGGTGCCGCCCAGGCATCTTTCCGCCCTGATCACCTGTCCGGAGGCAACGCCAGAGTCTCTAGCGGCCATACGCATGCTGAACTATGGAGGTGGTCTGGTGTCCATTGCGACACTACAGCGTGCCCAGGAGATCTGCAAGGGAGCCATGCTCAATTCGGGATACGGCATGACAGAGGTTGGTGCCATTACCGTTAATATTGGCATCAGCAATACCGCCTCGGCTGGCCGTATCCTGCCGGGCATTCGAATTCGAATTGTTGATGAGGATGGCAAGAGCCTGGGCCACAATCAGGTGGGAGAGATTTATGTCCACACGGGACAGGCATGGAATGGCTACTACGGCAATCCTGTGGAGACGCGTCGCATGCAGGATTTTGAAGGCTGGTTCCACACTGGCGATTTGGGTCACTTTGATGATCAGAATTTCCTGTACATCGTTGATCGAAAGAAGGAGATCCTCAAGTACCAGGGCCTGCACTACTGGCCCACCGAAATCGAGATGGCCATCGCAGAAATGCAGCAGGTGCAGGATGTTTGTGTTGTGGGTATTTACGATGAGCGCGAAGGGGATGCGGCTGGCGCTTTGGTTGTCAAGCGCAAGGGATGTGAAATAAGCGCCAAACAAATCATTGATTACGTCGCCAAACGTTTGACCAGTCAGCAGAAGCAGCTCCACGCCGGAGTTTGCTTTGTCGACAAGCTGCCAGCCAATGTGAACGGCAAAACCCTAAGAAAGAAAGCTCAAGAGGTTTTTGTTGCCCAGTCCAAATAAGACCACAATGTATTGTCTGCTTAGCGATAAGACTCAACCAATACCACAATACCACTTAAATTGTGCACTTCACATTTTAGGCAAGAGTACAATTGTTACTTAATAAGACTATTTGTCAATTACATGTAATACATATTCAGAAATTTATGAAAATTAAAATTATTATACGTTTGCGAGCAACAGACGTGGTTTTACTCTTGCTAATATTGGTAAAATGAAGACTGGACCATTTTTATGGTCATGGCTGAAACATAAGTTAATTACTGTAAAATAGTCTTATATATATTTGAACTTTGCTTTGAGACTGTATAATAAAGTACACATATCGTGCAAATGAGATATCATTGTAATGATACTTTAGAAACTATTGAAACTGATATTAAACAGGTTTAATTGTAGATAGCTTAAGATAATTTAAGAGTTTGCAAGATTGTCGCAGTCGACGTCCTTATGAGTGAGACTGCTTATTAACTGACTAAACAAAAAATGCTTCGACTTATATATTGCAAACTTTTAAATTATCTTAAACTTATTACAATTTATGATTGTTCCTCTTATCGGAAAACTCTTATCGCTTTTAACTGGGCGATAAGAGTCCTCTTGCACTTTATTATCATCAGATTAAAGAGATATATTGAAAGCCCTTGACTTAGCTCTCAACCAGCTCTCTAATTTAGCCGGCGTTTAATATACTTTCGGTAATGAAGCACACTTAAGTTTGAATCACTTCATTATGATTACGTGACGCGTTATTAGATAATCATTTCGCATGCCCAGTAATCTTAAGATATTCTTCGAGGCCTTCTCAATGTGGCTTGAGTGCACTTTGATATTCCGGAATTCTATAGGAAGAAATGTGACTTTTTTCTTTTTCCTCCAATCGACCAACATTTTATCAGTTGTCTGATTTTGTTCATTCATTTATTTTGATTAGGGTACTTCTTACATATCTTTTTGATAAGATAATTAACGATCGTAAGGCTTGGGGCTATTTAACAGACTGATTTTGCAGTTACACTTCTATTCTCTTCGAGACTCACTGCGGACAGAACACGTGATAGTAACAAAATGGTTGATTTCTTTAAAACCACCTACGACCCGATCCAACGGATCTGGAGTGGTGCAAAACGAGAGCCCATGTACGATTTTAATTGCTCAATCGGCCGGATTATTCACCAGAATCTTCGAAGTAATCCCAGGAATATTTGCCAGGTAAGCTCCGGACTTTTGTGATCTTGTTTTGATCGGTTTATCAGGTACTTTTCGGATATGCATCAGATATGTATTGCGGATGGGAAAACAGCGACCAACAAGGATATACTCAGCTGGTCAGTGCAACTTGCGCAGCACTTCATGCAGCGCCAATTGCGTCACGATGACATCATCTGCATTTCAGCTATAAACAGCACCTACGTCACACCAGTAGCTGTGGCCTGTTTCTTCAATACAACACCCTTTCACGCAGTTCACCCTACCTTGGATATAAACACCCTTACCGATGTGCTGACAATAACCAAACCCAAGTTAATATTCTGCGATGCCGTACACTATGAGAAGCTAAAGACTGCAAGTGCAGCCTGGAAGCCAGAGCTAATTACGATCACGGGAAAAGTGGAGGGTGTGACTTGTGTAGAGGATATGCTTTCGCCAACACAGACTGAAATTCTCTACAGGTAAGTTGTAATCATGATAAGCTTAACCATTACTTATTTAACTACTCCCTCATCACTTTTACAGACCACAACCTTTGCTTTTGGGTGGTAATCAGACTGTCGCCATTTTGTGCTCATCCGGTACCAGTGGACGGCCCAAAGCTGTTTGCGTTGCAAACCACATGCTGAATGCTGGCATTCCGTATGTATTGAATCCTACACTCCACTCATAGTCCAGTTTTAATAATCCACCAATATTTATAATATGCAGGTTCATTAACAACGACACGGTCGTCTATTGTGGTTCCAGCTTGGACTGGATAACTGGCCTTTTCAACTTAATGTACTCCGTTGCTGATGGCTGTACACGCATCATTTCCGATAAGCCATTCAATGCTGAGTATTTGGTAGAGCTTGTTGACAAGTATAAGATCAATGTAATAACCTGTGCACCGCGTCACGTGAGCGCACTAGTCGCTTGTCCCCAGACAACACCCGAGAAACTGGCTTCTGTGTTCGCATTACCAGTCGGTGGTGGATGGATTCCTCCGGGCACACTACAGAAGTTGCAAAGTCTCATAAAAAGCGCCGTCATCTTTTTTGGTTATGGTACTACGGAATTCGGTGGAGTTTCCTCCATTCCCTATTCGTATAAGATTGGCAACACAGTTGGAAAGCTTTTAGCCGGACTTGAGGTGCGCATTGTCGATGACAATGGCAAGAATCTTGGCTACGGTGAGGTGGGTGAGGTGTACGTCCACCATGGCTTCAAATGGGATGGCTATTATGGGAACCCACTGGAAACACAACGTATGCAGGACTCTCAGGGATGGTTCCACTCGGGAGACATGGGTTACTTCGATGAAGAGAATTATCTGTATATTGTGGACCGCAAAAAGGAAATCTACAAATGCCTAGGCATGCAGTACAGTCCCAATGACATCGAAGCTGTTATCTTAGAGTTACCCGATGTCAACGAAGTGTGCGTGGTTGGCCTTTACGATGAGAAATATGGTGATGCACCAGCTGCTATGGTGGTAAAGCGACCTGGTAGCTCATTAACAGCGGAACAAATCGAGCAGCATGTGGCCAAGCGAGTTGAAGTCGAGTTCAAGCAGCTGCATCGTGGCGTCCACTTTTCGAATGATTTGCCCCAAAACAGTAACGGTAAGGTGCTTCGACGAGCTGTCAAGGAGAAACTGACGCAGGCCACTGTGGATCGTAAGCAGAAAAGCTGAGCAGGAGGAGAACAGAAGACGAGCAATTAAGGTCTAAAACATGTAATGTCGAATGCCTATTTGCTTTGTATCCACTATCATATCTGATTGTTGCACTTTAAAAATAATCTAATAATATACATATATTTAAATTGCACCTGTGGAATCTTTGTAATAGTTACGATGTACACTCAATCTTTAATCCATTTATAACTCTTATTCTTGAATGGTATATTTAGTTCACATGAAGTGCGATAAGGATAAGGACAAGGAAGTACGTAAATAACTGTTGATATTTTGATAAGACCTTTCATTGACAAAAAAATTAAAAATGGTATTGCATATATGATATGACGAATTTTGCCAAGTAAATGATAAGACATTCCGAGCTTCGAACTTTGTTGAAAATTTCGCAATTAAATGATAAGACATTTCGGAAATTCATGACGTCAATTTGAGATTATTAAAATTATTTGCAATTGTCATGTGTGTGTGTATTGACAGCTGACGAAAAACTTAAGCTAGTACAACGCGGATGGTTGCCAAGTTCAAGCAGCTAAATGAAGGCGTCTACTTCACAGATGAGTTGCCCTAAAGCGCTAACGGTAAGCTGGTCCATCGAGTGGTCAAAGAGAAAGTGATTTAGCCAAATGTAGATCGTTAAAAAAGTTTGTGGTAATAAGTCTGCGTTTTGGTTTAGCTTTAACTGTTTAATTAAATAAATATGATTCTCTAATTATGAGTAGCCCCTGAGTTGAACTTAAACGATGTGTCATCGTCTTACTTAGCTTAAGAGCGAGCAAGGACGCTGCTTCCGATGATTAGAAGCAGGACCAAAGCACACTGGCGACCAGCACCCGCAGTCATTGCTGGTAATTGAGTTTGCTCCGGGGGCAGAGATTTGACATCGGCACCGGCACTGTTGCTGTGCTCCTGTTCTGTTGATTGCTGCTGCACCTCCTGCCGCCTGATGTTGCCCATTTTGACCTGAACCTTGGGCAGTGGAAAGCAGTAGACACGCTCCACCTCCACAAGTAGCGGTGTGGCGCTATCTGAGGCTGTCTCACTTACAGTTAGAGGCACACAAATGGTTGGCTCCTCGGCTGAATTGCGCTCCTCGTACGGAATTCCAACGCGTGTTATGTTGAGCGGCAGCTGCGGTATAACGGTCTCCGGTATGGTCAGCTCGCTGTGCATTTGGGCAGAATTGAGTCCCTCATCGAAGTACTTGTAGTCATCATCAACATCGACGTCAATGCGATCAATGGATGGATGGATGTTGTCGATACGATCTATGCCACTACTAATAACAGCATCTGTGTAAGTCCGTTCAGTGCTAATCGTGCTGGCTTCCAGGAAATCAGTGGGCCAATTCAGTGCCACCGTGGTGTACTCTGTGGATTGGCTAGAGCGCAGCGTTGGTGCCGGTGTACTGCTGACTTTGGGGACCGTCTGTGTGCTCTCGTAGTTGTGCGTTGGATAGGGATACGGTAGAGGCATCCAGCTGTCCTCAGTGGTTGGATGGCTGGGCCGTCGTTGCGTCGATGTGGTTGTCTCAATGGACTCATTGATTTGCTTGGCCATGTCCCGCATCAGCGGGTCCGTTGCGTTCATGTGCACCACTTCAATCGGTGCTTGGGCCTGTGGTTGCAATTGTGAAGGTGGTACGCGCCAGCGACCGCGTATTTCCTGGGATCTCTCAAAGCTGTCTCGACGTTCATACGGATTTTGATAGCCATCAGATGCTGCGTGTTTCTCGGTTTCCGGAAACAACTGTTCGCCGGAAGACTCTCGACTTTCAACAACTGCAACAAAAAACATCAGTTTGAATAGCTTTGAAAATACAAAAAATGTTCTGGTCTGTACAAATATTTTTGGAATTAATTTTTGTAAATAGAATTAGGTGGGAAGGGCAACTTAAAGTCTGATATATGCTAACGCTTCGACCAATATTGCCCCGAGGTAATTCTCAAGCCCAATAGGAAGGGCAGTGAAAGCCACTCAATATCACATACAAGTTTCAAGAGTGATGAATATGGATTATAAATTAAATGAAGCTTATTTAAAGATCGCCCTACCATCTTTCATTTGACCTAATTCTACTTTAATCTAATTTTTACAGAAATGAATAGCTGATTGATTAATTGCTGATCTTAAAACTCTTCTAAAACCTCAACGGCGCTCACCATCAGCTGGCATGCCCATTAGTATGGCCTCCAGGCGTCCATAGACGCGTTCCTTGGGCTGTTCATCCTCATTGTCGGGCTTGAGTGGACGATCCGGCTTCCAGTTGCCATAGACGACAGCCTCCTTTACGGTGGCCTCACTGGTCGCAGCCAGATTTTCCATATTTCTGTCAAGCTGCTCACGCAGCAGTGGAATATGCGTGTGAACTGTTGAGCTAGGTGGCACAGGAATTCCCATGGGCACTGGCAGGGCAATGGGAGCCACTGCGCCAAAGCTGGGCCATCTCATCGGCCCATGGCCGGGCATGGGCATTGCTGCGGGTTGCGGTTGCGGTGGTGGTGGTGGTTGCTGAATTTGCATATCCGTAATGCGTATACGACCCCGAGGTCGAGGTGCTTGCAGCTGCAGTGCATCAGGCTCTGCCTGGCCGAGTATTAGCCTACAGCTGGACGCGACCAGCAGAAACCACAAAATCTGAAGAGTCAACTGCTTGCTGGCCATAGTCAAATTGGACTAAGACCCGTTTTTATATTTTTGACAACAGTTTATACGGTTTCAGTTCGTTTCAGTTTCAGTTTCTATTTACTGAATGTGCCACTTCTTAAGTGGATATTATTGTTCTCGTTGTTGTTGGTATTGTTGTTGTTGTTGTTTTGTATCGTATCTTTAATTCACAGTTAGCTGCGTTCGTTTTGTTGTTACATTTCGTTGTGGTTGGCAGCGAAGAAAACAATAGAAACAACTCATTGTTCGAGTTAGTTTATAATCAGCTCTCAATTCCACCTGTCCATCGATATTCGCACTTTGTTGATGTCGATTTCAGATTTCTGATTTCAGATTTCCGCCAGTTTTCAGGCGAAATTCGTCTTTTACACGTTCTGTGATCTAAACGCGGCGGCTTCTAAACGGCAACTGACGCTGGCCAAATCAATTTGCGGCCAGTTGCCACCACCAGTTGGTGTCCGCAACGGTCAGAAGAATATTGTTTAATCGTAGCAATAGAAATTTTTCTTTTGTTCACTTTTCGCTTAATTATGCGCAAGAGCGTTAAAACTTAATGGCGAATAAACATTCTTTCGTTGTGGTTGGTGAAAATGCAGCGGATTTGATTTATTGCGCCGGTGTGTATACATATATACATACATACATATGTAAATGTATACTTGTATGTGTATTTGTAATTCTACATTGGTATTGGGTTATGCTAACATTTATGCAAATTAAGTGTAAAGTCGCTGTTTGTGCTACTAAAAAGTTGCCTTGATGATTTTTGGCACCGTTTGCGCTATGTTTTTGTTCCTCTCCGATCTTTGTATGTTTGTATGTGTTGTAAATATCTCCAAAAGCTGACGAATGTCGCTGTTGGCAACTTTTCACCAAATTGATTGGTTAAACATCAACAACGGTTAAAACGTTGTAAGCCGAAAAGTGAGAACATGGTTACAAAAGATTGTATATACAAACCATTTTTTAAGTAATCTTTTAATAAATGGGTAAATGAAATTAAAGGTTATACTGAAGATTGCTCTTGGCAAAAGATTTAAAAAAAATAAAAATTTGAATTTAAGTTTTTTCTACCGTACGAATAGTGCGTAGCACCTCCCGTGGCAAGTACTTGGAGGTTGGAGTCTCTCACGCAATCCGCAAGCACAATCCCACGGCGAGTGTCCAAAGCACCATCCCAGAGATGATGTTGAGCATTCCAGTCTCCAGCAATCAGGAACTTGGGGCCAAGCTATTCGAAGAGACATTTAAAGTCTTCTAATGCCCACACAAAACGTGGAGGACAATAGACAGCCGCTAGGACTACTTCGCCTTGATCACTAGAGACTTTAACAGCAGCACATTGTGCGCAGAGCCAACTTAAGGGAGTCAGCGCATGATGCTGTAGAGAAGATTTAATGATCACTGCTGCTCCACCACGCATGCGATCCGACGGATGGTTGGCTAGGTGAAGATCGTAGCCTGGTAGCCTATAGTGAGATCTGGAGCAGTAATGAGTCTCACAGACCAACATTACATCTATTTGATGGCGATGAATAAACAACTCCAACTCATTGGCGATATTTGAAAGGCCATTGGCGTTCCACACGCCAACGCGCATCCCAATTTGGCTCATTTATTGGCGAGTACAGCGTGCAACAGGCTCATCATGGCCATCATCTCTCGATGCCTAGCCATCTGGCGAACTTTATGTCGTCGCGTTTTGTTCGACCGCTGTTGCTCAGGAACTTGCGGAGCATCTTGTTGAGGCCGCAAAGGTTGTTGTTGCTGCTGCTGGCGGTGCTGAAGTTGTGGCTGTTGTTGTTGGTAAAACTGCTGCTGAAGGGGACGATGCTGCTGAAGGGGATGCTGCTGCTGTGACAGTTGTCCAAGTTGCTGAAGGAGCTGAGGAGTCGTGTGCAGTCTGGCGGCATCAGCATATGAAAATTGTGCATTGCGTATAGGAGCATTTTGAAGTTTCGACCTATGCCCATTTATCGATATACCGATTTTCAGGCTATAATTTTTACTTGTCTTCCGACCTCAAATTTCGTTTCCAACTTTAAATGCACGATTGATTTAGGGGCAAAACTATGATCAAAAAGCCCTCGCTTTTGAAGATACGTTGAGTTTTGACGAAGTTATGGCATTTTGAAGTTTCGACCTATGCCCTTACACCGATCTATCGATTTTCGGGCTATAATTTTTACTTGTCTTCCGACCTCAAATTTCGTTTCCAACTTTAAATGCACGATTGATTTAGGGGCAAAACTATGATCAAAAAGCCCTCACTTTTGAAAATCAGTTGAGTTTTGACGAAGTTATGGGATTTTGAAGTTTCGACCTATGCCCATATGCCCATTTACAGATTTTCAGGCTTGAATTTTTACTTATGCTCCGATCCAAAATCTCGTTTTCAACTTTAAATGTACGATTGATCTAGGGTCAAAACTATGATTAAAAAGCCCTCACTTTTTAAAATCAGTTGAGTTTTGACGAAGTTATGGCATTTTGAAGTTTCGACCTATGCCCATATGCCCATTTACCGATTTTCAGGCTTGAATTTTTACTTATGCTCCGATCCAAAATCTCGTTTTCAACTTTAAATGCATGATTGATTTAGGGGCAAAACTATGATCAAAAAGCCCTCACTTTTTAAAATCAGTTGAGTTTTGACGAAGTTATGGCATTTTGAAGTTTCGACCTATGCCCATATGCCCATTTACCGATTTTCAGGCTTGAATTTTTACTTATGCTCCGATCCAAAATCTCGTTTTCAACTTTAAATGTACGATTGATCTAGGGTCAAAACTATGATTAAAAAACCCTCACTTTTTAAAATCAGTTGAGTTTTGACGAAGTTATGGGATTTTGAAGTTTCGACCTATGCCCATATGCCCATTTACCGATTTTCAGGCTTGAATTTTTACTTATGCTCCGATCCAAAATCTCGTTTTCAACTTTAAATGCACGATTGATTTAGGGGCCAAACTATGATTAAAAAGCCCTCACTTTTTAAAATCAGTTGAGTTTTGACGAAGTTATGGGATTTTGAAGTTTCGACCTATGCCCATATGCCCATTTACAGATTTTCAGGCTTGAATTTTTACTAATGCTCCGATCCAAAATCTCGTTTTCAACTTTAAATGTACGATTGATCTAGGGTCAAAACTATGATTAAAAAACCCTCACTTTTTAAAATCAGTTGAGTTTTGACGAAGTTATGGCATTTTGAAGTTTCGACCTATGCCCATATGCCCATTTACCGATTTTCAGGCTTGAATTTTTACTTATGCTCCGATCCAAAATCTCGTTTTCAACTTTAAATGTACGATTGATCTAGGGTCAAAACTATGATTAAAAAGCCCTCACTTTTTAAAATCAGTTGAGTTTTGACGAAGTTATGGGATTTTGAAGTTTCGACCTATGCCCATATGCCCATTTACCAATTTTCAGGCTTGAATTTTTACTTATGCTCCGATCCAAAATCTCGTTTTCAACTTTAAATGTACGATTGATCTAGGGTCAAAACTATGATTAAAAAACCCTCACTTTTTAAAATCAGTTGAGTTTTGACGAAGTTATGGCATTTTGAAGTTTCGACCTATGCCCATATGCCCATTTACAGATTTTCAGGCTTGAATTTTTACTTATGCTCCGATCCAAAATCTCGTTTTCAACTTTAAATGTACGATTGATCTAGGGTCAAAACTATGATTAAAAAGCCCTCACTTTTTAAAATCAGTTGAGTTTTGACGAAGTTATGGCATTTTGAAGTTTCGACCTATGCCCATATGCCCATTTACCGATTTTCAGGCTTGAATTTTTACTTATGCTCCGATCCAAAATCTCGTTTTCAACTTTAAATGTACGATTGATCTAGGGTCAAAACTATGATTAAAAAGCCCTCACTTTTTAAAATCAGTTGAGTTTTGACGAAGTTATGGCATTTTGAAGTTTCGACCTATGCCCATATGCCCATTTACCGATTTTCAGGCTTGAATTTTTACTTATGCTCCGATCCAAAATCTCGTTTTCAACTTTAAATGCATGATTGATTTAGGGTCAAAACTATGATTAAAAAGCCCTCACTTTTTAAAATCAGTTGAGTTTTGACGAAGTTATGGGATTTTGAAGTTTCGACCTATGCCCATATGCCCATTTACCGATTTTCAGGCTTGAATTTTTACTTATGCTCCGATCCAAAATCTCGTTTTCAACTTTAAATGTACGATTGATCTAGGGTCAAAACTATGATTAAAAAGCCCTCACTTTTTAAAATCAGTTGAGTTTTGACGAAGTTATGGCATTTTGAAGTTTCGACCTATGCCCATATGCCCATTTACCGATTTTCAGGCTTGAATTTTTACTTATGCTCCGATCCAAAATCTCGTTTTCAACTTTAAATGTACGATTGATCTAGGGTCAAAACTATGATTAAAAAGCCCTCACTTTTTAAAATCAGTTGAGTTTTGACGAAGTTATGGCATTTTGAAGTTTCGACCTATGCCCATATGCCCATTTACCGATTTTCAGGCTTGAATTTTTACTTATGCTCCGATCCAAAATCTCGTTTTCAACTTTAAATGTACGATTGATCTAGGGTCAAAACTATGATTAAAAAGCCCTCACTTTTTAAAATCAGTTGAGTTTTGACGAAGTTATGGCATTTTGAAGTTTCGACCTATGCCCATATGCCCATTTACCGATTTTCAGGCTTGAATTTTTACTTATGCTCCGATCCAAAATCTCGTTTTCAACTTTAAATGTACGATTGATCTAGGGTCAAAACTATGATTAAAAAGCCCTCACTTTTTAAAATCAGTTGAGTTTTGACGAAGTTATGGCATTTTGAAGTTTCGACCTATGCCCATATGCCCTTTTACCGATTTTCAGGCTTGAATTTTTACTTATGCTCCGATCCAAAATCTCGTTTTCAACTTTAAATGTACGATTGATCTAGGGTCAAAACTATGATTAAGAAGCCCTCACTTTTTGAAATCAGTTGAGTTTTGACGAAGTTATGGCATTTTGAAGTTTCGACCTATGCCCATATGCCCATTTACCGATTTTCAGGCTAGAATTTTTACTTATGCTCCGATCCGAAATCTCGTTTTCAACTTTAAATGTACGATTGATCTAGGGTCAAAACTATGATTAAAAAGCCCTCACTTTTTAAAATCAGTTGAGTTTTGACGAAGTTATGGCATTTTGAAGTTTCGACCTATGCCCATATGCCCATTTACCGATTTTCAGGCTTGAATTTTTACTTATGCTCCGATCCAAAATCTCGTTTTCAACTTTAAATGTACGATTGATCTAGGGTCAAAACTATGATTAAAAAGCCCTCACTTTTTAAAATCAGTTGAGTTTTGACGAAGTTATGGCATTTTGAAGTTTCGACCTATGCCCATATGCCCTTTTACCGATTTTCAGGCTTGAATTTTTACTTATGCTCCGATCCAAAATCTCGTTTTCAACTTTAAATGTACGATTGATCTAGGGTCAAAACTATGATTAAAAAGCCCTCACTTTTTAAAATCAGTTGAGTTTTGACGAAGTTATGGCATTTTGAAGTTTCGACCTATGCCCATATGCCCATTTACCGATTTTCAGGCTAGAATTTTTACTTATGCTCCGATCCGAAATCTCGTTTTCAACTTTAAATGTACGATTGATCTAGGGTCAAAACTATGATTAAAAAGCCCTCACATTTTAAAATCAGTTGAGTTTTGACGAAGTTATGGCATTTTGAAGTTTCGACCTATGCCCATATGCCCTTTTACCGATTTTCAGGCTTGAATTTTTACTTATGCTCCGACCTAAAATCTCGTTTTCAACTTTAAATGTACGATTGATCTAGGGTCAAAATTATGATTAAAAAGCCCTCACTTTTTAAAATCAGTTGAGTTTTGACGAAGTTATGGCATTTTGAAGTTTCGACCTATGCCCATATGCCCATTTACCGATTTTCAGGCTTGAATTTTTACTTATGCTCCGATCCAAAATCTCGTTTTCAACTTTAAATGTACGATTGATCTAGGGTCAAAACTATGATTAAAAAGCCCTCACTTTTTAAAATCAGTTGAGTTTTGACGAAGTTATGGCATTTTGAAGTTTCGACCTATGCCCATATGCCCATTTACAGATTTTCAGGCTTGAATTTTTACTTATGCTCCGATCCAAAATCTCGTTTTCAACTTTAAATGCATGATTGATTTAGGGGCAAAACTATGATCAAAAAGCCCTCACTTTTTAAAATCAGTTGAGTTTTGACGAAGTTATGGCATTTTGAAGTTTCGACCTATGCCCATATGCCCATTTACCGATTTTCAGGCTTGAATTTTTACTTATGCTCCGATCCAAAATCTCGTTTTCAACTTTAAATGTACGATTGATCTAGGGTCAAAACTATGATTAAAAAGCCCTCACTTTTTAAAATCAGTTGAGTTTTGACGAAGTTATGGGATTTTGAAGTTTCGACCTATGCTCATATGCCCATTTACCGATTTTCAGGCTTGAATTTTTACTTATGCTCCGATCCAAAATCTCGTTTTCAACTTTAAATGTACGATTGATCTAGGGTCAAAACTATGATTAAAAAGCCCTCACTTTTTAAAATCAGTTGAGTTTTGACGAAGTTATGGCATTTTGAAGTTTCGACCTATGCCCATATGCCCATTTACCGATTTTCAGGCTTGAATTTTTACTTATGCTCCGATCCAAAATCTCGTTTTCAACTTTAAATGTTCGATTGATCTAGGGTCAAAACTATGATTAAAAAGCCCTCACTTTTTAAAATCAGTTGAGTTTTGACGAAGTTATGGCATTTTGAAGTTTCGACCTATGCCCATATGCCCATTTACCGATTTTCAGGCTTGAATTTTTACTTATGCTCCGATCCAAAATCTCGTTTTCAACTTTAAATGTACGATTGATCTAGGGTCAAAACTATGATTAAAAAGCCCTCACTTTTTAAAATCAGTTGAGTTTTGACGAAGTTATGGCATTTTGAAGTTTCGACCTATGCCCATATGCCCTTTTACCGATTTTCAGGCTTGAATTTTTACTTATGCTCCGATCCAAAATCTCGTTTTCAACTTTAAATGTACGATTGATCTAGGGTCAAAACTATGATTAAAAAGCCCTCACTTTTTAAAATCAGTTGAGTTTTGACGAAGTTATGGCATTTTGAAGTTTCGACCTATGCCCATATGCCCATTTACCGATTTTCAGGCTTGAATTTTTACTTATGCTCCGATCCAAAATCTCGTTTTCAACTTTAAATGTACGATTGATCTAGGGTCAAAACTATGATTAAAAAGCCCTCACTTTTTAAAATCAGTTGAGTTTTGACGAAGTTATGGGATTTTGAAGTTTCGACCTATGCCCATATGCCCATTTACCAATTTTCAGGCTTGAATTTTTACTTATGCTCCGATCCAAAATCTCGTTTTCAACTTTAAATGTACGATTGATCTAGGGTCAAAACTATGATTAAAAAACCCTCACTTTTTAAAATCAGTTGAGTTTTGACGAAGTTATGGCATTTTGAAGTTTCGACCTATGCCCATATGCCCATTTATCGATTTTCAGGCTATAATTCTTACTTCCACCACTGCCCCACTCAGTGGAAGTGTGCTGTGATTGCGATGATTCCGAAACCTGGCAAGACGGATAATCTTGTCTCGTCATATCGACCGATTAACTTGCTGTCCACAAAATATTTGAAAAAATATTTCTTGGAAGATTGTCGGCAGTAAGTGGCTTCCAGAGTGCCATTCCTGATCATCAGTTTGGCTTTATGCATCACCATGGTACACCGAGCGAGCGATCAAACATCCGCCGCATCGGAGCGGGTGTACCGCAGGGTAGTGTCCTTGGACCTGCCCTGTACACATTGTACACCGCGGACTTGCCGATTCCGGTAGCCAGAAACACGCTGCTTGCCACATACGCAGATGACACTGTGTTCCTCGCTAACTCCTCCACTGCTTGGAGAGCAGCAGCGGTTACGCAAAGATTCTTGGATGATTTTAGTACCTGGGCCAACCGGTGGAACATCTGTGTCAACGAGAACAAGTCTCAGCACTGTACGTTTGCGCTCAGGATTGGTAACTGTCCACCCGTCGGACTCAACAACACGATCATACCTCAGGGGAACCATGTTCGCTACCTGGGTGTGTATCTGGACAGGAAACTTACCTGGCGCAAACACATACAGATCACGGCAGCAGCGTGTAGATCTAAAAGGGCGAAACTCAACTGGTTGCTGAAGTCATCCAGCAAACTCAGCTTGAGCAACAAGCTGCTGGTGTACAGGAGCATCATCGTGCCCACATTGACATATGGGATTCCATTTTGGGGCACAGCAGCAAAATCGTGGATTAATCAAATTCAAGTTCTGCAGAACAAGGTCCTAAGAGACATCTCTGGTGCTCCACCCTATGTGAGCAATTTGATGCTGCACAACGACTTCTGTGTACCGACAGTTTTTAGTCAAATAAACCGACATACAAGTCGTTACAATGACCGGTTACATAACCATGTTAACCCATTGGCCTGCTCACTAGGGTCGAATACTACCCGCAGACGCTTAAAGCGCCTCCACACCAGCGACATCTGGACTGTTGGGCGTTAATATTTTTCGTTAATGTGCAATAAATGTAATATTTAATCTTACATTTGATGTTACGTAATATTGTAATATGTTAAAACCAATTATTTGTTTATGTTATTAATTTAAATTCCCCGTTATTATGTATTCAATCTTCAAAACCATATTTTATAACCTTTCAGTAGGTTGATCAATATTAAATTAAATTGCTAAAAAAAAAAAAAAAAAAAATCAAAGTTTTTTCTTAATATTACAAATATTTTGTAAATTGCTTGATTTTTATATTATTTTGTAACTCATTGAAATAACTTCCCTATTTCAGTCAGAAATTTAAGTTGTTCTTAATACATTGACTGAAAGGAGATAGTTGAAGCAGCTCTGGAGTAACTACAACTGGAAACCACTCTCAAAAAAATCGAAACCATGTCAAAACGTCACGAGAAAAGCTGTCATAATTATGCAATAGCTGGTCTGACGGGGCTGTCAAATGTCTTCGAGTTGGCGTACAATGTAAGCCATATGAAAAATGAACTCGTTGAAAATTGAAATTGTTGAATATTCAAAAAAAAAAAGATGATAATAATGTATGTACCATGAAATGGGATCAACAAACGGACGCATGTGTAATTTAAGATATGAACAAAAAAAACAAAAGGAAAATTAAAATAAAAACAGTAAACAGTAAACAGACACAGAAATAAAAATCTCATTGCGCATTGTCACGTTTTGTGAACATTATATGAGGATGGATGAGGATGGGATATTATGGAAACTGAAAACCGTTGAATAATGTTTGCTTGGGGTCGCGTGTGTGATTGGCTTCATGGAATTATGATTTTTCCGCTTTTATTATGATTATTTCTTTTTATTATTATGCTCAACAAAACTTTCACGATTGCGATCGTTAACATAAATACGTTTACTGTGTATCTTTAATTGTTTTTGTAAGTATTATTCATTAATATTTGGAGGGTACATTTTTTTTTGTTGCAGAAATCACAGTCTTTCTGTTGGTTATAATTACAAAAGGGGAAGAAGTATTTAATAATTTGGAAAAATATCAGAAATGCATCTGTTTCGTCTGGCTTAGGGGTTATGTTTGAGCCGACTCTCTTATTGATTCTCCAGCAAACCAATGTATTGGCCATTCTGATTGGCAATGCGTCGCTCCTCCAGCTTCTTGGCAAATGTGGGATCGCTCTTGGCCCGCTGCTCTAGGCGCTCCTGTTGCAGCTTGATGCCAGCATAGATCTGATCGAGTCCCTTTTGTATTTCCTCGGGAATAGTTGGTGGCGTGGGAATGTGATCACCAGTGGCACGGAAGCCATTCTCATCGGCAGTGTACTGCACATTAACTAGGGTGCCCTCTGGCGATTGGTAAGAGTACTGGCCATGCTGCACCAACACACCATTGGGATTTGTATCGAAATCCTTGAGGAAACCGGTCTCCTCATGCACAATGTGATTGCCAGTCTCGTATTCGGTTTTGTAGCTGCCATCCTCGCTCTGCTCCTTGTTGTACTTCAGTATCGGTATCCATGTGCTCGTCTCGCGTAGATCCTCATGCCGATGAAGAGCTTTCTCATCGCGTGGGATGTTATTCACATTGGGATGTGAGTGGTGCTGATGCTGATTATGATGTTGGGCGTGGCACGAAACCGCAATCAGCGAAATAAGTATCTGGCAATTGAAAGAAGTTGGCAAATTAAATTGATTCAGTTGTGAATTTATTATTCATTAGAAGAATTTATGAATAGTATAATGTGATGCTCTAGGTAAGTATTAAAAGAAACTTTTTCAGACTTTTCTGTGACACACTTGAATTATTAAATGTTTTTTTATTTTTATATATTTTGCTTTATCAAGAATAATTTATCTATTTTATAAGGAATTTTAGGTATTTTGTATGCACTGACTTTATTTAAATCTATCTACAAACTATAATTTGATAAACATCACGTAACGAAAGTCGTTTTTCTTTTCAGTTTGGCTCAGTCATTTCTTACGTATTTGGGGAACTATTTTCGCCGCAGATCACAAAATACACATAATGAATTTACTGAAGGATAAACTTACAAACAGTTTCATTTTTGTTACGCGTCAATTGATTCACTTGCAAGGAGTATTGTTGTAACTGTTAAAACTTGTAATATTTACACTTGTTGCAGTTGCAGTTGCGCGTTTGTTCCGTCCTCCGTTTTTTGTTGGCAAGTGAAAGCTGCAACGGCTCGAACTGTGCTGCGGCGGCCCTATTTAAGAGCTTTATATAGCCGCAACTCTGGCTGTGCCTCCTGCGCTCGCAGCTTGAACCCGCACTAGCGAGCGCCTTGTCCAAAGAGACGCATAAGTAGAGATAGGCATAGAGATACAGATACAGATACAGTTACAGCACAGATACAAATACATGCACGTTCAATGACAATAGTTGCAATTGCCATAGTTGAAGATGCTGTAGTTACTCTTGCTTTTTTTTTTTGTTGTTTTTGTGTTTTATTGCTTGTTCGCATATCTCTCGTTGAAGAGTACTTTTAATTTCATTGCAGTTGCAGTTAAGCTTTGTAAAAAAAGCAAATCATTTTGATGCTTCATTGTATTTAAGCCTTAAATAAATGATAGCTTATCAATAGATTTGAAACTTATTAAAGCTAGAGTTTTAACAGCTATTATTACATATTATTACATCGTACATGATATACATATATTTTTATATGCTTATAAATAGTTTCAGATAAATGGAAACCAGAAAAATCTAGACTAGTTTTCAAAATGATTTCAATTTGTATGTAGAGTTTACGTCAGTCAACGAATCTATTTGATTTTCATATAATAGTTATGGTAAATAGGCACAGCAAAAGTGTGCGGATCGTCTGCGTCTATCGGGTCGTTCATCTTCGTAATGCCGTTATTTAGAAATAAGCCAGAACGGGTTTTTTTTACCAAGCTTCGACAACGTTTGTTGTCTTCGCCAAAATGCAGCCGAACCATGCAAACTGCTCTCTCAGCCAGTTTTTGCTTAAGAGTTTAGCTCTTTTTCTCTATCCCTCTCACTCTTTCTTTCTCACTCTCGCTCTCTCTCTCTCTCCCTCTCTCTGTCTTTACATTACGTTCTCTTCGTATCTCAGTAAAATAGAGAAGCTGTTGCTGCCAGCGGATTCGCTTTCTTGGATTCTTTTAATTGCAGTGGCGTCTTTGTGGTAAATGGGGTATTACGGAATTCGAGAAATACTTGGCATAAAGTTTGCCCTGAATGTCACCCATAGTCGGAAATTAGGTGAGAATTGTTTGTTTTTTCATTCGATTGGCGCCAAGCCAATTTTTAAAGCGCTATTCCAAAATAGGTTGAAAACATGATTTTTAAAATCCAAACGCAAAAAACAACCTAAATATGTTTGATAAGTTGTGGTTTCCAAGACCACGAACAGAAAATTATAGTAAAAATATGAAGACAAACATAAAAAGTAAAGTAAATATGTTTGGCATAGACTGGAATGAAAATTGTTGAAATAGTCGTGTACCTTTGCATCGGGCTTGCTTTTTGTTTGTTTTCGTTTGCTTTTGCCAGCAGTGCTGCAGATGAGGCAAGACGATAATTGAGTTCAAAGCTGCAATGGGTAATGCATCTTGGTAAATGTTAATTAGTTGCCGAAAATGGGTCAATCTGTAACGATATCATCATGCAACGATTACTTGCCAATTTCTGTGCATTGACCAAGAAAACGATGAAAAAAATAAAGTAAAAAATTTGTTTTGAAAAACACGCGAGAATCACTTGCAACATACTGCGAAAAGTTGAGCAACCGGCTTGCCGGTTCAATTGGGCGAAAGAGAAAGAGCAAATGACAGAGAGAGATTGACAGAAAGAGAGAGAGACAGAGAAAGAGAGAGAGAGAGAGAGAGAGCGAAGACGTAGAGCAAGTAAAAACTGGTCAAGTGTTGCGACTTGCCAAAAAAAAACAACATTTTGGGCCTGGCCGCCTGCACAGCCACACCTCTTCACCAAGCCAAATTATAGTGCCGTCTTCGTCTGCCGCCCACATAAAGCCAAATAGCGCTGCAAGTCAGATTTTTGAGCTTGGCTCTCGTGGACCAGTTACCAGTTTTGTTGGAGTGCCGGATGAGTCACCCTGCAGCAGCAATTGTGCAATTTTTCCTCACTTGGCTGACTCAAGCTGAATGAAATCGAAAGCTGGCAAGGTTAGCTCCAGAGCTGCATCCTCGCTGCTCGCACACTGACCCACTTCGTACTTAGCCATCCACTAACCACTAACTGGGCCTGTGGCTTGCTGTGGCTGTCCATTGGAAATGTCAAATGATTAGCCTGCTGCATTCTTAGGTTAGTGTTGTTGTTGGTTGCATCTTTTGCTGGAAATTGTGTTCTTAGCTCGTGCGCCATTTGACATTTAAAGCTGAGCGGCTCAGAGATTGTGAAGACTGCAGTCTGTGGACCGTAAGACTGGTTTATAAAAAAGTCCGGAGGGGGGCAAACGGCGAGGCAATAAATTTTGCGGCAATTTCAAGTGTCATGATGTTGTGAAATTTCTTGTCAGCGCTTGGCATCTTGAGCTTGAATCGTAAATAATGCTCTAGTAATGGATGTAGATGTCTGCTGATCCAACGTAATCATCGCCAAATTGATAGACAGACCACGTATATTCCTCGGTAATTGCCAATTCTAACAAGCATTTCATTATTTCTTTTCAAAGAAATTACTTTTGATCCGATGGCGGGTTGGTTTTTCGGAATATATTCCACATAATTGTATACATCCGAACTGAAGACTTGCAAGGTTTATTGACCGAACATAACTCAGTGGTTTTAACAGTTTTGCATCTTAACTGCTTACGAATATTCCGAGTTATATATTTCTATATTTATAGCTAATGTTACCTTTATTTGTATATATTTATATACAAGACAAAGTCAATCCATTCGATAATTAACCACTGGTGCTTAATTACAATCTCTATTATTTGTTTTTTTTTTTAACCGTGATGTTTTGTTATATCTTTAATTTTTCCAGAACACGAAATTTTAAACACCTTATACCCCTATATGTGAGTAGAATAAATGAATATAAAATATTTGTTTTGGTTACAGTAAGCCGTGCATTAATTAAACTCTTTCGATGTCCATCTTTAAAGCTTGTAATGAGTTTATAATTAGCTTATTCTTATGGCTAAAACAAATGACAACGAAATCAAATAACAAGTTAAGCAGCATTATGATTAATTCTTAGTTTTTGTCCAGCGCCATAAAGAATGCAATCCATTAATGCTGTAAGCCATAGCACACTTTTAGGCCGTCAACTTTTCGCTCGATGTAAGCAAGTAAGTTTAGTATAGTTTACCAATTTTCAATGGAGCTACTTTTCATTTAAAAATATTTTCGCCTCTTAGCCGTCTCTTTGGATGTATGATATAAATGGCCAACTACGGTGATATTCATGACCATTGTAGCCCTCGGCAAAAACCAATTAAAACGTATCAAAAAATCGGACTCGGTGAGAAGTGGTGGCAATGATTCTACAACCGTGATATTCTCCGCATGATAAAAGTCCTTTGTAACGGAAAGAAATTAGTTAAGTAGTTCTTCTCTTCTTTAAATTGTGTTTACTTACCGGGAGGATAGGACACTGAATTTCTCTATCTCCCAAACAAGTCATACTGCTGATTATCTCAATTAGTTTCTTCCTTTTGCGCTCGCGCAGCACTTTGCACAACTCGAATGTGAGGTCAAATATTTTCTGATACTTTTTCTTCCCTAGTATCGGTATGGAAATCTCCAGATATCCAGTTAATAATGTGATTTTCTTTATGAGACTCAAGGCTACTTTGAAACTGTTGTTCTGAGGTTGAATTAGATTGCAGTTCGCGTCGGTTATATACATCGAGTTGGTCACGCAGTCAAATTGACGAAGCACTGCAAAGTAGCCCATGTTCTAAATACAGGATGGATTAGGTTTCTTAAGGATATCTGTCTTTCCCCCTTACCGCTGAGATGCACAAATGCAACACGCTGATGCACAAGCTGAATTTCAACATGTCCAACTCCAGCTTCAACTGAAAAAATGTTGATTTACCGTGGCATTTTTTTTTTCCTATAATATACTCATTTGGCCGTTTAATTGTTGGAATGGTTCGACAATTAAAAGGCTATTTATTGTTCGATTTGTCAGTCGATTATTTGTGCACATATTTTAAATCTGCGAGGTGTGCTTCTGAACTTCTACTCTCAGCCAAATTTTCTTCGGCCTTGTTTCTATTTATTTTTCATTTGGAATACGTTTGTGTTTTATCTTTAGATGGGATATAGAAAAATTAAATATTGAATTTACCATAACGTATGATATGATATATATCTATCATATTAGAATCCATTCATTAACTATTATTAGGCTATTTGCAATGATTGCGAGTATGTGCAAACGAAACGCGATGCGCAAACAAATCGAAGGCGATCATATCAATGTCAGTGAGTGCGGTTGCGCAGCAATTAGATCATTTAGATTAAAGATGGGTTTTTATATTAATACGATTTTCGGAGTCGCATTCAATTGGAATGTGTGTAAATCATCTTTAGGCTCATCATCGTCAGTATCATCATTTAAATCTACAGCCACAGCTGCAACCGCAAGACGGCGTGAAGGGCAGTTTGGTAATTTTATAAGCGACACGAGGCTGAGAAAGACTCGAATGCTCACCGGTGAGTGTGAGTGCTGATGGAGTGAGTATGTGTACTCGTTGAGTGGCAATGAGACACAAACTTAATTGTTCAATATTTATTCATTTATTTATTACTTATTCGTATTTCTTTTGCTTTTTTTGATTTGGCTGTGTGTCTGAGGGTGTGCGTGTGTGTGTGTGTTGAGTGTCAGTGCCAAAATTGACATAAGAACTGATATAATGCAACCTATCGTATGGATCGTATGGCATAGGGCAGTGCTGTGCTATCTCCAGTACGTAATACTTTATACGATATAAAATATACATACATACTTATTGCTAATTACTTAATTACACATACGCCCCATTGACGCAACTATTGTGGCGCAACTGGCAGATGATCACCCTCCGGCTGGAAGCCATTCTCATCGGCTACATAGCGCAGGGTAATGATATTGCCCTCAGGATCACTGTAGCTATAGGATCCAGTTTGCACCAGTACCAGCTCCTCGTGCTCCTCAATCACCTGTCCGTCACTAGTCTCCGTCTTTGGTATGATGATCTTCTTCAGGTAGCCAATGTTCTCCACTCTTATGCCATTCGATGTTTCATAACTGCGAGAGCAGAAGTTGGTTTACTTCATCTGTTCATCTCACATTCGGTTGGTGCGAGCTCACCTGCTGTTGAAACTGCCATCGGCATTGTTCACATTATCCTGTTGAATAATGCTGGCCTGCGTTGTTGTTGTTGTTAGCCCAGATCCAGCGGCGCGCGCATCTTGAGGACGTGCCAGGACATATGTCAGCAG
The DNA here is from genome assembly GCA_035044105.1 of Drosophila nr. perissopoda 5 BK-2023a. Taxonomy (NCBI): domain Eukaryota; kingdom Metazoa; phylum Arthropoda; class Insecta; order Diptera; family Drosophilidae; genus Drosophila; species Drosophila nr. perissopoda 5 BK-2023a. The sequence goes on along the minus strand of JAWNMK010000639.1, from coordinate 866,622 downwards.
CAGAGCCGAGCACAAAACACACACAAACTTGTACATTCTTAAGAATTATGAAAAGGTTTATCCTGTGATATGGAGCGTGGGGTGTGGGCGTGGCAAGTCAATTCCCGCAAGTTAATGCACAACTGTTGTCTACCAAGCTGCCGCCTGGCCTTTATATACCATATCGCTCGACGGTGGCGAGCACCTGATTCGCACTCGCACGCACCGCTTCGGCGGTTGCCACAGCCAACGATGGGCGCACTAGATAAGAAGCAGAGAGCGTCAAGTACTCGTACTCATACTCGTACTTTGCCAATAAAAACAAAAAAAAAAACCAAACACGAAAATGATGAGCGGACGCTTCTTCGTCTTGTTTCTCAGTTTACTAAAGCATGCTGCTCAAAATGATCTTAAGAGGGTATGCAGTTGCCATTACGATTCTTAAAAGTTTATTATCAAATTTTAAAGATCTAGTGTTCATAAGTTGTGCTGTAATTACTTTAATAGCTATGCGAAGAGCGGATATAAGCTTAGACTCTTTTTTGTGATATGTTTATATATAATAAATTGTTTGGTAAATATCTACTCAATAAGCTGACCTTGGGCATTAAAATAATACATCCCACAACTTCATGTGAGTTTTTTTTTTATAGATATTTTCTTTATTACGTGGTACCTCAGAGTCACTACTGTTTTGCTTTGCTTTATAATACTTAGATATATTAATTTGGCATATATATTCTCTACAAGCCCACTCATTAAACCACTTCATGCCAGATTTTTTCGATTTTGTTTTACTACAGGGTACCTCATTGTCGTTACATTTTTCTAACTTACTTGGCCGTGTTTTGTTTTGTTTTGGTGTGGCCATCGTTTGAGGTTTTTTTATTGTCCATTTCGCGCGTCTGGCGGATGAGTAAACAGCACCGCACCGCCAAAGAGATGAAACTGAAGCGACGATTTCAGCGGGTGATACCCGAAGCTGAGACTTCGGACAGCTGAGCTGTGACATATCTCCGTCTTCTGTCTCCAAGACGATGTTGATGACATTGCCAGTTCGAGTTGGCAGCTACGTGATTTGCCTGCGTGGAACATAATTCTTTTTCAAGCACTGTAAGCTCCGATGAATTGTTGAAAGGAAGTTAAGCTAGCCGTTAAGGATTTGAGTTCAAAACTAAGCAACTGCCCAGCAGTGTTTAAAAGTCAATTATTTATTGTCAATCTTTTGATTCCATTGAAGTGCCTCTTCAACATACACTAAGAGTGAAAACTTATAATTCAAAGCACGTTTCTAATATGGAAAACAATTTGCCGAAAAAAATTCAAAACACTAATACCCAGCTAACGGTGATCGCGAACAAAGGGGCAATAAAAAATGTAGAGTACAAGGCATTGTTAGGGAAATGACAACGTCGGGTATTACGTATACGGAGCGAATATTCCCATTCGGTCAATGAACTTAAAAGGCGACCACAAATTATTAGAAATTAATTTTTTGTTCTGCTTAAAATTAAGTTTACTTTCAAAAACTGCAATTCTTCAATTCAGTTTGTTAAGTTCTGATAAACAGAAACGTTTTAATATAATAAGCACATACGGGATTCTCACTTTCGTTTTCTGCTTGATTACATAACGCAAACTTGATGCTTGCTGAAAGCTTGCCATCATAACAAACAGCTTTGCTTATGAAATTGTTAAAACAAATATATACCCCAGACACAACACACAGATAGGTCTTGCCTTCTGCCTAAGCTTGGCCCTCATGTATTTGCGAATTAGAACCGTATATCGAATAACTTAACAAGTCGATTCTCTACCTTTTTCAAATGCAGAATTGCAGCTGTGCAAAGCTGCTAACTATGACAAATTTAACATACATTTCATACAGCGAGTCACACCAGGTAAATGGTAAATAGTACATAGAGCGACCAAACTTGCAGATCTAAATCTCGTCTAAATTTTGGGCGAGGCACCCAAAATAAATGGGCAAAAAACGAAATATAAAGAACACGCCTCAGATACCCGTTAATAGCAATAAAGTTACGTAACTGGCAAGTGAAGAATTTAGTTATTCAAATCGTGTTTGAATTTTGAATATCATTGCGTACAATCGAGAAAGTAATCAGTGTACTCAAAAACAAAACAGATTTTGCTTTTTCCTTCTGTCCATAAAAATATTAAGCATTTGGCACAAAACAACAGAAATAAATAAATATAACCAAATTAGATGAACAACAAATTAGATTTTAAGGCAGATTGCTCAACAAAAGGTATATAACAAAACACCTCTAATACATAACAAAGAGATGTAATCGATTTTATTTACACACTTAACGTATTTAATTTTTGTATTCGAGTTTGAATTTTCTAGTTTTGTTTATATTTTGCAAATCAGATCAAATTAATTTGACTTATTCAGTTCTTTAATAATCACATTTATGGTTGAGCACATACATTTCGTCTAATGATTTTTCTCATTTGGCTTATAGGGATGTTTCTCTATATATGCCAGGGCTTTTAGAACTGATTCTGGCGTTGGTGGTGGAGTGGGCAAATGATCACCGGCAGGAACATAACCGTTCTCATCGGCCACATAATAAGTTGAGTATTCAATGCCATCGTCGCCGATAAATTTGAATGACCCCGTGACCGCCTCGCCAGTTTTTTCCTTATCTATATTTTTAAGATTGCCGTTCTGCGACACTTCCGAGCCATCATGGAGCAGGTAACTTTGGATAGAAATCGCCATTTAGCTCGTTAAGCTTCCGTAAGACGTAATTTACAAACTTACTGGTAGAAGAATTTGCCATTGTACTCCACATTGGATTCGTTTACGATAAAATCTTTGTTATCATCTGCATGCGACACAGCCGCAAACAGTACGCACAATAAAATAAGTTTCATATTTGTCAATTTTTCTATATTGTAATCCCGCATTTATATCCACGCTGTGCAAATGTCTCAGGGCGACTGATATTTATAGTGCTAAGCAAAGAGACTTTTACTGTAGAATATCAAAAAGCGAAAACTTAAAAACAAATATACAAAACATGCATAGACTAGACAATTCCAGTGCTAAAATATTTAACATGAAATTAATGTTTCTGCAATAAATAATAATGAACTTGTTTGGCCTGTCTTTAGCCTTTTTGAGAATGAGTGTGAAATCTGATGCAGTCGCTAAAAAACGCCTCCGCTTGCCGTCGGCATTGAGCGATATCTATCAAAACTATCAATGTTTATATATATAGATTATAGATGTTGGCCACCTTAAGAATTCCCTTTAAGTGGTTGAACTTTCAGTTATTGTATGAGTATTTCAGTGAATGTTTGGCCTTGAATTATGTCAACTGATTGTATCTGTCATCAACGCCAGCATCGTATTCTGGTTCTTCACAAAACCGACTTGACAACATTTTTCGCTGGTTCGAAGCTAACCAAGTCTACAAATAATTTGCATTAGATAAACTTGTCACCATTGTCTAGAAATTTAGCACAAAGAACAGTTTTCAGTTGCTATTTTTGAGCATCTGGTTTAAGGCAAGTGCTTTACCTATATTAAACAAAACGAATTATAATTTTTTAGCTAAACGATAAGAATAAATGAACAAAACAATATATTTTTTTAAAGAATCTTTAATTCTTTGTTTGCAGCTAAGGCTAAAGATATTTGAGTTCTTCTCATAAGATTACATCATTTGACACGTAAAAAAAACCAACAATTCGTATAAATTTATGCATGTGTATGTATATATATGTAGGTACATCCTTGTCATCCATAATGCTTATGCTCGTATTACATGCAATCGATTACAGTTATATAGACTATTTACACAAGAATTGCTGTGCACAATAATTCGGTTATTATAGCATAATTCATTATTCTCTTTCTCCTTTCATTTTTTTTTTTTACATTTTCTTCTTGATTCCATTAATAAATCGATGATATCACATGAGTCCGAAAATGGCAAAGTTCCGGCGACTAAAAGATCTTAAGCACAGTATATATAGACGAAAAGAACGATTGGAAGAAATCGAGTAAGGGATAAAAAAATAATATTGTGAAATCAGAACTAAATAGTTAGTTAGTGGTGGTGTATGTGTGTGTGCGTGTGTGTCTACAGGTTGTGTTCTTCAGTCAGCTGCTCGATGTTGGTGTTCGCTTCAAGGTATTAATTGATTGATTGTTGATATATGGGCTAGCAGCAAATTGCTTCGTTTGGGTATAGAATATTAGAATCGTTTGCATGGTCACTGTCACCTAACTTCTCCATCAGGATCTTATTCATTAAGAACTAATTGTCCTAACGGCGACGCTGAGATGGGGGTAGGGTGAGCAGATAGTCGAGCGCCTTCTGGATCGCTGGTGGAATTGGTGGTGGAGTGGGCAAATGTGCACCCGTTGGCTGGAATCCGTTCTCATCATCAGCCGCATAGTTCAGAGTGATTAGCTCTCCCTCAGGCGAAGTGTACGACACGGATCCCTTCACAATGATTACATCCGTGGTGTCCGGTGAGGTGGCCTTCTTTACGGTTCCAGTTTCCTCAGCCTTAATACCATTGGCCGTTTCGTAGCTGCAACCAAATTGTTGTTATAAGGTTATGTTTAATATTTATTGATTTATAAATCAAATTCACCTTGAAAGCTGTGAAAAGAGTTAGTTGTGTGCTTTAAATGATCTTTTTTTTATTGGGTCTTATAGTTTTCTAAGAAAATTTGTAACACCTTTAAATTAATTACCAAGCCGTTACATTGACCATACTAACTACTTTTCAATATCAAAAAAACAGTGGGTAGAATGTATTAAAGTTATGCAATTTTATAGATCGACATAGTATTAATTCTTCATCACATCAAAACTGGTATTCTTCCAGTTTTATTTTGCTTGTGGCGCCAGCCAAATAGTGTATTTATATATGAACACAATTCATTTATGTGTTTGACTTGCTGTCCAATTGTATCTTGTATATTGTTAATAAATTATTATTTAATTTTATTAATTTGCATTAATAACTTGATTTTTATTGTATTTATGATGGAACAATTTGAATATAATTTGGGTGTTAACAATATTTATGATATCGCAGCAGCAATATTTTATACCGAAGATGACAGTTAACTTATGATATTTATTTAAACATGGTATGTAGTTAACATTTCCTATGCGACTAATAGCTATTCAGAATATATGTACATACATATGTGACATTATCAAGGCACGTTTCGCACAGAAAACCTGAATGGGTTCTTAAACAGCAACCCACAACATTAAGTTTAAATATGCCTAAAATTATGCAACATAAAATAACCACAAAAAGCTAGTTCCGTTTTTAAATTTACAAAATGTTTGAGCTCATAGCTGGTTCCATTTTGGTTTGGGCAATTTAAACTTACGCATAATTGTAGGCACCATCCGGCTCGATATTAGATTCTTGGCTTATAATTGCAATGGGTTCTCCACCTTGGGGTCTGGGTGCTGCGTCAACCAGACAGAGCAGCGCAGCAGCGATCAGGCAGAGGGCAAACTGCAAATGGGTCAAAACCGAAAATTAATTTAATTTACCTAAATTGGCAATTGTTTATTAGAATGGGCGCAATTACACTAGACCCTGAAGGCTGAGTTGAAGAAATCGTGAGCGATTTTCAAGTTGTTTTGTTTTTTCATACACCGCTCCCGAAGGGTAAGCGAGAATACTCGTTTTGTTCAATGTACTCTCTACTGGCATAGTCGGAGTAGTGTATTGCACAGTCGGCTGAAACATACTTGTGTTTTTAATGCACACATTTTTTGTTGTTGTTTTGGGTTGTGTTGAAACTTGGCTCATCGTTTCGCATAGTTGTTTGATTTATGACTTTTGTTTACATTGTTCTCACATACAAAATATGTATACAGACAGACGGACAAATGGACAGACAGACAATTGGATGGACAGTCGGACATGTGTCATTTTGCCACAGATTTCTTAAGGTCGTCAAATAACTAGACGCCAATTAAATATTTTACACACATGATTATTAGCTTGTTTTCTGTTGGTCTTGGCAATTATCTCCCAAGCGCATGGAAAATTGTGGGGAGTGGAGATTGGAGACGACTGCGATTCGTGATTGAGTTAAAATGCCTGATAGTATAGATAGACTTAAAAAACAAACTTGCCAATTGTAATAAAAGTCATACAAATATTTGTATTCCGTTTTGTTAAGATATTTTCGATTTTGACTTAAAGTATCTATTAACAGCTTGCTTGAAATCGAAGAAGAAAAGAATCAAAAGTATTATTATTATACATGTATATATAATAATTGGATTCCGTTGAGCTATGTTCTTCTGCCTTTTCACTGAAGGTATCTGTTAACAGCTGCTTGAAAAATATCCTAACACCTATGCCGCCTAAATTTTTCTGTATTCATGCTGCTGGTCAGATATTTACATACGATCGTGTTGAAACAAAGCCCAAAAGGCAGAGATAGCAATTTTGGACGCAGTCCCAGGTTAAGTACAGTCTGACTTGTCTCTTGAGCAATTGCCAATGGGCGGGTGTGTTACGTGTTTAATGTTTCAGTTTAGTTTGCGCTCTTAGCAAGATAGACAGACAGCTGCCAACTGAGCGTAACGCTCATCGTCATCGCTTTTTTAGTCTCGCCTTTTGCGCCTCAGCGGCCAAATGTCTCGCAGCATCAGCTTGTCCAGTGCAACCCAGTCGCACAGTTGGTGTTGTCGTTATTGTAATTGTTGTTGTCGTTATTGTTGTTGTTGTCGTTGCCTGACCTTTGCATTGCACGCCGGCTGCACGTTAGTTGGCTTGGTTTGGCATCGTGCTCGAGCCTTTTAAGTGGTTGCTTCGTCTCCAGCATTCATTAATTGCTATTGCCATTTCGGCCGGGCTTGGCAGCCACTTTTGGCCATTTGCTAGCCAAATGGCTGCAATATTTTTTTGTGGCAAATAAACCAACACGGAAACAACACTTTAAACTGCAAATTGTAAACCTTTAAGTTCTTATTTTGATCTTCTGCCTCAAAACTAAAGTTATTATTATTGGTCTTTTTATGTTTTAAAATTTGTTGATTGATTTACGACTGTGCTGTTAAAATTTACGTATTGAAGGGTTTCTTGTGTGTGTTTTTTAATTTTGCCTTTGGACCTGTCGAAAGTCGTAATATAAGTTAACCAATTAGGAAATTTTTTTGTTAAGGTCAGATATTTTTTAAAAATATTTCACTTTATCATATTGTATAATTGTATCATGTTTAAAGTTGGTTTAATTAAGTTGTAGTATAGGCTGAAAAAAGCTTTAAAATGACTAAAGTCTAACTAATTAAATTACTCTTAAATGTCTAACCTCTATTGGGGATTTTTATCTAGTGGAATTAGTCTTAACTTGTATACATTGTCTCCAATCAAAATAATTATAGTTATAAATTGTATATCAATATTTAAATTATTTACGTGATAGTTTTCATAGTGCGGTTGTAGGCTTTCATATTAAAAGGACTTTTTGATATGTGCTGCAAAAGGCTTGAGAAACTTGGTAAAGGGTATTTTCTAGGCGAGCACTCCGCTACACAATTTAAGGACCGTTAGCAATTTTAACATAACAATCCTTATCAGCAGTTTTTGGATGTTTAACACTTTTATTTTTCACACACACACTTACGTTTTTCATTTTGTATCAAAAATGATCTTGTTCTGTAATGTAATCCAAAGTTGTTCTTATCCTTTCCAGCAATCGTCGCACCACACTTCACACTTGTTGTTAATTGAACAAAAGATTTTTAATGATGCCCAAGTACCGGCAACTGAGTCTATTTATACGAAAAGCCCAAAGACGACTACGACGACGACGTCGACGACGAAGCTGCAAATTCAGCAGGTAAAGCGTTGCACATGAAAGATGCAAAAAAAAAGTTTAAAAAATGTATAGAAAACTTAACTAAAGATTCGTCGTAGTCGCTGTTTGTCGCTGCCAGCTTTAGCGTCGCAGTCTACGCCAGCGTTGTTTGAAAAGAGCAGCAGCAGCAGCAATAGTATTCGCCAGAGCATTCGCCAGAGTCACCAGCTACTCAGGTGAGTAAAAAAGCATTTCAGGCACACTCCATGGTTGCCAGTTGAAGCCCCTCTGGGCATACGCCTCTGGCTGTCCAACTCAGCTGTTCTGTGCGCAATTGAGAATTGAATGTAAAACCATTTTTATGCAATTGTTTCACGTTACGGATAATATTTTTGCATTGATTTCCAGTCGGCAGAGCAGTTAGAATTGCATCACCAGAGCGCCCTTTGCCAGCCATTTGTTCAGATAAAATATGCAATATCAACGAGTCTTACTTGAGTTTATCTGTCAACGGCAGGTGACTCGCACAGTAGCGCAAATTATAAAATGGGCGACATCGCCATCGCGGCGTTGCCACCTAAGAGTTTTCAACCTTTTTTTTTATTTTGTGTTTTCAAAAAAATTGTATTTAAAGACCTGGCCAATAATCGGCAAATACAATCAAAGTCAGGCAGTGGCATCAGCAATGGCGCACAGTGGTGCCGCAAACTGTCTTCACAAAATGTATTATATTTTTTCTAAGTTTTTGTATTTAGTTTTCATTGCGCGGCATAGGTGAGTGAAGAAATAGATATTTATTATTTCAAGTATACAATCACGAGACTTTATATTAGGTCTCTCAAATTGGATTTTAATTGATGAAAATTGATGTTAAACCACAGTGCGCCCAAATTCGGGCTCAGGGCTCATGGCGCTGTCTGTGCTTGTGCACTGTGCTGTGCTGGGGTCAAAATGCCAAAAATTGCTAAACGCGAAGAGGCCGGCGTCGTTGCCTTTGCCGTTGCAGCCGCTGCTGCTGCCAAAGTGTAGGCGCGTCTAATGAATAGCTTGGGTCGGTTTGGGGCTGTGTCAGGCAGATGGGGACACAGACACAGACGACGACAGAATTTCGTGACAAGATTGTCCCAAAGATTGTTGCCATATTGTATTCCAAGTAGTGTCTACTGTTGTTGTTGTTGTTCAGACTGTGGCAATCAGCAAAACAATTGCCAGTTAGTTTTTTCTTCGTTTTTTTTTTTGGATCTATTGTTATTGCTTGTTGACTAGTGTTAGGCACTGCTTTATAATTATGAAGACATTCAACTGTATTAATTTTAATATTTATTATACTATGTTTTTAATAGGTTTAATTAAAGTTACGCAAGAAGCAGCCAAAGCAACAACAACAGCAACTGCAACTTTTAATTTAATTATTTGCGCAGTAATAAGATTCTCGCGCTTGCAAGTTCGTTGCCTAAGTCTTTTGATTTTCCAAGTGCAAAATAGGTGTAGTTTGAGATTTCATATTTTTTTTTGACAAATTTGAACCTTGAAATATTACGCATGACTTCTTTAATTACCTGTTCAAGCCGCGTATGCTGCAAAATGTCAGTTGCTTGGCCGGCTACTAACCATAGAACAGATGCATCATTTCCAGCTGCATCTTCATCTCCATCTTCATCCACTGACTTTGACACGCGCTGTGCATCGTTTTATGGCAACTTGTTGTTGCTTTTGCTGTTGGCCTTGAAGGTCGTTCCACCTTCTTTATGGCTTCAGACGCAATTTGTTTTAACTCTTAGTTTATACCCCGCCCCACATTGTGTTACAACATGTTACCAACCATTGATATTTCGTTGCGTAAGAGTCACCCAAACTGGCGCGGTTAAGCTTTGTCTAGACCTCAACGGCCGGCATAGTTTTCGGCACCCAACTGGTATGTATAGTTGCTTGGCTAATGGCTAATGGCTAATGCTAATGTCAATGCAGGCATAACTAAATAATTGCAAATAGCAGATAGCGAAGCGGTAGCCGTCGAACCAGTTGCTACACCGTTTAAATGTCAGTGGTTTTGGTCATGTCGTGAATCTTTAGATACCACAAAACATCGCTTAGCTCTGATCTGGTCAGCAGAGCTGTCAAATGTAATGCATGAACGGGCTACTTTCATGGTCAAGGAGTTGACTTTAAGTTCCAAGTCATTTTGTAAGTTCGCAACTAGATCAGCTTCATGGAAAAATATTGAACTTGTAATTGAAACCACTGTTGAACTGATACGACACGTATTTGTGCTAATTATGCATATCTTATGCACTTTGGGCTGACATTAATAAGCCGCCTCTTATTGTTCATATTAATGTTAATCCGTCTGAGCATCTTTAGATGCCACACTGAAGGCGAAGGTGAGTCTTCTTTATGCAAATTAACTCATAAATGTTATAAGTCAGTGGAACTCTCAGCGTGATGGCTGCTTCTGTGCGTGGGTGTGATACTTAATGACAATTAGCGTTCTTTTAGTTAAAGCTAGCTATTTGCCACTCTTCACATCTGTCATTACAATTTCATTATGTTAGCAACAACAAAATAACCACAATTCAGATTGTGTGGGTAGACGAAAAGGGCAACTATTTAGATATGGAAGTTGAAGTGTCTGTCTCCACAGACTTAATTTAAATTTCCTGCAGTGAAAATAGTTTCTACAGTAATTCGAATTTATATGCGCACACAGTTAATTAATATTTAATTAAGCCAGGTCGATGAGTAGTCCATTGTTGAGCAATCAACTCAGGGCTTATATTATTTAACAAACAATTTTTCACACCACCAACTTTTTTGAGGAAAGGGAAAATTATTGTGGGGATTTTGATCATTTTCAGGGTGTATCCAAGAAAGGTGATAAATATTAAACAATGCATCTTGAATAATGATGAAATTTGATTATTGATTAGTATTTCAATGTTGTTGCCTATGTGAAATTGAAACTACTCGTCGCGTTGTTCACTCTAAGTATATTTGACTTTTCACGTTGTGAACAGAATTTTCGTTAGCTTCTGTGTTGAGTTTTAGCTTAGACGGGTTGTTGTGTCGTTGCAATATCAACTATTGTTGCACACATTTTGACTTCGTTGCAATTCTGTCAAGCCGTACGCGAAATGTGAAGGCTAACATCGCAACGGCCAAAACCGCCCCTACCTCACCACTAGCTCCTCGTTTAATTGTTCATGGCTGAAAATTTATAAATGTATGCATGGGTATATTGTATGACATACATATATCATCTATTATGCTAAATGTGCAAGTTTTTGTACACTTGTATGCAATTTGAAAACTTTCAAAAATTATTCTCTGGTTAATATTAAGGCAATCTTACTTAGCTTAATCAATTATTTATTATGTATTTATTTTATTGACCACTTGTTAGGATTAATTGTTATTAGTTTACTTATTCACATCCAAGCGCCTAACTGCATAAATCGATATAAAATAATAATAATATATTGCTACTTTAGCAGTTTCTTAACAGACACATACATGATTTGCAATGCAGTCGAACCAGTTGGTTAAATGTCAGTGGTTTGGGTCACATAATTAATATTCAGCTCCTCACAAAGTCTGCATAGCTTCAAGAGCCAGTCCTAATAGTGCATGTGCATATAAGTTTTCATTGTCAAGGGATAGTTTAAGTGTGAATATAACTGAAGCCATTTTGGTGTTGAGTTATTAACACATAGCATAACAAAATCAATGATGCATTTATTAGCAGAAATCTAAGGGATACTTTAAATTTGACAGCTTTGCACTACACTTGACCACATCAGAGTTAAGCGAAGATTTGTTGTATCAAAAGATTCACGAAATAAATTTGAAGTGTGATATTTTGAACAATTCAATCTTATTTTCCCAGTACTCTGCGTATAACTGCAAGAAATCGGTACGTGATGCTCATCATCTGTTCAAAAAAGTTAGCACTTAGAATTTGCTATAGTACAGTCAGCAGTTAAGACTTACACTCTTGAAAGAATCCCTCGATATGATAATGACACCTTTGGCCGACAGTTCGGCGGGCCTTTGAGCTCGTTGTATTATCATGAGAACATATTTCTGATAGATGGGCGATCCATTATACCAATTGTGTGTGTAGGCAGCTAAAGCAATATTTTCACTCTGCGAATGAAATGAATATGAGTAAACAATTTAATTGAAATAGCTAACTTACCAAATCAATCAGTTGTTGCCCATAGTGGCCAACCATGTAGAAGAGCATTGAGTCGCTGAAGAAAAAGAATAAAAATACAATTCCATCCCTTGTCACTCCCTGTAATATTGTGTAGTAGGCAACGCAACAAAGTACGGTCGCTGTGCCGAACACACTATAAGCCATCATCAGACCGACTATTTTATTCAGTTCCTTATACAGACTAGAATATCATTGGTATTGTCAGAAAATTCTAAAATATTACTACATTTGCTCACCCACCGTAACAGTTGATCATGTCTCCGTATCAATCTGACTAAAAATTCACAATCATCGTAATGGTTCTGCCTGCTAGGATTATAAGATGCCAGCTTCCTGCCCAGATGGGCAAAGTGCATGCAGAGCTGGCCAGAAAAGCATATCATCCAGAGATCGGTGCCGGTTCTCATATTCAATAAAAACTGATTGAATGTAAATCCTATACACTGAGTAAAGGCATAATTCAGCGGAGTCGTGACCTTGAAAATTTCAAAGGGGAATGCGCTCAAATAGAGAAAATGGACTTCATTGTCTGAAGTACAGCGCTGATATAAATACATAAGGGACGAGTTGATGATGGGACCAATAGTATATACACAAATTACGAAGAAATATATATATATTAAACAACGCGCAATGAGTGGCCAGTAAAACTCATTGACTCGATACTCTTTGCGCTTGTTACCTTCTTTCGGATAGAGAGCACGCAACCTGTCATTCAATTCTCGTATGTGACGACGATGGTGCATGAATAATAAGAATTTAACGTCGGCACTGAGCACAATGAAGTAGATAATCGCGTATTGCATAATGCTATCAGCATTTCCATTTAGTGAATCCCACTCAACGGTTCGCAGTATCAAGTAGTATAACATATACCAATGGCTGGCCAGGCAAAGGGTCCAGTAAATCTGAAGCAATAGTTTCTGCCACTTCGGCTTCGGGGTATCCAGGAAGTCATATCCCATCGACTTGAAAACAAGGTTCGGCACATTGATGAAGTCATCGTAGGTCCGCAGTTCATCCGGCTTAGCGTTAAACATTTTAGAAGTTACGTTATCAACTAATTATTGTTGAGTACGCAACGATCTTTTATACCCAATTTTGATAGCGTGTATCTAATTATGTATAATTTAATTGTTTGGCACCTATTATATACTAAATATATTTTAATTGCCATTTATAAATTGTTTATTAAGTCAACTATTTGGTAATATAGAGCGTATTGTCACACATATTTTATGAAGAGTAAATATTCTATATTTTTCATGACTTCCAGATACTCTTTGAACCATTTTTAATGGGTAAAAGGTTTCAGAATAATAAGATCCTGGGTTAAAGCAAATCTATGTGTTTATGATTTTTTTTTTGACAGGTGAATCTAATAAAGTGCATAATTATTCAATGAATATTTAAATACTTCTCCATAATCATAAGTAAATTTAAGCCAATAAATTAAAAAAAAAAAACATTTGATCGACTCATTTATGTAAATTGGTTACTAAAACTTTATTTGGTTGTTTATATTGTCAAAGAACTTCCTAATTTGTTTAACACATTCTGCCTTGCTATGAAATCCAGTCTTCAGCTGGGACCGCAAAAGTGCTCCAAGACGAAACAAATAGGATTCAAGTTTCGGAGCCAGACGGTTTTATGGCTTGAATTCATTATTGGATTATGTTTAGTAAAATATTTTGAAAATTCTTTGATTAGATAAATAAATTATTGTTAGTCTGCTTTGTTGACTGAGTTTAATTTGTTAAACTGTTAAGCCATTAGCAATAAACCATGAAAGCACACGTTCAGCACTATTTGAAACGCTAATAATTTTATATTCTCATTTGAGGCATTGGCTTCGATCTAATGAGACTTCTTATGGGTCGCGTGGCTCTCAGCTCCTCAGAGCTCAGATCTTGGATCTGTTACAATAGCTATGGCACCTATTGTTGCAGCCGCATGCGAAATGGGAAGGCTATCATCGCAACGGCCAAAACCGCCCCTACCTCACCACTAGCTCCTCGTTTAATTGTTCATGGATGAAAATTAATAAATGTATGCATGGGTATATTGTGTGACATACATATATCATCTATTATGCTAAATGTGTAAGTTTTTGTACACTTATATGCAATTTGAAAACTTTCAAAAATTATTCTCTGGTTAATATTAAGGCAATCTTACTTAGCTTAATCAATTATTTATTATGTATTTATTTTATTGACCACTTGTTAGGATTAATTGTTATTAGTTTACTTATTCACATCCAAGCGCCTAACTGCATAAATCGATATAAAATAATAATAATATATTGCTACTTTAGCAGTTTCTTAACAGACACATACATGATTTGCAATGCAGTCGAACCAGTTGGTTAAATGTCAGTGGTTTGGGTCACATAATTAATATTCAGCTCCTCACAAAGTCTGCATAGCTTCAAGAGCCAGTCCTAATAGTGCACATAACATAACATAATCGATGATGCATTTATTAGCGGAAATCTCAGGGATACTTTAAATTTGACAGCTTTGCACTACACTTGACCACATCAGAGTTAAGCGAAGATTTGTTGTATCAAAAGATTCACGAAATAAATTTGAAGTGTGATATTTTGAACAATTCAATCTTATTTTCCCAGTACTCTGCGTATAACTGCAAGAAATCGGTACGTGATGCTCATCGTCTGTTCAAAAAAGTTAGCACTTAGAATTTGCTATAGTACAGTCAGCAGTTAAGACTTACACTCTTGAAAGAATCCCTCGATATGATAATGACACCTTTGGCCGACAGTTCGGCGGGCCTTTGAGCTCGTTGTATTATCATGAGAACATATTTCTGATAGGTGGGCGATCCATTATACCAATTGTGTGTGTAGGCAGCTAAAGCAATATTTTCACTCTGCGAATGAAATGAATATGAGTAAACAATTTAATTGAAATAGCTGACTTACCAAATCAATCAGTTGTTGCCCATAGTGGCCAACCATGTAGAAGAGCATTGAGTCGCTGAAGAAAAACAATAAAAATGCAATTCCATCCCTTGTCACTCCTTGCAAGATTGTGTAGTAGGCAACGCAACAAAGTACGGTCGCTGTGCTGAACACATTATAAGCCATCATCAGACCGACTATTTTATTCAGTTCCTTGCACAGACTAGAATATCATTGGTATTGTAATAAAACTCTAAAATATTATTATTCTATTATTTGCTCACCCACCTTAACAGTTGATCATGTCTCCGTATCAATCTGACTAAAAATTCACAATCATCGTAATGGTTCTGCCTGCTAGGATTATAAGATGCCAGCTTCCTGCCCAGATGGGCAAAGTGCATGCAGAGCTGGCCAGAAAAGCAGATCATCCAGAGATCGGTGCCGGTTCTCATATTCAATAAAAACTGATTGAATGTAAATCCTATACACTGAGTTAAGGCATAAGTCAGCGGAGTCGTGACCTTGAAAATTTCAGAGGGGAATGCGCTCAAATAGAGAAAATGGACTTCAATGTCTGAAGTACAGCGCTGATATAAATACATAAGGGACGATTTGATGATGGGAACTATAGTATATACACAAATTCCGAAGAAATATATATATATTAAACAACGCACAATGAGTGGCCAGTAGAACTCATTGACTCGATACTCTTTGCGCTTGTTACCTTCTTTCGGATAGAGAGCACGCAACCTGTCATTCAATTCTCGTATGTGACGACGATGGTGCATGAATAATAAGAATTTAACGTCGGCATTGAGCGTAATGAAGTATATAATCGCGTATTTCATGGTGCTATCAGCATTTCCATCTAGTGAATCCCACTCAACGGTTCGCAGTATCAAGTAGTATAACATATACCAATGGCTGGCCAGGCAAAGGGTCCAGTAAATCTGAAGCAATAGTTTCTGCCACTTCGGCTTCGGGGTATCCAGAAAGTCATATCCCATCGACTTGAAAACAAGGTTCGGCACATTGATGAAGTCATCGTAGGTCCGCAGTTCATCCGGCTTAGCGTTAAACATTTTAGAAGTTACGTTATCAACTAATTATTGTTGAGTACGCAACGATCTTTTATACCCAAATTTGATAGCGTGTATCTAATTATGTATAATTTAATTGTTTGGCACCTATTATATACTAAATATATTTTAATTACCACTTATAAATTGTTTATTAAGTCAACTATTTAGTAATATAGAGCGTATTGTCACACATATTTTATGAAGAGTAAATATTCTATATTTTTCATGACTTCCAGATACTCTTTGAACCATTTTTAATGGGTAAAAGGTTTCAGAATAATAAGATCCTGGGTTAAAGCAAATCTATGTGTTTATGTTTTTTTTTTGACAGGTGAATCTAATAAAGTGCATAATTATTCAATGAATATTCAAATACTTCTCCATAATCATAAGTAAATTTAAGCCAATAAATTAAAAAAACAAAAAAACATTTGATCGACTCATTTATGTAAATTGGTTACTAAAACTTTATTTGGTTGTTTATATTGTCAAAGAACTTCCTAATTTGTTTAACACATTCTGCCTTGCTATGAAATCCAGTCTTCAGCTGGGACCGCAAAAGTGCTCCAAGACGAAACAAATAGGATTCAAGTTTCGGAGCCAGACGGTTTTATGGCTTGAATTCATTATTGGATTATGTTTAGTAAAATATTTTGAAAATTCTTTGATTAGATAAATAAATTATTGTTAGTCTGCTTTGTTGACTGAGTTTAATTTGTTAAACTGTTAAGCCATTAGCAATAAACTATGAAAGCACACGTTCAGCACTATTTGAAACGCTAATAATTTTATATTCTCATTTGAGGCATTGGCTTCGATCTAATGAGACTGCTTATGGGTCGCGTGGCTCTCAGCTCTTCAGAGCTCAGATCTTGGAGCTGTTACAATAGCTATGGCACCTATTGTTGCAGCCGCATGCGAAAGGTGAAGGCCAACACGAGCGCCGTTCCCCTCTACGCGCTACACCTCTTTGTACTTAGTCATTCATTCAGCAATCAAATCATTCATTGCTTGCTATTTTCATTGCAATTTGAAGGCATTCATTACTAACTTATCCATGTATTTCGTTTAATCTGTTTTATGATATCAGCAACAGTAGTTAATTTTTTATTCTTTACGGATTGTAATATCTTCATTTCCAATTTTTATGTGTCTTACTTTGATTTCCATGATACATAAATCTTATAACTTTTGCGATACACGTGTCAATGATATAGCCAACAAAATTTGCAATTTGATAGGCGCTATGCTAAATAATAGCTTCTCAAATTTCGAAATATAAAATTTGCATTTTAATAAGTATGCTTCTTAAGCAGCGAACTCTTAATTAATGTGCTAAAATCATTTTCATATTTATCTATACAGAGCAGCAGAATAACTTAGTCTCCACGTTTGATACAGCAATCGTTATATATCTTTATTTGTGTGATCAAATTAAAATTCTTCTCGTGGCTTTGGTATCTGACTTAACAGACTGAATGCTGCCACCTCCAACTGCTCTTAATTTTTAGTTATATATTCAAAAACATATCAAATCAGTCTGGAACTTCAAGTGATTGACTTTGACATACCCTTTCTACTAAGAACAAGTTAACAGATTAAATATAGTGACCCCAACATCGAATAAGATTTTTGTTTAGTCGAAATGATCGAACACTATTTTTAATTATAGAGTATATGTATTATGGATAAGCCAATTTAAATAACAATCAACATTTTGAGCGGAAATTAACAAGCCGGCCAAAAAAAATCTGAGAATGGCATTCATAGTAAATGCTAAACCAAATTTAATGGTTTTATAGTCTGAAATTTAATGCTGTAGCTAAACTGAGGCATATTTGGTTATAAATGGTGCGGTCAAACACTGCTTTCTAACAGTTTCGCTGTACAGATTAACGTTGAAGCATCAAACTCCTCGGATATTTATATACAATTTTATTCAAAGATTAACGTTAAAGTAGTAAACTCCTCGCATATCTTTTCAAAATGTCTTTCAAGCTGGTAAGCCCAATTTACGAAAGAATCCCAACGTGTTACATAGTGATTAAAGTGAATGATTCGAAAAGGATCTAATGAAAACGGATGTCTCTTTTTTATAGATTCCTTGTCTGTTTGTGTTGTCCGTCGTTCTGATTGCATGCAGTGCGCAGCGTCAGTACAATCCGTATCTGAACAATCTTCACTACAGAGATACGTATTACAAGAATCGTGACTTGTACAATCAGCAACGTTACTACGACAACTTCTATAAAAAGTACAACCCAAACATTAACAATGTTGTTGCACGTACCGTCGAACAATCGAATGAACCAAACTATGGCTCCGGCGAATATTCCTATACTTACGAGACTGAGAATGGTATACATGGGGAGGAGCGTGCTCTGCCTATTCAAATTGGCAATGGAGAGCAGGAGGAGCAAGTTTATGGGGCTTATTCCTACATATCTCCGGAAGGTCTTCGGGTCAGTGCCAAATATGTCGCTGATGCTAACGGCTTTCGTCCCATTATTACCTGTAAGTAAATTTCACTAGCCAATATGGAATTCATGTATAACTTGTAATTGACTTTCAGATGATGGCCCAAATGCTGCTTTTTATGCTAACCAACCAGCGCCTGCAAATGTGGCCTACACAAGGCACTAAATGCATTTAGGCAATATATGTTGTACTGTTTGTAACAACAGTTTAAATAAAACAAAAATTTAAAACGGCATTTCTTACATCTTCAATAATCCACTATCAACCAAGTTTCGGAGTGTATTTTAATTTATACTGAACAAAGCGAAACCTGATTGTTATTCACTCAAACAGAAAATGGAGAACAGACCGAGCTTTCTTATTGGTCAGTTTCAATTTCATATCAGTAAATTCAATATCGCTTGACTTATTTTTCTTTTAAAGCTTTTATATTAAATAAAGCTTTAATTAACCATTTTATAGTTCAGCATAAAAGTGTGCTTTAAATATTTGAAAAGTGAAACTATTGTTTTTTTATTTTGTATTATGAATCTTCAATTTTGTGGGTTATTCGCCATTTGCATCGCTCACATAATAAAATCCGTTTTAAGCTTACATTATTGCTTATAAAAACAATATTAAGCTCAAATACTTAAGTACTTTCTAAATAAAATTTAATCGAAAATATATATATTTTGTTTGTGGCCATTGACATCCAGTTTAAATATGTAAATCTTAATAATTAAAATTCAATATGCACTTGCCATCTTTTTTTTATTTTAATCTCAGTTCATATAGAAATATGTATTTTCCTGAAGCCGATAGTAAGAACAAAGGTTCGGTACTCTATAGTGTTATATGCGGTACAAACTTCATGTGGAAATGATTACTCGTTCCTAAATAAGAGTATACACATTGGTTTGAGTTCAATAAACTCATTAATTGTACGTTCCCGCATTGCTTTGAGATCTGTTTCTTTTTTTTATTTTTGTGTCAGTTGGTTTCATTATCAATCGACCTTTGGTCTTTGTATTAATTAAATAGGTCATTGCCAATAAATACTTTGACATTATCTGTTCAAATTCCGAATAATTCTGTTTATTAAAAAAATATACGCTGTGTATTTAAATAACAAATAATGATTTTATTAATAAGAAAATATATCAAAATAATTGTTTATCAATTCATAACACAATTCTAATATATCGATAAATAAATATAATATTAACATAATTGGTTGAAATTCAAAATTCTGTTGAGTACAATTCATTTTTTTGTTATGGATTTCATTTTGTTCTTTTTTTACATTTTTTTATGGCTTGTTATAGTTTTGCCAGCTGCAGACGGCAAATGCATGGGAATGGGGGGACATTTTGTGTGGTTTGATGGGGTTTAGGGGTGGGGGACTAAAGAGTGTGTTGGGCACACAACACAATCCATATGGCTTTCGATGAAACACAGCAATGTGGGATGCACTCGAACGGAAGTTAGAGCTGATTGGCGTTATGTCTAAGTTCCTCCTCCATTTCGCGAGCTTCCTCCTCCTCGGCCAGCTCGACCTCGTGCTCCAGCATGCGGATTTGATCGCTCAGCTCCTTGGGTATTCCCTCGAGATGCATGGATTTGATCTGTGCCTTGATGTCTTTGGTCATGTGATTGATACGGAACCCGCGATGATCATACAACGGCTTATTGCCATTCGCCTTGTGCTGCTCCTCCACATATCTGAGAGCACGAGCAATAGCTTCGGGGATTGGTGGTGGTGTCGGAATGTGGTCACCCTCAGGCATGAATCCGCCATCATTCGAGGCATAATTCACGCGGTAAAGTTTGCCATCGTCACCGGTATACTCGTAGTAGCCCTTGGCATGAGTGCCGCCTGTATGATGCAGCTTCGCTTGCTCCTCTCCGTAGATACCGTTCTCAGTCAAGAAACTGAAGATTAAACGGTTGGTCAGAATGAGTGGGTTGAGTCAATTTTAGTGGCGACATCTTCAACTTACGCATGATCGTATTTGTCCTTCTTGCGAATCTCTTCCTGGTGCAGAATCTTATGGCGTCCTTCGTCATCATAGTTGAATAGAATGGGACGCGCCGTTGTCGTTGTGGTTGTCGTTGTTGTTGTAGTGCGTGGTGTGGTTGTGGTTGGCTTCTTCGTTGTGGTTGTTGTCGTCGACTGTGTTGTGTGTTTTTATTTATGGTACGTGGTTAACTAACGATCTCATCAAATTTCTCACGAGTATTTTTGTATGCGTGCGTGTGAGTGTGGGTGTATATGTGTGGGTTTTGAGTGGATTGGGTGGGTCATGCATATACAGGCAGAGTTGGTGTTGTTCATGCAGATCATTTGGGAGTGGCAGGAATCGGGAAACGGTTGGCAAGTGGTTGCTTTTGAATTAATAGCTTCTTGGTGTGTTATGCTGTTTGAATTATGAAAGCTTGGGTGGTGTTCGGGATAATTTAGGGGCGCGTGGGGTGTCTCTGATCATGAAAATTGTTTTTTTTTTTTTGTGTTTTGCGGTGATAGCTTAGCTTTCGCTCGCTTAATAGGCTTCTGTGTCGATTTGGGGTTCATGCTCGGGAAAGCCGTATTCCAAGCGAATTTCAGGTACATTAAACTCGGCTTTACTTACTGTGTACAGATCGTGGCTATCGGAGTTAGAAGACATATTAGTACTGCTTTTAATTTCAACTGCAATAAGTAATAATTGCTTACTTGTAGGGTCTGCCATCATGGACGTAGGGCATATTGAGACCCGCATATGGCCCATAGCCACCACCGTAGGGATTGTGTATATGATGATAGACTCCAAGTTCACGATGATCGTTCACATGAGTGTATGGTTGTGGCATGTGCTCATACCGACCTGAATAGTTAGAAAGAAAATCGTAAATTTTTTAGAAATAAGTATAAGCTAAAAACAAGTGTTTATGTGAGTGAATATCTGGGTGTGAATATGTATGTAAGATGGAGCTTCGTGAAGAAGGTCATCGTGTTACATATGTAGTATATATGCTACAGAAATTAATACAGTTTAAATTAAGAAAATAAATTTACAACATTCTTCAGAGTAAGAAATATTAAACAAAATTAAATGTTTTTAGAATATGAAATATTATACAAAAATAAATATTTTCTCTCTGAATTAATAATTATTAGGTATGAACGAATATTTGTAATTTTCAAAATCTACTGTTATAATAAATGGCTGAATGTGTTTGTTATGTTCTATTACACTTCAATGTTTACCTAAAGATTCCTGATAGCCACCTCTGCCTATAATAAATATGTTAATAAATATATTACAAAAAGTTGATTGGGTTAGTAGCTTTCACAGTAGCCAAAGATTAACTTTTTTTTGTTTTTTGTTTGCCAAAATTATCCTAATCGTGAACTTTGCCATGCTCCTGAACACGTAGAATTCAATTTGGTTATCAGGGTTATATGCAATACTTATATAAATACTTGTTAGTAAATGGTTAGTTAGCGATTTGTTTGTTGATTGGATCGCTGTTGTTAGAGCAGGTGGCATCAATATGCAAAGCGGTTGGTTGGCATGCAGCATTATCAGGCACTCAGAAAATCGATTGCAATGCCGAAATACCTTCAACAGCTGAACTGGGATGGTAACGTCCGTCATCTTGGGCATGATATCTGCCATCGTTCGAATTTTGCGGTGTAACCTCATACTTGCCATTGTTATCAACTGGATTGCTGCGGCTAACTGCAACAAGGCCCTGTAAATAAAATTGATTGGTATGAGAGTTATGGAATTTGGCACATTAATCAAACGCCAAAGGCATGCCGGCGACACTCAAGTCTCTTTCGCAGTTCAATTGGCCGGCCGGAAGTGTTAAAGTATAAATCAAGCCATAAATGCCAAAGAGCACGCACATATGTACATCTCCATAACTGTATGTGATTTTTTGTTATTTTTTTGTTTTTAACATATTTTTTATGATATTTCAAATGCTATTAATAACACCGAGGTATGAATTTTTTTAAGACTTTGACTCCGATTGAGCTTCAAATTAAAAAAAACGCCTGCATAGCCATGAAATTGAGCTTTAACTGTTTTGGCACGAATGAGTTGAATAAGCTTATAATCATATATATAAAGAGTTATATATATTTACATAGTTATATATACATATATATATATATATATAGTATTGTTTATTAATTGTTTTTTTTTCAACTAAGTGACGTATGTATAATTTACGTAAACTTTATATATTTCAACTTTATTTTTCTTTGTCACTATACACAGGATGTAAACTGGTCTTATGTCCTTTTTTTTCACTTTACTCACCACAATTACACAAATGCTTAGTACAGATTTCGCGAACATTTTACGAATTCGTTGTGTTTGTTTTTGAGAACTGACGATAATCTTTTGATCCTTGGATATTATCCTCGTGATATTACTTTAAGATCCCGGTGCGGTTAACGCGTCTGCTGTTGCAACAGGAATGTTTGTATTTCGCTGAGAAACACCGGATTTATATAGAAATGTGCCAAGTACGCTGTGAGCGCTTCTCGCAATCTGATTCTCACAGCCTCGCCTAAATTCTCACATGTCTGGGAGAGGTAGTTGGCCTCATTTGCTCCTCAATTTGAGAGCGTTTCGGTTTTGGATTCGACAGATCAGCTCAGACAACGTTGCTCACTCAGGTCATCTCAGTTCAGTTCAATAAGCAATAACCAAAAAAATCGTCTTGAGCTGCGCTCCCTTTAAATTTACTCCAATGACGGGTTCTCCTTGTTGCTGGTATTGCTAATTTGGTTATTGTTTTCATTTTCCAATTTTTTTTATTGTTGTATTTATTATCGGTATTCGCTTGGAATTAGCTGTGCGCGTTTTTAAACAGTTGCACATCTGCCAAAAATTGTAATTACAAATTAATTCAATTTAATAATGCGTATAATTTACTGCATTCATTGTACTTGTGGCGTTCACCGATTATTCATAAGGAGCTCAGAATAACATTTTTATATTTCATGTACTATTCAAGGGCACCAAACTGCGCATTGCCCAACTTGCTATTCTTTTCCCCCATAACACGTCATACAAATTATTTGTGAGCAGCACCAGCGCTGTATCATTATCAAAAAATTAATTTCATTACTGATAAACAAAGGTCAGGTTCAGTCTGCAATCCGCAAATAATATGTATGTATAAATACAATAAATGTATATAAATATAAATGAGAATTTCAGATTGTTTACTGTCTTCATTGTATTGTTAATGGAATGTTAATTTATTCAACTTTTAATTATCATATTCGGTGAAGTTTTATACATTATTTAAGAAAAACCCCAAATTCTTATGGATACAAGTAATACATATGTATATACAAATGCCTGATTTCCTTTCATGGTATAGTTAAGTTTTAACCCGATTTACTGATGTAATAGCTAAAATTGTGATCATTCTTTATTATTTAATGCAATTACATAAATATACAAACATTCTATAGATAATTATATGCAACTTATCGAGAAAGCCATGCATGTCTGTCTGTAAGCTAATCCTTCTTATTCTTAATGTGACCATAAACTCAAATCTAGTTCCTGGATATTCAGCTCATCTACATTGACGTGTGTGTTGTTTTTGTTGACTAAACGGTTTGGGAAATTAAAATACTTATCACATTACCATGGAGCTTGGATTGATGGTAGCATCGTTTTGGTAGATCGTATCCAAGCCAACTACCTCAGGCACTCGGAAGCGCAATAAAGGTGCCGTAATGAAAACATAAATTAAAAAAATACATAAAAAAAGAAACAAATGTACGGAAACACAACAACAGAAACAACATTCAGATATTGCGCGCGCCGGCCGCAATGCGATGTGCATTTATTTTACTGAAGCTGGGGCTTGGTAACCCAGCAAACATATGAGTATGGCTGTGTGTACATACATATAACCGGAATCGGAATCAAAAGTCGGATACAGCCCGCGAAGAAAAATGTTGACAAAATTCAATTTAATGGTGGCAAACGTTGACATCGAATCGCAAAGCGTGGTATGTGTCCTTAACTTGACTTAACTTTATTTAACTTTAGTTGTGTTAACGGTATTTCTGACAGGGCAACCTAGCCAAAATGCAGGCAGCAGCTGCCGTGGCTAAGCATATCTTTTATTGTTCGGATTAATTGCTGCAATAAACATAAACAGTGATTAAATCCAGTCACAAAATCTCGAGTAGAGAAAAGGAGAGTCAACTGCTGGCACAGGGGTTTCAAGGGGTGTCTGGAGCAAAGTCACTGCACTGCAAAGGTCGTACAGTGAACCCAGCCAACACACGAGTCCGTTCCGAGCCGATCCGTTTCGTATTGTACCAAATCTCCAAATCTGTCGCACTGCGAATCACGACGCGTGGCTATTGTTGTTGTATGCTATTTCTTGACTCATATTAATCCGTATATATATACATATGATGGGAATAATTACAGCATTCATGTACAAATCATAAAGTATTTAAATATGCGGGCTTTTAATCAATTACAAGTTCAATATGATTACGCATTGGAAACAAATCTTTCTTGACTTTATATGGCTTAACGGTGATTCAGATTTCACATGACCTTGATTCACATTTTCGGGGTAAAAACATTTCACACATTCTTCAATGAATGAAAACAATCAGAGAGAATGTCGTAAGCAGCATACAGTCATATACTTTTATTTAATTTAAAATTCAATTATCTTCTTTAAGCTACTTAATGACTAGACTTGGCGACAAGCCGGAATTGATTTTTTCTTAAAAATATTTTAAGTTACTTAAAAAAAACTTTCGTGATTAGCTTGTAATCCCCCACATAACTGCAGAAATTGTATATAATCTGACAAAGCTAACAGATAACATTCATATCTCAATGAGTAGTCGTAAGTTGCTTAACAGCAACAATACATACATTATTATAATAAGGCTGTTGAGGTCGCGATAAGTCGCCGAATTACACAAGTTGCCCCGGCAATGGCAATGTTCCACGGCTACTGACAGCGTGTTCTGGGAATTCGATTCAGTGCAGCCATCCTTATAGGGCTCTTCTACGGATTGAACATTTCTATAACTCCGATTTATGCGCTTAATGGTGATTGCCACTTGCTTTGCACAGTCTCTATAATGCGTTGACCATTTCGTTCCATTTTTCAGTATTATGGATATCACTTTCTTCTCGCACATTGTAGAATTGGCACACTGAACCCTGTATTTGGGCGTGTTCTGTAGCTTTGAGCATGGCATAGTTGCTTTGTTAACTATTTCATCGGAGCACTTGTAACACTCCAGTCTCTCGGCTGCGGCGCGGCTGCTGCACACAATGCCGAGTATAATCACACCAGAGAAAACTGTGAGAGTTCTGATCGTCATAATGTTGTTGAATTCTGATAAGAATACACTTGGTTCTCTTAGGTATATGTACAAGTACAAGCTGTCACCAAGAAGTCAGAACATGAACTACATAGCTGCTTTGTATCCGTGTTGAACATATCATGAATTTAATTTTGAACGACCAAACGTCCGGTCAGCTCTGACTTATTTTTACTTTATTCACGCATTCATGACACAAACATTTTAATACTCTTGCAGTGGGTATTATAATTTTTAAGTGATGTTTGTAACGCATTGAAGGACACTGCTCATTATGCTAATAATATTTCAACTAACATCTATCAGCATTGGATTACTGTAAATTATAGTTTTTATAGGAATTCATTGGTTTTGTAATTTGTAGTAAATTTGGATGTCTGCACTTAAACAACGTGCTGTTCTTTATTGTTTCTATTACTTTTTTTTTTAATCATACTTTGTCCAAATATTTCAATATGATAAGCCCAATTTTATTGTGGATGCGAAAAACATGGTGTTCACTTTAAATGGCTTCCAGATGACTCCGACTTGGCAATGAACTGATTCACATTTTCGTGTTAAAAATATTTCACACTTTCTTCAACGTATTAAAAAAAAATAAAAATAAAATAAAAAATACCGGACATATCGTAGGCAACATATTGTATTAAAGTTTATTCATTTCACATAGAATTATCTTCTTTGAGCTAATTAGTAAATAGATGTGACACAACCGGAATTGTTTTTCCAACAAGTTATTAAAATACGTTGTGTTACTTAGAAAGACTTTTCTGTAAGCTGACAAATCTAAGAACATTCAATACTCAATGATTAAGCATAACTTCCTAAGCAAGAACAAGACATGTATTATTTTCATGATTAAGGCTTATTGATTCGCTTGTGTCACTGCACCTGTTTTTGAGCGTTGTATGTGTTCAGTTCTCGTTCCCACTACGTCGGTGCACTTACAACACTTCAGTATCTTGGCAGAGTACAGTGAAGCCCAAAGGCAGTGTGTGAGTGTGTACAAACTTGTAGCAAGAAGTCAAAATACAATCTAACAAGTTACTGGGTAGCATATCAGCATATCACGAATTTTATTTTGAATTATAAAACTTGCGGTCAGCTCTTGATTTTTCTATTCCACCGTGACTTATTGGAGTAAATATATATAGTTTTTAGTCATGCACTTTTGCTACATGACTTATATATAAATTTGTGTGTTAAATGTTCATTTTTTTTTTTAATTTTTACTTTGAGCTAATGCCATGCTGACTTCGTGCATTGTGAACGTTCGACCAAAAACAATTTCTAATTCTTAACTATCTATAGCAAACCAAAAAGTTCACTCTGCTTTTAAAATGACAACAGTATCTTTGTCAGTCGGCTACATCCCATTGCGTTCCTTGCAATTTTGCCCAATATTTCACGGCCCATTCATATCAATGTAAAAAATTTTGATTGCACCTATTCCTGTTTTCAGCACCTCCAAGCTCTTATGATATACGCGTATTTTCACCTGCTTTCTGGACGTCAGACAGCTTGTTTAAGGCAATTGAAATCTTTATGGGGTGAGTATTGAGCACTGAGTGTGGACTATAAATTGCTTTTACACTGAGCGTGGGTATGAGTATCTGGACATGTATGAGAGTCTGTTGAATTTGTTGTTGTAGCCGGTTTGCAGTATACTTCAGTTCGTTTAATTATTTTTCGCTTCATATTCGAAATAATTTTTAAACAATAGCTATAAATATATCCAGTTAAAGCGGGTTTTGCTCCAGCCAGCAAGTTGGTAGCCGAATCTCAAATAGATAGATGACTTTTGGTAGCACTTGGTGCGTGCACAATTAATGGATTCACTTGGATCAAATGATTTGTGCCATAAGCTGCTCACATTTTTTTTTTTTGACAAGCAAATTTATTTACAAAATACAAAACAAAATGTAAATTTGTGCTAAAAGCGTTATTTGAACTTCAAATGAAACAATACAACAAATTGCTAATCAACCTGACAATCAATTAAGTATTTACATATGTATATATAGTATTTCTGTGGGCGTAGATCTGTATAAAATACCGCAAAGTTCAAAGCACCGATCTGATGTGCGGCAGTTAGACTTTCTGCTTCGATGGGATTTTTATCCGAAGGTGCTAAATAATAATACATTTTAATGTTTTACCATTTATTTAATGTTATCTGGTAATTTTACGAGTTGCATAAAATGAAAATTACAATTGATATAAATTCGCAAGTGTCAAAAAAAGAACATTTTTTGATTTTGTTGTGGATTTTTTGTGCGCTGACATCAGCTTAAAGGAATTTCAGTTGCATTTAATGTAAAGTTCAAGGTCGTGTTTCTTCTTATTACAAAGGAATAATTCCGTGGTTTATACAACGATGAAAAAAATATAATTAAAATTTAATCGTATAGGAAAATGGGCGCCACCGCAAAAATGCAATTAAATAATATGCGCCTGTCGGAATAAGCGTAAACAGACCTTAATTTGGCAGCAGATTCATTTGTTGCCGTGTGCGGCCAATGAATTGGTTGGAATTTATCATTCTCAACTGACGATAACTTGTGCGCATGCATAAATTGAGCGCGGTGTGGAGAGGGTTGAGTGGTCGAAAAATTTAAATTTAATTAATTGCAGTCAAAACACCAAATTACGCATGATATTGTCTGGATAACCACAACCCAAACTCATCACGTTTATATAGATACCAGTTTATCAATAAACGTGTCTTTTGAATAGTATACCATTTCACAAAGAAGCCCGGCGAAAATTTACATAACCCATACAATTTTTTTTCTTAATCTAACTTCTATCTTATATCTTGTTATACCATTGTCTTAGATCAGTGTTTTCTTTTTTATTCAGCGCGTTTTATGATCTATAATAACAATAATTTTGTAGCCCAGGTATGGAAACTGCCCGAACGACAAAATACTGAAGCATTCTTGACTTTTATGACTTGATATGTCTTAGGCTTGGTAAATCTGCTTTGGGCCTCATATTAAAAGCTTGTCAAGGTTTTTGATTTAGTTTTTATTAAATTTGTCGCTGGGTGTGTTCTATAGGTGGTGTATACTTAATTTTAACTACCTTGCAAGGTAAAAGGTTAAAGAGCAGACACATATCCGAAATTAAACATTCTTAATATGCGAAAGTTTGACAGACTTTGGTATTTTTTTTTACTGATTACTATTTAAGGTAATATGAGTTATGTCTGTTTGCAAGGTAAAAGGTTAAAGCAACTCTAAGAAGTTCACAGTTTAGATTAGTTGCAAACATTGTGGGCGTTTTCACTTTCAACTTCACACACAGTTAAACTATTCTCAATATCCAAAGCGAATTTCGACTTGCTCCGATCATGTTTTGAATGCACACGCTGAAACTGGCAAATGATTGATGAATGGCTAGTGGCCGTTTTGATTGATCATCAGTTATTATGTTTGCCCGTTAAGGTAAACGATCGTTTTATTGTTTATTATGAAGCGTTAAACGACACTAATTAACTTTGATCCTATCAAAACAGCAGAAGTGTTTGAAAAATTATCTACAGCGGAAACTCAACAATTCAGCTCTCGACTGATGTAAAGAACTTCCGACAGTTGCAAATAAGATAAGGCGATTAGAAATACTTATTGGCTTTATTGTCTAATTCGTCTAAACAATACGGAACCGTTTCAAGTGAATTATTGTGGAATAGAACCAGAACAGAAACTTTTCTTATGTGTATAAATGAATTCTAGAATGTGCAACTAGAAGAACCCTATGCCCCATTTTGAATACCATACCAGAGGGTATTCGATATACCCTTAATTAATTTATTTAGCTGAACGGTGTAATCTTAAATTGAGAAATCGTTTTCTTTTTCACAGCACTTTCCCATTTATTTTTGCTGTAACATCTCACGGGTTCGCCTGTGTGTTGGATTATTGTTTAGCGGTGGCATTGCTAATGGGCAGTGGTTTTCGTTCTTAAATATTTTCACTGACGTTCAAATGTCAGACGCAATTGGGGTCTACCAATGGAACGAGTTCTGCCACTAGTCAATTAACAGATTGTTAGTATGCAAAGAATTTCAATTAATATGCGTCACGCTAGGTTCCAAGTAACTTGTGCGACAACTAGTCGCTGCTACTACCAAATAAACATGTTAATTAAATGATTGAGCCTGCCAATTAATTAGCTGCCCACTTCATGTGCAATTGACACTGAAACTAACTAACCTGGCCAGTCATTGGATTATCGACATTTAAACGCACTTAACTAGCCGAGATGTACACTTTGCTAACGTTGCTCACTGTTTTGCTCTTATTAGGCCTGGGCTGGGCAGAAGGACTTGCACAGGAGCAGCAGGAGAAGGTGTCATTGCCTACGGCTCCGTCCAAGCCGGGCCACTATCTGCACCAGCTGCACGGGGCTGGCGGCTGGTATATGCCAGATAATAGTGGAAAGTATCGGCACGAGCACAAGCCTTACGATGGCGGATACGGGGATCGTGGTCAGCCGTATGCCAACGACCTGCGCGGCATCCTTACAAAGGCAGAGGAGCAGCTGGTTGCCAGTGTGCAGGAGGCCGAGGAGAACTTTGCGCTGGGTCCACGCGACCATTTACGCTTTATGATTGACTTCAACCACAATGGCTCCGGCTGGCAAATAATCCAATTCGAATGGGTCCGCGATGGCGACGATCAGCGACAGTTCAGCTACGTGAATGAGAACAGGCTCTGGGACACAAACTCCCAATCGCAGTCCACTTCCCAATCCCAGCCAGATCAAGCCTA
This sequence comes from Drosophila nr. perissopoda 5 BK-2023a, assembly GCA_035044105.1. Taxonomy (NCBI): domain Eukaryota; kingdom Metazoa; phylum Arthropoda; class Insecta; order Diptera; family Drosophilidae; genus Drosophila; species Drosophila nr. perissopoda 5 BK-2023a. The sequence goes on along the minus strand of JAWNMK010000639.1, from coordinate 835,975 downwards.
TGAATATGAACAGCCTCAGACAGATCCCGATCGTGAGCAGCAGCAGTCCCAAGAGGAGTACGAGATTAGCAAAATAAATTCCCAACAGAATGTAAGTACAATATCAACAAAATGTGTGTAATTTTATCTGTATAAGTGTGTATTTTTTTTCAGTCCGGCGAAGTTCAGGCCACCATTAATGAGGTGTTGGAGTATATTCAACAAGAGATCTTGCCGAAACTCAACTAAAACTGTCTATACTATTTTCCGAAACATAAAAATATATTTTTTAAATAATATTTGAAATATTCAATTTTTCTGAATTAAAAAAAAAATAAATGATTCTGATCTTTGCAAAATTAGAAACGTCAGGGCATCAAACTTCTTTCATATGAATATAAATATTTTGTAGTATTCTTTGACATGCTCTACAGAAACTAACCAAATAATTCTAAAAAAAATTGAGTTTGGATTTTTCAATCACTCTTTTTATTTCCTGATAAACGAAGAAACAAAAAAATTTTACTAAACTTTACAATGCGCCCTTCGATCTCAAAAAGTCCAGCAGCTTTGCAATATGTGGAGGCTCCTGGGGGATGTGTGCACCGACGGGCACAAATCCATTTTCATCAGCCACATAGTCCACTCTGTAGAGGAGGCCATCGTCACCGGTGTATTCATAGTAGCCATTGCTGCGCAGAGCATCGGTCTCTGTTTGCTTCTCGATGCGACCACTCTCCTCAGCGAGAATGCCGTTCTCAGTTTCATAGCTGTCCGGTAAACAGGAGAAAAAGAATTTAGTAAAACTCTCAGGTATTTAAGGAGTTGCCCATTACTTACAGATAATTGTAGCCATCGGACTGCACGACTCCTTCCTGACGTATAATAGCTTCACCACCTTTGCCGACGCCTGTACCACGACCTTGTGGCAAGTTGGGGCGCTGATCAACAACAGGCACAGGTCGTGACTTCACAGCCGAAGCACCACCTCTACCATTACCGCTGGCAAGAGCACCAGCACCAGCCCCACGAGCACCAGCTCCGCTACCATCACGCCCAGCACCGCCGGAACCGCCGAACTTGTTCTTGTCACCTACATAACGTCCGGCAGCGCCAGTGTAGTCACCACCAGGACGATTGTCGTGCAGATATCTGTTGTCCATATGCACATAACGTCCATCGTTGCTGCCGGAGTAGCGTCCATTATCGCTGGCCACATAGCGACCATCGTTGCCGCCTGGGCGAACCACATTGGGTCTCACATTGACTCTTCTTGGCTCAGGTCTATACCGGCCATCACTCTGCGCTAGTGCGGCAGCAGCGCAGATTAGCAAGCAAATCTTTGGGTAGATAAATGATTAGAAGAAACCATTAGTAGCAGTTGCAGCTCAACATACCGTTAGACGCAACAACATAGTTAATCGACAATGATGTTTTGAGCTAAGATTCAGACCTTTATATACCGCTTTCAGAGAAGCACAACGCCCACTGGGTTACTGAAGATTCACTCGTTCTATGTGTGTGCTATGGCAAACTGGCTAACTCTGAGCTGATCGGACACACATTTGCAAATACTCAAAACTAGATCTATTAACTGTGGTGATTTACGACACGTTTACTTCATATTTTCTGGAAAACAAATGAGCCATTCTTCTTATGGAGACATATTGAATTAATTAATTCATCGACTTCAGCGACACGGAAACGTTGACATTTCTTTGAGCAGTAGTCTAATTTTGGCGATCATTCAACATAATATCCGTCATTTGGAACAAAAAAAAGGTGCAAGTAAACGTAATAATAAAAAAAAAAATAAATTGATTGAAGAGTTTTGTTTAATGCCTGAAAGTAGACTGTGACTTACTTATATTTATGGAGTGGAAGATTTACTTAGAGTATTTGACTCTTTTCTGACCAAGTGTGTTACACTCTATATACATACATATATAAGAATATGCTTTATTGATATCATGTTATTACAAAAGTTATCAATTAGTTTGTAATGAATGAATTCACTTCTGTTGATGTAAACTTTAATTATTACAGATACTCTACAAGCTGAAGCGATCAGAGAGGTTAAGTATTGTGTATGCAAATATTTCCTTCAGTTTAAATTTAATTACTTTTAAAAATGTAATTATTTCAGACATGCCATAAGAAGTTATAGTCATCGTTGAGAGTATGTAACATTCCTAAATATTGAGAGAAATACAATGCAAAAGTATTCAAAAATTGTTTTTATTTTCATTTAAATGATTATTTCTTAAAAAGAGCATTACTTATTTAATTAAATATTTATTAACCAAGATGTCAAATAAAGCATCTGCGGTGTAATTAACCAGTTGAAATCGATATAAAAAAATGTTGGGAATCTTTTTTATGATAGAATTTATTAATTTTGCAGTTTTATGTACATGTGAGAAATTTTTTTGTTAATTAATGGTTTAACAAATCAGCATTTATTAGCATTTGAAGTTGCTTCTCCTCTCTATTACTCTCTACCTCTCTCTGTTTCTCTCAATGTCACTACACGCTCAAGGGAGTTAGCCTCTGCGTGAGGTGTAGGCACTTTGCTGCTGTTCAGCTGGTTGCGGTGGTGCTGTGGCTATGTAATCCAAGGCCCTCTGTATGGCTGGCGGGATGGGCGGAGCTGTAGGCAGATGATCGCCCTGTGGCTGGAAACCGTTCTCATCTGCTACATAGGTAATCCGTATGGGTGTGCCATCCGGCGCCGTATACGAGAAGAAGCCCTGTGCGACCTTTTCCATTCGAGCAAAAAGAAAATAAAATAAAAAAATGAATTGCACAGATGCAGCTACAAGTTGTCGGCGGTGGCAGCGTGGGGCATCTGATGCAGATGCAGATGCAAATGTCAAAAGGCCGCATTGCTTGAGGTCACTTGACTCACCGGTCCTGCATTATCGGTTCCAGCATTTTTGAGATAACCCTCCTCCTCGACGTTAATGCCATTCTCTGTCTCATAGTTATACTTATAGGAACCGTCAAAGTTCACCTCTTGTTCCTGCCGTAATATCTTGATGGGCTCCGTGGCAGGTCCTTGCGGTCGCGCCTGGGTCTTGCACAGCAGCAAAGCTGCAACAATCACAAGCTGCCAGAAGATTAAAGGCAACCCTCGGTATGAATTGAATGAGCCAGAGCTATATACTTACAAAGTATTGCATGTGGTCTGGTTTTATCCTTATGTTGGCCTCCGTCAGCGTCTCGATTTGTAACTGTAGCCAGCAACGCCAAAGGTTTGCATATTTATAGCAAAAGCTGGATTCAGTGGCGCTGCTTTTGAGCACTTAAACACTGAATGCTGCTTGAACTTTACAGTTCAGCTTCTTGCAACGCTTGCAGCAGTGCAGCTCTCTGCCTCTCGATTGCAGCGTGGCCTCTGGTGGGTTTTTAGCATTTGGATGGAAGATGCACAGATCAGAAGCCAAGCTCACAGCCTGGCCAAACTGATTTGATCTTAGTTAACTTCTTCGGTTGTTGCACTGTTCGCGTGATTAGTGCTTATGGTGTTATTAAAATGTTACAATTTGTCAAGTGAATTGTTTATTGTGTACTAGTTTGTCAGCTAATAATATTTTTTTATTTATATGGGTTTAGCATAAATTCACGAATAAAATTAATAGCTGAAAATATATGAAATATGTTTGAAACATGTGTGTAAAAATATTAAAAAAAGAAGATATTGTGTTATTATTTTTAAATAAATTTAGAATTCCATGAGTGACGTTTTACTGTACGCGGAGCGTTGTAACAGAATATTTTGGTCAGTTTAAATTGAGAATATTTATTTTATAGAAATAAACTTGTAACGTGGCATTCAAAGAACACGTCTTGGATTTCAAATCAATTTGTCAGCCACACTTGAAGACATTTAACTTTAGCCTTACCAGCATACATATTCGAATGCACCACAGACACAAGAAAACAAATTGCACAATCTCCCCACACAAACCCATACAGCACTACACCCAAAGCAACAGTCTTTGCTGCGTGGAGGCGGCAACAACATGATCATTATGCGAATAGCATTAGAAGAGTATCATTATATTTTGTGCTATACATTGTTGCCACGCCACCTGACCATGATCATGTCTATTTGACTGGCTGTATATCCGTCACTCTGTCCCCGTCCCGGCTGCTGACCTTTGTTGGAGGTAGCATTCAGTTATTCTGAACTGAACAAGGCGTGCTTATTGAGAAGTGCACAGTTTTGACCAGAGGCGTTAATTAGCCCTCATTGGTTTGCATAATTTAGCTGGGGAAACACTTGTTGAAGCTCGACATGTGGAAATGTCATTTACTTTCCTAGTCATTAGATAAATTTTGTGATTTTTTATTTTTATAAATGAGTTTTATTTTGGAGAAGTAATTATATTTTCACATTTTAACGAAATAGATTGCGGAATGCGGCGGTGTTGTTTGGCATCTACATTTTATCCCTTGTTGAAGAGTATCGACAGGAGTTGCTGCTTGAATGGTTTTACAGTTGTCGATGTGCAAGTGGGAGTCAAAGAAGTCGAAGTGGTGCTTGGCGGTGAGGTTGTAGTGGTGCTTCCGGTAGTGGGGCTGGTTGGGGAAGTGGCTGTGGGAGAGCTTGTGGGAGCGGATGTGGGAGCGGATGTGGGAGAGGCTGTGCCTGTGGTTTGCCCCCTAATCGACACAAACATCGCTACGAATACGATAAGAACTAGGAGTTTCATTTTTTGTTTGATTTTATTTTAGCTAATAGTTTTCGTTAGCTGTTTATCACAATGTTGTCCAAATCGAAGTGTGTCTTCTAATGCCCTAATGCACCACTTTTTATACGCCGCAGACAGAGAAAAGACTAGAAAATACATATGACATGTAAAATATACAATGAACTTCAGCTAAGACAACAGTCTCTGGGTTATTATTTACACAAATGTTTGCTAGGCTAGAATACACGAAATTATGTTTGATCTATATTTGGAGTACATTATGAAATGCATTTTGAGTACAGTTTTGATATTTAGCCCAATTTACGCTACTGTTTGTCTCTTAAAAAAACTGGGCATGCAACCACAAAAAGCAAATACAATTGAATTGTTAAGTGTGTGTAATTTTGGATGGGCTTAGAGACATAAATATGCTTGGCTTTTATTTTTTCTGTTTTATCTACAAAATTTATTATATTATTATTCTATTAGTCTAACAAAATATACTTAATATATATAGCGATCATAGGAGGCTGGCCATTCCATGGCATGCACAAAATCTGGAAGATCTGCTATGAACTGTGAGCTAAACGTATCCCGCCTATGCACATGGCTAATATAATGACCAGATATGCCAATTTCGAAAACGGGCTCATCGAATTTACCATTCACCTTCTAAAAGAAGATTTAAAAATAATAAAGTGTTATATGTAACTTACATTCTTGATTTTACAATTAAAATTACGTACCGCCAACTCCAAATGGAATTCAATGGGTGAGCTATCCGCGGCCCAGGCAAAGAAGATGTGATATGGTGGCTTGAAGGTTCCCGGATTATCCAGCATGCCCCGCAAAAATGACCAGTCTAACATTTTTACACCATCCAACGGTTTCAGGAATATACTCATGCGTGCGGGTCCCGTTAGCTTAAACTGATACCGTATCGAATAGCCGCCGGCTAATATTGTCTTATTGACTAACTCGAGGGAAGTCGTTCCGGGCACCTCGACAGGCTGCTTGCGTGGCAGCCAGCGGGCTGCCTTTCGTGCCTCGCACCACCGATGATTGAAACACGGCACGCCGCACATCATTTGATTTTCGCATTCGTGCTCCAAGTGAACTAAACCGGTTAAGTCCATTGTGTCGGTCAGGGGCTGTTCCAGTCGACGGTCCTGCAAGTCAAAATAGTAGCCAGAATCTTCCTGGCTAATGGAACCATCGTATTCGTAGAACCTACGATGTACTTGCTGCAATGGAAATCGGGCTTAAAACACGGACATCTTAAATACTTAGCAGCTAAGTGGCATACCAAAAAGTTAACCCGCATCACATTCGTTTTACGGCGATAAGGGAAGCCCACATCCGAAACAGATATCATGCAGAATATAAACATTATTAGCGCCAGGCCGCCAATCATCCAATTTGGTCGCCTGAAGATGTTAATTAGTGGGGCCTGAGGGGTTGACCCGGTGAGTTTAATGTACATTCATTATTTAATGTTATCAGTTTTTAACTAATGACGAACTTATATTAGTTGCTGAACTTACCAAAAAACCCAGAGCAAGTATTGTACCCATGGCACACAGAAGTGCAATCAGGAAATCGGGATTTACTTCGGTTCCCTTACGGGCTGTCATTGGAATGCAAATGACTAGAAAAGCATGGAACAGGTAGCTGAAGTAAAGGAAGGGTATTGCCTGGCACACACATTGCACCAGCGGCCAACAGTAACCTATAGAATATAATCCAAAGAAGTATGTAATTATCAACAGCTTATAAGAACAATTCAGATTAAACCCCTACCGCGATCATGCAGCCTGCTAAGCAAATTGATGGCTAGTGCACCCGCATAGAAGAGCAGAGTCATCATCAGAAGATAGGCACTACGCAGACCAGCGACAGTTGTAATGATGCATAGCAGAGACAAGAGCACACAGTGGGCGTGCCCAGCCATTTGCAGGTGATAAAAATGCGGTATTTCCTTCTGCAAATAAGTACAAAAATACCCTTGAGGTTAGCTACGTTGTTCATTGGAGCTGGGAGTTAAATTGCACTTACACTGGGCCTAAAAGTGTAGTAGAGAGTGAAAGGCAGCAGAAGACCAATGATCGAGGGACAAATAAAGAGTCCAATCACGAGCCAGCTGTTGGTGAAGTACGTCAAGGTGCGATTTCCGGCATCATAAAACACAGCCATGAGCAGTGGCAGACACAGAGCCAGTATAAATGCAACCACCTCTAAGATAACCATAATACCAAAGGCACCAGCAATGGAACCCATCTTCACATCTGTTGTCCTTGTCATGCGCCATAGGGACACGCACACGAGGATGATGCCGACCAGAGCAATGCAGATATTAATGACAATACCAGTCGACTCCAAGTAGTAGACAAAGAACAGACCCATGAAATCAAAGAATACGGAGTGACCCTCGGAGTGTGCCTAATCATAATAAAGATAAGTCTTATCAAGATGTTTAACTCAACTAAATGAACGACCTACCTCAGTGTCCCGCATTTCCTCCGCATTGCCAATGCTACGCGATAGATATAACAAATTCTCACCCGTATTCTGTAGTGAATTTCGGGATATAACATCGAAGCGATCGTATTTGGTATGGTAGACGAAACCATTGTATTGACCAGCCATATCCAGCCCTGCGAGATGGAACATAAATTTATCGATTGTGAGACAGTCAAGTTGAGAACACATACCTGGCACAGGACCAAAGTCGCGAAAGATCCTAAAGTCTGTGTCGGAGGGTATGATGCCAGCCTGAAATACCTCCTCGGCCATTGTTGTTGCGAACGGATGTTTGGCGGCGTCTCTGTAGTGCTGCAAGCATTGAGCGCAATTTTGCAAGATTTAATACTAATAATCAAGATAAGAAAATCAGATAACACACTTTTGAACTGATATCAAAACATTATCTGACTCTCGATAAGATCACCGAATTGGTCTACGTGAATTTTAACAGCCACTTACTCGCATTAGCCAGGGATGATTGGGACCACCTTGGAAGAGTATCTCACGGCCACCGGCACCGGCAGAGTCCAGATTGATGAGAGCCCTACAGAAATATGTGTCAAAAATTTCTGGCGGCACAGCTCTCTCTATCTCAGATTTTACTCACTTGCAGTTGGGCGACCATTTGTGCTGTGAGATAAACGCATGGGATCCCTGAAGCGGCTGCTCCTCGGCACCATTGAACAGAAAGACAATCGGATGCTCGAAAGTATCCTCAGACATGACAAGTTGACGCATTACCTCCAGCATTGCAACAACCATGAAGGCAGCATCTCCGGTACCCACACTACCCGGCTTAGTGTCGTAATGACTGTTAATAAGCAGAAATGATGTGCTCTTCGAGCTCCTTGTGCTCAGTTTGACAACCACATTCTGGACGGCCTGATACATATTGATCATCTCCCAGTGGAGATAAGCTCCGGATGCCCGCTGCACATCCACCTCCATCTCGTACAAATCATTCCGCATCACACTACGTACAGTATCGATTTCCTTGAGCATAAACTCAACCATTGTCTTCTCGTTCATTTCATCGCCGACAATTTTGGGTCCCATCCGATCCAGTTCCAGTAATTTCTGTTGAGCTCGCTCCGCCACAAACTGACCCGGTTTGCTTGCCTCCTCCGCTAAGTTTACTGGTGTGGGCAACGTGTTGAAGAGTGGGAAGACCACAGCGAAGAAAAGAGCGACCCAGAAAAGCAGAAAACTGGGCGCATAATACCAGTGCAGCTGTTTATAGAGTGTGTCCTTCTCAGACACATGAATGATTGTATTATCCGTTATCGATGCCTCAGGTTCAACTTCACTGGTTTGAAATTCCTGCACAAAACAAGGAGAAGCGCAGCAGTTAGTTATAATTGTCGTCTATACAAAAATTTCAATGCCTCCTACGTCCTTATCCTTCCCGTTATCCATAATTGCAGCTCTAATCGTAACCAGCTCGTTTTGGAGGTCCAGCAATCACCAAATAGTGTTGGCGACTAAGTAATTCTTTGCCTGTTTCTCAGTTTTAAAGCAAGTTGTTCACTGCTGTGGTTATCACCAAATTTTATCAGTTGTGATTTCATATCTGTAACCTTACTGTTACTTTTCTTATCTTTGTGGATACAAAAAAAAGCGCTTATATTGGATATACCTAGATATTTATAGCTACCAATAAAACCCCACAAAAAACCCACCCAATTTATACACGCGTAAATTGGAAAAAATGGTGATTGTGTCACTTTGGAATACGGTTCAAGATCCGATTGGGTTGCCATCATCAAGTGAGTGATCCTCACTCCGATCTTATCAAGTTTCGTTCTTAATATGGTGGATTTATTGGTAACTACTAAGCATCTGTTAAGCAATTAACATTTATGGGTTAGGACCTTGTGCAACATTACCTACAATCGGTTTTGAATGAATTTTTTTCATATCGAACATGCGACCCATATAAAAATATTGAGTACATAAAGCAACTATTGGTTAATAGATTTACACATAACTTGACAAGTGCTCCTTCCATATAGTAAGAAGCATTTTCAACAATTAGTTTGGCTAATTATGTTTCACCTTCAGCATTTATTATGTCACTAATAAATTGGGATATTTCTATTTGAAATTCGTTTAGGTCTATCTATTATTACAGATTGGAATAGGTGCCATTGTCCTTTAATAATGATATCTTTATTTTAAATTGAAATATTGAAAGTAATATATATATAAAATTCGATTAATATTTACATTTAATTTTAGCTTTTACAATGTAGCTAATTTTATATACACAAAGCTAGTAATTTATATATTGTAAATATTTAGAATACGTAACGCTTATATAATGTTGGCCACTCCATCACATGCACAAAATCTGGAAAGTCGGCTATAAACTGAAGGCCAGCGGAGTCCCTTTCAAAGTCATAGCTGACATAATGCCACGCAACGCCCAATTCAAAGATGGGCACAGTGAAATCACCAGCAGGTTTCTGTGGGATATTTGAGTTATTTAAATTATTATATATTGTTATGTATCCTCATTATTTAACTCACTGCAAAGTCCATATGAAATTTTAAAGGGGTTTTATCCATTCCATATGAGAAAAATATTTGGTAAGGCAACTGGTATTTTTCCGGCTCATCCAGTAAATTTCTTATAAAGGACCAATCCTCCACGGAAACACCTTCCAGTGGTTGTATAAACAAACCCATATGTGGTGGACCACTCAACTCAAACTCCCAGCGTGCCGTAGTGGCACCCGGCAATATGGTTTTACTCAAAAGCACCAGTGAGGAGCTGCCTGGTATTTTCACTTCCAGTTCACGTGGCATCCATTGTGCCGTTGAAAGGGCTTTGCACCAGCGATGATTAAAGCAGGGCATTCCGCACATTAACTCCTTGTCACAGTGCTTCTCAATGCCAGTCAGGTTCTTCAGATCGACTGAAGTGTCCTCGAGCGGATAATTGAGGCGCCTGTCCTGGAAGTCAAAATAATAGCCAGAGTCGCTGAGACTCACACTACCATCATACTCATAGAAAATGCGTCGCACATGCTGCCAATAATCAATTACAGTTAATCTCGTAATCTAATCTGAACATATCGAAATCGAAGCTTACCAAAAAATTAACACGCATAACGTTTGTCTTGGATCGATAGGGAAAGCCCACTTCCGACACAGCAACCATACTAAAAATAAAAGTAATAATGCCAAGCCCAAGCATGATCATTTTGGACCATTGGAACATGTTGATAAGTGGTGACTTATACGCCCAAAAAAGAAAGGAAATTAATATTGATATGGATAACATAATTACCGCCACACTCACCACGAATCCCAATGCGAAAAATGTGCCAAGTGCGCATACCAAAGCAATGAGAAGATCAGGATTCAGGGAGCTGCCATTGCGACCCATCATGGGTATCAAAACAACAAGAAACATGTAGAACAGATAACAAAAGTAACAGAAAGGCATAAGCTGCAATATTTGCGTTATAAGCACCCAGTAATAGCCTGAAATTCACAACAAGTTATAAAGGTGATTCTGATTTTGAGTTTGATTGATCATCAACTTACCTCGATCATGTAGCTTGCTCAGCAGATTAATGCTTAGCGCAGCGGAATAGAAGAGCATTGATATCATGCAGAGGTAAGGGGTGCGCAAATTGATTGCAGTCAGTATGATGGCCACAAGAGCCAGCACCACACAGTGGGCGTGTAGACTCATGTGTAGAAGATGGGCGTGGCTGACATTTTGCTGTTAAATATATCATTAACGTATATAGAAACATAAGCAATTTAGTTTACTGTATAGTTTATTGCTTACATTCTTGCGGAAACTGTAATAGAGTGTGGTAGGCAAACTGAGCCCAATGATCGCCGGGCAGACGAATAGGCCAAGCATGAGCCAGTTGCTCGTGAAATAAGTCAACGAATGATTTCCGGCATCGAACAAAACAGCCATCAGCAGGGGCAGAACCAGGCAAAGGCCAACTCCAACAACGTGCAGGCCCAATATGATGGCAAACCAAGTGGATACCTGGCACAGCGGCAGCTCGGATACGTATGACATGCGCCACAGTGAGATGCCTACAAGCAGCAGGCTCACAGCCGCAATGCAACAGTTCAACACAATGCCAGTTGTTTTCGAATAAACCACAAAAAACAAGCCCATATAGTCAAAGAAAACGGCATATCCTTCCCTGTGCACCTTCAAATAGTTAGATTCAATTTTCATAAGCTAACCCAAATTTAACTATATAAATGTATAAAATGATTGATATGAAATTAAAGACTAATTACTAAAAGTATTCCCATTAAAGTACGTACCTCAGTGTCGTACATTTCGTCAGCATTGGCAAAGGCCCTTACCAGAGGTAGAACATTTTCGCCAGTGCTCTGTATCGATTTGGCAGGCACATTCGCATAGTTATCGAATATGGTATGGTAGACATAACCATTACTGATCTGAGCCATATCCAAGCCTGCACAGCAAAGCATACATTTAGCCATTATCGTATTTAGATTTATTATTTTCAGACATACCCGGCAAATTGCCATAGTCGCGAAATATGCGGAAGTCCGTATCGGAGGGCAGGATACCAGATTGAAATATTTCCTCGGCCATTGTTGTGGCAAAAGGATGTTTGGCATGTTGATTGTAATACTGAAAAGGCAGATGTCAACAATCAAATATTTCATTTATAACCCATAATAATTGCTATAAGGTATTTTTATAGCGTGAATTCTAACTAGTATTCGCCGCCGTATACGAATAAAACAAATCTGAAGATAAATGCATCTCAATGTTATAAACTTACTTGCATAAGCCACGGATGATTTGGGCCACTTTGGAAGAGCAAGTCTCGACCACCACTTCCGGCTACTTCTAGATTTAGGAGCGCTCTGTTAATATGGATTTAATAATAACAAATTAAAATGAAGTCTCATATAGTTTATTGCGAATATTAAAAAATATTTAGCTAAAAAATAAAAATATATAAATATTTTAATTTTTCAACAACTTTTTCTCTTACTTGCAGTTCTTTGCCCATTTGTGTTGGGTGATAAAACCATGTGAAGCTTGCAAAGGATTCTCCTCAGCTCCATTGAACAGAAATACAATTGGATGCTGAAAACTCTGGTCCGATATGGCCATTTGACGTAGCACTTCCAGCATAACAATGACCATGGTGCCGTCATCACCAGAGCCGGGACTACTGGGTTTCGAGTCAAAGTGACTGTTGAGCAGCAAATAGGATTCGCTGGTGGAGCTGCGCGTGCTCAGCTTGACGGCCACATTCTGTATGCCCTGATACATGTTTACCATATTCCAATGCATATAGGCACCCGCTGGCTGTTGCACATCCACCTCCAGATCGTATAGATCCGATCTCATAGATGCTCGCACATTTTCGACTTCGTCGAGTAGGAAGGCAACCGTTAGCACCTCGTTGGCAATGCTGCCGACGACCTTGGGACCGATCTGGTCATAGCTATATAACAGACGCTGTGCTCGCTCGGCAACGAACTGGCCTGGTCTTAGAGGTTCCTCGGCAATGGTAACTACCTCTGGCAGTTGGTTTAACAACGGTATAGAAACCGCAAAAAAGATTCCGACCCAAAGGAGCAGAAAGGCAGGAGCATAGTACCACGGAAACTTTGCTCGAAGGTGCTTTGATTCTCTTACCATGTGGACCAGGGCCACCTTCAATGGTGCAAAATTCTGGAAATTAATTACTTTTTGCTACTTATTCTTTATCCTACATACGTTTTTGTCGTTTTCCTTGATTGCCATAATTTAGCAACTTTTTATTTAGACTCGTTCGACGCACACTTTCGTTAGCAAACTTTGGCCAACTAAATTTTTGTACATCGAATAGTTCAATTTGGCTCTGACTGGATTTTATTGGCACTGATTTGTACTTTGAAGTCCATAAAGATAAACTTATTTGACTGATAAATATATTAGTACAAAAATAAAAAAAAAACCTTAAGTCAACCCTTGTTTTAAAAAATATACTTAGATTTCGTTGTGGTCAACAGAGATAAGTTTAGTATCTATATTAAGTGTAATAAATAATTTATGGTTCCGTTCGATAAAGAAGTGTAATAACTAGTTGGATATAATGTGTTTTGTATCAATAAAATCAAAACAAAACAATTATGAATGAAGCAGTACCTCTACTTTACCATACTCTGTTCACATAATATATTCAGTTTATTTTAGTTGGCAAATGATTAAAATAATATTAAAGTAATGTAATCTGTAATCTGCCTTTAACCTTTGCTGACGTGAATTAAAATTTGTTGAAACAAGTTTTTCATATCTAAAATCGGTTAGTCGCATTATCTGGAAATTATATATTATTCAGAGCTTCACATTTTAGACTAATATACTCTTTGTGGTTAGCATTAGTGAATAAGCGCTAAAATTTATTACTTAAATTTGTTTTTGGTTTTGCTCTATCAAAGCTATCAATAAATTGCCTGTACATTTCAGATGATCGATAGTTGATAAGGTAAAAATCAAGAACCTCCCCATATACGCTTTATAACTGGATACCAATAAATCGGCGTCTCTTTTTGTATTATATTCCGGCCACACGGGTTGTATACTACACCTTCTGGAAAAGATAACCCTTATTCAGTGATGGCGGAAATTTAGATGAAAAGTTTAATCTTCTGTAAACTTCATGAAATTCAATTATTTATCTTTTAGTTACCTCTTTTGAAAAAGCTTATATTAATTCACAGCAAATTTTCATACAACATAATTTGTGTTTACTTCTACGAAAAGAAATTGCAAAGAGCAGTAGTTAAATGCTAATTGGCGTTTGGCTTTTTAAATATGTAACATCTTTTGCCCTCACATTTAAGCCGGCATTTATTATTAACGCCGTTCAAGTATTATGTTAACTTAACACTGCTATTTGAGTTTAACAGTGCGGAAAACAAAATCATATACCATTGGGACGGCAACTTCATTCATGTGTATAAGCGGGCTAATTTTAAGTCAAAGCTGTTGGACTATAATATAAGTATTTATTTTATAAATATAAGCAGGTATACTTTGTATTGCAGAATAGATTTATGGTTTGACGTCAGCTAATGCTAATTGATGCTCATCTGCCACAGCTATTGTCATGCGCGACAGATGGCGCTCGCTTATGCTGCAAGTGTAACATGCTATTCAAATTATTAATTACGACTGGCTATCGATATCTTTATGCCGCCGATAACAATTTACATTTCAAAATGTTATTTTACTAATACAATTCAACTGGAATCGAACCGAACTTTGTTTTTTTTTTTTTTTTTTTAATTTAGCAATTTAATTTAATATTGATCAACCTACTGAAAGGTTATAAAATATGGTTTTGAAGATTGAATACATAATAACGGGGAATTTAAATTAATAACATAAACAAATAATTGGTTTTAACATATTACAATATTACGTAACATCAAATGTAAGATTAAATATTACATTCATTGCACATTAACGAAAAATATTAACGCCCAACAGTCTAGAGGTCGCTGGTGTGGAGGCGCTTTAAGCGTCTGCGGGTAGTATTCGACCCTAGTGACGAAGCCAATGGGTTACATGGTTATGTAAACGGTCATTGTAACGACTTGTATGTCGGTTTATTTGACTAAAAACTGTAGGTACACAGAAGTCGTTGTGCAGCGTCAAATTGCTCACATAGGGTGGAGCACCAGAGATGTCTCTTAGGACCTTGTTCTGCAGAACTTGAATTTGATTAATCCACGATTTTGCTGCTGTGCCCCAAAATGGAATCCCATATGTCCATGTGGGCACGATGATGCTCCTGTACACCAGCAGCTTGTTGCTCAAGCTGAGTTTGCTGGATGGCTTCAGCAACCAGTTGAGTTTCGCCATTTGGGATCGACACGCTGCAGCCGTGATCTGTATGTGAGTAAATATATAAGGGCAACTTCAAATTGCCATAACTTCGTCAAAGCTCAACTTATTTTAAAAAGCGAGGTCTTTTTGATCATAGTTTTGCCCATAAATCAATCGTACATTTAAAGTTGAAAACGAAATTTGAGGTCGGAAGACAAGTAAAAATTATAGCCTGAAAATCGATATATCGGTGTATGGGCATAGGTCGAAACTTCAAAATGCCATAACTTCGTCAAAACTCAACTGATTTTAAAAAGCGAAGGCTTTTTGATCATAGATTTGCCCCTAAATCAATCGTACATTTAAAGTTGAAAACGAAATTTGAGGTCGGAAGACAAGTAAAAATTATAGCCTGAAAATCGATATATCGGTGTATGGGCATAGGTCGAAACTTCAAAATGCCATAACTTCGTCAAAACTCAACTGATTTTAAAAAGCGAAGGCTTTTTGATCATAGATTTGCCCCTAAATCAATCGTACATTTAAAGTTGAAAACGAAATTTGAGGTCGGAAGACAAGTAAAAATTATAGCCTGAAAATCGATATATCGGTGTATGGGCATAGGTCGAAACTTCAAAATGCCATAACTTCGTCAAAACTCAACTGATTTTAAAAAGCGAAGGCTTTTTGATCATAGATTTGCCCCTAAATCAATCGTACATTTAAAGTTGAAAACGAAATTTGAGGTCGGAAGACAAGTAAAAATTATAGCCTGAAAATCGATATATCGGTGTATGGGCATAGGTCGAAACTTCAAAATGCCATAACTTCGTCAAAACTCAACTGATTTTAAAAAGCGAAGGCTTTTTGATCATAGATTTTCCCCTAAATCAATCGTACATTTAAAGTTGAAAACGAAATTTGAGGTCGGAAGAGAAGTAAAAATTATAGCCTGAAAATCGATATATCGGTGTATGGGCATAGGTCGAAACTTCAAAATGCCATAACTTTGTCAAAACTCAACTGATTTTAAAAAGCGAAGGCTTTTTGATCATAGTTTTGCCCCTAAATCAATCGTACATTTAAAGTTGAAAATGAGATTTGAGGTCGGAAGACAAGTAAAAATTATAGCCTGAAAATCGATATATCGATATATGGGCATAGGTCGAATCTTCAAAATGCCATAACTTCGTCAAAACTCAACTGATTTTAAGAAGCAAGGGCTTTTTGATCATAGTTTTGCCCCTAAATCAATCGTACATTTAAAGTTGAAAACGAAATTTGAGGTCGGAAGACAAGTAAAAATTATAGCCTGAAAATCGATATATCGGTGTATGGGCATAGGTCGAAACTTCAAAATGCCATAACTTCGTCAAAACTCAACTTATCTTCAAAAGCGAAGGCTTTTTGATCATAGTTTTGCCCCTAAATCAATCGTACATTTAAAGTTGAAAACGAAATTTGAGGTCGGAAGACAAGTAAAAATTAGAGCCCGAAAATCGATATATCGGTGTATGGGCATAGGTCGAAACTTCAAAATGCCATAACTTCGTCAAAACTCAACTTATCTTTAAAAGCGAAGGCTTTTTGATCATAGTTTTGCCCCTAAATCAATCGTACATTTAAAGTTGAAACGAAATTTGAGGTCGGAAGACAAGTAAAAATTATAGCCCGAAAATCGATATATCGGTGTATGGGCATAGGTCGAATCTTCAAAATGCCATAACTTTGTCAAAACTCAACTTATTTTAAGAAGCGAGGGCTCTTTGATCATAGTTTTGCAACTAAATCAATCGTACATTTAAAGTTGAAAACGAAATTTGAGGTCGGAAGACAAGTAAAAATTAGAGCCCGAAAATCGATATATCGGTGTATGGGCATAGGTCGAAACTTCAAAATGCCATAACTTCGTCAAAACTCAACTTATCTTCAAAAGCGAAGGCTTTTTGATCATAGTTTTGCCCCTAAATCAATCGTACATTTAAAGTTGAAAACGAAATTTGAGGTCGGAAGACAAGTAAAAATTATAGCCCGAAAATCGATATATCGGTGTATGGGCATAGGTCGAAACTTCAAAATGCCATAACTTCGTCAAAACTCAACTTATCTTTAAAAGCGAAGGCTTTTTGATCATAGTTTTGCCCCTAAATCAATCGTACATTTAAAGTTGAAAACGAAATTTGAGGTCGGAAGACAAGTAAAAATTATAGCCCAAATATCGGTACATGGGCAGTTTTTTGGTGCTTCATTATATTAATATTATTTTTCGGTTGTTTTCACGGCTAAAATATGTAGCGCATATACACAGAATAGGAGGGGAATGAAGATTTAAATTTCTGATTTGGTTCGTCCCCCTATCTACAATATTAGACCCGACACTCCCAGTTGGAACAGCGGAACCTTAAAACCGCCATTCTATTGATGTATGAAGTATTCTATTTCGGAAGCACATTGTAACATACCTTGGATGTTGAGTGTTTTATATACTTTTTATAGTACTGTGAGAAATTTTAAATGTTTTGATCGAAATTTGGGGAACATTTGTTTTCCGATAATTTACTTGTAAAAGCCACGACAGATTTGGTGCACTGTCAAAGAGAGCTTCTCGACCTCCACACCCAGCAGCAAGATAAACGACAGCTCTACAATTACAGTGCTTTAGTGAAAAATATATTCAGTTGAAAATATGAGATAATAAAGGCTTACTTGAAGTATTGAGCCCATTTGTGTTGAGTTATAGAACCATGTGAAGTTTGCATAGACCTTTCTTCTGCTCCATTTGCTCAGAAGATACAACGCACAATACCTCCAACATGATGACTATCATAAGTGCTGCATCCAAAGCAGACGCAGTAAGCGGTTTATTTGTCGACAATTTCACAGCAATGTTTCAACGCCTTGGTATTGGTTTTAAATGGAAATCCGCTAAATGATCGTGACAGGTCGATTTCCATATAGTCATTCATTAAATCTAATTGAATCTTCAGTACTTCAACCTTATTTTTATGACTACCAGCCAATTTGGTAACAATGTTAGATTGAGTTTACAGATTTTTGTGTGCGCAATGAATACATTTATTTGGCGTCCTCCATTGTCATTGCCCTAGGTAACCAATAGAAGAATGTAATTATAACGGCGAAAAAGAAAAGTCCCACTGGCACACATTCTAAGGACCTTCAACGGATTCCTCCAACATCTATATAAGGTATGCAACAAACATTTATTAAATTATATTGCTATCCTTACAAGTTTCTCTTTATCACTCATGGTGTGCCATGGAGAGTTTCCAAATAATAACTAATAAGCTAAAGAGCTTGTAGACCAGTTTTATAGATAACCAAAATTCTTATCTTGAAGTCTAGATTGTTAAAAACCCATTCAAATAAAACAATTAAAAATTATTCAATTCAGTGTGAATGACTTGGAGATACCATTGCTTCAGGTCTGAAGTCGCATAAGATATTTGGAACTGATTAAATCTTATGACTTATAATTATAATTTACTGGAAAATATTTTAATGAAGAAGATTTAATTGTTAGAAAAATCTGTGCTGGGAAAATGTCAGAAGAAATCTCAATTACTCATAAATGTAGATGATGATTGCGAAAATAATTCCAAATATAATCTCCTACAATCAAATTAAACCTTATCTGGCGACATTGGTCTTGTCGATACAGGCCATATTTTTTTAACGATAGACTAATTGCTTAATAGCGGAAATGTAAGTACATACATTGATTTTCTAACGGGTGTGGCAAATCATAGGTTAGCGCAGATAAAGATATTAACTATGAGTCGCTTTATACTGGTACCGGGTAAAATAAAATTAAAAATGTATTATTATTATTACATATTAATTATTATAATTTTCAATTTAAGCAATATTTATTTTTTAAACCGTCAATAGTAGCACTAATCTGTTCGTACATAGAGGCGTCAAATCGAGTAAAAAGTCACCGTGCTTAACGATAGTAGTGAAAGTTTTATTTTACATTTTTAAATTATTATTTTACGACGAACAATTTCTTACGTTCCATTTAAAATGTATTTTATAATGTATAATAATATTAATTCACAACTGCATTCTGCATACTTAGGGATTTTATAGTTATTAAAATAAAACATATATGATTATATACATTTTTTTCAAATTATTTAAACACGCTTCTCACATAATTAAAAAACGTATCGTTGGTATAACACAGGCCAATCGGTCAGAATTGAATAGGAAGGGAATAAGGATGCAAACTTCCTACTTTGGTCATCGCCATCATCTCCAATATAGTGTCCCGACACTCCCAGTTGGAAACAGGGAAAATTAAAATCGCCATCCCATTTCTGCAGTGTAATAATATAAATATATTCAGCTTAGTTTTAAATAACAAAATCGTAACGTAACTTACCGACAATTCCAAAAAGAAATTCAATGGAGAGCTATCAATGCCGTAGGTGAAGTAGATATGAAATGGAAGGGGGGGAGCTGGTGGTTTCTCCAGATAACTGTTCAGAAATGACCAGTTGCTTATCCTCACATCTTTATAGGGTTGAATGAACAAGCTCATGTGAGAAGGGCCCGTCAAATTGAACTCAAAACGCACAGTAGTGGGACTCAAGATTGTTTTGTTAAGTTGCGCCAATGTGGTTAATGCTGGCGGTTTAATGGGATCAGAACGCGGGAGCCATTTGCTTTGGAGACGGTTTTTCGCATAGCGGTAATCAAATAAGGGCATGCCACACATCATGTGAGTCTCGCATTTAGATTTTATGCTAACTAAGCCAGTCAGATTGACCTTTGTTCCCAAAAATGGGCTTTCTTTACGCCGATCTTGAAAACTAAACAGATAGCCAGACTCATCTTTACTGAGAGTACCATCGTATTCGTAAAACATATTTCGCACATGCTTGATTGTTACAAGTGATATTAGATTAAATTCTAATAAACAGTCAAGTTTTTTAACTCACCAGATATGCAATTCGTAGTCCGTTGGTTCCCGGTGTATAAGGGAAGCCGATTTGTGTACTGCTGGCTAAGTACATTGAGAGAGCCGTTACAACAAACAAAGTGACCACCACAAGGCTGGGCCAGCGGAAATTGTTAATAAGCGGGATCTGTGAAATTAAATATTTGTAAAATACTTTTTGAAGTAGAATACTCGACAAGTACCCTTACCAAGAAACCAAATGAGAGGACCGTTCCGATTGCTGCCAGGACTGCAATATACAAATCCCGATTGGAGGAACTGCCCGAACGACCACCCATTGGAGTGAGAACCACAATAAATAGATAGAAGAGGTAGCTACTGTACAAGAAAGGAATTATTTGACTCGCCTTAACAAGACCTGCCCAGGCATAGTCACACTCGTGCAAAGTAGTCAACAAATTAATGGCCAAAGATAATATATAGAAGATTAGTGGTATGCCGAAAATGTATGAGGAACGGATACCAGCCGTTGTAAAACCAGTGGTGAGAAGAGTCAGGATGAAAGCCTGAGCATGTAATGCCAGCTGAATATGGTAGGAAGTTGAGATTTTATCCTGGGAAAACATTTTTAAATAAAAGTATTTGTCAAGACAGAATAAATCTAGGGTTGGAACTTACGTTACGCTGTAAACTATAGTAGATAGTTATGGGCAAACTGAGACCAATAAGTGACGGGCACACATATAAACCGATCACCAGAAACGGATTGCTATAGTAACTTAGAGAAAGTCCCAAACTATCGAATACATATGCCACTATTGCGGGAAGCGCCACTCCGAGTACAAAAGAGATTAACTGAAGGATAAAAACCAGTATAAACCAGGTCACCACTTGACAGATGGATACGTGGGAAAGAGCTGCCATGCGCCACATTGAAACGAATACCAAAATAAGAGCAGCTCCAGAGACGCCATAGTTCAATAATATTCCCGTAGACTCGGAATAGTTGACGAAGTATATTCCCAGGAAGTCAAAGAAGACAGCATGTCCTGCCTTATTGGCCTGTTAATGGAAATTGACAAGAAAAAATTCCATGTAAATCATAGAAACGTTTCAGATATTATTTGCTTGCCGTTGTATCGTGCAACTCGGTTGCATTTGCCAGGCCTCGAACCAAACTGAGAATATTGTCACCAGTATTCTGTAAGGATTCACGAGGGATCACATCAATTGTGTCGTACTTGGTGTGGTATACAAATCCATTAATAATTTGCCCCATGTCCAAACCTATAAAAGCATGAGTTGTTTCCAAATACTATTAGTTCAGAATCTCAGTGTCAATTACCTGGAATCTTGCCATATAACTTAAACTGAGTGAAGTCTGTTTCCGATGGTATAATACCGGATTGGTAGATTTCCTCGGCCATTGTTGTGGCAAAAGGATGTTGGATATATTTTTTGTAGTACTGTTTAAAATAATATAACTTTTAATCGATTTCAACTGCGATTGCAAATGAGATAACTTACATTCACAAGCCATGGGTGGTTGGGACCACTCTGAAATAGAAGTTCTCGCCCTCCACTGCCTGCAGCATCAATGTTAATGACAGCTCTACGATTGTAGGCATAACTTGAAAATGGTATTCCTCTCAGATAACGCGCAATACGCGACTTACTTGCAGTTTGGAGCCCATTTGTGTTGAGTTACAAAACCATGAGAAGCTTGCATAGAACCTTCTTCAGCTCCATTGAACAGAAAGACGATCGGGTGGTCAAAGCTTTGTTTTGTTGTTGAAATTACACGTAAAACTTCCAACATCGTGACAATCATGAAACCGGCGTCACCTGCTGACGGAGTAGCTGGCTTAGAATCGAAGTGGCTATTTACGAGCAGATAGGACTCGCTTGTGCTCTTTTTGGGTGTTATTTTCACAGCAATGTTTTGGACGCCTTGGTACATGTTCAGCACGGTTTTATACGGGAATGCTCCAGAGGCTTGCGACAAATCAATTTCCACATTGAAATAGTCTTCAAGTAGATCTTCCTTAATCTTTGTCAGCTCTATTAATATGAAGTTCACTGCCTCAATCTCGTTTTCCCTACTGCCAGTCAATTTGGTACCAATATTAGATAGAGTGTACAGATTTTTGTAAGCACGCTCTGCAATGAATACATTTTTATTTGCGTCCTCCATTGTGATTGCCGTGGGTAACCGATAGAAGAATGGTTTCACAACGGCGAAAAAGAGAAGTCCCCAGAATAACAGGAACCCATTCGCAAAGTACCAAGGAAATTTACGATTGGCTTTTTTCTCGACCTCATTTTCAGAAGCTTCAGTAGATTCGTTCGCGATCTATGAAGTGTTTGTAATAAAGAGTCTATTAATTGACAATTTGCATTTATTTTTATGTCATAATGATGGGATTTCTTGTAAGAATGAATTCTTTTAATTTATATGCTCAGCTACACTAACTTAGAAAATTGCCTATTTGTTTTGGCTAAAGGGAAAACAAGGTAAAGGAATTTAAAAATAGGAATCAATGGTAAAATAAATATATATTTACTTTTTTTGATGGTTGAAAATTATATTTCTATTTCAAACATTCAAATTTATGCAAACCAAAATAGATTTGTGTAAACAAAAAGTGTGTTAAGAACTGTTTGTTTGTTCTGTTTGTTTATATATCTTTTATTAATTTAAGCAGTGTATGTGTATAAAAATTTAATTATATTTTACAAATTGATCGAAAATTAATTGAATTAATTACTGATAGATGTTTATTCTTTACCAGCAATTAGTAAATTGCCAAGACATGTGTTTAGGAGCAATAAATGGTTGTAATGGTTTTCATTTGTAAACTTTACCTTGTTCTGGGAAGGAACACAGCGACTGCGAATTATCCGTAACATCTCGCCGAGGCGCACAGATTTCAACTGAATTCTCAATTTTCTTATTTTGGACAATTCTGCTTCAGAAATCAGCTTATCTCAAATATTCGGCGTTGCTCTCAATGGTTTTATTGTAGTCTGCTCATTTAATTTTAGACTTATGCCTCTTTTTTTTTATTCATCGATGGTTTTTGGGACTCGTTGCGTAAGTGCGCAATTTATAACTGAGTCTTCAACGTTGAGCACTTCTTAAGGTAGCTATGTGGCTAATGTATATTTTTCTCTGTTAGCCTCATTGTATCTTAACACATACTATTAATATTTAATTGGTCTAAAGTCTCCTCGTGGAATTGGAAATCTCATGAATTATTCTAGTGGGAGTTGTCTGACATATAACGTTCACATAAG
This sequence comes from Drosophila nr. perissopoda 5 BK-2023a, assembly GCA_035044105.1. Classification (NCBI taxonomy): domain Eukaryota; kingdom Metazoa; phylum Arthropoda; class Insecta; order Diptera; family Drosophilidae; genus Drosophila; species Drosophila nr. perissopoda 5 BK-2023a. The sequence goes on along the minus strand of JAWNMK010000639.1, from coordinate 812,712 downwards.
GGATGTTGATTATTTTTATTTTTAAAGTGTTTTAAAGCCTCTATATGATGATTTGTGGTAAGGAAATGGAAAACATCGAAAGATTGAAAGGGTATTCAAATCAAATGCTTACAATGCTTGCATAAACTTTTCTCTTTATTTATATTATGTATGTATATTTTTGGGATATTTAACAATTAAAAAATGAAACGTTGGTATAATACAGGCCACTGCGCCAAAATGGCATAAGAGGGGAATGAGGATGCGAACTTCACGCTTTGTTCGTCACCCTCTGATCCGATGTAATGTCCCGACACTCCCAGTTGCATACAAGGTACGTTGAAATCACCGTCCGTTTTCTACAATAATTACATATGAAAGAAGCGTTAAATTTAAATATGAAAGTTAATATTTCTTCACTTACCGAAATGTCTACATAGAAGTTCAATGGGGAGCTGTTATTGCCGTATGTAAAGTAAATATGGTATGCTAATGGTGCAGCTGGTGGCTTGTCGAGATATGATCGCAAAAACGACCAGTTGCTTATTTTGGCATCCTCATAGGTTTGAATAAAGAGACTCATGTGAGAAGAACCTGTCAACCTTAGTTCAAATCGGATAGTCGTAGCATCAATAAGGGTTTTGCTTAGCAATTCCAATGTTGTGGTGTTTGGTACTGTCATGTCATCTGTGCGTGGTAGCCATTTACTTTGTAAACGATTTGCCACATAGCGGTAATCGTACAGTGGCATGCCACACATCATATGAGTCTCGCAATTAGACTGAATGCTAACCAAGCCAGTTAGGTTGACCCTTGTGCCCAGAAGTGGTTTCTCTTCCCGTCGATCTTGGAAATTAAACAAATAGCCAGACTCATCCTTACTTAAGGTTCCATCGTACTCGTAGAATTTATTTCGCACTTGCTGAAATGACAAACATAGTTTTTAATGGACTACTAGAACTGAGTAATCTAGATGGAAAGCTTACCAGGTAGGCAACTCGCTGTCCGTTGGTCTTCGCCCTATAAGGAAATCCGATTTGTGTACTGCTGGCTAAGTACATGCCAACAACAGTGACTACAAGGAGAGTAAACACCACACCGCTGGGTCGTCGGAAAGTATTGATTAGCGGCATCTGTAAATCAGAGAAGTTGTTAAACACTTAAAACCCAAATCTCTGTCAGTAAACTTACCAAGAATCCGAATGAGAGAACCGATCCGACTGCTGCCATGACTGCAATATACAAGTCCTGATTTGAGGCACTGCCCGAACGACCACCCATTGGAGTGAGAACCACAATAAATGTATAGAAGAGGTAGCTACTGTACAAGAAAGGAATTATCTGGCTTGCCTTAACAAGACCTGTCCAGGCATAGTCACGATCGTGGAAAGTAGTCAACAAATTAATGGCCAAAGATAATACGTAGAAAATTAGAGGAATGACGAAAATGTATGAGGAACGCAAGCCATACATTGTCACACCAACGGCGAGCAGTGCCAAGATAAGTGCCTGAGCATGCAATGCCAGTTGGATATGGTAGGAAGTTGATATTTTATCCTGGAGAAAAATGTATAGATAAATATACGTTGCAAGGAAAAATAAGTCTAGAGTTGGAACTTACGTTACGCTGTAAGCTATAGTAGATAGTTATGGGCAAAGTCAGTCCAATAAGTGACGGGCACACATACAAAGGGATCACAAGCCAAGGAGTGCTGTAGTACGTAAGCGATAGTCCCAAACTATCGAATACTAATGCCACTACAGCGGGAAGCGCCACTCCGAGTACAAAAGAGATTAACTGAAGGATAAGAACCAGTATAAACCAGATCACCACTTGACAGATGGATACGTGGGAAAGAGCTGCCATGCGCCACATTGAAACGAATACCAAAATAAGAGCAGCTCCAGAGACGCCATAGTTCAATGATATCCCCGTAGACTCAGGATAGTTGACGAAGTATATTCCCAGGAAGTCAAAGAAGACAGCATGTCCTGCCTTATTGGCCTGTTAATGGAAATTGACAAGAACAAATTCCATGTAAATCATAGAAACGTTTCAGCAATTATTTGTTTACCGTTGTATCGTGCAACTCGGTTGCATTTGCCAAGCCTCGAACCAAACTGAGAATATTGTCACCAGTATTCTGTAAGGATTCACGAGGGATCACATCAATTGTGTCGTACTTGGTGTGGTACACAAATCCATTAGTAATTTGCGCCATGTCAAACCCTATAAAAGCATGAGTTATTTCCATTACAAATACTATTTGTAGTTGAGAATCTCAGTGTCAATTACCTGGAATCTTGCCATATAACTTAAACTGAGTGAAGTCTGTATCCGATGGTAAAATGCCTAATTGGAAGATTTCCTCGGCCATTGTTGTTGCAAAAGGATGTTGGATATATTTTTTGTAGTACTGTTTAAAATGGAATAAATTTTAATCGATTTCAACTGCGATTGCAAATGAGATAACTTACATTTACAAGCCATGGGTAGTTGGGACCACTCTGAAATAGAATTTCTCGACCTCCACTACCTGCAGCATCAAGGTTAATGACAGCTCTACGATTTTAATCGTTGATATAAATATAGTAATTTTATTAATATAAGGTCAGATGTAGCTTACTTGCAGTATGGCATCCAACTGTGTTGGGTAATAAATCCATGAGAGGCCTGCATAGCACTTTCTTCAGCTCCATTAAACAGAAAGACGAGCGGATTATCAAAGGATTGTGGAGTTGTTGAAATTACACGTAAAACTTCCAACATCGTGACAATCATGAAACCGGCGTCACCCGCTGACCGAGTAGCTGGCTTAGAATCAAAGTGACTGTTCACTAAGAGGCAGGAATTGCTGGTGCTCCACTTCGACGTTAATTTCACAGCAATGTTTTGAACGCCTTGATACATGTTCAGCATAGTTTTATACGTGAATGCTCCAGAGGCTTGCGTCACATTAATTTCCATTGCGAACCAGTCAGTCAATATATTGGACTTAATCTGCTGTAGCTCATCCATTATATTGTTAACTGCCATATGCTCATTTTCATAACTGCCCTCCAATTTGACACCAATGTTAGACAGATTGTACAAATTTTTATAAGCACGTTCTGCAATGAATACGTTTTTCTTGGCGTCCTCCAATCTCATTGCCGTTGGTAGCCGATAGAAGAATGGTATTACAATGGCGAAAAAGAGAAGTCCCCAGAATAGCAGGAACCCACTGGCGTAGTACCAGGGTAACTTTGCATCAGCATCCTTTTTGACCACATTTTTATTCGCTTCGACTGCTTCGTCCAAGATCTAGAAAATGTGTAGTTAGGAATTACGAAGTTATTTGATATTCTTTATTAATTTTTTCTGTACTTACAAGTTTCTCCTTGTCGCCCATACTCTTTCCTAAAGTGAGTGCGAGGTTCAGCAAACGAACTTTAGTAATGAACTACTGAGCTGAAGGAACTGTAGGCCACTTATATAGTTCCCAAAAATGTAATCAGAAGAAGGTAATTAACATTTTAAAAGGCCAATTCAAATAACATTGATAGAGTCTGGCAGTTGATTGCGTTGAACACATTTATTTTTATATTTGTATTCTACAGTTAAAATGAAATTGCGTTTGTTCAGTTTAATGATATGTCGAAAATCAAATAATTTCGAGCAATATATATGATGAAGATGATAAGAAGACACTATCCATTGTTTCCTATGGCGGAGTCCAACAGGTTCGATACCACTAAGTGAAATTCTCTATAGATATAAAAGTTGCATAAAGTTTTCCGATATGTACCTTTAATTTCAGCTTTAGCTTTACAAATGTAACAGTCTTTTCAATAAGCGTGGAGTGATCTTCAAAAAGTATATACATATATATTAAAAACCAAAATTAGACATTTCCGAGCCAATAACGTACAATCATAGACATCGAGTCGTCCGGATACGGAATTCTGTTAAGCCGAATGGTGACTAGATTCTATTGGGAACTACGTTTTTGATAGTGTAGGAATCAGGGAATGTCCTAGTTAAAAGCTGTTGAACAGAGCATTCTTCTTTCTTCTATGTGCCGCTGCTTTACCGTAGCCGATACTGTACATAAGATATACATTTCTTTATCAAATCGTACATTCATCTTTATGACACATTATAACATTTTTTTTATATTACTTCGTTATAGTGTCTCAAAGTTTAATGAGTCTTAAAAAGATAAGTTTATCAGCAGTTTTTCGATTTAAGTGTCATCATTAAAATCCAAACCTCTTTATTAATAATTCTAGGCATGTGCGTAAAAGCTCATTAATGAGAACATCATTAACTTGTATTTAAGACTGTATTATGTATTGCAAAATAATTTCTTTGCCTTACAACATTGCATTGAATTACTTAACTTTGTTATTTAAAAATAAAATATGAATCGTTGGTGTATGCAGATCATTCAGTCAAAATAGCAATGCTTCAACAAAATCCATATTCATTTTCAAAAATAAACTTAACTAAATATCAATACCAAAGTTAGGAGTCTCTCAAGTTGAATGAACACAGTGTAATGATTCTTACCAAGTCATACCAACATGAGCTTGAAGAATTGTACGATGAACCGATTAGCTTAACCTGAAACTTAATGTGTATTCACACACCTAAGTGGCACCACTAAGCAGGCAATACACATATATAATACAATACATGTCAATAGTTCAAGCTGCAAAGTAAATTGCAATTAATTGGGGTCCGCACAGAGTCCAATTATTGTTCAATTAAATTTGCTAATAGCAACCAACCCGAATTTAATTTAATTTAATGGGGAGGTATCAATGCTGTATTTGAAATAGATAACCTATGATGAAGTTGATGCTATTGGTTTTGATTTGATCATAAATGAATAGTTACTCAAAGTTACATCTTCAAAAGGTGGAATTACCAGATTTATTTGAGAGGGACCTTTCAACTTGAACTGAAAGCGCACTCTCGTAGAATTGAGAATGCTTTTATTTACCATATCCAAGGCTGTTAATGCTGGAGCATAATTGCTTCAGAGCGTGGTAGCCATTTGCTGTTAAGTCGACTTACACCGGGCACCGGCATGTCGCACATCATGTGAGTATCGCAATTCGATTCAATGCCAACCAAGCCACTCAGGTCAACTTCGGTGCACAAGAGTAGTTTTTCTCTAAGTCTGTCTCGAAAATTACACGAAAGATATTATTTGGCTTACCTTGAGTAAACCTGTCCAGGCATAGCCACGATCCTGCACGATCATTAAATTAAGAACCAAGGATAAGATGTAGAAAATTAGTGGAATGATGGAAATGCATGAGGAACGCAAGCCAAATATTGTTAGACCAATGGCGAGCAGAGCCAATATGACTGCTTGGGAATGCAATGCCAGTTGGACATGGTAGGAATTTGATATTTTTTCCTGCGGATGGAAAATATAAATAAATTGTTTTGGGTGTATTCTTTCCTTTTTTTTACCTTCACTGTCTGACTGAGAACTGTTATATAAACATAATTGTAATAAAAAACAAAAACAAAAAGATAATTAAATACTCTTGCTGAGCGAAATATTCTTGTTCCAACTTGTATTATTTATTTTAACATCTCATGGATTATTCTAATGGTAGTTGTCTGACATATAATGTTCACATAAGGGATGTTGATTATTTTTATTTTTAAAGTGTTTTAAAGCCTCTATATGATGATTTGTGGTAAGGAAATGGGAAACATCGAAAGATTGAAAGGGTATTCAAATCAAATGCTTACAATGCTTGCATAAACTTTTCTCTTTATTTATATTATGTATGTATATTTTTGGGATATTTAACAATTAAAAAATGAAACGTTGGTATAATACAGGCCACTGCGCCAAAATGGCATAAGAGGGGAATGAGGATGCGAACTTCACGCTTTGTTCGTCACCTTCTGATCCGATGTAATGTCCCGACACTCCCAGTTGCATACAAGGTACGTTGAAATCACCGTCCGTTTTCTACAATAATTACATATGAAAGAAGCGTTAAATTTAAATATGAAAGTTAATATTTCTTCACTTACCGAAATGTCTACATAGAAGTTCAATGGGGAGCTGTCAATGCCGTATGTTAAATAAATATGGTATGCTAATGGTGCAGCTGGTGTCTTGTCGAGATATGATCGCAAAAACGACCAGTTGCTTATTTTGGCATCCTCATAGGTTTGAATAAAGAGACTCATGTGAGAAGGACCTGTCAACCTTAGTTCAAATCGGAGAGTCGTATTACTAATAAGGAATTTGCTTAGCAATTCCAATGTTGTAGTGTTTGGTACTGTCATGTCATCTGTGCGTGGTAGCCATTTACTTTGTAGACGATTTTGTACATAGCGGTAATCGTACAGTGGCATGCCACACATCATATGAGTCTCGCAGTTAGACTGAATGCTAACCAAGCCAGTTAGGTTGACCCTTGTGCCCAGAAGTGGTTTCTCCTCCCGTCGATCTTGGAAATTAAACAGATAGCCGGATTCATCCCTACTTATGTTTCCATCGTACTTGTAGAACTTATTTCGCACTTGCTGAAATGACAAACATAGTTTTTAATGGACTACTAGAACTGAGTAATCTAGATGGAAAGCTTACCAGGTAGGCAACTCGCTGTCCGTTGGTCTTCGCCCTATAAGGAAATCCGACTTGTGTACTGCTGGCTAAGTACATGCCAACAACAGTGACTACAAGGAGAGTAAACACCACACCGCTGGGTCGTCGGAAAGTATTGATTAGCGGCATCTGTAAATCAGAGAAGTTGTTAAGCACTTAAAACCCAAATCTCTGTCAGTATCCTTACCAAGAAGCCGAATGAGAGAACCGTTCCGACTGCTGCAAGGACTGCAATATACAAATCCCGATTTGAGGAACTGCCCGAACGACCACCCATTGGAGTGAGCATCACAATAAATGTATAGGAGATGTAGCTACTGTACAAGAAAGGAATTATCTGGCTTGCCTTAACCAGAACTGTCCAGGCATGGTCACGATCGTGGAAAGTAGTCAACAAATTAATGGCCAAAGATAATACGTAGAAAATTAGAGGAATGACGAAAATGTATGAGGAACGCAAGCCATACATTGTCACACCAACGGCGAGCAGTGCCAAGATAAGTGCCTGAGCATGCAATGCCAGTTGGATATGGTAGGAAGTTGATATTTTATCCTGGAGAAAAATGTATAGATAAATATACGTTGCAAGGAAAAATAAGTCTAGAGTTGGAACTTACGTTACGCTGTAAACTATAGTAGATAGTTATGGGCAAAGTCAGGCCAATAAGTGACGGGCACACATACAAAGGGATCACAAGCCAAGGAGTGCTGTAGTATGTAAGCGATAGTCCCAAACTATCGAATACTAATGCCACCACAGCGGGAAGCGCCACTCCGATTACAAAAGAGATTAACTGAAGGATAAAAACCAGTATAAACCAGATCACCACTTGACAGATGGATACGTGGGAAAGAGCTGCCATGCGCCACATTGAAACGAATACCAAAATAAGAGCAGCTCCAGAGACGCCATAGTTCAATAATATTCCCGTAGACTCGGAATAGTTGACGAAGTATATTCCCAGGAAGTCAAAGAAGACAGAATGTTCTGCCTTATTGGCCTGTTAATGGAAATTGACAAGGAAAAATTCCATGTAAATCATAGAAACGTTTCAGAAATTATTTGTTTACCCTTCTATAGTCCATTTCGGTTGCATTTGCCAAACCTCGAACCAAACTGAGAATATTGTCACCAGTATTCTGTAAGGATTCACGAGGGATCACATCAATTGTGTCGTACTTGGTGTGGTATACAAATCCATTAATAATTTGCCCCATGTCCAAACCTATAAAAGCATGAGTTGTTTCCATTAGAAATACTATTTGTAGTTGAGAATCTCAGTGTCAATTACCTGGAATATTGCCATATAACTTAAACTGAGTGAAGTCTGTATCCGATGGTATAATACCGGATTGGAAGATTTCCTCGGCCATTGTTGTGGCAAAAGGATGTTGGATATATTTTTTGTAGTACTGTTTAAAATGGAATAAATTTTAATCGATTTCAACTGCGATTGCAAATGAGATAACTTACATTTACAAGCCATGGGTGGTTGGGAGCACTCTGAAATAGAAGTTCTCGCCCTCCACTACCTGCAGCATCAATGTTAATGACAGCTCTACGATTGTAGGCATAACTTGAAAATGGTATTCTTCTCAGAAAACGCGCAAATGACTTACTTGCAGTTTGGAGCCCATTTGTGTTGAGTTACAAAACCATGAGAAGCTTGCATAGCACTTTCTTCAGCTCCATTAAACAGAAAGACGATCGGATGGTCAAAGCTTTGTTTTGTTGTTGAAATTACACGTAAAACTTCCAACATCATGGCTATCATGAAACCTGCGTCTCCTGCTGACGGAGTAGCTGGCTTTGAATCAAAGTGGCTATTTATGAGCAGATAAGACTCGCTTGAGTAATTTTTGGAAGTTAATTTCACAGCAATGTTTTGGACGCCTCTGTACATGTTCAGCATAGTTTTATACGGGTATGCTCCAGAGGCATGCGTCACATTAATTTCCATTTCGAACCAGTCATTCAATATATTGGATTCAATCTGGTATAGCTCATTCAGTATGTAGTTAACAGCCATATGCTCATTTTCATAACTGCCCTCCAATTTGTTACCAATATCAGCTAGATTGTACAAATTTTTATAAGCACGTTCTGCAATGAATACGTTTTTCTTGGCGTCCTCCATTATCAATGCCGTTGGTAGCCGATAGAAGAATGGTTTTACAATGGCGAAAAAGAGAAGTCCCCAGAATAGCAGGAACCCACTGGCGTAGTACCAGGGTAACTTTGCATCAGCATCCTTTTTGACCACATTTTTATTCGCTTCGACTGCTTCGTCCAAGATCTAGAAAATGTGTAGTTAGGAATTACGAAGTTATTTGATATTCTTTATTAATTTTTTCGGTACTTACAAGTTTCTCCTTGTCGCCCATACTCTTTCCTAAAGTGAGTGCGAGGTTCAGCAAACGAACTTTAGTAATGAACTACTGAGCTGAAGGAACTGTAGGCCACTTATATAGTTCCCAAAAAATGTAATCAGAAGAAGGTAATTAACATTTGAAACCGCCAATTCAAATAACATTTATAGAGTCTGGCATTTGATTGCGTTGAACACATTTATTTTTATATTTGTATTCTACAGTTAAAATTAAATTGTGTGTGTTCAGTTTAATGATATGTCGAAAATCAAATAATTTCGAGCAATATATATGATGAAGATGATAAGAAGACACTATCCATTGTTTCCTATGGCGGAGTCCAACAGGTTCGATACCACTAAGTGAAATTCTCTATAGATATAAAAGTTGCATAAAGTTTTCCGATATGTACCTTTAATTTCAGCTTTAGCTTTACAAATGTAACAGTCTTTTCAATAAGCGTGGAGTGAACTTCAAAAAGTATATACATATATTTTAAAAACCAAAATTAGACATTTCCGAGCCAATAACGTACAATCATAGACATCGAGTCGTCCGGATACGGAATTCTGTTAAGCCGAATGGTGACTAGATTCTATTGGGAACTACGTTTTTGATAGTGTAGGAATCAGGGAATGTCCTAGTTAAAAGCTGTTGAACAGAGCATTCTTCTTTCTTCTATGTGCCGCTGCTATACCGTAGCCGATACTGTACATAAGATATGCATTTCTTTATCCAATCGTACATTCATCTTTATGACACATCATAACATTTTGTTATATTACTTCGTTATAGTGTCTCAGAGATAATGAGTCTTAAAAAGATAAGTTTATCAGCAGTTTTTCGATTTAAGTGTCATCATTAAAATCCAAACCTCTTTATTAATAATTCTAGGCATGTGCGTAAAAGCTCATTAATGAGAACATCATTAACTTGTATTTAAGACTGTATTATGTATTGCAAAATAATTTCTTTGCCTTACAACATTGCATTGAATTACTTAACTTTGTTATTTAAAAATAAAATATGAATCGTTGGTGTATGCAGACCATTCAGTCAAAATAGCAATGCTTCAACAAAATCCATATTCATTTTCAAAAATAAACTTAACTAAATATCAATACCGAAGCTCAAAGTTATCAAGTAATGTAACCACGAATTTAGGAGTCTCTCAAGTTGAATGAACAGTACAATTTGACCAAAATGTTGCACAGTGTAATGATTCTTACCAAGTCATACCAACATGAGCTTGAAGAATTGTATCGATGAACCGATTATGTGTGTGTATTCACACACCTAAGTGGCACCACTAAGCAGGCAATACACATATATAATACAATACATGTCAATAGTTCAAGCTTCAAAGTAAATTGCAATTAATTGGTGTTCAAGGATGAACATGTGACGCTCTAAGGTGCTGATAGCTGGCTCATGGAGCGCTCTCAAAATTAGGCACTTGAGGCTGGCTTGCATGGGGTCAAGCTATTCTTAGAGATAAAAGAGGAGATGCACCACACAATGCCTTACAAACGGCCGCACTCGATAAGAAGTCATGCGGTCGCCTTACAAGAGGCTGCATAATATTTTCTATGTATTTAGGTTTAAGAGTCTTATATAAATGAAGGTTCGAAATTAATCGTCGACTCAGCGCGTTTGATTACACACTATATGTGTTTCAGACAATTGGGATCCGCACAGAGTCCAATTATTGTTCAATTAAATTTCCTAATAGCACCCAACCAGAATTTAATTTAATTTAATGGTGAGCTATCAATGCTGCTTGTTTTGACGATTGTATACATAATAACAGGGAATTTAAATTAAATAACATAAACATATAATTGGTTTTAACATATTACAATATTACGTAACATCGAATATAACATTAAATATAACATTTCTTGCACATTTATTTTATTTGGCTAAAGAATGTCGGTAAACAGAAGTCGTTGTGCAGCGTCATATTGCGCACATAGGGAGGAGCACCAGAGATATCTCTTAGCTTCTTGTTCTGCAAGACTTGAACTTGATTAATCCAAGATTTTGCCGCTGTGCCCCAAAATGGAATCCCATATGTCCATGTGGGCACGTAAATAAATTGTTTTGAGCGCAGAGGTTGACAAAAAGTATTTTCATTGAGTTTTTATATTTTTTCCTTTTTTACCTTCACTGTCTGACTGAGAACTGTTATATAAACATAATTGTAATAAAAAACAAAAACAAAATGATAATTAAATACTCTTGCTGAGCGAAATATTCTTGTTCCAACTTGTATTATTTATTTTAAAATCTCATGGATTATTCTAGTGGGAGTTGTCTGACATATAATGTTCACATAAGGGATGTTGATTATTTTTATTTTTAAAGTGTTTTAAAGCCTCTATATGATGATTTGTGGTAAGGAAATGGAAAACATCGAAAGATTGAAAGGGTATTCAAATCAAATGCTTACAATGCTTGCATAAACTTTTCTCTTTATTTATATTATGTATGTATATTTTTGGGATATTTAACAATTAAAAAATGAAACGTTGGTATAATACAGGCCACTGCGCCAAAATGGCATAAGAGGGGAATGCGGATGCGAACTTCACGCTTTGTTCGTCACCTTCTGATCCGATGTAATGTCCCGACACTCCCAGTTGCATACAAGGTACGTTGAAATCACCGTCCGTTTTCTACAATAATTACATATGAAAGAAGCGTTAAATTTAAATATGAAAGTTAATATTTCTCCACTTACCGAAATGTCTACAAAGAAGTTCAATGGGGAGCTGTCAATGCCGTATGTTAAATAAATATGGTATGCTAATGGTGCAGCTGGTGGCTTGTCGAGATATGATCGCAAAAACGACCAGTTGCTTATTTTGGCATCCTCATAGGTTTGAATAAAGAGACTCATGTGAGAAGGACCTGTCAACCTTAGTTCAAATCGGAGAGTCGTATTACTAATAAGGGTTTTGCTTAGCAATTCCAATGTTGTAGTGTTTGGTACTGTCATGTCATCTGTGCGTGGTAGCCATTTACTTTGTAGACGATTTTGTACATAGCGGTAATCGTACAGTGGCATGCCACACATCATATGAGTCTCGCAGTTAGACTGAATGCTAACCAAGCCAGTTAGGTTGACCCTTGTGCCCAGAAGTGGTTTCTCCTCCCGTCGATCTTGGAAATTAAACAGATAGCCGGATTCATCCCTACTTATGTTTCCATCGTACTTGTAGAACTTATTTCGCACTTGCTGAAATGACAAACATAGTTTTTAATGGACTACTAGAACTGAGTAATCTAGATGGAAAGCTTACCAGGTAGGCAACTCGCTGTCCGTTGGTCTTCGCCCTATAAGGAAATCCGATTTGTGTACTGCTGGCTAAGTACATGCCAACAACAGTGACTACAAGGAGAGTAAACACCACACCGCTGGGTCGTCGGAAAGTATTGATTAGCGGCATCTGTAAATCAGAGAAGTTGTTAAGCACTTAAAACCCAAATCTCTGTCAGTATCCTTACCAAGAAGCCGAATGAGAGAACCGTTCCGACTGCTGCAAGGACTGCAATATACAAATCCCGATTTGAGGAACTGCCCGAACGACCACCCATTGGAGTGAGAACCACAATAAATGCATAGAAGATGTAGCTACTGTACAAGAAAGGAATTATCTGGCTTGCCTTAACCAGAACTGTCCAAGCATAGTCACGATCGTGGAAAGTAGTCAACAAATTAATGGCCAAAGATAATACGTAGAAAATTAGAGGAATGACGAAAATGTATGAGGAACGCAAGCCATACATTGTCACACCAACGGCGAGCAGTGCCAAGATAAGTGCCTGAGCATGCAATGCCAGTTGGATATGGTAGGAAGTTGATATTTTATCCTGGAGAAAAATAATATAAAATAAATATACGTTGCAAGGAAAAATAAGTCTAGAGTTGGAACTTACGTTACGCTGTAAACTATAGTAGATAGTTATGGGCAAAGTCAGGCCAATAAGTGACGGGCACACATACAAAGGGATCACAAGCCAAGGAGTGCTGTAGTATGTAAGCGATAGTCCCAAACTATCGAATACATATGCCACTATTGCGGGAAGCGCCACTCCGAGTACAAAAGAGATTAACTGAAGGATAAAAACCAGTATAAACCAGGTCACCACTTGACAGATGGATACGTGGGAAAGAGCTGCCATGCGCCACATTGAAACGAATACCAAAATAAGAGCAGCTCCAGAGACGCCATAGTTCAATAATATTCCCGTAGACTCGGAATAGTTGACGAAGTATATTCCCAGGAAGTCAAAGAAGACAGCATGTCCTGCCTTATTGGCCTGTTAATGGAAATTGACAAGAACAAATTCCATGTAAATCATAGAAACGTTTCAGATATTATTTGCTTGCCGTTGTATCGTGCAACTCGGTTGCATTTGCCAGGCCTCGAACCAAACTGAGAATATTGTCACCAGTATTCTGTAAGGATTCACGAGGGATCACATCAATTGTGTCGTACTTGGTGTGGTATACAAATCCATTAATAATTTGCCCCATGTCCAAACCTATAAAAGCATGAGTTGTTTCCAAATACTATTAGTTCAGAATCTCAGTGTCAATTACCTGGAATATTGCCATATAACTTAAACTGAGTGAAGTCTGTATCCGATGGTATAATGCTGGATTGGTAGATTTCCTCCGTCATTGTTGTGGCAAAAGGATGTTGGATATATTTTTTGTAGTACTGTTTAAAATGGAATAAATTTTAATCGATTTCAACTGCGATTGCAAATGAGATAACTTACATTTACAAGCCATGGGTGGTTGGGAGCACTCTGAAATAGAAGTTCTCGCCCTCCACTGCCGCCAGCATCAATGTTAATGACAGCTCTACGATTGTAGGCATAACTTGAAAATGGTATTCCTCTCAGAAAACGCGAAAATGACTTACTTGCAGTTTGGAGCCCATTTGTGTTGAGTTACAAAACCATGAGAAGCTTGCATAGCACTTTCTTCAGCTCCATTAAACAGAAAGACGATCGGGTGGTCAAAGCTTTGTTTTGTTGTTGAAATTACACGTAAAACTTCCAACATCGTGGCTATCATGAAACCGGCGTCTCCTGCTGACGGAGTAGCTGGCTTTGAATCAAAGTGGCTATTTATGAGCAGATAAGACTCGCTTGAGTAATTTTTGGAAGTTAATTTCACAGCAATGTTTTGGACGCCTCTGTACATGTTCAGCATAGTTTTATACGGGTATGCTCCAGAGGCATGCGTCACATTAATTTCCATTTCGAACCAGTCATTCAATATATTGGATTCAATCTGGTATAGCTCATTCAGTATGTAGTTAACTGCCATATGCTCATTTTCATAACTGCCCTCCAATTTGTTACCAATGTCAGCTAGATTGTACAAATTTTTATAAGCACGTTCTGCAATGAAGACGTTTTTCTTGGCGTCCTCCATTATCAATGCCGTTGGTAGCCGATAGAAGAATGGTATTACAATGGCGAAAAAGAGTAGTCCCCAGAATAGCAGGAACCCAATGGCGTAGTACCAGTGTACCTTTGTATTAGCCACCTTTTTGACCACATATTTATTTTCTTCGACTTCTTCGTCCAAGATCTAGAAAATGTGTAGTTAGGAATTACGAAGTTATTTGATATTCTTTATTAATTTTATCGGTACTTACAAGTTTCTCCTTGTCGCCCATACTCTTTCCTAAAGTGAGTGCGAGGTTTACCCAACGAATTTTACTAATGAACTACTGAGCTGAAGGAACTGTAGGCCACTTATACAGTTCTCAAAAAATGTAATCAAAGTAATTAACATTTTAAAAGGCCAATTCAAATAACATTGATAGAGTCTGGCATTTGATTGCGTTGAACACATTTATTTTTATATTTGTATTCTACAGTTAAAATTAAATTGTGTGTGTTCAGTTTAATGATATGTCGAAAATCAAATAATTTCGAGTTATATATGTGATGAAGATGATAAGAAGACACTATCCATTGTTTCCTATTGTGTAGACCAACAGGTTCGACACCACTAAGTGAAATTCTATATATAAACGTTGCATAAAGTTTTCCGATATGTACCTTTAATTTTTTACATTTTACAAATGTAACAGTCTTTTCAATAAGCGTGGAGTGATCTTCAAAAAGTATATACATATATATTAAAAACCAAAATTAGACATTTCCGACCCAATAACGTACAATCATAGACATCGAGTCGTCCGGATACGGAATTCTGTTAAGCCGAATAGTTACTAGATTCTATTGGGATCTACGTTTTTGATAGTGTAGGAATCAGGGTATGTCCTAGTTAAAAGCTGTTGAAAAGAGCATTCTTATTTCTTCTATGTGCTTCTGCTATACCGTAGCCGATACTGTACTTAAGATATACATTTCTTTATCCAATCGTACATTCATCTTTATGACACATCATAACATATTTTTATATCAGAGTTTAATGAGTCTTAAAAAGATAAGTTTATCAGCAGTTTTTCGATTTAAGTATCATCATTAAAAACCAAACCTCTTTATTAATAATTCTTGGCATGTGCGTAAAACCTCATTAATGAGAATATTCTCTGGCTTAGGTTTTTTGGACTCTGCAGTCCCCGTGCACTTGAAGACCTTCTCACATTTGGGTGCAAAAGGGAAACTAGCCAATAAAACTAGAATATATTTAACAACTGGGTTCAGTTATAAATCCATGAGGAGCTACTAGACCAACTTCCTCAGCTCCATTGAAGAGAAACACGATCGGATGATAAAAGGTTTGTTTTCTTGTTGATATAACACGTAAAATTTCGAACATCGTGACTATCATGAAAACGGCGTCACCCGCTGGCGGTGTAACTGGCTTAGATTCAAAATGACTATTTACAAGGAGGTAGGACTCGCTTGTACTGGTCTTGGGCGTTAATTTTACAGCGATGTTTTGCACGCCTTGATATACATTCAGCCTTATGGATTATGAGAAACCAAGCCAAAGGCTTGAGATAAGTCAATTTCCACTCGAAATAGTCTTCTAGTAGATCTTCTTTAATCTTTGTTGGCTCTTTTAGTATAAAGTTCACTGCTTCAACCTCGTTCTCCATACTACTGAGCAATTTGTCACCAATATTAGATAGAGTATACAAATTTTTGTAAGCACGCTCTGCAATGAATATATTGTTATTTGCGTTCTCCATTATCATCACCGTTGGTAACCGATGAAAGAATGGTATTACAGCGGCGAAAAAGATAAGTCCCAGAATAAGAGAAAACCACTCGCAAAATACCAGGCGACATTTTCAGTTGCCTTTGTTTTTATCATCTCTTCGGTAGCTTAGTTAGATTTATTAGATATATAAACAATGTGAGTAAATATAAAATGAGTGTAGCTTAAGATATGAAATCATTTGGCTCTCACAATACTCTCCGATGTGATGTGAAGCCAAAGCCTTGCGTGACACATTTGATAAATTAAAGCAAATGTGGGCCCATTTTATAGAAAAACACAATCATAAAAAGTTTTTTAGAAGAACATTTTTATATTGAAATATTGGTTAAGATTTATATATAAAGCGCGATTAACAATAATTTTTAATTGACGCCTAATGACCATAATCGTCAAGTATTTTTACGGATAAGCATTGACTATTGAATATCATGTCAAAGAGTAATACTATGTAAAAAAAAATGTTTATTTATAGATACATATTTTCTTTTTATATTCATACATATGTATATCACTAGTAAAAACACACTGCGATGAGTCGTGCCTTTTAATGTAAACCATAACTCAAACCTCGATTAATAACTTTAGCCTTATCTAAATAATTTTATTAAACTATAGATTTATGGCATAATAGCCGACTCGTGTATACAAAATGATTTTACTACGGGCAATGCATGTTGTGCATCTATAAAAATATAAACGATATCTCGATCAAATTAATATTGTAGGAACATTAAAATTATGCTTAATAAACGACAGAGCATCGCTAAAGTGAAACTAAAATCATTTAAATGCCTATGAAATTCTCTATGAGTTAAGTATTTGTGACTGTTGCTCAAAGTGTGCAGACACTTCTCCAAAATGGGACACCCTTCTAACCTGTGTTTGCTAACTTATGAACTTAGTAATGATGTTCTTATTATCTAAAAACTTGTGAACATAGCTCTAACCTGATCAAAAGCATATACACTAAATGAGGTTAATAATGTCTACTTCTGATTTGTCAAGGTTAAAAACATGAACTTAAAATTTTGGTAAGTCCACAACAAAATACACGTTCTTAAGTATAGAATGATCCTGAAAAAAATTAATAAATTATAGTACGCCAAGCTATTTATACTCTGAAAACTATAAATAAGTCTTGAAAGTGTAAACCCGGACCTGTTGTATTTAGAAATCAAACTTGAATGTTCTTTTAAAGTAGTACAATGTTTGTATTTAATTCGTAGGAATAAAGTTTAAGAGTATTGATCCAGAATTGAATAGGAAGGAAAATGCGAACTCCACACTTTTCCCAGTTGAAACAACGGTATATAAATCTCGCCAGTCGGTGATGGAAAAAAATATTGAATTCAATAATATTGGAATAGGAAGTGTGCATATAATATTTTACCGATAGTTCCAAAGAAATTTAGAGGCGGCCGATCAATACCATATGTGAAAAATATAACGTATGGTGGTGATTTATAATTGCTTACGAAAGGTCAGTCACTTAATGCCATATCTTCATAGTGTTGAATTATCAAAGTTTTGTGAGAGGAACCTTTCAACCTGAATTTACAATGATTGTATTTACCATATCCAAGTTGGTTAAATCTAGAGGCACAATTGGCTCGGAGCGCGGAAGCCATTTACTGTTTTGAGGACTTAGACCATTAGTGCCCAAGAGTGGAGTCGCCAGAATATGGGAAAACCACTCGCAAAGTTTGAGGGTAATTTTGCATTGGCCTTCGATGTAACCACATTTTCAGAAGCATTAGCTGGTTCCTCGGAGATCTATATGTTGAGGTAATTATAAAATGAAGAACAAATGTTGACCACTTTTGGTTCTTACAAGTTTCTCCTTGTCAACCATATTAATTTGTTGGTAAGTAATGACATACTGTTGCGACATTGCAGCTTCACCAGAAACAACTGCAAAATTAAATCAAATGAAGATCGCTTTTATAGCTATCAACCAACCAAATAATAATATGCAACAGCAATGCAATAAGCACTGAGTTCCAATACATCCATAAAGGTGAGAGTATTTCATAATGTGTCGTTCATGTGAGCTTTCCAAAATCATAAGTACAAATTTTTGCTTATCTGAAGATCAATTTAATTTATCAATGACCACACCATAGCAACTTGTAACTATTTTGTAAGTAGATGAAAGTTAATTCAATTGATTGATTGGTTTTACTAATTAGACAACAATTCTGAGTTCCTTAAAAAGCTTCGAGGTTTTAATTTACATTTATAAATAACATTTTACTACAATTCATTAGTATAATTAAAAAATATACCGTTGATATGAGGAAGGCCAACTGGCCACGATTGAAAAGGAGGGATATGATGATGCAAACTTGATACTTTGTTCATCACCCTTATTCCCAACAAAATGTCCCGACACTCCAAGTTGAAACAGAGGTACGTTAAAGTTTCCATTCGCTTTCTACAGATTAAAATGAGAATAAATTAAAATGGATATATTCGAAATTTGAATATAGATATCTTACCGAAATTTGAATGAAGAATTTTAAGGGCGACGAATCAATGCCGTAGTTAAAGAAAATATGGTAGGAGATTGGATATGGCGGGGGCTTCTCAAGATAGCTGCGTAAGAATGACCAATCCATTATTGTAACATCTTCAAATGGTTCAATAAACAAACTCATTTGAGCTGGACCGATTAAATGAAACTCAAATTGGACAGTGGTAAAATTCAGAATGGTTTTCCTCAGCACTTCCAGGGTTGTTAGCCCTGGTGGTACAATCGGCTCAGATCGTGGAAGCCATTTGCTCTGGAGACGATTCTCAACAAAGCGGTAATCATACAACGGCATGCCACACATCATGTGTTTCTCGCATTCCATTTTAATGTTAACTAAGCCAGTCAGATCCACATTTGTGTCCAACAGTGGTTTTTCTTCAAGTCTGTCTTGAAAATTGAACAAGTAGCCAGACTCATCCCTAATCAAGGATCCATCAAACTCGTAGAACATTTTTCGCACATGCTGGAATGATAGGCAACAAATTGAATAAATTAAGTAAGTTCTTTTGAGTATATCACACTTACCAGGTACGAAACTCGATGAACGTTGGTCTTTGGTCTGTAAGGGAATCCTATTTTCGTGCTACTGGCTAAGTACATAGAGAGGGCTGTGATTACAAGCAGAGACAGCACCACAAAGCTGGGCCGTCGGAAAGTATTTATAAGCGGCACCTGTTTTGATTAAATTTTCTGAACGGTTTCATATAGAGGTTTTAAATAGTATATTTACCAAAAAACCAAATGAGAGAATCGTTCCTACTGCTGCCACGACAGCAATTTTAAAGTCTTGGTTGGCCGAACTACCAGAGCGACCAAACATCGGCGTTAGAACCACAACGATTAGATAGAAGAGGTAGCAGCTGTACAGGAATGGGATTATTTGGCTTGCTTTGTGCAGACATATCCAGGCATAACCACGATCGTGCAGAGTAGTCATTAAATTGAGAGTCAAGGATGCTGTGTAGAAGATTAGTGGTATGACGAAAATGTATGAGGAACGCAAGCCAAATACTGTAAGACCAATGGCGAACAGAGCCAGGATGAAAGCCTGAGCATGCAAAGCTAGCTGGATATGGTAGGCAGTTGGAATTTTTCGCTGGGGATAAAATTGAGAGGTAATAAATGTATAAAGTCACATAATTCAAGACCTTGAACTTACGTTACACTGTAAACTGTAGTACATAGTTATGGGTAAACTAAGGCCAATGAGTGACGGGCACACATACAAGCCAATCACCAGCAAAGGTGTACTATAGTAAGTAAGCGATCGTCTCAAATTGTCAAACACAAGTGAAACCAATGCGGGAAGAACCACTCCGAGTACAAGAGACATTAACTGGATGACAAAAACCAAGATAAGCCAGCGCATCACATGGCTTATGCAAACGTTGGAAACAAATGCCATGCGAGACATTGAAAGGAAAATCAAAATGATAGTAGCTACGGCAACACCGTAGTTCAAATATATTCCTGTAGTCTCTGAATAATGGATGAAGTATATTCCTAGGAAGTCGAAATAGACAGCCTTCCCTTCCTTGTGCATCTAGGAATTAAATAGTGTATACCCAATTTAGTACTTACTACGATTTACAAAATCATGTTTATACCTCAATATTGTGTAATTCAGTTGCATTAGATAAACCTCGAACCAGTCCAAGCATATTTTCTCCAGTGTTCTGCACAGATTCCCGAGGAATCACATCAATTGTGTCATATTTGGTGTGGTATACAAAACCATTGATGCACTGACCAATGTCTAAGCCTAGGTAATATGTATGCAAAGCCATTTCAAAGATTTAGTTTGTGATGTCATTTAATACTTTTTCTACATACCTGGCATATGGGCTTTAAATTGAGTATAGTCTGAATCCGATGGGAGCGCTCCAGTCTGATAAATTTCCTCACCCACGGTATGGCCGAAGGGATGTTTTACATGGCTATTATAATACTATATGAGATTTTGGATCAAGGTCGTGATTATTGTAAGTATTAAATTTTCTTACATCGACAAGCCAAGAATTTTTGGGACCACTTTGAAAGAGAATTTCTCGGCCTCCACTTCCACCAGCATCAAGATTAATGACGGCTCTAGAATCAATATGTTTAGTTTTATACCTAAATAACAAAATAAAATACCGCACTTGAGGTTTGGCGCCCATTTGTGTTGATTCACGAAGCCATGGGAGGCTAGCATTGAACTTTCCTCTGCACCATTGAACAAGAAGACTATGGGGTTTATAAAGGTTTGTTCTGTCGTTGCCATAACACGCAGAATTTCCAGCATGGTCGCTACCATGAAGCAATCGTCTCCGGCTGACTCAGTTTCCGGTTTAGAATCGAAGTGGCTGTTAAGTAGAAGGTAGGAATCGCTATTGCTGTTTTTTGAAGTTAGTTTCGCGGCAACATTTTGAACACCCTGGTACATGATATTCGTGTTTTTATACAAAAACTGCCCAGAAACTTGCGATACATCAATTTCAATATCGAAGTATTCTTTCAGTGAATCTTCTTTAATTTGGTTGAGCTCCTTAAGCAGGTACTGTACACTCTCAATCTCATTTTCCTTACTGCCGACCATTTTGGTTCCAATATTCGAAAGAGCGTACAGATTTTTGTAGGCACGTTCCGCAATGAATACATTATCTTTAGAGTCCTCCATTGTCATTGCCGTTGGTAATCGATAGAAGAATGGTATTACAACGGCAAAAAAGAGAAATCCCCAAAATAATAGAAATCCAGTGGCAACGTACCAGGGTAGCTTTGCTTCCGCCTGGTGTTTATCCACATATCGAAAAGTATCCACAATTGGTCTGCCCGATTCATTACTTATCTATATATGGTGTTAGTGGAATTTAAAGAGTTGCACATTATTAGGGTTATTTAGATGTTCTTACAAGCTTCCCCTTTCCAGACATTTTGTGCGTACACAAAGTTCTTCATTGGTGAGAACAATGCTTGTTAAATTTGAACTACTCCGTAAATCGGTTGTGCGCCTTTTTTTATAGCAATCACGTCCATAAGAATTCATAATAAAAATCAAATTGTGCGAACGAACGATGATAAAAAGATCGAGGGCTGATTTTGAACTTCAGATCATTGGCAGTGGTGAAATATCCATATTTTCAAATACCTTAAATATGGAGTTTGATTTAGTTTGTGGTGACAGTGATAACTTTTTAAGCGCAATCTGTTTCGAAATTAATAGAATATCTGAGTCTGAGGAAACTATTACTATATATGTAACAAAAGTAAACATTTTTAATCTGCCTCTTGTTTGCTGGCCAGTTTATTGCACTAAGGAAGCTATTTTATTATAGGCGGCATAGTTTCAATACTCATTAATCATAGTACGATAAAAATTACGCAAAAGTTCTATTCAAGATATCTTAGGTTTCAAAAGTACCGTGATTATAAAACCGTTTTATGGCGAATCTCTTAACTTTTTTGGAATGTGCTTGAATATAATTGCTTTGACGCAAGCTTTTTTGTTTACACAAACATGTTATAACACATTTATGATTTTCTTTATATGAATCACACTTCTTTCATTCCGACTCTCTCTCTCTCTCTCTCTCTCTCTCTCTGTCTCTGTCTCTGTCTATATATATATACATATATATAAACAGTGAGAGACAGCTCAAGTCGACCAGTGTCAAAGAAAAAACGTAATTGCCTGCCATAAGCTAATTAATCATTATTTTTAAAAAATTCCAAAGACCGATGGTAGGTACATGTATTAACCACCAATATGAATGGATGGCCCTAATAAACTGAGGTTTCCCCACCTGCTATGTAGGATTATGACCAGTCTAAATAAAATAATATATTTGGCGTATAAAAACATAAATAAGGATGTTAATACTTACTGGTTGAACCGGAAAGTACGTCGGATTCCTACCTACTCGGCACTTTGGAGTAAATATTCCTTTAGTATGTTGAGGTACACATTCTTGTCCATTGTTGTTTCAAAAATCACAACATTCCCGAATCCGGCTGACGAGATACATACCTATGCCATGTCACTTCCTCCACCATGCTTGACTGTTGCCTTTACGTGTTTGGGATTCAGGTCAGTATTGGACTGTCGCCACACACAATTCCGTCCGTCAGAGTCAAAAATGTTGAATTTGGACTCATCTGCAATATGACTGTGTTCCAGATCTCCAAATCCTTGTCTAAGTGGTTTTTGGCGAATGTCATCCTAGTCCCTATATTTTTCACGCTTATAAAGGGCTTCTTCCGCGATACTCGGGCATTAAAGTCATGTTTGCGCAGAAACCTGCACACAGTTTCCACACAGCGCTTTTTCCCCATTTTATCCTGCACCTGTTGAGCCAGTTTTGAAGCCGATAGCTTGGGATTTCCCCTTATTTTCCTAATGATCCTTCGCTCCTCCTCTTCGGTGAAAATCTTGTTTGGAATTTTTGAAAAATAATATATAATTTGCTTATGGCAGGCAATTACTTTTTTTCTTTGAAACTGATCCAAATAAGGTGCAAGACACTGTATATATATATATCTCTCTCTCTCTCTCTCTTTGATATCCGCTTCCTCAATAATCCTGACCTCTCTTTATTTTGACTTTTTGCTTGTTGTGAATGCTATTTGTTTTGTTTAAAAGTGTGGTTGGATAGTGTTGTCGTAGAATGATTTTTCAAATCAGCGTCCTTATCTATAATTTCCATATCTATTATTGCGCAAAGTACACCGAAAGAAATTCAACAGAATGCATTTTTTGTTGTCGATAGCCAACGGTTTTTTTGTTTTTTTTTTCAAATTAAAGTTTTTATAATAATTTAGTTTTCATTGTTATATAAACACTATCAAGACAATTTTCCAATTTAATTTGTTTAGTTGTTTGAATATTCTGTATTTAGACATACCCATAATATATCAAAATAATATGAAAGCGTGTATTTATGTTTATCTGTACGTATATATTTATCAGATTCTATCAATGTAAAATTAAAATTAATTGGGATTTGATTCGATAATCGTAAAACATCTTGGTAAATTAATATCAAAATCCATTATAAGTATTTAGGTAATTTCTGTCGATTGCCGCTTTAAAAATACCAGCTCTCGTAGGTTCCTACCCAGGCCTGTACATAGGCGAAAGAAGAAAAGCGATCAAGTTGTGCACCCAGAACTTGAGATCTCGGGATATCATTATGCACCCAATGACCACCAATGCCAATTTCCAAAGAGGGGGTGTCAAACGTTGAAGTCGTCTTCTATAATGTACATGTTAAAATTAATTAATACATTTACATAAGGTATGTATGTACTATACGAACCTCAACGTCGATTGTGAATTCGAGAGCACTATTATCCAGACCATAGGAGAAGTATACAAAATGTGGCGGTGGCTCCTTATCGTTTATTAGCGTCTCATTGAAGGACCAGTCCAGCAGCTTTGCATCGTTTTTGACATTCACAAAAATGGTCATATGATCAGGACCCGTCAACGAGAAGTTAAATCTTCTCTGCATAGCGTCTTCCAGCTGTGTGGTTTCCTGAAGGGTCAAAATTGGATATGCCGACGGTATGATTGGCTTTTCGCTTATCGGTATCCAAAGGCTATGATCGCGAGCCTTGTGCCAACGGTGATTATATAATGGCATGCCACAGAACATTTCCTCATCGCAGAACTCGCTAACCTTGAGTGGTTTGCCGATTGACTTGATTTCGTCTAAAAGTGTGTAAACGTTTAAGAGTTTTCGGTTCTACCGGACTTTAGGCAAACATACCTTCGGCTATGTTGTAACGTCGATCTTGCGGATAAACATAGACACCGCTTTCATCAATGCGACTGCTGCCATCTGCATTGTGGAGTACCCGATGTACATACTGCAATAAAATTAACAAATAACTGAGTATGATGCACAGATGATGAAATATGCTCTAGAGCCCAGCTTACTATCATAGAGTAGCGTTGCACTGATGTCTTGGCCTGGTAGGGGAAGCCAGCGGGTGTGACTGCAATGATGATGAACAGAATTGTGCCACCCAGGAAGCACAGGACAATTGTTCTTGTCTTGTGGAAGAACATTATGAGTGGAACCTGTATTTAATAAAATAAGCATTGGCATTCTTCGAATATCAGTGATACTAATATACTCACAATAAAGCCAGCAAACATTAGGGAAAACACCCACATTATAAGTGCTATAATCAATTCTGGATTGGATGACGAACCAGAACGACCCTGCATTGGGATCAATGTCTTAAGTGTCGCGGTGCAGATGTAGGTGAAGTAAACGAAGGGCAGGAGCTGACAGATTGTGACGGCTATGGCGAACCAATAAGCTAAAAAACAAAGTATTTAGAGCTTGAGACACTCGGTATGATTTGTTGATCTTACCCTTGCGATGCCACTTGGTTACCAAATTTACAAATAGCGCTACAATGTCGAATAAAACGCTAAGCGTTACAAAATAGGCAGATCGTATTTGAACGGCAGTCAGGACAATAATCAGAAGTACTAGGCAAACACAATGGGAGTGCATAAATAGCTGTATACGAAATCCTAGACTAAGTGGATCCTTTTTGATCTTTTCCATATAGAGCGCAGGCAGAATGCTCATGCCAAAGATGATGGGAAACAGATACAAGCCGATTATCAACCACATTTCTGTGAACCAACTCATCGATCTATCCACAGCGTCCATGAAAACCGCAACTATCAGCGTCAGGCCCAGCGACAGAGCCAGAGAGACAATCTGTATGCCAAATACAATGCCAAAGCGCACCAAGACATCCTTCCAACTCATTCCGGATCTAGCGGACATAAAGTACAAAGAGATGCCAACTGCCAGGAGAGCTATCAAACTGATAATCATGTTTATAATAATGCTTGTGGTTTGTGTGTAGAAAATCATAAACCAGCCCAGAAAGTCATAGAAGACATTGTGTCCCTCGGCGTGAGCCTGAAATAAGTTTGTGTTTGCTTATAATTTCCAAACGGTTAAAGTTGTTGCCTAAAGCAGCCTTCTTACCGCAGTATCATCAAGTTCGGGAGCATTAGCAAGAGCTCTGGTCAAGGCGAGGACATTGTCACCAGTGTGTTGGAAGGAGGCGCGTGAAAAGCTATTTATCCGATCGAATTTAGTGTGGTAGACATAGCCATCGAATATGTAGGCGATGTCCAGACCGGGCAGACTACCATGGTCACGAAAGATCCGAAAATCTGTATCGGATGGTATCAAACCAGCCTGGAACATTTCCTCGCCCAATGTGTTGGCAAATGGATGCGGCACCTTTCGATAGTACTTCATTAGCCACGGGTGATTGGGCCCTGACTGAAATAGGATTTCGCGACCGCCATTGCCAGCTGAATCCAGATTGATGAGAGCTCTGCGTAAGTCATGTTCAAATTAAATCCATGTATTTAAAGTTCTCAAATGATTCCCATTAAATTTTGACTCACTTGCAGTTCCTTGCCCACTTGTGCTGTGTAATGAACGCATGCGAGCCCTGCAGAGGATTCTCCTCGGCACCATTGAACAGAAATACAATTGGATGGTCCATTGGTTCATCTGTTTTGGCAATGACACGCATCACCTCCAGCATGGTTGTCACCATGGAACCGTCATCGGCAGCACCGGGACTACCGGGCACAGAATCGTAGTGGCTATTAATCAACAGGTAGTTGTCATTCGTGTTGCCCTTCTCTCGCAGCCTGACGACCACATTCTGTATACCCTGGTACATATTGACCATGGTCCAGTGCATGTAGGCACCGCTCGCCTGCTGCACATCCAACTCAATCTCGAAGCGATCGTTTGCTACGGACTGAACCTTGGCCACTTCGTCGCGGAAGAACTGAATGGTGGTCACCTCATTGGTAACACTGCCCACAACACGTGGCCCCAAGCGAGTGAGCTCAATGAGGGTGTCCTCGGCACGCTGTGCTATGAAATCACGTGGATGGGACGCCTCATCGCGGTGGGTCAATGGCTTTGGTGTATGATTAATCTGCGTGTTGACCAGCGACAGGTAAATGGCGAACCAGAAACCGAAAAAGGCTGGTGCATAGTACCATTGTAACTTCTTGGGCACCTCAAAGTCAACATCGATATGGTAGTTGGACTTAAACTAAATGAAATTTTAAACAAAAATTATTGTATAATTATGTGCTTCATTGTAAACTCTTAACGATAATTGAAGCGGCTGCCACTCAATATCTAATCATAAAATGAGGGGCGCTATGATTTCCTGCAATGGCTCATTGTCGGGTCCAATTATAGAATTAACTGAGCTAATTACGATTAAATCCGTTTGAATCAACCGACATCGGTGGAATTTACATGACACGTTTTTCACTCGGGTCGCATTCCGTTGAGGAATGACTGGCACCTCGGTAACTTATCGTTCACCTGCGTGGTTAATAAAATTCTTTATTGCTTTATAGGCGCACTGATAAGCGTTTCTTTTGCAAAAAGCAATTGATCTGCTAGAATTTAACTGCAACAAAGGGTCACATTGAAATCCAAACACATCTGAGTTCTATTCATGATTCATGTGGGCGATGATTGCTTGAATTATGCCAATAAATTTATTTTCGTCAAACACTGGCAACAAGGAATACAACAAATTTTGCAAATCGTGCGGCTTCTTTGATCATTGCTTATAGCTTAAGTAAAGTTGGGTTATCGAATGATAAAATGATTACCCGTGCAGTTCCCCTGCTACCAGCCGACTTCCAATTTTGACCAGTGAGATAAGAAAGTTATTAGCCAATTAGAAATCGTTCGCTTAGCGTTTCAGATAACAATGAAGAAGTCAACGTCGGGAAAATTAAGTAATCATATCAATTTGATCATTTGAATTTTATTCGCATTAAGAAACAAGAATAAATATTTTACATATTTAAATTCTTTAATTTTGTTCTTTTGAAATAAATGGCATGCGTGGGCTTTAAACTTATACAAGCGTATACAAGCACTTATATTTGCACTTCGTTCGAATTCTAGTCAATTATTAATTTCGATCAACATCGACATTTTTATGTCGATTTTATTTATATCTGGGGAATGATCACAAGTACAAACTTATACTTTTTGGAAATAAACTTTAATGTCTAGGTAAAGTGATACCGTCAGATTATCCGGATGTGAAAGTCTTCAATCTTCCCTATCTTTGATATATTTCTCCTTGAGTGATCACTACACTTGAGTTAAGATTAAAACTGGCTTAAAAACTGTTGTTCACAACTTTCATACTGCAAACAATTGAACTAACTTCAGAGATCTGCACTAAATATTTAAAAATAGTCTATATCGATTATCGGAATTGTATTTACATGGACGTAAAAGGAAATTGATTTCAACTTTAAAATTAAGCACATTAAATTAAAGGAAACAAATGATGTGGCACGTATTTCGCCGATTCAAAACAGAGTTGTAATTATGATAATACTGTTTACGAATAAATGTTTAAAATATTTTATTTTTAGATTATTTTTAAATACGTACACCCATTTTAATGATATGTATAACGTTATTCAATTTTCACTGATGTTTATTCCTTTAGGATTTCAACACTACAGAATACCAGCACTTCGTTGACGATTGACGATGGATCGTTAAGATCAACCACGTCTGTCAGCGGTCACCTTTACTTTCCAATTGAGGTTTCAAATTTCGCAGAGCTCTTAAAATATGGGCACTTACAGAGCTATATACCGGAAAACTTTAGATTGCAAGCGGCAGAATTATCGTTAGAAATTCAATATCTAGTGCTGATATAGTAAACACGCGCAATTATTTGTCTTATTGGATGTTATTATCGCACAAGTTCGAACAGTAATTTTCGGTCTTCTGTGTAGTAGTCCAGAATGTACAACGATTATTGCTAGTACTTTTTTTTTGCTGCTTTTTGTTTTTAACAGGTTTTATCTTTATGGGGAAGTAATATGATATTCTTCATGGTGCGAAATATTTTTCACTTTTCGCAATACACCTGTTTATCTGAAAAAATAACTTGTAACGTCATATAGTTGTTGAATAAAGGCCTTGGCAAACGTCATGACGATGCCTCTCCCACTAGCTGACTAAATGTCTGACTAGGTAGCATCGATAGTCGTACGAGATCCGAGTCCATACCCACATTGATTGACAAACACAGAGACAGCCCGTGTTGTGCCTGACTGCATATGTCACTCGTCTCTTGGCTATTGTTTGTTATCTCTGTGTTTGTGTCTGTGTCTGTGCCCGTGTCTCGAATTTTGTAATGAATGTTTTTCCACTGAGTTAACTAATTATCGTTTGCGTTATTTTGCCGTTGATTTCAGTTCAGTTTATGTGTCATTTCATTCTTTTGTTTTGCCATATCTGTTGTATTCGCAAATTCTCGCTTTGGTTTTGGATTTTGGGATTGGGCTGAGCATCGACTTACTCTGATTTCACTTGATTAACAAATTGTTTTTATTATTTAACTCATTGTGTTTAAATTACGAATGTGTGCGTGAGTCTGTGTTTGAGTTGAATGAGCTACGCTTGAATGCATTCAGCGCTGGGAAATTGACTCGTTCGCTGCTGCCAGATCAAAAAAATTATGTCAATTTTTATTTATACTATTTTTTCGCTCAACTGCACAGCTACATACATCGACAAGTGGAATATTTTATGTTTGCATATGTCGCCTCTAATATTGGCCATTAATCTATTAAATGTTTAATTGGCTAATTGCAACTTAGAATAGTGTTGCTCTATAATAAATTCTATTATTAGGAAAAAAAAACAAAATTATTAGTTTTGTAAGCAAAAAATCAGATCGACACGAACATTTCCATAAACTTTGAATAAGGCACATACAAATCATTACAGTTCCCTTCCTCCTCCTATTACTGAAAAATGTATCAGCAATCTTGTTGCAAAAATTCATATGTCAGCAAGCTCTCAACTTACATTTATCAAGGTCGCAAACATAAGATTGGCGCAATCTGTATTTCTTCCGAATTGCATACATTCCCACAAGTTCCTAAAAATATTCGTATAGTATGTATGTATAATATAAAAACGATAATTTGCAATTCCCATAAGCAAATGAAAACATGTTTAAGAAACCCGCATTTTCTCAATGTGGCATCAAATCAACCGAATTTCAATAAGCTCTTTGGTAACAAGTAAGATAACATTATGTTATTTATTGTTTGCTTCCAGGTTTTTTGAGTTGTGGCAACCGCATGTAAAATCTGAACCATACACTGTCAAAATTGGTTAAAGCATTGAAATAAAAACACTTTAACTAGTGCCTTAATCGAAGGCAATCGACATCTAATCGCTAAGCGCTTATCAACAATAGCGCAAATAATTATTGCTAATTATTGGTGAAGTCATTGGCTAATCGGTCTAGGAATTACTGTCGCAGTATCTAAGCAAGGTAAGGATTTGTCCAACTCATCCCACACAATGATACGCAAACTTTTGAACTTGACCGTAGCATAACTATTAGTGACAGCAAAGGGAAGAGTTTTTGGGTGTCATTTTTTAGACTTACTTAATGTACTTATTGGGTATTGCTGATCAACAGCAGATGTTTCACAGTTTTTAGTGGCTTGCGAAAGCTAATTAAGATATTGTTAATCGATTATGGCATTACGTTGAACAGTTTGATTGCTCAATTCGATAATGTGCATAATACCACGGGCTTATCAGCGTGCTTGTGGCTCAAGCACATCAAATCCATTAATTCGGGTGATATGTATATAATTACTGCCATTCGGTGGTTAACAATTCAGTAGGCAAAGAGTCGGCACGCGTTCACGTTCAGAACAGCAGGAGCTGTGGCCAATAAGTGATTGAATTGAATTAGCATTATTTGGCTACGCGATGGGTGCCAATGTCAACGGTAACAACATCAACAGAAGCAGCAAAAGCAGCATCAAGTGAGTACGATAAGCACAAGTTCGCATTTACTCTTATATGCTGCTGATCGCGCCACTGTGATCTCTGCTCTTTCCCACTGTTGCACTCTCTCTCTCTCTATATATCTCTCTGACTCTCCTGCTCGTCTCCTGCTACGTAGCTCTGTGCCCGGCCAGACGTTCGGTGATCGTTGAAGGCGACAGTTGTGGCTACTATTCTGCCCTGTTGTTTGCCGTGTAGTTCGTGCCAGCCGATGGCACATGTTGCCGCTGTTATTGCTGTAGCTTGACCGAATTCAAGCATTTTGTCATCGCCTTTTTATATAAGACAAGAAACAAAAATATAAATCTTCGCGTTTTCCAAAAGTGTGCCAGTTTACGAAACTGTGAGTGTTAAGCATAGAATAAAGTGTTACAGGTTGCATTGAAGCTCAATTGTTGGACAGTCAGAAAGTGTTAAATGTATTCAAAAAGTGTACTCATCGTATTCGTAACATTTTGTTTGGCTTCTTGTGGTGCCCTTTCGACAAAAGAGAGGGTCAGTTGCTTGCTTTCTTTCAACAGCAACAAATGAAAAAACAAGAAAAAAAAAAACAGAAACAAAACGCAACCACAACTTCCTTTGCCTTTTCTTCTTATTCGACTTCTCGCTGGTGTGTGTGGCAAGTAACAGCCGTGGCAAGTTGTTGCCTGAAGAGGAAGGTTATTGACTTTTGGTGTTGCGGCCCTAGCGGCATATGTCGCACATGTAGCTTGTTGCTTGTTGCTGTATCTGTATCTGTCAGATACTATGGATTTGAATGCTTCTTCCGTTTCGCCTCTCAAAGACTCCAAAATGCAAACAAATGTTGTTTCTGTTGTTGTTTGTGCGGCTGTTGTTGTCACAGTTGATTGCCGTCGCCACGCCGTTTGTTTGGATTTTCTTCCCATGTAGATAGTCTTTAAATAGATTATTCCTCACACTCCCCCACACGACTCATTTACATTTTCTTGAAAATTCGAGCTCACTTTTGTTTGTTTGTTTTTTATTTAATTTTTTCACATTAGTTGTGCGTGGGCGTGGTCTCCCACACACATACACACACACACACCATCACACTTTCTTTTTATTTGTTGAAAAATTGACAAGTGCAATTCACTGCAACTGATTAAGCCACTTGCATGCATGCAAAATCGATTAAAAGCACGTCCCTTCACTCCTCCAATTGTATAACTAGAGTGCTCCACTTACACACACACACATCACCACCACATCTCTCCGTCTGTGGTGATAATTTGCTTTTTCTACGTCTCGGTCTGACGGCCACTTTTAATCGCCGCACCGCAGTTGGCCCCTGAGGGTCACGAGCCGAATTGCTATAAATGGGTCGCAGTCACAGGGACCCCAATTGCATTACACATGCACTTTAATCATTAGCCACAAAAAGAACAAATTGCTGTTTTTCTATTATTATTTTTTTCGTTTATTATATGCACTATTCTGTTTACAGGCTATGCGGACTGCAAACATTTAAGAATATTGCTTTTCCACATATTTCTTCAAATTAATTTTGTACCACCAGCACGTCATTAGATACATTTACATTCATCAGTTTGCAGTAAAATTTCTACTTCACTCGTTTTAAGTTCTGCTTGAGATCCAAGGAATGGAAGGCTTACCACTAATCTACATATTTTTCAATCAGTACCATAAACTTACTGTCTAAACGTAAGCGAACAACGTTTTACAGGGTACTAGAGTGTCAGCTCTCGAAGAGTATTATTTTAAAATTCTCAGATACACACAGCTAGTTCAAGCAAATGGCATATAGCAGATCATCAAACTTATTTATTATGGTCTCAGTTGGCTATAAATAAAAACGAAATATCGCACTGAAATTTACAAAATGTGTCCCGTATATCTTACGGTTGTTGGTCATTGCATATGTCTAGAATTAATTCACAATGAATGTTTGTTCAGCATTTGATGAAATTTAATTTGTTTTGTTTGCATTGGTTGTGATAGTGATCTTTTTTTCTGTTTACGAGTTAAAAATTAAATATATTTTTTAATGTCTTTCGACCAACACATGTTTTCCTCTGTACTACAGACGACGTCAGGAATGAAACTGAAATAAACTATGACCAAATATGTCAAAAGATGAGTTCACCAAAGTGAAAATGCACAACAAAACAACGCCTTCTCTGATGGAGCCTTATCATTTCATTGACTCTCAATTCGATATATGTTTGCAGTACTGCTTTCGTTTGACAACGTGTTGTAAACTGCATTATTTATATATGATAGTGATAACTCTATCATTTAACTATCGGACAGTTGTTCCTGTTCACTCGATCGAGCGTGTCGCAGTACATTAGTATTTATGATCATATAATATATCAAAAGTCTATGAATTATTCCGCATCGAGTTGATCCCACTTGAAATCACCAGATATTTTATTGCAAATTTCGCACATTAACAATTGTGTAAGAGGAAGCACTTGAAGACGTTTCCTAGTCTATTCCACAACTTTTATTTGAAATAGTGTCATTGTTTGAGAAAGTGAAGAAAAGTAATTCATTTATATTGATAACTCATTGAACTATCCGACAGTTGATTTCATTGATTAAATCAAGTCTTGCTATGCATGTAGATTGATTCGCCTAATCGTACATTATAACATTCTGTCAACTTTGAGTTGAGCCCACTTGAGATAACACAATAATTCATAAAATTTTTTCCACATTTTCGGTTGCGGAAATATGGATTCATTGAGAGTGCCCATTTACTTAATCGTTGACTGTTAACAAACACTCATCGGTGCTGTTGATGAATGTGGTTCGTTAAATACCAGAGGACATCGCACTTCAATCCGGATTTGCAAATTAATAAAATGAATCAATTAAGGGCTCTGTTTAAGCATAAGCACTCGTTTCATATTGCGTACTCATTATTCTTTATTCATCGTTTATTTACAGTGATGAGATGAACTCCAAATATGAGAACATGAAAATCATCTACAATCGCAGCAAAATTAGCTGGTACTGGGCACCACTCTTTGTGGCATTTTGGTTTTTGCTGTATTATTTGTCTGTGGTGCCCAGTTTCCATCGTATGCCACCGCTGAAGATGCTGCAAGATGAACTGGATCAGCCGGGTCAATTCATTGGTGAGCGTGCAGAGGGCACTCTGCTGAGGCTGTCAAAGATCGGTCCTAAAGTTGTGGGGAGTGCTGCAAATGAGCAAGTCGCTGTCCAGCTGCTGCTCAGCGAAATAAGTGAGATTATTGATGGAGCTCGGACCGATCTGTTTGACATTCAGAAGGATGTGCAGATAGCCTCCGGCAATTATCTGCTCTGGTCCATGGTGAACGTCTATCAGAGCGTTCAGAATGTGATTGTTAAGCTCTCGCCAAGAAATGCAACCACCGAGGCGTCTCTTCTAATCAATAGTCACTTCGACACGGTGCCGGGTAGCTCTGGTGCCGGTGACTCTGGTTTGATGTGTGTCATCATGCTGGAGGTGCTGCGCGTGATAACCAAGTATGAAACTCCACTGCAAAATACGATCATCTTTCTCTTCAATGGCGCCGAGGAGAATCCTCTCCAGGGCTCGCACGCATTCATCACGCAGCATCCCTGGGCAAAGAATGTGCGGTAAGTTTCAAGGCAAACAGTTTTCATAGTCTGCAAACTAATGCTCAAAATTTTCGAAATGTTTGCAGTGCTGTGATCAATCTGGATTCAGCTGGCAGTGGCGGACGTGAGATACTATTTCAGTCTGGACCCGATCATCCCTGGCTAATGAAGGTACAGTTGACACATCTCCTGATTTTCTTAAGCTAATACGATTATACACTATTTAGTACTATGGTCAACATATTACACATCCGTTTGCCACGACAATTGGCGAGGAATTGTTCCAAAATGGATTAGTTCCCTCGGAAACAGATTATCGCATTTTCCGCGACTTTGGCAATATACCTGGTAAAGTAATTATTCACATGGGCATCAGCCGATCTGACTCTTATTCTCACTCTTCTTTACAATTTATATAGGTCTCGATATGGCGCACACGCTAAATGGATATGTATATCACACGAAATACGATCGCTTCAATCTAATACCAAGACGCTCCTACCAGCTGACTGGTGATAATCTGTTGGGCTTGGTCAAGGCCCTAGGTACTGCTCCCGAACTGGAAGATCCGGCGGTAACTCTAGAAACGGTGGAATTCGTTTCAATTACTTATGTAAAAAGCGTAAATTCTCTTCCAGAAATATGCGGAGGGTCACATGATATTCTTTGACGTGTTGGGCTGGTTCTTCATCTATTATCCGGAAAATGTTGGCCTTATTATCAACATATGCGTATGTGTGCTGGGACTCATTACGATTGTCGCCTATATCTGGAGCATGGCCAGCAGTACGGGCATGTTCCGACGTCGCATTTTTGCCAAGTTTGGCATTTTGGCTGCACTGCAGCTCGGCGGTGTCTGCCTCAGTGTGGGCCTGGTAGTTTGTTTAGCATTATTCCTGGATGCTGTGGATCTGTCGATGCCTTGGTTCTCTCAGTATTGGATGATCTTTGGCCTATACTTTTGCCCCATGTTCTTTGGCCTGGGCATACTGCCTGCCATTTATTTCAGTCGCACCAAGGAGGTAAGTTCATTTTTAAAAGTAATCGCCACAGTTCTTTTGACTCTGTTCCTCTTATATCACAGCATGGTCTACCACTTGGATATGGCATTCAGCTGCTAATGCACTCGCATTGCTTGATATTGACTGTGATTGCAATTATTTTGATATCGTTGAACATAAGATCGGCCTTTGTACTAATCATCTGCATTGGCTTCTATACGATTTCAGTTCTTATCAATATGGCTACATGTGCACACAAAACAAGTGAGCTCTTTGCATATCTTAAGATAATGTATTAATTACTAATGCAATTGTTTACACACACAGATTTCATGTGGCTCATACCCCACTGTCTAATACAATTGCTGCCCTTCATGTATTACACATATTGTTGCTATGCCTTTTATGTTGTATTCGTGCCAATGCAGGGCCGGGAAAGTGGCTCAAATCCTGAATTACTCATTGGGGGCTTTACGGCGCTGTTTTGTTGTCTCCTTTCTCCGTTCCTGATACCGTTGCTCTGCCTGTTCCGCAAATCTAAGACCATCATCTCGCTCTTTGGTATCTGCACGCTAATCTTCGTCATCTTGGCTGCAACACCCGTTGCATTCCCCTATGTTGAGAAGACAGCAGTTCAGCGATTCTATGCTGTGGTAAGTAATTCAAATGAGGATCACTCTTTGAATATATAACTTATCTCCTTGTTTTTTTTGGCCTTTTTCTGTTTGAAGCATACGGCACGCACCTTCCACAACGGCGATGCTGCAAGCACAGTGAACCATACCGATGCCGGCTATTATGTAATGCCGGTGGATCGGCATCCCAAGTCACTGGACAAGATAATCTTTGATAACAGCGACTACTCAAAGGCCGATCGTAGCGTATGTGAAACGGAAATTATGTGCGGTTTTCCCATTTACAGTTCACGTTGGATAAAGGCTGCGTAAGTCGCAAAAGATTACATTTATGGCTCAGACTGATATCCCATTTTGATTCCTATAGGGCTAACAGCTATTGGGTGCCTGGTCCCGAGCCCAACAAAGCCTATTTGCCAACATTGAAAATATTAAACAAAGAGAGTACTTCGATGACAAATATTATATTCACTTTGGAGGTTTCAGGACCGCATCATACAAGCATATTCATCGAGCCACTGGATGATGCCAAACTGGTGGACTGGACCTTCACCAAGGAAGCATTGAAAAAGTCTTTGCCACCTCCTCATTACGTATATTGGTCATATGCACTGGATCCAACACCCTTACGCTTTAATTTGGAATTTGAGGTACGATCCGTGCACATCAATTTCTTTAAAGTTGAGTTTTAAATATGATATAACCATGTACACACAGCGTGGCAGCAACAATTGGTCTGGTGCAACGTTCAAGATCGCTATAATGGGCCACAGAATACACGATGACATGTTTATAGAGGAGGACTTTCGGGAGTTTCTGGCCAAATTTCCACGATGGTCTTATGTCAACGCATGGATTGGTTCCTACAACAGCTGGCAACTATAAGAACAGCTCAGATGTCAGATATAGATACCTTTGATATTCACAACTCGCTGCTCATACTCTCTATTCATAGTTTGGTTTTCCGAACTGTTGTTAAGTTTTGGTATTCCTTCATACCCTAAACAAAAATTTACATATGATACTCGGACATATGATTTACTCCATCGATCAAAAATTGTATTTAAATTAATAAATTAGAATTAATTAAAGTTAAAAATATTAATTTGTGGTAAAAAAAAAAAATGGTGAAAACTACTATTTTATAATGGTTTTTTAAAATGAATCTTTATTAATTTATTAAGTTACAGAATTCAGTTTAACTACAGTATTTACTAATCGCATTTAAAATATCCAACTCTCGTATGAGGCAAACCAATCGGTCGTATATGTCCAATCCGGAAACGTGCCAAGAAACTCACGGAATTCTGGTGTGTAATATTCCGAGTGATAAAGGAAATGGACGCTCACGGCTAACTTAAAATACGGTCCATCCGTATTGGCCGCATCGTGCTCAAACTCCAGCCAGAACTTAAGGGGCTCCTTAACCATGGAGGTAACATGATATACAAAATATGGAGCAGTATGACCATCCACTAAGATTGTTTCATCAAACGACCAGTTCGTGATCGTCACCTTCTCCATGGGGTCAAAGTACATCACAATGCGATCGCCAGCCTTTAATGTGAGCTCATATCGCTTTTTGTTCATGCTTATAGAGTGTCTCGAGACCTCTGTGAGTTCGGTGGCCACTGGCATGACTGGAGCCACATTATAAATCCAACGAGCACTATCCCTGCGATTAGATTGTACATATTAGATTAAAGATGTCTTTATAAAACCACAATAAGAACATACTTCCAGGTTAGCCAACGTCCGCTGTAAAGAGGCAGACCGCAATACGGTTCTGAAGCACAATTATCTCGGAGCCAACTCTCGGGCTCCACATTCTTGAGCGTTGTATCGTAGAGTTCGGAGTAACGGGTATCAACGGGTTGGATGTAAAAGCCAGTATCTTGTGTTACACTATTGTCTGCATTGTGGAGTATGCGTTGTACGTGCTAAATGATAATTTGGTTAAGATCGGTTAACTTTAAAAAGGCTACAGGTATTACCAAAACATAATAGCGCTGTGCAGCAACTTCTTTTTTGAAGGGGAAACCCACAGGCGTTGCGGCTAATATGATGAATATGATGATAAGTACACCAAACATTGAGATGAAGATTTTTGATTTGTGGAACTTATTTAAAATTGGTATCTGAAAATTGCAAATTTGATTTAATCAGGTGGTCAACAGTACGTTAGTGGAACTTACAATGAATCCAGCAAAATGCATCGTCATCAGGGCAATAAAGACAGCCAGCAGCATATCAGGTTTGCTGTCAGGTCCATCGCGACCCTGCATGGGCACGAACACCAGAAGAAACACATAAATCAAATACGTGTAGAAGAAGTAAGGCAGAACCTGGCACAACAAATGCACAATCAGGAAATAGCTCTCTGAAAAAGATGAGAACATCAATTAGATGAATTCGTCAAAGTTTGAGGATGCTTGACATACTCTTAATGGTCACTTTTAGGATCATCTGTCCAATCATTGAGATGGTGTAAAAAAACAGACCGATCATTGGAAAGAAAGCAGAACGTATGCCCAGACAGGTCAATATTAGGCAAATGAAAACAATGAGGATGCAGTGGGCGTGCATGAAGCAAGCAATTGAATGATTTAGCTTCATGGCCGTCTTCTGCTTGGTCCATTGTATGTAGATGGCGGGCAAAAGACCCAGTCCAAAGAACATAGAGCAAAAGTAAAGGCCAAATGTCATCCAAGTGCCATAGTACCACGATTCGCCCAGGTCAACGGCTAGCATAAAGAGCGCCACCACTATGGTAATTGCCCAAGCAATGGCCACTGCGCCCACCTGCACCAGGAAGATGATGCCAAAGCGCAGGGCCACGGACTTGGGAGTCATATCCGCTTCCTTGTCTTTGGTCATAAGATACAGGGAAAGGGCTATACAGATCAGGGCAGCAATGGATACAACAATATTGATGGCAATACTGGCAGATTCGGTGTAGACGATAAGGAACCAGCCGAGGAAGTCGAAGAATACAGCGTGTCCCTCCTCGTGGGCGGAGGTTTCGTCCAGTTCCGGAGCATTGGCCAGCGCCCAGGTTAAGGCCAATACATTATCACCCGTGGTCTGATAGGTGCCACGCGCCAGATTCTTAAAATTGTCGTATTTGGTGTGGTAGACATAGCCATTGAGAGCATGGGCCATATCCAAGCCGGGCACATTGCCATAGTCGCGGAAAATGCGAAAGTCCGTATCGGAAGGTATAAAGTTATTCTGGAACAGCTCCTCGGCGAGTGTTATGGAAAAGGGATGTGGCGCATTCTTCTGATAATAATTCATTAGCCAAGGATGATTGGGACCTGTTTGGAAGAGAATCTCGCGACCACCAGAGCCAGTCGAATCCAGATTGATGAGAGCCCTGAAAGATACTTGAATCTGAAATCAATAATTCAAATGGAAAGCTCTTAATTCACGCACTTGCAATTGGGTGCATAACTGTGATTGGTGATGAAACCATGGGCACCCAGCATGTTTGCCTCTTCGGCGCCATTAAAGAGAAAGACGACTGGATGAGCAAGTGGTCTCTCGGACTGTGCTATAACGCGCAGAGTTTCCAGCATGATTACCACCATGACGCCGTCATCTCCAGCTGCTGGAGTTTTCACCTCGGAATC
The DNA here is from genome assembly GCA_035044105.1 of Drosophila nr. perissopoda 5 BK-2023a. Lineage (NCBI taxonomy): Eukaryota > Metazoa > Arthropoda > Insecta > Diptera > Drosophilidae > Drosophila > Drosophila nr. perissopoda 5 BK-2023a. The sequence goes on along the minus strand of JAWNMK010000639.1, from coordinate 773,223 downwards.
GTAGTGAGAGTTAACCAACAAATAGTTGTCATTGGGACTATCCTTGCGTGCAATCTTGACCACAACATTGGACAAATTGTCATAGCTGGTGGCTGCTTCCCACAGATAGAAGGCGCCCGATGAGTACTGCACCTCCGAAACGATGTCATAGAGATCGCTGCGCGACTGATCCACAATTTTCTGCACTTCCCGAAGCACAAAATTAACAGTATGCTTCTCATTATTTATGGATCCTGTCATCTTGTTGCCAATCGCCGAGTACTCGGCCAGCTGAATCCGGGCTCGCTCACCAATAAACTCATCCGGATGATTGGCCTCATCGCTCACATATATCATTTTGGGATACGAGTAAAAGCTTGGTATGACGGCCACATAGAAGAGTGTGAACCATATCGCACAAAATATGGGTGCTCCATACCAGGGCCATTTCTTATTGCCACTTCCCGCTGAGCATAAGTTAAGGCAGGACAAGGACATCTGTAAATATTAACATTATTTTTCGAATTAAGGATGTATAATATTTCAAAAGAACCGGATCAGAAATAACAAACACACTTTGGCAACTAATCTTTTAACAAATTGTTATCAATTGCTAAAATCTCCTACTTATAAAGTTCTTGTAATCACAAAGATTAAAATTGATAGTGTAAATTTCCTACGGAACTTTTATTACATTTTAAATTTCGATTACTATTACATATGACGGTTTCCATTTTTAGACTTGTAGCTTCTTGTTCTTATTTGGTCTTTCAGAATAACTTCTTAAAAATTGGCAGCATTGAATATTTTTTACTTCTTCTTAATCTTTGATCTTTGATTTGTTCCATTTTGTTTGACATTACCGTATTAAAAGTGAGCTTTTATTCGATTTTTGAGGGTTGCACTAGAAATACGTCCGCTACGCGACACATTGGTTGGAAAACTGTGAAAACCAAGCAAATGTAAAGCAAACAATTATACTATATGTCGATATCTTTCGGCTTATCACCGATTATGTCTTGCAGATTGCGGTTCGGCAAAAGCATGCGGCCACTTGGGTGGTTTATGGCTTAATGACCGGAGTCAGATTAAGCTTTATTTCGGTAAATGCATATCTTATTGCCTATTGACGAATTGAGGAATAGGTAAATAAATATTTATATTGCTCGTCAATGCCCATTACTCACAAATAACTTAATAGCTGGAAAGGAAGAGAAAGATTGATAAGACTAATTCCAAATATTTTCAATTAAAAGCCACTGATGATTGTTCATTATTTTGAATCATATGTCGGACATGGAAGCACAAAAAGAGCATCGAAATCGTTTTACATTTTAAAACCATTGTAGTCGATATAATAATATATCTAATTGTCATAGAACTTAAAGTCGAAGTAAAATGTAATTGATCTTCAAACTTATCAAATTTAAGTTTACGGAAAAATGTCGAAAGGAAAGCGCAATTATTCCACCTACGGTACTATTAATTACACAACCGAGGAGGGTACCAAAAACTCATTGGTGCAATTTATCATATTCTCTATCTACTTGATATGTCTAACGTTATCTAGCAGTGGATTGATTACCCATCACCAACATTATTTCAATCTGGGCATGCAAAAATCATTTAAAAGGACCTTTTTTATGCCCGGAAATGTGGTTATTTCATTCGATAAGGTCATCACAATACCGGATTTCTGGAATTATATAGAGTACGCGGTGATTCCTATGCTTCATGGCGTCGTCTTTGATGAGACCGTTGACTGGAAGCCCCATTGGGTAAGCAATAGACCCAATCTATATGGACGCTTATTCCTGAATGAAAGCCTACTAATGCATCCACCGAGACTACGACAAATCCGAGTAAGGAACGACACCTGTTTTAAGCACATGGCTTTCGACCGATACTCTAAAACATGCATGGCTGCCTACTCGAGTGACGCTGAGTTCAAAGAACCATTTTATAAGGGGTAAGATACTCGAAATACTTGTTTGTTTAATTTGAAACCTGTTTAGAGTTGGTTCCCAGTCAGCTGTATTTACACATAAAATATTAAATGTTCCCTTTTGCAAGCAGCACTGAGTTTAAGACAATGGAACAACTGAAAGCCTTACCTATTAATGGCGTGCTACACACCTATGCCAGCGGAGGCTATGTGCAGCAATTATCATTTAAAAAGGATGTGAATCTGGGCGTCATGCGACATCTTAAAAAAATTAGATGGTTGGATCGTGCCTCGCGTCTCGTAGTATTTGAGTTAAATATTATCAATTTGAATTTAGATCTACTGCTGTCCATTAAGTGCGTCATTTGTTCCGGATAACAACAATTATTATATTGATCTTCAAATTGCAGAATAATTTTCGAGATAATGCCGACCGGCCTGATAAATCATTTGTATCGATCGCGATGCCATTATGCGGATCTAATGCCCCCTTCATCAAGGTGGTTTATATTGCCATGTGCCTCTGTTGTATTTATGGTTAATTTTTATTACACATTTGTTGAGATCAAGAAACTCTATCTCAACGGTTGGAGGAATTATTTAAAAAAATTATCAATCATTTTGATTCTGCCTAGAATATTTGTAAGAATAACCACATTACATACTTACCTCTGTCTGCGCACACAAAATATTTAACTCTATTTTAACATTTTAGATTATCCATATGTCGCTCATATATAGTACTTATATATTTTTGTATTATGAGAGATTTCACGATGCACATCTCTATTTTGATGCATTGGATTTTGTAAACTTCACATATTCATTGCATCGGGACTTAATTGGAATATTGTTATTTTTCTCATGGATTTCATTGCTTAGATTTATGGACTTTAATCCAGTGCTACGAACAATGGGATTGGCAATGCGCATAGTAAAATTACAATTAGAATCCTCACCCAAACATACATATTTATATTATTTTAAATGATCTGTATTTTAGGCTTCAAAGGACCTGGGTGCCTTTGCAGTCATGTTCCTTATTGCGTTTGTTGCCTTTGCAAATCTAGGCTTACTGCTTTTCGGAGGCGAGAATGTGGATTTTAAAGATTTTCCAACAGCTTTTATAACAATGGTGCGCATGTTGGTCTCCGATTTCGATTATTTTCAACTGGAAGATGAATCTGAAGTACTGGGTCCAATGTTCTTTTTGACTTACGTGATGTTCATATTTTTCGTATTATTGGTTAGAATCTTTAGCTACGCAGTTGTGCCTATTTCTAAATCTCTATGATATTGATATAATATATTTTCAGAATATGTTCCTTGCCTCTATCGTAATATCCTATAAAACAGCCACAGCAACGGTCGCTTTCAAGCCGTCATTTTTGCTATACTTTGTAAGAAAGCAACTCTATCGGGTGACTAATGGGATCTTATCGGCTCCCCAATATCCAAAATGGGCTAATAAATATTCACAAAATAACTCACTCGATGAAAAAAAGCTTGATGAATTGTAAGTCACCAGATAACTTGTGTCAACTCCTCTCAATTACATTTCTATGATTAATTTTGTTTTATGATAGGAATACACGGAAGGAATATACAGAAATCGAGTCAGATTTGGATGTGTACATATCTTTAGTTATGCAAATTATATACTTCAGTAAGGTAAAACTAATGTATTAATCTCTTCCAGTTTGCTTGCACGCTTGGAAGTTATGCAGAACATCTTGTACCGTCTACATAATAATATTGGCGACATAGTATCAAAGGCGTCGACTGAAAGCAAAAAACTAAATAAGAAGAAAATGCAAAATAAATAATAATAATAAATATTATGTTCTAGTATTATGTTTATGTGAAATTATTGACTAAAACTATAATGCTGAAATATATCAGTGGATAGTCCGATAAATTTAAATGTGAGTTCATCCATTTTTTGACAAATCAGATGGCTCTGCGAGTTACCAATGTGGTGCAGATTCTTATCAATTAATGCTTTAAAGTGGTAAAGAGTAAGATTAGCAAGAAAAGCCATTCAACAATTACGTTTTTATTAGTAAACCTGCATTTTCCAAACTTGGAACACGCATTCGCAGCACAATATTCATAAATTGTTCATAAATATACATTATCTAATAAATTTCATGTTTACTTTTAGTACTGCCACGTCTCATAGGACGCTGGCCAAGGCGTCGCATCCACATAGTTGGGGAAACTATTAAGGAATTTCTTAAAATCTGGTGTGAACAACTCCTTGTGGTGCGTCCAATGACCACACAGGCCCAGCTCCACTGTGGGCGTTTTCCAGTCTCCATTTGGTTTCTATAAAAATAATGCAATTTGTACAAGAACTATGATAACGTGTTTCAAACTGTGAACTCACCTCAAACTCTATCCAGAATTTCATTGGATCACCGTTGACGCCATAGGAAAAGTGAATATAAAATGGGGGCTTAAATTTCAGACGCAATGGAGCCTCATGGAAGGACCAGGCCTCTACTCGTGCACCATTCAGTGGCTGTAAAAAGATGCCCATATGGTCGGGACCTGTCAGCTCCATCTCGAAACGAATTCTATGGGGCGTCAATTGCTTTTTAGACACGACCTTAACCTGTGGCAAAGTGCCCAAATTTGGCGTCGATGCCGGTATCCACAATCCGCGTTCTCTGTGGATTACACATTTGATGTGAGTTCGTTATGGGTATATTCGTGGTAGTGGTGCTTGTAGGATAGATCTCACCTAGTCTTGAGCCAGCGCATATTGTACGAGGGATAACCGCAGAATGTTTCTTTTTGGCATTCCTCACGCACCGATTTAGCCAGAGTCATGTTGATTACCTTATCTAAAAGTGGCAGTATAATCAGATTACGCAACTTGTCTCTTTCTAAATCATTTTGATTAATTTAGGGGAACACCTACTTTTCACTGCATAGGTGCGTCTATCCTGTGGCATAATATAGTAACCAGTTTCCGATTTCCGCACATTGTTATCAGCATCGTGGAAGGTGCGCTTAGCATGCTGTTCAAAAATAAAGCGCAGCTTAAATTGTGACTTCTAGCAGAAAGGCGTCGATTCTTACCAATACGTTAAAGCGTTGCACACTCGTCTCCGGTCTATAGGGGAAGCCCATAGGTGTCACGGCAATGATAATGCAGATCAAGGTGATGCCCAGCAGAGCGCAAATTATGGTCTTTGATTTGCGGAACATGTGCAGCAAGGGCACAATCATACCGCCAATTAGGAGGCCAACAGCAATGCTGAATGCGGCCATAATCAGATCTGGATTAACCGTATCACCAAAGCGACCGACCATCGGAATAAACGTGACCAGAAAGCTGTGCGAGAAATAAGCAAAGAATACAAACGGTGGCACGTAGCTCACGATGTGCGGTATAATCCAAAGAACATCTGCGGAGAAGAAAGTTAGAAGCGTAGTTGAGGATTCCATACATAGTAGGATCTTAGGTTCTACTTACTGCGACGATTCAGATTGGTGGCCAGGTTGAAGACCAGCCCCACCGTGTAGAACAGACACGACAGCATGAGCACAAATGCAGAGCGAATACTACAGGTGGTCAGGACCAGAGTGAGCAGCGCCAGAAGTAGGCAATGGCAATGCAGCAGCAGCTGGACACGCTGCCCAATGGGGAAGCGATCCTGTGGAATTAAAAGGATGAGCTACAGTTGGAATTGCGTTAAACTTATACTCACAGTCGCCGTATAGTGGAAGTAGAGAGCTGGCACAATGGCCAGACCAAAGAAGAATGGACAGAAGTAGAGACCCAGGAGCAGCCAGTTGTTTGTGAACCACGAAAGAGGCAGATGCGTCACATCCATGAACCAGCTTATCAACATGGTGAGGCAGAAGCCTGCCACAATTCCCAGGATGAGTAAAACGAATGTATGGAGAGTACGCTTGAGCACCTTCTCCAGCTTGATGCCGTGGTTGTTGGACATGAACTTTATGGCAACGCAGCAGACAACAATCGCAGCGATGGAGACGACCACATTGAGAATTATGCCCTCCGTTTCGCTGTAGAAGACCAAGAACCATCCCATCACATCATAGTAAACTGTGTGTCCCTCAGCGTATCTCTGCACAGAGACTAATAGATTATTCTCCAGTATAAAATGCTGTCAGTGCTATTCTTGCTTACCGATGTATCCTCCAACTCTGGTGCACTGGAAATCTCGCGGATAAGAGCCAAGAGATTGTCGCCAGTGTTTTGGAAGCTGCCGCGCGGAAAGATCTCTGCACGATCGAAACGGGTGTGATAAACATAGCCATTGGACTGATATGCCATGTCCAGGCCAGGCACAGCACCATGATCACGAAATATGCGGAAATCCGTGTCGGATGGTATAAAGTTGTGCTGGAACATCTCCTCGGCCATTGTCGAGGCAAACGGATGCTTGATTGCACGGCGATAGCTCTTCATTAGCCAGGGATGATTGGGACCAGACTGGAAAAGAATCTCACGACCACCATTGCCAGCCGAGTCCAAGTTGATCAGTGCTCTGTGGATCAAACAAAAGAAAAGTTCGTTAGGTCTATGTTAAATTTGGAACTGAGATTCGTTACTCACTTGCAGTTCTTGGCCCACTTGTGCTGGGTGATGAAGGCGTGCGAGGCCTGCAGAGGATTCTCTTCGGCACCATTGAAGAGGAAGACGACGGGATTCTTGAGTGGATACTTCGATTTGGACAGCACACGTATCGTTTCTATCATGGTAGCCACCATGGAACCATCGTCACCAGCTCCGGGACCCCCTGGCACCGAATCGTAGTGACTGTTGACCAACACATAGTTGCTGCTCTTGGTGCCTTTTGGGCTGATCTTGATCACAATGTTCTGGATGCTCTGGTACATGTTGATGGCGCCCCAGTGGATATAGCTGCCAGATGCCACCTGTACGTCCATATCAATGTCGTGGACTGCGCCTAATTCAGCTCGCACCTTTTGCATGGTGCTGCTGATCACCTTAACCGAGCCGAACTCATTCTCATTGCTGCCCACGACACGTGGTCCCAAGGCCACCAGACTCTGCAGAGCTAGCTCTGCCCGCTCAGCAATGAAACGTTCCGGGTACTTGGCCTCATCCTTGATTGTAAGTGGGCGTGGCAAATGGTTGGAGGCAGGTATCGAGATGGCGCAATAGATGAACAGCCAGAAGGCGATAAACGCCGGTGCCCAATACCATTTGATTTTCTCACGGCAAATGAAGGCTCTCTCGCAGCCATTGGCTCGCTATTGGAAAAGAAAAATGGGACAACAATTGGTTAATGTTTCAAGTGGTTGCTCTCTTTTTTTTTTTTTTTTTTGGGTGATGTTTATTCAAGATAAGCCAAAGTGACTCAGCTTTTAATTAAAACACATTCTAGCGGGTTGAGTAAAATGTGTTAATAGTTCGATTTAATCCATCAAAACTTTATCTAATCAGCGCTCCAAACATATCGCCCACTATGTCTGTGCTGTGGCTACCGAAATTTTCTGCCTCGATAAAGCCCCAGATGGGAATGCGACTGAGTCCGGTTTGGAGGATATCAATATGAATGGCAATTTGAATTGTAGCTGTCACTGTCACTGTTCCACAATTAACAAAAACATTCATTACATTCGTCAGTTAAGCAGGGCACAGTCGAATTAGCTAATCTTATCAAGCGAATATCTATAAAATATTTATGACAGTCTATTGCGCACTCTTTCGCACTTTCGGCAACTGGCTCTATTTGAAAGGGGCTACTTGAGAACTGATTGCCCTTCAGCCCACTCACAGCTTACCTCTTCGTCATCCAGATGCAACTGACGCTGTCTCAGCAGTGGATCTGCATTGGACGCATCTGTTGTCGGCGTAATAACGCGACGACGCACATTTTTCTCACTCATTCGAAGTGTTTTTTATTGTGTGTTTCTCTATATGTAACCGGTCTCAGCGGAACTAGTCTCTCACTCTATTTTATATATGTATATATATATTTCAAGCGACCTCTGCTCTCGCTCTCTTTCTCTCGCTCTCTCTCGTTCGTTCGCTCTTCAACTTACGCGGAGTGCGACCAAGAACGAACCGATCGAATTGCGCAGAGGCTCTCAACTAACTCGACTGTCTGCCGATCGCCCATTCGAAACGTTTGAATATTGCTGCCGATACCGATATGTGCGGTATCTTATCTGAATAGGCTTTGGATTCCTTCACTTAGTCTGAGTTGCACGCTATCGAGTGAGCCATATGGATTTTTTTGTTGACTGAGAGTAAAGTTATTGTATCAACTGAAAGATTTCCATCATAAGTTCTTAGGGAAAACTCAAATTTAATATTTATAGCGCTTAAAACAGTTGCCCGTGGAGAACTGTAGCAGCTGCAATTTTAACTTTATGCATATTAAAATGAATATATACATGATTGCTAATAAAATTTACAAGTGTCCGGAGACAGCGTAATTCAATTTATTAGCTTACATTCAGCTGCGTCTTTTTTACTTAACAGTCTTACAAAGTTGAGCTATTAAAGTGCGTATAACGTACTTTAATGCAGAATGTCAAAGTTGAACAAAGTTCTTACAACTGCATTTGAACTCATGTAATACGAGTAAAAGTTTTGATTTTTTATAATTTGTACCTTTGCAACTTTTTCCTCTGCTTCACTGCACATTGTAACTCGTCCACTTGAAGGACTAGATGCTGCTGTTGCTTCAAGATGGCAAAAAAGACTAACTTAATCTCCATATTAAAGCCATCATTTTAGCGACAACGCAGACATTACTTGAATCCAAAAATAACAAGTCGGCATTTCGTTAATTATTCACTTGACTCTCTGGCTTATGCAATCCACTTTGCGATTGACATTCCATGTTGTGTGTGTTTACTTCATAAATGTACTTTTGCCTAAATAAACAATACGTTTTGTTTAGTTATAGACGAGTCATCCATGAGATTTAAATATGCATGAGAAATTAGGTACAAGTGAAATTGATATGCACATAAAAGTATGCAAGGCTTTTCAGTGTCTGAGTGCCGTCAAAAATTGTAGCATACCTTATAGATGAGTTTAAATATATGTATGGATTTCATGCAATTGCAATCAAATGCATACTTCTGAGCGTCCATTTAAATATAAGCAGTATTCCACACTTTCGGGAATTGATAAATATATAATATAACCATATATGTATTTATATATGTGTGTATATTACGTACGCGCACACATGTTGTCATTTTGCCATAGAAAATGCACTAATTTGCTCACATTCCATGCAACTGAGTCACGCCCTTCTGACTCCCGGTGTAAACGCAAACTGATGTTGTCAGTGTACACACACTTGACAGAGGCCTATAACACGCAGAAACAAACACACACACACACATACACAGGAATTGAGCGGCAAAGCCGTAACGTAGAAATACGGGGGATTCCCGAGTGCCCTATCCACTTACCAGTGTCATTCAACCTGAGTGAGAAGGAGATAGCAAACACACACAGACAAACACACTCAAATAGTTGGCTCGTAGTATATTGCTGTATTATTTTACTCTCGAATTGCATTTGTGTGTGTGTATACGTGTGTGTGTGCGTGTGTGTGTATATACTTTATGTATTCATTCATTCATGGCTTGTGCCACACAAATTCGTAAACAAATTCATCGGAATATTGGTCAAAATGAAATCGATAAAATGAATTCCCCAAGTGAATGAATGTATGAATAAGTGTAAATATAAAAGCGTCGAAAGCAAAGTCCAATTCTCGTCTTATCGATGATGGGTCATCTGGTTGAGCACAAATTGCTCAATCGAGACTTTTTATTAAAATATTTGTTATTTATGCTGGCCTCTACTTTACGTTGGATTCATCGCGCCGACGCTGATTCTCTCTCTCTCTCTCTCTCTCTTATTAAGGCTCAGAATGTGTTAGAGAGGGCGGAGAAGAGAGAGAGAGAGAGAGGTATATAGAAAGAGAGAGAGAGACTGAGAGAAAGGAAAACACCGGCAAGCAGAAGCAGTCGCATTCTCAGCAACGCTGGCAGCGATGTCCCCTGCGACGCCTGGAAACAACCAAAACAAAGCCCAAAAATATGTGTCAGCTGCTTTGATTGTGCTTCTCCATCCTGCTGGGCCTTCCACTCAAATTCGCGCTATTTTTGCACTGCCCTGCTGTGTGTCGCATGCTTCGTCAACGCTCTTTGGCTGCACACACAAACACACACACATACAGCACGCCTACATATGTCCATGGTTTTATATAAACATATAGATATACTCTCACTCAGGCGCTTTTTGGCTCGGCAGTTTCATTTGATATTCAGTTCAGTTCAGTTGAGTTTAGTCGTAGTTGAACGGTCGTAGCATTAGGTCGTCTCGTCCTGGGCAGCTCAGCAACGTATAAAAAATGTGCTACTGAAACGCAAATTCCACATAAAAAAGTAAGGCAGATGCGAGCGCGTGTGTGTTACTCAGAGTGTGTGTGTGTGTGTTTCTTGTGCTAGTTTGTGTTTATAACCAAAGCATGGGCCACAAAGTGTTGCTGCCTAGCCATAAAAAAAATATTATATAATTGTATTAAGCGACATATAAATTAGTTTAAGTCAAAATTGTGTAGTGAAGCAGCTGCCAGAGCAGCTCATAAAAAAATTATAATACAAAAATACAAAATAAAAACGAAAGAATTTAACAAATCAAATTCGAATGTAGCATAGAATTGTGCGCTAAATCCGACATGTGAGTTCCGGTTGTTGTCTTTGCTAAACTCTCTGCTAACTCTGCTCCACCCCCCCGATTTGATTTGTTTGTTGTTTCTTTTTACGTTTTACGTTTCTCATTGTGCGTACGACATGCTATTCCGTCGGGGTTTTGCTCTTTCCCCCCCCCCCCCCCTCCATCAACCTATTGTATGAGATATGCATGTGAATTTGATGCATACTTCGTCCACTTCTCTATGTATTGTGTTTTCAATAAATAATACGATGAAGTGTCATATGAACATTATTTATTGGTTTCTGGGGAATTCGATTACGAAAGTAAAGTTAAATTTCTTTATTTAGAAACTCAATAAGACATGCTTTTCTAAACATACACATACTATGTATCCGCTGAAAAGGGTATTTAGCCGTATTTTCATTTGTGCGCGTAATAAATGACTTTACACATTTGTTGTTATGGGCCATTCACTTACTTCCTGCGCATTCTATGACGGATGATATCATTGATAGCATTCCATTACTTTGGGGGCCTAGTGCACACGCTGTTTGGTCAATTGAAGCTGGTTGGAAGCAGGTCGTTGGCCAAGCGCATTATCATAACAATTTTATGGTATTAGATGTGCTTATAGCCATATGTCACATACATTTGTATGACATACTTACTCATATGTGCGTCATTACAAATGCCGCCGCATAGAATTTGTTTTTACGTCGTTCAAGTCCACAGCATAAACACGCAAATACAAATACATACATGTATAAAACCGTAAGTCCTACTTACAAAGTTTGTGGCCATTATGAAATGTGTCGGACAATGACACAAAAGCGACTAACGAAATAAAAGTTGAAAGACAATACCAGGCAACACGAACAGTTGAAAGAGATTTCACAAAGGGCCTTTGACCAAATAATAACAAATTTATAATTTAAATCTAGACAAAAGCAAACACGAAAATTTTTGCCAATTTGGGGTCTTCAGGCTCTCTGTCGGGTATTTATTTGGTTTGTACCACCTTTAAAGAAATTTTGATGCTTATTTCTTTTTGTTTTTTGCAATTGCGTGCTAACAAGTCAAACAGAAAGAACTCTCTTCAATTAATTGCTGTGTCGTTTGTTTGTTCACGTGTTTGGTTGTATGTTTTGGTCCTTCATTAGCTTGAAGCCAAACTTGATGCAATTTAAATACTAAAATAGCAGTCTCATATCATATGTATAAAGAACGAGAAGTAATAGGACGCTGCCAAAATATTCCAACAGTCATGTACATGCCGCATGGATCAAAATTTCAATAGAATACAAATTGTAATTTAAATTTTATTTATCCGTGAGTCAGATATGCAAATTTAAGGGTATCCAACTCCGAGTTGAACACAGCTGTCAATTTCAAGTGTCAGCCATTGTTGTGTTCCACATACCAGCAAACCAGCAAGCAGTGTGTGGCACAGTCTCGCGAATGACAGGATAACTGGGACAGGTGGGGCAAATGAGAACGTCTATGCTTTTTAATGAAGTGATGTGAAGCATTTGCTGATTTGGTAGTGATTTACAAGCAGCTCCTTGACGCCACCCCAGTTGATATTTCCAAGTCGACCCCGACCTAAACTCGTCAATGGGGGCAGCATCATTCAGGTGCGTCAGCTATGCATCAGTTGCCACGGTAATTGCTACAATTTTGAACTGTTATCTAGACAACATAATAAGCTTGATTGCACGCAAACCAACATGCCCTGCAAGCAGCGAGTTCTGAATTTCATAATAAACTGATGTACCTCTCATCTCTTAGCTGATTTAAGTGGAAACCCTAAAGCAGTTCATTGCATTTTTAATATTCCCCCTCAAGGCCATGAATTATCTAAATAACATGCCGTTTAAATTAAATGTAATTTTTCTCAGACAAGCTCCAAAAAATACATGCAAAGTTTCGATGCATTTTATTTTCCGCATCGTTTTTTATTTTTTCTTTTCCTTTTCTGTCCTTTTATCATTGTCCAGTGCTTCCACTGAGCTGGGGTGTTTAATTAATTAAATGTCCACAACTGAGTGGTCGACAGGTATGAAAGCAAAGTAAAGAAGAAAAAACAGAACACTAAAATAAATGTAAGAAAGCAACGCTGTTTAATGTTTTATTCCAAGGATTTTCATTAAAATGTAATTAGCAGGGAAGCTTTAAGCACTCCATCCATTTTTATCCCTCAACATTTCACCAGCCTAAGAGTGCTGAAAAAGCTTGAGAAATATTCAAAATATTAATTCCAGAACTTGACCTTATATAAACAAACATAATTTAAGCAAGGGTACCTACATTTATATACAGATGTTGAAACAGTCTATACACATATTTTATTGCAGGACAGACAACCATAGAGTCAAGAGTCATGGCTTCAAGGCTGAAGTGAGCAGGCGACTAGCCATTGGGAATAAGAAGGGAGAAGGGTAATTGTGAAATCAGAAAATGCATTCTCCATTGCTTGCAGCAGACCACTCACCAGGGCAATGACTTTGACTGGGACAATTCATTGTTGACCCTCAGAGCGGGAATATTTAATATTCTGTGCAAAGTTGCACAAATAACTTGTTCTGTCCTCGACTTTTTTGTCGAGAGAGCAACGTTCTGGAACTACAAATCAAATTTTTATCTTTTATTTGGGACAATGCACTGCCGTTCATGATAATGTGTAATGGGGCGACCATTAAAAACTGCAGACTGCGTTGTGCTTAAAGAAACATCAACAGTCGGTCGAACAAGGCTACTGTAAACTCCGTATCAATGTTGCCTAATGGTGCAATTTAAGTCACAATCTGACCTGGATATGGTGGGGCTTTCCTCTATTCCATCAAACCGCTATGCATTCATCAAGACATTGTGGTGTATCATAAGAGCGAAGGATAAGCCCCAAGGTAGAAATCTTTTTATCTATGCCATGAAAGCCAAAAACCTCTTTTGATTGACAGCCTCATTCAATTTGTGCGTAGCCGGTATGTGCCCCTCCCATTTGCCACAATAGCTTATTGGAATTGTTTGGCAACTGTTTTTGTTAATGTAAACTGGGAATGATGCGCTGGCAAAAAACTAAAAAGCTAAAGCAAGTCATTCACAATAAAAGATATTTGAGCAACGTGTCGCAATTGGATTGTGCGTAGGCTCCTCCAAAGTGGAATCCAGTCCACTCTTCTGCCGCCACCCCACTAACACAGCGGCAAGAAACTTCATTTGTATCGCATTTCAGTTGTCATTTGCAGTCTGGATGACTTGGCCAATTCAGATATTGATATGACCTATTCATTGAGCTGGAAATACAACAGAAGGATCATGAATCCCAAGTGCTGACTAAGACCAGTTCTGGCATTGTGTCTCTGCTCTAAGACATTCTCGCTAATAGCCTTGAAGCCGTCCATACGCCACAATCTAAGGTGTATATCTTTTAGTCCAAAATAAGTTATGGCAACAGATTGTTAGCGCTTGGCTTAAGGCCGGTATATTAATGTATAGAGCCAACTGCGCAATATTCTCTTAATTAGTTGCCTGCAAGATGCCAGCTATTAAGGCCATTAGGTTAAACAGTAGCACATATGAGTGCGTATGTGTATGCGTATTTTCCCCTATTAAAGTTTATTTTCGGGCATAGATTCCAAGGGAACGCTTGTAAAGGTGACATCAATTGAACTGTATGGAATGCCAAAATCTGTGCACCTAATCTCCCGTAGACCGCAAATTGCGTAAGCACTTAGACTACAGATGTGTGAGTGTATGTACGTGTGTATGTGTGTGTGTGTGTGTGAGGAAACATGTGTATCTGAAATTGTATTGAAATCCTTTTAACGCCATATCTAAAATTTATGTGCTTGCCAAATTGAATTATTGTACGAACTCAATTTTGCACGAAATGCGCCAGAGCTGTTTGCTTACTCTCTACTACGTGCGGAGAGTGTTGCGGAGGGGGGAGGGTCTGCCACGCCCATTAATTTAATGGGCCTGAGACTTAACTGTAGCATATGCAGCTCAGACCAACTTTATTTCATTCGATTACATTAAAAGTATGTCACACAAGCACTCAATTATTTAGCAGCCTAAACTGTTCGACAGAACTGTACCCTACATGAAATAACCCCCATCTCTAAAGGGCTAAAGCAATCTACATATTTGAATTTTATTTCAATTTAATAGCATGCTTTTTAGATTGATCATCAGGGAATTGCAATTTTAATTGATATTAAAATATGTAGATATTGTCTTGTCTCTGTGGCTATCACAAATAACAATAACTAATAAATAGAAAAAAATAAAAGGTTATTCAGTTGATTAAGATTTTAATTACATTTTAAGGGAAACAGGATTATTCTAGTCTGCAAGGGTGTGTAGTAATTGACTGTAATTAAGTTTGCCCGGAAATTTGTATTTTAATTCGCTTTGTGGATTTTTGACCACTGGGCCAATTGAATTTGAAGCAATAACTTTTTTCTTGTTTAGTATACCTTTTATGCTGTCGTAACTTTAGTTTTGATTTTTGAGCATTAATGTAATTTGGGGACAGGAAGATGCCTTCTGGCGACCATAAACTTTGATGGTTAATAGCAAACAATATTGCACTCAGAAAATTTAAAACTCCATGATGGAGGGTTCTGTTTTCTCGCACAAATTTGTTTTCAAACTAATGATTGCTGTGATACGGCACACATCAATCACAATGTGCAATGTGGCTAGCTATACACAATCATGATAATAATAATCCGTGTCAAGGCGAATCTGTGAAATGAATACAAAATTATCCAATGATGGCGAAATTATTATTGTTGTTATCGGGTATTTGCGTGGCTCTCGCCCGAACGCCAACGTTGCGTATGAGTGATTATACGTTATACATTATTACATGCGAGCAGTGATAAATCAATATTCATTTTATACTTGTCTAAATCGAATTTATGGAATCACAAAAAAATACCCTAATGGGATACATTCATACCAAAAAGCGTAAAAGCTCAAAATGGAATTTTAAATTAAACTTAAACTGAATTCCATTGGCCTTCCAAATCTTAACGATCTCATCATTTTGGGTAAAAATGTTGTCGTCTACATTGATTGATGAAAAGGAAACTTTTTTTTAAATTTATCAAACGTTAGGAATAATTCGTGTTATTGTAACGCCATAAATTGCTTGCTTTCTAATAGAGATTTGAAATTACTTATAATCAGAGATGAGGAGGCACACGGCTGCGCTGAGGCGTTACAAATTTGCCACCATATCACTTGGGTGTGCCGGTGGCCTCAGTCCTTGCCTCAAATTCATTTTACACGCATTTTGTTGCAGCAGCAAAGCGGTGTTTTCCCAAAAACATTGTAATTTTCTTGACCTTGCCGACCACTTGAGTCTGACGGAAATTGTGGCCAACAATTTAGCTTCTTGACTTAATAACAAAAAGAGGCAGGACACAACAAGTAAGGAAGAAGAGCAACTGTAATAGAAATTGTCGTTTAATGTGCGGGGGTTTATTTGTAAATCTGCAAACAGGGAATAGGGCACGCAATGCGTATACGTAATATGAGAAAATAATTGCTGCGTAGCAAGCGTCGACAATAATGGGAGTAAATTGCTTTTGAAACGCAAAAACACACCCCAACACACAAGCACACACACACAATAGCAATGATGAATTGCAAAAATGATTTTAGAAACTTTGTCCTCCCCTCATTTTATATTCGGCCAAATAGGCATTTGCCTATTTTCGGTCGCACTCATTGTTGTTGGCTAAACAAATTTGCGGTAATTTGCCCTTCAACTGTCTTCCCTAATCAAACAGCCAGACCACAAAATCAACGATTCTATGGGCCAACAATAAATCACGATCAAAAGCCTAAATCAGTTGATTGAGAATGTATTTCTCTAAATTTCCGATGTTTGTAGTTACTGCTGAAATCACAGACTTGGTATAAGTACGTTCAGGTGTTCAGTTGAAAGAACCGGTAATAAGAGCATCCTTTTGGCACACAGACAAAACGTGCAACTGTTTTTACTGCTGACTTTGCCACTGGCGCACAAAAAGTGTCGTAAAAAACAAAAGTAATGTGTGGGTGTATGTCTGTGTGGAGGACGCGGTGAGCATGTGGCAGGTGTGCTTTGTATGCATATGAGACATTTCGCAAGCTTGTTTATGTTTCCTGCGGCTGTTAAAAAGGCAGCAGCTGCACATTTGCACATTTCACAACCTTAGTTCCATAGAAGAGGATACTGACGAGGTTAATTCTCAGCTGATTAGTTCGTTTTTGAAGTGCGCGTGTATGTTTATTTTTTGCTTAGTTTTTGTTATTCTTATTAGAGTATTTGCCTTTCGGTTTTTGCCTTTTTGCCATTTTGCCTGGTTATACAAAAGGCAGTTTGTCACATTGCACAAATCCTTGAGTCTCAACAAAAATAGCAACGGTAGGTGCCACGGGGCGAGAATCGTGTGGCAAGCTTAAGCCAAAGGACGTAGGCTGGGCGTTCTTTTAATTAGTGGTTGCATCTTATGTTTCGATGCACTCCTTCCCTCTACCTACCTCTACCAATTTGTCCCAAAAAAAAACAACTACATTTCTATGGCAACCGTAAATTTAATTGGAAGTTTTCGAATTGTTTCGAATTCTATGCAATATTTAAAATCAAATTGCGGTGAATAAATTGCCACGAAACTATCTTTTGTGGATTTTATGGCAAAGAATTGGATCGCACTCAACTGTTTACCATTTTAGCCTAGTATTTATACATTTTTATTTCACATAAGAGCTTTATAAGTAAATAAATATTTTATACTAATCAAATGCTTCTCTCTTTTTGAACAGCTCGATTTGACTGACTATTGAAATGGATATCCAATGGCATTCTAGTGAATAAGATTTTTGTAGAATTTTATAAGACTTAAGGATGGTCCTCGTCGAACCAGCTCACACAAACGGAAGGCGCGAAAGCAAGTTGTACAGTAGTTGAATACCAACAGATTGTCACACACAGCACACACAACTGCGATGTTTTGTATGTGTGTGTGTGTGTTTGTGTGCGCTGACTGAGGGAAACTTTGTGGCATCATATCAATATCGGGTGGCACATGTGGCGTGTATCGGAAGTAACTAATTAATATTCTTCAAAAAAGTGATAAACTTTTAGTTTCGTCTTCTCGCAAACTAAAATAATTGATATAAATTCGATAAAAGTTAAATAACTTACAAGGATAGGGAAAGAGAGAAAGACAAAGAGAGAGAGAGAGAGACTTTAAACTGACCGCGATTGCAGTTGAGCGCCGCAGCGTTGCAAGGTGAGCGGCTCAAAGTGCTCTGCGGATGCATTTCATTTTGAAAGGGGCCCGACAAAGACAATACGGAGGGTTTACGGAGTGCATTGGCCCGTTTACGCAACAGAACGGGCCCCTCAATTCCACAGCCGCAACCTACTCCGCCAGCCTCACCATTGCCCCCCAACTCCAACTCCATCGGCAGACATACGACTAATAGCCCACTTACTGGACCACACCCTCGGCAACAACAACAGCAGAAACAACAGCAAAAGCAACAGCAGCATCAGCAACCTTGCCCGCATCCAATCACAAAGCCAACTGCGGATCGAGGAGTAGGAGGACGTGGAGGTGGTGGCTTTTGTAGAGAATCAGCTACTGATGGAAACCAAATCAATGGACTCACTTATTATGTGAGTACTATTTCATTAACCTCACATTGTAGGCCACATGGCATGTAAATATAGTCCCGCTTTTAGCTTCAAAATTGACTTCACATATTATCCAACCACTCAACATTCTCCAAAGCGGGAAAACTGCTTACCACGCAATTGTGGCTGAACAGATTATGACTGTTTGACTTAACACCAAAAGCACCAATTGCTTTTCACGATATATCGCTATAGCTAATACAATTTTACGGTGAAGGATAAAGTAAAATGCATGTTTAAGATAATACAAATTATCCTATAATCAATGTTGAAAATGTATGTATGCCCATACGGTATTTCATAGTGCTAGTTATCTGCACAGATTTAAATGTCGGCTGTAATTTGATTTGAGCAGACTTTACGGAGGAATTGGAAAATTGCGTTCTGACGCAATAAAAGCAAAAGCAATTTAATTGCTTAACAACATTTTACCATTAGACTTAATTGAATCGGCGAGCCAAATAATTTCGATGAGTGGGTGCTGAAGAGGCCAACAGACATCTCTGGCGAGCAGGTGAGCAGATAAGCAGGTGAATATTAAACGCCAGACACAACATTTTAACGAATTTTAATGAAAAATAATGAGGATTGCTTGCCAGGACACCAAAGCTCATGCATTGTCATAGCGTAGACCACTTCAAAGGGGTAGCGGCGTGGCAGGGGCATGGAACACTGCACCATCAGTTTGGATTTTGCGACTTAATTATGGCGCCGTTTTACCTGTCGGCCCACTTGCTGTAATGTTTTGCATGCGACACACATTGGAGTAGAGTGAGTTGAAGTGCAGTGAAGTGTAGTCAAGCGAAAGTTAGCAGTATGGGTGGGAAATAATGAAATTCTCACTGGGAATGTGTCATGAGCAGATGCAAAGTTGCCGACATGAATGGCAACTGGAAAACTCACCCATTCTTTATATTTGTATTCCCAGCAATCTGATAAACACAACGTTGAGGAAGTGAAAAATATGCATAAATATCCTAGTAATTTTCCATGTCTCCAGTAATGTTCTTCCGTAGGGCGCAGAAAAGTGTGCCACATTACAGATAAAGATGGTTAAAGTTGAAATAAATATAACTACAGTTTCAGATTCTTGTCCCTTAAGGGATTTGCGTCAAATTAAAAGCTTTCTTTGGGAAATTCAACAGCTTCAGTGCCAGCTGTTATTAATTGCGCACTCATTTCATCAATTCGTTTTTGGAATGCTGTTTCTGTTAATTTTCCCGGAAAGTTACTTATTATATTTTCATAGACATTTAACTTGCCTTTTGACTCTTATGACAAGCAATTAATGTTGATCAAGTGTTTTGTCATCGTCATTGCAAGTACTTTTAGGAAAACAAGCTCAAACAACTTTATGTCAATTTAAATGCTTAAAATGGTTAAAGTACACAAAACAATAAATTATGTGCAAAGTGGTAAACACTTTAACTAAGAACGCAAACAATTAATAATTAACCCCCTGTAACTCTTGTGAAAAGGATATGAATACTGTAGTAGTTAGAAAAGTTAAGAGGATATATTAAAGTTAGCGAGTCTTCCTCTTGAATAATAACACCCAAAAGAAACTGAATTAAAAGCCAATTCCAAAATAATGCTACCTAACGCAGCAATTTAATCATTCATTTGAAAGACTCTTGTATATTTATTTACAATCTGATTGAAATTCCGACTAAAATATTGAAGGATTGAATATTTTTGGAAAAAAATATATTGTGGTGCTTATCACGCTCCATCGGTAATTGGCGTAGTTAATGATGACAGTCATAGTCGTCAATTGGAATTTGAATGTACAATTTCGATTCAGTTGTTGTACATGAGAGAAATGTGAGCCTCATCCCGATTGCATTTACTTAAGCAAAGTTGAAATTCCTCGATTTGTTTTTTTCTGGAACGCAGCATTCAAATCTGATTGATTGATTTAATTGAGTGGCAAGAATTTTAATTAATTTATGCGAAGCCACAACCCGTATCTCAATATCTGCATGCAAAATGCCAATCGCTTATCTCATAAATCTATTAACGGCACCATTTACTTGACAAGCAAATTTATTGTGCATAATTTACGGCGCCAATCACCCTTGACAGCAGCAATATATGTTGTGGCACTCATATCTAAAGTTACATAAATCTCGCCCATATATCTCAAATTTTTGTCACACACATGCCTTCCATATAAATCAGGTGATGGGGATGCGGCGGAAGCAGTTCAGGTTCATACTTTATCAAGGATCAAATAACATCAAGAATTGAGCTCCAATAATGCACTGCAACGCAGACAACGCACCAACTTGAGTTGCCCTCTTTCGGAGGGTAAATACTTATTTGCCTTAGCCGGCGTTGACAGTTTACTTTGATCATACCTGGATGTAGCTAAAGTCTCTGGCAATTTGCTGCCTCTTTGATTTATTTGATTGACGGGTGCAACACAAAGTTCCGACAGCTCCTCTTCTGACAAAACCCACAAATCCAAAAGATCACACGCCGTATTGGCAAAGGAACAACTTTTCTCGTAGACAGTGTGGTTGCCGCATTGGCAGCTTGTTTGGGTGGTGCAAACACAAATTTATGAGGAAACGTTCTGTATCTTGAATCCATATCATAAATAACCTCATCAGAGTCAGTAATAAGCATGCCGAGTTGCGAGTCTTTTTTCTATTTCAATGGTCGGAGATTGGAAATGGGATTGATCTGCAAAGCCAGATTGGAGCTTTAACATGCAAATTGGCATGCCTTAAGATTTATGGCCATAAATAACAATGAAATGGAACATGTCCTTCGCCATTAGTCTGTGTGTCTGTATATCTGGGTCATAATAATCATGGACGGGCTGAGTTAATTGACGACGCATTAAATGGTAACACATAAAATTGTTTCTTGGCCCAGCCGCGTAATTTGCTGGTGCAGACTGCCTCAAAGCGGAAATTTAATTTTAAATAGTTCGGCGAGGCCATTACATCGAGGACTTAATAGACTCCCCCCTGAGCGCCGATGCCTAAAGGCTTGCCAATTTCATTCTGCCAGTTGACTAAACTTAGCCAAAGTTAGCAAGCAACGGGGTCGATAGCGATGCGTCATCTGGGAAATCCAAAACCAAATACATTGTATATGTATACTTTAAAGAAAGATGGGTGGATGGGTGGAAGTGGTTGTCAATGTTGTTGCTTTTGCTTCAATTTGAATTTGAACGGCTGTTTATGTCGCTGATGAAGCTTTTCGTTGTCATTCAAGTGTTTTAATCAATTTTGATTTAATTTTATGCCCAATTAAGTGTGAAAAGCGTTTGATGTTGAGCACAAACGTACTCCTCCTGCACCTAATAATGCCCACTCCCTCCAGTTCATAAAGTACGACGAGAGGCACGCAAGCGTAAGCATTGAATATGCCACATCTATAGCCCTTAACGAGAGGCAAACGATGTGGCTGTGATGTCGGCTCCCGTATATAAATACATATATATTTATACTCAAATATATTTATGTGCAAATTGGGTTGCAACCCTCAACTTTGTCTATTTATGAAAGCACTCAGCCACAAACATATACACACACACACACACACAGAGAGAGAGAGAGAGAGAGAGAGATAGAGATAGACACAAATATAATAATAACACTCATTAGAACACACAAAAATAAGTCACACTTTAATAATATTCACTCTTAGATGTTTAGATGTTGTATTTGCCGTTGCTGTTGCTCTATCTGCTATAAACTGCACTTCTCACCTCTGCTATCGCTTTATATGAATATTGTTGCTCAATGTACATCTCTTTCTATATAACAATCGCCTTGTCTCCTCAATGGTTCAACTCTCTTCTTATGACAGAATCGAACCTTGCTGGCTAAGCGTTATCCAATAATCTTTATCAACAGCAGCAGACCAGCAACTCAGCCTCAACCCCAAGCATTTTCGAAGCAATAGTCTATATGACAGCCGATCCGATCTCTTTATGCTTTTGGATATGTCTACAGGTAACAACAGATAAAGCTAATACTCGTATCATATTGCTGATATTCAAAATACGCAATTGTTTCCTTGAAATACCTTTAACAATTTGAGAAAAATACCAACATCCTTATATTGTACCAAAGTGTGCAACACATATGAAAACATCTTCTAGCTTATTGCTTAGTTTGTGGCAGGTAAAGTTTCGTGATGTGCCATGTGAGAGTTTGCTCCTAAGGGCGTATTTTTATTTACACATACATTTTAGATCGTGTGTGTGTGCGTCATAAAGCAATTCAGTTGAAAATTTACGATCCTTCTTCTTGGCTATCAATGTAACCGTGAAAGTAATACGGGTTGGAGTTAACTATCTGGGCACCTTAACAAGCTATGGCTTTCATCTTACATCAAAGCATTTGCCGCGAACAGCATTGTCCAGTTTGAACCCATATTTTGTAATGCCAACTGCTTCTTCCACTTATCTGCACATTTGGTTTAAAATACATTTTTTTATTCGATTTTGCTACATACATTAATTTCGTTATACATGCTTGTGATTTGGGAGGTAGGAGATTGTAAGACTACAGTATGGAATATAATGGAATATATTCGATCGGTGTTTGCATGTAAACCGATTGGACGCCTGCCAATTAATGTGCAATAAGTATTCAATTGTGTTATTTCATACTATTCTGTTTGAATGTGTTTTGTAAAATTGGTATGCGAGTAGATTGAATTTCCATATGCAGAATGTAACAATATTTCACATTGTTGTGTTTGTGTGGATGAACATGTTTGGATTGCAACAACTACAAACTAATCTTAACTGTAACAGATAACTATAATTATGATTATGATGGCCACCTTTTAGGAGCTACCGCTGCTTACAAAATACATTGCTCGTATTTCAGAATTTTTTAGTATGTGGCAAATTTTTAAGTCTTTTGTTGTATGTATAAAATTTCCTATAAAATTTCTTAAAGTTGTTTAGCAAAATTTTGATATGAATTTAGTTAGTAAAATTTCATAATGCCAAAATGGGCCTTAAAATCCAAAACGCTGCCACTCTCCAATCAGCAATTGACCAGCGATATCAAGAAGTGGACACATTCCCCAAATATATTTCCTTAATTCTCACTGATATCAAAAAGTTCGAGTACGAAAAGATAACTGAAAACGAATTCCTTTTTAGATGCGTTGCGCCTACGTCGAGGAACGAAAGATGTCCTAACTAATCAATTGATATAGGATACTTATGATGTCCTTATCGTTTCTCACGCTTGTTTGCGAGTCTTATTTTCAGCTTACTGTTTTCTTTCTATGTTTTTTAAATTATAATCCCTCCCCATACCTTGGCAGCGCAACGGTCCTCAAGACCTGCATTAAATTTTGTCTGTTTGTGTTTTGTGAATGTGCAGATGTGCTTAAGACGGATACGAGTTAGTAGACAATAAGCAGGTTGTTCTCGTTAAAGCCTGCCGAGTGTCCGGCATTACGCAATATGAAACTGGACCCATCGAAGTGCATGCGTTTCTCGTGGCGACTACAAAAGTGAAGAGAAAAAAACAAATAAAAAACATCTGAGAATACCCTCTGCATTGGGTGCATTTGCATTTGAAGCCTACCGCAAAAACAGATGTGAAGACTTGCCCAAAGAGCCGGTGCAGTGTATGCCAAGCGTGGTTAGAGTGACTGATCCGTTGGCAGGGCTGGTGCGAATCATGCCCTTGTTGTGCTGACGAGTGACTTTCACCAAGCCATCGGCTGCCTGAATAATGCGAAAGCCATTGATTTCGTACATCTCGGTGCCATCCTCCGAACAACTGTATGATGATTTTGCAATTAGGGCCTGTGCATCCGGCACAAAAGATGGACCGTGGCGTGAGTCGCTGTTAGAAATGCATTAAATTAATGGAGTCGCAAACAAAGTTCAGCTTCGTACTCATAAAACACTGCCAGAGTGTAGTCCTTCGTCAGATCAGTGAAATTGTCAGTTGTGGTGCGTGTTCCAGCGGAGTCCACTAGATAAATTAAAGCGCAAGACTCGCTAGTGAAACTCACGCCCTTGTACCACATTTTTGCGTAGCGCCTGCAATAAGAATTTAGTAACTATAACTTCAAAGAACAGATTTAACTTCAGATCAAGATATCAAATATAGTTCGCAGAATAAACTTTGATTTAACCGATTTTAACTAACACAAAATTATTAGACTTCATGCCATCATAAGCGACAATCTCAATTTTAGAGCCGTTTTGCAGAACGCGTCCATTAGGATGGATCAAAGCAGAGTTAGTCCCATTGCGGGACAACGAGACGGCCACCATGCTGCGCTGATTCAACACACGCACTGCCTTGTCCAGTGTCATATCAATACTAAGGGAGGGAGGAACGCGAATATTACTCAATTCTGTTGACTGATAAAAATTGTAAATTATAAGCGTACGCACCGCACTCCTTCGCGCAGGCGCACCTGAATGGTGCCATTGGACATGACAAAGGGTCCAGAGCCGGGACAGCTTTGCAGTGGTGGCTGTAGACTGTTCTCCAACTCAATGTTGCGAGCACTGACACGACCCAATGCATGTGGTGGTGGTGGCATCGGCGAAGGGAACTGCTGTGTGTAGTGCATCGGTGGATGCCCACGCGGGTGCGATGGTGGTGCTTGTGGCTAATGGATGGATAATTATTAGCCTTTAGCATGAACGCGTTAGGAGATTCTACACACCGTTGGACAGTAAGCGCCGTTATTTTCATACCCAAATGTTCGAGGATAGCGAGCAGTCAACGATTTGGTAGCATGAGCCATGGGCTCCAAATCGGATGAGGTGGTCAGCTGTGGCTGCGAGTGGTGCATACTCATGCTTAAGGGCCTATAGGAGGCAGATGCCCCGCTGACATTGGTCTGGCTGGAACGCTCCTTGGCCAGCACAGCAGTGTTGGTGCCCACACTGGCACTGCCGCTATTCAGCGACATGTTGCTCATCCGCGCTGACAACGATGCAGCCGCACCCGACAAACTCATCGAAGACTGCTGCAAATTTTATGAAACATTATAGGCATTTCACAATCTTAGACACACGTTACGAATTGTGATAACAAAACACTAAACCAAAATAATGTATTTAAATTATTTATTTATTTTGTGCTTATTGAAGCGATCCCAGCCGCCATTGAATAAATGAAAGTATTCAATAAGAACCCAAAAAAAGAATTGTCAGAAACCAGCTACTCGCACATGCACACACACACACACACACACACAAACTGAACTGACAGATGAAAAGTGCATTTTCATGAGACCGGTTTTTTAATAGAACTTACAGGTGATGGCATATTGTTGGTGTACACGGAGCGCTGGCGCACTTCATTTGGAACTTTAGTGGGCGAACGCAAAATGTGGTTGATCTTGACATTCATCTGGGCACGCGACAAAAAGTCCTCAGCATTGAAGATACCAATGCGACCGCTCTTCGGGGTGAGCATGGATTTCGGCTGCTCTTTGGTCTCGTCGCTGGTATCGAGCTGGCACTGCACCTCCTTGGTGTGCAACTTAGTAACTGGAACCATTTCTGCTTTTATCGGTGTATTCTTGTGACTAAACATTACAGTTACGCTGCTTTGGAAACGGAGATTAACGCGAAAAACCAACGATTGCTCGACACAACGACTCTGAGAGAGGAATTTAATTTTAACTTTTTTTTTATTTTCTAATTCCAAGAGCTCTGCTCACTGCGACAATTTGTGAAAGAATAACTTGCTGCCGATTTTGGCCAGTCATTATTCGAGTGACCGTCGCCTACTTTTCTACAATGCAGCCTTGCCAAAACAAAAAAGTGTTGGAAAACGCACATGCACTTCTCATTGCTTTCATTTGTAATCATCATTGCTTCATGTGTTGCAAAAATAACACATACTTTTACTTTGACAGCTTGAATTTTGTATTTCATAATACTGGTTTTACTATACTCTAACGTTTATTGTACATTATATTTACGTGCAAATTGGGTTGATACTCTCAACTTTGTCTATTTATGAAAGCACTCAGCCACAAACATACACACACACACACAGAGAGATATAAAGATAGCCACAAATATAATAACACTCATTAGAACACACAAAAATAAGTCACACTTTAATAATATTCAGTTTTTAGATGTTTAGATGTTTAGATGTTGTATTTGCCGTTGCTGTTGCTCTATCTGCTATAAACTGCACTTCTCACCTCTGCTATCGCTTTATATGAATATTGTTGCTCAATGTACATATCTTTCTATATAACAATCGCCTTGTCTCCTCAATGGTTCAACTCTCTTCTTATGACAGAATCGAACCTTGCTGGCTAAGCGTTATCCAATAATCTTTATCAACAGCAGCAGACCAGCAACTCAGCCTCAACCCCAAGCATTTTCGAAGCAATAGTCTATATGACAGCCGATCCGATCTCTTTATGCTTTTGGATATGTCTACAGGTAACAACAGATAAAGCTTATACTCGTATCATATTGCTGATAGTCAAAATACGCAATTGTTTCCTTGAAATACCTTTAACAATTTGAGAAAAATACCAACATCCTTATATTGTACCAAAGTGTGCAACACATATGAAAACATCTTCTAGCTTATTGCTTAGTTTGTGGCAGGTAAAGTTTCGTGATGTGCGATGTGAGAGTTTGCTCCTAAGGGCGTATTTTTATTTACACATACATTTTAGATCGTGTGTGTGTGCGTCATAAAGCAATTCAGTTGAAAATTTACGATCCTTCTTCTTGGCTATCAATGTAACCGTGAAAGTAATACGGGTTGGAGTTAACTATCTGGGCACCTTAACAAGCTATGGCTTTCATCTTACATCAAAGCATTTGCCGCGAACAGCATTGTCCAGTTTGAACCCATATTTTGTAATGCCAACTGCTTCTTCCACTTATCTGCACATTTGGTTTAAAATACATTTTTTTATTCGATTTTGCTACATACATTAATTTCGTTATACATGCTTGTGATTTGGGAGGTAGGAGATTGTAAGACTACAGTATGGAATATAATGGAATATATTCGATCGGTGTTTGCATGTAAACCGATTGGACGCCTGCCAATTAATGTGCAATAAGTATTCAATTGTGTTATTTCATACTATTCTGTTTGAATGTGTTTTGTAAAATTGGTATGCGAGTAGATTGAATTTCCATATGCAGAATGTAACAATATTTCACATTGTTGTGTTTGTGTGGATGAACATGTTTGGATTGCAACAACTACAAACTAATCTTAACTGTAACAGATAACTATAATTATGATTATGATGGCCACCTTTTAGGAGCTACCGCTGCTTACAAAATACATTGCTCGTATTTCAGAATTTTTTAGTATGTGGCAAATTTTTAAGTCTTTTGTTGTATGTATAAAATTTCCTATAAAATTTCTTAAAGTTGTTTAGCAAAATTTTGATATGAATTTAGTTAGTAAAATTTCATAATGCCAAAATTGGCCTTAAAATCCAAAACGCTGCCACTCTCCAATCAGCAATTGACCAGCGATATCAAGAAGTGGACACATTCCCCAAATATATTTCCTTAATTCTCACTGATATCAAAAAGTTCGAGTACGAAAAGATAACTGAAAACGAATTCCTTTTTAGATGCGTTGCGCCTACGTCGAGGAACGAAAGATGTCCTAACTAATCAATTGATATAGGATACTTATGATGTCCTTATCGTTTCTCGCGCTTGTTTGCGAGTCTTATTTTCAGTTTACTGTTTTCTTTCTATGTTTTTTAAATTATAATCCCTCCCCATACCTTGGCAGCGCAACGGTCCTCAAGACCTGCATTAAATTTTGTCTGTTTGTGTTTTGTGAATGTGCAGATGTGCTTAAGACGGATACGAGTTAGTAGACAATAAGCAGGTTGTTCTCGTTAAAGCCTGCCGAGTGTCCGGCATTACGCAATATGAAACTGGACCCATCGAAGTGCATGCGTTTCTCGTGGCGACTACAAAAGTGAAGAGAAAAAAACAAATAAAAAACATCTGAGAATACCCTCTGCATTGGGTGCATTTGCATTTGAAGCCTACCGCAAAAACAGATGTGAAGACTTGCCCAAAGAGCCGGTGCAGTGTATGCCAAGCGTGGTTAGAGTGACTGATCCGTTGGCAGGGCTGGTGCGAATCATGCCCTTGTTGTGCTGACGAGTGACTTTCACCAAGCCATCGGCTGCCTGAATAATGCGAAAGCCATTGATTTCGTACATCTCGGTGCCATCCTCCGAACAACTGTATGATGATTTTGCAATTAGGGCCTGTGCATCCGGCACAAAAGATGGACCGTGGCGTGAGTCGCTGTTAGAAATGCATTAAATTAATGGAGTCGCAAACAAAGTTCAGCTTCGTACTCATAAAACACTGCCAGAGTGTAGTCCTTCGTCAGATCAGTGAAATTGTCCGTTGTGGTGCGTGTTCCAGCGGAGTCCACTAGATAAATTAAAGCGCAAGACTCGCTAGTGAAACTCACGCCCTTGTACCACATTTTTGCGTAGCGCCTGCAATAAGAATTTAGTAACTATAACTTCAAAGAACAGATTTAACTTCAGATCAAGATATCAAATATAGTTCGCAGAATAAACTTTGATTTAACCGATTTTAACTAACACAAAATTATTAGACTTCATGCCATCATAAGCGACAATCTCAATTTTAGAGCCGTTTTGCAGAACGCGTCCATTAGGATGGATCAAAGCAGAGTTAGTCCCATTGCGGGACAACGAGACGGCCACCATGCTGCGCTGATTCAACACACGCACTGCCTTGTCCAGTGTCATATCAATACTAAGGGAGGGAGGAACGCGAATATTACTCAATTCTGTTGACTGATAAAAATTGTAAATTATAAATTGTAAATTATAAGCGTACGCACCGCACTCCTTCGCGCAGGCGCACCTGAATGGTGCCATTGGACATGACAAAGGGTCCAGAGCCGGGACAGCTTTGCAGTGGTGGCTGTAGATTGTTCTCCAACTCAATGTTGCGAGCACTGACACGACCCAAGGCATGTGGTGGTGGTGGCATCGGCGAAGGGAACTGCTGTGTGTAGTGCATCGGTGGATGCCCACGCGGGTGCGATGGTGGTGCTTGTGGCTAATGGATGGATAATTATTAGCCTTTAGCATGAACGCGTTAGGAGATTCTACACACCGTTGGACAGTAAGCGCCGTTATTTTCATACCCAAATGTTCGAGGATAGCGAGCAGTCAACGATTTGGTAGCATGAGCCATGGGCTCCAAATCGGATGAGGTGGTCAGCTGTGGCTGCGAGTGGTGCATACTCATGCTTAAGGGCCTATAGGAGGCAGATGCCCCGCTGACATTGGTCTGGCTGGAACGCTCCTTGGCCAGCACAGCAGTGTTGGTGCCCACACTGGCACTGCCGCTATTCAGCGACATGTTGCTCATCCGCGCTGACAACGATGCAGCCGCACCCGACAAACTCATCGAAGACTGCTGCAAATTTTATGAAACATTATAGGCATTTCACAATCTTAGACACACGTTACGAATTGTGATAACAAAACACTAAACCAAAATAATGTATTTAAATTATTTATTTATTTTGTGCTTATTGAAGCGATCCCAGCCGCCATTGAATAAATGAAAGTATTCAATAAGAACCCAAAAAAAGAATTGTCAGAAACCAGCTACTCGCACATGCACACACACACACACACACACACAAACTGAACTGACAGATGAAAAGTGCATTTTCATGAGACCGGTTTTTTAATAGAACTTACAGGTGATGGCATATTGTTGGTGTACACGGAGCGCTGGCGCACTTCATTTGGAACTTTAGTGGGCGAACGCAAAATGTGGTTGATCTTGACATTCATCTGGGCACGCGACAAAAAGTCCTCAGCATTGAAGATACCAATGCGACCGCTCTTCGGGGTGAGCATGGGTTTCGGCTGCTCTTTGGTCTCGTCGCTGGTATCGAGCTGGCACTGCACCTCCTTGGTGTGCAACTTAGTAACTGGAACCATTTCTGCTTTTATCGGTGTATTCTTGTGACTAAACATTACAGTTACGCTGCTTTGGAAACGGAGATGAACGCGAAAAACCAACGATTGCTCGACACAACGACTCTGAGAGAGGAATTTAATTTTAACTTTTTTTTTATTTTCTAATTCCAAGAGCTCTGCTCACTGCGACAATTTGTGAAAGAATAACTTGCTGCCGATTTTGGCCAGTCATTATTCGAGTGACCGTCGCCTACTTTTCTACAATGCAGCCTTGCCAAAACAAAAAAGTGTTGGAAAACGCACATGCACTTCTCATTGCTTTCATTTGTAATCATCATTGCTTCATGTGTTGCAAAAATAACACATACTTTTACTTTGACAGCTTGGATTTTGTATTTCATAATACTTTTTTACTGTACTCTAAAGTTTATTGTTCGTTAAGAAATCGATTTTTTCGAAGTATGCTGGTTTCAATACTTTCTTACCTTCATACTGAATTTGAATACTTACATAAAGTTTTTAGTCATCATGCCGTCATCATTATAAATATAATATTTGCTATTGAAAAAAATGCATTTCGAGTGATGATAATAGATTGATGGAAATTGAATTATGGAATTTACCGGTGATGGATTTTTGTTGGTGTACACGGATCGTTGGCGTAGTTCTTTGGCAGTCCTGTTTGTCAAGCGCAATATATTGTTGATTATGTTGTCCAATTGGGCACGTGTCAAAAGAACTCGCATACCAGATACACAAGAAGCCGCTCGTAGCAAGCTTGAGTTTCGGCTGCTCTTTTGTGTCATTGCCTGTTAGACTGCTTTGAGAAATGGTGCGAAACGACTGCTTGATACTACTACTCAGCGAAATGAATTTTATTATTTTTCTATTTGTCAATTCCAAAAGCTATGCTGAAAGGAGAATAGTATTTTTGTTCAGGTGACCATCGCCACCCATAAGCGAAATTGTTGAAAAAGTGAAGACACACTTGCATCACAACAACTTGTCAACAGATTGAGCATTTATTCAATACAATTGCATTGCATACTCTTAGGCACAAATTTAAAATATATGTAGTTGCTAGATAAATTTTATAATGTATAAATAAGATATTCTGAGATTTTTTGCTGTAAAACTCACTTAAGTCATCTTTAGCGAACGACCCTGGCAGCCAGTAAGCGGAAGCTTAGCGCGCAGCAGCGCAGTTGCCAATTTAATTAAATTGGCAGCAGGGCTTAAAATGTAAAAGAAAACCAATGCATAGAAAATTGTATTCGCCTCTTTCCTTGGCAGCAAAGCAGCTCAGGGATAAATCAATTGAATTTGTCTTCTTGGCAGCACTTTACTTTACTTTAATTTGCATAATGTATATTATATTAATCGGACAGTTATCGAAAACTGTGCTGTTCCAGAACAGGAACTTCCCACAAACTTGCAAAATATGTACTATTGTATGTAGTGGGTTTATTAGACTCGGCCGCAATATGTCCTTGCCCATGGCAAAGTCATCAGTTTGGTTGCCAAAATTGACAAATTGCTTCAATTGGCAAAATTCATGGGTGGTTGGCAAGAACAGGGCCTCCCACAGGTTAAGATGATTGTTCTTCCGTGACAAGTGAAAATGTACAGACGTCAATTAGCCAGAGACACTTCAATACGATAAATCCTTCAAGTTGTTTGCTTAACTACTAGGTTAGACGCCCGTGAACTTCCACTATATAAGTAAAATTTGTTGACAATTGTCGCAATTGTTTTTGCAAACTGCAATTGTGATCTAAGCGAGGAGCTGACACATTTCTAATGCCGTTGATAAATGGAATTTTTGTGCGACTAATGAGCGCATTGACTTTTTGCAGTGTTTGGCCATTGGCCCACGCAAAAACTGACCAGTCAAAATCCATTTATTTTTTGCCAACAATTATCATTTTCATTTTCGTTTGTCAGCAGCATAGAATATATGTAATTATGAAAAATGTATTTTTAGTTGTGCTGCTGTTCATTAAAATGCTGTTGCATCTGCATTTGCATTTTTAAGTTGTAGCCACTCCCACGCATTGCATTGACTCAGTTTTAAGAGTCCAAAAATATTGTTTACAACATGCGTTGCATGAATTTTCCAATCTGTTTTGGGGTTTCAGGAGACGGGGTTGCGGTGCTTACGAATCGTTCAACAGTGAAATACGGAAATTCATTTGCAAAAAAAGCGATGTTTTTCATTTTCCCGAACAAATTGGATAACCTCCTTTTGTGGCGAAACACCCACATGTGCATAAATACGGTATCTATATATTTTTGAATAAATACAAATTCGTTGACAGTCTATTCAATGACTTGGCAATAGGTTTTGGTTCGTCATTTCAGTTTAGTGGTGAAGCGGTGTGTCACATTGGTTTGCTCGTTGCCATTGTTGTTGTCACAATGCTGCACAGATTTTAATTAACTAGACTACAACAGGCACTAGCTGTCACTAGCGGAGTATTATATTATTACACACAAAAGCTTTATATTTTTATTGTTGTTGTGTTTCCCATGAAGTATGAACCAATGGTTATGTGGTTCAAATATATCCAAGTATAAGTCCCTAAAATTTAATGCTTAATTTAATGGTATGAACTTTACTTCGAATTCCCACTCATCGCTATTAAATAAGTGTTGGATTATTGTACATAATACTTTTCTTCAAATTTATTGTTCTGATTCTGTCAAAATTATATATTTTTTGTATTTGGCTTTTTTCACTTATAGTAATAAAACGAGTGAATAGAAATCTAAGAAATTGTGCAATCCAACGGAATAAATAGCGCTAGTGGAAAATGAGAAAATCTGTAAAACTATTTTTGTGGCGACAAGAAATTTATAACCATGTCAATGAACTCTGCACTAAGCATTGCTTCACTGAGCAACTGAGAATGAAGATGCTAGGCATATGTATATGTAAATGGGATTCATCAATTGGCATTCATAGGACATGGAAGACATGCGTCTGTACACAGCCGTGACGTCACTGGCAGCAAAAAGAGATGGAGAGTGATAGACATAAAGAGAGAGAGAGGGAGACTGTGGCGCCACTGAGATGGATAGTTAACTTATGGCATAATTGAAATTGAAATGGCTTGAGCTGCCTTAAACGGTTTTTAAATATATCGCATTCTTATTTATTTTTATGCAATTTGCATTAAAAACAATTCACTCAGACCGATACTGGCTTTTGTTGTGGGCACATCTGAAATTAATTGATTGTCAACAACATATAATTAAGTACTACGCATACATACATATATAAATAATTGTGTGGATACATACAAATACACGTATATATGAAACAATTCATTGGCATCTTTGTTGGCAATTAATGCATTAAACTCAAACTCATATCCGCAATATAAGTTTGTAGTCTCATATATATCATTACACTACTCAGAAGAGCTAGAGATCCGTTTCACTTTTAAAAACATGATATATATTTGATATACACATATATATGGGACGATTCGAACCCCAACTGATGACATATGTCGCTCAAAAATCACATGTTAATTTTCAACGGCATTGCGGCATTCCAGGCATTTTTACGCATCTCCATTGTCACTCATTCAATTTTTTGGAACATCATGAATCGTGTAAAGCTCATGAAACTTGAGTGACTTTTGTTTACATAGCCCATCCCTTTGGGCGAGCCGAACAAATCCCACAAACATTGAGGCTTGTCGGTTTGTCAAATGAATCATTGGGATTTCCTGGATGCGCCAAGACCAACGGGCTGTATCTTCTGTGCCTGGTCGTCTGGGTCTGGCGTTGTGGTTGATTCATGACCAGTTGACTAAAATAACGCAAGAGATAAAATAAGGCAAAAGAGTTCCAATTTTTTATACCCTTGAAGAAGGCGTTCTAATTTTTGGGGTTAACATTTATTCACGTGTAATATTACATAGATAACAAAATTATTAGCATCGAACTACTACTTGACAATCCACAAGGCACAATCCACCAATTCTAAATAGAATTATGGTGGACTTCGGTCTGCAAGGGTGTGTAATCTTCGGCGTGGAAAATATTGCTGTTCGTTCTTATTAGGTTTGACGTCATTAACTCACAGCACCTTGCCAAATTCTGGCAGTGGCTGAACCATTTCATTAGTTTCGTTATGTGCGCCTTTCCTGCGCTATGCCGACGCCTCTGTGACTGCCAAAGGTGTGCTCAAATCTGAAGGGGTTGAAGGAGGTAAAGATCTTTCGTAAGATTTAATGTATGCTGGCGCATTGCCCGTTTGTCAAACAAAATTTTACGCTTAATTTGAGCGGCAAACATCTGAGGTGACGTTGTCGTTTCTACTTTGATTTTTTTCCACAAATATAGGCCAAAGCATCCATCAATAATTAATACACTCGCCAAAAAAAAGTACTACATCTTGTGTAAGCAATGGAAGCTGACCAAGCGAGCCAAAAATTGTAAAACAGAAACAAAAATTTAATACTTTTCACAAAATGTTTGACATTACACAAAGAAATTCTTATAAATAGACAAAGCAATTAATTTCAACATATCCTTCAGACTTCAGCTTAATAGTTTCGAGGTTGATTTATTATTTTTATTTATATCTGTCTGCTGGAGAGTGTCAAATAATATTTATATTTTAAAATGATTAATTTGTGAAAACGGATCATTATAATTATCTTCGAATAATTTAAACTGTATTTTTTATAAATGGTTTTATGGATGGTATCTCTTTGAACTTTCTTAAATGTAACCAAAGTAACAGACGTGCCTCCTGGGTGCATTCACAGCCCACACCCACCCAACTGTGCGCTTAAGTTGCGGGGGTGTATGGGGAACTGTCTGCTCTGTGTTGGCTATGAAAAAGGCATAAATCACGCGACTTTTAGTCGAATGTTCCGCCTTCTTTATTTCTTGTTGTTGTTTTACGCTGACATGCTCGATTTTTAATTTTTTTTATTATTATGGTTCATTCTTACACTTATTATATATTTTTTATTTTCTTAAAATTAATAACACATGCATCCCGATTGTGCAATTTGCGAGCAGTCTTTCTTCTTTACTTGACATGTTCTTTTTTATTTTTGGCAAATGGGCAAAGAATAAATTGCATTTATTTTTGTCTCGGCCGGATCAGAAGAGGGGACGGACACGTGAGAGACATAAAGGTAGCTAGGGCAGACAAGGTGTGTGCAATAATAATGACTATGACTTCATATAGTATCAGTAGCTCAAGGAGGTGGGAAAATTCCAGAGGATTCTCCAACAAGGCACTTCACAATATGGTTGCAAAGTTTCCGGTAGAATGGACGCTTTGTGTCCCAACAGCCACAAGGGACACAGCCACAGAGGGGGAGTCAGAGAGACGGCAACTGAGACATTGAGGAATGTCCATTCAGTTCTGAACAGTCAGGTTCAATGCACTGCAAGCAGCCAATTTCATTGCGGTGGCAGCCATTGTAATGCCAATTGAGCATTAAACGGAGCCAACTATTTATTCTCTGTCTGTTTGCTCATGCCACGCCGCAGGATCACAAATTGCGGTCGTCAATGGATAACTTTAGTGCACGCAGCGACAACTAAACGGTTATATTGGAAATAACGTCGACGCAGTAATTGAAGACGACTCGTTGTCCCTCCTTGTCGCTTTGTAATATCGTGACATGTAAAACTGTCGGTCGTAGCCATTAATATCTGTGTGGTGGCAGTAATGAAAGACAAATGAAGTAAATTTATAATGTGGCACGCAAATACGCACACCTTTCAAGCAGACAGCGAAAGTCACTTCAGACATGCCGCAGACTCGCGCCTCTTTCTTTAAAGAGGGCTGGGCTGTGAAAAAAATAAATAAAATAAAATAATAAATAAAAAAATGAGTGAAACAATCGTTGGCCCACTTTTTTTTTTTGTATATTTTACTAAATATACGCATTATCGAATGGTGTAAAGGGGTATATTTTTCATTACTGTTCAGGTTAAATTTTTATTGTTATCGTCTCTCTATTTCTAATTTATTCGGAACGTCCTGAATGCCATTCCTTGAGCAACAGCATTTGTATCCATT
Organism: Drosophila nr. perissopoda 5 BK-2023a; assembly: GCA_035044105.1. Classification (NCBI taxonomy): domain Eukaryota; kingdom Metazoa; phylum Arthropoda; class Insecta; order Diptera; family Drosophilidae; genus Drosophila; species Drosophila nr. perissopoda 5 BK-2023a. The sequence continues at coordinate 736,895 of JAWNMK010000639.1, read as the reverse complement.
AATTGACAATGATGGTTCCACCAAAGAAATATGTTTTCCTGTTGCCATTACTTTCGAATCTGAGTCCGGCCTGGTAGGGAAATCAACCCTTTGGAGTCTGCTGTCCATTCGTATGCATCTCCACATTCTCAGCTTTCACTGGCTGTTCGTCTGAGCTGGATAAGCTGGTTACAGTGGATATAAGCACGGAAAATGTATGAAAGACAATCAAGTTGTTGACGGAATGGATTGCTACTTCTTTGTAACCCTTTATTTTATTTCAATTATCAGTCAATTCTTAGCTACTTTTAAGTTCGTTAAAGTTTTTGACACTTTTGAATTTGTATAAAAAACCCTCTTTGCTCTTGTTCAATAATATATTTACAAAATGTGAAAAAATAATGTGTAAAGTGGAGGTATATCAGTGTCGTGCACCGATTATTTTAACTGTTTTCACTCGCTTTCTTGTTCTCATGTTCTGTTGTTAAATGCCGCGGCAACTGTCAGGAATAACATATTCATATTTACATCTGAAATTGCAGCAGAGCAGTCTCGGGCGTGAGTGGTGGCCTCTTCCTTGGATTGGGATCAAGCAAATATTTGTTAAGCGCAAATTACTTCCTTAATGCAATTTAATTGATTTTTATCAGGCACTTGTCTCTTTATGTTACTTGCCTGAAAATCTGCCAATTAAAATTAATTAATGTCGAGTCTTTGGATGTGTAAACTTATGAGATGTAGTTAAATGAGGCCACAAAAACAGATATGAAATAAAAGCAAAAATAAATGTTCAACTTTATGTTGTGTAATATGTAAGTTTTTTGGAGATTAAATTAAGCTTCTTTCTTGAATTTCAAACTGCTAATTATATATCAGGAATGACTGATTAAGTTATTGTTATTATTGTGTATGAAGGTTATGAGACAACACATTTTGTTTTCCAGAAAACTAGTTAGCTACAGCTTAGAAATTAAACATCGAGTTACCAAATATCCGAATATAGTCAGTTGGTTGATTGGAAATTTGGAAAAGTTACTTGCCGCTAGCTGTCTGTTGCAGATTACTGGGAATTTTCAATTGCAAATGGGAATTGCTGTCTGACCCAAACCAAAATCAAATACAGGGAGGAGACGTGTCGCGAGATTTTGTGTTGCTTTTTTTTTAAATTTTTTTTCCATGTCACCATTTACGCGGATGACGTGAGGGGGTGAGAGCGGTAGGGTGACAGCGTTTTGTTTGCCATGCAAACATTTTTCGTGTGTTTCCAAAGCATGTCAAGGGAGCAAGCACACGAAACAAAAAGTCAACAGCAAAGCAACAGCAACAGCAACGCAACATCAAATGTCAGCAACGACGGGCAATGACGGCAACTGACAAGCATGCTACAATGTTGCTCTTTTTGTTGTTACTAATGGCAACTTTAATGCGCTAAGTCAACTTCCAGTCACTCACACAAATACGAACACCGACATGCAAGCGCTTTGCTTACAAGTTGTGATTTGTTTAAAACATCTATATTTCAGGCTATGAGTCAGCCTGCTATAAGCCAAGCTTATATTCATAGGTGAGCGTGGCAGCATTTTTAATAAATTATTTGAAGTGTGTTAGTTTTAAAAATAAACTCGTAGAATTATAAGAGATAATCCCAACCTTAATCTCTTAAAGCTTCAACACATGGTAAGTGACTTAATGAAGCATGGGATACTACACTTTCTGTACTGTATTTTATCATAGTGTGGTGGGACAACGTATTTGCTTAGCTAAGTGGTCCTTCGTCTACAGTCTTTGCACTCTGAAGTAGACGAAGTTTTCTGCTTGGTCCAACAACATAAGCAAACACGAACAACAAACGAGTCTCAAGTTTATATCCTAATCAACAGTGGGTTTGAGGAAGACAAGCAATTAAAAGGATACATATACAACATCCAACTGGGCTGTGTAGATTTTCATATTCTTTTTGTCAGTGTTTTTGTGTTATTCATGACACTTTTGCACTTGACATCTTTCAGGTTAGTCGGCTGTTTTTTTTGGATTTTTTTTACACTTGCCAGAAATTTACATAAAAATGTCGTCAAATCATTAGACAGCAGCCGGGGACCAAAAATGTTGGCTGTTTTGCTGGAATTTATGTTTGCTTTTAACGCGTATTTAATTTTATTCTAATGAGCTGGCAATTGAAGGCCCCATTCCCAGTATTGCGGTCAACATGTGGGCGCTAACGGAAGTATAGCTCGGAGGCTGAACCCCAATGACCTCATAAGTTGTCAAATGATTACAATGCAAAATATACAGGGTGCTCTCTCCTTACACGTCGCACCATCTCAATTATGCAGACAGCTCCTAAAAGTGTTTTAATTGGCTGCTGTGGGCATTTTATTTTCATCTCTGGTAGACATTAGGATTATAATCTGCCTTGTCCTTAAGACATTTTTCATCGCATCCATTTTATGCTAATTACAGTTACCAAGCAGCAGTAACAGCAGCAGGCATCAGCAGCAACAACAATCCCAGCCAAACGATGTCTGGTCTAACACCCAAGCAACCATTTTTTCCAGGTATAATGGCATTGTAATTGCTACCCAGTGTTCCACCCGCTCCAACGCCACCGCCGCCGCTCCCACTCGAGTTGTAGACGCGTCCATTGTGTCCGTTGCACAGATTTTGCTGGCAGGAGCGATAGTAGAAGCGAAAAGAATCGTCCGTCTTAACTCCGTTCAGTATCTGCAAAGTGTGTACATTTCATTTTTGCCACAGGCGCAATCGGTCTAGCTGTTGATCCTCCAATACTCACAATCGGCTTATCTTGGCAGTCACGTAGAAAGGAAATGACTTTGCTCCCATTATGCTGCCGGCGGCATATGCAAAAATATAAAGAGCAGATGGAGCATAAGAAATAGTTATCCCACAATTTGTTGATAAGATTTTTTAAAGAGCATGATTTTTTCATACACCATGATATTTAAACTTAGGAATTAGCTTGAGCTGCAAGTTTGAATCTGTTTGCTTAAAAACTATTCAATTAAAAGATTTATTTATCCAATTGTAAGTAATGGGAGTCTTTAAAATCTTTGGCATATCTATATGTCGGATTATAATTCAATTATTATAGCACATTTACAATTACAGAATTGTTATTAACAAGATGAATTCTTTTTATATCACATCTACTGTTTAGTTGTGTTCATCAGTAAGACAGGCCAAGTGCAAATAAAGTTTTAATTGCATTACGACAGAGCATCAATGGCACATTTAGTCTGAAAGTCAGCAGATGCTCTTGCTTGTACTGCTCGCTCTTTGTGTAGCCATATAAGTAACTTTTAGTTCATTTTGTGTTGGCTCAAGGCTCCTTTGATCCGGCAAATTCAATAACAAAGAGTTCAAGGCTTGCCGACTAATGAAGCGCTGGCAAATGTTCATCCAACTCATTCTAAAAGAAAAAGGAAAAATCGCTGGGAGTTTGGATGACGAGAGCAGATAGCAGTCAAAGGGGGCTGAAGTTTGGGGGAGTGATAACGTTTAACAGATATGTGTGTATGTGAGTGTGAGCTTATGTGTGGGTGTCGTTTTCTCTCTGCTTCACACAGCGGCTTTTGTGGCTTTTATACGCCTTTCTGACTTTCCATTAAATTATGGTAATGGACTTTTTATGCACTCCACTTTTTCGAGGAAATTTGTGTTTAATTCGATGTGGCTGCGGCTTTCGAAATTAAAGCACAAAAGCTCCAACGTCAACAAAAACCCCAATTGTCTTTTACATTTTACATTTCTGCGTAAAAGCAATCGATAGAGGTTAGAGTCAGAGTTCTACGAGCAACCACGTTGGTTGGCAACCCATCTCTAGAAATGTACGTGATTTTCACAGCTATGCAAACAATTCATCAGCTTCAAATGTTTGAATGTCGGGTGCTTGGCTTAACCATTTGAATGCCAATTCGTGCAGCAGCTTCAAGCTGAGTCTCCCCATTTCCATGGAAACAACTGCACAAATTTTCCATTCAAAATTAACAAAAAAATAATAAGAATTTTGCCAGTTGCTAAATTCTCGGCAAAAAAAAAATGTATTCAATTTTTGCACTAGTTATGAAAATTTGAAGTTTGCCAAAAGCACTACTTAAGATATAGCTATATTAAAACTAAAAGCTCATTTTCTGGCTGTAATAAGTAGTGATTTTGTTAAAGATTTTTGCTTTATTCTGCCTTTCCTTTCTTACTCAACTTTTTTCATATATTCTTTCGAGCTTAACCACGTAACTCTCGTCTTACCCTTTGACTCAAAAGTCACATAAAATATGAGCAGCTTGCAGACAGACAAATGCACATAAATATAATTTATAATGGCGCTCAGAAGGATAGGGCTTTTTGCCACTTACTTATAACTCATACGCCACGTGTGCCCAATGACCATCGTCTATTCAATTACTTTCTTTGCATGTGTGTCTGTGTGTGTATGAATTCAAGAGCTTAGTTTAATAGCTTAACTGTAAACGTGAGTCGCGCTAATTTACTGAGCGCAAACTTTCGTTCTTACGACATTTAGCCACAAAGTTGCTGCACAGAAACGTTAAAACTATGACTCGTCTGCAGTTGCCACTTTGTTGCATAGCAATCAGACAACTGCGGCTCGTTTAGTTAAGCGGATCTGAGCCAATCCAGTTCTCCGGTAAATAGCGGCTAATGGGTGGCAAAATGGCTGCTACTTTGTAGAATACTCACAATCGCTTCTTGCCGCACAGTGAGGCAATACTTTTTGGTGCAGTTGAGGGCACGCACAGCGGTGGCATTATTCAGGCAGGTGGCATCACTCTGGCCAAGCAAGTAGCTGCAAGCGTAGCATTCGAGCGCTGCAAGTCCAAAATAAAATCCATAAATAAAACTATAAACTACACACATACGTATACACAACACGAAAATACGCGTACACATCTCAAAAAATATTGAACGAGGTCATGACGTTGCCTTTCGCTTTCGGTGGATGCTGATACATTTCATTATGAAGCTGATAAATCTGATGATGACAATCATGATGATGATGATATTGTGCTTTTCATAGATTTTATTTATAGCGAAAGCAACACAACACAACGAAAACAACAAACATTAGTGAAAATCTATAAAAACACAGAAATCTGTTGTTTTTGTTGTTTTTATTCAATTTAATTGCATTAAAGTGAGAATTTTGGCAACAGACTTTCTGTCTATTTGCCAAGTGGCACGACAGCGTCCTCGACATGTATCTATCTCTGTATACTCTATATGCGTTTTGTGTAATAACAATGACGTCAATAGACAACATCAACAACAACACTGTGTAACAAGAATAGCAACAGGCACAGCCAATGGCTACAATTTTTAAAAAGCTTATTTCACGACACGAGACTTGGGGTTTCAACAAAAAAAAAATAATGTCAAAAATCAGAAAAAGGGGGGAAAAAAACCCACTTGTCAATTGCCGAATTTAAAATACCCTTGCAAATATGTGCGTCTGTTAATTGGTATACTTCTAAACAGATCTTTATAAAAAAAAATATATATAATATTTTAATTCAGTACTATGTTTATAAAAATCCATGTTACACTAGACATTTAAAAGTGATAAAACCCCATCCTTGGGCATCATTGAGAGGTATTAGCCAAAAGATGGCTCGGTCTCAGACCCCAAATGACCCTGTGTATTTACAACAACCGATTGTCTAACAGCTGGCACAGCTGAGGCAGTTGCCTCCATCAGGGCCTATCTCTTCATACCTCCTACAATCAAAATGATGAGCTGTTCTCTTTTAATATGACTTTTACAGAGTCACAATTTCGTTGTAAATTGTATATAGAAATAAGCGCGCAAAATTCAAGATTATTTTTACAATATATGCACTGCGATTCTGCTTAAAAAAACATCCATTGGCACTAGCACGCTTCAGTTCACCGTATTCGCGAATCAGTCACTATATACTCGTCATTCATTCGGACGAAAATGTTTAAATCAAAATAAACATAAAATGCACACAGTGGTTTACAATCGACCAATCTGAACATAAAACATAATCAATCCATTTTTATATTTTATAAGCTAACTTTTAGGTATCAATTATATTTCATCAATTATACAAATTATCTGTACATCTGGTCTCACGGTGGCGCGTTGTCTATGGTGAGATCTGGGGGAAATGATTTTTATCTTTTCTGTTTCAATCAAAAAATTAAATGCGGTCACTGGAGTGGCGTCAACAGCTGAGCTAGAAATCGGTTATTACAGACTAAATGGCGTTTCAACCGAACTGCGTATATATATATATATATATATATATATATATATGTATATACATAGTATATTTTAGCAATAAGTACTATCAGTAAAGTTCTTAGAATCACGAGGAGGTCTCATGTGGAATTAGCCTAAGAGCTTGCCAAGAAAATAAAAACAACAAAAAAAACAAATAAAAAACGTTTCGTATACTACCTGATTTTTTGCTGGCTGTCATAAATTGTGAACACTGACTAGACAAGTTTCGAAATAAGACCAGCTAATTTAGTTAAGTGGAAATTGAATATTCTTGAACTCGATGAGAATATGCATAGATACTTGGGTGAAATATTCATGACACATCAATATTAAATAAATAAGAACACAAACCGTTTGTTTGAGCGACTGTCCTTAAGAAATGGACATAAAATGCCAAAAGCAGTGAGGCTTTTAGCATCTTAAGTTATCTGGCGCAGCACTTGTTGAATTGAATTGAGGTTTTGTGTTATTGACAGTTGGCAATGGTATCGTCTCCGATTCTGACAAACGACTGAAACTGTCATACAAACTGTAAAGGGGTTGTTGTCCTAGTGCTGTTTGCATTTGATACTAATGGACTTGATTGTAATTTTGTCTGGGAGTCGTCATATCTTATCAATTCGAGGCTGCTGATAAGATCTTTATATATTTAGCCAAAGATCTGGAGAGAACCGGCAAAATGATGGCGCAACTACTTTATATGCTATAGTTGTTGTCCTCTGACTCATATCTTACTATCAGCTTTATCTTTGATCTCTGTCTGATAGAAAATGCGACTTATTTGTGAATTTTAATTAATGGCATTTTGATCTCGATGTCATTTCATATTTACAGCCTGAACGATATGTACCGGGCTCACCCATCTTTCGCGAGAGCAGTGCAGCGCCAAATGCCACGCCCACAACAACGCCTATAACAGCTGCGCCCTCAGCAGCAGGAGTAGGAGCAGGCGCAGGAGATCCAACAACTACGACGGGCTCCTCACCAACCTCCCGGAGTCGTGGTCAAGGTAATGTTTTAATATTTATTAAATTTTACCACCACACATTTCCCATACAAGTAGTGTGTGTACTCCCTATGTTTATGTTTCATTCCCAGTGCACCCCGCACTTGTTTTGGCATTCTCCACACACGCCGCAAAACAGTTGACACACTTTCAGTGACATTTGTGTAAATATAGCTGGAAACATGGTGCAACAACAGTTTGCTCGTAATGCATTTTCCCAACGGGGCGCGGCGACATGTGAAAAAATTCGACATGTGAATTTTGTTTTTGGGTCAAAGTCTTTTGACTCCGCTTATCCGGTTAGGCGCTGAGCTTGTGGTATTTGCGTTCCATATATGTCTGTTGGTATCTTCAGCTATTTTTCCACTGATATTGGCCAAAATTTATAGCTTTCGCACTTAACGGGCAATCATAGGTAAACAACAACATTCTAGTGCTCGAGTAGTATCCCGGCATACGGTATACGCATCCGGCGCTCAATTATTTGTGGAATTTATTTAGACGATATTATTATTATCTATCTCAATGCTCTCTATCTCTCGTATATTTTCATTCTGTTTTCCTCGGAATCAATGCTCTGTTTACGTGCCATTTTGCACAGCTATAACCGAATTCGGCGAGTCGGCGATTCCGTGCGCGTTGCGGTGAAGTACCCGGCGAGCAAAATAACGTCCTCAAACCAATTCCCAATAGCTTATGAGTCACTTAGTGTGTGTGTGTGTGTGCGTATGAGTGTGTTTATTGTGCGTGTTGATTAAGGTCCCTGTCACGCTACAATCTATTGATTTTCTGTAGGTTGATTTAGAAGGCATGATTTGCCCAACCCGATTGTCGTATAACGTTAGCTTATCGAATAGGTAAATCACCGAACAATTAACCAATTCAACAGTAAATAAAACAATTTTAAAGTCAATAACCAGCTTCCTATTCATTTATCGAGTCGAGCTTTAAGTTTAGCTTAAAGCAATAAGTTTTCTTAAGATATTATAATTGCACTTCGAATTTTCGCTTTAGCTGCTTTCCATAGAGGTCTTAGTGTAATTCTAAGATATTATTGTCAATTACTTTGCAATTGCTTTAATTTAAATCTATTTCACTTTTTCTTCACTTTTTCACTGTAGCCATGACCGTATCCCTTTCACACGCAGCACAGGGCAATAGCACCACTAGCCACCACCAACACAACAGCAGTAACAACAACAACAACAACAACAAGTCTAAACAGCTACCCACCTGCTATATGAGCACAAGATCCGCGGCGATGATGGCACTTGCGCTTGGCCAACACTCCAGCGAGAAGACATCCACAACACAATCTGCAAGCTGCGTCAAGCAATCCACGTCCTCGTCCAGTTCCAATGCCTCGCCACGCACTAACAATAGATCTGTGTCCACAACGCGACCTGCTAACCGACCCACACCCAACACAACAACTGCACCCGCATCCACTGCGAACACTTCCAGTACACAAAAAATAACAGCAACTGCTACGTCCACGTCTACGTCCAGATCCACATCGAAGCCATCAACGCCAACAGCGGTGCGCGCTGCGGCTCAATTAAACGGCATGGGCATCCTCTCGGGCGGCAGCAACTCCAGCGGCTCGGATAACGATGGCTTCAGCACTTCCGGCTCCTCAACAGCAACGGCTCTGCGTCGACTGTACTTCAAGAGTGGACGCAGCATCAAGAACAAGATCAATTCATCCACCTCGGTCAGCACGCCACTGAACAGCCTACCCATGAATGCCGTATCCAGTGCCTATCACAACTCTGTGAGTGGTGCAACTCCTATGCATCCCATGGGCGCGGCGGGAGTGCCCAAGGTGAGTGAGAGCATGATCCAGATTTAAGACTGAAGCGAACAGCCAAATCAGCTTACAAAAATATGCTAATTTGAAAGTTGATGACAGACTTTTAGGTTGACATTTGTATATTCTTGCAAAGGGTATAATAATTTTGTTCGACCTCATAAAGCATCACTAGACGAGTCCGTCTTTCTGCATACGATATCCGTTGATTCCTTTCTATCCTACGTAAAATTAGTCATCTAATGTCATTGATAAATTTTATTTACGCTTGCCCTCTTGCTTAGCTGGTTATAATGGGCACCTCGTCTGCATCGATACCGGATACGACCATCAACACATCCACAGACTCGGCCTGCACCCTCATCACCAATGTGACGCACACGGATACCTCCGAGACGTGCGACTCTCTTGATTTAGGTAGGTGGCAATTGGGGTTGGGGTTGGGGTTGCATTGATTGATTGATTGCCATTTTAATTAATCAACTAATCAAACTGGTTTACACTTGGCTACACTTCTGACCTTTTGTTCACAGGTGACAATTCTGGCCCCAGCGAGCCGCTTTTCAGTTCGCTGGAGGAGCCATTGCTCACGGCCATACAAATCGATTCGGAGCATGAGGCAGGTGGCACTGAATTGGAACTAACGAGCTGCTCACGTTATTCAACGCGACCCGACATGAATCTGCGAGACAGCACCGAGGTGAGTTTAATAAAAGGCTATTTACATTTGTTGTTCACTTTATTTGCATAGCAGAGCCAGGAATCCTGTCTGTCCATACTGACGGGAGAGCCATCATCTACAACGCCACTGTTGCTATCGTCGTCACGTCAGCCCAGCACGGCACCGCCACCAACACGAGGACGTGAGCATTTCACATTCGATCCGCCGCAATCACCTAAGTCGGCACGCAGCAGCGAGAAGGTGCGCAGTCATTTCACATTCAAGGAGGATGCACAGCAGGGACACAAGCAGCAGCAGCAGCAGCAAGGGCGTCGTGCGAGCAGCTCTACCCATTATGCGGGCACTGCGGCTGGCAGCGATGATGAGGCGTCGCACGAGGAGCGCATTGCGATTGTTAATCGCAACAAAAAATTGCGCGCCAAGGAGCGATACGATGCGATGAATACCAATGGCGCCACAACAACACGTAATCGCATCTCGCCGAGCGTCTCACCCTCATCCAGCAGCCGCACCAGCCCCAAGCGTGAACGCAAGCGAACCACGCCCTCCGTCTCGACGGGCGCTATAGCCAAAATCAACTCGGCACCGCCCACAATGAAGGATGGTAACTTCTTTGGCAGCTGCCAGAACCAGAACCAAAACCAGCAAAAGCAGCGCCAGACCCAACAACAGTTGTCACCCTCGTCCACGTTGTCCGCTCAGCAGCAGCGCAAGTATTCGTCCAGCTCATCCAGTGGCAGCAGCGAGCGTTGCTTGCGTGAGGCTAACAACGCTGCCGGCACAATGTTTCCATTTGATCGCGAGGCGTTGGATTATGAACGGATTCAGCGGGAATGCTTTGCACCCAGCTCGGCAACGGCAAGCACCAGCAGCGATTCGGATGAGGTGGACAATTGTTCCGTCTATGAGCGCAGGATGAGTACCGACATCTTTCAGCAATACTCGCGGCTTACCCAGAAGGAGCAGCAGCAACAGCAGCAGCAGCTCAACCATGATAGGGATCATCCACCGTCCCGCAAGAATTCGAAGCGCATTCGACCCGATTCCGTTATACACACCACAATACGAGAGAATCAGCAATATGTGCCACAATCCGATGCCTTCTATCCGCAGGCCAAGTCGTCGTCCTCGCCCAGCGATCACTCCTACGCCGAGCTAAATAAGTTCGAGGATATAGCCAACAAATTTGAGCAGATACCACCCAAACATGGCTCGAACTCCACACTGAATCTGCACATGCTGCATATGCATAGTCCGGGCAGCGAATCGCAACAATCCGCTGCACTCAGTCCCACAGACAGCACACGCAAACGCTCATTCAAAAGCAAATCCAAGTCAAAGGTGCAACAGGCGCAGCAACTGGACGATTCATTGCCGGGTGGTGGGGGTTCCATTAATGTGACAGCCAATCCCTTGGAGGCAGCTGCTGTCTGCAAACAGCCGCGTGCCACAATCGTTGTCCAGCAAGTAAGTGTAGCCCCAGTCCCGCTCCCACTCCCATTCCCAACCTCTCCCACTATCTATTCAGGCACATACATATACACATCTCTCTTGTTGTGTCTGGCTCTCTTTGTGTGCCTCATTTCCGCTTCTAGCTGCGCGCGCAGCAAAAATCTCTCGACTTTATCTACATATATGTCTGCTTTGTTGTTGCTGCCTTGTGGCAGCTCATAAAAGACTCGCAGCGTTGGCCGATCGACTCATTCAAATGTTTACGATCGGCACGAGAACAACACACTAGCTGAAACACTTGGCACAGCATCACCAACAATCAATAAAAAAAAAATATATATGTCATAAGCCACTGCGCAAAAAAACAAAACAAATCAAAAAAAGTTCTTAACTGGAAATCCGCAATAAAAAATTTATCGTCTTGTTTCGCGTGTGCCACGAATTATTCTTCAAAGGCCAACAGAAATGTAAACTGCGTGTTCCTATTAAAAACAAAAATAAACAACCAAACCAAGAACCTGAATCAGAGATTACCAGAGACTCAACTGTGCTATTGTGTACTTCAAACCGATCCAAAGTTAAAACACCGTTTGAAATGGCGCCATTTTACAAGCGCATTTGCCGCAGCCTATCCAAGCGCTACAAGGAGGTATGTGTAACCAAAAGTTTTCCATTTCAAGTTTATTGACTTCAGTCATGGCTGATGCAGTACATCAACAGGCCATCATCAGATAAGATAGTCACGGTCCGCAGTTTATTGCTTTGGCAATGAGTATCGGTAATTTAATGGCGGCTATACAAATATCAATATCAACATCGTAAAGCTGTTTTATTATATTACGTCAGTAAGATAAAGCACAGTTCCCAATAAAAACAACCCATCGAAATATAGGATAATATTTAATTCATATAGAGAGGATTGTTTTCAAAATGAAATAAAACTCGTAAACATTTGAGACATGGCTGCTATTCAAAGTGTAATCTTATCCTGGATATAGATTTTGATTATATGTTTTGGCCTTAAATTCAAATTGTAGATTTTTTTATACGCACTTCTAAATAGGAATTCTAACTAGCTGATTTTCACGCAAAAGCTACAGATTGATTTAATTAACTATCTATCTATTAAAAATAAGTCTTACAAATTATTGAATTATAAAAATGATTCCTCTAAATTGGATGATTATCATTACAAGATATAGTCTATATTCCCAAGCCATAATAATTTGCTTGATCTTTACTTAATATCTGTTAAATACACAACTCTTGTCCATAAATAAGTTAAAACAATTTTAACGAAATAAATTAGTTATTTATGGGGCATAAATTTAAGAATCCATTTATTATCCATAAAATCATTGACTCCATTTCACAAGAAATGTTTCGTTATAAAAACACTTCAGAGATTATTCAGCCACAGTAAATGTGAATGTAAATATCATATATCATCTTTAATTGATTTGTTTCAACTGGCTGTGGTCCTATATGATCATATATTCAATATATACAATGTATTCCACAACACATCTCATACCGGGTGACGACAGCTGTCAAAATAAACTACCAGTTACAGAAACAAATGAAAATGAAATTATGCCAAGGCGCAGGTTCTTCTATAGGTATTATACAGAACATTTTACATACATAAATATTTATTTGCATTCAAAATAAAAACATGAAGCATATGTAATCCATTCCGAGGGAACCGAAAGCGCGACTGGGGCTCAGACTGAGGCGAAAACAATGTCCACGTTGTCCGAGCTGTTGTGATTTATTAACTTAATGATTTCATTGTAAAGCGCAATGAGTAGTTCGTTCCTTAATAAACGCCGGAGAACAATATTTATGTTATAAGAGTTTATTCTCATGTATATATATATATATATATATATATATATGAACATTTAAACATATAAAGATGGAAAAGCGGAAAATTACTATTAAAAAAAAAAACAAACAAAAATACATGACATGAGCAACAGCTGACTTCGAGGCATTAACTAACAGGCAGCTCTATACAATAGTAATTTATCATATCCTGTAATATGCTAGCCTCTTTCTATTGTTGACTACATAAAAAACAAGATACAATTTCCTTAATATATTCAATACAACGCAATAATTTTATGCAGTATCCGGAATGGTTTTCGTAGAATCTGTATCATAAAAAGCTGTTGTCTGAATTAAGAACAAAGGGTTAGGGGGTGGCTAAGGGCGATTAAACTGTGTGTGCCCTGTTAACGGGCTTCATAATATATCGATGTAGCTGGCGTGATTTGTATACCTTTCACCAGAAAGTCCTTGTCATTTTGGCCATAACAAAAGCCAGAACCTAAAGTTGTTGGCATACTCTAAAGCGAATCCTAAGCAAACGAGCACATGCAAATGATATGAATGCAGCCTTGGTGGTCACTATCTGATGCCCCTCCCTAGTCACATACTTTAAAACACACACACATACACACTCACACACATACAGACATGGCTATGTAAACAATAAATGTTTTTCGCCAAGTTTCCTGTAGCTGTTTTTCTCCTTCAAACCAGAACACACGTTGAAAATATCAAAAACAGGCAGGCAAATAACATTTTTGCTTAGCTGCAGTTGTTGTTTCGTGTCTATTGATTTTACATTGAGGCAAATTGGATGGAAGTGTGGCCAAGAGCAAGGGGGCTGCACAAAGTGTTAACGTGCAAATGCATTTGTTTTTAGGCCTTGGTGTCGTAAACAGGTAACGTTTAAGGCAAACGCCAAAGTCGCCAACACAAAAGCTGCCTCCCACCTTCTCTCAGGTCTAGTGCACTTTTAAAGTGTCCTTCAGCTAAAAGGGAGAGTTGTCTAATGTATTAAAGATCAAGAGAGACAAAAATTGACAACACAGTTGGCCCCCATTTAATTTAATATTTTATGAGCTTTTTTTGAAAGCCGACTTTTCCCATAGAGAAGGTGGACGACCTGAGGCCCCAAATTGGGGATCATTTATTTAAATGGCAAATGGAAAGCGAAAGGAAATTCCACTTGGGTTCATTGGTATCATATACGATATCAAGGCGAATCTCCAATGAAGGTCAATCTAACAATTTAAGGGTCATGCTGTTAACGCACGGATTCGAATTATACAATTGATAGCCATTAATACGGCCAAATGGCAACATATTATGCTGCCTCCTAAAATGCGGTTATTGACACGGCTGGCCACAATTTTTGTGTGCTTTTCGCTTCTTTTTTTTTGGCACATTTGTCAAGGCCGCACACGAATTACCGACTAATTATAGCCGCAGACATTTGCCAAAAGAAAAGCAAAAGTTCACAGGCCGCCACTCAGATTACTTTGCTCGTTAATGTCGATGGCGTATACTTAATTTCAGCTTCTTTTTGTGTAGCGCCAGTTGGCAGCCGGTACTCAGTTCAGTAGTTTAACGCTATGTGTATAATTCATCCTTAATTATACATTTCCATGTTTTAATATCCATTACAAATGAGAAAAGAAATTTATATTCGTGTTTTTCATTTAAGTTTAATGCGTATAATGACAGCAAAAGCAGAAATATACAAATATATCTAGGATACCACAAGCAGATCATTTATTCTTCCTATTTCAATAAAAATGAAAAGAGAATTTTGATCAAGGACAAATGTCAAATTATTAATGAAAACTGCCTTTGAATGCAAACAAAAATAGAACAAGGAAATAGACTGCGAGACTACGAGGTATCTCCAAGAGCATTCTTTTTCGAATTCCATCGGTTTGTTTGCATTCTGGACACCTTTGTTGGCTGGTTCTTGTTATTTGGGGGCAGTGTGTTAGCCGAGCCCCGAGTGTCTTGTAAGTGTCATTAATTAACTGATACATGGGCTGCCCTGGCCAAGTGCCCCGCTCTGACTGCAGCTGGATTTCAGCTGAACACGTTGCCTCTTCCTGCTGCGACTTGGCTTGAAATCCATTGACCCCATTTACACTGCGCAACTGCTGCTGCTGCAGTTTTTTGCAGTTCCATAAATAAACCACGGCCATAAATAAACACGCACACATGCATACGTATATGCAGATGCAAGATACAAGATACATATGCTTACATATATTATGTACTCCATTGTTCACCATCTCGAAATAGACTTCGCACACGGAAATGCTCAGGCAGCGGCGAATAGTTTAGTTGCTGCAACTGGAGATGGACTGCAGAGTGAGTTGCAGCAGCCATGAAGATTTCTATTGGGTTACAGCCAACACACACACACACACACACACACACCTTTATAAAGAATATTTTTGCACAGACTTTGCACCCTATCGAAAAGAATTTGGCGTATGGCCAGCCAAATTACAAATTACTACGGAACACTGAGAAATTCCCCATAGTTTTTGTTAATAACCAAATGTAATCAACTGGAATACCACAAGAGAGGGAGAAGTGGGTGGGGGGAGGAATATTGGAGCGCGCTAAACTAATATTAATTTGGTCTATACCCATAGCAATTTAGTTAATGACCACGCACAAAAGCTGTAAATAGCTCCATAAAATACATGTTGATCTATTGATATGTTTATCATTTATGGCACCCTAAATTGATTTAAATTATAGCCAGCAAATATGAAAACAATGCAGTAAGGATATAGGAAGGAAAAATTCTTTTAATACATTGATCAATCAGCTTAATAACTTGTTTCATAAAACAATATTCTCCATGAATGGCTTAAAGACCAGTATAAATCGAACTCAAATTCAAAAGCATTGCTTTGCAAGTTGAACAAGAAATTATTATCAAAACTATTCGCCGTTGGTTTGTTTGTAAACACTTTCTTTTACCATTAAAAAAAATTATTATTAAATGGATTTGTATTAAAGATGGTAGCTATTTTTGTTGTGTTTAAAATGAATGTTGTAATTAAAAAAAGCAAAAAACCAAAACAAACGATTCGCATGCCATGGACCATGCCAGAAAGTGCGAGCTTATTTTTATACAAAGCAATCTAAATGTATTTTTAAGCATCGACATATTAAAGCATTCCCTCAGGCACATCGAGGTGTGATGTGAGCACTGGCAGACGCTGCCAGCTCCGGCTATAAATTTTTGCACATATTCGGCATATTTTGTCTGCAGCTTGCAGCGTTTCACACAAAGCAACCAAAAGCAAATTTATACTTTTTATGGCCTTTGCATTGAATGCGAAATTTATGTTTAGTATCTGGCAAAACTGCATTTAGATTAACATTAGCGAATTGCAGCTGTCTTTTATAAACAACACATTTCATTTGAGATCTGGTATACTAATTGTACCATTTTATACGACCTATTGATCGGCACGTAGCCCAACTAATTAAAATATTAAAAAAAATTATAGCATCAGTTGATTTTTTACGCGTTTATTGGCTCATTTTTGGAAACGACTGTTCTTTAATTTGTCTATTTAAAAACTGCTATTTATATTCCTTATATTCGGCAAACTGTTCGCCGAATTTGATGAGAAACACACTCCACACAAAAAAAATAAAACGGAAAAAAAATCGAATACAATTTCTAAACAATCTGCTCAAGAAGTCAAATACTCTGGCTTTAATTTTTAAATGCAAAACTTTCTCTGAAATGAAGCAATTATAGACATTTAAGTTTCTCAAGTGAATATACCCGCTACGCACTCTATCTATAGGTCCTACACATGTCCAATGTATTTTTCTTAGAATTTTTGTGTGTGGCATGCACATAAAATACAAAATTACTCATGCGACGCGTTGTCATCGTAAAAATTGATATCTTCATCAAGGCTTTGCGGACAGCGGCTCGAATGCTCCCTCAAATTGCTCCCCTGTGTCCATTTGTCCAAAAAGTTTGACGTGCCTCCACTTGAGGCATTTGTTATGCGTAGGTGGGCCAACTTTAATATGCCAAGCAATTTGTGGCAACTCGTCATAGGTGGTGTAACACGCACACACACACACACACACACATGTTTGTGAATTATTAATTAGACAAGCAAAAAAAATTTCTTTGTTTTTTGCCATGCAACCCAAATTTCATAATTTGTTAAGCAAATACTCAAGTATTCACCGAATTTACCGACGTGCTGTAGGAGTAAACCAACCTGTAATTTATTGCAAAACTTTTGGTGTTTGCTTAAATTTGTTGAAACATTTTCAATATATTGCGATTTATTCGATCCGCTTATTTATACACACCAATTTACGAGTGCTTTGAACGAGGGGATACACACTGTATAAAGCCAGGCAAATGTGTTAAGTTAGTTTATCGTTAGCGATAACTTGGCACTATTTTAGATACTTGCTAATGGCAAAAGCACTGTCAATGTGTTGAAGTACACAAAATGTTCAATTGATGTGGATATACATACATATATACAATATTTGGATGAGCTGCTGGACTTGTTAACATATTATTTGTATTATATATATTTGTTGGTAAAAGTTGAGCCAATTAGAAGTTGAGCTGGTTTGCAAGTAATTTGGTAGCAGTTATTGGACTACCGATGACCCTGTTCAGCAACTTCCTTCGTTTGGTTGTTTCTTAGTTGTTGTTGGCGAAGGGCTTTGCCTCGACACCAATTGGCAAAAAGCTTGACTTAATTTTTGCCAGCAGGCAACACGCGATGCCTTGTGGCAGTTGCAACTGCCACACCTCAAGGTGTAGATAAGAAAAAGTTATTGTGCACAACTGTTCAACTTCGGAACTGTGGCACAGCCTTGAGCCAGTCAAACAAAAGTGGACGAAGGTCTAAATAAAATTTGCAGACTATAAGTCCAAATACCAAGAAATATAAATCAGAAAAACAAAATCCAATGCGAGGGGGAGCAGATGACTAAAGGAGTTCATTCAATTGTAAGAATCGGCTTAAACCAAATGTTTCTCTTGTCTGCACACAGCCCTCTCTGAGCATGGACAACACTGTGGAAACGCTGCTCATAAAGAATGAAGGGGATTTTATCAGTGTGGAGCAAGGCAAGGAGCTAAATGCACGCAAGCGTCACTCGCAGCAGCTGGCACATCCGCCGCATGTTGCCCAACTGCATCATCATCATCATCATCACCAGGTGCAGGGACACGCCTACAACCAACAGCAACAACAGCAGCAACAGCAACAACAACAGCAACACAAACGAGATGAGAACATGCGTCAGTTGTTGGATGTAACCAATACGCTAACAATTGAGGAGCTGCGCGACTTTGAAATGCGGTAAGTCTCAGCGGATGCGCATTTAATGCCACAATCATAAAAAGCTGTTGAATTCATTAGTCCGCATGAATGGCTATAAAAGCCACCGAACGATAAGCTATAAAATTAAACAAATAATTTACGACCTTCAATTGCAGCTGATTCCAAATTTATTTATTTCGAATGGCACAAAATTCGCATATCACGCATACGACATGTTGTTAAGTTAATTAAATGTGTATGTGTTAAAATCCCGTTAAAAATGTTATAAAATGCATATCCAATGATGTCATTATTAATCAAGTCAATTAGTCTAAGCCATGACAGACGTTGACTGTTTTGTTAGAATTTATGAAATTGATTGCACAGGCAAACTTGTGGTCGACTTTAGACCAAAGCCATTAGCATCGCAACTGCACTGGCTGTATAATTGGGAAATTCCAGCTAACAAGTGTGCGTGGAAATGCTATAAGGCCAAGCCACAAAAACCAGTCAACTGGATATGTGCGCGTGTATTTTGCTTGTGTTATTCCAATTAACTGTTAAATTCCGCAGCATTCTGTGGAATTTCGTTAAGGCAACTGTCAATAGCACTGCGTTTTTAACTGCAGCGAACTCACTAATTTGTTTTCGAAGAACTGAACATTTTTGCTACTTCTTTGGCAATTGCAGCTATGGCTCACCGCATCACAGCCGCTCGCAGTCAGTGAAAATGCCCGGCAGTCGTGCCTCGGGCCGCCCAAATCAACTGTGTCTGCCCCAGCAAAGATCTCGGTATGTACCAAAAAATGCAAATTGCTCGAAAAATGCCTGCTCTCCTTTTTAACTTGGGTTTTTGTTTTTCTTTCAAACCATTTTCAGTGTGGCATCAATGCCAAATACTGGCGTTGAGGAGGAATATTACAGACTACGCCACTTTTCAATTACCGGCAAAGGCGTTGTGAATCGAGGTGATTCACTGAAGAGCCGACGCAGTCGCTCCAACAACAGCGTTGCCAGCTCCAATTCAAGCACAGAGCACTTGACTGCCCAGCAACAGCAACAGCAACAGCAGCAGCAGCAGCAGCAACCGCAACAGGGACAACAACAACAGTTACCCGCACCCAGCTCGACCTCGGCACGCACTTCACTGGCCTCCAGTCGTGAGAGTAGCACCTCCAATCCAGGCAATGGACCGTACAGGTACGTCTTAGAGCCACAAAACTGTGAAGCTTTCCACTCTACTGATTATAATCCCTTTCAGAGTTCTGATGCTAGGCGGTCCCGCTGTGGGTAAAAGTTCGCTGGTCTCACAGTTCATGACCTCGGAGTATTTGCATGCATATGACACGAGCATTGGTGAGTAGCACAAATCCACAAGTCCAACCAAATGTTGCACGTCCAAAAAATGAGAAGAAAAAAACGTGTCCCCTTTCGAACCCCTTGAATGCTGCTTAAACTTCGACATAGTGTTTAGGGATAGGCTTTAGTGCTTTGTCATTGTGTGTGTGTGTGTGAATGTTTGTTTGTTTGTTTGTTTGTTTGTGTTTTTGTGTGTGCCCCGTGTGTTTGTGTGCGTCTGGTCCTCAACCCTTGACCCCTTAAATGTGTGTGTATGTCTAGTATTGTTTTGCCTTTTGTTTTTGCTTTTTTTACCTTGGCCTTTGCCTCAATAAATGTGTTTATTTTGTTGTTGTTATTTATTTCTTGTTGTATTTACTTTGTTTTCTTTTATTTTGCTTATGTTTATCTGTTGAATTTTTGTGTCGTTTTGTGCTTTGCCCTTGACTATCAAATTTACGACCATCTTACAAACATATTTATATTTATCATTATTTTTTGGTTTATTTTGTTGCATTTGGCTTTATGTTGGTTGACTTTTACGACTTTTTACGCTTTGTACATATGGGCACGGAGATTTGATCACACAATTGGCATTAACGAACATAAAAACAAGAAAACAACAAATTTGGTGGGAAAATTATGACCAATATCAAAAGAAACAGTAAATAATTATAACAATAAATTGATGCGGATGTACAGTGCGGAAAATGCTTTTTGCAATGCGGGAATTTGGATTGACTATGAAAAACAAATTGGAAAGGTTATCAATATAAATTATAGAGCAAGAAAGTAAATCAACTCCAATTTCCCGAAAGCTGAGCTGTAAATGTCTCAAAATTAGAATACAACCACCCAAAAGTCATATTCAATATTCTAGCACCAAACAAAACACTTGCCAAACAAAAACAAAAAAAAAATCAATGATATTTTTCTGTTCTTTCTCGTCTTTTGACCATAAATCACATTAATCAACCTAATGTTCTCTCATTCAACATAACAACGACCACAAATATGAAACCGAACCAAACTAACAAAATGACAACAATGAATTTATTTATAATCAATCCTCAATTCAGATCTAGGCAACTGTGATATACGCATACATATTGAAAAAGCCGCCGACGGTAATAGCAACAACAAAAACCAAACAAAAATCTATCAAAAATAATTATTACAATAATATTTATTCCAACTCCATATTTAATCTACTATACTAAATGCTTACCACAAATTGTATCAACAATAAACAAAAAATACCTATCCTTAACTAACAAAACATTTTCATTTTAATTTTGAACTTGCTTAGCGTTTTGAGCTGCATTTGCATTGCGTTTAAAATTCAATTCAAATTAACTTATTCAACTACTTAGCTCCTAATTTATTCTAATCCTCGCAAACAGGAAACACGCCCACCTACACGCCACCGCCTCCCCTAATTAGGCCGCCGGCTGAGCCCAAAGTAGTTTTCTCTATCACACAATCACACGCAACGTCCACAAAATACACAAAACAAACACGAACTTTGCAACAAAGAAAAACATTTATCTTATTATTACCTGCTCAATTGCGAGTCCAATCAATGCGGCCCGCCCCTTTTATCCTTTTATCTATATAAACATAAAAGACAAATACAGTTAAATGTAAATGCCTGAAAATCGTGACTCAAAATGTCACTTTTTACTGTGAATATAGGTGCAAGAAATAATTTCAATACTCAACTTCGATAGCTTTAATTGAGTTGGCCCTTCAGCTGATAATTGTGTATAATTGATAGCAAAGTGACTGTAGAATCTCATGAATCTACAGATGTACAATCGTTATCATTATATCATCAATTACTGTTGTTATTTATGTGCCACAACTTAATTGAAGGCATAAATAAAGTCTGAGGCCCTTTCGCATATATATCATTTTCAGTCTGCTGTACAGCCATACAATAAGCTCTAAAAGCAATATATTCGCCAATAAATAATATGGCTGATTACCATATGTACACAACATACACTCACACACACACACACACACACTCATCAGAAAGTTATTCATAATTCATTGCATAGCATTCGGGCGCAGTTTGATGACATTCATAAATGCGAACTTCAGTCCAACATTTAAAACCACTCTCTTTAAAAATCGAATTGCGCACATTTCCCATGCTATATGTATTATATATCCTTATATATATTTGAGAACGTAATTCAGAATTACACGTGGAGCGACTCTAAAACACCCAACAAGCAACAAACCAATCAGTCAATTGTAAATATATATGTAATATTTATCTGAATGATTATCACGTTATTTGCACACTTTATTTGTAGCTATAATTTGATTTATTAATATATTATACTTATTTCGATACTATATATCAAAAGCGCAGCCATAATGCTTGTCTTAATCAAATGGTTTTTTATTTCAAAATGAATAGATGATGAATCTGGCGAAAAGGCCGTGTCAGTATTACTCAGCGGCGAGGAATCCGAGTTAATATTCATAGATCATGGATACACCGATATGACTGTAAGTACTCTGACACACACATAAAAAAATAAGTATCATTTGCCCTATCAACCACTAACTCGAAATGTCATTTGAACTAAGGTCAATGCACACACACAGACTATACTAACCACTCAGCGCTCAACCTAAGAGATGTTTTATCTGTGACATTTCATAATACACAATCAACACCCACCCACACACACACACACACACACACACTCACACACACTCACACACACAGACACATCCTAGTGAACCGAACTCAATGTCATCATTTTTTTATTTTGTCTTTTTGCTTTCACAGCCAGATGAATGCTTGACCAACTATGATCCGCATGGATATTGCGTCATCTACTCCGCGGCGGACCGCAGCAGTTTTAGCATTGCCGAACAGGTGCTTCAGGTGCTGTGGACCAATCAGAATATCGCACAGAAAGCGGTTATACTAGTGTCGAACAAAGCGGACCTTGCCAGGAGTCGACTTGTCACATCCGAAGGTAAATAAATGAGACTCAATGCAGCTGACTAAACGATTTTCAAATGTCTCTTTCATTAACACTTCAAAATGCGCTCGATTGGGTTTTTACCATAAAAATAGCTACAGAAAACGACATTCTACGTGGGTTTGGGTGTGTGGGTGTGTGAGTGTATGTGTTTGAATATAATTGTGCGCCAGCAAAGGACACCACAAAAGCTGCCACAGACAGCTGCAGTCGCTTTAATGTTCGTACCTCAATGAAACTTGATCAAGCGGAAGTTGATTGCCACACCTACACACACTCACACACACACCGAAAGGACATGTATATTATATATATATAAATGTTTAGCAACGAGGCATCGTTGAATGTGAAGCAAGTGAAGGTCACTCAACTGCTCTGCTGGACGCTCATTGCCTTTTATGAATTTTTCAAGTACATCCACTTAAAGAGCTCTACACAATTTCTAAATGATTTTTAATATATTTCGCGTGCCTCTCCAGGCTTAGAAATAAAGATAAAAATGTTTTCAATCGAAGTCTGAGTCAAATAACAAAACTACAGATTATTTCTGAGGGTAATAAATTAATATTCATTTGAGCTAGACACATATATTTAATATGATTTTAGTCAGCTGTCTATGAAGCTCAGATAGAGTATCAAAGCTTCTACTTGTGGTAGATAAGTTTGCTGCTCTTAATTTAGATCTATTTAAACTGTCAGCAGATTTGGTCACCGTCATCATGGCACTCTCCGAGCGCCGGCTCTCATCTAAGAAATTCAATATTTTCACAAATTACATTTGTTTTTAATGGGCGCTTACGAAAGTGTCAGCGTGGACAAAAGCGAGAAGAAAACGAGAAGCAAATTTTAGGTCACTTTAGCAGCGAACAACGGGACTAGACAACAATTACGAGGGGAGTGGAGATGGGGATGGGGATGGGGATGGAGGGGCATGCGGGGCGTGCTTTTATGTCAATGCAGCCGGGGCAATTGTTTAAGCGCAAAATTGATTACATTTTATTCCTGCGGCTTACGCTCAAATAAGCTCATTGCTATTGTTGGCAATACAAAAGCGGGCTGCTTAAGGGATGTTTGTTTCGCAAAATTTCATAAAATATTTATGGGATTTGTACCAAAACAGAGGACAGCCAAAAACATGATGAGGATACCTTAAAGAACTTCTAAAACTAAATAACGAAATCCCATTTAATAAAAACAAAAAACAATTAAAGCGACTAAACTATGGAAATGTGCCCTCCATGCCATTAAGAGAAGTCAAATGGGTCTGGGTATGGTTAAAATTTGTCATGCCCGTCCCAGATGCCATCTTAAGCAGTTGGGGCTGCAGTCATGGTTATTTGAAATTGTCTGCATTTGCCATTTGGCTGCCAAGAATAGTTTTAATTGTTTATGTGTTTTGTTTGCTTTTAATTAAGCGCAAGCCGACTTTTGTTATGGGTTACCAGGGTGAGGAAATGGTTGGCTTTATAATCCTTAAAGCTCTAAGTACTGCAAAGTGTTTGTTAGCCTTGGCTCTGTAATAAAAGATCCGTAATAAGCAGCAAAGGCATTGAGGAGGCACAGATGAGAACATGCTATCAAAATCTAATAAAAATGACGCCAACTTTTTCGCACATCGTTAATAAAAATGGTATATGTATGTGTGTGTGTAGATGTCATAAAGCCTATGAAGAACATACATACAACACCCAGCTACTTATTGTAGTCGTAGGCAACAGATTTTTACGACAGCAGGCGCAGGAAACGTGACGAACGAAATGGTAGGAGAGGGGCTGAACGGGAGAGGGGCTGAACGGAACGGGAGAGGGGCTGAACGGAACAGGGGACAGTTGGAGAGGTTAATGGGCAACGTGTTTAGGTGTATAAAGTGTCCAAGTTTTTTGGTTTTTATTGCCCATTCCGTGAATTAAACTAAGCGACGCAATTTGATTTGATTAACCTGACGCATAGCTGAGATTCTCTGGCAACTTTATGTATCAAATGTTCATATACATTAATTTTTATTGCAGAGGGCAAAGCTATGGCCACAGCATATGATTGCAAATTCATTGAGACATCGGTGGGCATTAATCACAATGTGGACGAGCTTCTGGTGGGTCTACTATCACAGATACGCCTCAAGCTCGAGAATCCCGAGAAATCCAGGTTGGTAATTTGGGATACTCGAATATTGTTCACGTTTATTAACTATGTATATGTCTGATCCTTTAGGGATCTATTTCGCAAGCGTTCCATTCGCAAGTCCAAGCGTCGTGCCTGCTCCCCGTTGAATGCTGGCTGCTTGAACGCCAACACGCCGCTGGGTCCGCTGGGAGATGTAGCTGGAACGCCACCTGGCAGCGCACAGAGCAGGTAAGTTTTATTAACACCTGTCAGCTAATTAAAAATAACCAAACATTTTGTCTGTCTCTCTCTCTCGCTCTCTCTCTCTCTGTCTCTCTGCCTCTGTAGTCCACGTAAATACCGGGGATCGCGCACCTCCACTAGCCTCAAAGTTAAGGGACTGCTGGGACGCGTCTGGACACGCGACTCCAAGTCCAAGAGCTGCGAGAATCTGCACGTACTTTAAGAGCCCCCAAAACACATCCAACACACAACGACTGAGCATGGGCAGCAAATTGTAGGGGGAGGGGGTTACTCGTTACGAGGGGGGATGGGGGGATTTTATGTTAATTGACCCACTTATAGCCTTTTGGTTTCCCAAATTCGGTGCATAAAAAATCCAGAGGATTATTTACATATACAATAAAATCAAAAGAAAGCTCCCAAAAATTATTCAACTAAGTTTTCAAACCTACAAGCTTCAAATAGATTCAACAATCATAGCTTTATTATTATCTCTGTACATATTTATGTATATATATATAGTTTATATTTCGATAACATACTTTAATTACTTTTAATTTACATAGACCTTAGACTTTATGTACATATGTTTACATTTTATTCAAACAAATATAAAAACAAAATACTTTAAATTTATTTATTAAACGTGTTTTCTTTTGTTCTTTATGTCACCCCATAAATCCTATAATCTAAACGACTTCCATGATTAAAAATGACGGGTTTTGTTTATTTAATTACTATGAAAATAAAGGATTCTTTACAACTGACGTTATCTATTCAGTCTTCAAAAGAAAACAATTCATTTTCGAGGGCTTAGCAAATTAATTAAATATTCACATTTTCGAATGTAGAAACTAATCAAAAGCAATAATTTTTTTGTAATTTTTTAAACAATTTAATTATAACCCAATTGTACTGATTTTTAGAATGGTTTGGCAATTGTTCGCCGAATAGAATTTATTATGAATTATATTATATATATATATATGTACTTATAATGCTAATTCAATTGCATTTTAAAATTCTTGTTGTTCAAATTGTTTATTCAATATTTAAAAACAAAGAAAAACAAAATATGTATAACAACAAAAAGAAGTTGTATCATTCAAATTCAATTTGCATTATGTAGTTTTAAGTAATTTGCTGTTTAATAGACGCATGCAAACACGCAAAAACGATTTTTTGTTGTTGCAGAAACCAGGTGCACAGCATTGGCACATATTATAGGTTTCTTACATAAGTCGGGACCATTCGAAATTGAACTAGAGCTACCACACAATATATATGTTTTCTCCACTTACGGGAGATTCGAAAGTTTAACATTAGTTTTAACATAATATTTATCAAAATACAAAAAAAAAAATGATAAAACCAAAAATATAGTCAAAATCCATGTTGACAACAGGGACCCGTCTGTATCAGATTTAGAAAAGGTTCTGCACAGCATTTCTCTAACAAATCAAATTATCAATGTCACATTTAAATAACACGTAGGTAAATGCATAAACATTTTAATATGTTGAAAACATTTTTGCGGTACATAATTATAGATGTGTATTTAACATTTATTGTATATCAAATCAATTGCAGCACAATGGAATTTAAAGAATATTTAATACATACATAATATACTAATAAACTATATTTGGCAAATGCCCAATTCTCTTAAAAGTTGCAAGCAAAACGATATAAATGTGAAACTTATCTAACTTGTCTATGAATTTATTAAATATTTAGATGTACTTTTTTTGATCCAGCATAAAGGTTAATCCAAATGAATTCGAGCCGCAGAATGTCAATGGGAACTCCACCCAGATGATGACTGGTCTAAAAATTGAATGTATAAAGCTATGTAGGAACACAAATTGTCAACCCTAAATAGTTGTCAAGAGGTAATAGGCCAAGAGAAAATAAAAAGAGTAAAAGCTAGAGATTCAAATATATTCCATTTACTATTACAAAACTTTATGTGTAATTTATGTATAATAAATGTGTAAACTTTGAACTTAATTCGTTGTTTCATTCTTTAATAAAAATAATGGGAAAATAACTTTGCAATGATATTGCTATAAAAGTTTTTATTGACAATTATTACACAAAACTCACTTAAGTCTCCGTGTTGAAGTGAATGAGTTCATCAATGTGGTGTCATCCCAGCGTGAACAGCTGATCGGCAAGGGTGAATGGCAAAATGAACAGCTGCTTTTGCATTCTGTGCGAATGTCTATCTGTGATTTGGCCTGGCCGCCAACAGTGTGACGATTTCACGGCCAACAACAACGTACAAAATTCGCGGTCAACGTTTCGACAAAGCGGAAGTCGCCCCGGACGCTTTATATAATATGATAAGCTGACGCGATATAAAATCTCAGTCTGCAGATACCCGTGTGATATAATTATACGTATTTAAGCCTTAAGATGTTGCGCTATAGAATGGGTTCAGTGGTCCGTGGCACACTCTCATTCCAGGTAACATCGAAATTGTTACTCCAAATGCAGCTACCAGGAGTAGTTGGCGCAGTGGCCTTGCAGTGCCGCCATCTGAGCCCCATGAAGGAGTACCAGAAGCGTGTCGAATCCGGTCAACTGATGACCGACAACAAGCAGGAGTCAACAATGAAGCAGCTGGACGCTCTCTATCACAAAATCAGCAACTATCAGCCATCCGCACAAGCATCATCGGGCGGTGGTGGTTTCTTTGGTTCGCTCTTCGGCAAGAAATCGGGTGAAGACGTCGATGATGATTTGAATGCTGGCAGCCAAAGTCCCCAGGGGCTGTATCTCTACGGCAGTGTGGGTGTGGGCAAGACAACACTCATGGATCTGTTCTACGACTGCTGCACGCAGGTGAGGGTGTTTTGAAGTGTAACCAAATCCCCAAGTAATCCAAGTTTTATTTGCATAGATTGATCGGAAGCGAAGAGTGCACTTCACCGCCTTCATGACGAACGTTCATTCTCTCATCCACGAAGCCAAGGAACAGCAAGGTCCCATCGATCGTGCCTTCAACTCGGAGAAACCGGCACCCTTCGATCCCACCAAGCCAGTGGCCGATATAATAGCGCGAGAGTCGTGGCTCATTTGCTTCGATGAATTCCAAGTGACTGATATTGCAGACGCAATGATACTTAAGCGCCTCTTCACCCATCTCTTCAGGCAGGGCATTATTGTGGTGGCCACCAGCAATCGTCATCCCGAGGATCTTTACAAGAATGGATTGCAGCGGGTGAACTTCCTGCCGTTTATTGCACTGCTGCAGAAACGTTGCCAGATAGCAAAACTGGACTCGATCGATTATCGGCGCATTGCCCAATCTGGCGATACGAATTATTTCGTCAATGGTCAAACAGATGCGGCTGCATCGATGAATCGCATGTTCAAGATTCTGTGCGCCGAGGAGAATGACATCATTCGTCCTCGCACAATCACGCATTTCGGTCGCGATTTGACCTTTGCGCGCACCTGCGGCCAGATCTTGGACAGCAGCTTCACTGAGCTCTGCGACCGCGTGAGTATTCAAAGAAGATGATCCCTGATAAAGCTAAGTATTAATGTGTCTTTTTTAGCCATTGGCAGGTAGCGATTATGTGCAAATCGCGCAATTCTTTCACACGGTACTCATACACAATGTGCCGCAGCTGAATCTGAATGTGAGATCCCAAATGCGACGGTTTATAACGCTGATAGATACCCTATACGATAATCGAGTGCGCGTCGTTATCTCATCCGATGAGACGCTGGACAACCTATTCAATGTTGGCCAGAAATCTGCCCCGATTTCCGATTCGGAACGTGCGCTAATGGATGACCTAAAGCTCAACGAAAACTCAGTGAGTAACACAATGTTTGAGCTGCTATAAATCTCTTATTCGCATCTCATTTGTTCTAGTCGAGCGTTTTTACTGGAGAAGAGGAGCTGTTTGCCTTTGAGCGGACAATATCGCGACTCTACGAGATGCAGACGCGTACCTACTGGGAGCAATGGGCGAAACATCGTTGATATGCTCGCAAAACATATCAATTCTAAATTCAATGCAAAGCTTTAGTGTAATTAATAGGAAAATTAAATTTTAAACCGCTTCGTTGCTGGCCGTCACAAATTGGTAAATCCGATGTATTTGTGTTATTATTGACATAATGATTACTCGGGTAATCATTAGCAGTATTAATAATTAAATTAATAAATTAGCAAGTCTATGTTGAAGGTTTGTCACACTTGATCAAATCAGCGATATATTTATGAATGCTGCTTTTAATTGTTTAACAATGCATCGCTTAACCATATCGCAAGTAAATACAAGATACCTGATTTTGAAACTGAACAAATCATTATTTGATTGGGGTTTTCCAGACCGGGACGAACAAGAATAATATTATTAGTTATACTTTTAATTTCTAAATCAAAATCTTCATTTAGTTAAACACATCTGCCTCGACTACGAAATCAATTCACAAAAAAAAAAAGAAAACCTGTTCAATTTCTCCCACAAAATTTTATTTAAATAAATATTGTCAACAAGCAAGTTTCAAAAGTTCTACACTTACCCATTGAGGCTTTAAAATGGCAGATCACAAATCCTTGAGTGTAAACAAAACGCTGCCCTTTGGTAAGCGGTGTCTACATACATATAAATCCTCATTATTATAATGACATTGTTCCTTCAGATGCCTCGTTGCTCATTGTAAACATTTCATTGCGTCCTGTGGAGGAGATCGCATTGAGCATCTCGGAGCGTTGTGTTGTCACCGGGGCAAATGAGGTCGCCTGGGCATTGAGGGCACTGATGCTGACCGATCTGACCTCGGTGGGTGGCGATGATACCCAGGCGAATATACGTCGTCTGTGCATGCGAGCCTGTTATCCGTTCGAGCCGCAGTTCTTTGACAAGTTCTTTGAGCGCATTCTTCTCTCCGACATGCACTGTGCCGCAGTTTGTGTGTACCCGGCGCGTGTAAAGGACGCCCATACGGCTATACAGCAGTTCAAGCAATTGGATCGGGTGGCCATTGCTGCAGTGGCCACTGGATTTCCCACAGGCCAATATGGACTGCAGACGCGTCTGCAGGAGATCAGTCATGCCATTCTCGCAGGTGCCACAGAGATCGATATTGTGATTAATCGCCAGCTGGCACTGCTCGGCGACTGGGAGGGGCTCTACAACGAGGTGGTCCTCATGCGTAGCGCCTGCGGTGATCACGCACTGCTCAAGACCATTCTGGCTATTGGCGAACTGGGCACCATGGAGAATGTGAGTTGTCAGCCTTGAATTGAATCATTCTAAATTCCAATTTTCTTTCGCTACAGGTCTATAAGGCGGCCATGGTGTGCATGATGGCTGGTGCGGATTTTCTAATGACCTCCACGGGGAAGGAGGTGGTCAATGCTATTCTTCCCGTTGGCCTGGTCATGATCTTTGCCATTCAGGAGTTCAAGCGACGCACGTGCCAAATTGTTGGCCTCAAGCCAGCGGGCGATGTGCGCACCGTGCTGGATGCGATTTCCTGGATGACGCTGGTCAGTGAAACGCTCGGCAGTCGCTCGTTGACGCCACATCGATTCCGATTTGGCTCCTCCGGGCTGCTGGATGATATTGAGAAAGTTGTGCGCGCCGGTGTTGCCAGGATGGAACGCGATTCGGCCGAGAAGGCCAATCGGAACAAGCCGCCCGCAACAGAAGCGGGCATTGAGGATTCAATGTGCAACGAGTTGCGCAAAATACAGCTAAACTAATAAAATAAATCGCAAAACTCGTGTTTATGTTAAACCGCTTTCGTTCAAACAGTGTGACCAGCCTGTATGCTTAAGTGCATTGGTATTTTTTTTTTTTAGGATGTGAAGCAGGCCGCATTTCAACGATTGCCGCAACTGGTCACACTACAGACAAAACCATTGAAAAAAATTTGCTTTAATTTAATAGAATTTCGCATCCGTGCTGCGCCCACTCAACACTGCTGTAATGGTAAGTGCGTCCCCAACCGTACCACAAACACCAGAAGCCGGAACCAGCGATTTGAACCATCCATGTGCGAGTGCCACGCTCAAATCATAAAAGTAAACCAAAGACCAAAAAAAAAAAGCAAAGAAATCGCTGACTGCGCTCTCCTCGCCCGCCCCACTTTTTCTGCTTGCTGCAGCGGCAAATCCAAGTGCAAATCGCAACTGAGAAGGAGTCCACATATAACTAAATACTACCTACCATCACCAACTACCGACAAAATTACAAGCACAGCACCACCACCACCACCCAGTTCATCCAACATGTATCCCTGGAGCTCATCCTCGTACGGCGGCCAAGTGGCTGCTGTTGGTCAAACCGGGGTAAATACGCCACGCACTGCCAACGTTAATCAACACTCCACTTCACAGCACCACTCCCTTCCCTCCCACAGTCTCCCTCTACTTTACACTAAATACAGTGGTCACTCGCTTTTGAGAACCTTTCAGAATTATTATTCAACTCGTGCTTAAATTTGCATTTATGCATTTCTAAAAATACAAAACCAAAATGCAAGCAAATTATTCGCAAACTCATAAACTCTAAACTCTGACTAATACTTTCGTTTGCAACACCAAAAACACCGCCCCCAATGTGGGCGGATGCAAAGTCGGCAATTGGCGATTGGTTTATTATCAAAATGAGCTCGTTCTTATGTTATCATCGCTCGTTTGTCCATTTCATATGTATGATCCAAGCAAAGCAAGCGAATAAGCTATCGGCGCTTATCTTATCTCATTTGTGTTATGTGTTTCCGCTGTGTGTGTGTGTTTTTTATTTTCTGTGCTTTTATTTTTCTCCGCAATTCATTCATCATGTATTCTCGTACTGACAAAGATTGGCCCGATACACCTGACACTGTTGCGTTCTATGTCTCGTTTCAGACGATGCCGAATGGTTTGGATGACCAGGAGAAACTGCTCGCCGAGGCGGCGGGTGCGGCACGCAAACAGGCATTCCAAATGAATCACTTTCTAGACAAGGAGCGGATGCTGGATGCTCTCAAGTGTGCCAGCACAATGCTCAGCGAGCTGCGCACTTCGCTCCTCTCCCCGAAGAGCTACTACGAGCTGTGTGAGTAAATGTTATCCACTCCTTGTAGTAGCATTATTAACCAACCAGCATTGCAGACATGTCCGTGACGAATGAGCTGTGCCACCTGGAACTGTATCTCAGCGAGAAGAGCAACAAGGAGACGGATCTGTATGAATTGGTTCAGTACTCGCACACGATAGTGCCACGTCTCTATCTGCTCATCACCGTGGGCATTGTGTACATAAAGAATGACGCGACGCTTAAGCGCAGCATACTCAAGGATCTAGTGGAGATGTGTCGTGGCGTGCAGCATCCGCTGCGTGGTCTCTTTTTGCGCAACTATCTGTTGCAGTGCACGCGCAACATTCTGCCCGATGTCCTCGTGGCGGACAATGAGCACGAAGGCAATGTGTACGATGCCATCGATTTTGTGCTCACCAACTTTGCGGAGATGAATAAGTTATGGGTGCGCATGCAACATCAGGGACATTCCAGCGAGAAGACGCGTCGGGAAAAGGAACGTGAAGAGCTGAAAATATTGGTGGGCACCAATTTGGTACGTCTGTCGCAGCTGGAATCCGCCACACTGGAGACGTATAAGCGGCTCATATTGCCCGGCATTCTGGAGCAGGTGGTCAGCTGTCGGGATGCGATTGCGCAAGAGTATCTCATGGAGTGCATCATACAGGTATTCCCCGATGAGTTCCATCTACAGACACTCGATCCGTTCCTAAAGTCCTGCGCCCAGCTGGAGACGGGCGTCAATGTGAAGAATATTATTATCTCGCTAATTGAACGCCTGGCGGCCTACAATCAGCGCAGCGGCAAGGTACGTTTTTGATTCTCTCCAAGCATGCTATGGGTAATAAGTGGATCATTTGTAGACCAGCGGCAATGCTATCGATGCCATCATACCCGCCGAAGTGGAGCTGTTTGAGGTGTTCAGCGTGCAGGTGGCAAATATTGTGCAGACGCGCACGGATATGCCACTGGAGGACACAATATCGCTGCAGGTGGCCTTACTCAGCCTGGCGCAGAAGGTCTACTCCGATCGGGTCGACTATGTGGACAAAGTGCTCGGCACCACCGCACAAATACTCGATCGCATGAACATGAACAAGTTGGTCCTGCATTTAATATTATGATTTACACAATCCGATAACTATTTTGGTTTATTTGCTCAGCATTTCGCATCTGATGACTGTGAATCAGGAACTGTCTCGCCTGCTGCGCATCTGCATTGATTTCTACAACAATGCGCTGACCATCATCCAGTTGCTCAACTTTTATCCGCTGCTGGAGAAATTCGATTACACCTCGCGTAAATCGTTGGCATTGTATTTGGTCATGAATATACTGGAGAATGAGACGCTGGTGCCCACAGCCGATCAAGCGGACAGCCTGTTGACAATTATAACACCGCTAATCAAGGACGATACAACATCGAGCACAGCGGCAACAAATAACAGCGCCGATGCCGAGGAGTTTGCCGAGGAGCAGGGCGTTGTGGCGCGGTAAGCAGCAGCAACACAGTGTCACCATCTATACTCATGATCAATACTTCATTTTACAGTTTTATACACCTCTTAAAATCGGATGAGCCGGACATGCAATACAAAATGCTGCAAACGGCGCGTAAACATTTGGGTAACGGCAGCGGGCAGCGACTGAAGCATGTCCTGCCGCCGCTGGTGTTCGCCGCGTATCAGCTGGCATTTAAATACAAAGCAATTTCCGAGCAGGACGAGAACTGGGACAAGAAGTGCCAGAAGATAGTGCAGTACTGCCACAGCACCATCAGCGCCCTGGCCAAAGCGGATCTGCCCGACTTGGCGTTGCGTTTGTATCTGCAAGGCGCATTGGTCATTGGCGAGATACGCTATACAAATCATGAGACTGTCGCGTACGAGTTCATGACGCAGGCATTTTCGCTGTACGAGGATGAGATATCCGATTCGAAGGCGCAACTGGCCGCCATCACGCTCATTATGTCCACATTCGAGCAGATGTCCTGTTTTGGCGACGAGAACGCCGTACCGCTGCGCACCAACTGTGCACTGGCTGCGTCCAAGCTCCTCAAGAAGCCGGATCAGTGTCGCGGTGTTGTTGCATGTGCGGCACTCTTTTGGAGTGGCAAGTAAGCTAATCCCTGATCATATGAACCGACATTGTCAGATATATATATGTATATATATAAATGGGTATACAAATGATTTTCGCAGGCAAAACGGCGAGGAGATGCGCGATGAGAAACGAACGCTGGATTGCCTGAAGAAGGGCGCACGGATCGCCTCACAGTGTTTGGATACGGGTGTGCAGGTGCAACTCTATGTGGAGCTACTGAATCATTATCTTTTCTACTTCGAGCGTGGCAACTCGCTGATCACAGTAGCCATGCTGAATCAGGTAGATCTGCACTAAATTACCCACAAAAAAATATAATATTTAATATCAACTTTTCAGCTCATTGCCAAGGTAAACGAGGAGCTGCCCAATCTGGAACCCAGCGAGGAGACCAAACAGATCGAGAGCCATTACAAAAATACGCTGGCGCATTTACGCAGCCGTATCGAGTCCAATGACACCGCGCTGGAAGTCTCCTTTGCCGGCATCACTCTCAATTAGTGCATAGATCGGTCTCGAAATGGGCAAATCACTTAGACACAGCAAGCAGCCCTCCCCCCCTCGATCACTCCTATTTTTATAACGCTACTTATCGGTCGGCAATATAGAAGAGAACCCTCTCCCTAAAAGGCTGGATTAACAGAGTATACTGTGCAGAAACCTTGAGAAACGTTGGCTAAAACTGTATTTTCTCAAAGAAACGAAATTCCATGATAAATTGTTGATTGTTTAGGGTAGCGCCAGGCCTACCCAAAAAAAAAAAGTTCTTATGACTTTGATTTTCGATTATATTGTAAGTGCAAAGTGTCAACATTCTTTATAATTTGTTCTCCTTTATTATTATCGTGTAATTAGTTAATAATTACAACTAATTATTATCCCCCCCTCAAAAAATTATATTTTATTGTATTCTATAATTTAACCCACTGCAAAAAACAATACAAGCAAAAAATAAAATTGTGAATAATTATTAACAAAAGAAGCAAAAGAAGAAAAGCAAATCCTAAAAAGAACAATTATAATACGAATATAAATTAATCAGTTACCAATTATTAATGATATGCTATTTGACAGGTTTTTGATTGTGGATGCAAATAAAGTTAAGATCAAATTGTTTTTAGCAAATTTATAGCCAAACTGTGAACAATTATTAGTCGTGCTTTGGGGATAAGGAAAGAGGAGGCGAAAATGGTTTTTCAATTGCTTTATTGAAAATATACATACATCATAGATCCGAATTGTGTGTTATCAACCGGATAATAAATCAGTTAACTTATCTTTCAATTAGAATACATGAGTGCATAAGTGCATAAGTATACAGAGTAATTCGTCAAACATAAATACAGCATGTTGCTGCACATTCCGTGGAATACCTTTGGGGCAGCATCTTGAGAAACGATCCTGATAATCGAAACAAGCGCGTACCGAACACTTTCTGGATGAATTCGAATGGCAGTATTATGTTTGTGTGTGTGTGTGTGCGTGTGTGTATTTTGCAGGAGGGCAGGACGTTGAAGTTAATGTGGCAGTTTCGTGGTATGAAAGGACTTGCACAGTTCCATGTATTAGTCGTTTAAGTTGAGGGATAGCTAAACATATTCAAAAGTTAATTCGTTGGGTGCTGTATCTGGGACCTGGAGCTGGGACCTGTTGCTGAGGAGGACTCAGTTAACAAACGTTTGCGTCGTCTGACCGCAACTTAAAGCTTATCATTTTTAGTAACTAAATTCTAGCATAAATTTACAATTAGAAGCGCCTAATTCACTTTCAGTGTCGTAGCAAATGGAAAATTTTAAAACATGAGATAAATTGTTCGTCACTGCATATAGCTCGAGATTACAAGAGGTTCCACTCGGCTCCGCACTTAAATGTTCTTCGTGTTGAAGTAGTTGTACACATGGGGCCAGGAGGCCAGCACATATTCCTCGATGCCGCACTCATTGGATCCGCGCAATATGCGGAAATAGCCGCGCTCGCCCCACCAAGGACCCCACGAATTTGCCGCAATCTGTACAGAGACGATCAGAAACGATATTTAGCAATGGATAAGATAAGGGCACACAAATCGTAATTATATCAATCTTTACCCAGTATTTGACGCCATCGTGCTCCTCACCCCAGCCAACAAGCTTCACCGAATGGAAACCGGTGGGTGCGCCGCGATTGGCAGCTGTATGGTGATAAACGCCGCTCGAATATGAGAAGAAGTCCCTGTAGATGGTCATGGTGGCTTGGACGGGTCCCGAGTGATAGATCTCAGCCATGATATCAGCCTCGCGACTCAAACTGTATGCGGGGCCGACAGTGTAGAAACTGTCCCGATTGACGCCATACGCTGGCTGGCAGCCATGCGCCTTCAGGGAGCGACCCTTGTGCCGCTGAATCTTGCAAGTGTCTCTCTGCTTAATGTACGGATAGCATTTCTCATCGAGAACGCCGTTCTTGTGGATATAACGCCAGGCGGCATCCAGATGGCCGCCGTCGCAGCCCTGCTGGCGACGTGTGCACGAGAGTATGTTCTGGGGCGACAGTTGAACGACCTCCTTGCCCTGGCTCTGGATGGCAAAGCGATCGGATGCCACCGAGGTGGTGGAGAGCACCCAGGAGGCGCCGCACCAGCCCTGATCGGGCACCTCTGATATGAAAGTGGACCATTTCTCCACGGCATTGAAAGTCCTGGGCAGATTATTAGATGGATTGGTTAGACGCGTCATCGACTTGACACGAAAGGTGGGCTCCTTGGTGCCCAAGCGGAGACGCAATCCCTCGCTATACTTGTGGGTCCACCACTCGTCATATTTGCGCGCCGACCAGCCCAGTTGGTGAATTGAGTTGACACTGTGGATGAGCGCATCGTCGGTGAGGCACAGATCCGTGTCGCACTGCACATGGCCGCCGTCCCGGCAACGGCACTCGTTACAATTATCCCACGTCGTGTTGTACTTGTGGAAGTAGACGCCATTGTGCAGGCAGCTGACCACCGGATCCGGCTCATTGAAGCAGAACGAGCGATAGTCCGGACAGCAGTCACCGGCGACATCGCGATCACAGAACTCATCGCAGTAGCACAGTGTCGCTATAAGCGTGCAAAAAATACAACAGTTACAAATAATAACAAATAATTAATTAAAAAATAATAATAATAAAATTAACAGATTATTATTTGTGAGAAACCCTGAATTTCGAATCTTGTTTCTTGAAGATTTTAAATTATGGGAAATTATTTTTAAATTGAGGGTCACTCACTTGAGATTGGCAGTGAGCAGCCATCTCGGCGATCCTTGCAGCATGTGTTCTGTTGCGCACAATAGGGCCCCGGAAAGTCCAGTTTCAGTGTGTGATCGTAGGCATTGGCCAGGCCAACAAGGACCAGGAGAAGTGAGAGCGCCATTGTGGAGCTTCTGACTGCCATTGCTCAGACTTGAAAATGCAGCTGGGCGCGTTCAACTGTGGGAGTTGTAAAAAAAATATATATTAGTGGAGAAGCAGAAATTAAAAAAAAAAATCAACAAAATATGCAAATATGTTCACTAATTTTAGTTAGCCTTCCTGCATTCCATACGCTTATCGTTGAATGAATGTGATGCTGCGATTAGATAAGAAGTTTGCAATTTGTCAACAAATTAGCTGTGGTAGAGCTTATCAGCATATTTATTTTTGTTTAGAAGGCTTCTGAAATTTGCGTATTACACATACGCCCCATTGTGCGATAGATATGAACATCAAAGTCTAATTAAGTCGCGATGAATTCCAATTATGCATAGCAAAATACATTTAAATCAGGTATTTTGTTCCAAACGGGTTTTTTGTGGCTTCCTAGTTGAATTGATGACAGTTTCGCTTAACCCTTTTTTGGTTAGCTTAGAACTGGACGTAGAAACTGTTGATAATAATTATGTGGTCACATAATTTATGCTTTTCAAAATGAATTATTCCCTTTGCAATTGAATGCTTGTCAAAATTCACATCGTGCATCGTCGATAAAGTTTCTAAATATCCAAAGTTATGGACTAGAAAACACTCTGGATAATATATGAATACTAGTTAAATTAACATTAACTTTAACTAGACTAATATGATAATACAAATTTAAGAGAAAATATTCTTCATACTTTAAATATTTACTTTTAGATAATTAAATAAAAACGATTGTGGAAACCGAAAAATGATCAATTTAATCATATTATAGGGTATATGGCTTATAAGGAATATGTAACTTAAATTTTAACAATTACAAACAAAACAAAACAAGCGAATCAATATGCCATACAGGTTAACAAAACCACAATTGGCAACAACATAAACACAATCCAAGAAACGTCAGCAATAACAGTAAAGATATTAAAAATTCTGATGACGTCAGCTATTAAAACTCATTTTAAACACGAAAGTTTTTGGCTTCGGTTCGGCATCGAATCCAAATTTACGCAAAGACAGCAAAAAATTAAAAAGGCATAAAAAAAAGGCACAAAGCGCCACTATTTTCTGGGTTCCGGACATGGGACACTAAGAGTTATGACAGGGCATTAAACTTGTTTGACTTTCAGACAATTATCAAAAAATATCAGAATAAAAGCAATTCAATTATAAAGATTACCATTTAATGCAAATTGTTTATTTAAATGCAAATTGCAAATTGATTTGTCCAGTTTTGTGAGTTTTTATGCTAATATCGTGAATGTTTTTTATTATGTGTTATAAAATGTATTCAAGTAAATAGATTCTGAATGATCAAACATTTTTCAAAAGATTTCAATTTGCTACAAATCAGAAACCGTTTGTAGTTAAGTATTAATTTACGTGAAAGTTCGAATCGCCAATTAATAAGCCAATTTCATCAGTTCAAATGCAGCGAATGCCTTTTTTGTTTATAAGAAAAAACCATTTTAAAGTATTTAACGCCTAATGGAATAATTGTTGTTAGTAGATTAGTTTTCGTATGTATGTTCCCAACACTTCTTTATTTTATTTTGAGCTTGTTGTTTTTTGGCTGGATAAATTAATAAATATTTACCCTAGCTAAAACTAAACAAACACAATATAATTAAAGCAGCGCAAAAAAATTATTTATTGTATAATAAATATTTAAGGCAAAGCATGTTTTACTTTTAACGATATGCATATAAGATATGTATCATTTGACAATTCCACAGTTAATTTTATAAAAATTAGGAAGACTTTTAAAAAATCCGGAAAATAGTATATAATTTAATCATATACCACAGTAATTCACTCTTTTTTTTAGCAAAATAAACGTATTAATACTAACTTCTTTTACACTTGCTCAATTTGTGATAGGTAACACTTTTAGCCAATAATTAATTTTGCAAAGCACAACCGAAATAATAATCAAATTTTATCCAGACTTCTGTTCCCAACACGTTGTTCACGCGATCGCGGCCAGCCAATGACTGAATTCAATAAAAGTCAGTTGGCCCCATCAAACCGTCGCTGCTATTGAGGCTTCTCTTACATTTGCCGCTGCTACTGTTAAGCGCTTGCAATAAACGAGGTGTGTAGGTGGCTGACAGTGAGAGAGAAAGAGAAAGAGACTAAGGGATCTCACTGACCGCAACAACATAGTTTACATTTTACATTAACAGCCACTGCGACTGTAACCAAGCTCTGCTGTTGACCGCTTACAAAGAGTTCTGCGCATGTGGGTGGATGAATGTATGCGAATGTGAAAAGAGAGCATTACTGTTGCTGTTCGCTTCTGTTAAATTTACGCTAGCAGAGGCTGACTACAGCTCTGTAATCGTTCCCACTGCACATTGATAATTGCTTTATATGGCCATTTTAGAGAAGATGCAAGAAAGATGCAAAGACACTTTCCAAGTTTGAAAGCGAGTTTATGTGTGTGTGTGTGTGTGTGTGGATAAGTGTGTTTTTAGTCAGTAGTATCACGTATGCCTGGCCAGATTTTAAGCTGCGATATGTAACACAGACATGGAATTTTGGTAAATTCCTTAAATTGTTTGCCAAGACCTTTGACTAGAGGCAGAAGCGTGAACTTTCTTGTGCGCAGTTAATTTACGAACATGTTCTTTGAATGTTTGCTTGCTTGTTTGTATTTATTATCAAACGTAATTGATACGATCTGTACGTACAAACATACTCAATTGTACCCAATTTAAGTTCAAGGTTATAACAACTAAATCAAACAATAAATTTAGTCCAAAAAAATCACAAATACGTAACAAAAAGTTTTTATTAGTACTGCCAAAAAAATTTGTTGGAAGTAAGTAGATATGTACCTTGTTGTTTCCAACTGGATCGATTCAATGGATATATGAACATTTTCAGAAAATAACACATCTGTGCCATATGATCTGATTTGATCAGGGTCTGCCATTTCGCTTGGCATGATTTTGAGCTTCTGTTTTTCACATTAATACATAGCAGGAATTTGCATATTTAATATTTTGGTTTATATATATATTTTTAGCTGAGTCTTTTGCAAAATCTACTGATATGGAGAGTTTTGGCAACAGAATGCTTACAAAATGGAACCGTCTGCGAATGGGATATCTGAATTTAATCATGATTGATTTTTAGCGTAAACATTGAATGCGAGTGAGTAACTCAAATAGCTGTGACAAAGATAATAAACAACATATACAAAAATCGACAATAACAAAAAAAAAATCGAAGAAAAATAAGCCGGCACATTAAGAAAGCCAATTAAAATCAAGTCGCAAACTACGGCAAAAACAATTCAGTTCTCATTTTCATAAACACTCAGACAGCATATCAGGCTATGGAAATAAAGCCATCAGACGTCGACATTCGCTAATGCCCAGCGTCGCCGCTTGCATGACGTTAAACTTAAGTTTTATGAGCGATTTCGGTCTGAATAATGCCACATTATGGGCAAACTCGAGCAAAAACAAAAAGAACCGCGTAAAAGAAACCGGAGATTGATCCGAAAAAACAACAACAACATAATGTTGACCCATTATAAAGCGTGGATGAGAGGACTTTGAATAATTACAGAGTGCTTTACTTACCACTAAATAAAGCTCAACATAAATTCAATTGCTAAAAATTGAACAAAACTAAGTATTATTTCATATTTACGCAATCCAATAACGAAAGCCATTCCAATGATTAACCAATATTATCTCCACGATTTCCACTGAAAAATGAGTAATGCAAACGAGTGTTTCTACCTTTTTGGCCTTTAGTCATAGCTCTAGTTAATTAGCTAACAAATATTGACAAATTGAATACTCAAATAGAAAGTGCTGGAATAAAAGAATCCATTTATTTTATTCTGATTTCAGTTTTTTAACAAAGCTTTTTGTACACAAAACTATGTGTTTTATGCATGTGTGGCTTTGAACTTGAATTCATTTTAAAATTAAAAACAAAAAAAAACTTTTGTTGATGACAACATGTCCGTAGCGTGTCGTCAATCCACAAACAAAGTAATTGAATCATCATTTGGGTGGCTCATGAATGGGTTACGAATACCTAAATAGCCAATCGCTGGCACGCTTTTCGTTCACGATAAATAGATAGATAGATTTGAAGATACAATGCTAGATATCGATAAGCAATTTGGCATTTGGCGTGCGCAGCCTGTCTGATTGGGACGACAACATAATTATTTGATACATCTACGCTATTAAAAACTTATTTGATTATTATCAGGAATTTTAACACACCGAACGATATTGTTATTCTGTCAATAGCCAGTCAAGATTGGGCCTTATTAATGTGTATGCCTTAGTATCAGCCACAAAAGTGCCAACAACAAGTGGCATTCCAATGTATTTAAGTCATTTGATATACAATTTATGAACTGCCGGCCAAACAACAACAACAACAACAACAACAATAACCACCTCAAATTTCCAGCCCCAGACGACGCATAAAAAACAGCGTAAAGTCCAAGTTTTTGTAGTTCTCTCAAACGTTGTCAGTGCTTTGCGAGACATACATAAGTTGAGTTACAAAATTCCCTATCTACAGATAGTTAAAAGTATTTCAGGGACATAGACGTAATTGTAATTATAACCCAAGTAACAGCAGCTTATCGAACACTAATCGGAATCAATTGCATTGATTAATCGTAGCTTCATGACGTTTACACGTCGATGACAACCATCTGATAGGGTTTGGAAAATCTCAACTATTATATTCGATGACTTTCATTTCAGAGCGGATATCGATAAACAGAATCAGGTGCCTTGGAAATGTGACAATTCAATCGATTGCATCATCAGCTTCTAGTGTACAATATCTTTCTGTTTGGAAATACCTAGAGAATATAAATACCATGCCAAAGACTTGAATCGGTTCTTATCAGAATCGTTACATACACCCCACCCCCTAGTGACTAAAAAAACTAAGTAGAAATTCCATTAGAGCCTGAATCACAATCTTGGGTACTTAAGAGCAGTGTGTAAAGTTCGACAAATAATTGAATTTGTTGGGAACAGGGCATAAATTCGTCAATCATGTTAACTATTTTCGCTGATGATTTGTAGATCAGCAAAGTTGGTCATTGCCATGGCACAGCTGAATACCTACCGCTGCCTAACAGATAGTCCATAAATATCATATCTAACTTTGTAACGAAAAGGGAATATCTTGACATACGTTTATCGGCTATAAAGATGTTGATATTTCTCAATTAGTTATAGCTAAATGAAATGTTTTCCTCTGTAACATTAAATTGCGTAATGCGTTACAATAAAACTGAATAAATTCGATGGAATACAATACGCTAAATAGATGTTAACACCTGATTTTCTCGACTCGACTCGACTCGACTCGATGTTCTTGATAATCAATTTCATGGGCATGGCATGTTTATTTTATTTGTTCTTTATCTATATTGTCTGCTCGATAAGAAAATCTACAGTTTTCCTTACTGATCAAGGTCGGGCTTTTAAGTACACACTAACCTTGCAAAATACACGTACATCAATTCTAAGAATGCAGTTCCGGGAAAATTTGTGATGGCATTTCACGAAAATTTCTATTCAATATGAAAAATATTTTTCACACAATAGTTTTCAATCGATTTAGGAAATATTGCGCCGGGTGCAACAGATCGTACGAGTACATGCATAAACTTCTTTTGATATATATATATATATATATATATATATCTACATATGTATTTTATAGAATCAATGTGCCTTCAAGGCTGGCGCCTTTTGCACGCGATATTCGCATCAGCATTTAAAGAACCCATTCCAATGGGTGTTCAGGGTCTCATTCTACATATCAGCCACACGTCAACTAATAACGAAATCGAATTGGCTTTTGAACAAAGTTGCCAGTAGAAGTGTGACCATAAATTCAATTGAATTAAATTCTAGTTAATTTTGACAGCGACAATATAGCAATGCTCCACAAAAAACAATGGAAAAATAAGAAATTATTATGATGGAAGAACAGATACTTAGGGGGAAGGATTTAAGTTGCCGTTGAGGGTGATTCGAGCTGAATTGAGCCAAAGATCTAAAAACATAATCGGCATATGTGAGATCTAAGCTAGAATCATATTTTAAAATAAATA
Organism: Drosophila nr. perissopoda 5 BK-2023a; assembly: GCA_035044105.1. Lineage (NCBI taxonomy): Eukaryota > Metazoa > Arthropoda > Insecta > Diptera > Drosophilidae > Drosophila > Drosophila nr. perissopoda 5 BK-2023a. The sequence goes on along the minus strand of JAWNMK010000639.1, from coordinate 693,156 downwards.
ACAAGTGTATTTCTCTTAAGTTTCAGACAGTTTAAATTTTTTTTTCATTTTTGGTTTGATTTTTATTCAGAAATTAGATTAAAAATTATATCATCAAATAAATTTTAATTGTATTTCAATAACAGACATTTTTTATTATTTTAAGGTGAGGGCCTTGATTTAGTCTGATTTATTTTCATACATTTTGTTCCCTCACTTTCCTTACATAATCACAAAGCTTACTCTACTGAAATACTTTCACAGGGTATCAATTAGGCGGCAGCAACAAACGGATGACAGCTGCTTAATAATAAAATAATTTTTGGGCATATTTATGTTTTTGGATATCTGTTAGAATTGGTCGATTCGTTGAGTTTTCCATTAGAATTTCACTCGTTCAATTTGGCCAGCAACTTGTGTATATATTTCGCATATTTCGCATATTATGCGATATTATTTTGTGTTGGCCAATGCACAATAAATGAGGCGGTTCCTGGTTGCCTGGCATCTCTTATTGTTATTGGTGATTTGTGTAAGTTATGTGTGGACACATAAATTATTGGAATTTGACATTTTGACATTTGATGTTTTTTATGGGTTCGATTTCCGGGCGCATTGGTCCCCAAAAACAAAAGATAACAGTTCAATTGAATTCACATATTTCACCAAATATTATTATACGCAAATATAGCAGAAACATGGCTATTTTTAAAAACTTATATCATTATTAAAGCGAGTACGATGTGGATTTATATTGACGTCTGTGAAAAATATTCACAAGTAAACCGATAAGCGCTCTCCAGAACTTTTGACGTCATTGTTAAGCGGAAAAAATAATATAAATAAATTATAAAAAAAACAATGATGAAAGTTCTCAGATGGAGGTATTATTTTTGCTAATTTGAAAATTAGGGTCATAAATTATTCACAGCAAATTACGAAAAGTTATTTTATGTTTGCTGCTCTTAATAAATTAATAGCTTTTCGTATTAGAGGAATATTCAAAATATCCTAGTATGGTTATACAAGGTAATGTGGTGTTTTCTAAAAATTCTATATATTTAGCTACACAACTCAATGGAAAACATTTTTATAGCAGTTCATTACGCGATCTTTTTATAATCCATACAATTTATGAGGCCCTGTCATGTTCGACAGAACTCGAATTCATTAGGTCACTCTTAAGAAAAACTATCTTTTATACTTTAGACAAGTATGTATTAGTATACAATTTGTCGGGGATATATATATACTATGCCAAAACTCATCATATTATGTTAATAATAGTAGGCTACAGGGGATCTCAGAGTTGAGCAGCTCTCATCAGATTTTCGCTTCTTGTTTTTGAATGAAAATACCATGTCAGCAATTTGCGTATCAACGGCAACCGCTTAAGTAATTTTCAGATATTTTCAGTTATTATGTTTATTAAACTTTGCACACAAACAAACCAATTGGAAGATGTTCCTTATGTATTTTGTGGGCTACGTCGTCATACACATTTTTGTATACACGATTATTTACGCAACATTCCTCTACACCCAATGCTAAAAAAAAATAAAAAAAATTAAGTATTTATTGTTGATAATTCCAAGTTTGCTTATTGGAAACAATTTTCAAGTTGCAAACTCATTCGTAAGATTCTATTTTTATCGGCATCGACAGAATTAGCAGTGCAGCTTTATTATCTGCCCAATGTACTCAGTTAGGTACTTATTCGAAATGTTGACGTTTTCAATGCACTCAACTCCCGCCCACAGGTGAATAATATATGATTTTTTGGGCTTGTAGTTAGTAGTAATTATCAGGCGCACTTGACAGCAGCGCTGCGAAGCAAGCAATATATGCTCGCTCCAAATTAGGAGCGCCTGTCAATCAAAACTAATCGCAACTTGCTAAAAACAGCAAATAACAAAAATAACTGACAGCCTGCTATAACTAAACATCCAACCAGAAGTCAGAAAAGCGCATGTAGACGTCATTTATATAAAATTCAAAGCGAGATCAGATGTTACCCAAGACTGTTCTGTTAGTCGTAACAAAATGTTGGGCGAACACAGCCCTCAAGCATGGTTAACGCAAGATCAACCCAATCGTCACTTCCCGCAACAATGCATGAGCTCTGCGTAATTTGTACTTGAGAGTGTCAGAACTGCTTGTGAATTATATGGCATAGAATGTGTTGAAATGTTAGTTAACAGCACCGCAACAACCGCTGCTATGCTCAACAGGTAACAGCTGTTATTTTAAGGCAAACAGACTGCGATTGTTTTCATTTTGTGCTGTTATGTAAATGTTATGTTTCCGCTTGTGTGTGTGGCAAAGTGTGTAACTCTCTCGCTCCCACTCACTCAACCGGCGGTCGTTGAGCGTGTTATTTTTGACGCCCTTTGGTGCAAAGATGATAATAACTGTGATATTACTCTAAATTGTTTTGTCATTTAGGTATACCACAAGTATGACAGATTGATAAAAAGAAAAAACTCAAACTAACTTAGAACAGGATTATTTATAATAACTAACTGTATATTTGATTAAATATTTAAATAATACTTACACTTAAAGTATACAATAAACTGAGGGCATTCACCGTAGTGAACACATCATAAATTACTGCTTAATAATCGCAGATTGTAATTTACATTGCTTAAGGTGCATAACGCATGCATTTAATTAAATTTACAGTGATTTAAACAGAACACGCCGTGACTAACACATTTGAGTGTCTGTTCCATTTTGTAACGCCCACAGTGTTAGTGCAAAACGCCTTTTTATCAGCCACTGGGACAGATGAAATCAGCCCCAGCCAGCCCTCGCCCCCGGCTGACGTCCCCAACATTATACCAGTCTTTATTTGTACTTATTATTATTACATTTGTATGTAGGGGCCTGTGCGCAGTTTGTATGTCTGTATATACACATATAAACATACATTTGTATATAGCAGTATTTTTGATATGCCTGACAAACTGTTTATTTGCGCCTCAACCTGAAACGGGCTTGTAATTATGTACATTAATCTTTTTGGTATGAACTACATATCATTTCTACATAGAAAACGTAAAAAAACTATAAACTATATTTCAAATGTATATGAAATATAGTTATACACAGTTTCCATACATGTATTTACTTCCATTGTCTTCCCATAGAATCGCTTGTGAGACAACCTGCTGCAACATCTACTTTTATAGAATATATCAATTTAATTAGTAATAAATGCCGCAAATATTTCTATTTACAAGTAATTAAATTGACTGCATTACGAGTGGATTTATTTTGAGAAACATCTGCAAGTATTCAACACATTTTTAATTGTCGTTGCTGATGGCTTTTCCTGAGAAAGTTATGGTAACTAAAAATTTGCATGACCTTGATAAAGTTTATTTATAAAGAAATTACAGAATTAGAGCACTTTGCTCTCATTGTTGTAGAAGAAAGCGACTGTTTTCTATTTCATTTTGCTGTGCCAAAAGAATTTGTATACCCTGTTCCCAATGCCTATTAAAAGCTATGACAGAAAAGTTAAGGAATGCTTAAGAAGTGTATCATAAAGTTGTGCAAATGTTATTAAAAAGATAAAATAAGACTTTATAAAGTAGCTACAAGTATATGTCAGCGTAGTTCGTAGATTGATATAGGGTAATTCCTAGTCGAGCACTCTTACTTGTTTGTTGTTAATTCATTTAAGCATTTTCGACCCGAAAGTCATTGTCAATGCCAAATGCGAATCATTTTGTCTACAAATGAGTACTCATATGTATGTGCATGTGAATATCTATCATTCGGGTCTGAATGTGTCTACTTATGTGGCCCCATCTGATGTCAGTGACACTCGCAGCCAACATCTGCGATCTGCATGACAAGCAATTCCCAATCCCTTCGCGTCGCTTTTGTCTATAGGAAGTATTTTTTTTTATGCCTTAAAAACATACGAATAAAAAGCACACATAATCTAGATAAAAATAAATTTGGAATGGTGCAGGTAGCACGCGCCTCCCATTGCTTGGGATGGAGTTACAATTGAATCATTATTGTTATTTATGCAAAATGGTCGTTGATCACTCAAGTTTGTATAAAGATTAATTAAACATTTGAATATTTTATAACTGAATTTGGTGCTTTTAGTCATCGCACACTTGAAACATGTGGCATCATCAATTAATTGCACAGAGGTGGTATGCATTTATAATCCAACTGAGGGGTTGTCAAAAATGCCGTCATGATGCGAATAAGCTGTTGGCATTAGCAAAAAATCATCAAAAAAACAAGGAGAGCTGACTAATTCAGTCGAATCGACTCAATTTAAAAACCTATTATGTGTCAAAGTATAAAAATAATTAAATAGACATTTAGAAACAGTATTGTGCCTCAGGGACTTGCACTTTCAATTCAAAGTGTGTATTACAAAGGTAATTTATTTAAATACTTAATTTATACAGCTGTTTGTCTATGCGCGGAATGTAATATGCCTTGCTGACATTTCGTCATATTATTTTATGGTTCCAGTTGTTGTACTCCGAATAGCTAATAGTTAATTGCCCATTACACTTGAAACTGAGTATTTAAACAAGTTTGTTTGCATTCGATACGAGTATGTTTTCATATGTGCTTCTGACCTATCCACCCCCTCATCTGGTTAACTCTATTTCTCGACAAGTTGTTCAATTATCATCTGTTGCTTAATTAAAGAGACAACAAAATCTCACTCCAATGCTTGGTTCATACAACTACTACAAATGGAGCGGCACTCTAACGCTTTCAACTATAAACAACTGAAAAACCCAAATAAATATAAGTCAAGGTGTGAACTGCTAATTTGAAACTATGTTGCACCTTTTGGAATGCAAACAATCTTCAGATTCTGATTGATCTTTAGCTTTAGCTCTACTTACGCGTTGGGATGACAGCTGTGACGTAAGATCCGAACAAATAACGAGCATTGGTCAGTTAAGATCTTCTGTAGATCCGTGTTTGTACAAGAGATTAGAGCACTCAACGGCGACATACATATTTACATGCTTCCATCCAAACGAGTACTCGCAAATACCTCAGCGTCTAGTCAGCCGGTAAAACGAATACGTTTTGAGTGTTTGCTTGGACTTTCAATGGGCCATGAGACACAGCAATGACGTCATTTGTCAATTTGCTGATTTGTTGACAGCACACGAGACAGTTAAATACATTTTGTACAACTACTTAAGCATCGCATGCAATTCACTTGCGAAAATTGAAAACTATTGAATGCAATTTAATTTATTATCAAGAAACGCCAACGTCACATACTATTGTGTGCCCAGAGGCGAAACATAATTCAATTAATAATAACTAAAGATATTGATTAGCCAATTTGGCTAGGAACACGTTTTATGCATTGGCATATATTTAAATTAATTGTATAATTAATAATTAGATATAAAAAATATATGCAAAACGCCCGTTCAACATTTCTGGGTGTGATCAATTAAAGTGGCAATCTGATAGATGCAAATCGTTTCACATAACCATTTGAATAATCATAATAATAAACATTTCCAGTCAACTATGAAAATATGCTAAACTTGAAACGTGTCAATTTCAGCGACATTTCAAAATAAATTCTTGACAATAACCTTAAGCCAACATTGCGTATGAGCAATGCAATTGGTACTGTGTGTCTCTCTCACTTACCAGGTATTTTGTTGCTTTGATTATGAGCTGCCACATTTAACTGGCACGCCACAGGCAAAACGATTGCATTCTGTGCACAATTTACATTTTAATTGCCGCATATTGAATATCACAGCCCATTTGAAATGGCGCTTTGTCTGATGATGTCGTCACGCTTTGCACTTATACCGGGCCCCAATTGAGGCTGCTTGCCAACAAAATCACAACTTGATAATGCTACATGACTAATGGCATAAAATGATAAGTATAATGGCAAATGCTATTGAGCACTGAACAATTCTTGAATTCCTTTTGCTAAACAACCCAAACACAAGTAAGAGTGATGTGGTCGAGTGCGCTCGACTATTATATACCCTAAAACCCAGCTGTTAAATGTATTGTTCGAGGCTTATTTCCAAACTTCCGTTTCAAAGTTTTGTTTACTCAAATGTAAGCAGATGTAGAATGCTCTCATTTATTACATCATGCATAGGCACGGATGAGTCAATAAAAAGTAAGGCAGCGCAATTTAATTATGAGAACATGTTTCTTATCCCATCTCAAGGAAATGCTTACAGTTGTTCAGCTATCGGAAATCGATATGTGATCACATTAACGAAACGTAGTCAGTTATCGATCAAATAAATTCAATTTAATCATATAAAACCTATATATCAAATTTGAAGTACTTAATTCTTATAGTCTCTGAGTTCCGCATGGCTACATCGACTCGACTGTTGATCAAGAATAGATATACCTTATGGGATCGGAGATGCTTCACCATTATACCCTTTTTACTAATTTTTAATTGGTTCAGCGTATAAAAACTCGACCCTCATCGGTATCCATCGGTATCCATAGTCAGCCCAAAACGAATCATTAACTTTGCGGAATTTTGACTCAGACAGAACCCTGAACCCATCTGCAAATCGAACTCGAGTTCGAACTGAAGCGAATTATACCGTGAAAGGTTAACATTCCCAGCTCCCGAGATTACTCATTGACCATCACCCTACGATATGACATCAGCGGATCAGCTAGTCAGCTCATCAGCTGGTCGAGAACGAAGAGCGGCCAAGACCAGTAGCTGGTAGCCAGGCCGACCTGGGAACTTTACGAAGCGACTCACCTTCGCATTTGGTACGGGCGGACGAGGAGGAGGAGGAGGGCTTGGCGTCGCTTTACCGGAACTGGACAGTCAGCGCCAACACATCGGCGTTGCTTGTGTGTTTCTGATTTGCTTTGTTTAGTGTTTAGTTTGAATAAAACTAAAAAAAAAAAAAAAAGAATAGAACGAAAAAAACAACAACCAAACCTAATAGAAAAACAAACAGAAATTTATGGGATTAATGGGCGAGTGGTCGAATGGTCGAGCACGGGGCACTTAAATATGCATATGTTTAAATATTGTTACAGTTTGCTTGAACAAAATCGGTTTTCCTGATTTTTTTTTTTTTTTTTTGGTTGACGTGTAAGCGAAATCTGGTTAACCTTAACAGCAATCTAAAGACAATACGGCTCATTCATATTTACATTTTGTATGTTTACAATCAAAGATAATGTCTAAATTTCAGCTAGCCAGTTTATTGTCGTGTGAATTTTTGATTATTTTTCTTTTTGTTCTGAACTAAATTTTCTACATATGCGCAGTGAAAAATCATAGCATCCATAGCCAAATGCATTCAATCACATTACATACAGGTAATATAAATAAAAATACAAAATTTAGTTATCATCAACAAAATGCTTGCGGAAATCGAAATATTTGTAATTCTTCGCATTTCGTTCAAGTTAATCCGGAAAACTTCTGCTGATTAAACTTTAATATCGGTTTGAATTAGGATTTTTGATCATAGTTGTAAGGCGTTCATTAAGATAATGAGTACATCTGAAGAAACGTTAATTAATTATATGACATGACATAATAAAACATATATTATAAAAAAGCTTGCAAATTTATACTTTGCTTAATAAATTTCTAATGCGATAAGAAGCAAACTCATAGAAAATAAAGCAAAATACGAGAGTTCTCGAAATATTCTAGTCTCAAATAGCAACTGCATTAATTCCAGCAAATTACAAATTCAGTTTGCCGTTGTCCATAAATAGCTGCGAAGCAAACAGCACAAAACACCAAATGCTCAGGTTCACGGTCAGAAAAATTAAATAAGCAGAAAGCAAACAAATACACACGTGCATCGTGTGTATCTTTGAGATACATTTTGCATACTGCCTACTCAGCAGGCAGGTGCTAACGCGCAGATAAACAACAACACAATCAAATTCAACTGACAAAGAATGCACAAAATCGAAATTAAAACAGACGTCTTAACCCTAAAGGGCCCAACTCACTCCTAAGTTTATTTTCGCCTATCTTGTGAGACACATTTGCATTTTTTCACAAGACGATACAATTTATTTCCAAGTGCAACCTATTTCCATATATTTTGTTTTATAATGAAACTTACACTTTTGGCAAATTATGTTTTTTTTTTTGTGTTGCGATCTTAACCAGTTTTTACATAAACTCAGGCTATCCAAAGGCTATCTGGAGAGCAACTGATGGATTGCACAAGCATCTTCATTTCCCAGATACAGTTGAGCAGCGTGTAAGTATTAGCCTAGATTTTCAGTGGCGGCTGCCGTGACTCGATTCAATTTCAGGCCGCTTTATCATGCTAAATGTATCTACACCCACGAAATGGCCAACAGCAACAGTTGCGCAGACCAGATCTTTCATCCCGAATGCTGGCTGGTTAGTTAGCTGCTGGCTTTTACCAGGAACATGATGATGCTGCAAAATAAGTGGCACAAACGGTTTGCATCGCGTATTATGTACTTTCTAGTGTGTGCTTTATGAAAAATGCGAGTAGATTTCGGGATAAATAACAATGCTAAAAGTAGGCTTTCGAAACTGCTTTTATCCATAAAACAAATATGTTAGGCCCTGGTTTGATATACAATTGAAATAAAGTTAAGGCATTTATTAGCACACAATCGTAAAAACTGGTAAATAAATCATTAACCTAACCTCATATAGACATCTCACACACAGGTGTGTGCTTTCTGCGGTTACCTGTTGCCTCATAAGAATTCGTGTTTCCAACACCTCTATTAATATACAGTCAGTTCAGGCCTGTGTGTGTGTGTGTGTGTGTGTGTGAGTGAGTGAGTGTGACGGTGTTAACCGCAATTCAATCAAATTCGCCAAACTGTCTTATTAAATTTGATATTCGATGCTGATTTCCTGTCCCGCATCGTATATCCAATTGTCAATGCTCACTGCTCCAGTTTGAATTGAGCTTATGAAAAAAAAAAGCTAACGGTTGTTACCCGATAAGAAATCACTTTTAACGCTGGAAAAAGCTAAGCTGGAGCATATCGAATCCTACAGATATTAATAATAAATACCCGATTTAAACTTAAACGAAATTAACCCAACAACTGACGTTGATGCTTACCTGTTTGAGGACAATTTAGTTGACAATAACTGTTGCACTGAAAGTGTTCTCAATGATGTAAATGCGAATGTGACACAACTTTAGCGCCTTCTGAGCAAGCGCACACACACACACACACACACACACACAGCCTACGCAGGCAGACACAAACAAAACACACACTGGAAAGTTGGCTGGCTGCAGTCAATAAACATTAGCGATTAAAAGCTTGAGCCGCACGCGCGTTTGCTGTCGCGACAGATTTCCAACTGAGACTTTCAGATCTGAGACGCTCGAAACTTTGAGCTGTTGCCTGCTGTTAACGACTGCGACTGCGACTGCAGCAGCAGAAACGGCAGCAGCAGCAGCAGCAACAGCAACGGCAGCAGCAGCAACGGCTGCCACTTTTCGCTGAGCAAACAAAATGTTACCATAGAAATAACGCAAAAAACAGACAGCAAAAAACGAGCCAGATCGCATTCAAATGAAGGCGTGCTGCAAATGAAGATTTAGCTGAACAATTAGGCTTCGTGAACTGCGATACTCAATTGCAATAACAAGCTGACGCAATGTTTAACGGGCAAGGACCCAACCTTGAAATCCTTAATTGTCATACATGTATATAGGCATACATATGTATGCATGGATGTACACATAAAATTGATGTTTATTGTTTCCACAAACTGTCTCGCAGTCATTAAAAACACCAACAAAAAAACCAACAACAACTAAAAAAAAAAAAGCCGCCAACAATGAACACAATTACAAGTCAAAGTCAACGAGTGAAGCAGGCAAGCAGCTACTCTAAATGTTTGTGTGGGTGCCGCTTGCCCCGTTGCATCCTAAATGAAAAATTTATAGAGCTGACAGACGCACTGACAAAATACTTGAACCTGACATTCAGAAAATATTGCGCACACTTTATGCACACACACACACACACACACATACGCACACACACACATACATATATACACTCGCTTGCATTAAGTGTGAGCACTCCAAGTCCAAGTCGATGCCAAATCGATGCCGATGGTCGCGAACGGCAATTGAAATAAATACGAATGCTGCAACAGAATAAACTTAACTAAAAGATACTTTTTTTTTTTTTGGTAGATACACTTAAAACGCGTCAAATATTTGTATCTGTTTTTGAATAGACTTAAAATTCTATAAAGATTTTCGTATTTTAATCACATATTTTTATTTATTTCTCTACATAATTATAGTAAGGTATGTGCCTGTTCAAAATCTGTCTCTATCACTCTCTCTCTCTCTATCTCTCTCTCTCTCTTTTCAGCTTGTCTCATAACTATAGGGTATCCCACACGCACAAATTTCATAATATTTACAAAATGACTGAGCATTTGATGCGTTCTAAATTGAAGTCAATTTTTGTGCAAAATTTGCATTTTATGTGAGAAGAGAAGTTCGCATAAAAATACAAACATATTCGCACAGCAAAGTGGCAATCAGTACGGCCAATTGAATTATTGATTTCGGAATTGAATAATAATGCTTAGTGTTTACCCATTGCATAACACTAAAGATAACACAAACCTAGACAATATTCTTAGCATTAGCATTCAAATTTCTTCTACTTTTTTTTTTCTTTTTTGAAATAATCAGTGTTATATTTTTTTTTAGATGCCAATGTCTCAATTGTCACATAATTTGGGTCCATTACCAATGCAGGCTGCGTAGGCCATCAGATGGGGAATCGTGCTCTGTTGCATAACACCAGAGAATAGATGACTCTGTGGTCCAGTGGCAAAGATGCCAACATCATCACCAGAATGCACACCAATCGCTCCAGTGATATAACTTGGGAAGATGAAGGCTAGTAGATCAAACAAGAAACAAAGGATGAATTACAATTTAAATGTTTTTCTAGAAGCATAAGTTATTCGTATACTTACAGGGATCATGGATTTTGTCTTCCAGGGGCACGCGCTTGCCATTCTCGTCCAGATACGGATTGGTGCCAACTGCATAGTTCAAGGTGGCATATTTGACACCATTGACATCGGTGTCGTGGTTATTGAGACCCAAAATATCGGTACCACGACCCGGATAGCCAGCAATGGATAGGGGATGTGCATGATCGGAGGTGACCACAATCAGTGTATCATCGGGATTGGTCAGACCAACTGCGGCCTCAACCGCCTTTGATAGCTCATGCACCTCATCGAGTCCCATTTGGGGTAAATTGTAGTGATTGCCATAATCGATAAGGCCACCCTCGATAAACAGAAAATAGCCCTCGTCTCTCTGGCTAGCCACCTCAATGGCCTTCCTGGTCAACTCCTCCAAAGTGGGCTTCGTATTAGGATCGGCTTGTTTATGGAAGTCCATTATACCAGATTGGAAGAGGCCAATCAATCTAGGTGTATTCTTGGGATTCACACTCAGCAGCTGGGCACGATTGAAGGCTAAAGCTCCCTCCGGATGCAAGTATTGCCATTTGGAGAGCAGATTCACTCCATCCGAACGCTCGCCCGGCTTACCAAACATATCATTAACGGACTTTGGCAAAAACTTGCCCATTCCACCGCCGAGCATCACATCAAAATTCTTGCCAGGCGCCTGGGTAATAAGTTGTGTGGCAATATCCATACAGGTAGCCGGGTCACTCTGACCCTCGCCATAGGTAATAATATCCGTGTCGCTTTCAAAGAACCGATTTGTGGCGTGTGCATACGCACCCGATGGACTGGCATGTGTCAAAGTAGTTGTTGTCACAATTCCCGTTGCCTTGCCCGCAGCCTGCGCCCAGGCGGCAATGGAGCTGACATGATTGGCTGGATCCATGCTGGCGGTGCAGTTGTTAAAGTTCACATTGGCAGTGATACCCAGAGCAACAATATTGGTCTTAACACCGCACAAATACGCGGTGGCTGTACAAGCTGAATCCGGCACTTGGGCATTGCTGCAATAAGTCTGTTGAAATGGAATTGATTTATTCGATTAGGTAATCTTCGATATTTCCAACCGAAAGAGTCAGCTCTTAAATTGTGACTTTAAAATTTCAGGAGAATTGAGAATTTACTGGTCAAATATAACGACGAGTCTGGACTTTGAAGATTATGTTGACTATTACCAAGGTTTAAGTTTACAACAAGTTTAATTTGTAGACAAGCTCACCCTGCTCAGACCCGTATGGGGGAATTTCTCAAAGCTCAGGGAATCCTCCTCGCCCAAGTTGCCCTTGAGTTGACCCTTCAGTATTCTGGCAGCTGCCACTGTTGTCAGTGACATACCATCTCCCAGGAACATGATCAGATTCTTCGCCTTCCGCTTATCAGCCTGAGGTAGTGCCAAACGCTTGGCTATCTCCTCGTTGGCCAAATCATACCAGAACTGTGCATTCTTCTCCTCGGGTGGCCCAAACTTATTCTTGGCCAATGAATTGGGATCCATGGTGTTTGCTCTGTCCTGTTTTGAGATGCCAACCAGCTGGTTCTGGTTATGAATTTCCTGAACTGCAAGCAGTCGATTAGTCATCATCAGTGATCAGACTAAGACCTTAGAACTAAGTCTACTTACTGGTGAAGGCAGACGACAATGGTGTGGCAATGAGTGCGCTAAGCATCACCAGACTCAGGTACAGTTTCGCCATTTTCAGTGAGTTGTGTCCCGTTGAGTTGGTTATCGACTGACATACTGTCTGGGTGTAATCCAACGTATTTATACTTAATGTTAAACGTGCTGGCTGCTGTCTAATCTAAATTGCTAAACTACTATAATTTTGCCAGCATTATTTCGTCTGTCGCATAAATCTACTTGCTTTTTGGCACATGTCATTTTATTATCACGTATCTCCAAGCTGATATGGCTTAGGTATTCTTCTGTTTGACCAAGGAATGCCAAAATTAGCATCCATTAGTTGTTCACCGTGATAAGATAAGATCAATGGCGCTATAAACCTTTAATAAAATTTATGTACGATGAAAAACATTTGAGGATAATCCAAATGAGATAATCAAATTATAAAATAAGAACAATCTTCAGAACATCTCTTCTGTTCGTGTCAATTTATGATTCGTCTGAATTTCGAATTAGCAATGCAGCCTTTTAAGCCGATCACTGATACCACTTATGTTGTAATTCCATTCACTACCAGGAAAATAAACTACAATCCGAACGCAATAACACAATGCGAAATTCTGGCCTAAGTGAGTCGGTTTTATTGTTCGACAAGAGCCTAAATTAACCCAAGCAATGCTGTAATACAAAATAATGTTTATTAGGTTCCTTATTGTGCACCCGAAAAATTATAGTATACTCTTAGGCAGCTCAGAAAATAATGATTTTTGAATTATTAAATGCTTTTAATATATTCACTGCGTTGCATTTTGTGAATCGTGTAGAATCCGCAAGTAAATGGTATTAGACACACCCGTTCTATTGGCTTTTGTTATTTAACGCTTATAAGCCCATACTTCAAATAGTTCTATCAGTTATTGTTATGCTCCTGAACCGAATGCCTTAGAAAATGCCAGCTTATAATTTAAAATCGCTATTGGCGCAATGCATCGATAAATTAATTTATATTCATAGCACTCCGATATATTTAACATCCCTGTAGCAAATCCGAGTAAATTTTTTTTGTCAATATGCTAAGTCAGCTGTCTCTGTTATGATTGGGCTACAGCCGAGCCGAGAGACCAGATAAAATAACTATTTATTAAAAGAAAACAATCTTATTTTTAAACAAACCTTTATCTGCATCATCTCTTACAAATTTACCTTTATTAACTATTTGCAAACCCTTGATATTGATGCTCGCTGTTAATAAAATGTTAGTGGCATGTTAAGTTAACAGACGAACGAACAGTGTTGGTGACAAATTAAAAAGAGGAAGAGACACTTTTCATTTACGAAACACATAAAGCAGGAAAAGTAAATCGTAAATATGTCGTTCGTTTTGAACAACGCAATTCGTCGCCAAATTGGTGCAACTGCCGCCAGGAATATGTCCGGCACCGCCGCCGTGGCTGGAGAACACTCAGGTAACTTTTCCCACAGCCGATAATATCCTCATAGTTAGGTTAAGGTTATGTAACTCTGGATTTCTGTTGAAAATCTCTTAAGGACAAAAGCTCTAATCGCTGAACTTTTACAGGTGGCTACAAGGTCTGGAAGCGTCTGTCTTTCTTTGTTGCCGTGCCAGCTGTCGGTCTGTGCATGCTAAACGCATACCTGAAACATCAGGAGGAGCACGGTCATCCTCGCCAGGAATTTGTTAAGTACGAATATCTGCGCCGTCGCGAGAAGCGTTTCCCCTGGGGCGAGGGCAACAAGAGCCTGTTCCACAACCCCCACGTCAACCCCCTGCCCGATGGCTATGAGCACTAACCGGCCAATTCCCCATTCGTTGTAAAGGTGTTGCTGTTGTTGCTTATCCACTCGATGTATTTAACATAATGTAGGCTGAAATTGATGCGAAAATACACAAACAAAAAACAAGCATTCGGCATATTTAAACTAAATAAAGAGCGACGAAACATTCTGCTAATCTATGCTCTATGCTCTGTGGAGGTAGCCCAAAATTGCACGTAGACAATCAAATAAGTACATTTTAAGTGTATATTTTTATTAGCAAAATAATTATTGTTTTATGTTAATAATGGCTATATTCAGCTGCTTCAGAACGCCAGGTCAGGTGCCTCAACTAGCATTGTCATCTTGGATATAATTCCATTTTACTTGGGGCTTTTTGACTTGGAGCTGGAAACTTTTAAATTGCGATGTTTGCTGGGCTGCCTACTCTGCTCCACAACAATTTTCTTAGTATGTCTTCTTGCAGTATCGTTGGTCTTCAAGGATCTCTCCTTGCTATCGTGCCGACGCGTGTGACGCTTGCTTTCGGGTGAAACGGACGAGGCAACAGGGGACTTGTGGACGCTTCGGGATCTTTTCCGATTATCTGGCGAAATCTCCGGCTTCGGTTTGATTGTCTGGGATCTGGACTCTCGTTTTGTTTTCTCATCTGGTGTCTGACGAGTCTTTGCAATCGGATTCAGTTTGCGTATTTTTGTTGGGGTTATCGACGGTGACGGCGATGGCGACATTTCGGCCAACAATTCCGCCATCAATTCAGACTCCTCCTCGACTTCCTCTTCTTTGTTGATGCCCTGCTCGGATTCGCTTTCATTCTGATACGGCACCATATCGACCACATGATCATCTTCGATGTGCTTCTGCAATTGGGCGGAGTTCAAAAAGATGAAATCACAAAACTCACAGGCATGTCGCTCGCACTCCTTGTGCGCCTGCATGTGCGTCTCCAGGCAATCCGCGTCCGCAATGGACGCCTTGCACAGCGGACAGATCATCGAGACACTCGCGTGTATCGACGAGTGATCCACCAGGCTGTCATAAGACTGATGCGTATCCTTGCAGATGCTGCAGGTGAACGAAGCAGCCGCTGCCTGTTTGTGCATGCGCACATGCCGCGAAAGATGATGCGACAACAGATACGACTTGGAACAGTATTTGCATGGATAGACACGCTTCCCAGCATGGGCAACCACATGGCGTGCCAATTTGCCAGCGGTCACAAAGCTGCGACTGCAGTACTGGCACGAAAACGGCAGATTAGTGCTGTGGATAACCTATATATATATGGAAAGAGTGGTAATTAAATAATAATGATAAGCAGACATGGTCAACGACTCACCTCGTGCCGCTCCAGACCCTGCTTGAAGGCAAACGCCTTTTGGCAGACGCCGCATTGGAAGGGCCTCTTTTTGGTGTGGCGCTCCGCATGCTTCTCCATCTCTTCGCGCGAAATGAACGGCTTCTCGCAGTACAGGCAAATGAATTTGGGGACATCCGTGTGGATACGCTCGTGCCGATGCAGCAGCGCCTGGCGCGTGAATGTCTTCTCACAGATGCTGCACTTGTACGGACGCTCTCCTGTGTGGGTAATGTTGTGCTTCTGCAGATCGTACTTGGAGAAGAAGGCCTTCTCGCAATCTTGGCACTGAAAACTGCGCGTTCGTGTGTGGTTCACCATGTGTATGTCGAGCAACTGCATCAATGGAAAAGAGCGATCGCAATCTGGACACGAGAAGACATTGGTGGCAACCGGTGCTGCATTTTTAATTGGATCCGCCGACACTTCGAGGTCACCGGGTTGGAGTATTTCAGTGACGAGCGCCACATTGCCATCCTCGTAGTGCTTGATCTGGGGCTTGGCCAAGCGTGGCTCCACGGTGGTAGTGGTACCCTTGTTGAGTAATCGCATCGAGGATTTGTTAAGAACCTTGGGTTTGCCTGGCGAAATCAACGATGACGGTGCCGTTGAGATATCCGCCGTTTCTTCCAGTTCGCCAGAAATGTCCGCTAACAGATTGTGCACATCATCCATGGACAGCTCCTCATTGTTCTCCACCTTAATCTGATACGAGGACTTTGACTGTGGTCGCTTTTGGGGTGATCCACGTGGCGGAATTGGTGGCTCGGCCGAGCTCACTGCTGCCGAATTAAGTAGCTTCTTGGTGAGAAGGTTAGTTTCCAGCACCTGCACACTTTCAATCTCCACATTGTTGCTCTTGGCCAACGAGTTGAGCAGTTTCTTTGGCTGTGCCTCGGGCTCCTTGTTGACAGCTATTTGTTTTTGTTTGGAGACCAACGGGGCACGAGGTTTTTCCAATGGTTCTGGCCATTTGCCGGTGAGCGGATATTGACGCAGCAACGTCTCCGCATTTTTGCACATCTGCTTGAAGCGGTAGCAGTGCTCGAAGAGCAGCCGACAATCCAAACAAATAAAACTGGGCAGTCCATCATTGCATTGCACCTGTAAATTCAAAATAACAATAACAACAGTAAATAGATATGTACTTTTTACGTTTATGTGTGAATACTATAAACTCAGATGGCAACATTGCGCATGCGCTCTGTTATTGACGCAGAGTGGCAACGCCAAATGCATTCATTTGGCGGCAAGCGGTGCACAACTGCAAATGGAATCGCGCAGTTTGTTTTCGTGAGCGTCGCTGCACGCTCTACTCCGACTCTTAGTGTGGATCTTGTTTTGTAATTAATTGATTAAGCACGGTTAACCATAAAAGGACATTTCAACTGCATTTGGGCAAACGCAATTTGTTGATTTTGCTGATGTGACTAAGAAAAACAGCTGTGCGGATGGTATTAGTTTAGTAGAAAAAGCGCAAAGAAAACACAATACAATAAGTAAGAAAAGGGCGCAACAATTGCAGGCTGCGGGCAGTGAAACGAACAAAAGGCAGTCAGTCGGCAACAAGGAGAAAAGCAAACAACAAGAGAGCGAACGGAACCAGAGAGAGAACAAGCAAAATGACGGACGAATGCAAAATAAGAAACTTTAGTGCTCTCAGCAACGGCGGCAGCCACAACAACAATGCCGATACCATCGATGCAAAGGGAGAATCCAGCGCTAGCTCAACAACAGCAGGAGGAGGGGGTGGTGCTTGTGCAGCAGTAGACATCGTCGCGGCGTAAGTGCAAATAGCTACCAATCACACTCTCTTTCTCCTTATTTTTATCAACACGTTTTGGTTTTTGTGCGTATGCCGATTAACGAATGCAATATGAGTAACACAGCTGAAACGGTTGTGCATACTATTATTATTATTATCTGTTGTTAAAATTTCGATTATACAAATATTATTGCATAAGAGTTTTACTCATTTTTCTAAACATAATGCAAAAACTGCATGTATGCATTAATTGAATGAAAATTAGTTTTTCTATGCAAATTGTTTTCAAACAAACTATCCATACTTATGTAAATTTACTGATTCCGATTTGTTAGTTGAAAATATCTCAACTGATTTAGACTATTTCCGTTAGACTAATAATTAATCATCAAATCACCTGATTGGGAACCATTATGTGCTAAATGTCTTATCGATTGATATCATTTTGATTAGCAACGTTAACAAGTATGTGGCACGTATGCCCGCGGAGCGCAGTGCCAGGGAATATAATATGAATCACAAGAACCGCGGAATTGCACTGATCTTCAATCATGAATCCTTCGATATACCAGCGCTGACGGTGCGCAACGGAACAAATGTGGACTGTGAGGAGCTGCGCAAGGCATTGAAGAATTTGGGTTTCGATGTGTCGGTGTACAATGATTGCAAATTCCGCGACATACTCAAGCATACGGAGAAGGCGTCGGAGCAGGATCACAGCGACAGCGATTGCATAGCAATTGCGATCTTATCGCATGGCGAACACGGCTACCTCTATGCCAAGGATGTGCAGTACAAACTGGACAACATTTGGCACTATTTCACCGCGCACATTTGCCCAACGCTAGCCGGCAAACCCAAATTGTTCTTCATACAGGCGTGTCAGGGCGATCGATTCGACAGCGGCATAATGCTGGAAAAGAGCGTCACTGAAACGGATGGCGCATCCTCGATGAGCTACAAAATACCCATACACGCCGACTTTCTATTCTCATATTCAACAATTCCAGGTGGGTATCATGTATATATATATTTATGTGCATAACATAATTTTTGTCTACAACTTCCTCGCATTTCAGGTCACTATTCGTGGCGCAACACTGAAAAGGGCTCGTGGTATATACAATCGCTCATCCAAGAACTGAATGAAAATGGCAAAAAGGACAATATTCTTAACTTGCTCACATTTGTCAGTCAGCGTGTTGCCATCGATTTTGAATCGAACGTGCCGTTGCGGCCAATGATGGATCACCAGAAGCAAATTCCGTGTCTGACGTCAATGCTAACACGTATTCTGCGCTTCAGCGACAAACCAGCCAGCAGCAATGCAGGCTAGACCCTTAGGAGCTTTTTGCTACACCAACGTCACCTAACTTGCCTCCCACCTGTATTTGACTTTAAGTTTTCTTTTACCAATTAGTGGAAAACTGACATCGCAATTTGTTTTGGGTTACAATATAACCCAACATTCGCCTCTTCCATTGCCATTTGGCTTATATATAATACACACACCAATATATTTGTACATTAAGAAATCGATAAGCATATGCATAGATAAGATAAATATATATATATATATATTTGATATAGACGCAAACAAATAAACAAACGAAAATGAAGTGCAAATTAAAGAAACTGAGGAAAATTCTAAATTCAACTGGCAGCGGCGTCATCTGCAAGCGATCTGGCAGCATTGCACCACTCTTTGTCTGTGTTTGTGTGCACTTCTTTGTACAGTTGTCGCCATATTGATAAATTATTTATTTTCATATGTGCAATTTTTGATAGTAGTTAATGATTTTGTTTGTAGCTAATGCAGATCCTGTAAGAACTATTATTGTTGTGGAAGTTAGGCGCAAAAAAGCGCGCCAAAACTGTTAGCGAAGACGCCAACGCTGCTATTTAGAAACCAACCAGCAATGACAAATATCTTAGCCAAGTTCATTATTCACGCTCACCTTTGTTGTAAATAGTTGTTATGACTTAGTTTAACTTAGAACCAAGCATCTACTTACCTCTATCGATGTTATGGCCATTATCTGCAGCGGCAGCGACGCCGTTGATTTAATGCGTGTGATTTCCGAGTAAATTGAGGCAAGTTTGCTGTGTTGCACCAGACAGAAGCGGCATATTTCCCTTTTGCGTAATTCAGATTCGCGCACAACGCCAATGTCGGCCATTATATAAGTATTATTGCTTTTGTTGTGAATAATTCAAGAATAAAGCGCCCAAGGCAAAATTGAACATTTACAAAAAGGAAGACAGCAATCACAAATGCTTTGCGTCAATACACGAACCTCGCACTGAGCTGCCACACTTGAGCAAAGGCCATATTGGCGTTGCCAGAGCGCTGAGTATCAGTAGCATAAATGCACTAAATTTGGTATACAAATTTGAATAGACAGCCAGCAAACATAAGACAAGTAAATATAAATTAATTTTAAAATGGCCATAGGGCGACTCATATTTATATATACCTATGTATCTGATATATATCATAGGTAACGACTCTGCAGTTGTTTTTCCTTGTCTAGATGATTAATTGCCCAATGTTTGTTAATTTACTTAGCCGAGGTTCTACAAAAACCAGTCAAAATGCACTTTTATGTGTAAAAAACGGAACACTCATTAAAAACCGGCTCAAATGCATCGACGCAGGTAGCAAAAATTTCAGTTCAGGTAGACGCAAAACAACAACATATATACATATATACTGTGTTGACTGTGACTAGTATTTATTGTTCTCCATCAGAGAAGCAAAGCAATGCCTTTGTTTGCCCAGATTTCCAATAGCTATATTTTTTCCTTTTAGTATTACGATTGAATTGACGTATTAGGAACAAGAGTATTTGGGAATATATTTGATTTTATTTTGTATGCATTTGCATCAGTCCATTAGATCGACATCTCTGAGCCGGGCTTGCGTCTGCTCGCCAATGTCGAAGATAACATGCTGTTGCAGTAGTTCACGTGTCTCATATTTAAGCGACTCCTCGTAGGCATATTGAATGCTCGTATCGAAGAGCATCAGTTTGCACTTGGCCAGTGCGAGGATGCAGTTGCGCAGCCGTGCAATAATCTCACGTTCATTGCGTGGCACAGCCTCGCTCAGATTCTGTGCGAACCCGCCTTCCCCGCCCTCCTGCTCGTCGCTCTTTGTGGGCGAGATCCAGATGTAGCCATTGTTGCCCAGGATAACGGACGCACCACACGCCAGATTGTGAAAGTGCATCTTGCGTCGTTTGACTAGCGCCGGAAAGACCTTCACCAGAATGCCCTGCGACAGTTTTCCATACTTTAAACTGCGGGTGTACAGCGACAATGTGCTCTCCTCAAAGACATTCTGCAAAACGGGGTGAGTCTTGATCAGTGAACAGTTGGGATTTAAACAATTGCTGCTGCATACCTGCACTTCGGCGGAGATCAGATCTCCTTCGTCCAGGTAGCGTCTCATCATTTGTTCATCCTCTGCGGAGCGTCGCCTCAGCTCACCGCCTGGCAGATTTACTGATGAGAGGAGCAGCACTGAATCCAGACGGGAATTTGTGTCCACTCGCCAGCGTTTCTGTCCCACTTCCAGAACACGTGCCACAACCACATCGCCAATCTCGCCTACATAACGACTCTTCAGCGGTCGCACCGATATCAATTTATTCACTTTCTGAATCACGCCGGCCACCGACGCCTTTATGTCTTCATCCTCCACAAACGTGCCGTGGCCCCGCATAAACCCCGCTTCCGGCATTAGCACCTCGCCTGGTGTATAAATGCGCGGCAGCTGCTCTTGGTTTTCGGCGAGGGCATTCCAGTCGACGCGATCTATCGCTAGGTCCATCATTACATTTGTTGTCATCTTTCCCAGAGCGGTAAATCTTCCTCTTCGGCTCTAATGTGTTGGCTCTTCTTCTTCCTCTCCTAATGCGTGCTCTTTTTCTCTCTGTTAGTTAACATTTATATGAAAGTTATTAACAGCTAGCGAAAAATATCAATTGTTCAATTTTTTTTGTTTTTGGATTTGGTTCACAGCACATAGTTCCAGTATGGTATTTGAATGCAGTTACCACAAATTTGTTATTTGTTATTATTTAAACCGCGCGATAAAATTTTAAATCATCAACTGGCGCCAAAGCATATATTACCCATAACAGAAACAGCTGTTCAGGTGATAAATAACTCTATTCGCATATTGATAGGTTTATATCGATAGCAACTGCAATTCGTGCAGCTGTTTAGCGATTAGTTTGCCATTAAGCAGCTGGTTGGGTATAAAAAAAGTGTACGCAATGGATCAGCCAGACGATCATTTTCGATATATACACAGCTCTTCGCTGCACGAACGTGTCCAAATCAAAGTGTAAGTGGAGACTATTTACAAAAGTATCACACTAAATATTGTTGTGCTTGCAGCGGTACACTTGAAGGCAAAAAACGCCAGCCAGATTATGAGAAACTGCTCGACGATCCAATATTGCGTTTCTCGGGCCTTTATTCGGAGGAGTATCCCTCTTTTCAGGTGCGTCTGCAGGTCTACAACGATGGACGACCCTATTGCCTGCCCGTTCACAATTCATACAAGGCCTTTGGGAAACGCTGGAGTTGGAACGAGTGGGTGACATTGCCATTGCTTTTCTCCGATTTACCACGGGGCGCCATGTTGGTGCTGACCATCTTGGACTGCTCCGGTGCAGGCCAAACAACGGTCATTGGCGGTACGGCGATCTCAATGTTTGGCAAAGATGGCATGTTCCGTCAAGGCATGTACGATTTACGAGTCTGGCTGGGCGTTGAGGGAGATGGCAGTTATCCGAGCAAAACCCCAGGCAAAGGCAAAGAGTCCTCCAAATCGCAGATGCAGCGCCTCGGCAAATTGGCCAAAAAGCACCGCAATGGCCAGGTGCAAAAGGTGGACTGGTTGGACCGTTTGACATTTCGTGAAATCGAGGTGATTAATGAGCGTGAAAAACGAATGTCGGATTACATGTTTCTCATGATTGAGTTTCCCACCATCATCGTTGATGATATGTATAACGTGAGTACTCCAATGGAGCCAGTTATCTTCGAGCCGCTTTGCTAACAATATCCCCCATTCTACAGTATTCAGTTGTGTATTTTGAGCCAGAAGTGGATAACAAGTATAAATTGCCAGCCAAACCCAAACTGGTGCTGGTCCCCGACTCTGAGATTCAAATGGTGAGTCTACCTCAAGGCAAACATCAAAGAATTGCTTATTTATCTGATGAACTTGCAGGAAAATCTTGTGGAGCGCAAACATCATCGCTTGGCACGTTCGGAACGCTCTGGCATCTCAGATCGGGATGCCAAACCAACGGCAATGTATGTATTAAATTGGGATGCTTAAAGTTGATTTAATTAAAGCCAGTTATGATCTTCACAGCATACGGGATCAATTGAACAAGATAGTGTGCTATCCGCCCACCTATGTGCTAAGCAGCGAGGAGCAGGATTTGGTTTGGAAGTTCCGTTTCTATTTGTCATCGCATAAGAAGGCGCTGACCAAGTTCCTGAAGTGCATTAACTGGAAACTCAATGATGAGGTCACCCAGGCACTGTGGATGCTCGCCAATTGGGCGCCCATGGACGTGGAGGATGCACTGGAGTTGCTCAGTCCAACATTTACGCATCCGGAGGTGCGCAAGTATGCGATAAGTCGACTGGCCCAAGCACCCGACGAGGATCTGCTGCTCTATCTGCTGCAATTGGTGCAGGCGCTCAAGTACGAGGATCTGCCGAATATAAGTCAGTTGCATAAGATTATTGTGCCGGAACCGGAGCGAGATGTGGTCCGCTCGCTGCTCGATGAGAATGACTCACTGTTAGACCAGAGCAGCATATCCGATCTGAGCGTGGCGAGCAGCACTCTACACGCCTCCGTTATACCTGCCAATCAGCGGGCTGCCCTCGCTGCTAACAAGGTCGACAAATCAGCTATGGGCAGCAGTGTGAGCAGTGTGCCGGCAATCCGGGCTAGTCCGCCGTCAGTCCGAATGGATCGGACTGATGTGGGCGATGCGACCAGTGCCGCCTCGCTGGCCTCCCAATCGAATTCGATAACACCGCTGCTGGGCCAAGCTGTCGCCCTCAATCTGTGCACATTCCTCATACAGCGCGCCTGTAAGAATGCAACGCTGGCCAACTATTTGTACTGGTACCTGTCCATCGAGGTGGAGGATGTGGAGTCGGTGCGTAAACAGGATCAGCGTGCACACGACATGTACGAAATGGTCCTCAACATATTCCTCAAGGTGCTCGACAACGGTCTGTAAATTCTATATTCTATAAGCTGTTTAGTTGTTTTACTGATTTCAATTCCTTTGTCACAGGCAACTTTCATTTGCGCGGCATTTCGCATAATCTGCGGAAGCAGCAGTGCTTCATTGATGAGCTGGTCAAGCTGGTCAAACTGGTGGCCAAGGAGCCGGGCAATCGCAACAAGAAAACAGAAAAGTTTCAGAAGCTGCTCGCCGAACAGCTCATGTTCAAGGTGAACTTCACCAACTTTGAGCCAATACCATTCCCCCTGGATCCGGAGATTTATATTACCAAAATAATACCGCCGCGCACGTCCCTCTTCAAGAGTGCCCTCATGCCGGCCAAGTAAGTGGGATGATTCCACAATGGATACCCCTTGGATACCCATTAATCAAATGCCTTCTCTCGTTTAACAGGCTGACTTTTGTCACATCGATTGCAAAGCATGAATATGTGGCAATTTTCAAGCATGGCGATGATCTGCGTCAGGATCAGCTCATACTGCAAATGATAACGCTAATGGACAAGCTGCTGCGTCGAGAAAATCTGGATCTCAAGCTAACACCGTATAAAGTGTTGGCTACCAGTTCGAAGCATGGCTTCCTGCAGTACATCGACTCGTGCACCGTTGCCGAGGTCCTTGCTCGTGAAACCAACATACTTAACTTCTTTAAGCGTCACAATCCGTGCGAGAACGGTCCGTTCGGCATTGCCGCCGAGGTCATGGATACGTACATCAAGAGCTGTGCCGGCTACTGCGTCATTACTTATCTGCTGGGTAAGCTGAAATCGAAGAATTATCTTTTCTTGGTGCTGACTGACCCACTTACTCGCTGTTCCCTTGGACACAGGTGTGGGTGATCGTCATTTAGACAATCTGCTGCTGACGACCAATGGCAAGCTGTTCCACATTGACTTTGGTTATATACTCGGACGCGACCCGAAACCCATGCCGCCACCAATGAAGCTGAGCAAGGAAATGGTCGATGCAATGGGCGGCGTGAGCTCCGAGCATTATCACGAGTTCCGCAAGCAGTGCTATACGGCGTATTTACATTTACGCCGTCATGCCAATGTCATGCTGAATCTCTTCTCGCTAATGGTGGATGCCACCGTGCCGGATATTGCGCTCGAGCCGGACAAGGCGGTTAAGAAGGTTGAGGAGAACCTACAGCTGGGCCTCTCCGACGAGGAGGCGGTTCGACACTTACAGAGCCTGCTGGACATATCCATAACAGCCGTAATGCCAGCCCTGGTCGAGCAGATACATCGCATCACGCAATACTGGCGCAAATAGATTTTAAATATATATATATATATGTACTCTGTTCCCCTTTTTGCCTGTCCGCCCGTCCGATCGTCTAGAGCAGGAATATAGACTATATATATATTTGTGTATAACGAATCCATGTCCGTATTGATCGCAGCTTTAGAATTGGATCTCCTGGCAGAGTATTGGCCAGTCGGTGGATGCCAACTGCAGTGTTTATACTTATTGTATTTGTTGTTAGCTCTAAGCATATATTTTAGTCGAATCGCAGTAGGTAAGCTTACCTAGCCACATCCAAGTGTATTATTATAAATATACATATTAACATTAAGTGACTTCTTCGATTTCTATGCAAAATGCACAAGCGCTCCAAGAAACCGGTTTGGCTGCTCTTCAAATTGCTGGAGACTTTATTGAGTTCGATTTGCTGTTATTTGCACATTAAGTGCTTTGGATCGGGCGGAGTTCCGGATATATTTATACTGTGCGCCACCTATGGAAGCGGCTGTGTCATTGGCATCCTCAGCATATTGAGTTCGTTCTTCATCTTGACGCTCAACCTGACCACTGAGGCGATAACCAGCGGCGTGCTGGGTTCGCTGCATCTGTTTACTGTCTATGCAAATATGTATCTGGTGGAGCATGATGAGCTGTTGGCCTTCTTCAAGGATCGAGAGAAGGACTCGTATGGCTTCCTATGGTGTTGCAAAAGTAATGGCACGTTAGCTCTATATGCGGTGGGCGTTTACTATTTGCATTGCATCCTTGCATTGGACATGCTACTGACCCATTACCCAGCAAGGCCCGATGTTGTCAAGCATCCACTTAAGTTGTACTTTATAAGCAAGGGCGTCGAGAATTATCTTCGCCGCTTTCGCTGGTTTCAATATCTATCTGCCGGCTTTATGATGGGATCCAGCAATCGGCCGTCATTTGTGGGTAGTGTCATTCGCAGCGAAAGAAGCACGATATGAATTGCACTTTTTTGAAATTTGGCGCTTTCGATAACAAATATATGTGCAAGTCAGCTGTTCGAAATGACAACCCTGTCTGAGTGCGCGCCTAAATTTACAGCTGTTTTTAAACATTTGTCAATGGTGCTGCTAGTGTAAATCTTTTTGATTTTGGTGTGTGCAAAATATTTTGCATTTAATCATTTGACAGATTTTTTTTCTGTTGCGGCAACTTTAATTACAAGAAGACTAAATGGCGGCAGGCGGTGCGGTAAGTGTGTGGATGTCTCCGTTTTGTTTAAGCATTTTCCTAGAAATTTCCGTCTGCAAACTTTTCTGATTTTCATAGTTCAATTTCAATGCACGCCGGTTTTGTGTACGCAAACTTTTCGAGTTTGAAATGTGCGCTTGTAGAAATGTGTCTGTGCTTAGTTAGTGGCAGGTACTCGTTTCAAAAGTTTCTGCTAAAAGTTAGCCGGGGCTACTAAAGTTTCAGGCACAGCTGCAGTACCGCAAATCTCGCATACCGCCCCCACACACATGTGTGTGTGTGTGTGTAACTGTTGTTCAACTCCTGCCAGCCAACAAATTTGACGAACTTACTCGTACTTTTAGTGCCAAACCTGTCGTGCTCTCTTTCTCTACATGTGACTCTCTTAGCTGAGTACGAAGAGCATCGATTGCATTGCATTGCACAGCGTGGCATGAGTCAGCCGCAGTTTGCCTTTTGTTATTATTGTGTCGTCGCTTGGTATGCAATCAGACCGCATATTTGCGCTCCCCGCTCGCTCTTTCTCTCTCTTTCTCTCTCTATGAATTAGTTCAGCCAGCCGGCTGTGCCTGTAGGCAACCGCTCCGCCTCCTCGCTCTTGCACTCCTTATTCAAGCAGCACGTGTTCATTTTCGTGCAAAAAATGTTATGGTCAAGTATGTGTGCGTGTTTCTGTGTGCGTTTGCAATGATTTTGTATGTTGTATGTGTGTGTGTTGTTTGTGTGTGTTTGTTTGACAACAATTTATTGTTAGGTGTTGTTAACACTGGTCGTGTGGGCGTCACAACTACTCTCACTATTGATAAGAACAGTGTTGCAGTCGTTAAACGATGTGATCAGAGTTGTAAAAAGTGCAAGTTGTGCATATTTCTCGTGACGTCACCAATGTGTATTTGATCAGTAATGCTGCAATCAATGTTTTAACTATGAAATGCTACTCATATTTATGTATGTCTATATGTATGTAATTCGAAGCTTAATTTCTGATTTCCTATTTACTGCATTTGCTGCAACAAACTTTTGATTTGCTTTGCATGCATCATTGTTTAGTTTTGCATTTACTACGCGACAAATGACTCGTTTGATGACGTTGTAAACGAAACTCCCAAGCAGAAGGTTCCCATAGACGTCAACCAAAAAAAAAACCAACAACAATAACAAGAATAACTAAAACAGTCAACAGCTCAGTGTACGTGCCGCTTATGCAGCTCCATAGATTGCATAAGGGAGTAGGAGGGGAAGGTGGCTAATCAGTTTACGCTGACGTTGTTCTGCGCTTCTTGCATGCCCATTCTCAGAGTCATACATACACACAAACACGTATACACACACATATATATATATATATGACGACGTTATACTCGTGTTCAATTGTCAGTACATATCCAAGTAATTCTGCTTACACACACACACACACACACACACATGCATCGGTACGTAAGTGTGTGTGTGTGCACTTTTTGTTTGTTTGTCATTTCATGAGCAGATACTAACACGGGTGCTACTATTTCAGTTGCTTACTAAATAGATAGTGGCAGAGCGGGCTGACTAAGCGATCGACCCAGCGAGCGACTGTCGCGCCATATTAACCATACTGTGTCAGCTCTACTGTGTACCGCTCGCACACACACACACGCATACACATACGTTTTTTGCATATGCCCCACTGCAAGTAGAGAAACCGCTAGACGCTCCAATTGCGACTAATACCCTCTACTTTAATAACATGGGGTAGTTTAGTGTAATTGTGGAACATATGTTACATAAACAAAAAAAAAAACTTTTAAATTGTAGCTGAATTAAAATTGACGCTAAATTATTACTTTAAAAAATATTTAAAACAATTTTTTTTTGGGTTTTTAAACACTTTGATAACGTTTTGATCAACCTTATAACTTTAGTCTATAAAAGTCATCAAACTAAGATTTCGAAAAACATTTATTTGCAAATTTGAATCCCATGAAGAATTTACAAGATCTAATTACACTTTTAGTTTAATGATTGTCATATTACTTCAGAGTCTAAAGTAGTGCTGGGTATATTTTCGTTGAGCTTGCACGCTTTCTTTCTTATACATATGTTAGTATAGTGTGTGTGTGTGTGTGTGTGTGTCTGTGTGTGGCGCTGGCGTTCACAACGTGATAAAAACTTTAAACATTGAATTGTGATACTTCGTCACTTGGTTGTAAATTGAAATAAGACCCACATGCCGCCTTCGGCTGCAGCGTCCCTCCGCAACTCCGTCCCATGCCGCTGCTGCCCCGGACTCCGTCGTCTTCGTCTTCGCTGTCTTCGATTGCCGTTGCAACAGTGAAGCGTGAAACGAGAACTAAATAAAGCACACAACAAACGAAAATAAAAACACAAAATTCTATTGCAATTGTCAGCAACTTTTCTTCAAATGCAAGAAGCACAAAAAAAAAGAAACGATGAAAAACAAAAACAGAAAAATAAGTTAAAATAAATAACATGAAATGAAAGAAGGAGGAAGGAGGAGAAGGAGGAGAGAAAAGCAAAGCCGCAGCTCGACTTTTGTTTATATGCACTTTGCTTAGCCAAGTTTTCGGTTGTTTTTTGTTTTGCCCTTTTGTTGTTGTTTTTGTGTTCTGCTTGTTTTTGTTTTCAATATGCAAGTGAATATTTATTATTTATGTATGTATGCGAATTACTCGGTGCCCCGATGTGCTTCCTCGCTCTCTATTTAGCACTCGGTATCAGAATCTCCGTTTCGGTCTCTGTTTCTTGTCTCTCGGAGTCGCGGGAGTCCGGGAGTCGGGGCCAGCCAGTTGTGGCGCAGTCAGTGCAGTTTCGTCCGCCTCTGGTTAGGTTGGTTGTCCTAGCGCGCAATTTTCATTTAGTCTTAGCCACTTGGTAGAACACGAACAAG
Organism: Drosophila nr. perissopoda 5 BK-2023a; assembly: GCA_035044105.1. Taxonomy (NCBI): domain Eukaryota; kingdom Metazoa; phylum Arthropoda; class Insecta; order Diptera; family Drosophilidae; genus Drosophila; species Drosophila nr. perissopoda 5 BK-2023a. The sequence continues at coordinate 663,972 of JAWNMK010000639.1, read as the reverse complement.
TTCGCACGTGTTTGTCTATATGCTGTTCATATTTGCTGTGTTGTGCCGTATTCTGTTATCTATGGCACGTTCGACTCTTGCAACGTTTCTATTTGCTTTGGCCGCATGAATGCATCTTTTTGCCATACTGCCGAGCGATTTAATTCAAAAATTAGGAGCAACATATTGCGGAGCGAACTAATTGCAGATTTATTTACATGGTGAGTTCATTTTTTGTTGCTCTTTTTCGCAAAATATTTAACGATTAAGTGGAATTTGTGTTTTTATGTTCAAATATATGGGGGTTTTCTGACGTAGAAAGTTCCATTTCTAACGGAAATTCCCTTTAAGTCACCAGATTAATATTATGACAAGAAATTAAATTTATCGAGTCAAGTTCGTGTCGATTGTGCTAAAAATGCATAGTTATTTTTAGTGTTATCAATTCCAAGTAATTTGGAAATGTTTCCAAGATTATTAACTAAATTTTTTTTAGATTTATTTAGAATTTATTTACTTATCTACACTCTTAAAAGTATGCTATGTGCTAATCTGAGATATTAATTGTAAGTTTGCATTGAAATTAACTCATTTTTAGGTAATATTACGAATATATATATATTTTAGATATTGTTCTTAATTACTCTGAACATCTTGTCACACAAGTCAAAAATTGCAATTGAAATATTCATTTTGTTCGAATCCGTAGTTGGCAAATCTGAAAACTTAGTTCCACGAAAATGGTTTTATAATGACAATATTACCGTTAAGTCAGCGTTAAGTTTTATGGATCTTTTGAATCAGACGTTGCCCTCAAACATAGTCATAGCAGTCACTGTTGTATTTGGCCACATTATCTGATAAACCCGGCCAAAGCGAGCGGGCACACAGAGCTCATCGTGGGGGTTTGTTGACCCGTCCCGTCGTTGATAAAGATTTTTGCAAGACGCGTTCGAAGCGGCAACAACTTACGCGCAGATCATGTCAATATAACAACATTTTATGGCCCCACAACAGCAACTATTTAAATTGCGGTAGGGCGGTGGTAGAGGGGATGAAAGGGGTTATCTCATAAGTAAAACGCACACGTAGCCAAAATAAAAATGGAAGCACAACTTAAACTATGCCGAATAAGACTTAAAACCCGTGGCTGGAGCTGGAGCTGGAGTTGGTGATGTAGCCGGACCCGTAACCGTGTCATGTTCTTTCTTGTTGTTATTGTTTTTCAATTGCCGGTTGCCAAGGCCAACGTAACCATCAGGTTAATTAACCCGCCATTGTTAATCCTCTAGCCAGCATACCAGCTAATAACCAACTATCCAACTGGTTCGCTATTGTCACAATCGTTTTTTGCCCATAATGAATTCAATTATTGTCACTTGAGTGCGTTAAGTATGCGCAAGTTGTGGCTGCCTCAGGTATTTCTCTAGTGCCTATGTGTGTACGAGGCCCAAAGCGCCCAGCTAAAATAGAATGACATGTAGAATGTACAGAAATTCACATGCGAGAGAATGGTTTCCAGAATTCCAGAGCACGAGTATCTATATTTGAAATATAAGTTCGCGTATACCAAGCTAGTTTATTTTATTTCATCGATAACTATCTCCGTTTTGCGCGTATCGATACTTATCGATGCCAGGTAACATTAAGAGCTTTGACTTTGACATATTATGGATCAATTATAAAGAATCCAACAAGCTTAAATAAGATATAGTCCAAGCTATAGTCCAAAACTTTCTGTTCTCATACCGAATTTACCCTGGATACAACTAGAATTATAGATTTAATAGCTGACTTTAGGGTGTCTCGTAGTCGAGCTCACTCGCCTACAGCTTTCTTACTTGATCCCTCAACACTTTTAAATAAATATTTAGTAAAGCTAGCCCCACAACTCTTACTCCTATGACATGTCTTACGTTGCCTCGTTAATCGTTTGCTTAAAAGTTCAACTGGGATATTTTTTTTAGAGGGGGTACTTTGTACTATTGGTATCTCAAAGATATTTTTGTGCGGCTCTACTACGTGCCGGCGTATGGGCAAATTGTATGTGCGTCACATGAAATTTAAATGTAGCTCTCCCCGAAACTTGTTTTTGTATGTTTTATTTTTGGAGCATTCGCAGCTTCGAGTTTTGCCTAATATGCGATCCATATCCATGCAGGGTATATATATACATATAAATATATATATTTTTATATAGATATATATAGATATGTATAAATGAGTTCATACATTTGTAGTACATATGCTTTTTTCTATATGCGCCCCCGCCTTTGGCTACGTGATTATATGGCCATTAAATAAATACTAAAGAAATAAGAACCTTTATCGCCAAGCAAACAAACACACACACACACACACACACAGAGAGAGAGAGAACCCATTCACATAATCCACATTTATCGTTTGCGCCAAGTTTCGCGTTAATTCCAACAATTGAAATTTCAATGCTCAATTCAAATTTATTAATTTCATTTAAGATAAGTAAAAGCGACTTTTTGTGTTTTCGACTTTCAGTTCGGCTGCCTTAGCCCCGCCCTTTAAGTATAGACGTCGCCATATAGCCAATGCTTGTTTTGTTCTTATTTATTTGGAAAACAACAACAACAGCAACAACAACAACAACAATTAAAATCGTTTTTTCTCATTCGTTCTCGCAGCGCGTCTTTTCTTTTTCTTTTTTTTTTGTGTTCTGGCTGCTTTTTTATATATATTGTATATCTGTATCTGTGCGATTGTGTGTGTATGTGTATGTGTGTATGTATATAGTCTCGTATGAACATGTTTTCGCATTAATAATACATTTTTATTCGCTAATTTAAGCGCTGTTTACTTTAAAAAACCAGTTAGCACATACGTTATACGACACACACACACACAGACACACACACACATTCATACACTTGTATTCATAAGCAAACACTTTGGCTCCACCCAAGTCGAGCACACTTTGATCATTTGTTTAGTGTATTTGATGCTGTTTTTTTTTTTAAATATTTTTTTTTATATTTTTATACATTTATCAAACCGATAGCATTTGCCAATGGGCCACCCTTGGCACGACCCTTTACCGCCTCCCTTCACAGCTCAATCAGGCGAGGATTGAGCGCCCCTAACTTCACCTTCAAGTTGTCCTTTGGGGCTATTGTTGCTTGTCAGCACATTGAATAATTGTTGCCTCGTCCCCCGTCGCCCTTGCCACAATATAAATCCAGCTAATGTTTTTGTATACTCTAAATTTGCATAAACTTGTAATAGATTCCATTTTTCTTATAATTACTTTCAGCGAATCTGTTTCTGGCGCTTTTCCATGCCATCGATCTGAGTTGCTAAATTAATGTGTAGCTTCAGCTTAAATCTTGATTATTTCGTCGAGAACTACTGAATTAAAGAGCGTAGAAATTGAACGTGATATTCCAGATTTTCTGAAATTTATATGGAAATCTGCCACATTCTCAATTACCAATATATAAAAGTCACATTTGTAAATAGCTTCAATTCTAACACATTATTTGTACCCATATAATTCTGAAATTGCATAACGTCTATTTATGGTATATCTTGATCAAAGTTGGAATATCTCGTTGTTCACTTATTCAACTCATTATTTTATTGTTATTTATGTTTTTTCCTACCAATTTGATAAGAAATGAGTGAGGCTAGTTTGGAAAAGCAAAACTTGTGCATATAAATGTATCAAATTCTTTGATGGCTTTGGATTTTTTGAAGCCTCTTTTGAGCTTGGGCAGCCCAATTATATTATGAGGGCTGTTGTGTTTCTATACCCTACCAGGGGCAATTATAATTTTGTGATGAAACTTGTATCACATTCGCGATTGTGTAGGAAAACTTGTTGTATTTCAAAGAAAACATGATATATACGCAAAATCGAAGAACAATAAATTATAATATATTATTATTGGGCCAAAATTAGATGTCAGCAACCGAACTTTACTCTCTAAAAGGGTATGCAAACTTTGAGTTGCCAAATATATATAGCTGGGTTTTTTTTTTCTCGTGCTGAAATCAAACGCGCTGCCCCAGATGTTGCATAGTGTGGTTGGCTGGGCAGGCAGGGAAGGGCGGCGGTGAGGCGGGGCAAGGCGAAAAGTATTAATACGCGCATATAAAATGGAGCACATTGAAGAGTCATTGAAATGTGACAATTTGTTGCCGCTTCAAGTGCGCTTAAAAAGTATTTTGAGCAATCGCAGCGGGACAGCAGGGCACACATAAGGGTTAATGGTGATGGAGAGGAGGAGGATGGAGGGGGGGGGGGGGGGCAGAGGCACATAACACCAATCAATCCGATCCGTTGCGATCTTCTGGCGGCAGCTGCGCTTTCGTCAAACAAATAAACAAAAGCCATTAGCAAATGTATCTGAGAGATGCGAACGGGGCGACACTTGAGCGTATGTAATCAAATCATAAATGTATACATATAAATATGGATGTATATATATATATATATATGGATGTATGTGTGTGTGTGTGTATTGATATTTTGTTCTTTATGCTATTCTATTAATTTCCATTAGAGTGGCGTCGAACTGAGTTATCTAAACACAATGCGACGCCTCAATTTGGTTCAAGTATCTATTGTGGTTGGTTGCAACAACTGTACTTTGTGCCTCCCGAAGACTGTGAATTTGTTGAAAAGACAAAAAGTCACACACACACACACACATACATTCAGATACACATACACAGTCAGAGATAAATAAAATCATTTCAACTCCTTTTCATAGTCTGTGATTTCATCAAACAAACTAGATGAAAAATATTGTCTTAGAGATGTACGCGTGACAAATCTTTAAAGGGTTTTCTTAAGGCAACGATTAAGAAACGCTCATCTTCAAATTAGATGAAATTAATGAATTAATTTGACGAATTCAATATCTGAAAGAGAGAGGGGAAGTGGCTCCTTATTAAAAATCTGTAAAAATATTTAAAATCTATTTCTGAATGAACATCTGGCTTCCAATCAAACAGCATTGATTTACACAAAAAATTTGAGGAGGTGAAATATTATTTCATAAGTATTTACTCATTATTTTTGCCGACAAATTATAAATTTGGATTTAAAACAGTTCTCAGAAACGAGGCTCACAAAATGTTGTTTTCGTGCAGTAAATTAGCGTGTCACGTGCCCATCTCTAGTGTCAAGTATTTTGCATCCCTTTTGCGCTGCTTTCTGTGAACTGTGAGTGTATTTGTGAAATGCCAACAACTGTCGTCATTGTTCTTATTGTTGTTGTAGCTGTTGCTGTTGCTGTTGCTGTTATTGTAATAATTCCAATTCAAAAAGTAGACGCATATTTTAAGAAATTATTTCTTGATTACGACGTTTGAAAACAATTTGTCTTTGCTCTCTCGCTTCACTTCTTCGATTCTATCACGCCGCACTCCAAATTTACTTGATATGTAAATGCGCTTGTGTATATAAATGTATATAAAATGGTCTATGTGTGTGTGCGAGTCTCAAACTTGCCTGACTTGTTGAGCAGTTACTTTTTCCATTATTCTTGCGCCCATTTTGATTTTAATTGTTGTTGCCGTTGCTGTCTTTGGTGCTTTTCCATTGGCTTTTATCAAATTCAAGTTAAAATTGTTTTGTTAAATTTGAGCGAGACCAATGAATGCTTTTTTGTTAAGCTCTCTCGCTCTCTCTCTCTCTCTCTCTCTCTCTCTCTCTATTCGCGCGCTCTAAAGTAAAAGCTCATGTATTAAGCTGTTCACTTTGTTGTTTTTTTTTTAACGAGTCGCTGCGTGTTGAATGAACGCATGACTAGCGCTCGAGTAGGGGGCAAGGACACGCAGTCAAAACAACGTCACGACACCGACACATGCCACATGTGCCGCATCAGACGACCGACACCTGTTGAAGGGCATACACGCAACGCATACACACACACACACAGACACACACAAACACACACGAGCAGCAGACAGACGCACACACATCAACACGCGCCAGCGCTTGCAAAAGGACAACAGCCGTAGTCGTCGCAGCAGCGACAGCGACTGCGAGCAGAAGCAGCGAGGCAAAGAGCGAGCCAAAAAACACATGCTGTGAGCAAACTGCCGTCATCAAGGTGAGACATTAATAGAGAGACCGCGAGAGAGAGAGAGAGAGAGGAGAACGCAGGCAGAGGCAGCCTGAGCAAAAGGACAGCCGACAGTCTGTTTATTTTGTTGTTGTTGCTGTTATTGCTCTCTCGCTGTTCACTTTTTGTTTTGGCATTCGGTTTTCTCTGTGTAAACACAAACGCACACACACACACACACACATTCACATCAATATATATGTAGGCGAACACTAGCATTACATATTTGGCAACATGTGCATGGCTCGTCAGCAATGAAAGAGGAACAGGAACAGGGACAGGACAGAATAGCGTTGCTGTCATAGGTCAGGACAAGCAGCAGCAGCAGCAGCAACAACAACAACAATGTGAAAAAAGGAAGCTAAATGCCACTAAATATGCAACATAATGGAGAGGCTTGCGTGGTTAACCGGCGACGGGGACGAGAACGAGGACGAGTACGAAATCGAGGCGGAGAACGAGGACGAAGACTCTGGGACACAGACACAGACAATCCACGGTCTCTGAGGCCATTTAAGGTGTTGTGTTCTGTTGTGTTGTGTGGCATGTCACAACAACATTGCCCTACTGCCGCTGTTGCTGCCGCCACTGCTGATGTTGGTGATAAGAACAACAATAACAACAACAACAATGTAAGCCTCAACAGTTGGCCACAACGGCTGCGGCAGCCTTGGTGACACATGTTGAACGGGCAAGTGGCAGGAAACAACAGCAACTTGCAACAGCATACAGCATATAGATTAAAATTAACAGCAACAGCTAAATTTCTATAAAGTAGCAGCTATTTTCAACTAATTTATTGCCCAAAGAAATTCATTTAAATTTAGATGCAATTTAAGCACCATTTCTATTTAAATGTCAACATTCATAAATCCATTTTAGGCGTATTTTGAAGATACTTTTGAAAGTGTCCCTCAACAGAATGTTGCATTAGGTCGACTTCCGTTGAGAACATTTTTCATTGAGATACAGAAACAAAGACATATCAAATAACATTGCAATCAAAATCGCTGATCCCAATGCCGCATTACAAATCAAGTAAGAATGCTGAGATCGACTAATAGATACCCTAGACTCAGCCATTTCTTATCCGATCTTCATGAAATTTGTACACTTAATCTAAAATATGCCAAAGTATCAATCGATTTTATCGAGTTAACTAGAACTTATATCCTTATTATTTGAAGTGTCTAAGTGCCTTACAATCGGAGATTTTACCTACTGTCTGGTACATATTTTTGCAAAACTACATTATACCCCTTTTATAAATTTGTAATAGGTTCGGTGTATACAAAAGAGAGGAACCAAAAAACGACGCAAATAAAATACAAATTTCAGTCCATAGCGACGCGCCAAGCAATTTCGACTAAAACAAATCCTTGACTACCTGAAATTACAGCTGCTACGTCATCAAGTTGCCCGTAAACATTTTTGCGTCTTGTGCAAACACACACACACACACATAGCGAGAATTTAAACAATGGCAGTGGGAACACGTTATCCTTTTTTTTAATGGTTTCCTCGATTCGACAAAGGGGCGCACATAATAACAGCGGCTAATGCCAGAATATGAAAACTGATAGAATAGAGCCAAATTTTTGTATTCTAGTTTGGCAAGGCGAATGTTTTGCCGGCTGCCTCAATCTGTCTCCGGCTGGCTGCTTAGGCTAAACGTGCAGCGTAAACAAATACAATTTTTCAAAATAACTTAATGCCTTTTGTGTATCTGTATCTGTAGCTGTAGCTGTAGCAGTATTTGTGTATCTGTGTTTAGGAGCTGGTTTTTCTTTTCATTATTATTGTGTTTTTTTTTTCTTTTTTTTTTTTGGCAAATGCACACAGCCGAGTTTTCTATGAGCAGCTGCGACCAGTTCGCATTTCCCAAAGACTAAAGATGCAAAACTCTACGAATTCATCTTTTGTCTTTTGTCCCCGGCAGGATTACTTCAGTTTCAGATTCCTGTCACGCTAACAGATCGAATTTCACTAGAGCCTTGCCCAAGAACAGGTGGCTCAGCCTCAGAAGCGTTTCAGCCACCCTCGTTTGGCAGATTTGTTGAAAAGTTTGGCAACTAATAATGCAACCCCCCTGAAAAGTGCTCAAGTCTCAAGTGAGGCCCACTACGAGGGCAGTTCATTAAGTTGGTACTTTAAATATATGTGTACATGTATTTAATATAATGTAAATAATACAGGACTTATAAAATATTATACAGGACTAATATAATACTATGAAAGTATTAGGTTTTGAAAAACTAAGTCATTAAACGGAATTAAGATGTAATTAAGCTGACTTTATCACCAAGTACATACAAATAATTATTCTATACAAAATCAAAGTCTAAAAGAGAACCAAAGACGAAATGACAATTGAAGTTGATTTTCCATATCATGAATATAATTTCAATTATACTGAAATTGACTTAAGAATAATAGTTCTATAAAAAAATCCTCTGATAATTTGATAGAGTTGCAACAGCTTTCGAGGAATGTCAATTTTGAAACGTGGTCGCAACTCTATAAAATGATGAGAGGTTTTTCTTGATGGAACCCTCGCGGATTTAAACAAATTAAATCGTCTCTAAAACTAAAACTCAATTCGCTTTCAAAGCTAGCTGCACAGAGTTTTGCATTGTTTAGCTCGCCGTCGGGGGTAGAAACGGTCGCTGTGCTGAGGGCTGGTAAGCGGGGGGGTTTTTTCAAGGGGGTGCCCGGTGGGAGGGGGACGGGTGGGTATATAGTTATGAAAAGGCGTCATAGAGTATGTCAAGTCAAATATGTGCGCTATCCGTATCTAGATTAACGGCAACTGTACATATTTGAAATTCAAATGGTGAACTGTTGAAAGCGTCGCTTATTTGAATTTTCCCTTTTGTGAGACACGAGGCATTTGCTTGACGGCCGCTGCTGATTGAGCGATTTCAAAATCACAGAGTCCGCTCTAAAGTTAGGCAAATGTATTTACATTTTAGAAAAACGCACAAAGATACATTTAGTGGCAGATACACAGAGTCAGAGGGTGGGCTGGCAGGATGGTCGGCGGGGCGGGGTAGTCGAAGTCGTCGAGTCGAGTTGAGTCGAGTCGAGGACGGCTTCTAGATGTTTACCCTGAGATATGGAATACGTAACGTCAACTGCGTCGCACCGGAATAACAAAAAAAAAAAAATATATATAAAGGGGGAAATTTTGCTTATGGCTGAGGGATAGCCAAAGCAATAATCATAATACATACACACAGATACAAATACAGATACAGATACTTTGCAGCTGTGTGTGTGTGTGTATGTGTGTGTTTGTGTGTCTTTAACAATGCGACAGCAGCAGCAAAAATAATATTAATGAGCAAGTTTTTGATTACGCAGCCATTAGCCGAACTCGGGAGTTTGAATTTGAATTGAAAATTTGTTGGCAAGCCGGGCAGAGGCAGAGGCAGCGGCAGGAGTTGTGGCAAGGGGCAGTGGCAAGGGGGACACGGGCCCTTTTGTGTGTTTGGCTCGTGTATTGTTTCATAGATGCGATTCGGTTTTTATTGTCTACAATTTTTGATTCTCTTGCGCATTTTGCGGCAATATGGCAGCAGTTTCTTCTTCACCTCTCTTCCCCGCTCCTCTCTCTTGCTCTTACTCTCTCTGATCCCAAGTCGATATGTCTATATGCCTAGTACTTGTATATAGGTTAACTGATTGCTAGAATCTGTTGCATGGCACACCCTGCAACTGCTCCGGTGGTTGCTCGGGGGATGCTTCCATCTGCCATTAATATAATGGTACGTTAAAGTGCCTCAGAAGGATGTGCGAATTATTGGGAAGCTGGGCGCTAAGTGGGCGTTCCCTGACATGCTATAAGCAAATTATCATATTGTCAGATTGAGTTGTTGTGCACGATTTCAACACGAGTGCAGCAACGAAACTAACAAGCAGATGAAACGGGAAAGAGCAGATATCTTTTTTATCATTCATTATTCATGTAGAACCTTTTTACTCAGAAAAACCAGGAATTTTATTTTTAAAAAACCGAAAATAACTTTTAATTCCTCGCACATATTTTTCTAATATTTTTATTATTATTTCTAAAAGGAATATGTATGATGTATGAAACAAGATGTTTGATCGGTTTGGCGCTTAAATCTCATCCAATAAACTAAACTTTCTATTAAAACAATATTGCTAAATTTATTTAGTGTTATATTTGATTAATGTTTGTCCCGTTTTTTTCACACAGTATTCTTTGGGGTGTTTTGTGAATCGGGTACAGTACCTACCAAGTGGCAATGTTGTCAATCCTATTCTCTCTACGCTATGATAATTAATTTTCCCGCTACGATATCAGTTTATCTGTAAAAATGCTATACAATACAATAAGTCAAAAGCTGCACCCCTAAAAAAAAGAGCAATAAGCGAACAATAAAAGATTTTTAAATGGAATTTCGTATTTAATCCCTCACTATGTCGTACCTTTCTCACACAGATACACAGATACACAGCAAAAGATATGAACGTGTATCGCTCTTAACTAAGCCAGCCTTTGAGTTACTTAGGTACTGGTGCTGCGCTGCTGCTGCTCTGCTGCTGCTGCTGCTGCTGCTGTTGTTGTAATTCATCACCTACAAATCAATCATTTTGACGAACCTAGTCGTTGGGCACTAAAAACATGAAAGAAAAGAAATATCGAAAAGAAAGAGAAGCATGCGTATAAAATGTAAAAAGGCAATGCACACACAACAATAGATCAACGCTATCAAAGAACAGGGCCGGAGACCGGGCCCTGACATCAACTGGCATACTCTTAGCCGCAACGCTGACCTTTTAACACAAGACAACGACGAGATGGAAGCCTGTCTGAACTAATTGTCCGGCAGAGTTTCAGTCTTCCAGTTTCGACTCGTTGCTCGTCAGGCTTTGCGCATGCGCATGAAACATGTTTTCATTTCATAGATAGACCTACCTATAGATTGATATTTCTATACCCATACCTATGTGTATATGTGTGCATTGAGTATGTAGGTGTGTTTCTGTGTGTGTTTGCGAGTGTATGCATTGCATTGGCACTTAATTTGTTGTTCTTGTCTGCAGCGTTGGTGTGAGATTACGCATTTTTCATATGACTGGGCACAGCACTAAGCACTAAGCAGCAGTATACCCTGTAAATAAGGCACTGAAAATTCCTTCACTCAATTTAAGCAGATGCATTCTGTAAACAAATATATAGTTAGTCTATATCATCCATCCGGAGGTGATTCTACATGCTAATTTGTACTAATGAAAAAATCACTAAATATAAATTGAATGAGAGTTAAACTATAAAATAATAAACTATATATAAACAAACTATATCACTTGTTTTAAAATACAATAAATTAAAATTATATTATATTATATTATATTTATATTTAATTTACATACATTACTAAGTATAGGGTATTGGCACAGTCGATCTGTGTATCTTTTGCTCATATGCCTCATTCTCTGCGTTCATTTTGACGAACTCGTCAAACGATCCTTTAGAATTCGTCGGCTGTATTCTTTTCTCTTCTGGTCTTGTCTTGGTTTAGTCTACAATATTCTTTTGATTAGGCTACGCGCTGTCGTTGGAGGTGGCCCGTAGAGCTGGCTACGTGATTGGTATTATTCATTGCTTGCGCTTGCTTGTCCTGTTGTCCTATCTGCACAGGGCTTATCAGAATTTGTTTAGGCACTTCTTCATTTTTCTTCCTTTTTTTGTTTTGCTTTTTTCGTGGCAATGTTTAATTTAAATTTTAAATATGTCTTTCAGGTAGTTTCTCTCTGTTGGGATTGAGTAGATTGTGTGCGAGTTGCTTATCTAAAACAGGTAGAATCTATTTTAATAGAAATTCATTTGTTTAGTTGCTGATGGGTAGGAAGTGAAACAGGAACTCTTAAAACGTGTCCAGTTTACCAAGGACCGTACAACCGTACAACAATTACAAAATTTATAATTGAATTTATGGCAATTTTCAGCGACTGCATAGAAATTTTGTGAATGCACAAAAATATTTGCAGGACGACCCGCAATGGGAACGAATAGCAGCAACAACAAATTTTATTGGGGCCAACACCCAAAAAACTTCGGATCCCTTACAATGCAGTCGATAAGTATGGCCATAAGTACAATTCATTCGACTCGACACACATACTTACAGACTGCTAGTCAAGGATGGTGTGAGGGGAGAGCCAGAGCCAGAGCCAGAGCCACACCAAAAGCAAAAGCGAATACCACTCAAGAAGCGCCCCACTCCTCCCAGTCCGCCCTTGCAACCCATCAATTTGAACCCAACCACCAAATATCCACCAAGACATGCTCAGAAACGGACCCATGCTCATTGTCGGTCGGTCCCAGTTCGGGGCGCACAGCTGTTCAAGAGAAAATAGTCATTGTAATAAGAAAATTTTGATTTCATTTTTAGTATTTGTATAAAATTTAATAACGTCGTACAAGATGGCTGACTGACTGTTTGTTGCTGCTGCTGCTGCTGCTGCTGCTGCTGCTGCTGCTGCTCGTTCGCTCGCCAAAGTTAGGCAGCGGCAGCGACGCTAACGCAGACATTGGCGTTGCCGTTGCAGTCGCCGTCGCAGTTGCCGTTGCCTTTGCCTACGCTAGCTGTGAGACAGAGAGAGTGAGTGAGAGAGGGAGAGAGAGAGGGGTGGTGCAAGCGGGCAACTAAAACGCTTAAAACACACAATCTCGTTTGGGTTCGGTTGGGATTTCGGGGTTACGCTTAAACTCTAAGTACATTTTAACTTAACTGCCTTTTTTTTGCGTGCGTGTGTGTGTGTGTGTGTGTGTGTTAGTTGTGACGACGACGTCGACAACGGCAGCAGCATGGCGAATTGTAAGGCAAGAAGGCAAGCCAAAAGGATGATGATGAGGATGATGATTGAGGGGCCGCAGAGTATGAGCTTGAGAATGAGCCTGGCATTCGGGGTGGGGTGGGGTGGTATGGGATTGTGGGTAGTGGAAGGGGTGTCTGCAGCAACTGCTGCTTGCTGGCTGCTGCTGCTGCTGGTGGTGGTGGTGGTAGTTTGAGATTTCTAACTGTGTGCGCAGCACAATTATAAATTTTTGGAATTGTTGTAATTTAGTTTTGTTTGTTTGCCTGTTTGTTATGTTAGAATGTAGTACTTATATTTCTCGCTCACTCTCTCTCTCTCTCCCTCAGTCTCTCCCTCTCGCTCCTAGTCTGTCGCTGTGTGTGTGTCGGCTGCTGCTGCTGGGCCAAACTTGGCTGGGCTGCGGCTGCTGATTATTACGATAAAGCATAATGATTACATTTTTAGTAGCTTTCGTTATGCGAGTGTGAGTGTGAGAGTGAGACAGGGATAGTGTATGTCTGTTTGTGTGTGAGCGAGTTAGCATGCGATGTAATTGTTGTTGAGCTCAAAACAGCAGTTGAACTTTTTCTTGTTCTTGTTGCTGGATTCAATGGGATTGGGTTGAATTGGACTGAGGAGGGTTGCTGGCTGCTGCTGCTGCTGCTACATTCAAAGGGGATGGGGTGGGCTGCTCGGGGATTTTAACGGCATTGGCTTGCACTTGATTAATTGCGATTTATGCGCTGCGCTGCGGCTTATATGCGATATATGCGCTAGACTTTTGTGTAATTATGGATAGCTGTAGCAAATACATAATGCCTCCTATATGAGGGTAACTCAGCGCTCAATTGAAATGTGAGCAACAAAAAGGACACTTTGGCAGCAGTGGCGATTACGTATGAGGAGAATATTAGTAAAATGAAACAAAGTGCAAAGGGGTGTTGCAACTAAAAAGCCCGCACTTTATCAAATACGCTCAAACTTATGCTATGCATGCGTGTGTGTGTGTATGTGCAGTTTTGGGCAGCTGGGATTTGGAAAATACGTTCCCACAAATACGTACCACATAACTACATACATGCATTGCGTACAACGAGATCAACATGAAATTCTTAACCGTTGCCTTGCCATAAATGCAAAAATTGTTTGCATATTTTTCTCTTGTAAATGCTGTGGGAGGCAATCTGTTGTTGTTGTTGTTGTTGTTACAATGCTTGTTCTTGCTACACACACACACACACACTCACACACATACTTGCATTCATGCATGCATGCATCGAAACAGACGAACACACACACGTGCATATGGATATTTTTGCCTTTTTGTTTTGCTTGGCTCATTTGGCAAGCGACATAAGCGAGCACACCCACACTGACACACACACATATGGCCCGAGAGAGAGTCATTTGTGTGTGCGTGCCAAAAAAAAAATAAAAAAGATATGGCGTGAGGAGTGAGTAGAGAGAGAGAGAGAGCGACAGCGCTTGAGCTACAAAATAGTTGGCAATGGTCCAAGCGACGGCCACTGCTAAAAAGTACGTTAAAATTTCAAGCTAAACAATTGCCGCTATTGTCATTAGTTTTGGCCCACATTTAAATGGCCAAGAGAGAGATAGAGAGTGAGCGCGCGCCAGCAGTAAAGAGCACAAGACCACATTTGCCAAAACGTAGGTTCTCTTTTTGCGCACAACGTGTATTCCCTTCAGAGAGATAAGCGTTCAAGAAATAGAAGAACTCGAGACACGCTCTCTCAGAGCTCTAGTTCCATGCTCCGCTTCCTTTGCTGCCGCTGTCGCTGCTGCTGCAGTTGTGTTTGTTGTTGTTTTCATTTTTCTTTTCCAGAGAACGAGAACACTTCGCTTCGTGCACGTCGTAAAGCACGTCGCGTTGTCGGCTTTTGTTCGTGCTCTTTGCCTTCGTCATTCGTCGTTCGCCGCTCAATGTCTTCGGCTGGCTGCTCTTGTGTATGAATATGTTTGTGTGCGTTTGTAATTGATTTTATTAGTTTTTGGTTTTTGTTGTGTGTTTGCTGCTGTCGACGCTTGCGTTGACGCGACGTCGCCGTCGACGTTGTCGTTACCGTCGCCGCTGGCAGCGTTGATGAATTTTAAAAAATTTTGAATTGCCCGCCCTTTAGTCATTGACTAAACGTGCAGCAGTGCGAACACGAACGCGTGCAGCGGCATTCCCGGCTTCGGCTCTTATTGTTGCATACTGTAATAAGTAATTACTCTCTATCCAGTCCTACAACTCCATAATATCCATAACGCTGACGATATCTACACACACATATATAGATACACATATATATATAAATATATATATGTATATATATATATACCAATTATAATTAGTAGAAAACATTATTTGTTTATTATTCGGCACGCGCGCAACAACGGAAAGACACTAGTGATAAAAACAACAACAACTCAAAAAATAGAAAATAAATATATAAAAAAAAATTAAATCAAATTAAAATTTGCAGCTGCAAACGTGCAAACATTTGAATATGTGCTAAAAGTGAAGAAACATATAAAAACCAAGAATATAAATCTAATAAACATTGAACTCGAGTTCTTGCTGGGATTATTACTGTCGTGGATACCATAACAAAAGCAACAAACGAGCCAAGACACAATGGTAAGTAACTCACTATTCAAATATGTACAAATAAGTACATAACTTACAGATACACACAAACATAACATACAAAGGGGTACAACGCCAAGTACATTGCTCGTATTTCTATCTGACTAGAATTGTGATTCAGCGTCGCTAATTTCTATTTTATTGACAAAAATGTTTTCGAGCAAGCAAGGGGCGCTCCTTAGTCTTAGTCATTAAACCAAAGTGTTAACTGAACAAGCTAAAGTATATACGTATACAAATGATATACAATATACTATTAGGTATGCCTTTGTGTATGAGTGTGTGTCTGTGTGTGTGGTTGTGTGTGTGGTTGTGTGTTTATAGTGCTATATTATAAACAATTTTATGGCGCAGTCGCACGCATTCAACGCCATGGCGCACATATAAATCGTTTTAATCTCTGCATATTAATTTTTATTATTGGCATCTTATAATTTCCGGCGATTTTGATTAAGCGCAAAATCATATAAGGAGCTGCGATTTGAGTTTTGCTTATACAATCCAACATGATCTGAGATCTTTTCAGTTATTAATATAAAGTGCAAGTGACGTCTAAAGAACTTCCGCTCTATGTGCGAAAACTATGCAACAAAATACACTGAGCAAAACCAAACATCGTCTACTTCAAATACTTTTAAATCAACATTATATACATACTCTAAATCATGTTTGTCATGGAAAAAGTAAATGTAAGTTGATATAAAAAAAAGTAATCTTAACTTTGAGCAATAAAATATGAAATAAATTATGACGATATTTGCTACTTTCTGATGGACTTTCAGTATTGTTGCAACTATTGATTTTAGTTTATTTCTGATCTTATGACACATGGCTTATCATTAGTTGCATTGATGTTGCAGCTGCATTTTTGCATTTGCATAATTTCACTTGGTTTAGTCATAAACGCATTTTAAATCGGTTTCCATAATTCATTTTCGATATTTATACATATATTTTTATTTTTTCATAAATCTCTCTGCATCATTTGCATTTTGAGGCAACTTTGTGAGGATAAATATATAATTGTGTGTGTGTGTGTGTGTGGTGGACAAATATTCGCAATTTTGGCTCAATAGATAGAAATATATTTGGCACATTAAGAACACATGAAGCGGAGGCAGCCAAAATACCACTCATAAGAAATTATTATGATTATGATGTTGTTATAATTAGAGAACAACAACGAACCCAAAAAAAAAAAAAAGCAAAACTAAAGAAAAGACTGAAAAACGATTCATAATTATTCAAAAATTGACTTTAAACAGCCGCCGCAGTCGCAATCGCAGCAGCAGCGGCAGCAACAGCAGCAGCCGTCGCCAGTCGCCAGCCGCCGAAGATCTCTCAAATATCTTTAGCTATAAAGATTTTAGTTATGGTTTAGGCAAACATCATCTGCTCGCTTGCTGCTATTTTTAGTGTTGTGCTGTACCCCTTACCCTCTGCTACCACGTACCAAGCACTACAACAACAACAACAACATCACCGAATTACACTTAAAAGTGCTTAATCACAGGCAACTTTTACACAAATCATAATTTTCTGGCCCATACACACACACACACACACACTCGCACTTGCATGCTCAAGTACCCGGTACTCACCACTATGAGCACACATACATACGCATGCAAACATATACATGTACATGCATGTACACCCATACATGCCTAATTCATAATTCCCCATTTACAGGGCGCTCGCGCGCGCTCCTCTTTTAAGTTTTCGTTCTTCGATCTGTTGCTTAGGTATTCTTTTTGCTGCCTCCCCTCCTACCCCCCACACCACGCTCTCCATCCACTTGCTAGCCCACATTCGATCATCAAATTTGTTTTCATTAAAAGGAAACGAAATGTGGCTGATGTTTCTTCGGATTCGACAAAAATGCGCCACAATTAAAGGCCCGCAATGTATGTTTTAAATCAACGAGCACTCAACCCAAGACGCCATCGGGTTGTAGAAACTTTGGGGGAGATTCGAAATAGACGCATTTTATTTATTAATTGCCATATTTAACATATATGTATGTATTTTTTTTATGGTTTATGCAGCGCTCGAAATAAAATGCACACTTTGCTGCCCATAACTAAATCAACAGCTTCGCTTAAACCCTTTGCATTTTGCATTTGCCTTTGTTGTTGGCCTATTCGAATGTCCTCAATTGTTTACATAATGCCGCAAATTTGCGATTAATTATTGTATACGAATTTTGACACCCAAAGGGATCCAAATACAATTGCCTTTCAGCAGTGAGCACTTTGGGCCACATACTTCCCAATGTATATATATTTGCATGTATATCATATCTAAATCTATATGCAAAGAGTTGTTCAATTATGCGTGTCTCTGTGTGTCTCTGTGTGTGTGCGTGTTTGTCAATAAATAAACTAATTGTTTATTTCATTAGGATGCTTTTTAAATATTTATAAGCATGGCACAATAAATAAGCCAACTTATTTTTCAACGCCCAAATACGCTGGGCTTTCAATTCTCAATTCCGAAAGGCATTCACATTTTTATGGCACTTGGAAATTAAGTAGTCAGTAGTCACACATACATCCACATTTGTACTCACACACACACACACACTCTCGCATACACATTGAGTGTGTAGTATGAGCGAGAGAGAGAGAGAGAGATGGCAATCCTTACATATGGCTATATTGCACATTAAAAATAAATTCGAATAATTGCCATATGAATATATATATATTCGGTATGTATGCCGAACAATGTGCAAAGCGACAGATGATTGGCTTCTGATCTGAGCACTCGTAAATCTACATTTATCTGGCTGTCTTTATCTTTAGAGATTTGTCAGCCTGGCCTTGTGCATTTGAGCCATATCGGGAATACCAATCTGCATACTGCTTGGATTCTGCCAGATATAAGCTAATATGGTAATATAAATGCATATGAATATGCATTCAGTTATAAATATTCAGCTTCTTTGTGAATCAGATATATTCGATCTGAATGATAAAACTTTCGTTTTGGATTCAACAAGGCTTCCACAGAAATTACTTTTAATTTTGTTTAACATTAAAAAACACATGTTATTCAATTATTAAACGTTTAGGTATGCCATGCTGAGTATCCTAATACAAATCTATTTATTTTTTTTATGTAAAATTAGAAATTTGCATATTTTTTGTGTCATAATTCGTTTGAATTTCGTTCGCCTCAATAAAACATTTCTCGTTTCATAAGCAAACGCAATTTTAGTATCGCAATTAACTGAATTAGTTGTTGTTGCACTTGGCCACATAATTTGTGTGGCATCATCATTGTTTCCCCCTCCTCCACGTACTCCACCCCCTCTTTCTCCTTCGCGCGTGTGTGTGTCATAAAATGTCGAATGCAAATTCGTTCCATCACTCAAATTGTAGTTTTTCCGACAAACTTTCGAGAGCGAGTGAAAAACGAATTAAATGTTAAATGTAAAATGTAAAATCGTCGAATGTAAAGAATTGTGAGCCTGGGCCCATAGACAATGCGTGTCAGCTTGTACGTCATTCAGTCACTCAGTCAGTCAGTCAGTCAATCAGACAGTCATTCATGTGCGACAGGCTCGGTGAGTCACTGAGTCTATTCCCAGCCAGCCAGCCAGCCACAGGCATCCTTTACATATTCGATATGTTTTTCTTTGACACAGACAACAAAGAACCAAATGCCAAGTTGAGTTTTCTTTCATTTTTTTTCGGTTTTTTCTCTCTGTTGTACTCACATTTAAGCCCTGGCCCATAACAGCAACAGCAACTACACCTACAACTACAATAATAATAATGGCTAACAATCAATCATTGCACGTGTTGAATTTCATTTATTATATTTTTTTTTTGGTTTTTGTTTGATTAGGCCGCTCCATAAAATTGCGAAATATGTTCGACAAATCGGTCAGTCTAAGCCCCTGTAATTAAATATTAATCAAAAAACATTTAAAACTGCTACAATAATCATAAAATTGCTTTAAATTTTCACAAAAGTCTTCGAAAGTGGTTCGTCACCCAAAAGTCGCCTCAATTAAAGGCGATTTAAATTTATAGATACGTTGCACAAGACACTAGCAGCGCTGGAGTGCGGCGGGGAGGGGAGTTGCGCGGGTGCGGTTGGGTTTCGTCAGTTAGCCAATGCAGTAGCCGCCAGCCAGTATATAAAATGGCTTAATTAATTTTAATTATTTTCAATGAGCGACTATGAAATGAAAATTTCTTTCAAGGCGCAACTAAAAAAAAAAGAAACAAAAAAAAAAAACTTGCGTTCTGTGACGCGAAACCCCCGCCTACTCCCCAGTTCCCTATTCTATTTGTATTTGATAAAAGCAGCAATTAAGCAATGAATTAATGGCTAAACATATGGGACAGACACCCTATCTAGTTGGTTCTACGGGCACCCGCGTGCCCCTTTCCATGCGACAATTGGCCAATTGATTGCCGCTTAACCCGCTCCTGTTGCCACTTTAGTCGCATTTTCTACACTAGTTTTTCGTTTTTTTTGGGAGGGGGGGGGGGTTACAATTTGCCCTGTTTACTCTTCATGTGGCCGCCAGTTGGCTGCATATGCGGGCTGCGAGTGTGACTCAACGTACCCCCGCCTCACTCCACCCCACCATCCAAATGCCCATTTAGATATTTATTTATGTGCAACATGCAAAGCAATTGACGACAAACCAATTATAATTAGACACAAAATCAAAATGAAAATTAATTTTTCCTCATTTTGCTGGCGTAAATAGTATTAATATTTCTACTATAATAGTATTAAATATGAACTTACACTTAAAAAAAAATCGTACAATAATGAAAATAGCCCTGAAAACTAGCAAGTTTTTCTTGCCTGGTTCCGATTTAGAAATCCCCCTTTTGAATTGAACAGGTTAAGTTACCCTCTGGGGCCAAGAAATATTCCGATTTTCGAAAATGTATGTCAATTTGTTTTTCTGAGTGTAGAATTTGCTTGTGACTGGTTTGTAATGCTTAATCATAAATTATAAAGCAACTCACAGAATCCCCCGCATCAGGTAGCACTGTTGGCTGACTGCACTGGTAACGCCCCAAGTTGTCGGCACTTGGGCGCGAACAAGACGCCAAAAGGCAGACAGAGAAAGAGAGCGAACCAAAAAAAAAATAAAAAAAACATTTGACAAATCAGAATGTGCAGTCAACAAGAACTATTAATCAAAAAGCGCAAAAATGAGCACATGGCACGTAGAAAAAAACACATATTACACTCAGCAAAATATCGCTATGCATTTTAGAAAAAAGTCATACTTTTGACGCCAGTAGTAACTCACCATATTGTGGCAAAAATGTATTTGTATATCGGAAGTTTGTTTCTTTCGAAAATCCTAAAATCCTGCCTCAAATATTTCTAATTAAAAGGTTGTTTTTTATATGTGATATAGGTATCTGTATTTATACTTTTTAGATATATAAATTATATCTGAAAAATGGAAAATTAACTCTTCTCAATTTTACGCCAATTTACTAAAATACAGCTAACCTTTTGTTCTGAGTGTAGATGCCAAAGCTTTTTTTTTGGAATGATACCAAGCGTATTAAAAATCGAACAAAGTTGCAGCCATAATATGCAGTTTAAGCACAACTAAATATACCTCAATTAGGCATTTAATTCAATTAATTAAAGTGGTAATTAAGCTCCATTGTTAGACGTGTTTCTAATATTTCTTGTAACATCTAACTTGCTTTCGTTAGCTAGCTTAACTAAGTTAAGGAAAGTAATCTCTTTTTTGTTGAGTTTTGAGACATAGTAGTAAAATGTGGCAAGCGATTACAAAATTTATTTTTATTTGAGTTTCCATGTTCATTTCCAATTCTTATTGAACATATCGCGATCTTAAAGTTTCCAACCCTGACTGGCCAATTAATATGGAAAAATATTTTGCGTTTCACTATGGAATGGAATCAAAATGAAATATGTATGCGACAAACTGTGGAATCCAGTTAGTCAGCTGGCCACAGCTGAAAGAGGGTTGTCAGCTTTGTTGTTGTTGTTGTTGTTGTTGTTGTATCTCATTCCTTTGCCTCGAAATGTCTGCGTGCACTTAATAAAATAGGATTAACAATTTATAGTTGCATTGTGTGTGTGTGTGTGTGTGTGTGTTTCCCTGTTTGTGTGTGTGTGTGTACATAAAATTTCGACAACTGCGCAATGCTGTCTTTTTCCTTTGATGGCTCCTTTGAATACCCAACATAAGCATGTACTTTGGACACAAAGACAACCAGTTATTGAAATGATGACAGCTGCGTGGACTAATAATGAAAAGGCGTTGCCTTTGAATTAGTCCTGCAAAGCTTAAATGAAAAAGTTTGGGAATTGTAAAGTGTAAGCAAATGATTCCTGATGCGATTCCAAACGGTTCGAAAAAGGATTTCAGTTAGTATGCTGCATTTAGGGCTGTGGCTTTTAATACAAAGTTAAATAAGTGGCTGCTCGAAACCGGTTCAGCAAACGCAATTTGACTAATGTTGTAATTTAAAAGTGGTTCAGGGTCAGTTAGCAGCAAGGATTTTAGTAGAATTCGAATTTTGATACACAAAATTGAGTTAAATATTTTCTCACCTCTGAATGGCTTAAAAACCGGTTGCTCTAATGTCATAATTAAAGATCGTAGATGCGTAATGAAGAAATGTGTATGTGTCTGATACTTGACTTAGCTTCCCATGAATGCATCCTGAGATACTTTAATACTTTTAGTCATAACTTATGCATCAACGCGTACAAATTTGAGCATAAATCGCGCGCTGTCATCCAGCGACTTGCCTTTTGTCATCATCAGCTTCATCGTCATCATCAACAACATCAACTTCATCAGCCATCCATCGGAGTCGCCTCGAGTCTCTCAACTAGCTACAATACACTTTTGATATCGTCTTCCCCACCCATCTCTGCTTTTTCTCTTTTGGTTTCTGATTTTTTTTTGTTTTTTTTTTTGCTTTGGCCGTCGTTAAAATATTTTTGGGTGTGTTCTGTATTTTAATAGCGCTACGAGCAGCGTGCTCATTGCCACTTCCTTTCGTATCTCATACACACACACACACACATACACTCGTACACCCATCCCTCTACTCTCCCCGTTTTGGTTTGTTTAATTTCTTTCGAATTTGTCAAAAAGTAACATGATTTCAGTTTTTACTTACTTGAAGTCTGTCTGTGCATTAGACGCGTTTCTCAGTTAATCCCTCGTGCGGACTCACTTTGAATTATTAAAACCTAATCTTGATTGTATGGACGAATACCAGTCCGTAGCTACCCATACGATTTCAGTTACAGTTTTATATTGTTTTCGTTTTTTTTTTTTCTTATTTTTTTTTTGGTATAATACGTTGTTTAATATGCCTCGACGTTGCGATCGCACGAACTCTTCTCAGGTATGTGAGTTATTTCGTCAGATCTGGCATTATAACTCCCCCACCTTGAGTGGTGCACATAAGTCTGCGATTCGTTTTTGTTTTATTCTCTTTCATACTCTTCCTCTGTGCCTTTTATATTTCGTTTCGTTTTTGCTTTAAGTTTTAGTCTCAATTTTAGGATTAAAAATGTCGTCAGCATTTTTTAAGCTGAATTCAGTTCTTGCTCAGCTCTCTCACATCATTTGGCATTGATTTAATAAAAACACACCCAGTCAGTCTATATATGTACATGCACATACATATATATATATATATATACAATATACTAATTTGTGCCTTGACAGTTGATTTGGGTTTTCGAATTCGTTTGAATGCGTTTTCGTTTTCGATTTCCTATTTCTAACTTGTACTAATTGATTGAACTAAGAGCTCTTAACTGGCATCGGCAGTAAATTGCATTTGTTCCCAATTCAAATATGGCAAAGGCATTGAAAAAGTGCCCCTGATCAGTCACCCACCCAGCGCAAGCAAATCAACTACTAATTGCAACAAAAACAATAACAATAACAAAAAAAAAACAAAAACAAAAACAAAATAATAATTTATTAAAATTTAAAGCGCATGACTTTCAGAGCAAATGGCATAACAACAACAAGGAAAACTAGCAATATAAATTGCCATGATTCATGCGTCACACTTGCGCATAATAACTGGGAGAGGGCTACAAACAACCAATTTTAATTCAAATCTAATGCACAATATTCGACTATGAGATACCCCAACTGCAGCTGTTGGTACTAAACATTAGAGTTAAGCCTACCCAAAAGTAAGCAGCTAAAAAGCACATCGTACCATAGTAAATCCTCTGTCATTAAGCCAGAATCGAGAATCTTTCTTGAGTCACTTAAAGTCATGTACCTCAAGAACACTTACTTCACGTTTTTTTGCTCAGATCTTCCGCATATGTTTTAAACATGAACTAATCTGTGCAATCCTGAGAGCGAATGATATTAATATATTAATTCAAATTCCAACCATTTCAAAATCCATGGATTGATTGGAAACACGTGCATATTTCAACTGATCAAATTTAGAAATTGCTCAAAAAACCCAAATACAGTCTAGCTTGACTTTAAAAGTAATCATTTTATTACATAGATCTCAACGTTGAGGATTGGTTTGGTAAAACAAAAATAGTACAATAATATAATTTAGATTGTTTAAATGCTTGAACTTTATAGCAGAGACCTCAATGTTGGCAGCTGGGCAAGCTTGGAACACCAAATTGAGTACGAAATCATTAGTAGCTTGGATTTATGTAAATGGTTAACAAAGGCTTCAACGTTGAGAGGTGGACAAGTTTTGTTAAGCAAAATTAAGTTAGACATCTTTCGGATATAAATTTAGCAGTGGACCGTTTCCACAGATATCTGTATATATATCCTGCAAAAGCTCAGATACCCGTTTTTTTCGGCTACGCGCTGCGTGGTACACAAACTAAAGGAGCATTAGAGCAAGAAGGAACGGAACAGGCAACAAAGCCAGCGGCGCATGCAAAGAAAAAAGAAACTCAAGGCGCAAGCCAAGATGCCGACGCTAGCGTCGACGACGACGACGAAGCCGACGCAGACGCAGACGCAGGCTGAGACGCAGGCGCATTTGATGTTGGCGTTCGGCGTTTGGCATCAGCTGCTGTTTGGCAGTTGCCCAGTTGTCAGCTCAGTTGTTTTATTATTTTTTGTTGTTTTTGGCATCTGTGTAGATTTGTTGCGCCTTGTGGCATTGTTGCCAGGCGTTTTTGTTGCTGTGGCAGTGTCTGTTTGTGGCTAGATTCTAGATACTCTCTGTGGGCACCTCTCCAGGTGTGCGCCGCAAAAATGCTGCAAGCTGTGTGTCCCAATAACTCGCTCAATTTGTTGCATGTTATTTGCGTTTCGTTATTTGATTTTCTTTATTTTTTTTCTTTTCGTTTTTCGATCATTTTGAAATTCTGTTTTTGAATTTCAATTTCCAGACCAGCGGAGCGCGCCAAAGAACCTAAGAATCGGGCCAACAGAATGCGTTGATTGTCTAATGACAACTTAATTGAGGCTATCTATCACCTGGCACTTAGTTTAGTCGAGTTTAAATGTGAAACCCCAAAGCCCCACGTTGTGTGTGCCCCCCTTCATAAGCGATGCAATTAGCAATTAAATTTCCGTTGACCTAATGCCTAGGAAAGTAAAGTCTTTTCGACTTATTTGTCAATTACAATAACGACTTGGTGTGGCACCTTCCCATAGATAAATACAATTATGTAGTCGGGTTCTTTATGGTGTTGACAGTAAAATGAAAAACCCGAAAATCACTCGCATGACTTTAATTACAATTTAATATTTATTTAGTTCGATAAGCGGCCACAATTATTGTATAACGTACGCAGTATTCCGATATGACTACACCTAGTCACACACACACACACACACACACACACACAAATATATCTATATATATAAAAGCACATTAATTTGTTGATTGTATTCGAATCGTTGAGTAAATTTATTTAACAAGTCGCTGATACCAAGAAGTATATTTTGCGTTTATTCGTTATGCTAGCTAATTAAAATTTAAGCCTTGTTTATATTTAAACTTGGTTACCTGCTTTGTGGCATCCACAGTCATAAATATTCGTAACTACTTATTTAATTAAGTAATTAACACACTTCCATTTTGCCTAAGCCATTTGGCACTTCTAAACTAAATTTATTATTAATCTCAGCGTATACTCTACTACAACTACAACTACCATTCTGGCCATAAGTTTGGGTTTAGCATGAGCTACCCAAGCAGAACGTGGACCCAGAAAGAGTACAGCAAATACCCGTGATAAACATAAAACAAAAGCAGGCGTCACATAACCATTGCTTTTTAGCTGTTCTTCTGTGTCATTTTATCAGCTCGGGGCAATTGCCTAGAATTAGTTAACACATTTGTTTTGCTGTTGCATTTGTTGTTGCTCATAATTAAACAGTTTTTTTTTATTTTTATTTTATGCCATTCGAGGGCGCGCATTTAATTTAATTTCTCTTTGGCTTTTAGCCGCCGCCTGATAAGCCATAAAAAACACGCCTAAGTCAACATTTAAATTGCGATTGCCAAAGGCAAGGTACATATGTAAAAACCAAATATGTGTGCATATACTCGTAGCTAGATACCAGCGAGTGTATCTGTAAGATACATTTGCAACGGCACCAGCGGATTAACAGCGGAAACTGCAATAAGTCACTGCTGCTGCCATTGAATTCTCCCCAATGTGATTCCGCATGCGTATTAGGCATTAGAATCCAACAATAAAACAAAATTTCGAGTTTCAAAAGCAATTCGTTTTTTCGGGATTTATTTAAATAGAAAAGGAAAAGGAAAAGCCAAAATGCGTTCGTGCAAATTCATAAAGAACAGCGACAACAATTGAAGTTGATAGTTGTGCCGGGGTTGAAAAACGTGAGCGACAACAACAACAAACAACAATGATACAAGATACAAAGAACAATTTCAATGCCTTACTGTGTCTGTGTCTGTGTCTTGTGTCTGTGTGTTTGGGTCAAGCGAATGTGCGTGGCTGCTTTTTCATTAATATGAGTCTTTAACAAATGCACCCAACTTGCATTTTAATTAATGCATTGCACAACCAATAAAGTTGCAATAATCTATTGGAAAAATCAGTAGCCAAACACTGAGAGATAAGAGTAAATACTTAAATGCAACGTTGCCAGACAGCATTATGTCCAACATTTCTAACAAGCACATTATTAACATTTTGCGATTCCATTATGAATCGGTGTTGTTGTTAACGTCTGAGTGGCAAATTTATTTTGATTTCTCTTTGAGATATGAATTTGAAAATAGTTAACTAAGATAGACAAAAGCGCAACAAATAAGGAACATAAAAGGATTTCATTTCTCCCCTTCCCATTCTTTATAGACTGTACACATTCAAAAATTTCAGAAATGTTGACATTCGAATCAGGCTTTTACAATATCAAACATTCACAAGATACTTTACGTATTTTGAATGTACAGAATGTTGACTCTTGAGGGAAAATCTATAGAAACATTTGCTGTACAAATTAAAGAATCTATGAATTGTTGGCAGCGAAATCTGGTTTTCAGTTTATCTAAAACTGATACCTACTAAATGGATATCCTGCCACATTTTGCTTCTGCTTAAATTAAGAAGTTTACGCTTACTGTATGATAATTAATGACAAGCCCAGAGCTCGTCAATTCAATGATCTATTTAAGATACTAGTTGGAGGAGAAGTAAAACTCAAAGCATGTGACTTGGTGACTCTGGCCACTTACTAATTGAAGCTGTTCGATTATTGCACGCACACACATACACACACACACACACACACACACACACAGATAGAGTCTAAGAGCAATGTGTGCTCTGAGTGTGCACATTAAGATCAGATACAAAGATACATTATCTGAACTGAGCTGAGCTACGTCTTCGCTTTGTAGGCGGCGTTTGGCGCAATTAAAACGCTTAAAGCTAAGCAGCAGAAAGTCAGTCAGTCAGTCAGTCAGTCAGTTTTATACAGGCAGTCAGTTGTTATTCAGTCTCGACTTGACTTTACTTGTATGCTACTTAAAGATACATGCCACACACACACACACACACACATCCAGACTCGATTCGATGTTGATCGGCCTGGCGTTTGGGTGTAGAGTTTGATCTGTTGTGTGTGTGTGTGTGTGTGTTTTTGTGGGTAATGTATATAGATATAAATAAGCGATACGTGTAATTCGGGTCACTAACCGTTAACAATAAATTTCATTTGTTTAAAAAAAAAAAAAACGGCAGCCGCGGCAACCCGGGTGTACAGTGTAAGAAATTGACATCTGATCATTTGTAATTATTATTGCGCATTGCGAGACATGACATGGCTGGCAGCCACTGGGCGTGGCTATCGAGTATATATATGTATCTCTATGTATAGCATTGGCTGGCCAATTCAAATGAGTATCGAGTATTGAGTAGCTGGTTGGTTGACTTGTTGGCTGCTTGGTTGGCTGCGGCTGCTTTGATACGATTTGATATACTTGTTTAATAACTGCGTTCTAAAGGCACCAAAAGTTGTTCTCCATAACGCTCCCAAGTAATGATAATTTACATGGATACCAAATAGTTCACTGAACTCGTTCAATCAATCTTAGATTCGGCGCATGGAACAATTAATGCCAAAAATACAACAACAACAAAATAACTTCAAAAATATCTCAGCTCTTTAACCACATGGCTGTAGAAGGGGCAAAGGGGGCAGGGGCAGTGGTTGGGAGGCTATTGAATATAAGGCTTTCTTTCTTTATATTTGTAAGTAGATTCGGCATCGGCTTCGTCGTCGTCGTCGTCGTCGTCGTCTTCTACTTGAAGCGTTTCAGTTTTCGTTACTTAAGTCCAAGTTAAATGGAACCACAAATTATTTGAACGCCTTCAAGTGCTACACACACACACACACTTATACATATATATATATATATGTGTAGATATATATATATATATATTTAAACCCATGGAGCAGCAGCATAAAGCATAAAGTCGTAGCGTAATCATGACTTGATGCGATTATAAAATGCTACAACAACACTCCCCAAGTATTTCTTGGGCATTGCTCAATGGTAGTCTAAAAAGAAATTAGATACACACACACACACACACACACACACACTCGAACACATACATCCACATCCCAAATAGCAGAAACAACAACAATAAGTTTCAATATTCAAATGAATTTTGAAAAAGAAAAAATGACTAACGAAAATTTCTGTTGTTATTGCTGTGCTTCTCAGTGCTTAGAATTGTCGAGTAAGATTTTATAACAACAACGAATTTGAGACTACCAAGTGAAATGCTTAAAGAAATGTTAACCCACATCAAAAAATATCTCAACTTAACACACACGCACACACACTCACACTTACACATACACATTCTCAAGTTATAAACAATTAAAGAAACTTTTGTACAGAAATTCAAAAGTGGCAGCTACGAAAAATGTTCAAATGCCAGTCAGCAATTGGTGGCAACTGCTTTCAAGTTGTGGTAAGCTAAAGGAAGGGGAGGCCGGGTGCTCTGATGGGGCAACTGAAATGAGTTATGTTGTGTGGGTGTAACTGACAATGAGCCAGCCCAATGCTTAAGCCACCAACTTTCCAACAACGAAACTAACCCAAAACTAGTCAACTAAAATATTTCTATAGAAATAAATTAAATATATATATTTTTTTTTTTGCCATAGAAATTGCTCAGTGAAAGTTCTTAAAAAAAATAAAAATAAAATAAAACAGATAAGTAACTGCACAGCAATTTGTCAACAGTTGAAATAAGGAATTCAGCTATAATTTGCGAGCAGTTCTAGCATCTATTAAGCTAGCTGTCCAGCTGTGAATGCTTATCTGGGAACTTCTGCTTAACTATAATAATATATAATAATGGGGAGATTATTATACATAATTCAAGGTTTCACATCATTGATTTAATGGATCATTTAAATGGCAATGTTGAAGACAAATCAATTGCAGATGTATTTTCATTTAATTTTGACTAGAATACGCCCAATGCCTCCTCCTAATTTTTATGCTCGCAATAATACAATAACAGTCGTCATAGGCCACATAAGGCGAGGGCAGCCCATTGTGTGTGTGTGTGTGAGTGTGTGAGTGTGTGTGTGTGATCAGTGTAATGAACTTGTCAGCCAGCCATGTTTAGGGTGTGTGAGTGGAGCCCAAAGAAAGTCACAAACAGACAAATAGACAGACGGACAGACAGTACGCATAAGTACAATGAACACCGAGAGATATGAGTAAATACATAAATACAACGAATGTGAGTGTGAGTGTGAGTGCGAGTGCTCGTACTCATACTCATACGCATACTCGTACGAGTCTTAACCGCATAATGACTATTCAAATGCGAGCTGCTCCATTTGTTTCCAGGCCGATTGAGATGCAGATAGGCATTAGAAATACTTGCCCCGTAGAGCCCCATAGGTAATCCATTTGGTTTGCCGATATCTGTGCAGCTGTCACAAAGACGCCAAAGACACAACTTATACACTACAACAGTTAGTTTGAAAAGTATGCGCGCAGTTGGGCCAACACTCAGCAGTCAGACAGCCCAGCCAGCCAGCCAGCCAGCCAGCCAGCTGCGCCCGTAAGCGTATATACCCCCTCTCCTGCCTCCACACCCCTTATCCAGACAAGCTGCCTTGTGGGCTGACTAATGAAACACAACCCAATAATTTAGTTAGTTTT
The DNA here is from genome assembly GCA_035044105.1 of Drosophila nr. perissopoda 5 BK-2023a. Taxonomy (NCBI): domain Eukaryota; kingdom Metazoa; phylum Arthropoda; class Insecta; order Diptera; family Drosophilidae; genus Drosophila; species Drosophila nr. perissopoda 5 BK-2023a. Next base: position 633,733 of record JAWNMK010000639.1, on the reverse strand, counting down.
ACCTACGCATGCGCAATTCAACATAAAGTCGATGCCTCAACAATTGTCACAGACTCTAAATAAATACATTGAGTAGCTGACGATTAAACACTCTCTTCACTTTTCAGCTGATCCTTACATAAACATTATCTATTTAATTTAGATATTTATAATCATTTAATATTATATATTTATTTACATATCGTTACTCAGAACTTGTCGGAAAGTTGCGCAGTTCCTTATGCCTTAACTAAATTGTGTTATATTGTAGCTGAATTAATCGAAGTTCTTCTACAGATAACAACTAACTGATATTCCTAGAAACTGACTAACACTTTCTCATAGAAAATGCGCATAGTTTGATTGATCCAATTAAGTATTTTAAAATTCTGTTTATGCGATTGCATATTTCTTAAAGTGTGTTGCATATTTGCTGGCAAAATTTGAATGACCCAAATGTCAGGGTATTCAAAAAAGTAGTAAAAAATGTCACTGAACTCGCGCGCGACGCTTTTTCCAGCTATTTTTTTTTTTGGGTGTAGGCCAGGCTTGAGCTGGGAAGTAAACAAAGGCACGTTTGGAGAAAAAAATAAAACGATAAAAAAGCTTAGTTCGTAGCGTAGTTTTTTTTTAGCTGGTTACAATTGTAAGTAGCACAGCACGACGACGACGACGACGGCGGCGACGACTGCGACGACGACGCCGAAGTCAACGGCGACAGCAGCTGAAGCAACTGCGCAGGCGCGCGCGTGTGCGTCATGAAATTAGTTTATTTGTTTGCATAAGTTGTTTGTCTGTGTGTGTGTGTGTGTGTTTTAGTGTGTTAGTGTTAGTGTTGTTGTAGCAATTTCTAATAAATTTGTTGTTGGCTGGCAGCGCCAGTGTCATGCACACCTGGAGCATAATTCGCCAGCCATGAGTCAATTTCCGTCAGCTGCGACCAAATTATAACAAAATTGTTCAGAGCAACAAATACACAAAAAATGCATATGCTTAAATTAAAAATGTGTGTGTGCGAGTGTGAGTACTCAACCGGAGAGCCGAAAGGGTATGCAATGGGCTAGGGTAGTTAGAGGCAGGGGGGAGTAGGGGACATTAGGGGAAATATGGAAAGCCAGCCCCACTTAAGCCATAAAAATGGGCTTGGAATTGAAATAGATGGAATACTGCGTCGCGACGTTAGAACAATAAACACTGTACAAATCAATGCTCGATGCCACTTGAATTCATCCAGAGCGAGAGTCACTGAGTCCCAATGAAATTGGGAATTGGGTTCTTCGATTTTATTATTTTGAATTTCCAACAGAGGGTTTGCCCACTTGAACGTTCGATGACATTTCAGTTTTTATTTTAGTATTTCCACTCACTGTGTAATTATAATAATACATAAATTTGTGCCACAACGCACAAAACGAAAAGAACAAAAGTGTAGCAACTACAGAGTGGACGCAGCTAAGAAATTCCCTATAAAATGTGAAGCCACATTCAACATTCAAAGTCAAAGACTTTAAGGAGATGGACCCGACTTTTCTGGCTGATCAATCATTTGCTTTCCTCTGTTTTCCCCCATTGTTTATAATACCCGTCTTATGCATACCCCATTATAAGGGGTATATGAATAGGAAATCTGTAAAATCATTTCGAGTGCTACAAAGTTTAACGATTCCAGTTACGTACTTATAATACGTACCTAAATAAATATGAAAATAAGATGCCCTCCAGGCACTGCTGGTCTTTCGGCACTGCCCGTAGCTGTACTTATATGGATACCATAAAAAATAAAATATGCGCTCCATGTCCACTTCAGCTGAAACTTAACACATATGAAACAAGCCTAGTTCACTGTACTAGGCAAGTAGGAGGCACATGCAGTACCTTTGTTAATTTGCCATAATTACTCTTGAGGCACACTCACACATGCACAAATAGAGAGAGATAGAGAGAGAGAGAGAGAGAGAGAGAGTGAGGGATAGAGATAGCTTAAAATAGCAAACAGTCAGTTGCTGACTGATATATAGTTCGTTTTTTATTTATTTTTTTATTTTGGGTTTTGTTGTGGGCCCCACAATGCCGTGCTTTATTTTAAGGCACAAGGTTAACACATATTATTTTGTCGTTGTCGTCGCTACTGCGTGTAGGTTCCACACAATGTAAAGCACTAGCAATAATTATTTTTGGTTTTAATATTAACAAAACGAAGAAAAATGGAAAAAAAAAACATTGACAACCATTTACTCAGAAACAAACCAGTTTTCAGTTGTTTAATTTCAATGCTTAATGGTCACAATTGATTGGAGTGATTATATTTTATTATTATAAACGTTATTGTTAGCACATTTCAGATTTGTTATTGATGTGATCTCAGCATCTCTGAGAGCTTACTGTCAAAACTTGAGTAGTCCGCAAAGATACATAGAGCGATTTTGTTCAAATAATTTGTAGTAAATTTGTTATTCACGTAATTTCTTATACACAACAAGATTTAAACGCTAATTTAGCTTTTAGCTTCTAGTATAGTTTCAGAGCATTAATTCCAGGCACACCCACTCCAAAGTAGGTGCAGAATCGACGAAGAGCTCCAAACTCAAATTGAATAATTAGCAACTGTTAATGAATATGATGATGGAAATAAGTGAACAAAAATAAGTAATAATAATCATAATCGTAAGCACAATTTGACATCGTTTAGTGACTAAGTTCCTTCCATCATACATACATACACACTTACATGTATGTATGTTCAGTATGTACACTCGTCTATACACCTATTTAAAACTCATACATACCCATTCAAACATACATATATCTACATACATACATGAGTACTCACAAATGCAAATTGTAAATCAGATACGGCATAAAAATATTGAACACATGGCGCAGCGCTAAGTGAACTGAAGTTTGTGCGGGTGTAAGCGGGGGGGGGAACATGGGGAATGTGTGAGGGAGGAGGGTCTGGCATGGTATTGGATAAGGGGATAGCGAGCTGAAAAATCGAAATGAAATAAAATTAAATAAAGCACAATAAAACGTACTTAAAGATTGACGATTTGTGCCAACGCCAGCGAGCACAGTGTGTCCAAATTAACTATTACCAAGTGGCGACCATGAATGCTAAGGAGCCATAAATTGTATAATATTGTGGAGAATTATATACTGTTAAATCATTTTAATGGCTGTCAATATTTATTGTGTTCTGTATATCAAATTAGCATATTAAATTGTTAAGTTTAATTGATTAAATTAAGAGTCATTTAAATGTACAATATATAAATTGAGTATATTATATATTTGATTTATTAAATAATCCGAACATTTATATTTTCTTGGTGTTTTATAAATGTTTTAACCAATGTGAATAACTTAAAACTTTTGGCTTGAGATGACACACATACAAGCATATATAATTAAGTACACATGTGTATAGGAATTATGGGCATATCGCCTATATTTATATATACATACATATATATATATATATATGCAGACGGTTGTGAAGAATTTCTGTGTGTGTATGGAGCGATTGTGTTCGATCTTAATATAATTGGCTGTCAGAGCGACGTTTGATCGCCCCTGAAAAATACACACGCTCACACACACAATGCCAGCTCACAAAATGTCGGCAGCTGTTTGTTACCCGAGAGAGAGAGCATTGTTGTTGTTATCGGTGTGTGTGTGTGTGTGTGTGTCTGTGTGTGTTGCTAATTTAAATAAAATTCGTTTGATACTCCTTATACAATTGCATTTCAAGTCATTATTATTCATAATTTCTTGGGTTTATTCAAAATCGCCTGGAGAACATTCATACATATTTGTGTGAATCCCTTCGCTCCCCCACTCGCCCCCGCCACACACTCATTGTCTCTCTAGCAACTGTTGTCTGTTGGCTAATTGAAAATCAATTAATGTGGCATCGCATATTGGCAACATATCAGAATTTCAGACGATGTCAGTCGCATGTCAGAAATCATCCACAAAAACAAAAGCAAAAACCAGCTCAAATCCTTTTCATTTTTTCTTTTTTTTTCTTGATTTTGATTTCGTTTTGGTTTTTATTTTTGTTTTTATACAGACAATTGGAATTTAACTCCAAAAAGTCAGGTTCAATGAATCTTCAAGTGCATCTTAAAGCATTTCACAAGTCTCAAGCGGCACAAGCTTTGCATGCCCAAGTAGCTCCGGTTTTTGGGTTCGGTTTGTGTTCAAGGCAGAAATTTGAGTTTGGGGGAACGGTAATTGAAATTAATATGGGAATGTGGATTTGATTGACTTGTACCTGGAAATATATAGCACAGTCACTAATTGTATTATATTAAACTCTTTTCATCAATTCTTTTAGGTGAACAAACAGTACACAGCCAACGATCTGGAGGCTTTTATGAAAATAGCCGCCAATTGGCAAAGCACCAATCACAATCTGCTGGAGGGTGTCGATCTAAAGACAGGTACGACACAATAGCTCTTTAAACTGTACAGCAACTAACGTATTTGTGTTGTTTTCTTGCAGAAATGACGCAGTACATGAATAGTCCATCGATGAACATGTACAAGAAACGAGAGCGCACACAGAACTGGAACCATCAGGAGAAGAAATACTTGCTGGATCTGTGCCGCAAGGATATGCGCATCATTGAGAATAAGCGGCTCGATGCTGGCCTCACTGCCGTCAAGAACAAGGCGTGGAAGATCATACACCAAAAGTTCTCCAATCAATTTGGCACAGATCGCACCTGCAATCGCCTTAAGGAACAATGGCGCCGCATGAAAGGTGTGTAGCCCTAAGCACCTAGCTGGTATCTAGAATTCAAGCTAATCTCTCCGTCATTTACAGCATGTACGCGCAACGAGATACTCGACTACAACAATCGCCTGGCCAGATTCGGCGCTGAGGTTGCCGATCGCAAGAAACCATCGCCGTTCACCTTTGAGGTTTGGGATTTTATGCAGGAGGCGAAGAAGGCATGCAAATCGGAGGCACTCGATGGCATTGACTACTCGAAAATACCATTGGCTCTCGAGGAGGACTTTGAATATCGCGATGACTACAAATTCAATGCCGATGAGCATGATATGGATGAGTAAGTTCAATTGCACTCCCTAAATTAGATGAACCAGTTGCTTACCTATTTATTTTTGTCAATTCACAGTAGTCGCACGCCGCCACAGGAGCTGTGCGATGTGGACATCAAGGAGGAGGAGACCAATGAGACCTTCAATGAGACGTATAACAATCACAGCAATGATATTCATGCCAATGGTGAACGACTCAGCGTTTCGCCCAATCACAGTCGCAATGGCCTGCACGAGCCGGAAAGTCCTGCCGCCGCATCGCTGGACACGAGTGCCGCCTTTATGCCACCCACCGGCGGTGAGATGTCCGGTTTTCAGCCCAGCTTCAACATGAACAACATATCCGCTACGCTGGAGGCGCTCAATGCACTGCGCAGTGGACAATTTCCGAGTGCAGCGGCTGCAGCAGCTGCTGCCATACAACAGCATCAAGCACAGGCAGTGGCCCTGCAGCAACAGCAGCATCAGCACAATAACAACAATAACAATGAGGATGATGATGAGCTGATGAAACCATTGGCCAAACGTCAGCGCACGAGCAGCAGCAGCCTGGCCGTCGAGGATCAACCAACGACGCTACCGCTGGCATTGCCAACGCCACAATCCTCAGAATGTCAAGCGTTGGAGCGCAGTAGCAGTGGCATTGGTAGCAGCAGCAGCAGCACCGCCATCGCTGCCACAGCCGTTAACACAACCAGCAGCGGCAGCAGCACCACCGCTAGCTCTTTTGAGCTGCGCCTCTTCATGGAGATGCAGAGTAAGGAGCACATGATGCGCATGAAAATACTGGAGGTACAATTGCAGGCGGCCAAGCACAGTCGCGATCTGGTGGAGATCAACAAGACGCTGGCGCTGCAAAAGCTACAGGAGCTGGCCAGCAAGCGACTGCCCAGTTAGAGTAGCGCATCGAAGCCTGTTAATTGCTTGATTATCATCATCGTCATCATCGTTTCACATTGTTGTTTTAGTTGTAGATGTAACTTTGTAGCACGTAGGCACTTAGCACGTAGGGCGTAGCTAAAGTTAAATTTTAGGCTAAGATAACAATTTTGTATCCAGAGACACACAGACGACATAGACAAACACACACACACACACACACGCGCACACACCTACATTGGGCTGCAATTCACAACATTCCTGGCATTGTTTTGACCAGTATTTAAAAGCTAGAAGCACACACATACACAGACATAGACACATAGACACATAGAGACAGATAGACGGCAGCTCATTTCGCTAGCAGCGGCGCACAAAAGTATGCCATATTATTTTATATTGTTAAAGGACTCTCGCCCCCAATAGCACAGCAACCCTTTACATACAGCCTACCTCACACACAAGCGCACACACACACAAGCGCACACACACACATACACATACACACACACACACACACACTTAACAATGAGGGGGCGGGAGTAGGCGCGTGTTTTGTGGCTCTGCACTTGACCAAGTCAAGTGATTCGTGAATACGCCTGAAAACGCATTCAAGTTTTTAGTTCTACTTAGTTTTAGTTCTAGTTGTAGTACTTGTCACAGCTCTCCAAGTTGCTCAAATCTACATACACACCCACACAGATACACACACTCACAATGACAAAAAATCACACTTTCACCTTACTTACCACAAATGTATTTTAAAATGTACTTATATAATATACATACATATTATTTTGACTTGAGTTCGACTAACGAAATGCACAACAAAACCTTTTTTATCTTATTTTAGACCTAAGTTACTCACTCCATAAATTACGCGTATATTATCTATTATATGTATGATCAAAATTTTGAATGCTGATTTATATATTTATTTTGTATAGTTCGTATGTCGACATGTTTTTCGTTTTTAAATGCCATATTAATTTCCAATTATCCTCACACATTTATCGTTTCAAGTGTTGTTAAGCGATCTATGATATATGTATTCACATATATACCATACATTATATAAAGAAACTTATATCTTAAAGCAGCACTTTATCTCTTTTGTTTATTGACTTCTGTTATGTAACGCTTCTTGTAAAGCAATTGTAAATGAGAAATACAAACTATTTTAAATAAAAAAAAGAGAATCATATACTGAGATCACTGCAAATTTAATTTTTTATTAAAACGGGTTGCATATTCCTCATTTCGACTCATTCTTCAAATTGATGGCATCGCTCAGCAGTTTCTCATTGCTGCGCAATCGAGAGTCCACATATTGTTCCTGTAACTGCATATAATCACTGATCCGCGATAGCAATTCTCGCTTCTGCAGTTGTTATTCAATTGTGAGCCTGGCCAAGAATTTAGATGAGCTACTTACGCGAACTAAGTTTCCAACTTGCTTGCTCCATATGGCTTGGGACTGGAAAATGAGTATGATTAATCGAATCGTATTTGATTGGTTCAATTTACCTTCTGTTCAAGATTTTGGAAATTTAGTTCGTCTGAAAACAAGCGCAGTTGTAGAGGAATATCATTTTTCCAGTTCGGGAAATTTGCTCCCATACATCTGTGCCTGCAACAGCTCCACATTTTAAAAAATTTTAATTTTCGATATATGCCGAATGTATTGAAAAGGATAACAGATCTTTAACTGCCTACTGCTTCGTTGTTATGCTGCTCGCAATTTCCATTTGCTCAGTTGTGCCACTTTGTGCTTCATTTGTGTTTAGATTGGCTTCAACCTGTTGCATATTTGCCATTTGTGTCTTCTTTGACACTTTTTCGCGTAGATTCCTCAGCTGCTCGTTTTGCTGTTGTGGAAGTAACATATATAGTGATCGGAGATAAATGTTATACAATTTTCAATACGAACTAATTTCAAAAAGTACACATTTTCTTCAGCCTTGGCTCTTTCGTAGAGGCCTTTGGTGTAGTTTCGAGATAATGTGATTACATATATTTGTGGCAAAGACTGTAATAATGGTTTCAATAAGGTTACAGATTTAAGAAATTTAAAAGCAAGCACCATTATGCTTATGACAAGAAATAAAAAAAACGGAACACGTTGAAGGTAACGAAATAATTTTGAAATACAATTATTTTTTAGAATGATATTTGGGCAAAAGGTAGATTTCAGATTTTCATAGACACGCTTACTGAGTTTAGTATGAAATTGTCACGAGTACCTTATGGATTGTTCATTCTCCCAAATATATGTTTTTCTTATCTCATATACTTTAACTCTTTATACAACTGTTCAATGTCCTTTTTGAGATTTCTTCTTTTTTCGATGTTAGTTTTTATCAGTCCTTGGAACTGCACAAATTGCTTTGAACGGAAATGAAGAAAATGATGTTAAAATGTGAGGAAACCGAAATCCATTTTTCTGTGTACGAACTATTTTCCGGAAGTACAAGTTTTCCAAAGCCTTGCCTCTTTTTATGATTTCTTCAGAATAATGCCTTTTTATTAATACATTTTTCGAGCCGAGACCTGGTTTTGTAAAAAAGACTCCCTCAAGGGATAAGAGTCGCTTTGGTTTCAAAGACTTGAAATGCGTTCCGTATCTGCTTGCCATAATGAGCTTAGGAAATGCAACAAATAATTTATATTTTAAATATTTTTCGAAAAGAGCCTATTCAGGTTCTAACCAGACGACTAAATTAAACTAAACAGTAACTCGATTATAAACCTGTTCACTCCGAATTTTAAGTATCCTTTGCTTGTTCTTTGATATTCGCTTCCACTAGATTCTGCTAATGGGATAATTTTAAAAATTAATATATTGTTTCAAGACGATACTCTGCTTTACACTATTCACTCAAATCAACGATCCCCCATTTCAGTTTCATTCGATTACCGAGAATTTGGCTTTGTTCTTCTTTAAGGTTGATAAAGTTGGGAAATTTATAACCAAACCATACTCCAGCTATAAGTATGCTAACCAAAAGCATACAATAAAGCTAATTGCAATAACAAATTGTGTTGTTGTTTAATGCTTCAAAGTTGTCAGCTTATTTATCTATGATCTTCCATTTTTGCTCCGTTCATTCATTTTCTTTTTGATTCGTTCTATTTCTTTGTCCAGCGCTTCTAGTCTTTTTATTAGAAGCTGCCTTTCTTTAAGTATTTTTTGACGGAGCTCCTTTAATTGTTCCCGTTGCTAAAGAAACACGCTCAATTAGCAAACATACATGACTTTACAATACTCAAAATAGTAACCCTTTTTAAGAAGTGCACATTCTCTTTTGCCTTGCCAGCCTCATGAATCTTGTCGGAGTATCTACAGGGCATTTTATGACAGATGATAAGAAAATTTGTACTCGCAGAAGCACTCACTTAATCACTTTTTGACAGTAAGGGTTTTGGGGCAGCAATAACCTGAAGTTTCTGGCAATTGATGAGATTTGCCAAATTTGAGTCATTTTATAATTTTTAAACTTTAAATTTTGAAGAAGAAATACGAAAACCACAAAAAGAAATGTATCTAATTAAATGAATAATCGAAAAAAAAACTGTCAAATGCTTAATTTTGAAAGTAAAACGAAAGCTCATTAGTCGTAAGAGAAACGGATGTTATTCGGAATATAGTATATATAAATATATATTCCGTCATCTTTAGAGCTGAGCGCTGTATCTCTGAAATTATTTAATATAAACATTGAGGTCTTATCGGTTCTCAAACAGACTCCCCTCCTTCCCTTTCTAAACACACACATAATAGTTTATTTAAGTAATTTTTGATTTTTACTTCTTTATTTTATTTTTGATCTTTGTTTGGCTATATCTTTGGAGTGAGTATTTTTATTTACTAGGCGTACATTGTCCTAGGTTGACCAGGTTGACGTACGGGTGAATCATATATGAATGGACGCGGCTTTGGCTGGGATCCAGATGAGCCGCCTCTCCAGCTATTTCCACCAGTGTGACGAGAGGGAGTTGCCAGAGTGCCAGCAAACAGCGCCAACAACAAACAGCAGAGTGTGATCAATTTCATGATGTATTCTGTGAAACTTTTGTTTGACTAATAGCACAGCTCAATGGGGAACGTAGATTATTTATATAGCAAGTGGATTTCAGTTCGGCTGCTGTCGTAAAGCACAGGTCGGGGGCTTTTTTGCTTTGTATATAATGATAAGCGCACAAAAATCACCGACTTGTTTTGCTCGTGTGAACTGTGTGATCTATGTGTTTATGTCTTGTCATGGCTCTCATCTTCCTGACGCTCCTGAACAATGTCAAACTCCATTTGCTTGATGTTGCGCTTCAAATCTGTCAACAAGGACTGAACGCAACGTAGCTTGTGCAACAATGACTTGGAGCGAGCCTCCAACTCATTGCGCTCCTGCTAAAGTAAAGCATTTAGGTTATGTGATTTATGGTCTATGATATATATTTGATTACCAAAAGTAGTTCTTCCAACTTAAGATCCCCACTGTTGCCCATAATGCTATCCAGATTAAAATGGCTTTTTATCAAACATTTCCTTGAAGTATTTCAAATATTATACATCATATTTATAGTTAAGAAGTGTATTAAACCTACCAATGAGTGAGATCTGTGCCATGCCTTAGAATTTTGCGTATTAAATTAGACATTATTGATATTGCTTGCCAAAAAATGGCTCTGAAATTCATTTTTATGAAACTTTTTTATTTGAAGTATTACTCAAAGTGGATTGTAAAAGAAAAGTAAAACATATTAAACCAAAAGTGTTTTACTAAAAAAACTCAGTATTCAGTTTTTAAGTCCATGTATTTGAGTTAAAATATTTATGGCATGCACTTAGTTTTGGACTTCACTGTGAAAGAACATTAGACCGAAAATATGGCTGCATACTTTTAGGCTGTATATTGATTTTATTTCAGATAAATATCGTTTCGAACTAATTAAGTGCCCAACGGGAATTAACTGATATATATTTATATGTGTTGCGAAATATAAATGGTGATCTGTAAGACTTAATACCATTTGAAATACTTTATCAGAAAGCCGGTTAGCTATGGACAATTAGCTAACGACATTTCTGTACCACTGTTATCGGTCATTAGCTTGTTTCTTTGATTGGCAGACTATGTGATTCAAACGCGAGGAATTGCAAATTATTTGCCAAGAAAGTAAATTTTGATGACAATAGTATTGTGGAACAATTGATACAACTGGCTAAACAGAAGGCGCTGAAAAAAGCGCAAATAAGGCTAATTAAAAGTCAATACTCAATAAATGCGGCTTTTCGCGTATACCTAAATACAGAATAATCAGTTGTAAAAGAAACAATAAAATAAATAATTATGCCAATAATAAACAAGATAAATAACCTATAAAAACCGTTGATAAACGATCAATTCCATTCAGTACATTGACAGTTGAGCACCCATCCAAGATGAAATACATGGTAGCGGCAATGAGCTTGCGATTGCCGATGCTTTTGATAGTATATGGGACAATTGTGGGCAAGGTGGCTGCCTCTCTCTTAGGAGATGTGCTTAAAGATAGCCGTGCCACGCGCAGGGTGGAGACCGTAAGGCAATGGCAACAATTGGAATATGGTTTTGCCTCTGAAGCAGATCGGCAGAAGGCGGAAGCAGACGGTAATCTGATGGAAGGATTTGGCACACCCATTGATGTGCAGCCACAATATTTGGCCAATGGACAGGTGCGTGTGTTTACCACTATTCCACGTTTCGTCAGTGGCATACCTTACACGCTGGCAACGGTATCGGAGCAGTTGGGCAACAACGGACCCCAGTTGCAGCCGTATCCGAGCTTTGCGTGGCACAACAACAACGGCGACAATTGTGATCAGATTACCTCCGCTTTTCGAGTGGCTGTAAGTATTGGACTGGGAGTAGTTCCTAAGTTTAGTAGGGATACAATTGTAAGTTATTTTGCAGATTACGGAATGCAATCAGATGTGGGTCATTGATTCTGGCAATGTGGGTGGAGTGCAGCATTGTCCGCCGCAGCTTCTGCAATTCGATCTGAATAATGATCAGTTATTGCATCGCTTCCGCTTCCCCAATGATACTTATGTACCAGGTGCCTCGCTTTTCATAGCACCCAATGTACTCGTGCAGGATCCACCTCCACGCGGTAAATGTGCACGCACCATGGTTTATGTGCCGGATGTCGCCTATCACGGCCTCGTAGTTTACGATCATCAGGCGAATGCTGCTTGGCGTATCGAGAATCGTTTCATGTATCCAGATCCAGATCATGGACAACATACGATTGCCGGCGAGAGTTTCATTCTGATGGACGGCATTTTTACCGTGAATAATGACAAACGGAATCTCTACTTCCATCCATTGGCCAGTGTCAGTGAGTATTCGGTGCCACTGAAAGAGATAAATAGGAGGGAGAACTGGGTGAATGCTGTGGATGCCATGCCAGAGCAGTTCAAGTTGCTGGGCAGACGCGAAAGTCAATGTGCTACCTCTGCGATCGACAGTCGGAGCAATCTGTACTGTGTCACTTTCAATCCCATCAATCTGTTCGCATGGAATACGAATACACCCTACACGACACGTAACTTTGTCAGTCTGCCCGCCAATTCCAGTGAATTGCAGTTTGTCAGTGGCATGAAGGTGGTGCGAAATAGGCGCGGTCAAGAGGAACTCTGGATGCTCTCCAACCGTTTTCAGGTAAGTTTATCTACTGCTTTCTCTTTTCCTAACATTTTGTAACACTCTCCTTTTGCAGAAAATTGCCAGAGGCACTTTAAATGCCAACGAGGTGAATTTCCGCATTTTGCGTCGCCCACTCGACGATATTCAAATATTAAATATCGTTGCCTAGTTATAGGCTTGGTAATAATTTCATTTCACAACAAAAAACTTTTTTTATATACATGAATTACCCTCTCGGGAATATCTGACGATCTTTACGTGAATGGAGGAGAGTACAGTATAAAACCCGCATATGTATTGCAAAAAAAATAATATGTGTTAAGACAATTTCAAATTAGGGGTGTGTACTTCACTCTTTTTAACCTATAATAAAATATTAATTTTATTTGAGCGCAACATTATCAGGCCTTCCACTTTGATTATTTACATCAGAAGTGATGTCATGTTGTTATTTTTAGTTGATTGAATGAAAGCTTATTAACGTAAAATACTGATATTCGTTTTGTTTACCAAACTCGGATTTCAAATACGAGTTTTGCGATTATGAATTAGAAGCAAGAATTATCAATTGATATTAACTAACTGATACCCTAGAAAAAAAATTAAAATTCAACTTTTAAGCTGCAATGCAAACATTGAAAACAATTCTTTATTAAAGCCTTGTGTGTGTAGAATCACTTAAGGAACAATACAAAAACATGTTATAGAATTGGAGAAATGCATTTAAGTAATTGTGACGCAATAGTTATTGTTAGTGTGAAAGTTGTTCATTTCATTGAGCTGATCAGGTTATTCACTTGTGCAAGTTCTCGAGGAAGTTCTTGTGACGCTCAATGGCCTCCTCGTGCTCCTTGATCTGCTGATGATGGAATTCGGCCTGATGGATCTGATCGTTCTTCAAGCGCTCCAGCTGATCCTTTTGCTACAACGTAAACAAAAATACGTCAATAAAGATGGTAATTATGATATGGGTTAATGACTTTTTGTGCAATAACAAAGAATTGAAAAATGGGCAAAAATCTAATTATAACTTGAGATTTGTCAACGTTATTATTATTCTTAAGTATTATTTACTGACAATAAGCACTTCCAAACGATCTTTATAAAGCCGCTTAGCTATGGCGCAAAAGCCTCATATACCGAGTGCCGGAGTAAATATTAAGTAAAGTTATTGTAGCGCACGAAAGCAAACAACGCTAGAGAGTTCGTGACAACTCATGCAAATTAGCCGCCAAATCATTTTAAGTGGCGAAATGTAAGAGAACATAAAAGCTAAATAAGAGAAAAGACTGGTTGAAAAAACGACAACATTATGTTTCTGTCCCCGTTCTTGTTGTCGCTTCTGCCAGACATCTCAACCTGCGCCTGAACCTGATTCTGAATGAGTTTTATTGGTTATCGGCTTGCGTTGCTTTGAAGCCAGTTTTAGTTGAGAATTGGCAGCTCAAGTGAAAGAAACGTAAGAAAAGCTAGGAATCTGCCAAGAAAGTTGCTCTTGAACTCAATGCTACTGTATTTATACAACTGGTTCTGCAAAAACGCAAATAAAGCTAATTTAAACTCAATATTTAAGTAAGGCGCCATTGCGCGTATGCCTAAATACAGAATTATCAGTTGCTAAAGAAAAAACAAAATAAAAACAAACAAAATTTTTAATCTATAAAAACCGTTGATAAGCGCAGAAATTCCGGTCGAAACATAGAAAATCGAGGAACGATTCAAGATGAGACGAGAAAGTAAGCTGCAAGTGCGGTTTTCGCTGCTTCTGATAGCTATTGGGACAATTGTGGGCACTGTGGCTGGCTACGGCAACCCACAACACCCTGGCTATGGAAGTGGGCCTAGTGAAAGGCGCGGCGTGGAGACAGTGAATCAATGGCGACAATTGGAGTATGGTTTTGCCTCTGAAGAGGATCGACAGAAGGCGCAAGCAGATGGCAATCTAATGGAAGGATATGGCACACCCATTGATGTGCAGCCACAATATTTGGCCAATGGACAGGTGCGTGTGTTTACCACTATTCCACGTTTCGTCATGGGCATACCCTACACGCTGGCAACGGTATCGGAGCAGTTGGGCAACAACGGACCCCAGTTGCTGCCGTATCCGAGCTTTGCGTGGCACAACAACAATGGCGACAATTGTGATCAGATTACCTCCGCTTTTCGAGTGGCTGTAAGTATTGGACTGGGAGTAGTTCCTAAGTTTAGTAGGGATACAATTGTAAGTTATTTTGCAGATTACGGAATGCAATCAGATGTGGGTCATTGATTCTGGCAATGTGGGTGGAGTGCAGCGTTGTCCGCCGCAGCTTCTGCAATTCGATCTGAATAATGATCAGTTACTGCATCGCTTCCGCTTCCCCAATGATACTTATGTACCAGGTGCCTCGCTTTTCATAGCACCCAATGTACTTGTGCAGGATCCACCTCCACGGGGCAACTGTGCACGCACCATGATTTATATACCGGATGTCACCTATCACGGCCTCGTAGTTTACGATCATCAGGCGAATGCTGCTTGGCGTATCGAGAATCGTTTCATGTATCCAGATCCAGATCATGGACAACATACGATTGCCGGCGAGAGTTTCATTCTGATGGACGGCATCTTTACTGCAAATAATGACAAACGTAATCTCTACTTCCATCCATTGGCCAGTGTCAGTGAGTATTCGGTGCCATTGAACGTGATAAACAGGAGGGAAAACTGGGCGAATGCTGTGGATGCCATGCCAGAGCAGTTCAAGTTGCTGGGCAGGCGCAAAAGTGAATGTGGTGCCTCTGCTATGGATAGCCGCAACAATCTGTACTGTGTCACTTTCAATCCCATAAAGCTGTTCGCGTGGAATACGAATACACCCTACACGACACGTAACTTTGGAAATCTGCCCGCCAAATCCAGTGAACTGCAGTTTGTCAGTGGCATGAAGGTGGTGCGAAATAACCTCGGTCAAGAGGAACTCTGGATGCTCTCCAATCGTTTCCAGGTAAGTTTATCTACTGTTTTCTCATATCCTGGCATTTTGTAACACTCTCCTTTTGCAGAAAATTGCCAGCGGCACTTTAAATTCCAACGAGGTGAATTTCCGCATTTTGCGTCGCCCACTTTACGATATTCACAGTGGGGTAAACTTTGCAAGCGACGATGATCTGACTAATCGTTTGGTCTTTACCTAACCCTATATATAAACGATTTTTTAATAAATAAGAGTATCAATTGGTTACCCAAATAAAAATAACATTTACAAAACATTTTTTCAGCTAAACAGGGAATTTTCATTGTTGAGCTTTGTTATGTGTGATGTGTCACAAGAGTTCAAAGTCGCCTTATCAATAATGCTACGCACTAAAAATGATTTCTCTGACACGTGGAAAAAGTGGAATTTGCTGTATGACAACTGGTAATCGGACCGAAAACCCGATCCGGTTAAAAAACCAGCAATGAATGAATTAAATAGGAAAAGCGAATACTTAATACTCTACAGAAACCGAAAGAATGAGCTTCAAAATGAAACCAAAATCTTATTGTGATCTGTTATTTATAGAGGCAGCTTCAAATCAATCAAAGTTTTATGAGTTCACTTGCACGTAGAACCAATCCTAACAGATATGCGTTAAGAGAAATTTTGTGTCGACTCATAACTCTTTAGTAAACACAAATATAAGTAGATCTGCAAGAAGTGAATTCCCCGAGACCCTCTTCTATTAGGGTATACACGAATTAATGCTGCAACATGCTCAACGGGGGATCAATGGACTTCATTTTGATGGCGTATGCGGCACCGAGTGGAAGTGACTGGAAGTGCTTGGAAGTTATGCATAATTATACACTCAAAATGCTTAGCTTACATTTTTCGGTTATTTGATTTTTTTTTGTTAGTGATACAAACAAGATCGGTACAATGAGAATATCAATGCAAGCTTTTAATGTGCAATTAAACCAGTTTGCCACAAAACTGACCCAATTGATCAAGTCTGGTGTGGTTAGCTGTAGCTGCTGGAAGCTGGAGTTGCTGCTACGGCTATTAGGTAGATAGAAAGACATGGAGCGCTTGCTGGCAACCCGTGATCAGTTTGCGTTTAGGTCTTACGTGGATCAGATCACGCAAAAAGATCACGAATTGCTTAAGGAAGCAACATGGATATCAGTCAGCATTGCATCGGGATAATAATAGGATTTCTTTGTGGCTGGCTAGGCATTGCAGCAGGACAACATGGCACAGGACCTGGCGGATCAGACCATTCAATGGCCTTGGCGAAGGTCTTTGAGGCGCGCAACCTTGTACTGAGTTTCCCAACGCTCCGGGAACAGGAGCGTGTCCTGCGTGAAGGTCTCTATAGTCCAGATAATGTTATTCCCATCGATGTTGATGTTTACTATACACGTAAGTAACTAATTAAATATGAAACACTTCAGTATAACGCTCAAACTGAAAACGAGAGCTCTCTTATAATGGATGTTTGCCATTAAATAATTTGGCTATTAAAAGTGTCTCTAAAGCTCGGCCTTTTAATGTGCGAATCTGAGTCTGTAGATTTAAATTCTTAAAATGGAAAGGCAAAAATGCTTTAAAAAATAAGAGCGTAAGAACAAAGTCGTTTTAGAATGAGGAAGACCTTGAAAAATATGAAACTAAACTTCTTGCAGCTTTTATTTCTGAGTGTAAGCTGCATGCGGAAGATTGATATCAATAACGACTTCTCTCTCTCTCTCTCTCTCTCGGTACAGATGGTGACAAAACGCCGTCGATCTTTGTGACCATTCCGCGATTCGGCAAGGGCGTGCCCTACTCCCTGGCATATGTTACCAATGAGGTGCAAGAGAACGGGACAGTTTTGCGACCCTATCCCAGCTACGATTGGCATCAATCCCATGGCGCCGACTGCAATGGATTGACATCCGTGTATCGCACACAGATCGACGAGTGTGGACGTATGTGGATATTGGACAGTGGCGAGATTGACTTTGTGCAGCACTGCGCCCCACAGCTGTACGCCATAGATTTGGCAAGTGGTGGTGTAGTGCATCATTATCGCATGCCTCGCAACATGTATAAAGAGGGCGTTAGTCGGTTCGTCACGCCTACCATTGACCTGGATGCAAAGAACTGTGATGTGACGCACGTGTACATGGCGGACTCGATTGGCGATGGCATTGTGGTTTATGATGTGGCTGCGCAGCAATCGTGGCGCATCGAGAACAAGTACACCTATCCGCATCCAGATTTTGGCACCTTCACAGTAGCCGGCGAGAGCTTTCAACTTTGGGACGGAACAGTGGCACTCGCATTGACGCCACACATTCTAGCTGGACAGATGGAGCGAAAGCTGTACTTCCATTCGCTGTCCAGCGACTGGCAGATGGCCATTCCACTGCAGGTGATCAACAATGCGAGCATATGGACGCGTAACGATGTCAGCGCTGGTCTGGATCAATTTTCATTGCTGGGCAAGCGTGGCAGCCAGTGTGTGGGGACGGCAATGAGCGAGACGGGGATGTTGCTGTGCGGACTGGTGCAGCCAGCCAGCTTACTAGCCTGGAACATTCGTCAGCCGTACAAGCAAGACTATCTAGCGCTGCTCATCACCGACGAGCATAGGCTTCAATTCACAAGCGGTCTGAAGATTGTCCGAAACCATGAGGGCAAAGAGGAGATGTGGGCATTGTCGAATCGCCTGCAAAAAGCTTTTGGAGCGGGTCTCAATTTCAAGGAAGTCAATTATCGCATACAAAAGTGTGGGGTACATGAGCTGCTCCACGGCTTGCCTTGCTACTAAACCCAATTTCAGCATGCCAAAAGACCAGTGTTGCCACACTTTTCTTATCGCTTGTTCTAGATTATCAAGCACATTTAAACTTGCGGTACAAATTTAAATTGTAAATATATGTACATATTTATTCCTTGGTGTTGAGCTGCATATGAAACTTACCTTCTTGTAGAAGTATTCCTCCTCGCGAGCAGCCTCCATTTTGCCAAAGGCGCCGCCAGCCTCGCGAATGGAGCCACCTCCACCGCCGCCCCTGCCGGCACCACTGCCCAAGTCGCCCAACTGGCCGCTCATTTTAGCCAATCTGTGGGTGACAGAGGGGAAATAGAAGTAGCATAAGAAAAAGCTTTAACGCGTTAGCACTTGTTATGTAACGATGAAGCCGTAAGCAGCACACACACATGCACATACAATTAAAGCTGCATTTAGTGCCGGGTCAAGCGAAAATAGATTTTCGGGGCTCGAGTTGGACGTTTATCTTATCAGCAATAACTAATTTACGAAAGTTACGTATGAACAAATGAGCAATTGACAAAAAACAAATTTTGTTTTGTGTTTTCGGTCAATTTGTAGAGGTGCTAATAGGTAGTTGAAGACTTACTGCACTCCAGCGGGGTACAAACGAGCTGTGCTACGGCGTACAACGAACATTCTGTTCAGTAAACAATGAAAAATTAGTAGAGGTGAATAATCTGGAAATAGACAAGAAAAACGAATATTAATACGATGACCTGCGAGATTCCGTCAAAAAATTTTAATTTCACACAAAGAATATTATGCACGCATACAATTTAGCCCACTTATATATAAATGCGCATTTGATTGTTTTCACGCAAAGAAAACATTAAGATATGTGTATATATATATGAAAAAGAAATTTATTGTGGCGCAAAAAACTCACTTGACGCTTCTGCTGACGAAACTTGTATGCCGCAAGTGTGCCCGAAGAGGCAAGCCGGTTAATTTTAGAGTTGCCATTGCATTCAACAGGCCTCTACATTGCTTATCGTGCAATTGAACGAATTGCCTAACAATTATCGAAACCAGCACAAAGACGATATTTTCAAACGCTGCCACGGTCACACTTTAATAGTTCGCAGCAAAAAATTTGCCGACGGACGCTTGTTTATTTTTATTTTTAATTATAAATTTACTTGTAATAAGTATATTAATTGTGCCAACAGGTCTCAATCGCAAGCCAAAATGGCAGATGCCGATGATGGAGCCGAATTGCTATTCTTTGACACTTTCTCACACGAAGAGGTCACCGTAAGTAGAAATTTGCATTTTTCAAGTAATCAACATGTGTGTGTGACATAAAAATCACTAAAATGCTTTTAATTCCTCTCAAAGGATATCAACTTGGACTTAGTGCAGTTTCCGAAGCCGGTTTTTATCACACAAGTGCGCATTATACCACTGGGCGCTCGTGTCCAAGCGGATTTCCCAGGCGGCGTTCGTCTGGGCGCCACGAATCCCTCAAAATTCGATCTGGAGTTCTTTGTGAATGATTTGGGAATGCCGGGTGCCTCGGCATTTGAGAACTTGGGCCTGCTGCGATACAACCAGAACGACTGCATCCACCTTGACTGCTCGCAGGAAAAGATACCAACCGATGGTCTCGTTCTCCGGGGCTGGTATAGCGCCATTACTCTAGCTGTCTACGGCATCCTGACCAATTCGGTAACGGAGCCCATTGCTAGTCCAACGTTACCTTGCGAACCAGCAATGGCGGGCCCTGAGATGTGCAACCTCAGTAGCGACAATGTGCACAATGTTCTCCTGCCAGACGAAGTGCT
Organism: Drosophila nr. perissopoda 5 BK-2023a; assembly: GCA_035044105.1. Lineage (NCBI taxonomy): Eukaryota > Metazoa > Arthropoda > Insecta > Diptera > Drosophilidae > Drosophila > Drosophila nr. perissopoda 5 BK-2023a. The sequence continues at coordinate 613,548 of JAWNMK010000639.1, read as the reverse complement.
CAAGGCTGAATGGTCTGAGCCCATGCCAAGTGAGGTACTGCTAGTGGCGGCTGCACATAAGGCCAATGTTAGCGACTACGAACATGATGACATTGAGTATGGTATGTCGCGTGATCATTACCATCAGCATGCGGATGAGGAGCAGCGTGATTTGAGGCGTTTGCGACGCTCCACGCACTCTACGGATCATTCGCCGCCACCTCTGCGCACGCACACGCACTCAGAGAGCAACGACAGGGAATATCTGCGCTGGTAAATACATCTTACAAGAGTACCTTTTTTGTTCTTCAACTGCTCTCATGTTCTCTTATCTTTCCGCTCACAGTTCACGCGACAAAGCACAACGAGATTGGTCGCGCTCACCAGAGTATTCGAGCCATCGATCGCGTCGTAAGAGGTCGGAGCGCTCGCGTTCGGATGCGGATGAGCACAAGTGGCCGCGTACGCCGCCCGTTTCAATTGATTCCCCCACACGTCCACGTTCACCGGACACCATGGACTATGACGATGATGATACCCGCTCGCACTATAAGCTGCAGAGTTCGCACGGCTACCGACATTCCTCGGAATCATTGCCGCGTGAGCGCGAGGAAGAGGAGCGCGAGCGTGAACGAGAACGGGAGCGGGATCGAGAGCGTTCGGATACGCCACAAGAGCAGTTTGAGCCGATTCTGAGCGATGATGAGATCATTGGCGATGATTTGGAAGACGAGGAAGCAGCACTGGATGCGGCTGCTGCGGCCGAGTACGAACGAAATCTAGAAGCAGCTGCCGCCGCTGCACCGCCGGCAATAGACGCCTTCGAGCCATGGCGACGTCCGCTGTTGTTTTACGATGGTGATTTGTTGTCGCATTTTGGCAAAGAGCTTGACACTCTGCGGTTGCTCTTCAAGAAGCTATCACTACAAATACGATGGGACAATGTGAGCGCTTTCAACGAGGAGCACGGTGGCGTCACCGTCGACGAACGCGAACAGTTTGTCTACCTTGGCGAGCAGCTAAACAATCAGCTGGGCTACCTGATGCACCACTACAAGCGACGCAATTTTGTGCTGCAGCAGTTCTTCAAGAATGACGAATCGCATCTGCGTCAAGCGGCGAACATATTACAGATAGCGCTCAGCTTTCAGGCGGCTTACATGCAACCGCAGCCGGCATTTAAGATACGACACATAAAGCTCGGCGCCCGGATGGCCGAGTTGCTGATGACAAATGAAGAGCTGTTCCAGCATCTGATACAGCACCACGACTTTGATCCATTCGAAGCGGTCTTTAGCCTTTATCAGGAGCCCTATATGGCGCTTTCGATTAAACTGCAGCTGCTCAAAGCTGTCTACTCCATGATCGACACAAAATTGGGAATTCGCCACTTTTTGGGTGACAAGATCAAGGGTTATCAGCGAATACTCGAGTGCCTCAAGACTGCCAAGCTAACGCGCATCAAATACGCCGTGCAGGCCATCGTCAAGAAACTACATCTCTACGAGGCGCTGGAGTGTGTGCAAAAAAACTGCACACAGCTCTTTATCCGCAATGAGGAACTACCTCTGCTTAAGGTTTGCCAACAGATCGAATTCGCCTTTCAGATGCTCATGGATGCTTTGCTGGTCAATCATCTCAGCTTTCAGCAGCCGCGGCGCTTTCTGCCTGTCTCCAAGAAGTTCGAATTGGTCACCGATCCAAATGCTCAGCGTAGCTTTGGCAATGCCCTGCAATCCTATTTTAAGCAACATTGTCTGGCCGAATCGGTGCTGCTGATTCTGAGCAACTCCAAAGAGTTGCCAGCGACCACATTCCTGTGCACACTGGACCTGTTACATGCGCTGCTTAAATCCCATGTGGGCATCGATTACTTTGTGGACGATGCCTTTGAAGCGACGCAAGCTATTGTCTCCATACTGCTCGGACTGGATGAAGTGCCAACGAAAGTCAAGACGTATATATACAAGGAACAGCAAGGTGTGTTACAGGCTTAACTGTTGTTTTTTAATTTTTCTGGGGGTAAAAATACAATCATACGTTTGCAAATCTTGCAGTTCAAACAGATCCGACAAATGTATCCGTAGAATCGTCGGACAGCACTCAAAAGGTAGCAGCGGAAGTGAAAGTAGAAGGCTCTGATGCGGCAACTCCTGAAATTGAAAATGTAATTGATGTAGGAGTGCAAACGGAGCTGAATACTGGAGTCGCACTGATGTCATACCAGAGAGTAATTCCTGTTCCTCGACCTGTTTTTCCACGTTTGGCTCGACTGGGCATTGAGTTGGCTTACAAGGTGCAGTCACGTTATCACCTGGACGCTATTGTCTTTACGGCCGCAGCACTGGAATACGACGCGATTAAAGTGGCGACGCACATCCATGCGATATACTCGCAGACCTGCGATCCAAGTGGACGACAGCACACCGTTGAGGTGCTCGGAATGAATAACAATCTGAAGATATTCATGGACCTCATTAAGAAGGAGCAGCGACTGCAGTCACAGCGACAGCTCAGCTCTCCGGGCACCAAATACAAGAGTCCAGTGCTCAGCTATGCAGTGGATATGGTCGATGCCTGTGTGCGGTACTGCGAGCAGCTCGACTATCTTATCGAGCATGGCTCTGTTATTCTGGAACTGGCCAAAAATCATGAAACCTTCGAGCCATCTGTCTCAGCTGTTTTGCAGGAAATGTATGTGTACATGAAGCCACTGGAGGCGATAAATGTGTTTATCTACGATGACATATTGCCTCTGGTTGAGGTCATTGGGCGTTCCCTAGACTATCTGACCACCTTCCCGGGTGATTTGATAATGGCATTGCGTATATTGCGATACCTGGTTATCACCAATACTGCACCGCCTCCGGGCGTTAAGTCGTCCTGCAAGCGTATGGGCACCGAGGAACTCAAGCATCGCTTTGTCGCCCTTCAGCTGTACGCAGCGGATGGGGTGCAGCTAATGATCCAGATACTAGAGCGCTTGTGCACGTATTTTGAACAGCCGGGAATGCATGCGCCCGCTTTGATGACCATTCAGGGTGTGCACTGCTGCCAGATTATGTTGCCCACACTGCAAATACTTCGCGAGCTTCTCACATATGCCATTCGGTGTCGCGATGGCACTTACAAAGATCTGACCGCCATCGACCATCTGGTCAAGGTATATTATCTGCTCTATTATTACCCTTCACGCTGTCAGGCTGGTGCCGAAGTGGAACAGTGCAAACTGGAGGTGGTGCAGGCGCTGTTGGCCTATACGCAGCCGGACGAGCAGGATGAGGAGTCGTTGCACAAATCGCTCTGGACGCAAATGATACGTGAGGTTCTGAAGAACATCGATGGACCAGCCAATTTTATACCGGGTCTCAAATTGTTGGCGGAACTGTTGCCACTGCCGCTGCCGATGCCACAACCGATGAGTGAACAGCTGAAGCTGCAGCACAGGCAGCGTTTGATCACCGAACGCAAGCTTTGGTCTGCACATCTGCATCCACAGAGCGTACAGATTGCCAAGCTGGTGGAAGCCTTGGCGCCATCAAGTTTCCCACAGCTCTCCGAACTACTGCAGCGCGTTTGCATGCAGCTATCGGATTTAGCTCCAAACATGACGCTTCTTATAGCCAAGACAATTATGGAGTTGCTCTGCAACGAGTATCAGAGTGGAAACTGTATGCCCACCACTAATCTGGAGCGTCTACTCCGTTTCTCTACGCGACTGTGTGCTTTTGCCCCAATCAAAAGCTCCATGATCTCCATATTGTCGGGCAAGTTTTGGGATCTGTTCCAATCGCTGTTGGCATTGAACGAGTTCAATGAGGTCGTCTCCAATTGCCAGGAGGCCGTGCATCGCATTTTAGACAGTTTTCTCGACTCGGGTCTTTCTTTAATTTCGTATAAATCAATTGCACAGCCAGCCCTCAATTTGTCAGCTGCACTGCCGCCGAAGGAGCTATTACCACGCATTATCGATGCCGTCTTCAGCAATCTGACCAGTGTGGAGGTGACACACGGCATCTCTATATTGGCCGTTCGCAATCTGGTCATTCTCACCGAGCATGAGTAAGCATTAAATTCTTAATTTCTTTCTGTGATTTTATTTGTTGTCTTCCTCTCAGCTATACATTTTATCACCTGGCACTGGTGATGAAGCAGAAGATTAGCGAATTCCAGGCCTGGATGGAGCGTGTTATACTCCACAATGAGACTGTCGAGTTCCATGCCAATATTGAATCGTTAGTTTTACTGTTGCGCTCGTTGACACAAATCGAGCCACCGCCAGCAATGTCCGCAATGCCGCAGCGTACGCTTAAGCTGGGCGCCGTGGAGCTCGCTCAGCTGCTGGAGTTTCAGGATGTGGAGCTAGAGAGGGCGCCGGTGCTATTACGTGTACTCAAAGTGCTCGAGAAGTTCAAGGCATTAGTCAATGAGGCAGCACTGTTGGATTTGAAGCAGCTCATTGCACTGCATGCATCCAGGCTTGATCAGGAGACGCTCCCAGTAGCGGCTACTCAAACCGAAGATACTGATGCAACTGCAACTGGCAGCACAAATATTGTTGGACCGCTAAGTGTTGAACCCTATCTGCCGCAAGCGGAGGGCATTGTTACCCAATACGAGGCACGTCCAATCTTTACGCGCTACTGTGCGATGGCTGAGAATGCACAGCTGACGGCAAGCTACTGGCTTGATCCGCTGCCCATTGAGGTAATTGAGGATATGGATGAGCCGCTGTACGAACGTATTGCCTGTGATTTAACTGATTTGGCCAATGGGTGCCTGAATCCCGATCTGAATCTTACCGGCGACTGCAAACGCGTCCTGCACTTATCGGGCTCACCGCAATCCAATCGCGAAATGACACCCACAGCACCCTGCTTCCGCACACGGCGCGTCGAGGTGGAGCCCGCAACAGGTCGACCTGAAAAGAAAATGTTTGTCAGTGCAGTCAGGGGACGTGGATTTGCCAGGCCGCCACCTTCCCGTGGCGACTTGTTCCGCTCCCGGCCGCCAAACACTTCGCGACCGCCTTCGCTGCATGTGGATGATTTCTTGGCGCTGGAGACGTGCGGCGCACAGCCGACTGGACCGACGGGTTACAATAAAATACCCTCTATGCTGCGCGGCTCTCGAGTGGGTCGCAATCGTGGTTCACGCATCTCAGCGGCAGCGGCTTACAGGTAAGCAGTTTTATACAGCAAATTGAAGTTGTTTACTATTTAAAGTGTTTCTCGTTTTGCAGGCAAAAGAAACTTATGCGGATTGGTTCGCCATCCAGCTGGTCTGAGTCTCCTGGTACGCCGTATCGATCCAACAATTCTGACTCGCACTTTAGCAACAGTGATTCACATTATACATCGCCCCATTACAGTGGACGATCTCGTGGGCGTGGCCTGCGATCCCGACCGCCCTATTTGCGTTAGAATCAATTGATAGAATTGCAAATATAAAAAAATGTTTTGTGTATATTTGATTTATACAATTTTTTATGTAACGCGATTAAACTTTAAGAATTCTCTGTAACAACGCAATTCAAGCGCACATCGTGCTCCTCCGTAGGCAGCTCATCTTTGCTAACGATCTGTTCGTTGAGTGCCAGTGCCATAAGAGTGCTCTTCTTATGCGGATACTTGGCCGCATGTTGACTTAAATATTTATCATAGTAGCCCATACCGTGACCCATGCGATCGCCGCTGCGAGTGAATGCCACGCCGGGCACAATAAATAGATCAATGCCATGTCCTGCAAGGTGGAGTAAGGACACATCATAATTAAGTCATATTACGGTGGATTGATTGATTACCATTCGTAAAGGCATCCTCGCGGCTCTCCTTGAAGTCCGGCTGCTTAATGTTCCATTTGGTCAGTGGCAACCCTTCGTAATCCGTCATATCCAGCAAACGCACCATTTTCATCTTAGAACCCTGATAGCTGGGTACAAACACCGCCTTCTCCAGTCGAAACATTTCCCGTATTAGCTCTGTGGTATCCAACTCATTTTTTGTGCTCAAATAGATGCTAACACGTTGCGCCTGACGAAATGCCTCACTCAGCACCACCTGCATAAATATAAATATAAAGATGCTGTTTAAAAACATTGATAAGAATATATGGTACATAAAACTGACCTTCGAAGTAACCGCTTGCGATTGTCTGGCGATGGCATCGGGCGTCAGACAGCTGAGAATCTCAGTTATGCGCTTTCTCAGCGCAACTTTCAGGCTATTTTGGACAGCTGACATATTTGAGCTATACACACTTCCTCTATTCGCTGTCTGAGCGGTACTGATCTACAGCCGATCTGTGTGTGGATTATTATTTGCTTATCAGCAAGCGCATTATCAGTTTTTTTCCGACCACTTGATTTTCTATACACATTCGTAAACAATGGTCAGTTATTCTGTGTATTTGTAGGCAAATAAAATTATGCTAGAGAGATGCACGAATATCTTGAATTGCCTGATCAGCAATATAAATAATTTCAATGTTTTAGAATCAATTCAATTTTTTTTAATGCAATCAAGCTTGATTGTTGTTTTGCTTTGTTTTTTGTTCTTATCAGCTTCGTTCTTTACTTTGGCACTAAAAAAGACAGCAGCCGTTCTGCTCGAAACACAAACTTATATTGCCAGCATTATCAAAGCAATACGAATCCAATTGAAAAGATTGACAAGTGTTTCCATGCATTTGAAATTTTTATTAAATCAAAAAAGAGTTTAGTGCTGAATAATTATTTAATATTTCATCAACTATGGGGGCTATTGATTATTAAAGCGTTAGAGCTGCAAGCAACTTACCAATTCAAAATGTAGGCATGTGCTAATTTTTGTCATGAGCTTTGCCTCTGACTTTTGTTTGCCATCTAATAATGAAGATAAATAACACATCTTAATTGATTGTCAGTTGTTATATAGATAACGTTTTAATAACTCTAGTACAGCTAATTTTATAAGTAATGCTAAATAAAACAAAAAATTACAAAAGGGGTCAGGAAATCAGCATAATCGAAAAATCTGCTATTACTTGGACAATATGAGAACTATCCGGATGATCTTTGGATCACAGATAGCCCTTGCCTAGACGATTCAAATAAGGCAAAAGACAAAAGTCCTTGAATCATATGAAACAGTTGGACAATTGTTACAATAGAAAATTCGTCAAAACATTTATTTTTGGCCAGAGCTACAAACTATTCAAGTGACATCCAAATCGTTTTTGTAGCTTCTGAGAAAACAAGGATTATTTCATTTCGACCTATTTTCTTAGATGATCCCAAAATTCTTAAAAAATTCGATATTAAAAGTACCTCTGGTCTTACTTAATTCAGCACTTCGTAAAAAAAATCCATGGAGATGTGGTTTTTTGCTTGTCACCTAAAAGTATGCCTCAATTTGGTTTGCTTAAGAGCGATTTACTCAGGGCACCAACCAAATGTGTGTCACTGGTTTGTGTAAATACTATTCAACCATGTATACATATTTACTATACTTATATATGGGTATATTTATCCCTCCCTATTAAAAGAAACGCTACAACTTGATTGCTGGTTATTCACAACTTGTTTGATTGCTTATTTTATTTTGAAGTAAGCTATTTGCGTATCTGGGGTGCAAACAAAGAGTAATTCTTCATAGCTTGTCAACGAGCAAGAGTTCTTCTAAACTATACTAAAACTATGATTAAAAAGCCCTCGCTTTTTAAAATCAGTTGAGTTTTGACGAAGTTATGGCATTTTGAAGTTTCGACCTATGCCCATATGCCCATGTTCAGATTTTCAGGCTAGAATTTTTACTTGTCTTCCGCCCTAAAATCTCGTTTTCAACTTTAAATGTACGATTGATCTAGGGGCAAAACTATGATTAAAAAGCCCTCGCTTTTTAAAATCAGTTGAGTTTTGACGAAGTTATGGCATTTTGAAGTTTCGACCTATGCCCATATGCCCATGTTCAGATTTTCAGGCTAGAATTTTTACTTGTCTTCCGCCCTAAAATCTCGTTTTCAACTTTAAATGTACGATTGATCTAGGGGCAAAACTATGATTAAAAAGCCCTCGCTTTTTAAAATCAGTTGAGTTTTGACGAAGTTATGGCATTTTGAAGTTTCGACCTATGCCCATATGCCCATTTACCGATTTTCAGGCTATAATTTTTACTTGTCTTCCGCCCTAAAATCTCGTTTTCAACTTTAAATGTACGATTGATCTAGGGGCAAAACTATGATTAAAAAGCCCTCGCTTTTTAAAATCAGTTGAGTTTTGACGAAGTTATGGCATTTTGAAGTTTCGACCTATGCCCATATGCCCATGTTCAGATTTTCAGGCTATAAATTTTACTTGTCTTCCGCCCTAAAATCTCGTTTTCAACTTTAAATGTACGATTGATCTAGGGGCAAAACTATGATTAAAAAGCCCTCGCTTTTTAAAATCAGTTGAGTTTTGACGAAGTTATGGCATTTTGAAGTTTCGACCTATGCCCATATGCCCATGTTCAGATTTTCAGGCTATAATTTTTACTTGTCTTCCGCCCTAAAATCTCGTTTTCAACTTTAAATGTACGATTGATCTAGGGGCAAAACTATGATTAAAAAGCCCTCGCTTTTTAAAATCAGTTGAGTTTTGACGAAGTTATGGCATTTTGAAGTTTCGACCCATGCCCATATGCTCATGTTCAGATTTTCAGGCTATAAATTTTACTTGTCTTCCGCCCTAAAATCTCGTTTTCAACTTTAAATTTACGATTGATCTAGGGTCAAAACTATGATTAAAAAGCCCTCGCTTTTTAAAATCAGTTGAGTTTTGACGAAGTTATGGCATTTTGAAGTTTCGACCTATGCCCATATGCCCATTTACCGATTTTCAGGCTTGAATTTTTACTTATGCTCCGCCCTAAAATCTCGTTTTCAACTTTAAATGTACGATTGATCTAGGGTCAAAACTATGATTAAAAAGCCCTCGCTTTTTAAAATCAGTTGAGTTTTGACGAAGTTATGGCATTTTGAAGTTTCGACCCATGCCCATATGCTCATGTTCAGATTTTCAGGCTATAAATTTTACTTGTCTTCCGCCCTAAAATCTCGTTTTCAACTTTAAATGTACGATTGATCTAGGGGCAAAACTATGATTAAAAAGCCCTCGCTTTTTAAAATCAGTTGAGTTTTGACGAAGTTATGGCATTTTGAAGTTTCAACCTATGCCCATATGCCCATTTACCGATTTTCAGGCTTGAATTTTTACTTATGCTCCGCCCTAAAATGTCGTTTTCAACTTTAAATGTACGATTGATCTAGGGTCAAAACTATGATTAAAAAGCCCTCGCTTTTTAAAATCAGTTGAGTTTTGACGAAGTTATGGCATTTTGAAGTTTCGACCTATGCCCATATGCCCATTTACCGATTTTCAGGCTATAATTTTTACTTGTCTTCCGCCCTAAAATCTCGTTTTCAACTTTAAATGTACGATTGATCTAGGGGCAAAACTATGATTAAAAAGCCCTCGCTTTTTAAAATCAGTTGAGTTTTGACGAAGTTATGGCATTTTGAAGTTTCGACCTATGCCCATATGCTCATGTTCAGATTTTCAGGCTATAAATTTTACTTGTCTTCCGCCCTAAAATCTCGTTTTCAACTTTAAATGTACGATTGATCTAGGGGCAAAACTATGATTAAAAAGCCCTCGCTTTTTAAAATCAGTTGAGTTTTGACGAAGTTATGGCATTTTGAAGTTTCGACCTATGCCCATATGCCCATTTACCGATTTTCAGGCTTGAATTTTTACTTATGCTCCGCCATAAAATCTCGTTTTCAACTTTAAATGTACGATTGATCTAGGGGCAAAACTATGATTAAAAAGCCCTCGCTTTTTAAAATCAGTTGAGTTTTGACGAAGTTATGGCATTTTGAAGTTTCGACCTATGCCCATATGCCCATGTTCAGATTTTCAGGCTAGAATTTGTACTTGTCTTCCGCCCTAAAATCTCGTTTTTAACTTTAAATGTACGATTGATCTAGGGGCAAAACTATGATTAAAAAGCCCTCGCTTTTTAAAATCAGTTGAGTTTTGACGAAGTTATGGCATTTTGAAGTTTCGACCTATGCCCATATGCTCATGTTCAGATTTTCAGGCTATAAATTTTACTTGTCTTCCGCCCTAAAATCTCGTTTTCAACTTTAAATGTACGATTGATCTAGGGGCAAAACTATGATTAAAAAGCCCTCGCTTTTTAAAATCAGTTGAGTTTTGACGAAGTTATGGCATTTTGAAGTTTCGACCTATGCCCATATGCCCATTTACCGATTTTCAGGCTTGAATTTTTACTTATGCTCCGCCATAAAATCTCGTTTTCAACTTTAAATGTACGATTGATCTAGGGGCAAAACTATGATTAAAAAGCCCTCGCTTTTTAAAATCAGTTGAGTTTTGACGAAGTTATGGCATTTTGAAGTTTCGACCTATGCCCATATGCCCATGTTCAGATTTTCAGGCTAGAATTTGTACTTGTCTTCCGCCCTAAAATCTCGTTTTTAACTTTAAATGTACGATTGATCTAGGGGCAAAACTATGATTAAAAAGCCCTCGCTTTTTAAAATCAGTTGAGTTTTGACGAAGTTATGGCATTTTGAAGTTTCGACCTATGCCCATATGCTCATGTTCAGATTTTCAGGCTATAAATTTTACTTGTCTTCCGCCCTAAAATCTCGTTTTCAACTTTAAATGTACGATTGATCTAGGGGCAAAACTATGATTAAAAAGCCCTCGCTTTTTAAAATCAGTTGAGTTTTGACGAAGTTATGGCATTTTGAAGTTTCGACCTATGCCCATATGCCCATTTACCGATTTTCAGGCTTGAATTTTTACTTATGCTCCGCCCTAAAATCTCGTTTTCAACTTTAAATGTACGATTGATCTAGGGGCAAAACTATGATTAAAAAGCCCTCGCTTTTTAAAATCAGTTGAGTTTTGACGAAGTTATGGCATTTTGAAGTTTCGACCTATGCCCATATGCCCATGTTCAGATTTTCAGGCTAGAATTTTTACTTGTCTTCCGCCCTAAAATCTCGTTTTCAACTTTAAATGTACGATTGATCTAGGGGCAAAACTATGATTAAAAAGCCCTCGCTTTTTAAAATCAGTTGAGTTTTGACGAAGTTATGGCATTTTGAAGTTTCGACCTATGCCCATATGCTCATGTTCAGATTTTCAGGCTATAAATTTTACTTGTCTTCCGCCCTAAAATCTCGTTTTCAACTTTAAATGTACGATTGATCTAGGGGCAAAACTATGATTAAAAAGCCCTCGCTTTTTAAAATCAGTTGAGTTTTGACGAAGTTATGGCATTTTGAAGTTTCGACCTATGCCCATATGCCCATGTTCAGATTTTCAGGCTAGAATTTGTACTTGTCTTCCGCCCTAAAATCTCGTTTTTAACTTTAAATGTACGATTGATCTAGGGGCAAAACTATGATTAAAAAGCCCTCGCTTTTTAAAATCAGTTGAGTTTTGACGAAGTTATGGCATTTTGAAGTTTCGACCTATGCCCATATGCCCATGTTCAGATTTTCAGGCTAGAATTTTTACTTGTCTTCCGCCCTAAAATCTCGTTTTCAACTTTAAATGTACGATTGATCTAGGGGCAAAACTATGATTAAAAAGCCCTCGCTTTTTAAAATCAGTTGAGTTTTGACGAAGTTATGGCATTTTGAAGTTTCGACCTATTCCCATATGCCCATGTTCAGATTTTCAGGCTAGAATTTTTACTTGTCTTCCGCCCTAAAATCTCGTTTTCAACTTTAAATGTACGATTGATCTAGGGGCAAAACTATGATTAAAAAGCCCTCGCTTTTTAAAATCAGTTGAGTTTTGACGAAGTTATGGCATTTTGAAGTTTCGACCTATGCCCATATGCCCATGTTCAGATTTTCAGGCTAGAATTTTTACTTGTCTTCCGCCCTAAAATCTCGTTTTTAACTTTAAATGTACGATTGATCTAGGGGCAAAACTATGATTAAAAAGCCCTCGCTTTACTATTTTACTCAGTGCTCTATACTATTCAATCAGCAACCGTGTATACATATTTAATATACTTATATATGTAAATATATCCCTCCCGATAAAAAGAAACGCTACAACTTGATTGCTGGTTATTCACAACTTGTTTGATTGCTTATTTTATTTTGAAGTAAGCTACTTGCGTATCTGGGGTGCATACAAAGAGTAATTCTTCATAGCTTGTCAACGAGCAAGAGTTCTTCTAAAGTGACTTTGTTTAGTAAAAGCCTTTGGGCTATAAAATTGTCAGCTTTCTCAATCTGCTCGGGTGTCAATTCGTCCTTATAACCATTTACTTTGCCCTTTCGCATAAAACTAAAAAATATTTAGTCTGCTATGTTAAACACCATTACTTTTTGTACCCACTTGTGAGCTTCTTTCCCGTCGTGTTCGTGGTTAATCTGAGTGCGCTCCCAAAGATGATTGGTTGTCCGATTTTCTAAAAAAGATATCTGAATTAATACTACAGTACTACAGTAAATGTTATCTCAACATACTCTTCATTTCTTCAAATGACAGATGTTTAAGTAAACGTTCCATTTGCTGTTCCGATACAGACTTGTTTAGAAATTTGCACAAGTCCTCAACGACAGCGCGGAGATTGGATTTCATACGCTCATAGGTGGTGTAATAGACCCAAGGCTCATTCCGAAGCTGATAAAACTCAGTTGCGTGCTCGATAACATATCTGAGATAATTCTCGTTCTCCAGACATTCATCGAAGAATTGCTCCAACGTTTTACCATAGCTAAAGCCAACTGTAACGCCATGATAATATCCAGATACCCAAGCATCTTTGGGATTGCGGAAAACATAAATCACTTTAGCTTTCTTCTCCCACAACTGACGAGGTAATAGGGGCAGTGGTAGGTGCGATTTTATTAGACGAGGCGTTGGCAGTTTTTCTACATGCTCCAGAGCAGATTTTCCATCAGACTGTTTTACAAAAGCAAATCTAGGGACAAGCTTTATGCGTATATAGATTGCCTTCTTGATATTTTACTTACTCAAGAAAGGGAGATCGTAGTTCCAAGTCCTTGGAAAGTGCCGCTTCGAAGTCGCAATCGTTCAGCAGCAACCATGCCAGCTCCTGCATCCAAGTTGTACCACATTTTTCATTGGTCACAATCCAAACATCATCTTCCTTGATCTCGAAATCATGAATCACTTCAGGAAGTGAATTGGCTTGACTCCAAAAGAAAAGTTTCCGCTCGGACCAATCTTTGTCAATCAGATTGACCGGATAACTCTTCGGTGTGACCAGCTCGTACTGCATTTCTGACCAGTACTAATGGTGTCGCAGCTACACAGCGTATTTTTATACAGATATATATCAGAAACAGCAGTAAAGAGAGGCAACATCATAATAAAAGTACGCATTCATTAAAGTGCTATACCACTGGGCGAAATCGGGAGTATTTTTTATTTAGTTAGTTAGTTACTATTAGCAGCAGCATAAAATGTTTGGCAGTACGGCCAGATGGCAACAAAGCAAAACAATACAATTCGTTCTCATCTCCGCACAGTGTACAAAAGAGATGTTGAATCAGAGTATCTTTGTGGCTGATACGACTAGTCGTTCAACATATTTAAAATGAGTAGATAAAACTCTAGAGTTATGTTAACGTTGTTAATCTTCGTAAGTTGGGATTAGACATATCGAAATACAAGCATATGTTAGTTTTTGTCGTCAGCTCTAATTCTGATATCTCGTTGTCATCATAATTTCAGTTGTCTTGTCTACAAACTTGAACAAGTCTTCAACGAAAGCTAGCCGATTGCGCTCAATGCTGGTGTAATAAACCCAAGGTTCATTTCGTAGCTGATAAAAATCAGTTGCATGCTCAATATAATTGCAATCGTTCAGCAGCAAGCATAACAGTTCGTGCATCCAAGTAGTGCCGCATTTTGAATGAGTCACAACCCAAACATAATCTTCCATGATCTCCATATCGTCAATATGATTATGCCATTTGAGAAATTAAGCTGAAGTTCTTAATTTGTAACCCAAATAAATATGATAATCAGATACATCTTTGTAAACAATATGTTCAGTATTATCGGTTTATACTCAACGAAATTGTGCCTTGCTATCAGTTTGGTCGCGTGTTCCCCCATAGCTGATAGCAGTACGAATACATACACAAACATGAAATATAGTTAATATAAAATGTATATACATTTGTAATACGAATCAGGTTTAAATTAATAAATAACAATATTCTGATTAAAGAAAATACAATTTTGCTATGATATGATTTTTAGTCAATACTTTTCTCAAACTTCAAGGCTTTAAGTCAGATAAGAATAAACTTATAGTCTTATAGTTTAAGTATAGGCATAATTTACTGTTTACCAAGCAAACTGCAACTGCTACTGATTGCCTAACTGAATTATGTAATTATATATACATATGTGTATATTCTCGTAAAGTAAAAAATCGTTTATTAATAACAAAGACGTATAAACATTGTATAATCATACTTCTGGGTATGTAAGTATCACTTAAGCTTACAATCTATTAAAATGATTAATCGACGCGTTAACAGCCATTTATTCATAATGGCTTATACTTCATTGTATTTGCTGTAAGTTGCAAAGTCGTCCATATTCAACTTGTACTCCCTCAGATTGATATCCGACCACAGATCGAATTCGCGTATCACGTCCGCCGTCATTTCGTCCTTGTGGCTGCCAACAACGCCGCGTCGCACAAACCTATGTGTATCGACACTTTTTAGCCATAAAACATTGACCATTAAAGTTCAGATAAAATTCTCGATTGCTCACCTGAACTCCTCCACCTCGCGTCCCGCAGCAGCCTTCATGCTTTCAAACTCCTTGGCATGATTGCAGGCAGGATTGTCGCGCATGCTCTCAAAGGACAAATGCGTTTTCATCTGCTCCACTTGCTTCTCGGTGACGGAGCATTTCAAAAAGGCTGTCACATCATTTATAACCTGAGCCAGCTGCGTCTTCATACGTTCGTAGCTTGTGAAAAAGATGTGGGGCTCGTGGCGCAGCTGCCAAAAGTCGAGGACATGTGGCCAGCAGGGCGTAAAGTTCACATAGCCATCGATGAAGGAATGCATAAAATCCGCCTTTGTGCCCTGATATCCAACCATTCCACGCCAATGATGAAAATATGAAATGGCTGCGTCCTTGGGATTACGATAAACGTAAATGATCTTTGGCTTCTTTGTCCATATCTGGCGGGGCAGCAGATAAGCAGGCAAATGTGATTTGATTAGACGTGGTGAGCTCATCGCGTTAGCTGCGTCGATGGTATCATGTGGCACATTCGGGACGACGCCATTGAATCTGGATTTGACGATACCCATAAATGTAAAGAAAGTATAAGCACGCAATGGGAATGCGGTATATAACTCATTATTTATTATTATAAATGCCCTGAATAATAGCTTACTCCAAAAATGGTGAACGTATGGTCAAATCGACGCTTTTGGCCGTCTCAAAGTCACATTGATTGAGCACCAGCCAAGTCAGCTCCTGCATCCAGGTGGTGCCGCACTTTGGCAGCGTCACTATCCACACATCGTCCTCGCGCACCTCGAAGTCATAGACCCGATTCAGCACAGGCTGGAAAGTGTCAGCCAGGCGACAGAATCTCTGCTCCCAGTTGCCGACAACTGGCACGCCGGGCTTACTGGTTGCATAAATGGATGAGTAGCCACCGCTGATGGCCAGTTTATCGATTTGCTCGAAGGGCACGCTTCTCGCAAAGAAACTCGACTCGGGCATAACTTTGATTTTGTATATATCACGAAACAGGCAATTTTTTTTATAATTTCAAAATGAATTGCGCTCAACCGATCGGCTCTGCAGTTAAAACCCTATTGAACACTGCAACAGTCAGCGAGAAATCGGAGGCAGAATTTCGCGCAAAACGCTCAGCAACAGAGATGCAAACGTGAATCGCTGTGATCGATGCGATGAATACTTGATCACTGGCTTATTAAACAAAAGTGAATATGTGCTTACATTTACACATATTTTATAAAATATTTCAGTAGCTGATTTGATTGTGAAAGAAAGAACTGGAATCCATGTTATCGCGATGAACACTTGTTCGTTTGCTTATTAAACAAAAGTGAATTAATTTCCGTAAGACCAACCACAATGAAGACATTTTTCATTCTTATAATTTTTTAGCTAAATATTGAATTGTTTGTTGATAATTTGCAATTCACATTTATGTGATAATGTCACTTTCAACTAATTTGGAAACGATAAAATGCTAGCAACAAAATTACTTTCAGTTTCCCTTGCGAGAAGCTCATCTCTATTGGCGCTATACATAGTATGTTTGTACATAACCCGAATATGTGTGTACATATGCGTATATGTGTGTATTATATAATGGACACAGCGACACCAAACTTGTAAACAGACTTGTTTTTTTTTTCTTTTGTTTTTTTTTTCATTTTCGGTTTTGATTTTCGAAATGCATTAAAGTCGATCGTGTGCTTTAAGACTTTCTTTACGAATAGCTTTTGTTACAGCGACGCTCTTTGTGGAGCCCTGTCGCCAGACGCAAAAGAAAGTTTTAGTGCTAACCAATTGTTTTTTAGCTTGTGTACTTTAGAGTTTATATTATGTGTACGCTTGTGTATACTTACGTCTTACTTACGTCTTTCTTTCCAAAAGAATCGAAGCCAATCAGCTAAACAGGTTGTTTAAATGCCGATCGGCTACGCATATTTAAATTAATGAAAGGGGAATGCACTTAATATATATATATGTTATTCAGTATAGATAGCACACAATAACTTATGAGAGAAATAATATAATAATAATATTCTCACCTTGACCCATTGAGTCCAATGAAAATTTCGCTTAGCATTTTTTTGCTGGCTTTCAAAAAATACATTTGAATGAATGCTGAAATGTTTGTATTTTTGATTTATGTATTTGCGTATTTTATTCGCGTTTTGTTTTTGATTTTTTTGTTTGTTTGTATTTTACAATAAATTTGACTAAATCTTAACATTTATAATCCTTAACCTGCAAGGAGCAAAACAGACGCGGTAACAAATATACGTCAGTAGTTGTAGTTGTATAAAGATTTCTCATGTTGTTTAGAAACAAACAATATCTAAGAATTTAGAAATAGAAATTTCCATGCAATCCGTGTTTAAAGAGCATGTATTTCAAAATAATTGTTTCTTTTCGCTTTGATTTTGTAAATACTTATTATAAGATATAAGCATGTCCTTAACATACATACATACGTAACATACATATGTAAACACGTACTTAAAACACATACACACACATTAACAACAATAAATATGTATATATATATATATACATATATATATGTATATATGTACTCGTATATTTATATTTGTGTCCAGTTAAAAGGTATGCGTATGTATGTATGTATACACTCGTATATGTATATATGACATTGTGTACAAATTTGGCCTGGAAGGTGGGTCTGCACTCACAATCTATCGATTCGAGCTAGAATCTTGGAGTACTTTCACAAATTGGAGATCGGGTAGATCGGGTTTTAGCTTGGTTGTTTCGTTTGTTTTGGGATGTGTGTAAACTGTATCAAAAATGTAAGCATAGGATAAGTGTCAATAACAGATACAAATAACAGTGTGACTGAATGACCATGTTGTGTCGAACACACACACACACACACACACGCATTCAAACAAACATGCATACATCCATATATAATAATATATAAATATATCCTTTGAATATGCTTATGCTTGGTAAAAGTTGTATAAATTTTATATATGTATATATCGTTTATGTTGTATATATACTTATTATTTTGCTTTTGCTTTGATTTGTAGGTATATATCTGTATTTTTTTTTGTTTGCTTTTTAACAAGAACGTATTATCGATTCGTATTAATTTACTTGTTATATATATAATATGTAATTTGTTCAGTCAATTAGATAAAAAAGATTTCAAAAAGGATTCACTTAATTATACATTTTTGCCTTCTGTTTGATTTATCAAACGTCAACAGTAATCATAGTGTTTTAGGTATTAGATAAAAGGTAGTAGTAGAAAGGGTCCCCCATAGAATTTCGCATGTTACATATGTGGATTCGAATTGTTGTTGCTTTTGCTAATCAAACTGGTAGTTGTACATTAGTTCAAATACATGTATCTAGATATATATGTATGTAGTTCTAGCATTAGTTCGTTTGCGCTGCCCAAACAACAGAATGTCCCTGGTAATCCATGCAGTGTAGCACTCACACACACACTCACACACACTCACACACACACACTCATCTTGTTATCGAGTTATGTCTTTGCAATTTATCTATGTTTATACATAAATAAAACAGTTTGTCCTGTTTGACTGACTGATTTACATAAAAAATTCATTAGAGAAGTGTTTCACCTTGTCGTTAAGTCCACCCCCGAGTTAGTGTTCAAAGATCTGTTAATAAATAATGATCCCTCGAATTTCATTCAATTTTTGTCTGATCGACCTAAAGGAAAACATGTGCCTGGCTAAACACATGTAGTAGGTTAGATTCTTAGTATAAAAGTAGTTTGATAGTTGTATTTGTTGTTTTTTTTTTATAGAGATTGTCTTTGTGTGCGAGGGGGGTGGCGATGGGATAGTGGGTAACACGTACGTCTTATGTACTAGTATGTGTGCAATGGCAACGACGCCATTTTGTTGCCTATGCTGTGATACCGTATTAGGTACTCTATGGAGCGCACGCCATATTGTTAGAGGCGACAATATGCGACAATTTTTGCTAGTTTCTGTTGTTTTTATATGTAGACTTGTATTTATTATCTTATGACATGCAGAAGTACACATTCACACTCACACTCACTCACTCACACTCACACACACACATACACACTGACATTTAATAGCGCACATACAGTTTAACATATACATAGAAATTTAGCTTTCTTGTTTTGTGATGTTACTTAAATATTAAATTTTGAGTCCAGCCCAATATTTTTTTTGTTTTTCTTTGTTTTGTTTTCATTTGCTCTTCAAACATTTGCGACAGTTTGTTGTTTGTTTGCTGTTTCTTCGGAGGATTGTTGTGTGTATTGCTGCAGGCACCTTTTTGGCACCCAATGGTTTTAACAACAAACACCCAAACATACAGACTGCAATTATTGGACGCGTTATTTAGTCGAGATATGTATGCAACACTGACTACAACAACAACAGCAACAACAACATCAACAAGAAGGACGAGCGAGCTATGCCGAGAGACTGCGACGAAAGCCACGCCTCTGGGACCGGGTGTGCCTGCACTAGAGCATATCCTCCATTTCGTTCTCGCCAATTGTGGATGTGGCAGGCGCCTGTGCCGGCAACGGCTTCAGTAGACCCGAGAATATCCTCCGGAAAGCCGTATGCTATTTGGAATTGGACGGCTTGTTGTTGCCCACAGGCGGCTGCTTGGCCATAATATCGGCAAGCGTATTAACGCCCTGCTCATCATATTTCTTCCACTGTGAGTAGTTGATCTTCATGCACGTGATAAGCTGAGGCATATCAATAAAACCTATGCAAAATCAGAAAAAGGATTTTCAGTTGTTGCTTGTGATTTAGGACATAAGCGAACTTACTGTCCCAGGCCTCCATCATGTCCTGTATAATATATTCGATGAAACCAATCTGGCTCTTTGGTATGCTGCAGGTGGCACGATCGAACATGGGCATCACGATGGGCAAATGCCGCTGCTTCTCCTCGTCCGTCTGCATAAAGTACTCCTCGGCAATACGCCGTGCCCACTCGATGCAGTACTGCATCGGACGTGCTGGATTGCTCACATCCGCCACCTTGATCAGCATGCGGCGCATGAGTATCGAGGTCTCCTCCTCCGACTGCACGAGCTGCAAGTAAATCCATGTTCACAGTATTATTATTTGTAAATTCTAATTACTGAAATTTGATATGCCATCTAACTCACCTCACGCGGCTCGAGCTCACTGCCAAAGACGCTCACAAACTTGGCCAAGTGCTCAAAGTGACGCGTCATTTCCGTAGCCAAGATCATATCGATAATTGTGCTGCGCGCCGATTTGTACGTCTCCTTGTCCAGGTTCTTGAAAATGTTGATCTTGTCGTCACCTGCAAGGCCATTTCATTTGTCAGTATATTTAAGTATTGGTAAAAACTGTGCTCTATTACCCAAGGTCAGCTTGAAAGTGATTGCCGCATGATGGGACTCCAGCACCGTTAGATCATTGTACAAGACAGCCAGTGGATTGTTCGAGTTGCACAGAAATTGGGATGAGCGGCCGGGATGATCGACATCGTGAGCCGCTGCCGCAATCAAGGCCGTCGCCTGATCCATGCGATCCATTACCATATCCTTGCTGATCAGCTGCGTGATGAACGCACCTGTCGCCTATACAAATAGATGCAACGCATGAATTAGAGTCAGCATTTATATGGGTGCCACTGGAGAATGCCACGCACCTGCAACACATCCGCTGCGTGTGTGCTATTGTGATATGTGTTGGATTTGTGATAGTGCGCCTCGATAACTGCCAGCCAGGCTTTGCATACGTTCTCATCAATGTTCAGTGTGGCAAAGACGTCGAAACGCCGGAATATTTCCATGCCCAAGTACAGCAGCGGATGGTAGTCGGTGATCTCTTCCAATTTGAAAATATCAAAGTCCCAGCTAAGAGATTCTTCAAGTAGTTCCATGATAATGGGATTGGCCTGTAATGTTCAAAATCATTGATACATTAAAATGTACTCGAAAAGAGAGAAGCAAAAGATGAAAACTTCAAAAATATTGATTGTTCTTATAACTATTTACTTTGAGACAGTGGGTAGAATAAGTATGTTGCCTACCTTCATCTTGGCGGGCACAATGGTTGCCGTCCGAGTGGAGTTGCCCGTGCGGATAATGGAGTCATTTGAGCTGCGGCGCGACGAGTAGACACTGGGACCCTACAAGTGAAATTTGCAATCGTGTTAGGCGAGGATGATTGAAATGTTGTCGCAGTGGTTTACCGTTAGTAGGGCGCCAATGAGATCGGTAGCTGTGGGATCATCGGTGCGTATTTCCTTCATTTGGGGACTATAGAGTCCCTCGCGCTTGAGGAACTCCAAGACTTTGTCTATGAGACGTGCCTCGTCGGCTGAACAATTCTCCTGTACTTGTGATAGTAAATTGATTATCTAAAGTGCGAGTGCGCAGTTTGTGTGTTGGTTGTTGATTGTTTTGTTTATTTTGGTTTTTTGTTGTTGTTGTTGTTGTTTTTTTTTTGCAAGCGGCGCGCAGAGAGCAAAGCGAACGAGCGAGTGAACGGAACCATTAACATATTTACAATAATGTTTATTACAATTGTTGTTGTGTTTTGATTTTTCGATTATATATATATATATTTAGCATGATGTGGTTCGTTGTTCAAGTACACAAAAAACATAAAAGTAAAAGAGAACATAACATATAAGAGATATCAAAAAGAGAATAAATGTAAAAACAAGAGTTTTAGTTGTGCAATTTTTGGGCAAGTTTGCTGTTTGTTAATATTGTCAATATTGGATTAGCGTTAAATCAAATGCAAAAAATGTTTTGCCAAAATGCGAGCTGTTAGATACGGTTGAGTAATTGTGACATCCACACCAGCTGGCTCAATTAGAGTTGTGCCTCTCAGATCCAGATCTATTTCACATTCTAATATTATTCTTGACTCACATAAGTACAAATATTTGAATTTATTTGAATAATAATTGGATTTTAGTTTAAAGTGCAACTTTTCATATCTACATTTGTTTTGCGGTATTTAATTGAACGGTTTCATATTTAATGGGTCTATATTTAAAATGAACTAACCCATTTCTTCATTACGCATCTCTTTATAGCCAACTAAATGAGATGACTGATTTCATTGACTTCAAAAAACTTGCGTCCAGCTTTTGCTATTTATCTCTTCTTAGCCTTTGAAAGGGGCTTGCAATTTGCAAACGCACTTCATTAATTGAGCGATGTCCTAAGTACACTTCTTGACTGGCGCCCCCATTCATTTGAATCTGGTTTTGCACAACTCTAACGCTTTCAATTTGCTATCTGCCGGTGTCTGTGTGTGTGTGCTCTGTGTGTTGGTTGTGCGTGGTTGTTGCAGATGTTGTTGGTTATTTGCTACTGATGCTACATGGCAGGACATTATTATTAAGACTGACACACACACACACACACACACACACACACACACACACGCACACATACTCACACACTTACGTATGCACACACAAGCCACCACACCACGGACACGGACGATAATTTAGTACACACTGCTAATATGGGCATTGAAAGCATTCGTATGTTGTCAGATGGAATGGAGTCAACAGTTTTTTTTTCAGTGAAAAACCAATTGGTCGTACAAAAAGGAGTCATACTTTGGTAATGGGCGCCTCCAGGGGCAGAGACGTCAGCTTGGCCAGGCTATGGCGACGCAGTCCATCGGAGGCGATTGAGCGCACATCAAAGCTGCAGCGGCGCACCGAGTGCAGAGAGCCCCGCGGCGCCTCCTTTGGCTGCGGCAGCGTGGCAATGAAGTCCAATCCGCCACCGGGCACATCAAAGTTGAAAATCAGATGAGTGGGTGCACTGCAAATGCGAAAAATACATGTTATAAGTTTCAGCTGCACTCGGCAAAACAATCTACCTAAAAATTCCAAAAGTATTATGCTTTCAAGAAACTTACTTTTTGAAATGTCGAAATAAAAATCGGAATCATATCAAATGTTTTACATGAGCTTTATTATTACGAATTTAATAAGTAATAAATAAATTCAAATAACTATCAGTCCTAAATTCTGGGGTATATTTTTGCAGTCCAACATACGCTGGACACACTTACCTGCCAATGCAGGCCACGGGCACGACACGAACATGCATGGGAATGCCATCCTGAAGACCCTTGCGGCGCACCGTTAGGATGCCATCGAACTCCTTGATGCTCCTGCCCTGCTCACTGATGATGGACAGGTCGGTGTGGAAGATGTCGGCTAATGGCTTGCTAATTATTTCGTCCTATTTAAAAATGGAAATCTCATTAATGTCTGCAATTGCACGTTGTACGCTGCCTGCTGCACGCTGCACGAGTGGCCGCGGGTAGCTCACTCACCAGCCGCATGTTGAGGAGCCGCTCGGTGGCCCGATTTGCATACTGTATGCGATACACGTCGTCCGTGATGAGCACCACCTCCTTCAGTCGATGCAGAGCCGTGTAGAGTGCCTGTGTCGAGTAGTTGCAACAAGAGGCAAAATGCGGGTGTTGTGGTTTACATTTACAATTCGGTTAAAGTGCCAGGCAGCGATGTGCCATTCAATTGAATTAATGCATCAGAGAACCCGCCTGCAGCTTACCGCCAGGTGGCATAGCATTAACTCAATTGCGTTTTGCGTTTACCTGTTGAGTGGACATAACATTATGCGGCCGGATGATCGAGTGCAGAATCTGCTTCATTTCCACGCTGCACATCGCCAAGTTGGTCGTCTCGGCTATGCACTGCAAGAAAATAAGAGTTGTGTGTCAGTGGAAACTAGCATTTAAATTAGCAGGAGAGAATACAACATTGAGAAACTTACTCTATTAACGCCAGCGTCCAATAGAGCAATAAGTGCGTCATCCTTTTCAAAGAAACTACAAAGAGGACATCAAACAGTTGAACATCATGTTGGGCCAGGGACCAAGTTGGTGTTTACTTACCTCTTCTTGCAGACCGTAATTATTGTCGTTAAATGATGTCCATGTGTGTGACGTATTGCTCTAATAAAGATAGAAGCAGAAGCAGAAGCAGGTACATAAATTGAAGGTCAGTTAAGTGGAAAGTTCGTTGTTGCCTTGGTTGCCAAGTTTAGAGAAATCACATCACGTATACGCAACGCTTGGACTTGCGACTCACCGTGCAATGTGCTCGGCATCGAGACCCTTTGTGGAGCGCGCATCAATTATAATTAGGTGATAGCATTGCGCTGTGGCATATGACTTGTGCAGAGTTTCCAGTGCCTCCTCCTTGGATTTGACCAGCGTTACGTCCAGTTGATGACGCTGACACGCCAAGGTGATTACTTCGCAGATGCTATCCGATTTGTGAAAAACTAAAAGCGCCTGCAGTCAAATTGACATTGGATTGGGCATTAGTCAAATTGGACAGGAGAGCGAGAGCTGCGGCACCCGCTCTATTGGGGAACGCTGAGCTGAACAGAGCTGAGCTGATATGCTATGCTTGCTGTATAGTGTATGGTGTTGTATGCTGTGTGGTGTGGCACGTGTCAGCTTACCTTAAGTTGAGGATTCGGTGGTAGCACGGTTGGATATTTCAAGTCCATGAGATTTCGCTGCAATACACACACACAAATCAAAACAGATGAGCAAGAGGTGAAAGCAGGTGAAGCAACGTGTAAAATTTAATAAAAATCTACAGCGCTGGCTTTGCCATCAAAATAAGAGGGCTTAACTCAGCTTCTGTCTGTGTCGTGTCAGTTTACGAGTGTGCGTGTGTATTTCAGTGTGTGCGTGTGTTTGTGTGTGTGTGTGTGTGTGTCTGATTCTGTGTCGCACACAATATGCGTTGCGTGTATGTGTCGCTAAAATGATGATAAATTAAAATAAAATTGCTTGCGCACCAACGGAAATTGTTGGGGCGCCATTTGCTGTATTTTGTGACTTGGTCTGCAGATTTATTATGCTCATATGAATAATTTCGATATGTGAAAATCAGGGATTTAATACACACACACACACACACACTCACACACACAATCACACGCTGCTGTATACTTAGTGGCGTATGTCAATACAGTAATGAAAACACAGGCTGACATCAAAAGGAACCAATTTCGAAACTATTTATAGCCGTCTTTTGAAATTACAACTGGTAATCGTTGATTTAAAAATCGATAACCATAAAATGAGCATTTCTTCGAGTTTTGCATGGTAGCTATATTTTGGGCTTATCTAAAATAAATGGATTTGCTTGGCTTTGCATAAGCAATCTCGTAAAAAATTGATTTTTAAGGTACTTCAAGTCAATTTGGCAATCTTCAGTTAAAATAAACACCCAGTTGCTCTTCTGCGTCACAGACTTATCGATTATGGAGTGTGTTGCTTATTTTACACATTTCAAGAATAATGGAATGGGAATTTGAATTTATGGGCAACATTTTAAATGCGATCTCCCATGTCGTTAACAAATGTTCCCCACATATTTCAAACCCGAAAGCGCTTAGAACATTTACAAATGGTAATGAACGAATCAACACAACATTTGATCAATTAATTATTCATATGCTTAACTCCTGAAGTGCAGTACACAATTTCAACATATTTGATTAATGTTGAGTTAATTAAGATGCGAATTGTTGATAGTACACTTCCTTCACTCTTTCAATGTCATGTTTCGAAATAATTACACTTTTCTTGTTGATACTGATATTCTTAGAAATGTTATAGGCCTTATGAATATGCTTTAAATATACTTATGAATCAAATGTCTGAAGCTTATAATTATTTGTAATTGCCTGAAGGATTACGACTTCCGCAATTCAATCATAAATCAATTTTGCTTTCGTTTTTTGCATAGCAGAATATGACTGATACAAATGTAGCTATGACGATTCAATATCTTTATTTTTTTCGTCTTAATTATCATTTGTGGCATATCAGATTGTAAATAATAGAGATGACTTTCTGACATTGTGTGTATATGGGGCCTGTCAAGCTGTCCCAATTACTATATTGTCAGCAATACCTGAAATGTTTTGAACTCATCTTCGTCACTTTGCGCCGCTGGCTTCTTGACACTGTCGACCCAAAGACGCAGCTTGGGTCCCTTGTGTAGACGTCGCTCGTACAAACTGTGGCACTGGCGGTCGAAGGTGAATACTTTGGGACGCAAAACCACACAATCATCGCCCTCATCCGGCTGCTGCTGTTGTTGCTGTTGTTGCGTTAGCCTGATTCTATCCTCGAGTGTGAGGTTGTTCAGACGCAATGCCTGCGTGTCCAAATTGCGTATGGCCTCGACTATTTCCGGTTGCAAAATGCGTCCGACTCCACCACCTGGGCCAGGCGCAACACCACCACCGAAGGCCATGCTCAACGGCCTTGTATTGCGCAACAGTGGCGTCATTATATCCCTGGCCTCCGCTGCCACATTGGCCTCGTACTCCAATTCCATTTGCTCGGGCGTTTTACTGGACCGGTTGCCCATCAGCTGTGTGCTTGGCACTGGCAATGAGATTTCGCCGCCAACTACTTTAATTTCCGAGGCCAAAATGCTGCCTTTTGTCGCTGTTTGAATGATGCTGCGGCTGCTGTCGCTTTCCTCCAAGTCCAAGCGATTAGAATTAGCCGTGCTAATGGCGCTTATCAGTCGGCTCTTATCGACGTCATCAGCCAACGACGTGTTTGCTGTTATTGCTGTTGTTTTCGGTGTCTTTGTCTTTGCCGTCGTCTTGGCTGGTGGCCGTTGCTGCTGCAGCTTTTTGTTGCCATTATCAAGCACTTGATCAGATGGTGTCGGAATTTTGTTTCTTGTTGCGGTTGTTGTTGTTGTTGTTGTTTTTGCAATGACATACCGCTCCGCATCGGAGTCCGTGTCGGACTCGTTTGAATTGGCTACGGCGGCAGCAGCTCTCATTGACGACGACGACGATTTGGTTCGAAAAATTTTTGGCAAACAATTGCGCATTCTGCTAATTATACAATAACACTCACTGGCGCGCTGCTTGCTTATACTTCAGAATATCAATGGGCACATCAACAAAAACACTTGACTCGATGCTCAAACTGCATATAGTCTATTATACTCCAAATGTCCTTCTACGCCAGCAACAACAAGAACAACAACAACAAATGCAGAGCGTTTGCGTAAGCAGGGAAAACAGAGGCACTGCGGCACATATTATTGTCCGAAATGGTAGTTGTTGTCAACTGCTCAAAGTGAGATATATATTTTTACGTTTTACGTTTTACGTTTTATGTTTTACGTTTTTTGTTAATTTTTTGTTTTGTAAATCCAGTCGAACGAGTCTTGACGGAATATGGGGCACCGACGTCGTGAGTTATGTATGAAGTGCTCTAGAAAACGAATATTTCACAGATTATTGCTGTTCGAATCGCGACGGCGACGGAGACTGACTAACTGACTCAATTGGCTCAACAATGGTGCGACGGCAAGATACGAGTAGCTGGCAATGCGGTCGGTTAATCTATTTCTTTACTTTTTGATTTCCCACCTTCAATGCTAATTGATTTGATTTCTCTGGCGGCGCATCGATTATATGCGACTCAATGGCAAATGGCCCCACCCACACACATAAACTTATTGACACATTCACATACGCTGCACTCTTTTTACCAACTCATCCACACACATATCTATCAATTCTCAGTTTTTTTTTTTAAATGAGTAACAATTTATAGAAACACAATTGAGTAAAATGTAAAGTACCAAAGAATATACAAAAAGGAAAAGTTATACTTTGGCGAGAGCGCCCATCATATGCCATAAGCATTGATAAGATAGCTTATCAAAGACGTAGCACACATGTGCGTTGTCGACAAAAAAAAGAAGAAAAGAAAAAAAAAAACAATTGCCCAGCCAAAATCGCTGGCCCATGCCCAGCCCAGCGATGCGTAAGCGTCCAAATACATTCAATCAGCATCACAAAATATGTATATATATATAAATATATATATATTACCTGATACACGTCCATTGAGTCATCCTCGGGCGTGAGTGCCAGTGCCAATGAGGACTTGCGGTGACCAGGACGACCGCCACCGGATGAGCTGGTGCCCGATGTGCCAGTGCCTGCAAAGAAACAACAGCAAAAATAATGATTGCAATACGATTAAGATATAACATTTGTGTGTAAGCTCTTGCGCTGAAAAGCATGCTACATTCTTGTGTGTGCTGTGCCAAATGTGTTGCCTACTTTTAGGTTGGCACTCGCAAATGGCCGCACGCACACAAATAAAGTAGACACCCACACCCACACCCACACACACACACACACACACATATACCCATAAGACTCAGACATCTCGTCTAGTCACACGTTTTATTTAATTATAAACGTTGGCATTTCAAAAACACTTTATAACCGGGCACACGTACGCTTAACCCACACATAAGAAATTGCACATCCACATAGACCCACACACACATAGGCACTCACACTAGCACTCCCGCATACCAAAACAATCCGCTTACCCACAAGCAGCTCGGACTCGGAGGCCGGACGCGTTAATGAAGCTCTGCTTGTTATAGTTGTTGGTATGGCTGCTGTTGTTGTTGTTGTAGTTGTTGTTGTAGTTGTTGTTGTTGTTGGTATTTCTGTCTCCACGGCATGCGTTTGAATTTGTCTGGCCGCCCTGCCCATCTTTAGATTGGCCGTCCCCGTGGCCACCACCGCCCCCGCACCAACACAGTTGCAATCGCTTTCAACGCTTTCATCGCTCATGTGGGCCGACGATGTCCCGGACAGGTTTGTCGGCTGGCTAGATATGATCATTGTTTTGCGTTTCTTACGCGCTTATTCCTTTAATTTTTTGTATATTATTCTTTTTTTTGCTGTATTTTCCGTATATTCTTATTTCGCCGACTTTGCAAATTAACTACAAATATTCAACATAATTATCGCTTTTGATTATTTTTCGTGGCACTATGTTAATTTTGTCATTTATTTTGGTTGTAGCCGGTGCTGTAGCTCTCCCTGGCTGGCTGTTTATCTGTTGGCTGTGCTGGCATTGATTTCAGACAATTAGTGCGTAATGATAACCTGCTCCACATGCATAACTACATAAATGTGTTGTGTGTGTTGCCGGAGTACGTATCTCTATACTATGGGCATATTTATGAACAAAAATAGCTCTGAAACATAAACATGCGGAACTGTGTTGAGCACTCCACAGTGCTCTACACACAGCTCTACTCTACTCTACTCTGTGCTGTTCTGCTCTGCTCTGCTCGGCGCGTACTCATATCATTTTATGTATGAAGATATATATATATAAATATATATGTATATAAATATGTACGCGCACTTATGTATATATAGAGAAAATATTTGCGTATATTCAAATAAATACATACGGCCTGGCCTGGCCTGGCCTGTGTGTATCTTATCGTTGTTAGCGTCCGCCTGCCTCAGTTGCGCTGGCTAGCGGTACGCGTTGTAATCTAAACGAAAATCGATAAATTGTTTAGATAAAAGCCGCAGCAGCAACAGCAACACCAATAGCAGCAGCAGCAGCAGCAGCAGCCGCCCGCTGACGTCGCCAGCAGTAAGCAACAGGGTTTTTGGATTTGGTTTTGGATTTGCTTTTCGTTTAGGCTTTGGTCGACGAGGCTGTTCTCAGACACTCTATGGCCATGTTTAACTTTCAGTTTGAATCTCAAACATTTAACTATTTGAAGCACAACACAAACACAAAAACACCCAAGCCCATAAACACACACACACACACACACACACACACACCCACACATCCAGGAGTAGTAGTTGTAGAAGTGGCGCCAATATTAGTGGCTGCAAAAATACTTACAATACTTGCTCACATTAAGGTTCATGTTACACACGGACACACACTGGCAACAGTTACAGTTACTGGCGGCTCATTAGTGTGTAAAGTGTATGCACAAGTTGCCTGTTGACGGGGCTCGGTTCGCTTCGAATTGAAGGTGCGCTTGATTTTGATCGATTAGCACTTGGCTTCTTTACGAGCGTGCATGGCGACGACGCAGATGAAGACGTCGACGTCGATGGCGACTGTATGCAAACGAACTGCAGGCAATATTAAAATTTAACTGCTCGACAAACAGGAGCACACACAGTTATGGCTACGGATATCGTTATTTGCAAAACAAACACAGCCACAACTGAACCGAAGCGAAACTTTAATGAAACTGAATTTGTTCTTATTCAATGTTATGTTATGAAAGCGCACAGCGAACAACAACAACAACGGGCGACGGGCAATTGGGAACTGGGAACTGGATGGTAGTACTGTAGTACTGACTAGACCAGGCCACTGCGAAACGTCCGCACTAATCCGTTATGAAAAACTGTTTGCCAGATGATAATTCTCGCACGGATTCTGAAACCGCAAGCGACCGCACTGCGCCCTACACACCAAACTCTCGGCATGTTCGCTTGTTCGCCTTTTGACCTGGCCCCAGGCTTCTAAGCAACGGCAAAATCTTTTACTTTAGCCTGTAATCACAGCTTAAGCCTGCATCGAAGTGTATTTGATTTAAATTAGCTTTTTGGAGTTTGTTTTACAAATTCAAAATGTTGAACTCTTGAATGCTATGGATACATATATCAATAATTAATTATTATCCCACACTCCATAAGGCCAGGCTTTAAATTTACAAATCACATTCATCATTTACCGCCATTTATCAGAGATTAATTCAAGTTCAAATGCGGTTACTTAAATTAATAAATGAACAGGAAAGACCAATGCGGAAATTACCAGCAAACTGCGTGAAAAATATCATCGTTGATTAGAAGGAGTAGAATTATCATAGTAGTATTATTATAGTATTATATTATAGTATTATAGTATTTTTAATGGCATTGCACAACAATTTCATTGAATTTTCTGAATAATGGTTCGTTTGTGAATTTGCAAACCTCAAGCAACAGTTTTAGAGAAAAAAATTTCTTGGAAATGATTGACGAATAACAATTTTATAAAAGCATTAGTTTTTACACATAAGCGAAAATAAGGAGACACTTCACTTCAAATTGTTTTAATATCAATAATTCTTTTACCCCTCTAATAACAATCATCGATTGAAAACTAATACCAAAGTGCATTCAAGTTATTAAAGTATCTTAACAAGAATTATAAGAATGCAATGCATTTTTATTATTGTTTATTTCAAATTATATTTGCGTATAAAATCTAGTCAAGTGCCGATGCATTTTTTCCACCTGCAATTTGTTATTCTAGAGACGTGATATTTGAAGGCTTTAACATCCGCTGGATATTAGTAATGCAATGTGCAAGCATATTTTGAGTATATACTCAGCACGAATAAATGTCAGACAGCAAAATATGTTGCAAGTACAAGTCGAATGAGTGACAAAACAAGGATATCACGTCGTTTGAGGAAACGATCCCATAATGTAAAATAAGTATTACGTGTTTCGCTTTTAAAAAGAAATATATACAATATATACATATACATATGTAATTAGTTCAGTTTTGTGATGAGGCTGCTGTAGAGCATTTCTCGGATGTGAGTAGCCGGTCATTGGCTAAGAGTGTCTTTTGCGCCTTGGTCGTTGTCATGACAACCAATTAATTTTTGATAAGATAATATCAGGCAAGTTTGCTCATAGTATTCAGATGTTTAGGCCCCCGTACACATAGAGAGATACGGATACTGAAACACAGCCGTATAATGCGTTTTCAGAAACACACTCACACAAACACACACAGATACAAACAAATAATCAAGTAGAAAACAAACCGCGTGCACAATCTACATCTATGTACTATGACTATACGCGTACTGCACAAGGGAGAGAGAGATACTATGTGAGTGTGTGTGTGTGTATTTAGTTGGCCTGCTTCTGGGCACGTTGCTCATTTGTCGTCCGATACCGAAACTGAAACCCGAAATGCGAAACCTTTCTGGGAGGCTTTACTTATCTAACAGCGATCATCATCGATAGTCAGCTAGTCAGCATGGACATGTCGCCAAGTCCAGTGTCGCCATATTGACACTACTGGCCAGTTTTTGACAATTGTCTCTCCTCTCCTCTTTACTGTCTCTCTCACTCTCTCGCCTTCTCTTTCTCGCGCAGTCTCTCTGTCTCTACCTGTCTCACTTTTCTTCCCGCTCACAGACACACAGCCTGTTTGCGCTCTAATCTAATCTGTGGGTCTCAGCAGTATTTGTGAAAAGCTTCACGTGGCTTTCGGGAGTAGTGCCACTGGCTTCCCAACTATAAACAACAACAGACCAACAACACCAACAATAACAAAATTGGATTTTAATTGCGGCAAACTTGCAGGCATAAGAACAGATTAACGCCAACTACTTTAAGGCTTTAA
This sequence comes from Drosophila nr. perissopoda 5 BK-2023a, assembly GCA_035044105.1. NCBI lineage: Eukaryota > Metazoa > Arthropoda > Insecta > Diptera > Drosophilidae > Drosophila > Drosophila nr. perissopoda 5 BK-2023a. The sequence goes on along the minus strand of JAWNMK010000639.1, from coordinate 581,442 downwards.
TCAATTCAACTCGATTCAATTCAATTCAATTCAATTGAGTTCGAATGCTTTGCGCCCTCTAAGTGATTAATGTTAAAGAATACATTGATCAATTGCAGAGCACTTGGCACTTGGCGCTTGGCGCTTGGCAGTTGGCAGTTGGCACTCGGACACCTGCCGTTTGCCAGCTGGTGGCAGGCGGGGATTAGGCGCACATAATGTATCGATAGAGTCGTTCTGATACTCGTATTTAGCATTTTTGGCGTCGCTGCATTTCAGTTTGTTTTGTTTTCATTCCTCATGTTAGTTTGCTTTTTGTTTGTTTGTTTGCTGCTGCTGCTGCTGCTGTTGCTGCCTTTGTGTATTTTGCTTTGATTGATGTTTTGGCGCCATTGCGTGGGTGGCTGCTGCTTCTGCTGCTGCTGCTGCTGCTGCTGCTCGATTGTTATTGTTCTCAGGCAGCCGATCGTTCGCTCGCATTTCGAGTAACTCTGGCAACGCTGTGCATCGTTTATCGGTGCGTGCGTATGTGTATTAGTATTGGGTTTTTTTATATTTTTTTTTGTATTCAGTTTGATTGTGAATGTGGAATCTAAGAGATCGTCACAGTTGCGTGTAAAACAAACCAGATTGTCATGTGAATTTCTTTTGGTTTTTATCTGTGCGTTAAGATGCGATGCGATATGAATATACACATAACTCTATGAATACATACTGATGAAAATTTATACTTATACAGTTATTGTTACTTTTGTGGTTCTAATTAGTATTCGCTGTTTGCATTACTGTGTCATTTTGGGTCGTTAGCCGTTACAACATGTTAATGAGGTGGTAGTTTTGCACACATTTGGCCAGTGCAGTGCGCAAATAGCAAATAGCAAACGCAGCCAAATTCAAGAATGGAAACGCACGCAAATGCATTAAATCACAGCCAGATACACGACTACAGATACAGTTACAGGTACATATACAGATATAGACACAGAACATATACAGATAGTGATACAGCCAGCTGACTTATAGCTACAGATACTAACGTAAATTCAGCTGAAGTTTGCTAGACAAATTCGTATTCTATACGCTTTTGGCTACCAGCACAGTTACACTTGTTGTTTTTGTTATTGGCACACTTAGTTGTGAAGTTTATTTTGAATTTTAACACTTTTCGATGCTGTGTGTAAATTGTTGCTATTTTTTATTTGATTTTATTTGCTTCTTTTTTGTTGGTGTTGTTGTATATTTTGGCGTGCTATGCGGCGGCGAGCTGTTTTTTTCCACACTACACACAATTCCAAGTTGTTGCAGCGATCTTTCAGGTATTTTAGATATATATATTTTTTTTTTGTCACACAGATTTGTGCATGTTGCTGAATTTTGTTGTTGGTGTCATAAGCTTTAATTGCGTTCGATTTTGGTTACCAACTGGTTGACCCTGGCTAATACGCGTTGCAGTCACTTGCACGGCTTTTCTTGCCAAATTTGTGCCGTCGCATTAGGCTACTAAAACAGCGAGTAGAACAAGCAACGGCAGCTACTGCAACTGCTACAGCTGCAATTGCAACTGCTACAGCTGCTGCTGTTGCTGATGCTGCTGTTGGCGACCAGTTGGCGATGGCCAAACGCCCGCGAATCGAACCCGCTGCATTTGCTGTAACTCACTCGCGAACACTGTCTGAAAATGAATGTTGAATGTGGTACGTTTGATTTCGAACACCTTCACCATCTGAGATTTCCATTTGCATAACGAGCTACTTGGCTTGGGCGAACCCAGTTCAAAAATATGAGCGTCGATTGCAGCAGTGTTTTATTGTGTGTTATCGTATATTTTATTATTTTTATTTGTGCTTTAAAACACAGCCGATGCCTTGTGTACGTCACGTTGCGAAAGCGCTTGGCGACCGACACGGCGAACCAATTCAAAGCGACTGACTCCATAAATGGCGAGCAGCTGTTGCGATTGCGAGCTTTGAGTTCACTTCGTTGGCTCTGATGGTGCGCTGGGGGAGGCGGACAGTGCGGTAAGTGGAAAGAGAGAACCGATATACACCGCTCTCAGATCAACGATCGGTGTTCGGTTTGTCGTTTGCTGAGCGCGATCAAGTTTCCAAAGCAAAGCGCATTCATAATCTCGCACTCTCTCCCACTGCCACTGCCACTGTCTCTCCCTCTCTCTCTCTCTCTCTCGCCCACTCTCTCGTTAGCTAGCAGCTGTGGCTACTGCTACCGTCTGCGCTTCCCGCACCGTTGATATGTGGAAGCTCAGACCCAAGCTATAGGCGAGCCGTTAATTGGAGTCGGCACAAAACATCTGCGCTTGGGTACCGGAGACCAGAGACCAGAGACCTACGCTAGCGCCAGCTGACTTGTCGCAGATCGTATTACGACCATCCGTGCTCTGCTTGAATGATACACACAAAAACAGCCAACTGTTTGGCGCTCACCGTTGCTCAAATGCCCTATTCTAAAACAATATAATAAATAATTTGAACATGATTCAGCATGTGATAAGGATTCTTTTGTCTGAAGCTAACGCGGTTCTTAATTTGTTTTCTCAAATTTGTGATTTGCAAATGTGTATTAACCACTTGGGCAAGGCCACAGTTTGGCTTCTCATGTTGCCGGGGTTGTTTTAATTTGCGAAGTTTTCTATTTGATTATAATGGTAATATATTTATTCGACAATGCGTATCTACTTATACAAAAGTTTTCTCAGAATATTTTAAGCAAACTCCTAAATAAAATATTTGCCATATCTTAATATGTAATTAATGTAATTGTTTATACATTCGAAAATCCGATTTATATCGATATCTCACAATCACACTCTCAGACTTTATACCTAAATGTTTAACGTATGTACTTACTGCCTGTTGCACGCCGCACAACACTGTGGGTAAAGTTGCCGAGAGCTGCCACAGTCACAATGGAATCCTTTTTGCCAGTGCTGAGCTGCAGGCGGGGATTAACAGAGATGACAGATGTTAGTTTGGTTGGTCAATCGTTGGGTATCGTTGAATGAACGGGTGTGGCAGCGATAGTAAACTACTAACCTTCTCGTAGTCGGCCTCGTTTTTGGTCTGCATCGGATTAAGCAGCCCCTGGTTGCACATCATGTTTTCGCCGCAAGTGGCACTGCCTGTGCTGCCGTCGCCGTTCTGATTCTGTAGTGTAACGGCGCCACAGCTGCAGCTGCGCATGCGGCTGCGTCGCAACTTGATGCAGAATAACAGGCTGCCATCCTTCTCGTTGCCATCCAGCGGCAAGGGAGCATTACCACCACCAACACCGCCCACACCACCCGGCGCCTCTGTGGTGGACGACGAGTTGTGCAATGTACTCGGTGAGCAGCCCATGGCGTTGTCCTCTTCCTGCTTCTCCTCCTGCTGCTGCTGCTGCGCCCGCTTCTCTTGTTGCTATGGCTATGCTAATTTGCTGTCGGTTTCGGTTTGTTTTTGGTCGCTGTTTGGTTTGGTTCTTTTTGGGTTTCAATGGCGCTGCTAACTGTGGGCTGCTCCTACAGCTTCTGCTTGTCTTGATGCTTAAGCTGTGGCTTTTGGTATACTCAGTGAAGCTGCTGCTTCTATTTGGGTGCTGCTGCTGCTCTCGCTGTTGTTGCTGTTGCTGTTGTAGTGCTTGTTGTTGTGGTTTTGGTTGTGGTTGTGTGCTTGTTGTGGGTAACATAATTGAAACATTTTTTGGGTGTGCGCGTCAAGCGGCGATCTATTGATTGGCTGATTGGCCGGCTACCCACTTCATCTAAAACTAGAAAAAAACATTTCAAAATATATTTAGATTAATAGAGCACACAAAACATATATGTATGTGTGTGTGTGTGTGTATGTCGACTCAAGTATTTTGGTAGAAAATATGAAAAATATGTTGGCATATTTGCAATACATTTTGCTGCTATTTTAAAACAACAATTTGTTGACCTCCATTTACTTGGCGAAGTCAGTATTGCTGAGCTGTCTGTCGTCTGCATTGAATCGGCTAAATAACTAATCTTGCAATCAGCTGAAGCAGTTGGAGTTTAGACCCTAAAACCAGTTTGCGGTTAACTAAGAGAAAAATAATAAAATATAAAAAACAAAAACAAAATCGACTAGGTTAACAACAATTAAGATTAGCTACATGATCATCAATCATAAATCATCGCAATTTGATCAAATCAATTTATCAATGGTTGTATTTATATGCGCTTATAAACACTCTAACGCTATAATTTTTTAATAAATTGCTCACACAAAGTGATGCTTAGGAGATCTGATCCAGATAATCTAGTTTTTATAACGTGAACCAATTAATAAACAGTTTAAAAATGTATCACAAAATTGTGTAAATTTGTGAATATACACATATATATATATATATATTTATGTATATATATGTTCTAGATCAGCAGTGGGAAAGTCGTGCCATAAAAAGCATATTCAATTTGATTATTGCGCATTGAATACCATTGATACCAGCTCACATAATCGATACGATCTGCTGATTGACCATCCTTATCATCATTTTAGTTACCGCTCGAATGATAGACTATGTACGTAAGTATATAGAAAATCAAATTAAGATAATAATGAAAAACCGTTTGATTACTGATCGGAATATTATGCGATTCAAAATAATACTTAATCGAATTAATTTCATGAGATTTTTTGAACATAACTTGTTTTTATGGAAAGTTACTCATAGTTCGATAGATTATGTGGCTCGGGGTGACAAATCACATAATATCAATAAATAAATGGTATATCTAATCGAAAATATCATATATTTGTATGCATGCCTCAGATATCTCCATTGTTACTAGATTAATGAGGATGTTGCTTACTTTCCGTATGTCAAATGAACTAAAACATTACAATTTGTATTCCCAACAGCAGTCGAAGGTGTTGAGCGATCGGTTTTCATTGTCTCCAATTTTATTTATTTATTTTTCTTTTGATGAGGCACAGCTGTTTTTATCTACTTAGACGCAGTAGAAGCTCAGCACAGTTGACAAGGAGAACACCCCGAGACGAGGCACAAAATACATAGAAAAGTTTATTTTCATGAAAGTTGCACCACCTGTTTCGGATTTATGTGACTTAATCACAGTTTGCTTATTTCCATATTTTTGTTTTCCACATTTTGCAGTTGCGTATATTTATTGCTTCTGAAAATTGTTTAACCCACACCCATTTGCAACGCCCAGCTGCTTCCTAATCACTAACAAACTAACTGTTTATATATATATATATATATTAATAATGTATGTATGGTTAACAGCCAGAGTTTCATTGAGAGTGCCACATAAAAATGTTTTTCGGGCGAGACAATTAAGAAATTGTTCAATTTGTCAAGTGTAATAAATTCATAAAAGCCCAATATTGGCAATGATTATTGAAGCCAAGGCACAAATATTGGGTTTCCATTCACGCGTTCATGATTACGTGATCAACCTGCACAAATATATAAATAAGTAATGCACCAGTCGGAGAATAACACATTGGAGGCTAGTGCAACCTCTGAAAACGGTCAATAGTCGCCAAAAGGTTCAGTTCAGTTTACCAAAACTAAAGTTTGAACAGACGAGACCCAAAAGTTTTCGAGGGGACACTGAAATTTGATAGGTAAGTGAAATGCGTAGTTGACCCTTTACGGGCACGTATCCATATCGAAGTGACGGATTGCTCAGCGACTGGGGGATTTTGGATTTGGCCAACTGTTTGTATTTTTTTTTTATGGCTTTGTTTAATGTCTTTATGGCTGTGACGTCGTCTTGGCGCTGCTTTATCACAGAAATACCAAATGCCTCATCAGAAGTGCGAAACCAATTTTAAATATTTAGATAAAAGTTGAACGCAAGCGAAAGAAGCAAATCAACTGATATGGAGCCAAAAAACACTTTAGATTAGAAAAACAGTCCCACGTCGACCTATTTCAAATTTTGCTAAACATTCCGCACAGTGGCTGCTCTTCGCATGTTTGCATTCAAGTTTGCCCGGAGGGAAACCCCTTCAGTTCCGCTGCACACAAGTGAGACATGAGTTTTCTGTTGCCGTTGTTGTTGTTGTTGCTGTTGCTGTTAATGTTGTTGTAGCTTTTATATTGGTCTATATCCTGCACTTGATTGGAAGCCGGCAATGCACGTCGTTGATTGACTCGCCAAAGGGATAAAGAGTCCCAGTAAGGATATTCACCATTTGGGGCCACTTGTTGACGTCGCTTTCACTGCCAACTGGGTTGCCTGTCTGTTCGTCTGTCTGTCTGTCTGTTTTCCTAGCTGTCTGTTTGCTTGCGTTTGTCAGCTTGTATTGTTAGCCAAAAAACAAAGGCGTCACAACAAGACATAAACTAGACAGGCAGCGTCAACAGCAGCAACAGCAGCAACAGCAGCAGCAGCAGCAGCAGCAGCATCAGCAGCAGCTTCAACAGTCTCAGGCATGTCGAGACAATGGCCAGTCAATTCCAATGCTGCGAGATAGAGAAAAATAAGCATACATACATGTATATATGCAAGTATATATACATATATAAATCATGTGTGCATGTATGTGTGGCTACACTCTCTTGTGTATCTTGTCCCTGTCTGTTTGTTGCTTTAAACAAATTATTTTTAGCGCAGCGCCATAACTATTAAAAGAAAATTAATGATTTTTGCTTTTCGCCTTCAAGTTGCATATAATAAAAACACAATTTATGCATGTGACAGTGTGTGTGCGTGTCTGTGTGATGAAGCCTTCAAATGACGACAAGGATGCCAGCCAGGCGCCATGCAACTAAAAAACTAATCGCATCACCAGCACCAAATTCTATTAGCGCCGCGCCAAAGGATGCGCCTAGCTGGTGGAGAATGTGCAAGGCTCGCTGAACTCAGGAAAAATGGTTGTGGCTTTTATAAAATCGGTACACTTGAGGCGCCAAGGATAACTCTCTTTATTATTCAGAGAGCTTATTGCCTCAATGGATGCAAAAAAAAACTGAAAACCACAGTTTCCAATAAGGCTAAGAATAGGAAAATGTTTCAATTAAAGACGATTTTTTTCTGAGTGTATGAAAGGGGTTGTCAGGGTTACGTTCTACGAGACTGCAGCAGGACCATCTCGACAGTCACGACATTATTAGTATGCAGGTGGGTTGTAGGCATTCACATAATAGCATCAGCAAGTGTGTGTTGCTATGCGTGGCACAATATAAATTATAGTGTGCACACATATGTGTATGTGCATGTATGTAACTGTGGTTGGATGTGTACATGGATGTACATCATGTATGGAGAGCCGCTGGCAAGCATCGCCATGTAGAGCGACAGGGGGCCATATCTATAGCCATATTCGAGGCAACTTGGCAATTTGGCAACTCGGCAGCTTGACAATCGAGCGGCGTTGACAAAGAAACCAAAACGCACAACGCACAGCGAAACGTAGTCGCAGATATTATTTTGTATCTAATAGTTTTTGCACACTAATGTTTTTCAGCTACCTGAGCAGTGCTGCACTTTCTGTGGCATTGTTGTGTGGCATGCTTGCTCATTGTATCGAAACAATACACTCAAGAAAAAATATCACACTGAATTTTACACAAAATCTACCTGAAAACTAAAAAGTTTCTCTGGGTTTTTAGAAATCATTTCTTATCAAGCTGTTACGAAGCTGAAACGTATTTAAGTTCCGATTTCGTTTTGGAATTTCAATTGGTAAAATGCGGTTCCGATTCGGATTCCAATTCCGGTTTCACACCCAGTCACTAATTATACGAATTACGAAATTTATTAAAATTATAAACTTTCAGAATAATAAGGTGAATTACCCTTGGCGTCAAACGGAATACGATTTTCGGATACTCAGGGAGATATTTTTCTGAGTGCCCACACATGCATATGTACTTCGATATGTGTGCATTTGTATTTGTATTTGTATTTGTATGTGTGGCAAATTTTAATTGTGCAATTTATATGCTCCCTCTGAATTTGATAATTTCATTTGAAGTGAGCCAAAAGTATTATTTATTAATTAAATATATGGCATTGAAAGCATTAACATTTGCTTTAAGTAATAACAATATTTGAACAACATTTTAGTCGGGAGTATGAAATCTTTTAATTGTTTGTTATTAATTTTAGTATAACATTATTATTGAATACAACTCCAATAAAAATCAGACAAATCGCTGAGTTGATTAAATATTTGTTTAAATATTTGTAAGCTTAAATTTGTGTTGCAGAAGGTTTCGAGTTTTGAGTGACTCGAGTGATGAAAGTAGCTTAAATACTTTGGCAATTATTGTAGCATAGTAGTACAGGAAGGAAACCTTCAAGTCCCGTCCCAGAAAGAGAATTGATGTGTGACATGGCAGATTTAAGATTAAGTTCTCAATATATATATATATGTATACCCAACTAATGGAGTTTATTTTGTTGCGTTTTTGTGTGGATGCTTCACAGATGTGTCTCGAATTCGGCGAAATTCACGGCTTTAAAAAGTAGCACTTTTGATGACTGTCTTAACTTGGATATGTTTTACAAAACACCAATTCTGTTTTCTAATTGTTTGTTTGAAATGTTCGTCTGCATGAGCTTTAAAAGTAAGTGATTTCTCTAAGCTCTCAGTATTTGTGCGAGTGTTGAATTATTTATTTATGTTGGTTTCGTTGCCCCGGCTGTATTTGTGTCTTTTTTAAAGTAGACTTGTGAGGATTAAATAATGAGTATTTAATTAGATTTTGAGCAATGTTTTTGGCTCGTCTCGTGTATGTATCTTATATATGGGATTACAAGAGTTATGTGAATCGTGTTCTGGCAGCGAATTCATGTCTGCTGCATTTTCCTTTCTGGCTAATTAACTTATTTTGCAACGAATTCGTTTTCTGCTCAATTAAAGTTATGTATAAGGTAGGGAAAATAAATTATACAAATCTGTATTCAGAAGAGAAACAATAGAAATATTTATTGTTTGTTCTAGACTAAGCTATAAAATTCACATTTTTGATCAATCTCTCACTAGCTAATAAACAAAACATTTTTGCGCAAAACAACGTCCAAGCTTTATAAAAAATGTTGCAATTATAAAAATAAAGATGATTTATTTCCAAGCATTTTCTTAAAGACTTTCCAATCGTAATGAATCAAACCTAAAAAGCTGTTCAGACTCAAATTGTTTATAATCTTAAATATGTGCTTATAAATGCATTACTAATATTATTAGTTAGCTGCCCTCTAATTATATCCATTGCTGCCTACGTGACCCTTATAAATATGTCTATATATATACATTATTTATATATATATACATACATTACTCAGATTACATGAGAACAATAATAATCACTAAGCTTTATTGCTTCAAAAGCGGAATAAAATACTTCATTGAAACTGTTTTGAATTTAAATATGAGTTTTTAAAGTTATTGGACACAATCATATAAATTTTGTAAATCTAATTTATTTGTAATCCGGTCCACAAATTAAGTGTTGTTAGCTATGGGCTATAAGTTAATCTTTTATTATTTAGTTTTTGTTCATATCTTCGCTGTTTGAATTAGATTCAACTTGGCATATGACAGCTATAAAGCTGAATTCGTGGTATACAAAATATCATATGATTCCACAGAATTGAGATAATAAAAGCTATTAATATTTATATTTAGTTTATTGTGATTATTGCAATGGATGAACACTTGATTTATTTATTATTGCGCAAAATGTGTGTGAAATAATATTCCGATTTCATATAGCATTTGATTGTCTGATTTTCAAATGAATAACTTATTAGTGTTTGCTTGTGTGTTGTGTGTGTTGTGTGTATGTTCTGTGGATAGAGTGTTCGACCTTCGGTGGACGCAGAGCATCAAGCATATCATTCTTTGCTTGTGCGTCACAAAAATGTCAGCTACACATTTACATTGCCCTTGAGCCCGCCGAGAGACAAATGGCAGTCCCCAAAAACTAATCGCTTACGAGCGGAAAGCTGCCCTATTTGATAATGGATGGAAGCAGTGGATATATATATATATATATATGTGTACTACATAATATATGAATGAATATGAGTGAGTGCGCAAATTTCAACAAAATATTGTTTGGGCAGCAAATACTGTTGAAAGAGTTTTTGCTACTCTGGAATTAGCATCACAAATGCCGATCTAAACTGGCAGATAAAGGCAAATGCGGCTTGAAAACAGCTGACAAAACACGATCCACAATAAATCGCAAATCGTGAATGGCATGCAATAAAGCTAAACGCCCAGACATATGCATATAATAATAATAATAATGCATATGTCATATGGCATAGACAAGTACGAGTACTCTGTCTATTACAATATAAAATATACAATATATTTGTATCTGGCTGCTCAATGGGCGGCCTGCTTAGCATGCACAGTGCGATGAGCGGCTAGTTGCATAACTGTAGTTACAAAATATTCAAGTTGCCGTTCGAGCGAAAAAAACAAAAAAAAATGCATTGACTGATTGAAATATGGGTATGAAAAACTGCCGAAATCAGTATGCGATGGCACGGTTCAATTTTATTTGCTGTTAACAATAACAATGCCACGGCAATTTCAATTTTTAATGGACAGTTCAAATTGAGTATCAATTAGGAAAAACTCACCCAAAACTCACAAAGAAAAACGAAAAAAGAAAAAAGAAAAAGAGACAAACAAACGAAATAATATGGACAACGTGAGTTAACCGGCACTGATTGCGTAGACAATGTATCGCACAGATAGTGAAAATCGAAATGAAATGGAAACGGAACGAAGCACAATGGTACTAAGCAAATCAGACATTAGATAATCGCCGAAATGGGTCACTACGACTTGTAAGAACAAATTGTGTGAAAACCCAAAGCCAAAACCAAAACCAAAACTAAAACCAAAACCAAAACGAAACGAAACAAATCGAAACGCAACAAAACGCAAATTGCAATTTTATTGTAGCTTGCTTACAAGTACGGGGCAATATTTTTGCATTGTTATGACAAGTATGGCTATGGCTATATAGGTCTGTGCATATAGGTATAGCAATGGGTATCAGTATGGGTACATGGGTACATGGGTATGGGTGCAAATGTGAGTTTATAGCTATCTGAGACAGCTTTAAGCGCCTTTTAATGTGCTTCTGCTGCTGCTGCTGTCTATAAGAAGAGAGCTGTTGACAAAGTCTCAGAGACAGAGATGGAGACCAAGCCAAGTTGCGGTAGCTGATAGGTACACATACATCGACATATAAAATGTTGAAAATGTTCGCGACGCCAGTCGCATGAAAATTGTCCACAGCTACCGAATATGCTTTTAATTTTAATTTTAATGTTTATTTCATTCTCGTTTTTAATTTTTTTTTATTAATTCATATGTTATTTATTCGCGCATTTTTTTTTTTTTTTTGGAGGGCATTCTGTGAATATTATGCGACAATGAGACAGCGACAAATTCAAGGCAAAGTTGTGGGTACTCTATATGTGTGTGCAGCAAAACTGTTTGTGTAAATGCCACAACATATTTATGAAGATACACTGCCTTAAGATACAAATAAAACAATAGTAAAAACAATAAACTACATTATGTACATGTACAATACATTATCTGTTGACGTACCAAAAAAGAAAACAGAATAAAAAACAGCCAGAAGAAATATAGTCGTTAAAGCTGTTGTTGTTTGATTGTTGGTTGTTGTTTGTGTTGCTGTTTTTGGGGCTGGTATTTTATTTTTTATTTTAATATTTATATCAGACTCTAGATATAAATTAAACAAATACACATGAACAATGCCACACACATAGAAATGTATCTGTATAGATACAGATACAGATTTATGTACGGATGTGTGCTCAAATGTATGTATGTATAGATACTCGAATACTTCTTCGCGGAATATCGTCAACAATAACAAAACAAATTTTTGCTGCTCTTTCTTTACAAATTAGAATTTATTTTAATACACGGAGGTCACGTTCGTAGCACGAAGGCAGTTCTACTGCTGCTGCTGCTTCTGCTATTGTTGTTGTTGTTGTTGACGCACAAGATATTGAAATTGTCAGTGTGTATGGGTGTGTGTGTGTATGTATGTGTGTGTGTGTATGTGCACAAAGATGCATAACTAAATTAAATGCATTAAGAGTAATAACAGCATCAGCCGAAGTGACAACAACAACAGCAACAAACACAAGCAGAAAGAAGCGCAGCAACTGCGGTCAGAAGCAGCAGCAGCAGCAGCAGCAGTCACAGCGGCTACTGCTGAAATGCAATCACAAATTGTGACTGTGACGTCACAAATGCGCCCAGCGATAACACAGACTGTGTATCTGCGAGATACAATTGGCTCACATTATGGTTGCCTAATTTACAAGCGCACACGCACACGCACACTCACACACACGGGTAAACAACACTCGCACACACACGGGTTAAATCGTATTATTAATTTTTGTGTTTCGTTACAAAACTGCGTTGGTTTTCTTTCTGTTTTATTTATTATAAGGGGAGATATATATTCTTGCGCTGCGACGGCGACTACCGGCGAGTTGTGACTGCGACTTGAAGATCTCGATCCACATCCAAAACGGATCGACAACGTCGACGACGACGACGGCGGCAGCAGCGACGACGACGACGACGATTGCCTGTCAAAGCAAACGTCAAACTGATTTCGCTCTGAGCTGCAAAGCGGCGCGATACGATACGAACATACAAAACAATACGAGAAATACTAAAAGAAAAGAAAAACTGAAACAATCTGCGGGATACAAACGCGAGGCGAACGCACAGCACGAGAAGTGCGAGTGCGAATGCGAGTGCGAGTGCGAGTGCGAGTACGAGAACGAGTATAAGTGCGAGTGCGAGTGTGAGTATGAGTATATCAGTGTCTGTATCTGAACTTGGCAACGCCAATCGCCAGCGCAACAAATGCAACAACAACAGCAACAAACACAGCACTGTTAGCAAGCAAACTGAGAAAGAGAGCAAGAGCAGCACACACATATATACACGCACACACACAGTTAAATCAAAGCAAGACGTAGAAAGAGTGCCGGAGAGAGAGAGAGAGAGCGAGCGAGCGTTGCTAAGAAAGAGCGATGGAGAGGGAGAGACAGACACAGATGGAGCACAAGGTGAGCTGCCGCTGGCGCTGAGCGCGTGAGCGAGTCACAAAAGAAAAGAAGGTTGAAGATATTAACGATCGTGCGTGCCTGAGAGGCACGAGCTGACCGACCCATGTTGACAGAGAGAGAGTAACTTTACAAAAGAGTGGCACGTGACACTGTGCGCTGCTGCGGACTGTCAAGAAACGATCGAAAGCACAAGAATCGCAGTTCACAATTGCCTATGCTTCTGCCCGACAAATTTAAATTGCGATGGCACAAAAAAATGAATGAATGCGTGGGTGTTTGTGTGTGTGTGTAAGTGTGTGTGTACGTTAAGCTTTAACTTTAATTTTGTTTCTGGCTGTGTCGCTTAGCAGCATTTGCCTTATTTTTTGTGCTTCGCTTACCGAGCTTTTGTTCTTCGCCTGTAACAGTAACTGTAATTGCGCTTGCGTTTTGCTTTCGCCTTATCAGCAGTCAGCTTTAGTAAGTATCAATTAGTTAGTTGGCTAGTCTGGGCGCTGCATGCAAACAAATCACGGTGCAGGCACCAAAAAAAAAAATATATATAAACAAAAACAAAAAACAACAACAACCCCACATTATTCATGCCTCATGCATGCAGCTAGTATCTACATGCATACTTACTGATTGTATTTGAATTCTACGGCACGCCATGCACACTATAAATATGTATTATTATTGTTACCTGATGCTGTTGTAGCTGCTGCTGCTGCTGCTGCTGGTGTTGGCGGGTCTGTTGTATTTTCACAGATTTTAGTATTTTGCAATTTTGTTTGCTAATTAAATGATGCACTCACTCACCACTACACACAGAGTAACAGTTTCTCTTTGCCCATTTACGGGATTACTTATTGTGAAATGCGGTGCACAAAATTACAAAGAATCTGCCGATAGAACACAAACATAAATCAATGAGAGTTCATTTAAATGGTTAACACAGGAGCAAGCCACCAAATTATTTTGTCCAATTAGAAGCGTGCTGCTGCCGCTGCTGCTACTGGTGCTGCTGCTTGTATTGCTAGTGTTGAACTAATACCGATTCAGTTTCTGATTCCGGCCAGATAGATAGTCACGATGTGGGCCAGCGGGGCGCTCAGTCAGTCGGTCAGTCGAGCGAGTCAAACATTCACTAGCATTCGAACAATTCTATATAATTTATTGTTTTTCTATTTTTTTTTTTTTTGTTGTGTATGTGTGCTGCGTTTGTGTATCTGTATCTCTATATCTACAAAAATGGACGCGTCGCTTTCGTCGTTGCGCGCACTTTGCGCTTCGTGTATCTATCAATTCTGCCAAAACTGAACTAAAACTCTCAAGTGTGCAAAAATCCTACATAAGTGAAGTATCGACGATGGCAGCCACAGCGAGCCGAGCGCGCTTATGTTGAGCAGCTGAAGCTGTAGCTGGGCAAATGTTGGTATTGACGATAGCAAACACCGACACCGACACACGAATACGAATGCGAATGCGAATGCGGCAAACGAGGACAGTCACAGGCACAGCAAAGGGCACAGATAAAGATACACACACAAACACAGGCAAACAACAACAAGCACACAAACACAATTCGTTTGGCTTGTTGCATGCCAGCCAGTTTCCCCCAATGTTGAGATACAAAAAGCTTCGTAAGCTTCCATCTAAGGGTGGTTTACTTTCATTGTCAGGTAGCGAGCAAAGCCCGAAGCACGAAACTGCAAGCTGAAATCGGGCTTATTTCACACACACACACACACACACACACGCATACACACAGTAATATATATATAGATATATATATATTACAATTTAGTTGTATGTACTTGCGCCAGCTGCCTTTCATGCAGCGGCCATAAGTGTGCTACAGTTTTTGAGGGGCGCAAGCGCCGCATAAAATGTTGCCTGCGAAATGTTGCTAACTAAAGCCAAGCAGCAACAAGTTGCTTACTTGCATACATTATATTATATTATTATTATTATTATATATTATATTATATATTATTATTATTTTATATATATTATTATATATATATACATTATTAAGCAGTTAAAGTTCTGTGTTAAGATTTTAGAAATGATAATTGCTGAGAATATCTTGTTGTTATCTGTCATTTGCCTGCAAGAGTCTTTCATTGTGGAATACCGAAATATTCAATCTGTTATTTACAATTTCCTGGCTCAAGCACAAGTATCATAAACTTACAGCAATAAATATTCTTATTAATAATTATTTCTATAAATCATCAGTAGCCACATTTCTAGTCATGCCGAAAACGATCAGATTTGAGTACTATATCATTTAGATGCATCTACAAATTTAGCATAAACTTTGACAAATGAAATGTTGGTGTGCAAACTGAGAAATGTTGCCAAGCGTATGTTGCTATGCAAGAGGCTTTTGCAGTTGGGGAAGAGAGCTGCAGCTTTTATGCTGTTGCCATTGACAACTGTTGCGTGTGGCCCCGAGAGCCGAAGGCTGACTAGGCAGCGACAAATAGGAGTCAAACACACGCACAGACACTCACACACACACACAGACAGACAGACAGAGCGAGGGAGAGGAGCGCACAGGCGAAGGCTGGCAACATAATTACGCGCTTCTCGCCGTCGCCGCATTCTCGCTGTACAGCTTTGTACTAAAAAGCCACACAATTGTTGTATTAAAAACGTTTGATGTGTGTGCACTGCTTGCTGTACACATGTTTTCTTGCGCTTCCCTTTGTGTGTGCTGTATGTAGGTAATACTGCACACACACACACACACACACACGCGTACACTACACATGGCTTTTTAATACTTAGTTTGGTATTGGTAAATAATAGCGAAGCGAACAAAAAAGGGCAACTGCTATTGTACTTTATGTAGGCAAGTAGTGCGTGTGTGTGTGTGTGTTTGTTTGTGTGTGTGTTTGTATCTATAGCGGGGCACATTATATAAAATTTATAAATACTTTTAAAGCGATGCCTGCAAAGGTAGCTGTGTGTGCGCGTGTGCGTGTGTAGCAATAGCTAGAGGGGAGCTGTGAGGAGCGCAGGAAATGGGAAATTGTGTACAAAGGGGGAAAGGGGGGGTGGGTGTCACTAGGGGCGCTTAGTGGGCTCGTGAACTGGCGACTTTATTGCTGTATTATTGGCCTTTAATTTGACCATCAATATTTTGCCAGGCATCAGCGCGAATTTCCTGCCTTTTCCATTTGGCTAATTTGTGTTATGTTTTCTTTGAATTTCAATTGTTTTGTTTTGCCGTCTTTCCTCTTCTTATTTTTCCTCTTGTTATTTTCTCAGACGAGTCTTATTTAACTTGACTTCACAGGTCTTGCAATTAAATTGATTTATGCCACTGATATTTACTTCCAGCTACGATTAAGGGACCAGCACAGGACTTCCTATTAATAGCCGTTCATTCACTTCGATTCCGCTGGGAAACCTGCTTACTTCTCTATAACTAATTAGTTTTCATTTCTTTGTAGTGTTAATCCTTTGCAATGGGCTTCCGGATTTCCCCATTAAAGAAATTACAATTTTATCTGATAATTCTACACTTCTAACGTTTTTCTTGGAAAATCTTTGCATTTGCATAGGATTAGAATTTTCTCAAAGTTGCCTCACAGCAGTTGCAGCTGCAATTACGAGAGTGCAGCTTCCACAAATGTCTTGCCACACTCAGAGGCTTATGCAGATTTGCCCAAAGAGGGGCGTTGATCTATTTTCTCAGAAAATCGAGTACAGTAAATTGTTCAAATAGTAAGAATGCTCTTGTCGAGAGAGTTCGACTAGTAATTACCCTGTAATCAGTTGACTTAAATGCAAGGTCATCTAAGAACCCAAGTACTGCAAAAATTGCATTTGCAAAACGATGGAAAATGAGCCCAAATCACAAAATTCTTGTTTTTTGGATAGTCCTTTTCTTTCTGTTGTCTCTCTCTCTCTCTCTCTCAACAAAATTCCACGCGCTATAATTTTAATTGATAAACTGACTGGGACTATCAGGGTTCCATCCGGGTATTCCATAAAATGGCCAGCTTACGCCGGATTGTGCCCCATCAATAAACGTGCCTCTCACAACTGGAAAACTATATCCAAAAGTATATCTGTACTTTTACCAAAATCGCCACCGAACCCCCCCTTCCCCCTTGCCAGCACCGTCTCTGTTTACATTTAAAGTGCATAAATCAGGGTGCTTGCGGCCTGAGGCCCGATATGAATTATGAAGAAGCGGGCGGAAAATGATTCTCGTTGCCACACGGCGCGACTGAGCGCAAAACTTGAGCTGTTTATGGCCGGGTCCTGAACGCACTTACCACTTGCCACTTACCACAAGTCCCTTTTTGGAGGGACAATAACAAAGGTGCTCATTATGGTCTTTCGAAGGGGGTGGGGGGGGGAGTTCAGCAGCGCCCTGAAGTTTGCCTTAATGTAGTTAGCACTTGATTTCAGCCACCCCCTTCGCCCCTCTGACGCACCGTTTGCCCCCCTGATGCCAGTCGACAATTTCACGCATCCATTGTTTTCAACAACATTTGTTTTTCATCACTTTGTTTTGTGTGCATTTTGTGGTCGACGCTGGTGCTTGAGGGGGTGAGAGGTGGAAGGGTGTGTGGGGAAATATCCAAACCACAGCCACTTCTGCGTCTTTATGACTTTCAGGCCAAAGGGCACACAGCAAGGCAAATATTTTTGGTAGCAAAAGGAAAACAATGTGCATTATGCGGGTAATCATCTTATGCAACGAGAAGATGTTTTTTGTTGCTGTTGTTTTTTTTTATGATGTTGCTGTTGTTTTTTTTTATGATGTTTCGTTTCCTTTTTTATGTTGTTTGCCCAGCCACTTAGCGAGCCGGTCCCCAAACTCTCTGATTTCGGCCTGGTCACATGCTGCGCTCCTCGGCTAATTAGGACAGCAATCAGCCATTTTTATGGGAATCTTACGGTTACGGCCAATTATATTAACAATATCCACTTGCCAATTCGTCTCGATAAGTATGCGAATTGGGCTAAAATTAAATCGATTTATTATTCAATAAATTGAACGCTTACGCTTACAATAGTTGTCGCTATAATTTACTTGGCTTTGGAGTAGTGGGTAGGTGGTGGCAGGGGGGGAGCAGGTAGGGAGTGGGTAGGGATAGAGAGCGTGCCAGTTTGCTTTTTTTATATATCATAATAATAATAATAATAATAATAATGATGTGTTTAAGTATGCTCTATGCTTTAGGCTCATAATTGTATTTATGTCTATATCCTAGGGTGTAATATGGTTTATGGGTCAAAATGCAAGTGTGTATATGTGTGTGAATGTTCACTTAGAATTACATAAAGTATATATATATATATATATATGTGTGTGGGTGTATTATAGATATATAGATATTTACTCCTACATAGCAATTATTGATATGTACACAAGCTTCATAGCCTAAAAGATAATTTTTGATAAAAAACAAAATAAAAATGAAACAAACAAAAATTGCTCGCTAAAAACACAAACTTCATATTCCGAGGGGGGCGGTAGGCGTGGGGCATGACCTTAGGTACCCTAATAACTAATCAATTTATATATATATATATGTATGTATATAATATATTTTATTTAATTGTTGCAGCTGCTTAGAAACTAGATACTATTAAATTAAATACAATGCTCGAAAGCTTGTCTTTTATGCAAAATGTGGAAATTGAACATACTACACGATCTATATATATATATATTATATAGTATATATATGCTATTACATATGTACGTTTATATATATATAAACAATATGTTTGTATATTTATGATGGGCATGTATGTGGGTGCAACTGCCAAATGCTGGATGCACTTTTGTCTTAGCCAGGCTAACGAGTTCCAACTCACACACACACACTCACACACACACACTTCAACACTCGCTGCTTGTGTGTGTGCATTTTCTGCGTGTGTGCATTTTGTTGTTGTATTTTATTTTTTATTTTTCTGAAAAATATGACTTTGGTATTCCTTTTCATATGTATATCTTGTCGGCACTCTATGAACTGACCACCGCATCCTTCAGCAGACTTGCACCCCCAACGCCAACCCCTCCAATTCCCGCCCCAACAGCACTCGCTCCATTCACAATGTCATCTGTGAGTTGATGTTGCTGTTGTTGTTGTTCCTGCGTTGTTTCCTCATCAATTGCCTCGTTCTGGCCAAGTTCCTGGCTGTTTTCATGCTTGAGCTCATGCTCAGTGATGCTGCTGTTCCTCACTGCTGGCTCCTCAGCAGCAGCAGCTGGCGTCTCTGCCTGCTCCTGTCCAGTTTGACCTGCCTCTAACTTAGCTGCTGCAACTGCCGCTGCTTGGGTGGCTGCCACCAGCACACCCGAGTACTTAATGCCATTTAGCTCGAGATTGACAATCAACTGCTGCTCTCCATTAGCATTGGCGCCTGAGAATAAGGGGATTTGTTGGGAAAATCTAATACTTCTGCGATTTCTTTGCGTTCTGATTACTTACCGTTGCGTGCCACTTGAAACTGCATGCCCGAGAGCAGACTGAGCGTCTCGAGGGGATTCAGTTTGACATCGCTGGAACTGTTGGCGTTGCTGCTGTTGTTGCCTGCATCCTTCGCACACGACAAGGACTGCGTCTTGTTGTTGGTGGTGGTGCTGCTGCTGTTGCAGTTGCCGCTGCTCTTCTTTTTTGTGGACACCGGCGAGCTGTGACGATGCGCTTTGGATGTGGATGATGTTGTTGTTGTTGTCGTTGTCGATGTGCTGGGTGAATTCTCAATGGCCGAGTCATCCGACTTGTCCAGATGATTCTGATGATGATGATGCTCATGATGAAGATCATGATGCAGATCGTGATGCTCATGATGATGATGGTGGAGGTGGTGTCCATTCAGCTGCTGTGGCTCACTGTCATCATGCAGCGACGATGAGTTGCCGGTGGTGTTGTGCTCCCCATTGCCATACTCATCCTCTGGCTCACCCTCAGACGCTGCATCCTGCTGCTGCGACTGTTGCTGCTGCTGATGATGATGATTGTTGGCGGCCTGGTGATGAAAACCGGCTGCTGCTGCCACAGCGGCCATATTGTGGGGATTCAAGTAAAAGTTGGCGGGAAATCCGGGCGGCATTAGGCCGCTGCCCACACGTTTCGCCGGTGGCGGCTGATGGGCCGTTTCCTCCAGATCCGTTGGTTCTGGCGTCGGATCGCGATCCCTTTCCCGTTTTATGTGATTCAAATTCAAAGTTGGCGGCGAATCGGAAAGGTTCAAGGCTTCGCTGCAAGTGCAAAAAACAAAAACGAAAGCTTGCCGATTAGTGTCTGGGCTAAGAGAGAAAAAGCTCTTGCTTGCTACGTTAAGCAGTATAACAGTAGTGGAACTTGTTTAGTGTCTAGGGTAAGCGACACCAAGACAGTGCTGGTACATGTCTATGCTAACTTACCGTTGCTGTGGTGAGGTGTGCGCCGAACCGGTTGGACTGCTATTGTGGTACATATGCCAAAGCGCCACCTGTGCACTCAGCGCATCGCGTGTGCTCAGCTCGGGACTTTGTGAGCGCTGTCGCTGCTGCTGCTGCTGTTGTTGTTGTTGGTGATGATGCAGCGATTGTTGCTGCTGCTGCTGCTGCTGGTGGGGATGTGTGGCGCCCAGAATTGGCGCAATCTGTTGTTGCTGCTGCTGCTGCTCCTTCTTCGCCTGTATGAGCTGCAGATATTCCATCATACGGTTCTCAATCTCCTGCGTCACCAGATTCGGCATCTGACCAAAGGCGGGCCCGCCCATCAGCCGTCGATGTGCTGCTGCTGCTGCGGCCGCTGCCTGCGCCTGCTGATTGTTCGCAGCCGCGGCATGTGTGACCAGCGCCAGTGGCGACATCTGTTGCATGCCCCCAGGCAACGGTGGTCGTGAAATTGATGTCTACAAAAAAGGAAGCAAGAATTAATTTAACTGTGTTTAGTAATACAATAACAATAATTTTGGTAATAAAATAATATTCGAATTCTGAGCAAGGCTTGGGGCAGTGTATCTGCTAGTCGGGCAAGTACTCACCAGTGGCATCTGGCTGTGCATGGCCTCGTATTGGCCGTAGCTGGAGCGACGTCCTTCGCGACGATTGCCATCGATGGCCGCCTGCAGTTCGGCGGGAGTGCTGAGGTTCTTCTTCTCGCACTCGTAGGGGTACAAATACTTCATGTATCTGAAAGATGCATAAAATTATTAATAAGCGCAGTCAACACGCATCGCGCATCGAGCATGGAGCATCGACCATCGAGCATCGAGTGCAAGTAAAACACATCGCACATCGCACTGTTGTCCTGTTGCCTGCCTGCAGCAACTGCGACTTTATGTTGAATTAACGTGTAAATACGAAACGTGACGAGCAACGAAACAACGACACAAGCAAACAAATCTCAGCGGAGGAGCAACAGGTAAGTTGCAACAGGCAACTAACTGGAGTCCGTAACTGGGATCGTTGATCGATAGCCCCTTTTGATCGGTTTGCCGTTGTTTGATTGTTTGAGCTTGTTTGCTCTCTCTCTCTCCCTGCCGCTTTCCACTGTTTGATCAGCGCATAGTTCTCAAGCAGGTGTTGAATGGATTATGTGTATATATATATATATATATATATATATGTATATATCTGCATAAATGCACTTATAAAAAGGGTATAATCAAATTGTGCTAATGCACATAAGCAAGAGACCTTAAGTGGCATCTCTGCCTATACAAATATTTTTTGGGGCGTTTATGCCAGAGAGGGAGAAATTTTAACTTGATAATATTTTTATAATTTTTTTCATCTTTCTAACAACACATGAGATTGGTCTACAAAAATCATTCAATGTTCTAAAAATAATACATCCTCAAAGTGTATTATTGATTTTTGTTTAGTGACATCTTTTTTATGGTTTAAATAATTTTTTTTGCTGGCTTTAAAAACTGAATCAAATCAGCAAACAATCAAGGACTGTTAGACAGAGTACAGTTAGTCCAATCAGAGCTAGCTACGGCTACAGGGTATCTGCAAGAGTCAAGTGAAAGACTTACTGGGTGCGCAGGGTGAATGCCGCACTGGTGATGCTCGATGGCAGATGCAGTCCCTTGATAATCTCCTGCCAGAGCTTCTTGTTGATGACATCGACGAGGCCGCCGCGAGCTATCACCAGATTATATAGCTCATATAGATCCAGCACCGATTTGGCCATTATGGGCAGGCGGTTGATGGGCGTGCCTGCGAGAGAAACGACAACAAAAATGTGAAATGAGAAATGAGAAATGGGAAATCAATGTGAAAATTAAATGAAAAAAATTAAAGAAAAATAAAAAGGAAAAGGAAAACGTACATATTAGCAATGCGTCTGTTTGCGCTATAAAAACATCCACTTGTGGCATGTATGTAAATGTTTTTCAATGCGCTTGTTAAATGCACCAGCAAGCAAAACACGATTAAACGTTGCCATAAAACAGATTTATTGTATTGTTCGAGTATCTCTTTCTCGTTTGGGCCTGTGCATCACCCCCACATCCGCACACAATCTTCGGCAATTAACACTAGTTGAATGCTACAACAACAACAACTAGAAGGAGAAGAGGAAGAGGAAGAGGAGCATGCTGCCTGTGCACCGATAAAAACAGAAATAAATCCAAATTGTTGTTGCCGACTCGCTACAAAAGACGTACACACATGTTTGTACATATGTCGATGTATGTTTATGGTGGCTAATCATCATCATCTTTGCCATCAGTTCTATTTCCCATTGGATTTGTATTATTCGATATTCACTTGCCACGCCCAACTAACGCCCATTTGGCTGCCAAACTCATTTGTTTGGCTGCGTCCCTCAAATAATAGCAACCAAACCTCGCAGCACGGCCACTAAAACGTTGAGGCTCTAACGAATTTCGAATGCCCTCCACACTTAGCGAGTTAAGCCTTGGATTCAACTTATCAATCTTGCCATTCTCAGTGCAACACAATAAATCTGCACAACAGACTTGTTTGTCTGTCGTGTTTAATCGAACTCATTTAAATATTTAATGCTACCGAGTCTGAGTATACAAAAGATTAGCACAAACTCAACAGCAGATGGCATGGACTCCAGTTGGAGCAGAGCACTGGCGCATATAAAAATCAAATCGACTTGCATAATTGTTGTGCTCGATACGTGAGTAACTTGATTTTGTACACAAGAACAATTTGTTCAATATCATTTAGTTTAGTTTGTTGTTGGTAGTTTGCAGCTTGTGCATGTGCCTCTTGCCTGTGCCTGTGCCTCTGCCTGTGCCTCGTTGTGTGCCTATGCCTGTGCCTCATTCTGTGCCTCTGCCTAAAGCCTCTCGATTTTTTATGAGCCCAAAGGAATCAATCAAACTCGTTGATGGACGTGTTGATTGAATGAAAATACGTTTTTGTTTTTTGTGCATATAAACAAATGTGCGGCGCAAGGGGGCAACAATGATAGCCCCTGTGCATATCACATAAAAACTAAGAGAAAAAAAAGAAAAGCAAAAGGAATAAAACGAGTAAATCGAACAATTTATTTTGTGGCATGAGGCATGAACGGGGCACACAAGATGTTTTGATATGCGATGATGCGTTCATTTGAATTGCACTGCACGAGCCACAAAACAGCCAAAACATAATCAATGGCAATTTAATGATTAACTTTGCTCCAGTCTCACCGATCATTAAACTCCACAACAAAAACTCACAGCAACATATCGCAAAGTGCGCCTTTGGGGTTGAAGTTGTCGGATCGGATCCAATCGAATAGGTTTGGAGCGGAGAGACACACCAACAACTTCTGGCAAAAACATTTTATGCACTGGCACGCACATGCCACATATGTCCACACACACACACACACACACACACATATATAAATCAGACCTGTTTTCAACTCTACTCTTTATCTAAGTCAACATTTTGAACAAAGTTATACATGTTGGAGATGCTAATAATTAAGATAAGAGGCAGAGTTTTGAACAGGTATCTAACACTAAAGAAAGCTGGCTGAAACTCCTGGATCAAAGTCGTCTTAGGAAAGATTCATCGAAAGATTTAAAAAAAAAGAAGGATTTTCTACAAAAATATCCTCACATGTGGCTAAGAGGAAGTATGCTCAACGGACCATTGTATCAAATACCTGTCATAGGAATATGCATTTAAAATATCATTTTCAACATTTAAATACAATTTGAATAATATTTCGAACTACACACTAAAATTGAGATTATTTTATGTAGAACAGCTCAAATGCTCAATCATCTATTTAACACTATTAAATATTGATTACTTTTTATTATAAGTTAGATATTTCGCGAGCAACTGTTTGCTTTTCAGTTGTTTCTCCATACACCTGTCAGACGTTTGGTCTTGCAACAAGTTTCTCACAATATGTATGTTGAAACTATATTCGAATTTGGCTTTTTTGAAATGGACCAGCGATCAATGCCACAGATCATCAGTGGGATCTATTTATTTATTTTTATGCATTGTTTTCTTAGATGTCGTGGCATTTTAATGGAATTTAAAGAAATTTGATAGAGTCTGAAATCATAACGCATCTAGTCGCTGGTCCCGCTGGCCTGACAGTTGATTTAGTTGGGTTGCTTGGATTGTGGCTGTGGTTCTTGTTGTTTTTGTGCCTCCCCCTCCCCCTCCCTTGTGCCAAACAGTGGGCGCTCGTTGGGACGGATCTGGCAAGGGTCTGTCAGACGAGCACTGAGAAATATCTACAGAAATAGCGCGCCTGGTTGATAAGTGATTGACGTCTTTTAATTAAGAATTGCGCCGCTCTTCGCTGCACAAACACAAACACAGATACAAAACACACACACACACACACACACACACAACACACAACACACACAGATACAAACAGGGACGCGAACGCGCATATTTAGTTTTTATATATATTCATTTTTTTCAGCATAATTTCCGTTATATGGTTAGTTGTACAATTGTACATTGGATAAGCAGCAGATACGTGTATATAAATACAGTTATAGGACAGATACAGATACAGATACAGATAAAGATAGATACGAGTATACTATATAGAGTAAATATAGTCAATGCGCTGCGCATTTTTCGGCATTTCCACCAAATTAGGGGCGGGGGTGGTGCTTTGGGGCAAATCCACAAAGACACTTTAGTCAGAGAGACCCAGCGACACAATCGGTGGCAGACTCATACATACAAACACACACACATACACATTTAATACATACATACATATGTCAAAACTTGAACGCATGTGACAGATTAAAATCCATTAAGTTGTCAAGTTTGGCTGGGAGATATTTATGTATCGGAATATACCATATATATACACATATATATATATATATATATATATAAATATCTGCATAAGTTGTTTTGTTATTGCTAATGATCTGTGCGTGTGCTCGCATGTTTTGTGAAATAAATAGCAAAACACGTTGCAAGTCGAGCTTTGGCATTAGCGAGTCGATAATGCAACAACAAACGCAACAACCTGCCACATAAAATGCACTCACACACACATACATATGCACATATACACGTATATTTATATATGTATTGCTTGTAATTCTTCGCACATTTTTGCAAACATTTTTGCTTTGCATGTCGCAAATGCAAATATAAACAAATTTAATGCACTCTGCAAATCGCACATACTTCAGTTGCATTCGCGACTCTGACTCCGGCTGTGGCTGGACAGCTCGAGGACGCCACGACAGGAAGTGGCAGAAGGCTGGCCGGTTGCATGCCACATGCTCAAATGCACATTTGGGCAATTGTTAATGTTTATAATTAATGACGAAATGCAGTTAAATATTTTTGAAATACTTTGCCATTTAAAAATAGTCGAGAATTTTTTGCTGCCACATTTAAGTACCAATATACACAAATGTAGCCCAATCCGTGTTGCCCCTTGGGCCTACAAATGCGAGAACTTGACGTTGCCTCGCCGAGCGTTCTTGAGATGTGCGTGTGTGCGTGTGTTTGACGGTAATTTGGAGTGACAAAACGACAAAAGTGCGGCATCATTTTGATGATGATGATGATGATGATTTCACTAAAATTTGTTAAGATTTCTGCATATTTTAATGCACTCACACTTACACACTTACACACTCACACTCATACACACACATACATACTCACAGAGAAAAAAAACCAAAAGCGAGAAATCAAATGGCAAAGTGCCGAGAAATTTATTCAATTAACATAATTTGAGTCCGTCCGCAAAGCAAACACTTCAAATTTGGTTAGCTGACTCAGCGCGCTGAGTTGGTAACACACACACACACACACACACATACGTAATGCAAATGCAACTACAGAAGTGTTGCTCAAGTGCTTCATCACCCCCCATCACCCCCATCCAGGGCACTTACCTCGCTTTTGCATAAACGAAAACAAATCATCGAGAAACTCCTTGCGCTTGGGATCATCATTGATTTCGTAGAGCTGCGAATAGCAAACAGACAAATGCAATCTTATTAGTATTATTATTAGTATTATTATTAGTATATAGGGAACAATATAAGTATAGCTGAGATAGAGAGAAGAGGTGCTACTTGACTTGGACTTGCGCAAAATGGTTGCCACACGCTAATCTATTGTGTTGCACAGCTTTGTTCGCTCTGTTGCTCAATGTTGGCCAACAACAAGCAGACAATAGACGCCTTGACACTGGGCAACATGCAACAGCCAACGGGCAACAAGCGGCAGGGGCGCGTGTTCTTGGTCTTGCTCTTGCATTCATTCATTCATTCGACCATTCAACTGGGGGTTGAAAAACGTTCACGAATCACGAAACGTGTGAAACACCCCAAAGAGCATTAAAAAGGGCAAGTTTTTGAGTTGCGCGAGTGACTCAGCACAATGCATAATTAGGTGATAAAGATGAGAATGCCTCCGCACATAAGTACTACTTATGTATTTATCTATGAACACATACATATGTATAAATGTGTTTACGAAGGGAGGGAATCCATATCGAAATACAGAAATCCAAATGTTAATTTCCTTGCTTGACACAATAACAATAGTCAAATTTAAAATTCAACAACTAAAAATGTATCTTCATTATTTTTAGCAAGCCTAACTGCCAATAAATATGTTTACCTAGATTAAATATTAAATAAAATATATTTATTTATTCATTCATCACATAAGACTCAGATATTAATGTGATTCTAATTCAAGATATATATTATGATTATGACAACACAGCTGTTGTTCAGCTTATATAATAAACATTTATATATACATATATATATATATATATATATATATATATATAATCGTGGATTGAGTGCTGAGCATGATTATTCATATTTAGTATGCTGTTGTCTACTGTGGCTGCTCGTGTGCACACTTTGACCCTTAACCCATTCGCCAGAGAACTTCCTCTAGCATTTTCTTTTCTTTAGTAGAATGATTACAGAGTCCTAACTAAGACTGCATCTACATCCAAGCGTAGCTATGTGTGTGTGTGTGTGTGTGTGTATAAAATTAATGACAACATCTGAGTGAACTCATCAAATTTGGAATTCATCATACCTTCCGCCTACTGCAAAGGAAAAGGCAAAGGCAAAGGCAACGGCAAAGGAACAAATGCTTGATGGAAGATTTAGGTTTGAGTTTTGCTGCTGTTGCAATTGTTGTTGCTGTTGCTGTTTGGCCATGTTTCAGTCTGTTGGTGCACATTCTAAGTCAATGCGAATGATGATGAACTGCCTTCTGCTTCCCCACTCGCATAAATGATTTAAAACGCGACTGAAGTTACAACACTCCAACAAAAACAACAGTAACTTGTGATGGAGTCGGAGTCAAAGTCGCGCTCTTCCGATCTAAAGCTTGAGTTCAACAAGTTGCCAGGCAGAGGCTGAGCCTAAAAGCGAAAAAGAGAGACAGAGAGAGAGAGAGAGATAGAGAGAGAGAGAGAGAGGAGAGGGGCAGTTGTAGACTGACGAGCTGCCAAGCGTCGTCGATTCATTGCCATTGCCCCCAACTTCGACTTGGAGTTCGACTACGACTCCGACTCTGCAACTGCAACTGCAGCTCACAACTCACAACTTCGACTGGCTGACTGTTTTTTATGATGCACGACGCCCACAAGAGTT
Source organism: Drosophila nr. perissopoda 5 BK-2023a (assembly GCA_035044105.1). Classification (NCBI taxonomy): domain Eukaryota; kingdom Metazoa; phylum Arthropoda; class Insecta; order Diptera; family Drosophilidae; genus Drosophila; species Drosophila nr. perissopoda 5 BK-2023a. The sequence goes on along the minus strand of JAWNMK010000639.1, from coordinate 553,301 downwards.
ATTGTATACGTATGCATATGTGTATGCACACATACACACACACACACACATCGACATATGCATCGCTTTTTGCTTGTATGCGTATTTCATGTATATATTTCTCTTTTTGGACAGGCACAGGAATTGATTGAAGTTCAACTTCAAGTTGTTTTACGTTTAATGCTTTTTGGCATTTATTTTATCTGACGAGCTCGAGGCAAAAACAAAAAAAAAATTTGCTTTTTTTTTTTAATTAAAGTTTTCATATATATCTGGTTTTTTTCTGTCTTATTTTTTATATGCCAATGAAATTGCAAAATGTGTAATTTATGATCGTCATGTATACAGATATGTGTCTGTTGTTGCTGTTGCATATACCTCCTGGATTTGATCCTCCGAGATGAGCATATTGGCAATTTACGCGCACACAGATACACAAGCACCAACACGCACCGCGGCACAATTAAGTTAAGCTGTCAATTATTGAATAAATTTTAGATTCAATGAATCTTAGTCGGGGTTTTGATGCCGTTTTATATGCCGTTGAGGAGAACTGTTCACGCACAATGCAGCCACATTGATCGATCAACGCGACGATGCAACGCCATCAAAGGTCGTTTATCAACTAAAAATATTGAGCGTATCTCGTCGAGTGCAGCAATCGACAATCGACGCTGACGTCGCCGCCGTATGCGTAGTGTACAAATCAAAATAACAAAACACACACACACGTACACACACGCAAACACACGCACACCATGTGTTTGCTTGTGTGTGCTGCCTGCCTGGCTGCCCGCCTGCCTCGCTGCCTGCCCCGCTGCCACACTGTCTGTAGCTGTATGTGTGTGTGTGTGTGTGTGTGCATTAATAATATGTACCTCTCATAAAAATGAAGTCCGCTTTTCGGTTATTGTGAAAAACAGAAACAAATCGTGGCATGGGCAACCCTTGTGGCAAACCTGCCGCCGCCCAAGTCCAAGTCCGAGAATTGCTCAGGGCTGGATTTACTTGCATCACAGCAGCAGCCACAGTCCACAGGTCAGCACCGGCTACTCGACAACAAATCCGCTGATCCTCTCTATGCTCTATGCTCGGCAATAAAACGATAAAATCCCCTAACAGAAGTTCTCTAGACCAATCATAATCGTTTTTATAACTACACACACACATATATATATATATATATATATATGCATGCAAGTAACTGTTCTTGCTCTTGTGTCGCGTCTTGAGGACACATGTCACACATACACACACAGTCACACACACACACAGATGTACTTTGACATCGCCTTGGGTTCGGTTATAAAAATAATCTTACTTATTTGTCGCTAGCAATTTGGACTAGTACCTAAAAGTGCCAGGCTATGCTTGAAATTTGAATCCTTGATTCTGGGAATTCTCAAATGCGTTTTGCCAGATCAAAGTATGTGTTAATGTACGTCTCTATATGTGTGTGTGCGTGTGTGTGTGTATTTGTGTGTAATTTATAACTATCAGCGCACTGCAGATGCCATTGAAAGTGCAAGGTTTCCAGTGGATATGCTACTAAAAATTATATAGCAACGATCCCGTTGCAAGTATAACTGTTTGGTGTGCGTCGTCCTCTCGATCGTCTTATAATTTGTCCAGTTTCATTTACACATGCTCATTACAAAATTACACACACACACACACACACATATACACATATATATATATATATTTTTTGTGAGTGTCTCAACTTGTGCACATATTTATTTAAGAATTTCACACTCGTTATTGAAAATCTGTTGACCAGATTTTTGCTTTGTTCACTTTAATTAACTGAAATTCGTTGAGGTTTCTTTTTTTATTGCCTTTGTTGATTTAAGTGTATCTTAAAGCAAGTACAGTGCCTGCTGATTAAAAACGCCACAAAACTTATTTAAATATCGCTGACTGTAATTTTGATTTATCGAAACTCAGTCGCCAAAAGGAACAAAAATATATTATCAAATAAATATACTCTATTAAACGTTTGCCGAATTTCGAAACTAGTTTGACGACGTGAAGGTTTGCTAAGTGAATATAGAATAAATATTTTAGAATGGACGATAAAATGTGAGTCTTAATAAACTACAGCAATTTTAGCAGTAATTAATTTTGTGCATTAGAACGTTTGCTGGCAATAATCGAACAATTTCATTGCCTTTGTACGAATTAGTAATAAAATTAATAATTATTAACACTAAATAATGTGCGCAATGCGCAAAAGTTTCGTAATCCATGTGGTGGAATGGAAAATTGCAATTGAGAACGCGATGAGGAAATATTTTTGTTAGAATTGAAATACGTTGGGCACAGGGGGAAATAGAGCAATACGTTTAAAATAAAATAATATTGGAAAATGCTTTGCTGTCTATAATTAAGCATAATTATTCAGTATGTACAGATAATTGACATTGATTAATGAGAGCAAGCGAACTATGTGGACTACCACACCACTACCACAAAAACGACAACATTGTATATAGAAAATAAAAAGAAATCATATAGAAACGAGGAAAAAATACCAAAATAATATTTCGTCTTCGTCTGCGATGAGATAGAGAGACGGATAGATGGACGTAAAGTTGGATAGATGGATGTCTGGATGGATGGGTGTCTGGCGAGAACGGTGGGGCGGCAGTCGACGCAGTTCCTCAGACCATTGAGCTCTGCGAACCACTAACAACAACAACAACAGCAGCGAGTTGTGTAAAATGATTTTCTTTTGGCACTGCGCGCTAAAACAGACAAATTCAAAATGGCTTTTCATACGCGGCAGCTACTCACTCAATTAACATAATTATCGTTTTGAGTAGCGGCCACATTTTCACAATTAATGAAAGCCGCCATTTTGCGGGTGAGCAGCGAATACAGCAGCAGCAGCAGCAGCAGCATCAGCCGCGGCAGCAACAGCAACGATGTGGCATGAATCGAATCTGCCTAAGGGGATTAGGCAAGCGAAGAGCAAAACTAAAACCAAAACCAACCCAAACCAACCCAACACCTACTAGAGAGTAAGAGAGTACGAGAAGCGCAGCTGGGTGTTGGCTAAGCCGGTTTGAGGCACACATCTTCTTAGCCGCTGTGTGTAAGCGAAGGTGTTAAGCGTGAAGCGGCATATAGATACATACTGTATGTGTGGCAGTGTGTGGGGCAGTGTTTGCATTGCGAGGGTCAAAGTTTTTATAGTGCATAGAGAATGCGGGCCCCGTTTGATGAATTGCCCCAGCGTCGTCGAGGGTGTATGTACGAGTTAATCGAAGTTTAGTTTTTATGGCCCACAGGGCCAAAGCTGTTGCGGTTCACACGGCGGCGCAACAATTTTTATATACTTTTTTTTTTTGGCAACAACAGCGTATAGCAGAGGAGACGACCTCGGAATTTTAATTACCAGATTGTGCACTTCTTGAGGAAATTTCACGCTGGCTCTGCAGCCATGCGTAAGAGTTCAAACTAGACTAGGCACAGCATCTGGGGAAACAGAAATTGAAGCCAAAAACTGGCTCTTTTCTCACCAAAATTACGGCTCAAGATGTGCGAGCATTAATTGCTCAATTGCAGCATGCGGCAAGCGGTAAGCGGCAAGCAGCTAGCACAAAACCGGAACTACTAAACGCGGTACTCTTTTTTATTGCATGTGAACAGCTTCGGGGCAGAAGCGTCAAAACGAGATCAAAACTTGGCGCATCCCCCTCTTGACTGCTTGCACACACAGACACACAGACACATACACACACACACACATATGCTCAAGATGTTGGCTATTAGCCGTTAATTGATAGTTTGCCTAAATGGCTGGGCCGGCCCGGCCCCTGGCTGCGAGTGCCTTGCCTGGCCTGGCCTGGACTTGGGCTTGGGTTTGGGCTTGGGTCTGGGTTTTGGGTTGCCTTGTTTGCAAAGAGATTAAATTGACTAACACTAACCTGTCTGACTTGTTTGTACTGCTCTTCAAAGCTCCAGCCATTATTCTGCTGCGATGAATTGGATGCCTCGCTGGACGTCGATGAATTTGATGCGGAATTAGCTGCAAAGTGGCGCGCTGAGTTCACAAGTTAAACACTCTAAATCCCACAGCCCCATACCAACCTTCTTTGGTGCTGCTCGGCGCTGTTGGCGATGCAAATGAAAAGGGATGACCATTGCCAGCATTGTTGTTGTTGTTGTTGTTGTTGCTATTGTTGTTGTTGTTGTTGTTGTTAACACCACTGCTGTTGCCTCCAGCACCTCCTACTCCTGCGCCTCCACTGTTGCCAATGCTAGCAGCTGCTCCTGTTGCATGTCCACCACTGGGCCCACCATTGTAGTTGGCGCCATTGCTGGCTGGCGGCACGGGATTGGCATTCACATTTGTGGCATGGCCAAAGGATGCAGCTGCCGCAGCCACTGCCACCGAATTGTGCGGCAGCGGAAAGGCCGTACTGATCGTTGTGGGCAGCATGTTGGCGCCAAAGGCTGCGGCATGTGCTGCCGCTGCATAGTCCTGCTCCTGCAACATGCGCGTAAAGAAAGGGATCAAGAAATAAGAGTCGAAATTCATTTCGAGTTCAATTGCAAAATTATGCAAAAAATGTGATTTTTTTTTTTTTAGAAAAAAATTATTTAATGTTCGAATTGTTCGATTAAAATTCCAAATCAAACAATTGAAGGCAAATCTCAATATTAATTGAAAATGATATTGAAAAGAAACTTTGATCGATATATATTTTATATATATATATATATATATATAAATATTTCATATTTACAGAGTTAATGACAAGCTAATTAAAATATTTAATAAAAAATACATTCACATAATTTGTTATAATTTAATTATATTATTATAATTTGTTTCCAGAAACATGTGGAATTTTAATGAGGTTCTTAACATGCCCTGACCTGATTACTATATATATATATATATAATATACCTTTCTATTTATATGCCAAATAATCGTTTGGCTTTGAAGTTGTCTAAATGGATGCTGACTCTAATAATTATCTATTGATGCAGGCTGTAATTATCATACAACCAACTATCTCAAACCAGCACAGATAATGTTAAAAGCCACAATTTTAGTTCTTTGTTGTCTATGTTGTCTCTTCATGCTGACTTTATTTTAATTCTATCGCGAAATGTGTAACGCATTGAAGAAGTCATTTAAGCATAATTATTATCAGATACACTGTAAACAAAATGTGATCAATATATCATAGCTTTAAAATTACAAATAAGCTATATTTTATTTCAATATCTGACAAGTACGAGTCTAATTGATCTAGTTCACTATTTTATTCATTTATTCATTCATTCATTTATTTTTATTGTGCACTCACCATGAGGCCAACTTTCATGTCGCGCACTTGCATCTTGAGCTTCTCGAGGACATCGCTGTGCTGCAGATTTGGAATGCTGTGTAGGCCGCCGATGCTCATAAAGCTGCCGAGGGCGTTAAGCGGATGATTCGGCGGCAGCTGATGATGATGGCTGCCAATGCACATAAATATGTTGATATATTGATTATGCCAATCAGAGTCGGCTATAATATGCTACCCACCTGAGTGGCAGATCTGTTTGCTGCTCTGGACTGGCAAAGTTGAGGCCAGCGCCGCCGGCAACTGTGTGACTGAGCCGGGCTGCAATTGCCGCCTTGGCGCTCAGCTGATGATGCTCCCCGTCAACGGAATCACAGTCGCGCATCTCGTCATCCGTACGATCACCGTGGGACTGCAACAGAGAGAGAGAGAGAGAGGAAGAAAGCGAGTGAGACAGAGAAGCAAGTGGATATTTGTAGACATCAGAGGCAGAGCTTCAATTGATGGCGGCGCTTATGTCAACAAGCCGCATCGATTGCCATCAATGAATCTTTGGCCCGATCTCATTGATTGCCTCGACTCAATATCAAAATCACCCGCTGCGCTGTTTAAATCTTTGGCACTTTGTCACACAACTGCTGCGGCTGCGTGGGCAGCGTTTAAAGCAGTTGGAGTACGATCATTGTTCTGCTTAGCCCCGTGCCAAAGGCGGCACATTAACATTAACACATATAAAGCGCAGCTCCGGCAACAACAACAACAACAACAACAGCAGCAGCAACAGTAACAACAACAATAAAGGCGACAACAAAGGTAACCACTTAATAAGTTAACAATGCCCAAGCAAAGGTAATGGAAATCAAGCCGAGCCTAAGCAGAGAACTGGAGCTATATATATTTATAAGTATGTATATATATATATGGAGAGGCAGAGTAACAACTCTAGTCCAGCAAGGTACAACAAGAGTCACATCCATGGCATATCCGTGGTTACAACCGTTTCAAGCGTACTATTGCCAGCCGTGACTTTGGCAAGAAGTCGGCCACGCTTGGCAGGCAGCAGCAGCAGCAGCAAAGAGTGGAGAGACGTTGGGGGCAGGGGCAGATGCTGAGTTGGAGTTTGGTCCGGTCTTTTGCTTTTTATGCATTTGGAGAGGTGCAAATTAAGCGCATCTGTGACTGTGTGCAAATCGGGAATTTTCAATTTAAACACACCCGACCGACCGACAGCAGCAGCAAACATACAACTATACACTGGAAAACATCTCAATGTAACCTGTAACGGCTGCACAAAGTAAGCCAAACCATGGCCAGGCCATGCCCAGGTTAACCCATCACCATCATCATCATCATCATCATCATCATCATCATCATTATCATCAGTGGACTACAGTTCACATCTCGGTGTTCATGTGTGTATATAACATTTATCGCCGTGTTTATTGTTGTTGTTGTCGTCGTTGGTGTTGTCGCATTGCTGTATTCATAACCAAAAGCAAAGCACACATAGACAATGCTTAGCTGCTGGGCAAAGGGGGGACGCTTTCAGAGGGTTGCTATTGGAGGAACATGGCTATATAACGCTATGCTCTATGGGCTTTGTGCAGTTTCCAAGAATTCTTTGATGTTGGCGAAAAATGCAAACGCCTTTAAAAATACGATTACGACTACACTGCACCAAATATGATCTCAAATATTGAATGCATGGAAAGATACTTTTTTTTTCTCAGATAAAAATAACTTTTCAATCATCTCTAAACGGGGATGTACACAAAACCAACGGTGCCTAAGTCAAATGGAAAGGAGCTAGATAAAATCACTTTTAAGTTTTTTGAAGTCAACTTTTACTAAAGTCAAAAGTGCTTGAATCAAACAGATGAAAGCAATAAACACTTGTTAGCAGCGTTGCAGCAACCCTTGAGGATATATTAGTAAATAAATAAATTATTTAAACAATTATTAAGTTCAAACTTTAAGCGATTTCAATGAGAGCTTGATTTAAGTTTGTGAAAAAAGGGCATTCAATTTATCGCAGTGTATGTGGCAAAATTGTTGCTAACAGCATTCGGTTAATTTGGCTGATATACGTCAACTCTTATGCCGAGTGGGTTTTAACGCGGTCGCAGACGCGATTGCGCATAATGAAATGGTAACGTCAACGCTCTTGCCTCGTTTTTAGCGGCAACAGCCTCCGCCTCTGCCCCAGCCCCAGCCCCAGCCTCGTCTGCGACTTCATCTTCTTTGTGGCTATAACGTGGCTCATATTGGCCCATTGATAGCTGCTCGCATTGGACGCTGGCTGCTGTTGGCTTCACTTCGCTGGTTGGTTGGCTGGTTGGTTAGTTAGTTGGCAATTCGCGGTTGCCACATGCATATTGGCTTATTTGCATATGGTATAAAGTACATACTCAAGAATGGTTGTGTGTGCGTGTGTGCCAGTGTGTGTATACATCAAATTAATGTAAGTTATCGAATCCATGCGAAAAATGTGCACTCAGCGACCGATGGACACTTCACTGGCAACATTTTAGTTGCGGTTGCTGTTGCAGTTATTTTTGTTGTTTTTTTTTATACTCTTTTCTGTTTCGTCGGTGTTGACCAGGCCCAAACAATAATTGTGGTATTGATGCCGACAACGTCTGGGCACTGTGGCCTCAACTACTAAAGGCGTTCAGTTAACGCCGTGTTGCACCTATAAAATGTCTAATTAATGCACAACGAATTCGTGCCGCTTTTATATTGTTTGTGTGTGTGTGTGTGTGTGTATGTTGTTGTTGTTGTTGTTGCAGTTCGTTATATTATCGATAACCAATCGATAGCGTTAAGTGTGCAAATACGTTCATTACCATTAATTTTAGCTATAAAATTCATAGTCTAATCTTTTTAATAGACCTATTCAAAAGCAAATCCTGACTGAAGCATTACAAACCAGCATTATAGTTGTAACTGTGGGATATATAATTGCCGAACAATTCTTATTTCGGGCAGTTCTAGATTTAATTTTAAAAAAGGACCAGCAATGATTTATTTCTTCATTTTACATATCATTGCATCTTATCTTATAACCATAAAAATTAACTATCGGAACAATTCTTGCTTTGAAAATGTAAAATCTGCTACAAGCAACGATTTATGTCTTGGATTTTCGTGATTTACAGTTTTGCATATCTTTATATCTTATCATTAAGGATACCTAATCCTTTGGATAATTTAAAACTCGAATTTCTATATAATTCTTATTTCGGGATGTTCTAAATTTGATTTTAGAAAAGTACAAACACAGATTCAAGTCTTGGGTTCCCATGATTTATATTCTTATTTACAATGTTGCATATCTTTAGGGACAGTTGAAGTGAAGGTATCTATTTGTGACCCCACGCTTAATACCTGTAAGCAATTATGTAGAACTGTCGCATATATTATTGTGTACGATAAGCTGTACTAGTTTCAAGTGAGTAATTTCAGTGCGGCAGGAAAAACAGTCGCTAATGATGGCCAAGTATCTTTTCTAAAAAAAAAAAAAAACACAAAACAAAAATATAAAAATAAAAATTTAAAAAAAGAAAAAGACGAAACTGTGTCGCAATCCCAGAGAGTTGAGTGGAGTGGAGTGGTATGGAGTAGAGTGGAGTGGAGCAGATATGTGGCATTTAGTCGCACACCTACAAGCTAGTTCCATTAATTTGGCCTTTGCCAGCATTGATAAGGGCGGTAGTTGTGTTATCGGCTTAACATTTACCGAAGCACTTTCATACGAAAGCCGAAAAGACATTAAATCGCAATTAGACCTGCCGCAGAAGTTCCGCAAAGTCTCGGGGTGCAACAACAACAACAACAATATGTATTATAGGTAATACTTGGAGATACGATATACATGTGTACTCACATTGTATAGTTGGAGAGATACGCGATACTCGCATGAGCCCAGGTATGACTTGGGCACGGGTCCGGGTCTGGGACCGGGCCCCGCTCATTGCAATTTACTTTAATAGCTTTCAATGCACCACAAAAAGACGGCAACAATGCCAAATAGATGGGGGCACAAAGAGCCGACTTGGGGTGGAAAGAGGGGCGGGGGCGGTGGCGAGGCGAATGTGTGTTGACTATCTAACTGCAAATTGTGTTCATAGTAGTTCGTAAATGTAAAATATTCAATTTATTTGCCGCTGACAGTTTTTATCACTAATTAGTTTCCATTATTCTCGATAAACGCTGCTGCAAAAATCATGTAAATTAATTTATTATCATTGCATTTGACCACAAATGCCATTTAGCTAATTTCGGTTGCTGCTGCTGCTGCTGCTGTTGGTGTTGTTGTAACAAGTTGATATGTACAACAATTGACATTGTTGCATTGACAAATTGTCGGAAGCACTCAGGTCCGCCGCTTGTTGTACATTGTTGCTGTTGCCGTCGGCAACTCAAATACGATTGCGTTTCGATTGCGGCCTGAGCAACGAGGGAGAGTCGAGGCTGCTTGCCGCATGTGCAACATGCCGTGCTAATTTAAAACAAAAGGACGATCCGTTGCGGCCACTGGAAATCCGTAATGTGACAAAGCGAGCCAAGCTGTGAAGGGCGCAGCATGCAAACAGGATCAGCTAACAACCAGAGGCAGTAGGCAGGAGGCGGCACAGTTCTGCCACACAGGCTGCCACGCAGGCAACCGTTTATTGTGTGAAGGATTAAGATTATCTAGCAGGCATATGCATGCATCTATCTACCTCTCTATCTACTCAGTAGCTCTCACTCGCACTCCTTGCCCACAGCTTGTTTCTTGTTTTAGCATGAATTGTATGGGAGATATCCCTAATGTTCTTATGATTCAAGTGCTCTTTGGGCGTGCTGGCGTCTTTAGTTTATTAACGTCCTATTTTCGGGACATTATTTTGTGGAATTATATAGTTTACATTATTTTTAATTGGAAAAGAGAATACAGCAACAATAGCCATACAAACATCAGTTGTTGTAGTGTAATAAAATCCAATATATATTTATTTTTACTGATATCTTTGTCAGACAATATAAAATAACCTTTATTAGGAATTTAGATTATTAAAGTTTTCTAGAATTTTTGAAGAATGATTAGAAGATTTTATTTGATGATTACTTGATTGATTAATGACGAAATTTTGATTTTTTGATGACCACTGCAGCAAATAGTATTAAATAGATTTTGCACTAAATAAATATGAAAATGTGGAAAAAAAAAAAATATTTGTTTAAAATTTTATAGTTTTCAAGTAGTTTTGAAGGTTTTCCATGGGTTTTTCGGACTTCTAAATAGTTGAGATCGAGTGTATGATATTTCTTAATGCTCACTTGACTTTTTACGATCTAGGAACTTCAAATAAAACTGCATTTTTTATGCCAACTGCAGCGCAATACGCAAATATATGAAAATATGTAAATGGAGATGGAAAACAGAACACATTCTTTTCTTATGTACGAAATATAATAATAGTAATTATGTGAAACACGTATTTTCAAATGCACACATGTGTATGCACTTAAGTACAGATGTATGAATGTGATATGTATATATACATATATATATATATATATACGTGCATACAAATATGAATGTAGTAAATGGCGGCTATTCTCAAATCTGTATAAAAATGCGCACATACATAAATAAAAATTGCTCATTTACGCATCTACCCCGTGGCGAATTATTTCAACGCACTGCGACGATGACGATGACGACGACAACAACAACAACAACAACAAACACAACCAGAAGAAAAAAGCAGGCGTCTAAAAAAAAACAAAAACAAAAAAAAAAACAATCACACACACAGCAAATACATATTAAGGGCAGGACCAAAACATGTGCAACGTGGTCGATACGGAAACGATGCGGCGTTGCAGCAAGTTGGAGAGCATGAAAATAAAATTAAAATGCAAAACGTATCTGTGAGATATGTATGTGTACATGCATACATACAAACATACGTGTGTAAAATGAGTGCGAGTGCAAGAGTGTATGTGTGTGTGTGTGTGTTGGTGTGTGTGTGCCTCGCGCGTTTCATTCGCTCGCAACGCGACGAAGCGGAAAAAATAAAGCGAATAATATATATATAAAAAAAAAAATGGAAACAACAAAACAAAAACTGAAACCGAAACGGGCAACAAACATAATGGCGCATTCGCTGTGCCGGTTGCCCGCTGGCTGACTGGCTGAAAGAGTGGACGGACGGACGGACGGACGGACGGACGAACGGACGAACGAACGAGTGAACCGAGAGCGCACACCTCCCCTCCCTTTACCCCTTTTTTTTAGCCACTTGTCCGTTACCCCATCGCACTACCCCCTGACCCACAGGCCAAACCAACCACCTACCCATTATTATATGGGCGCTGCACGCACGCCCATGTTAGGTGAGTACTTGTGTTGTGTTTATGTTTGTGTGTGTGTGTGTGTGTGTGTATGTGTGTGTTGTTTGTGTGCGTGTGAGCGAAGGCAGACGAAAATTTCGCGTAAGCAATAAAATAATGAAAAAAAAGGAAGAACAAATAAAAACCGGTTAAAAAAAAGAAAAGAAAAAGCAGCGGTTTTAGGGCCAACGACTGTTGCTGTTGTTGTGTAGCTTGTTGTTGTTCTTGTTGTAGTTGTTGTTGTTGTTGTTGGGCGTCTGCTTCTAGTTTCGATTGCAGGCTTCAATAATTAAAAATTGCATTGTTTTTATAGCGGCCAGCCCAAAAGCAACAACAATAACAACAACAACAACCACACAGCAATAACAACTCAAATGTCGATGGGCAGCGACGATAAACGCAACTAATTTCGTTTCTCTCGCTTATTCATCAGTTTAATTTCTGTGAGCAAGAGGCAACAACAATAACAACAGCAACAAAAATGCAAAAAAAAAAAAATGAAAGCCACGCCCATCGCTGGCTTATTTATTATATGTATTTTGATAATCATTTTATTTGGCTGTGTGTGCGTTTACATTATATATATTTATATATATATATATAAGTATATCCGCACAATATAGTACAGTCAACGCTAGATAATTAGAAACAGTCTGTTCCACAAATTTGACCAATTTCTCCTTTAAGAACGTTTTGACATTGAATGCCTTGAACTTAATCTGCTGTTTATTTAGAGTCTAACCGAAATTGGTTAACAATTTACTTCCATAACGCTCAACTTAATAAATATTTTAATATTTAGAGTAACTTAAAATATTCAATTACATTTTTATACAATTTGTACATATTTACGCTATGTGTGTAAAATTTTGTTACAAAGGAAAACATTCATCTATTTGGCTGCTTATACCTTGAACTTAATCTGCTGTCTATTTAGAGTAATCGGCTTCAATATTTAAGTGATTCTTAACTATTGAGCGTTCCCTGTACGCACATACGTGAGTATTTGTGCATATATTTATGTATGTGTTTCGCACTTTATGGTGCCTCATTTGCAGCGCAATAGCTGCTGAGTTGCCCGCCAATGCTGGAACATTTTAATTAACAATTTTATTAGCTATGGTTGAAAATAAATTCATAAATAATCATAATGTTAATGAGATACTTCTATTTTTTTTTTGTCGCCATTGCTTTTATTACTTTGACATCTGCTACTGCTTCGTTTTTTCCATTTTTAAATTAAATTGTCAAATACAAAATATGTAACACGTCTTCTTTGATTAATATCACTTTAAAATTATATTTTTAAACTTAAGAGGATTGATTACAATTAGGTTAAAAAAACTCCACAACTAAAAATCGGTTGAGTTTTTGTTAAGTTTAATCTCGTGTTCACATATCTGTTTTTTTGAGCAGAGTATTGTAATGAATTTTGTGTTTTATGATTTATATGCATTCATAATCTAGAGGACAACCCAAAAAATTGTCAAAATGCATTGCTTTTGAAAGCATTGAAAAATTTGAAAAGCAAAAACATATTTATTTTTAATTTGAATTCTTAAGTTTTCAACATTAGCAAATGTGGATAAAACAGAAACCACTCAACATATTCGAGTGTCAAAATTCTGCACTCACAACGATGTCGCGACATTTGGTGCCTTTTTCAAGATCACACACAAATAAAATGATGCCACAAACCACCCGCCCCAAAACGAATGCAACAAATTTTTAATGTCAATGCGGTTGATGGCTTAACAGCATCGAAACTGCGCCCAAACGGGGACATTTCTGCTGCTCTCAAATACTTAATCAAATATTTATAACGCCCTGACACAACACACACTCGTGTGTGTGTGTTACCGTTATGCAACAATATAAACAATCAGACACTTGCCCCCGGTGGGAGAGAGAGAGAGAGGGAGAGAGAAAGCGCCACAAAAAGAATTTAATACAAATCGTTGCCTGTCAGCATACAAGAAGCCAAACAAATTATAACAGGTGCCGTTGCTGAGTTTCTGAGTGCATTAAGAACCACAGACAACACACACTTAAACACACAAACACACACACACACTTACATATAGATGCCCCCAAGTTATGGAATTGAGTGCTGAATGGGGTTGTGAAAGAGGAAAAGAACGGGCGGCGGGGAGGGGGCTACAGCTAATTTTCACATTGCTGGCAGCCAAGTGCTGAACTGAAAATCTGTAAGCCAAAACAGCAGTTAACGTCACTGAGATTCAAAGTGGGAAAAAAAGAGAGAGCGAGAGAGACAAAGAGAGAGAGAGCTCCCAGAGTCGGTAATTTAATGTGGGAACAGCGAATGGCGTTGATGCTGAACACGTGCTGCGCCGGACACCCCTCCAACAAAAAACAAAAAAAAACAATTTTTGGAGTTGTTGTTGGAATTGAATGTTGTCTTGTGTTCAATGTGCTTAATTTAATTTAAAAACGATTCAAAAATCAAGCCAACTTCAATGGTTTTAAACTGTGCGCTTAACCCAAGTAATTAAAGATGTGCCGCAACTGACGACAACAAGATGTACATATATATACATATATATATATATATATATACATCATCATCAGCAGCAGAGCAATGGGGCACGACTTCAACTTCGACTTCAACTTCGACTCCGACTCCGACTTTGACTCGGACTCGGACTCGCTTCATTTGAAAATTTATGACTTTTTGACAGCCCACATTATTGTTTAATCGTGACTTTTGGGCCAAATCTGTGCTCGAGTCTGCAGCATAATGCGCTAGGATTTAATGCCAAAGGCATTGATATTTAAAATCGGACGACGCGCGAATGACACCAGCATTATTTCCATTTCCATTTCACATACGATAGAGCCTTAATTAAAAACACCCACATATGTATATACATATACATATACACACATACATGCATGTCGTTGCCAGTTTGGCAAATGTACACTTGGCTTGGCAATTGTAATTGATACACCCTCTTCTCGCACAACCAACGATCGATGTGTGTTGTCAATTAACACAGCAAACGTGGAATTTTCAATGTATGAAATTTCATGCAAAGCACCAGAAACGAATCAAGTATGCCAAGTGGGAATTGGGGAAAGGAGAAGGGGAGTAGGAGCAGGAAGAGGAGTTTGCTGGGTGACCAAAACCGATGACTGGGAAGCAATGTTTGCACAAGGCTATCATCGAAAGGGGCAATATTCAGAGGAGTTCGAAAGCGAAGCTATTAACAATTATGTAAATATGCATCACTGGACTGACTCAGTGTGTGCATACATACATATACATACATATACACACAAATGTACAGCTACACTGTTCAAAATAGGTGCAAGTATAAGCTTGAGCTTGAAGCGTATTAAATATATTTCTATGCATTTATCATGTGACGCTGAAGGAGCAGGTAAAATGGGTGCAAATAGATAAGTGTCACAAAAACAAATTTCAATTCTATAATAAAAAAATAATTGAAACTTATTTCAGCTAGTAAATAATACTATCAAATGCAACTAGTGAAGGAGAAACTAAAATTTGTTTGTTTAGTGAATCTTATTTAAAATTTCTTTGCGTGTATTTATAAAGACTGGCTCATTGTTGATCAACGCGGCACAGTGTCTATCAACAGTGAAATAAAAATGAAAGAAAAACAAAAGGCCTAACAAGAGTTTTATTGAAGAAGAGACACATACCTGTACCTATGTACATACACACATACACACACACACGCTCATATTCGGAAAGTGGCTAGCTGGCTGGCAGGCAGAGAGGCAATAAAACCCATTTAATATTCATTTAAGGTACTAACAAATAATGCAAATATTTGAACATTTTATTTACATATGAACGCCATCAAAGAGTTGAATTGAAAGAGATCTTTCAATTGATGAAAGGTGAACGAGATCCCAGAGAAGGCCTATACCGAAAAGATATACCCACAGATAGGTCTCCAGGCCTGGCCGAGAGATGATGCTCCACAGCGTCTAGCTCACAAAACAGATGAATCTATTTGTATTTATGAGCATGTGTGTATGCACTTGTGTGTGCACTGTGTGTATGTGTGGCTGTGTGTGTATAATAAATGCGTTGTATGACCATTTAGCATGTCACCTTTTAACGGCTCTATAGCAAACAAAACGAAAAAACAAAAACAAAAAAGATAAAAAAAAAACTAAATACCCATACTTCATATTCCATAACCGCCTCTGCTTAATTTTGAATCAACAATTTAACATTATAATTACGTTTCGAATCATCTGCAAACAGTCGCGAGTCTCTCGATTGCATCAATGCAAAGCTTTTAGTCAAAGCAAAATATAACAAATACGTCTCATACATAATCAAATGCGAGGAGCGAGCGCGTGAGCAGATCTGAGATTGGCAGTGGCAGCTTTCCGACGGCAAAGCAGAGAGACAAACAACCTAATTGCAATCGATCTATCGATGGATCGATGACAGGGCGTGCCGAGGGCGTGTTTTAATGCACAAAGCTACCTTTAAGAAAAAACTATCTATATGTATAAGTAGTAAGCTTAATTGATTTGTAAACAATGAGTAGTGTTTTCTTAGCAAATATTAACCCTAAAGGATATACAGATAAATGCACTTTTATGTATAACAACAAAACTATTATATGAATCAGAAGTGGCCAGCTTCGCCTGCTTTCTTATACAGTTACTATTAAGTATATTTTGATGTCGACCTCTTAAGAATGTATTCTAGACGATCAGAAATAACTATGTACCCTTTTAAACAAGCTTTATAGTTTATGATGAGTCTTATATAAATTAAATATTGTTTAAGGAATCTTTTAAAATAAACGGCAAAATGTTGGGTTTAATTAATTTAATGATATTAAAAATGATTAAGGAAAACTTTAGAAATTTAAGCCAAAATGTTTCGATTTAAGTTTAAAAATAAACCATTCCCTCTATTCGAGTTTTTTTTTTCGTGTTTTCATTCAATATATTTGCTTACCAAATCGTCACCCAAATCGGAATCGCGCTCAATATTATTATTTGAACGGCCGCTACAATCCATATTCGGATGCACTCGGAGTTGCATTAGAGCGAAGTTTGTATTAAAACCTCTGGGTTGAAATTTGAATAGTTATAATGGCAAATTTTTTCGATTTATTTATTTTTGTGTGTGTGTTGCGATAAATGAATGCGCGAGCTTTTAACTTTCTACGTAATTTACACACAGCAAGCTCTTTTTTTTTTGTTTCTATCTATCTGTCCCTCTCCTTCTGCTTTTATTTTTCAGTTTGCCTTTTTGGCTTTGCTTTGCTTCAGCTCCTTCGTTTATATCATCGCCTCGCTTTTTGTGCTCATTACTGTTGTTGTTGTTGGTTGATTTAGCAGCTACAGCTGTGGAAAAGGGAATAACGCTAATGCACCGTTTATTGATGAACGCTTTATATTTTATTTTTCCTTTGTGATTTTTTTTTGTGATTTCGTTGTTTGTTTAATTGCGACACTTTTTGCGGATTTTGATTGGAATTGAAATAAACACTAATTGTAATGATTGTAAATGTTTAATCGTTCTTTTGCACACAGAGATTCACACACGAAAACCCACAATATCAGATCACATTTGAGTGCACGGCGCTTACTGTTGTTACCTGATGGAGATCGGCTCCTGTTGCTGATTATTAATCAACAATTAACAATTTGTTCATTTATTTCACGTCTGATATCTCGCGCACTGTCCGCATTCGCCCGATGCACACGGAACTCCAATTGGGAATAAAAATGATTCTCTCCGCACATCAAAAACGATGCGTCAAAAGACGGCGCACGTTAAATCGACTCTCTCTCTCTCTAGCTAGCCCGCGCTCTCGGGAACGCTGGGACTGAGTGGAACACGAGTAGTGGCTGCGCGCCAACAAGCTTGTGTGTGTGTGCCAGTTCCATTCGTATTTTAATATGATGCACGCTCTCTCTCTCGGCAGCTGGCCAATCGGATTGCCGCTTCGCCTGTGCTCAGGTGGCATTCAATTAAATTTGTAATCGTAATCTATGCAATACTAAACTCGTGTATGTATACAATGCGCTCGTCGCCTATTCGTTCGCCACACACACACACCGCTACTGCTCGCACTCACTTGTGCTCGCTGTGTTTGGGTATTGGTGCGGCTACACTGCTGAGCATGTTTATCGTGCTCGATTCAAGCGTTGTTTGCCCAGTTTGTAGTTGGCCCATTTTGCATAACGAAAATCAACTCAAACGTGTTGCGCAGTGCCGTTGTGTTTGAGTGTTGTGTGCGTGTGTCTGTGTGTATTTGTTTGCATGTGTGAGTTGCATTTGTTGTTGTATCTTTCAATCATAAATGTGCCGCGTTTTTTATACGCGATTTTATTTGAAATACGCCCTTTTCATATGGAGAGCCGTTGCTTTTTGGGGCGTTAACATTTGTGGCTTGTGGCCAGCCTTTACCAAATGGCGTTTGATATGCAGCAGCACACACAAACGAGGGAAAACAGGCGTTTTTCCCTCAATCGAGCAAATTACACACACAGACACGCATTCACACACACTTTCCACTTTTCGCATACAACAACCAAAAACCTCGCTGAAACTTGATTAATGATTTGTGAGATAAATTACACTTGTAATGGCCCAAAAACGTTAGGTGGAATGAATGGTTGGCTATATAGATAATAAAGAATGCTCTTACCGTTACATTTTCGAAGCAGCCCCCGCAAATAATTCCAGTTGCTCTTCGATATTCACTAATTTGAAATTGATGAAAGCAGCGACGCAGCACCACCAGCAGCAGCAGAGAGTATATCAATTTTCGCCGGCTTGTCTGTTGAAATGAACATATGAATGTTTGTGTATGTACAGTAGTCGCTCGTAAATTGGCACTTTTCAAAATTAGAATTGCTACTTTCGCTGATGTGTTTTGGAAGATGTGTAAATGTAATATTTAACACAAAACTGACTATTGCAGCTCAGTTTTTAAACTTGATGAATTTTTAAAAACAGACGTGTGTTCACGCTTGCGAGCGATCACTGTAGATGGACGCCTTTTGTAGGGAGCGCAGGCGCTCATCAAACACCAACAGGGGCTGCAGCACCCCGCACTGGAAGGGGGTTGCTGGTGTGGGGAGGGGTGGTGGTGGTGGTGACCGGAGTGCCACCCCCCAAGCGCCAATGACGAGGCGGCGGCGGCGGCGACCCACAGACTTGACTGATGATGAAGTGAGAAAGTAATTAAATACAATTTTAAATGTGACTAATGAGACGACGTCAAATTCGTGGCGCAAATGAGTTGGTGGGCTGCAGGGGAAAGGGGGATGCGGAAGGAAAGGGGGGGTGGAGGAGTGGGTTGGGGTCGGGCTAGTTGGAGAGGTGGGGTGCTCTTAGCGTCGTCTTTGAGCAGAACGCATTTATCAATATTCAATAAATAGAACGGCATTTTCGCACGCACACTAAAACAGCAGACAGATCCGCTGTGCGTGTGAAACAAACAGTATCCATAAGATATACACACAAAGCAAAAAGTGCGCTCACACACACAAACACACACACACACACACGCTCATACAGAGGTACTTACGTCTTGGCAAGTATAACAATTACCGTTTGTTGTTGCCGTTGTTAACTTTCATTTGGGGCCAAAGCTATTTGATTTTCAAAGTACGTCCCGTCCGCATTTCAAATGCCAAAAAATAAAAAAACAACCAAAAAGCACACAGAGATGAAAACAAAAAACAAAAAACAAAAAAGTAAAGCACAGGTGAAATTTGTTGTGAGCTGTTTTTGTGTTTAATTCATAGATACATACATGCGCATATATTGGTAAATACGTGTACATCGTATATTTGTCAACACGTCCATTTCCTGCATTTTGTGTTTTAGCTGAAATTGAAATATGTACCCGAAACAATTCGAAAATAAATAAATACATAACCATATGAATAGAGAAACGGCGATACCAAGACATGTATTTAGATACCGATACAAAAGTACATATATGTATATATACATATACATATGTGTATGTATATATATATAAACTTATGTTTTTACTTATGTATTTATTCATGTTATTGTCCACACACATCCGTTGTAATGGGGACTGCGGCTTTTAAAGGTCTCATTAGTTGATGAGTCTTGCGAGTTGGTGATTTGGAATTTACACTTGTCCATTTGTCTGCTTTGCTTGTGTGACTTCATCGGAAATGCTGTCGCAATATAATTCTATAGGTATTTGATATTCCCACTAACTGGGGGAATTATCCCATGCTCAAAAAAAAAAACATGTTTGCTTAAAAAAGCAGCTGGCAACCAGAAAAACGTTTGCCTTTGAAAATTGAAGTAGTTTTCAAAATTTGGAAGGATTTTTAGGGAAGAATCATAACAGGAAATTCAAAAAAAATACTTCTATAAAGATATATCTGTGGAAAATGTTGACACATTTCCAATACTTGAAACTTTACACTCACAATAATCGACATGATCGCTATATAAAAAAGAAATACTCTTGAAAATATCACTCTTACCTGTGCATTATAAATGATATTGCTATATGGAATTGACTTTGATACCGTTTAAATTAATTGATTTCAATCATATGCACTCATTAAGGAACGGATTAATTAAAGGGCCAGCCCTCAATATTTGTTGATGTAAATGCCTGTTTTGCGAATGCAGATGATTGAAGTGAGGATGAACCCTCGGTGTGGTCGATAAAAAATGCGGAATTAATTACATGTTATTTTCCAGCGTTTTTACGGAGGAGCAGGCGGTGTTGGAACGCTTCGGGTGCCCGGGTCAATTAATAAAACACCATTTAAGCTATCATTAATTCAGAAAATGCAATTTGTCAATCGGACTGTGACAGACAATCACCGAGTTTTGTGGCAAACGTGTGAGAAAGCGATTTCGTTAACTAATATCTCCGTCTTCGACTTCAGCATCGATTCCGACTCGAACTCAGCCTTGTTAAGCATTCGGATAGGGCCCTGGGCCGAAGTCAGAGTCAAAGCCAAAGCCAAATTGATTGACCAGATCAACATGACCGTCGTCGTCTGAATGAACTCGAAAGCATCGCTCATAATTGATGATATTTAGCTAGGCATGCCAGTCTATTTGTATCCACACATCCACATCCACATCCAGAACCAGATGAAAATGGCCAGCGGATCATTTTCGAGATCATTTCACACACTCACCCAAATTTGCTTGAGGCCTCAAAGAACCAAACAAAACAAGAAAAAAAAGTGGAAATAATAAAGCTTCATTAATAATTTGTGTATATTGGTCGACTCTGGATAACCAGCCATATTTTTTTCTTCTTCTTTAATACTTGTAGTAGAAAACAGTTAGAAGCATCGCCAAAATTCATTCACAAATTGAAAACTTTTCAATTATTGTTATACATAACTTTATGGCATCATTAAGTCGGCAGTTTTGAGCTACATTTTCAGCAACTTCCTCTCCGTCTAGCATATTTTTATTTATTTCGTTGTTTTTTGTCTGTTTTTTGTTTTTGGAAATATCTTTAATGAAGTCGAGCAAACGCTGCCAAAAATAGAATATTAATTTGGGCAAAAAAAAAAGCATAACGGATGCGCCTGTCAATATTTTGACAGTTTCTCTCACAGAATGAAGCCAGCGGAGTAGGGAGTAGAATCGGAGCCATCTCGAGACTTGCTGACGTCGCATCTGGCAACCGACAACGTAATATTTGTGGAGCTGTGGATCTGTGGATCTCTGCTGGCTGTGTAATGCACAGTTTCCATTCCGAGAATGTTACGGCAAAGGCTTTAATTGAATTTCACTGGATGACGATGGTCGTTGACGGAGATGCTGCCGCTGCCGCTGTTGGTGCTGCTGCTGCTGTTGCTGCTGTGGCATGCATACATATTTATTTTGAATCAACGAAACGAAACAAATAAATAAATGGAGTTTCGTATAAAACATCAGAAATGATTAATATGCGCTAATGTTTTATAACTTTGCCCTTAATATGCGCTGATCAAGTTGAAACCAAAGTCGTCCTGTTGCCCACAGCTCAAAACAATAAAAACAACCGATGCGATCGTCAGAGTCCACACAGTGAATGCCTCAGTTTCCCCGGCAGACTCGTTTTCCCCTTGTGCCACCTCTTCCAGTTGAGGCCACAACAGCAACCACAGCATTAAAATGCCAAAAGCGATAAAAGAATGAACTGTATCGCCTTTTGTCTGCCACACAGTATAAATATGAACGATATGTGTGTGTGTGTGTGTGTGTGCGTGTGTGTGTGTGTGGGTTCTGTCCGGGCACGGTAGGACACATCAACTGTTTGACTGATCTCGATCTTAACTGCTAATGACTTTAATCGTTAATCTCTGACATAAAAGTTCTGATTGAAGCGCGATCTGAGCACAAAATGCAATAAATTAAAAATAAGCCAAGTTTTTTTTGTTCTCTTCTTTTTTGTATTTTTTCAAAATTCTGATTATGGGTGGTATTCAATTTTTTGTTTCCCTCTTCTTACTTGCGCCTCTCATATTTAATTTCTTTGGCATTCATTCCTGGTATCGATTAGTATAATTAAATTACCAGCATTCACAGCAGTCGAATCCTCTAGTCCAAAAGTAGACTCTTAGCCAGATTCCACTATGCCAAATATTTCGTACATTCATATTTTTTATTAAAGTGTGACTGGTAAAAAACTAAAAGAGAGCATTTGTCTATGCGAAATCAATAATAAAACAATTAATTAAAATATAAATTCGATTAACCATGGAAAAATACTCTACGAATTTTATATTTGTTATATTCTGAATATATATTCGAGAATGTAAGAAATGCTAATTATTAAATCGGGCTATTAGAGGTACAGCATATTATTTCAATGCCTTCTTTATGCTCTTCAAATTTTATGACCATGGATATAATAAACACAAAAGTTATTTCTCAGAGACATCTGCGTAATTATACTTTATATGAGTGATATTAAAATGGCAGCTTAAAAATGTCTACTAATTCTCTTCCTAAGATATATATATATATATATATATATAATACTGTACATTGTATGCAGTCATAATGTATGCACTAAAATGCGATAATTTGATTATGTTCGCATATATAAATGTTAAGTATCTGCACACAGCCAACAAAGTCGCGGCAGGGGGAAGGCGGTTATAAAACCATAAAAATACAAATACAATGCGAATGACATCAATAATGACATTGAATTGGTAGCTGTTGTTTCTGTGTCTGTTGTTGTTGTTGTTGTTGTTGCTTATGAGTTAAGCACCCTCGATGTGGGTATGCTGATTTCAAGTAGACATTTGCAACAGGCAATATACGAATTTGTATTATTCATTCAAAAGTGAAATTTAATAGAAGATTTCGTATTAAATTCAATCATTTTCAGAGTGTCGTTACTTTTTGTAGACACTCACTAAATATGTATTTAATATTAATACTTTCTTTTCTTTTTACAAATAATAAAATGCAACTTTTTCTGTTGATAGTTATTTTTAATTGTAGATTACATTTTAAATAAAATGAATTACTAGAAAATAGTTAAGAGTAAAAGTAAGTAAAAACTATATTATAATGCTTCAGCTAGTTTTTCTCCTTAAGTTTTTCATAAATATATTTAGAAAGTAACACAAATGTGATTAGTGGTAGAAACGCTGTCAAGTATAAAAAAGTGTATTATTTATTCGACAAACACACAAAAATAAGGGTATTTTGTTGTTATTTTTTGGTTTTTCTATACACTTGGCCAACCCAAGTCAGTTGGGCATTTTGTTTTATACTTTTATATGCATGTATGCTTAAGCCCGGTGCTTTATTTATTGTGTGTTTATATGCGCCGCAATTGAGACAAGACGTGGGCAATATAAATATACATATAATAATAATAATACCTATGGCTACTGGTCTGGGGGCATGTGAGTGTGCTGGGATTGCGACGGATTGGGCGGTGCTTGTGGGGCTTCGATAGGTGTTACGTATACGACATGGTTGCAAAGGAGAAGGCGATGGAGGAGGAGGAGGTGGAGGATTGCCTGAAATCACATTCAAATAACACAATTCAGAGAGTGACGCGCTTGGCCCACACATGAGCAGAGCAAAGAATGTCATGTGAAATGCCGTGGAAGTCAAGCAACTATTTCGATAAAGAAATCATATTAAATTGTATGCTTAGCCAAACATGTCCAGCTGTTGACGTCCATTGCCCGAGAACAACAACAAGCACAAAACAATACAAAAATAAATAAATAAATTAGCAGCCGCCACCTCTGTCCGATTCGAATTCTGAATTCAAATTCAACAACAAAAAAGCAACAAAAAAAACAACTCTTGGCCTGGCCAAATAAGATTGACGACAGCGACGCCGTTGATTAATTAATCTGATGCCTGGCTGACATGTCAGGCATCCGAATGGTGCGCCCATCAAAGCAGTTTTGCAAATATGTGTATGTGCCCGGCTACAGAATGCTGATGTATCCGTTAGATACATAGATACATCATGCGTTTACATAATGCGGCACAGGAAGTGTTGCGTTCTAAGTTGGGCCCCCATTTAAGACGCCCACGCTCGCATTTTAGCTCCATCTTCCAGCTTTCCAATTGTCATATCAAAATCTTTAAATCTGTAAATGTGTGCATGTGTGTGTGTGTGTGTGAGTGTGTGCTGAAATCAAATCCCATATAGCATAACATCAAACAATCCACAGTTGCTGCTGTCCATTCGAGGCTACACATTTAATTTGGGTGACTTTTATAAATCGCTACATATCGCACAATGTTTTCAAAATTATAAAAACCAAAATGAAAAGATCAACGAAAAAAAAAAGCAAAAGCAGTTTTCTATTTATCAGAAGACGCCTTGTTTTGATATGAAAACCAACGGAAAAAAGGCAGCAGCAACAACAAAAACAACAACAAAAACGACAACAAAAACAACAACAAAAACAACAACAAAATCAAAAACGACAGCATTTTGTTTATTTTTATAAATCTGTATTCATTATTTTCATATAAATAGTGTGTTTGTGTGTTGTGTGTGTGTGTGTGTGTGTGCATGCTACGTTTTTGCGTAAAGGCAGCGATTAGCCTTAATGCCCCATCCAAATCCATTCCTAACATATGAGAATACAGGTATTGAGATACATATAGTAGATGAATTTCTAGCCATACTCAAATTAACTTGTCTAACGCTTATTAGCGGCCTTTGACCTTTCTATGTCAGCGCCAGTCACTTAATTAATGTGTCAAACAATTAATTGCAAGCAACAACAGACAACAACAACAACAACAATAAACAACAACAACAACAACAACTAGCAACGGCAGTTGTGGCCAACGTTCGTCTATCTCTTTGGATTCATTCATATTGGACACTCGTTTGAATGTTTATGGCCAACGGGGCGTATTAAATTTACGACCATGCATTAAAATGTTGCAACAAAATGGCCGTTGTTCGCTAGCCGACACTGGCGGGCAAAAAAAATACAAAAAATTAAAAAAAAAAAAAAATAACACAAACAGAAAAAAAAAAACAAAAGGTTCAATATTCGAATTATAATAAACGTCGTCTTCTCAACGGCAATAAATAATAGGCAGCAACGAATATTCATACTTAAGTATCAAGTTTTACATCGAACCCGTTGATATGCCCAGCCAACGGAGAGAGACAGCAATATGCGCATATGCAGACAGCGAGAGGGACAGGCAGACGGGGGGTGAGCGAGAGAATAAGAATAAATAAGATGTGGAGAGATAGACAATAAGGCCCAGCTAGCAAAATGCGAATAAGTCAAGCAGTAAATTACTTGCACAGTGACACAAGAAACTATGAAATTGAAATGAATTTTATCATTTTGTATTTGAGCTCTAAATTTGAATTGAATTTTGTAAGTTTGTTATTTGTATAATCAAGTATAGATTACAAATTGTTAAAGCGGTTATAATGAAGTTGTGCCAAAGTTATACATTTTCTGATCAGCCATTTACTTTGACATATTTGGAATGCACCACGTTTACCACGCGATTTATCGATACTGCCCTCGGCTCCGCTAATATCAATACAAATCGTTTTCATTTAGCATCTTGTTACTCAACTGTAAGAATTTCAGAAAGATCGGATAAAAACCACTATTTTTATTTTAATATTTAATATTTTTACTGGTTGTAAATAGGTTTTATGGTCATGGATAGAGCATGATCATTGTAAATAATAATTAACTTACTATTACCTATATTACCTATCGTGCTTTGTTATGCCACAAATTCAATACATTTTCATCGAGTGTGGAACCACGGTGGATGCTGTTGTCGAAGCTCGAACTCTGTTGCTGTACTTTTTGTCATATGGAAAATGATATTGTGCTATGTATATGGATGATGTATTTGCGTTTTTTTCCCCCTTCTTTTTTTAATGTTTTTATGCTTAAAACTGCAGTCAGCTGAAGAGCAACACTTTTACACACACACACACACACACTCACAGCTACAATGTAATACCTGACACTGGCAGCAAACAACAACCGAAACAACAGCAACACCTTGACTGGCTATGACAGTGAATGAAGCAATGCAGTCAGACAGACAGACAGACAGACAGACAGACAGACAGACAGATGGACAGTCAGAGAGACTGAGGAACAAGCTGTGAAACTGGCAATGGTGTTTGGGTGAGAGTTGGATGTTGGTTGTTGTTGTTGTAGTTGTTGTTGCCAAACAGCAAATGGCTCATAGCTTTTCCTTAACGCTGATCGATTGCAAATAGGTCTGGGGATCTAAACGCCCCATTGGTCTCTCAGTTTAACACCGTTTCGGCCATTGTGCAACGATGGCGATCGTCACTAACACACACACACACATATATATATATATGTATATATATATATATATACATAACTATGTATATTAGTGTAGTGTTCGTGATCATCAGGTCGATAATTGATTGCCACATAATTTATGTCATTTCATGTGCGTGCCGTTTGCAAAATATGAAATGCAGCGATGCGCACCGAATCTGGCAACGCAGTCACATTCTCAGTTGCAGTTGCAGTTGCAGTTGTAGTCGCAGTCGCAGTTTTTAGTCGTC
This sequence comes from Drosophila nr. perissopoda 5 BK-2023a, assembly GCA_035044105.1. Taxonomy (NCBI): domain Eukaryota; kingdom Metazoa; phylum Arthropoda; class Insecta; order Diptera; family Drosophilidae; genus Drosophila; species Drosophila nr. perissopoda 5 BK-2023a. The sequence continues at coordinate 526,572 of JAWNMK010000639.1, read as the reverse complement.
ACGACGCACAACAGTAAAAATAAAAATCGTTGCTGGTAATAGGTTTCGTACTATTGTTATAATACGTCGGCTCCACCTCCCCACGACGCAGCTTTGGCTACGGCTTCAGTTTTTTTTTTTTGGTTTATTTCTTGTACTTTTATACCCAGCTAGCCTCAAAATGTTTGTTATGTTAATGAACTTTGAGTCCCTGCCGAGGAGGCACTGGCGAATCTCACTATAATTTGCACTTGGAGAAAAACTGAGAGACTTTTATACAGCAGAAAGATTTTTGTTAAACCATATAAATGAATATAACTTTTGGACTATAACTGGAATGTGTTTCCTTGGATCATAATAAATAGCTTACAGTTGATCAATAATATGTCAAAGTATTTAATATTATATGAATTGGAAAGCTATACCCTTAAGATTTGGGATTTTCTTCTATTGATTATGAGCAATAATATATCTACTTTCCGGGATCGTAGAGTTTTTCGTCTGCTTCATACCTTGTACAAATCATTTTTACATTCAATTCAAAAACATCATTTTAAAAATGCTCTTAACGATTCTTTTCACCTGATACTTTTTTTTTTGTTAATTATATATTTACAACAGCATTTTTTTTCAAAGTGTACGCACATGCTTACATCTATTCCTGTGAGTGTGTGTGTGCCAAGTCAGCCAAACTTTCATCATTAAAGAAAATTATAGCCAAGTTGCTGTAATGCAGTTGGACGACAGTGACGTTGACGACTCTGGCAGCGACGCGAGCAGCGAGGCAGGCAGCGACAGTGTGGGGCAGGCACGGTCTTTTAGCCTCCAAAGGCGGGCGACGACGACGACGATGACGACGGCGGACCGTTTCACAAAAAAAAGTGTTTATGGCCAGAAATCCGTCAACATATTAACACTAAATATTAAAACGTACAAGCGTGTTTATGCATATATGTATGTATGTATGTATGTAACTATGTATGTATGTATGTATGTGCGTATGTATGTATGTATGTGCGTATGTATGTATGTATGTATGCATATGCATATTGCCATATCTACATGCATAGACACATGGCAAATTTGACCTGCAGTTGGTCACCGCACACGCTGGGGGCGAGTTTTCAACTGCTCATAATAAAAGTCAGGCTTTGATATTCAGAGCATATGTTTTATGTTCTTTACAGGTGGCAATGACATTTATTCGAACAGGGACAGGCAACTGGTAATCGATATGTATCGAAGAATGTTGCCTGATTCCACAATGCTGACATTCACTTATTCAAAAATGCACAGAATGTGAATAGTAGAATCAGACTTGTGCACTCAAGGGTGGTTCTACTCGAAACAAAAAGTTTAAAAGCTATATTTTTTCCACTTTCACATATAACTTAGACCAAGAAATAACTTTGGGAGGTTGAAGATGACATCCGACATCTTAGTTAGACTATAAATTCATTTAACCGATCGATTATTTGAATGAAATCTGTATGATATAGTAGATCGATATTATAATTAGCCAAAATGATAGCAGGAAATTAAAAGCAAAACTGTTGAGTTTGGTTAGCCGATAGGATGAAAATGAATACCCCTCCAGAAGGGGTAGCTTAATATCTATATATTTATATATAAGTTAGTTTATTTCACATTTTACAAATTTATTTCTTACAGAAAGAAACAATGTTATTTTTGGGAATGCCATTAATTTTACCATACTTATAAGGTCATTAGGCACGAACACAGCTGAATAAAGTGAGTTGATTTATAACTGCGCTAATAACATGTATTTAACACTTCACCCCCCTTGCTGTTGTCCTTGTTGTGAAGCTCATCATAGTTGCATCGATCACTTGACACCCGCACAACTTGTGGCAGCTTGCTTTTGCTTCGGTTGTGTGGGGGGTAGGACGGTTGCAGAAGGAGAGGGGGAGTGGGGGTAAGGGTGGTCGAAGGGTGGTGTGGCGATGAAATGATTATTGAAAACATTGTTGTGGCTTGAAGTCGCAGCACTCTTGTGGATCTGAGGCTGCAATGGGAGGCTGCCACAATAGTTGGCTGGCTGCATTTTTATTTTGCTTCCGCTGTGGCAGCGATGAAAGATGCCGAAATACTTAAACGATTTTTAATAATTTTATGCGTTTTCCGCGAAGATGTACGCATAAAATACAACAAATGAAGAGCAAAAGCAGCGTTATACGCCCTCCGTGATTTACACACTACAAGCACCGCAGAAGACGACGACGAAGATGTGGAGAATTTCGAGCAGAAGGATGAGGACGAGGACGAGGATGAAGAGGTTGCCCTGCGACTGGTACGGTGACTGGAATTGGGCCTGACCCGGTAGGCTCTCGATAATGTTGCACACTGGCCTGGAATGCAACAGAACCAAAACCAACTCTGTTGCCTTAACTTGAGATTTTTATTCAATTAGGATTTTATTCCATATTTGCTGGCATGCAACTAAGGCTGTTGCAATATAAGTAAAGTGTTTTTCTTAACATATGTTGAATTCTAAGAATCAAACCATTTATTTGCCACAGTTTCTAATTGGTTCGTCCCACTGTGCGATGTCTTCAAAACTGAAATGTTTTCATTTTGATCTCTTTACGCTGCATTGGTGTTCGGGGTCTTTTGCTGATGCCACGGTTTCTGGTTCTGGTTGTGGTTCTGGTTCTGGCTGCCTTACATACTCGTACATTTATATTTATGCGTATGTGAGGCAGAGTCGCATTGAGTTTTTTCATCTTTTCGCAACAAGTTTACAGATTGTTGCGCATCGGCTGTGATTTGCAGCGTTTAATAGGCGCACTTCAAATGCCGCTGCACAACTGCTGCAAATGATTTCCCTGAATTACTTTATTATTATAAGTGCCACACGTGGGCGAACAGCACTTGCAACAGAACAGAACAGAACAGAACAGCAGCTACCTCGAGTGTCTGACTCGAGTCTAAGCCCAGTTCGCAGCCCCCGGGCTTTAATAAATTTTATAGTCACACAAGTGAAGCGTGAATCTTCAATCTTTGTGGCTGCTTGGCTGCTTGGCTGCTTGGGGCGCGTATCAATGCCTAGTTTATTACTAATTGAATTTGCTGCCTTACACTGACCAATTCAATTGAATAACTTGCACGGGCAGGTGTGAAAATTGAAAACTTGTAAAAACTGAGGCGACAAGTTCCAAAAGAGAGAGAGAGGGAGAGAAAGAGAGAGACAAGGAGAGCTGCAACTCAATTTCCGTTTCCAGTTTGGGTTTTCTCACGCTTGCTGCGACTGCATTTTTTTGATTGTTGGGCAATTAATTAGCACTGCGTGAAATTATTGGACGAGAGACGTGTGTGCATAGCAATTACCTCAAGTTGGCCTGGGAAAATGGGGAAACGCCCGACTTAAGCTCACCCAAAGTTAAAGGCTACAGTTAATTTTTGAGCTGTGGCTTTGAGCTTTTGCCCTATTCAGGCCACAACATTAAACTCTGCACAGTTTTCAGTGCTGTCCAATCACAATAAAATGCCACCCAACAATTACGCCGCACATTTTTATGTCCGTCAAGGCTGCTGCGGTTCCCACAGTGCACGGGCAACCATGTGGGTGTTGTTGCCCGTAGACCACACAGCAGGGATGGTCATTTAATTAGCTAACTCAATTAAAAGAGCGTAAAAATTGCAATTGTGCCCTGCGCCTGGCTGAAGTGCATCAGGTGTTACGGCCATTAAACCATCAAGTGTATTTTCCCTGGCATAGAAATGGTTCGCAAGTGGATTGTGGTCAATTTATTGGGCACACCTCGTTCATTATTTTTGGGTGTGGTGCACAACATTTTATTCTCTATGCCAATTTCGTTTTGATACGGAAACGCCAATAGCTCACCTGGCAATGAAACGGCACTGCGATTGGCTGGCGACCGTCAGATAAAATAATCGAGAAGAGAGCAGCAGCAGCAGCAACAGCAGCAACAGCAGCAGCAGCAGTTGGAGCAAGAGAGAGAAGCCAAACGGTAGAGAGCGAGAGAGAGAGTGAGGGAGAGAGTGAGGAACAGGCAGACAGGCAGGCACGCGCGAGCGAGAGCGTGCGCATGAAAATAATATTGAATTTGGAATCGGAATTGAGATTGGAAATGGAAATGCTGGAAACGAAACGAGAGCCGCAAAGCGACAAGCACATTTGCTAGGCACTTTTAGCTTGATGATAACACAAACATACTTACATAATGTATATACTTACTTATGTATGTATGTGTGTATGTGTGTATGTGGATATTGGCGTACTCGTAATACGAGTAGCTCGCAGCTCCAAGTCAATGCCAGATGCAAAGCCCGATGGCAATGCGCCAATCAGAAGCTTGCTAACTGAAAGATACTCTGCGACAGCTTCTCAGCTACATACATACACACGTACATATATGGGCATGGAGTATGTAGCGCAATGTGACTCGGCCGGAACGTGCCACAAAACTAATCAAATTCGTTAAGTTACAAACAGTTACAAAATTAGATCAGCAGCCACACCCAAAAGCACAAAAAATAAATCGAAATAAATCCAAAAACCAATTGGGTTTCTACTTGAATTGAAGTGTAAATTGTGGCAACAACAATGCGCATCATGTCAACACTTCTTACGCGCCTTCCCCCCACCCTCCCCTTCAAACATCGTGTCCACTGCCAGCCCTAGTTAAGCCTATTAAATGCTCCAAACGCTTTGTTGTACCGGTCTTCATGTCACTCGCTATTTGCCCGCCTGTTTAGTCTGTTTATTTGTTTGTCTTTTATGTTTGTCTCTTTATTTGTAATAAATATGTTTGGCCAGCAAAGCACACGGGCCGAAAAGGCAGGAGGCAGGCGGCGGGGGCAGGTATGTAAGTTATTAATTTCACGACTTTGTCTGCGACTTTTCTTGCGCTTATCAGGTTACATAATTGTCCTGTTATAATGTCCGTATGCCTGCCTCACGCTTATCCCTCCACCTTCCCCCTCGTTTTATGGGGTGTAATTATCGCACATATTGCATTGCTTTGTAGGGTTTCCCTCCTTAACTATCATACGGACTCCAACCATCAATAAGAATTAGGGATAGCCGCGTGTCACGAACGGTACACGATAAATTGCACAAATATTTGCAATGATTTTTGCTAATTTTGGAAAAGAAATCAAAATCTGTTTTAACGTCTATTCTGAGAAACTATCAATTTAAATGCAACAAAATTGAAATCAGCTTTGCGCGTGTAGCAAAGTTGTTTCTTTAGAACAAACATTAAGCAATAAACATTTAGTATATAAATCACCTGCAAGGCATATTTTAATTATCATTATTTATTCATACAAATCGAATTAACTTTTTTATTTAATTAGTATTTAATTATGTATTGATGAAACTTATTGGTAGTACTTCAATGCTTAACATTCTATTTAACATTTAAATATATTTTTAAGGCAAGTCAACTCAAGTTGAGTTCTTCTTGCATTGCTCGTCACAGACTCGTGCCTCTCTGCTTCTCGACACGGTGTCCACCCTAGCAAGGACACACACAGACACACACACTGCCAGGCACCCGCTAAGGAGGCGAACAAGTGCAAGTAGTTAATGTAATTCCAAGGCGGCCCACTGTTAAGCCACTGGTCAATGGGGTTTATATTTTGGTATCATGTCCGTTTCGTTTTCATTTTCTTGCGCCCGTGTTTGTAATTGAGTAATTTCCACTTGAATTTCCCCTTTCAATGCGTATTTTCTTTGTGACTTTGTGTGGATTTCGAACAGATTGGTGTGGTGTGCGGAAAAAGGACTTGCAACTGGGTGGGGCCGGGTGACTTCGCTGGGTGTCTATTTCTCTACAGTGTGTGGTCAGCTTAGAGGATTTGTGGTGGCATTACATTTAATACAAGTCCATCAGTTGCGACGGCATGCGACAACAAAAATTTGCTAACAAGTTTCTCAAACCTACCCAAAAAGATCTAAAAACAAAATAAATAAAAAGACAAGGAATGAAATGCAAATCAAGCGAAATGCAGTTGGCAGCGTGACGCGTGTGAATTTCAATTTGTATGTGAAATGTGAAATTGTTACAATGATGCGGCCCTTTTTACTGTCATCCAGCGAACAGCAGCAGTAAAACAAACAGAAAACACTGACAAATAACTGAGGGTAATAATGATGCTGCAACAGTCAATGGATGGATACGTGCCACAAGCCTCCAGCTCAACAATTCTCTGTGTACCTTTATAGAATATCAATTTTGGACTGCAAGCGAGCGTAATAAAAAATCTATTAAATTTCCACATAATCACAAAAGCAATTAATCATTGACACTATTTAGGCGCTTTGTGCGCTTTTTTCTACGCTTATTAAAATGGCGTGCCTAACCGAGACGGGCAAACGGACGGACAAACATATGTATGTATATATCACATTTATATATATATATGTATATATATGGAGATCGAGGTGGAGACAACAAACGATGGAGCTAAAGAGCGGAGGCTGAGCGTAGTCTGAGCGGAGCTTACAGCAATTTGTTCTTTGTTATGCTGATGCCATTGTTGAGATACATCACACAGATACAAAGATGCCCAGATACGGCACACAGTCTGAGACAGATACAGCTATAGAGATGACAGTGTCGTAATTACAATTCTTTTGGCATGTTAAAAAATATAAACCGCGGTCATCACTACAAAGATCAACAGCCATCAACTCCCATCCATATATATATACATATGAAAAAAGATATTATTGTATTTGTATCTGAGGTGTCCGTGCGCTGGATGCGCGACATTGAATTATCACATCGCATCAACGCCATTCGGGGTTGCTGTTTAGTTGACAAAGTACAAAATAATAATGTGGCATTCATTATGAACGAGGCACGGAGCACGGAGCACGGAGCATGGAGATGGAGATGAAGTGATTCCATCTCGGGGATCGGCTTATTGTCATGCAGATATTTACACATATGTATGTACATATACATATATATATACCTCTATCTCGGCCCCTCGCATACTCTCATTCGTACTTGTAGTTATGTGTTTTCACATACAAATTTTCTTTTTGAATTTACGTACAAAGCTAATTTATCATCTGCGAGTACAAAACCCAAAGTTAAACTGTAAAAAAATACTTTTTGTTTTGTTGAGCCGTGTTTTTTTTTTGCGGCACTGAATAGCCGACAATATTTTCTGTAAATACAATAAAAAGCCGAGTATAAGTATTATAACCGCAAAATAAATAACAAATATAACAAACGACGACGACGACGACGGAGTCGACTGAGACTGAGCTGGAAACCCAAATCGATCTCCGGACTACTCTCTGGGTCTGGGACCCAAGAGCGAAGATTGAAGCTGTCAACGAATACGCACAATAAAAACCTTTTGTGTGTTAACTGCGTGAGATACTTTGGGGCCCCAGCTCCATTGCAGTCAGTGACTGCGGCCAAAATGCCCAATAATATGGCCAAGTCAATTTGTACAATTGACGTACCCGTACCCGCACCTGTTCCCCTTTCCCTTCGTTGCCTTCAATTTTTTTTTTTTTTTTTGGTTTTGTTTAACTTTTCTCGCTGTGCGCAAACAATAAATGTTTTGTAGTGATTAAAAAGTAGTGTGAAATCGATTACATACATTAAGCAGACACAACGGCGGTCAGTTGTTAAGACCGGATATACTCCTAGTGCCAATGACAGCCGGTCGTGTCAATATTGGCACTGACTTTAGCGATACATGCAACACATGTTAATTCCAGCTAATCGCGTTCTTGATACCCCGATGCGTGGCTGCTAATGTGTCTTTTTTGATCTTATGGCGCTTATGTAGGCTTGAGGGTTTCTCTCGACCAACTCTCTCGGCTCAGTTCATTTGTTTTGGTCGTCTGTCTCAAGTTTGCAAATAGAGTTTCATAGCAAGCTGTTTTAGACAGGCACACTGCTTAAGCTCTTTTTCTTCAGAGCTTTCATGTCAAGAGCTGACTGCCATAGAATGAGCGGTATTGAAACTTCGGTAAATCAGTTAGCTTTTTTATTATTGATTATTGGCAAAAGGCAACTTATTATTCCGGTGGTTTTGTACTTGAAATATGTATATTATGAGAAAGACTTATTTAAAACCAATAAATATAATATAATAATAATATCTAATACAAAATGTTTTGGATATACAATAAATATCGACCTTACACATTCCCTAGACGCAAACCTTTTAATGACCGCCACAAAGTATGCTATATTTAATTCGCGTCGACTCAAGTGGATTAATTGCAAAAATAAAGAACTTATGGTATTTAATTGATAGGAACTATGTTGTTGGATTAGTTAGCGGGTCTACAATATGGTTATCACATTTAAACGTGCCAATAGCAATGTACCCAAATCAGTTCATATGTTAAATAACAAAAACAAAAACCGGTATATTTCATTTACAGTGCATTTGCAGGTTTGTTGGCTTATCGCTATACCAATGTATAGTTGATCTATACAACTATTTATTGCGTATTTATGGCGAGCAGCCACTTGTACAGGTGCCATAAACCAAAACACCAACAAAGAAGATATTATTATCAAAATATGTTACGATCTATGGCGGATAACTAAATATATACATATTGCAGATTAAACTCAATTGCACTTAGAGAAATATGTAACGAAAACAAAAAAATTAAATCAATAAAACAATCAATTAGTTCCGTAAGCAAGAACACAAATCAAAAGTCAAGGAAGTAGCCGAAAAAAAAGTCGCTGGACCCTTGACCCCCCATTTGCCCCATATTGAAATGCAAAGTCAATAATCAAAACAAAAACGAAGAGTGTAGAGAGCGAAAGTGAACAAGAATGGCAAACGCCAAAAAAACCAATAATACTACAACAAGCAGAGACGAAGAACATACATCTAACAGTTCACATATCGCCAAAAGCCGTTTTACACGACACTTGTTGCTGTATTCGTAGGTGTTTGTATATACATATGTATATAGATACATATATAAATACAATGTAGGTATTTTTTATTGACGCTGCCATCTGCGGTGAATTTAAGCTTCGTAGTCGATGTGCCGTCTGTTTCACTGTCAGTCAGCTCGCAGTGGCTGCACAAACCAAAAGCAAAAATTCACATGCGTCCCAACATTGCGCCGTGCATGCAGATACATATAGTCGATATCAAAACAGATACAAGTATAAATATATTTTGCGAACAACATTGAGACCAAAGCCGAACAACAACAACAACTAAAGTTTCTTGTCGCGTCTGCAAATATTTTGCATAAAAGACCAATTTGCATTTGAAGTGTCGTCGTCGCGTCGTATTCTGTGTGTGCGTGTGTGTGCCTTAAGAATAACAGCTAAAGTGCGTACAACAATACATTGAAATCATGTCAGCCCAACAGCAACAACAACAGCTACAATCAGTGCAACGGGGGGAGCAACAGCAGCAGCAACAACAAGAGCAGCAGCAACAACAGCAGCGGTCGACCTGTAAATTACACATGAGTGACATTTGGATAAGTGGCAAGAAAATGCATATAAGGTGCGCATATTTGTAGTTAAAGACAGCACAATTAATTAAGCTATTCCAAAAAAAAAAACGTATTATTTGCCTTGATTGAAGAGTCCAACGCCACGTTGCGTATACGTCACGTGCAACACTGTGGACAGCTTTAATATTTTTGGCTCTGTGAAAATTGCACACAAAGTGTCTACCACAGAAATACTAACTACATAAAGACATAATGCAAAAAGAAAAAAAATGTTGGGTGATTTACATTTTTTTGCATTTTCCTCAAACCAGTTTTGGCCGATACACGAGCTTGTCAAGTCATGTCAAGTGTGTGATGCCAGACACCATAATAAATCACTATGAATGGGCACAACCAGAAATACTCACTAACTGTTAGCTGAATGGTTGACGATCTGCGATTTTCGTCGCTTAACCCATTAAAGACCAAGCAGGACGGTGACGAAAAATGTTTATCTTTTTCCTTTTTTTTCTATTCAACATTGGCCGCTATTTTTGATTTGTCATACTTTGACACCGATTCGTTGAAATTGCGGCTTTGTTTTATTTATAAACATTAACATATTTAAGCTTTATTTCATTGAATGGCAACAAGATAAACATATCTCGTTTAATTAAGTTTAAAAGCAATGCCGCTATTTTGGCCACAACTTGATGACAACGCCAATAAAATATACTTACAATTGGAATGCGTCTCGTGATATTAGTGATTAAGCTGAAGTGTTCCGTTTCAATACTTGTGTGTCGCCAATTAATAGTGTGATATGTGAAATTTTGATATTGTGATTTACTACAACCCTCGCCAAACACACCCAATGGAAATTCTACGCTACTCTTGCAGGTAGGTCATTCATTGGGCTGATGAATAAGAGGTAAGTGTCTGAATTATTCGACTAAAAACACACTCTCTCTCCCTCCCTCCCACACTCTCTCTCCCTCCCTCCCACACTCTCACTCCCTCCCTCCCTCCGTCTCTCTATCTCTGCCCGATAGACCATTGAACACTGGACCCACCAACGCAATATATGCGCCAAATTCAAATATTTCTCTCTTAACAGTTTGTGTTTGAATGAATGAATGACTGAATGAATGAATGAATGTGTGTTAAGCAGATGATTCAACTGTTAATTTGTGAATCAGTTTACTTCGCACCTAATTTTATTAAAATATGATTAGTTAATTGGGTGAAAAAACTGTAAAACTGTGAAGAGCTTAAAATTCAGGTCTTACTAGCTATATTTTTAATTAGATGCGACGAGGAAACGTTGAAAGCAGCTTGGTAAAATCATTCGAATTATATATGTGGTATAATTCGAATTAAAATTTGATGCATAACCAGTTCACGCCGCTCTGAAGTGAGATGCACGCTTGTTGTTGCATTCGAATCATGCTGAAAAAACTGACGAGTTTTAACTGATTTATTTATGGATCTTATTTATCCATCTGTTTCGATAAACAAATCTTTAATTTCGCCCCACATTTTGGCTAATTTGTTGTTGAAGTTTTGGTAGCTACTTTGAATTAATGCCATATTCCCATGCCTGTGTAATTGGTGTCTGGTTAATGGTATCTGAATCCGAATGACTACAAAATGAAGCTTAACTGTTTCACTTCAATTCTATTTGCCACTTTTTTGTTTATATATTCAATACCTGACCTGGCTAAATACTCGACTGACCTCGGCGCTTGACCAAGGCAGAAATCATAGACTGGCCGCAGACGTCGCCAGTTCTTCGAAGTTGCCATTGCCACAAAAGGTTGCTTTTCACCGTTATAGTAGTTTTTCAATCTTTCCAGCTTAGTAAGTTATTTTACTAGTAAGACACTAAAACTTATAACTATTTTCAATACTCTACAATACTCTTTCTATAGTACTTTTTTTTTTGAAAAATTAAATGTAATTTTAGCGGCTAAAAAGCTATGCCCTCAGCACTGACCAGGTTAATTTTAGTTTGGAGCTCTAGATATACAATTAATAATAAATGATCTAACCTCACATTAAATTACATATCGATTTTGACGTTTTGTTTTCGAAATACTAATAACAGCAAAATTATAACACTACTAATTTGCCATCAAAGCAATGATCTGCTAATGGAATTTAATGAACACTTTATTTTGAAGTAGCTCTCATATGCTTGTGTCAGTTAAATAAATGTAGTATGATCGTAAATCCATATATTAATTGTCATTTATATTTTATTTTATTATTAATTCAACATAAAGCTAATATTAATGTGAAATGAAATTCCTATGGGAAGAAATTTTCACGAGCTTTATCAACAGAGCATATCAATAGCCAAAAGCGCGCGCATCTCTTTCGGTAAAGTTGAGCTTGCTTAACCTTCAAAAACGACTCGCTGCAAAAGCTCGCAGCACGGGCGTACACAAATAAACAAAAACAAACAGAAAAAGCGTCGGCGTGCGCTCTCGTTTTGCGCGTTGCCACCTGACTCTATTGCGCTTGCGCTCTCGCAGCGATAAGCAGTAAACTTTCGGCGTCGACTGCGCTGCTGTCTTTCGAGCAGCAACAATGATACGCCATGGTTGCCCGAAGCTTGTTCTCTATGCGTCCGAAGTTGATCGCCAGCGCCTTTCGCTGAGAATTTCAATAGCAATCAAGCGATCGACAAAAGCGCAGGTTAGTTCAAGTTTGCTGCCTCTGCAAAAGAGCGTGAGTTGTTTGTGTGCTGCTTGTTGGCCAATATGTCCACTAGTTTAATTAACGAAACTCGATTCAAAGTATATTCATTAAAGAAACAAACAGTAAAGAAATGTCAAATAACTTCACGTGCTTTCTGCTGCTGCTGCTGCGAAGACAGCCTTTGATTTATCACAGTATAAAACGGCATCAAGTGCAAACACTGCTTCAGTTTTCGTTGAACAACTTTTGATTGTGCAACAAATAAGTTTCAGTTGCAGATCCTGTGTTTCCTAGTTTTTGGTAATTGTTATAGTGTTCTTCCTCAATCTTACCAAAAAATTAATCCTGTGTGTGCGTGTGTGGCCTAATTATAAATTTAAGGCAAACTTTTAAATTCTGCGTGCTGATTACTAATACCCCGAAATTCAAATAAAAGCCAGCTCTACATTTGGCCAAATGCAAGCTTATCAAATAGATATTATATTTAGAATTATTTTTTGGGGCTCGGCCTTTGTCGGAGCGAACGCTATCTTCTTGTGTACTTATTAAATGATTAAAAAAAATTCCAATTGTTGTTGTGCTCGCTTGCTTGAATATCAAAAACAATGCACACACCTACCCCATCAATAAACAAAGTAACTTCGCAATTATTTGTTGTTCTTGTTAGTTGCTAGTTACTGTTGGTTTTTTTTAAATTTTTATTTTAAATTATTGCTTATCCACTACCGCATTATTAACTTTAAATTATGTGCATTATTTTGCATTAAATAAACATTCCAATCAGATCTGTGACTTTCCCTGCCAGTGGAAGATAGCGCATTAAATTAAAACTCTTATATTATGCAAAATAGCCAGTATTCATATATATTACAATATCGCATTCGACTTTCAACTGAACTGATTTCAAATGCGTGAAGTTCAAAAGTTGCCCTGTCCAAACAACCGTCAAATGCATTTGCTAAATTCCAAATGCCAATGAGCACTGCCTGTGAATTCAACGTAAAAAATGAGAAAAATAACACAAATTACATATATACGGGTTTTATTTTTAAAATATGTCAGCCTCGCTCTTTGGAAATGTTAACGTTCATACATATATTTGCAGCTGATATTCATGTGTCCGTCCAATACACACATATACTTCAAATATATACATATATGTTGCTCCACATTTTTTTCCATTCTATACTCGGCAAATTTATATATATATATATATTTTGTGTATATATATATTTTTTATACTAATTAAGCAGACGCCTTCGAGTTCGAAGGCGCCTTATCAAAATAATCACTGTACAACTGTAAAGATTGCAATTTGCTTTGGCATAGGGTCAAACACCTTCACAATCAAAGAGCGCTTTGCTTGATAACCATGGAGTACTCATTATGCCATAGACCAGATGGATCATACGATCCGCCAGCCACTTCAGACTTCATACGTCAATACTAATATTTTGTAGACTATTATCGTTTGGCAGTCATAATTGTTCTGCCATATTTAGTAAGATTTACTCAAGCCTACGGATATATCGGTTTTTCTTTATCTGGGTGTCCAATAAGACCAAACAACCAAACAACCAAACAAGTATATATGTTTTAGCCTTGACGTCGACACAAGCTGATAAAATGTTTATGTGCCTCTATTTTAAAAACATAATTTGGCCGTCGAAAAAAATGGAACCAACAAATTTATTAGACATATTAACAAAGAGTTACCCTGTAATTGAGCAAAAGCAGAATGTTTAACAAACAATAGATACAATTTGAAATCACAATAAGCGGTTTCCCATTTTCAACCATTTAATTAATGCAAATTTTTGTCGAATCATTTTAATAGGAACTTCAATACAATATAATTATTATTGGACACCTATAATTTAGTGCTTAAGTAATAGAAAATATATCTCTTTATACATATCTACAATCTATAGCTTCAAACAAATATAGAATGAGTATAGAACAAGTTTCAAAATATATAACAGATTTGTTCGTTTGGACAATTAAGTTAATGTAGTCTATGTTACCCAATTTGGGAAATACATTTGTTTCGCGTGGTACTCCCCATTGGGTATTAAAAGCGTCGGCGTTAGTCAGCCTTGATTCTACCACGTGTTGGGTGTATTCAACAATTTGTTTGTATTTTTTCTACTAACTACCAAAATTATATTTACTGAGAAGCAATTGCGGGTTTTCAATTTCCCTTGTACTGTAATAGTTCAAGAAGTTGCGTTAAAATTATGAAATTATATAAGATTATATTTATTAACTCTTTCGGATAGCGACACATGACATGTTTTTGGTAAATATGATATTTGGTTAGGTAATTGAAATGTATCCTGAGTGCCAACTTGTTAATTTGTGCTAAACATTTGGAGAAATCAATCATTCCTTAAGAGAGCTTATCAAATCTTATGCAAGATGCAAATAGACCAAGTTGACTGACCAATTAATTGTATATTATCATATGAACGCTAAACTGATTGTTGCATGGAAGACGTACAGATTTAGTGGTCAGGTGCCACTCGAACATTAAAGAACCTTTGGGCGTTGTCAAGTTAGTTATTTGTGTACTCCCGTGATTGATTACAATTACAATCTATGTGAATTTCAGAGACCAAATGAACATTCGACATTGAAGACCATTCAATGTATTTTCAATAGTTCCCAATTTGGACTCTAGTTTATGAACTACACACATTCTTCGATATTTTTATGGCGCATTATTAGAAACCACTTATAGATATTTATGAATTTATAGTTTATTGAGCGAAATCCGATTACGAATCAAACCAAATTATATTGGCTTTTCGGTATTAGCTGGTTTTAAGCTGTAATAATGTCGAACCTAGGCCAATATGAGTTCAAACTAAAAATATTCTTCGACGCAATAGTTGACGCACGAGTCGCACTTGCTCTTAAGTAAATACTCGCACAATACTTAAGTTGCTTGTGTACAATATCAGTTAATATACATTATTATATAAGAGTTAACGAAAACAGATAATCATTTGGACATTTGCTTTGCATATATCTTAATATAAGCACTGCAAATAACTGAGAGGAGACATGAGACATGTGAGAGGTCTTGACGGATTGTCTGATAAGACACCCTATCTTGAAATAAAGTTCACAAACTTTACGCGGCATTTTTGCGTAGTGCCAGCAAATAGAGTAACATTCTTTCCGGGCGATAATTGAAACACTTGCAGTGCCACTTGGCTATCACCAATTTTGTTATATTTTTATTTATACACCTCAAATTTGTACGCACTATCAGAAAGCCCATAGACTTTGCTGTGAATATTGCCCTGTGCGGGCAATCTAGAGGCGCCCTGCTGAAGTAGCTTTGAGCTACCTTTGAGCGTTTTGCGCAAACGTCGCACACAGTTGGCACTGATAACGCTGACTCGTTGATAAGCAGCTTTCATGGCATTGGTCTACTACTGTACAAATTTATATTCTATGTTTTGTTTATTTTCGGAACAGGGAAGGGTTCCTCAACTGTTCCGTATAATTTGACGTGATGATCAATCAGCATAATAAGTAGAAGTTGGTTGACATAACCGGCCAGTGGCAAAACTAATGAGCTGAATTTCATAGTTATCATTGCGGACTTAGAAGCAAGATGCAGCCCGTTCCGAACGCGACAAGCGTATCCAAAACACAGATGCGCTTCAATAAATATGTAGATACATACATAGATCGTTTTCAATTAGAGAAGTCAAAACACGTTTTTGTCTGCCTGTCAACGCTCATATCTTATTCCGTATTGCTTTGAGCAATAATCTATACTGCAGCACATCAACATCAAAAAAACCCAATATCAATATCTAGAATGAGGTGTGTTTCTGTGGGCTGCAGCATAGCTGTCAAACCGCATAGCTCCAAGCCCCAATTAAGTGGATCCAAATTGAACAATTCGTCAAATCGAATTATCAGACAATTATGCACTAAGCATGCATATAGCTGTGATATGCAGACAGAACTCATTATTATTGTTCAGTTTTTGACTTTATCAAGTTGTGTAAACACGTTACGGTCTGCAGATTTTAGTAGTTACATATATAGTATGTCATGATAGTATAAAAATATTACTCCAATCTGCTAACGGACTACAACATGAGACCTCTAAAAAAAGTTTGATTGATAGTATGAGAAGCGTAACCAATTTACTTATAGCGTAATAACAACTATATACAGTAAACAAACCAAATCGTGGAATATTTAAACTGAAATAATAGTTTAGTTCCCATTAAGAATAAATAATTTGCATGATCACTTAAATATCATTAAACTGGAAATATATGCAAGAATGTTTTTCCATCAGTTATGAACTAAGCACTTCTAAAAGCAAGTTCATCTATGAAAACTATTAGATTCTATCAAACTTAATGATCAACGATATGCCTAAGAGCTTTTAGCTTGACAAATAACTGGCTGGAATAAAGCTTGGCAAGCTTTTGGGCGCAATCCCCTGGCCAACTGCACAAGTCTACATAAAAGCTATAGAAAAGCTCTTGAATTAATTCCATTATCAACTTAGCACACTTCACGGCCCAGTGCGTTCTATTCTCTATAAAAACAAATCACTTAAGATAACCGCAAAAATTAACACATTCATTCCTAATTTGTTTACAATAAATATTGTAAAGGGAAAATACATTTGCATTATTTAAAAATATAAAACTAATTGATCAAATCGAAAGCTATTCGAGTCGAATCGTTTCGCATGCCGTCATTTCATGACAGCCCTCGCAGCAACTGCGTGATCCTTCTGGGCATATCAATTAGCACTTTATTGAAGACTTATAAATAATAAAAGGCACACGATTCTCACTATGTATAATTGATTTGTTTGCATAACATGTTCACATTTAGCTTAATGTTCGGATATATGTAAATACAACTGGGTACAAGCAACATTTAGGCAGTTAAGCTAACCACTGCTTAGCTCAGATTTGATTTTGTTTTCTTTTGCCATAACTCTTATAATAAAACGTGACTGGAATATTTCAAAACCATGCATAGAAATTGCATTTAAGTTATACAAAATCAGTGCTTATTTACTTGTTGTTTAAGCTATTTTTTGCTCCCTTGCCAAAACGTGTCCGTCTGCCTACTCTGATATCTTTCTCAGCTCTCGTCTCTCGCCTCTTTCTCTTCTCTTCAACCCACACGCAATCAGGTATCAAAAAATGTACGTTGGCAACTTGCCAAACAATGAAAACCAATTGCAAATACTGGCAATAAGCATTTGTTAAATACCTAATTAGCTAACAAAATGGTAGGAGATTATTGCAAGAAAGGTTCATTTATGTGTCTTATAAAAGCCGGCAGGAAATGGTTGTGGTAATTATGTGTCATAATACAGAAACGTGTCTGGACTTATCTGACACCTATGAGCTTTCGCTTAGTATATTACATATTGATTTTATAAATATATATTTCCTACATGTCTCTAAGGCGTCCGTATGTGAAAAGCAAAGATTAATTTATGAATATGGGATTAAGATCAAAAAGGTTATCATGTCAGACTTATGCAATCGTAGAATGGAAATAAAAGCACATTTATATTTAGACAAACGTATATATGTATATATATATATATATATATGTACGACGTATATTTGAAATTGCTACATATCTGATTGCATTCAGAGGATGTTTTCCATTTGCTCAATTAAAAAATGCACTGCGATTGAGACACTTGACGCGAATTGCGTGCAATTATGATTGTGGTGGGCCCACTTTTGATAGATTCAAGGTTCCAATGGTGTTGCTGTGATTTGTTTGTTTGCCCCCACATTGCGTAGCGCATAAAACGCAAAATCAATTCGCAATTGTTATTGCAATTGTCAATGTAATTGATAGCCCGTCTTGTTTCAGTAGTTCACAGTACTTAGGGTTCGAGTGCTCGTGACGACTATTGTTGTTGTTGTTGTTGTTCTGTTGTGTTGCGATTGCGTTGATCTTTGAACATTTGCGGTTGCAGTCATCGACTGCACACTTATAGCTCAGTCTTGAAAACCAGAATGAATGATGGTGTTAACGCATGATCCATTCATTTAGCCACAGCTAAATGTAAAAGCAAACACCAGCTGATAAGAGCACACTATTTGCATCTGTTGCTTTCACAACGTATTAAGGAAGAGGTCGCCCAGCACCAGGCACGAGAGATTGTAAAACGTGCTATCGACAGGCAGACAGAGAGCCAGAGAGAGAGATAGAGAGAGAGAGAGAGAGAGAGAGAGGAGTGTGTCTTCATATTTATTAAGACACTCATAAATTCTGGAGACTTGATTTCTTATGCGCGCTTCGCTCGCTTGCCAACTGCGGAGGATTTGCTAATTTACGTGTGGTTGTTGGCTTTGCTGTCTCTCTCTCTCTCTCTCTCTGTCTTTCTCTCTCTTTCTCTCTCTCTCTCTCTCTCTCTCGCGGCTAATAATGGCCTTTTGGATTTCGCAAAAGATATATGCACTTTTCATAGATACACATATAAATATTTGCCAATGTGCACTCCAACGCTCAGATTGACATTGACAGTGGAGCTGTCACTTTGTAAATATTCCTGCGGCCAGCGATCATAAAAATTAGTTTGGAGTTGTAAAAGAGATTTTCAACACTTTCATAACACAATATTGTCAGAATGAGTCGCGAGTGTATGGATCGGTAAATATCAAAAAATAAAAAAGCGTTTACATAAGATATTTGTGGCTAAAAAAAACTCTATAGATTGTGCTTTTTCATTTTGACAAAAAAAAGATGCTAAGTTTATCCACCAGTTTGACCTTCAAATGAACACAGAGTTGAATACCACATGAAAATAAATCTAGAGTGTTTTAATGTTTTCCAAAACAACGAATTTACTTTTTAAAAAAAATCTGTTTCAAAATATCGCAACAGTTATTTATAAATTTGATTGTGACATTTCGATGAGTGCTCTTTAAAATTGGAATTATGTATTTATTTGTTTCATAAATACGCTTAAAATAAAATTCTAATTAACTAGTCCAGCTAACAGTCAAATGTGCAGCATTTAGAACCCAAGTTACTTCACTTAGCTACGGTTAAGGTGGTCATGTGGAACCTGTTGAAATTGTTTGAAAAATCGATACGAATTCACTGCAGCTCACAATGCACACAAAGTTTTCAAGCAACCCCAAAAACATGCCGGCAAACTGAGTAAAATGTCTAGACAAGCCGTTGAACCAAACTAGTCTCAAGTTGTAAGCAAACGGGTAAAAGTGTACAAATTCTGGTTAAGAGCACAGCTAACAGCAGCTGCAATTGTGCGTGAGTGTGTGTGTGTGTTGGTGTGTGTGTGTGTGTGTATGCGAGTGAGATCAAATTTAATTAAAAGGCTTTCGAATGTATGGCCGGTTGCTAATGCTCTAACATGATTGATGAAGTTGATTTGATTTTGGTATGCAAAAATGTCACATAATTGTGATTGGGTGTGTGAGTGTGTGTGTGTATGTGTGCGTGTGCGTGAGTGTTCATGTTAATGATAAAGGTTAACACACATAATGCCAACAGCCCGCCCGATTACTTATCAAAAAATGAACGAAAGAAACAACAAATTCCGATTTAGATGCTTCCATTTGAATGCAGTAATTATACGCTAAATAAATTTTGTATTTCAGTTGTTTAAAGGTGTTCAAAATGAAGGGATCGATGTTGGATAAAATCAGCTGCTTCCTGGCCGAGCTGATGGGCACCGGAATTCTCGTCTTTCTGGGCTGCATGGGTTGCGTGAAAACGAACGAATTCGCCAACACTCATCTGCAGATTATTCTCAACTTTGGCTTTGCTGTTCTGATTGCCATCCAGTGTTTTGGCTGTGTGTCCGGGGCTCATCTCAATCCCGCCGTCACAGTGGCTGCCTATGTCTATGAGTTGGTCACATTGCCCATGGCACTTGTGTATTTTGCTGGCCAAATGTTGGGCGCCTTCATTGGTTATGGCCTGCTGAAGGCATTGTTGCCCGATTCAACATTAGATGGCTTGTGCGTTACTCTGCCACATGCAAGTGTGACGAGTCCTCAGGCCTTTGGCATTGAGTTTGTGGCCACCTCAATTCTGGTGATTGTCTGCTGTGGCGTCTGGGATCCCCGCAATGCCAAACACCATGACTCAGTGGCCATTCGCTTTGGCCTGGCCATTGCCGGTTTGGCCTGTGCTGCGGTAAGTTGCAGTCCCTTTCCATTTCAATTGCCTGTAGTTAATTATGTTTATACACATATTTGTCTTACAGGGTCCCTTCACTGGCGCCAGCATGAATCCGGCTAGGTCCTTTGCGCCTGCCCTGTGGAACACCAACTTTACGGCACATTGGATCTATTGGCTGGCACCACTGAGCGGTGCTGCCGTTACTGCCATTACCTATAAGGCCGTCTTCCGGCGCGAGGTTATCGAGGCGCAGGTCATTTCAGAAGAGAAACTGCGTCACCTTGAGGATGTGCAGCTAACATAAACAAATATCACACACACACACACAAGCACATACACTCAAACACATACAAACACACACAAGTGCCACACACACGCTCTGTAATGCAATCAGTGGCGGGACAAAAAAACAAACAAACTTAAGCAAATGTAATTAATTGTAAGCTAATATCGATATTTGACGAATTTTATATTAATACAATTGTTGTACAATAATATAAACTTTCGATTAATAAAGAACATAGACATTTTTCCTATCTCAAATAGGTGATTTACCTAAAATGTTGCATTCATTTTTTAGTCTTTAAGAAGTACGAGTTGGGAATATTTTATTTATTTACAAATATTATAAATGCACTCAAAGTATAAAGCATTTTAACATATTCATTTATCAATCTAAAAAGTGTAAGTTTACTTGAACTAAATTTAAAAAACAGACACTTGTTAGTTTGAGACTAGCATAATACAAAATACATCATTAACCCGATTTACACTTGATAAGTAAATTAAAAATAAGGCAAAACTATTATGTAACACCGATCTTCGCCAAACAATGTACTAATCACTCAACTGTCAGATACTGGCTCGAAATGCCATGCCAAGAAAATGTGAACGTCATAAACACTTCTTTAAGACTGATAGAAACTGCAATACTGATTTGCTATCGCGACACGATACCATCTGCCAAGACTTCATAAATAATCGCCGAATGTTATTATTTAATGAATGGTTTAAACATATTGCAAATAAAAACCTTTCCACACGGACAATGTAAACAGAATGCAGTTGTCGTGTTTACATTTGGCACGGGTATAAGTTCAGTTAAGTGGTTTAATTGCCCCTGGACTATAGTGCAAAAGCAACATATTAAATATTACTATTATATGCCCTTGAAGGTGATTAAGGGGCATTTGCACGAGACGCCTCAAAGTAGGCCATGATTGGGCCGTTTCAGCGATTCGTTGCCATAAATCAAATGTACTTAGTGGCCATTATGATATAAGAACGTGTATTGGGCAAGTTGGGTATCTGCAGCCGTTAAACATCTCAATGAAAGATAAGATTTCGATTATGGAAATTGTGGTTGGGTTCTAAACATGATTAATTAACTATTATTTTGTAAATGCGCTTGACTCGAGGATCAAAATACCAGAATGACTGGGGCGCCTATCTATGCGTAAATGAAAATATCCCCATAATAATTAGCATTAAGGTTTTATAATTCATATTGATTGATTATGGTCAATTTAAAGTCGAAACCTTGCGCTGGTCGGAGTCGTTGGGCACCCGTACCGCAAAACAGTCAGTTTAGTTCCATTTTGACAGCATGTCGCAGCAGACTTCATGGGTAGACAGCAGCTCCAGCTGGAGATATCTGAAGATACGATCGGAGCACAGGGCTCGCGTGGCCGCCTTTTTTGGGGAGCTTGCTGGCACGGCGACATTCATATTTGTTGCCTGCATGGGCTGTGTGGCGTCACCGGTGTTCCTCAACTCTCACTTTGAGCTGAGCCTGAACTTTGGCCTCGGCATTATGATTGCCATACAGAGCTTTGGCTCCATTTCCGGCGCCCACCTCAATCCAGCCGTTACTCTAGCCGCTTGGATCTTTGGCGCATTGAGTTGGCCCATGGCTATTGCGTATGTGGTTGCCCAGGTGGCTGGAGGTCTCATCGGCTACGGTCTGCTGAAGGCAGTGCTGCCCCTGAATGCCATCGTCAGTGTGAACAATCCAGCGGGTGTCTGTGTCACCGTTCTCAATAGTGACATATCGGTGCTGCAGGGCGTCTTCATTGAGTTCTTAATTACCAGCTGTTTGGTGATGGTCGCCTGCTCGATCTGGGATTCTCGGAATGCCAGACTTAAGGATTCAGTGCCACTGCGCTTTGGTCTGACAGTCTCCAGTCTTAACTTGGCCGCGGTCAGTATGGAGTATAACACCTTTGTCGTTGAGTTGTTAGCAATTTGAGTTTACTTCTGAACAGGGTCTTTTCACCGGGTCGAGCATGAATCCGACACGTTCCCTGGGACCGGCTGTATGGAACGATTCGTGGCAGGATCATTGGATCTACTGGGTGGGTCCACTTGCGGGTGCAGCTGTCACTTCAATCATCTATCGACTCTTCTTCAAGGGGCGCCCTGAAGAAGAGATTGAGCTACGAACCTCAAATGCCAAAATACAGTTCGTTGAATAAGTCTATGCATAAGGTAATGCTGGTTATACTGCAGTTGCCCAATTAGGTTTAATCAAAGCTTAAGTTTAATAAACAAAACTATTTGAGAACTCTGTTCTGTGTTCATTTAGAAAAGGATTGCGTTCGAACTGCCATGCCAAGAAAATGTGAACGTCATAAACACTTCTTTAAGACTGATAGAAACTGCAATACTGATTTGCTATCGCGACACGATACCATCTACCAAGACTTCATAAATAATCGCCTAATGTTATTATTTAATGAATGGTTTTAACATATTGCAAATAAAAACCTTTCCACACGGACAATGTAAACAGAATGCAGTTCTCGTGTTTACATTTGGCACGGGTATAAGTTCGGTTAAGGGGTTAAATAATTAAACAATGAGAGATAAGATTTCGACTATGGAAATCGTGGTTGGGTTCTGAACATGATTAATTAACTATTATTTTGTAAATGCGCTTGACTCGAGGATCAAAATACCAGAACGACTGGGGCGCCTATCTATGCGTAAATGAAAATATCCCCATAATAATTAGCATTAAGGTTTTATAACTCATATTGATTGATTACGGTCAATTTAAAGTCGAAAACTTGCGCTGGTCGGAGTCGTTGGGCACCCGCACCGCAAAACAGTCAGTTTAGTTCCATTTTGACAGCATGTCGCAGCAGACTTCATGGGTAGACAGCAGCTCCAGCTGGAGGTATCTGAAGATACGATCGGAGCACAGAGCTCGCGTGGCTGCCTTTTTTGGGGAGCTTGCTGGCACGGCGACATTCGTATTTGTTGCTTGTATGGGCTGTGTGGCGTCACCGGTGTTCCTCAACTCTCACTTTGAAATGAGCCTGAACTCTGGCCTTGGCTTTATGATTGTCTTACAGATCTTTGGCTCCATTTCCGGCGCCCATGTCAATCCAGCCGTTACTCTAGCCTCTTGGATCTTTGGCGCATTGAGTTGGCCCATGGCTATTGCGTATTTTGTTGCACAGGTGGCTGGAAGTCTCATCGGCTACGGTCTGCTGAAGGCAGTGCTACCCCTGAATGCCATCGTCAGTGTGAACAATCCAGCGGGTGTCTGTGTCACCGTTCTCAATAGTGACATATCGGTGCTGCAGGGCGTTTTCATTGAGTTCTTAATTACCAGCTGTTTGGTGATGGTCGCCTGCTCGATCTGGGATCCTCGGAATGCCAGACTGAAGGATTCAGTGCCACTGCGCTTTGGTCTGACAGTCTCCAGTCTTAGTATGGCCGCGGTCAGTATGGAGTATAACACCTTTGTCGTTGAGCTGTTAGCAATTTGAGTTTACTTCTGAACAGGGTCTTTTCACCGGGTCGAGCATGAATCCGACACGTTCCCTGGGACCGGCTGTATGGAACGATTCGTGGCAGGATCATTGGATCTACTGGGTGGGTCCACTTGCGGGTGCAGCTGTCACTTCAATCATCTATCGACTCTTCTTCAAGGGGCGCCCTGAAGAAGAGATTGAGCTACGAACCTCAAATGCCAAAATACAGTTCGTTGAATAAGTCTATGCATAAGGTAATGCTGGTTATACTGCAGTTGCCCAATTAGGTTTAATCAAAGCTTAAGTTTAATAAAACAAACTATTTGAGAACTCTGTTCTGTGTTAATCTAGAAAACGATTGCGTTCGAAATTTTGAAAATTAGTTCAGCAGTAGGCATCTTTTAACTTTTCCAAGTACATCTTTCTGATATACAGTTTGAAGATGAATTTCTATCCAGAATCATGTTTTAAGAGTTATGGCATTTTGAAGTTTCGACCTATGCCCATATATCGATACATCGATTTTCAGGCTATAATTTTTACTTGTCTTCCGACCTCAAATTTCATTTTCAACTTTAAATGTACGATTGATTTAGGGGCAAAACTATGATCAAAAAGCCCTTGCTTTTTAAAATCAGTTGAGTTTTGACGAAGTTATGGCATTTTGAAGTTGCGACCTATGCCCATACACCGATATATCGATTTTCGTGCTATAATTTTTACTTGTCTTCCGACCTCAAATTTCGTTTTCAACTTTAAATGTACGATTGATTTAGGGGCAAAACTATGATCAAAAAGCTCTTGCTTTTTAAAATCAGTTTAGTTTTGACGAAGTTATGGCATTTTGAAGTTTCGACCTATGCCCATACACCGATATATCGATTTTCAGGCTATAATTTTTACTTGTCTTCCGACCTCAAATTTCGTTTTCAACTTTAAATGTACGATTGATTTAGGGGCAAAACTATGATCAAAAAGCCCTTGCTTTTTAAAATCAGTTGAGTTTTGACGAAGTTATGGCATTTTGAAGTTGCGACCTATGCCCATACACCGATATATCGATTTTCAGGCTATAATTTTTACTTGTCTTCCGACCTCAAATTTCAGTTTTAACTTTAAATGTACGATTGATTTAGGGGCAAAACTATGATCAAAAAGCCCTTGCTTTTTAAAATCAGTTGAGTTTTGACGAAGTTATGGCATTTTGAAGTTTCGACCTATGCCCATACACCGATATATCGATTTTTAGGCTATAATTTTTACTTGTCTTCCGACCTCAAATTTCGTTTTCAACTTTAAATGTACGATTGATTTAGGGGCAAAACTATGATCAAAAATCCCTTGCTTTTTAAAATCAGTTGAGTTTTGACGAAGTTATGGCATTTTGAAGTTTCGACCTATGCCCATACACCGATATATCGATTTTCGTGCTATAATTTTTACTTGTCTTCCGACCTCAAATTTCGTTTTCAACTTTAAATGTACGATTGATTTAGGGGCAAAACTATGATCAAAAAGCCCTTGCTTTTTAAAATCAGTTGAGTTTTGACGAAGTTATGGCATTTTGAAGTTTCGACCTATGCCCATACACCGATATATCGATTTTTAGGCTATAATTTTTACTTGTCTTCCGACCTCAAATTTCGTTTTCAACTTTAAATGTACGATTGATTTAGGGGCAAAACTATGATCAAAAAGCCCTTGCTTTTTAAAATCAGTTGAGTTTTGACGAAGTTATGGCATTTTGAAGTTGCGACCTATGCCCATACACCGATATATCGATTTTCAGGCTATAATTTTTACTTGTCTTCCGACCTCAAATTTCGTTTTCAACTTTAAATGTACGATTGATTTAGGGGCAAAACTATGATCAAAAAGCTCTTGCTTTTTAAAATCAGTTGAGTTTTGACGAAGTTATGGCATTTTGAAGTTGCGACCTATGCCCATACACCGATATATCGATTTTCAGGCTATAATTTTTACTTGTCTTCCGACCTCAAATTTCGTTTTCAACTTTAAATGTACGATTGATTTAGGGGCAAAACTATGATCAAAAATCCCTTGCTTTTTAAAATCAGTTGAGTTTTGACGAAGTTATGGCATTTTGAAGTTGCGACCTATGCCCATACACCGATATATCGATTTTTAGGCTATAATTTTTACTTGTCTTCCGACCTCAAATTTCGTTTTCAACTTTAAATGTACGATTGATTTAGGGGCAAAACTATGATCAAAAAGCCCTTGCTTTTTAAAATCAGTTGAGTTTTGACGAAGTTATGGCATTTTGAAGTTTCGACCTATGCCCATACACCGATATATCGATTTTCGTGCTATAATTTTTACTTGTCTTCCGACCTCAAATTTCGTTTTCAACTTTAAATGTACGATTGATTTAGGGGCAAAACTATGATCAAAAAGCCCTTGCTTTTTAAAATCAGTTGAGTTTTGACGAAGTTATGGCATTTTGAAGTTTCGACCTATGCCCATACACCGATATATCGATTTTCAGGCTATAATTTTTACTTGTCTTCCGACCTCAAATTTCGTTTTCAACTTTAAATGTACGATTGATTTAGGGGCAAAACTATGATCAAAAAGCTCTTGCTTTTTAAAATCAGTTGAGTTTTGACGAAGTTATGGCATTTTGAAGTTGCGACCTATGCCCATACACCGATATATCGATTTTCAGGCTATAATTTTTACTTGTCTTCCGACCTCAAATTTCGTTTTCAACTTTAAATGTACGATTGACTTAGGGGCAAAACTATGATCAAAAAGCTCTTGCTTTTTAAAATCAGTTGAGTTTTGACGAAGTTATGGCATTTTGAAGTTGCGACCTATGCCCATACACCGATATATCGATTTTTAGGCTATAATTTTTACTTGTCTTCCGACCTCAAATTTCATTTTTAACTTTAAATGTACGATTGACTTAGGGGCAAAACTATGATCAAAAAGCTCTTGCTTTTTAAAATCAGTTGAGTTTTGACGAAGTTATGGCATTTTGAAGTTTCGACCTATGCCCATATACTGATTTTCAGGCTATAATTCTTACTTCCACCACTTCCCCACTCCGTGGAAGTGTGCTGTGATTGCGATGATTCCGAAACCTGGCAGGCCGTATAATCTAAGATTAAGTAAGTGGCTTCCAGAGTGCCATTCCTGATCATCAGTTTGGCTTTGGGCATCACCATGGTACACCAGAGCAACTTCATCGAGTAGCTCAGCATGTCCTCGAGGCCTTGGAAAATAAGCAGTACAGCTCTGCTGTCTTCCTGGATATCCAGCAAGAGTTTGATCGCGTATGGCATGATGGCCTGCTTTTTAAGCTTAAGTCCCTACTACCCTCGGCGCAGTATTTACTGCTCAGGTCCTACCTGCTTGGCCGTTCTTTTATGGTGGAAGTTAGGGGCGAGCGATCAAACATCCGCCGCATCTGAGCGGGTATACCGCCGGGTAGTGTCCTTGGACCTGCCCTGTCTCATTGTACACCGCGGACTTGCCGATTCCGGTAGCCAGAAACACGCTGCTTGCCACATACGCAGATGACACTGTGTTCCTCGCTAACTCCTCCACTGCTTGGAGAGCATATTTTTTTATATTTTTAATATTTTTCGTTAATGTGCAATAATTGTTATATTTAATCTTACATTTGATGTTACGTAATATTGTAATATGTTAAAACCAATTATTTGTTTATGTTATTAATTTAAATTCCCCGTTATTATGTATTCAATCTTCAAAACAATATTTTATAACCTTTCAGTAGGTTGATCAATATTAAACTAAATTGCTAAATTAAAAAAAAAAAACAAAAAGAGTTTAAAATTAATTTTAGAGGAAGTTAAAGGATTTTATGGATTTTTGGCATATAATTTTAGCATGATTTCGACACAGAATATTGTTTTCAAATTTTATATGCAGTATTATTTCTGATGCGAAACCATACACAATAAAATATTGCTTTTGAAAGTCGGTATAATTTTAACGAAGTTATCTTAACTATACTAAATATAAATATTGTTCCCGATTACTACGCACAGAGAGATATCTGTCCTAATTTTAGCCAGCTTACTAAATTCAAAAGCTTAATTGTGCTTAAATAAAGAGCAAGGTCTATAAACAGACTGCAATGTCTCCGTCAAAATTCTCAATAAAGCATTTGTTCAAAACAAACCCTGATATAGACTGATTGTCATTAATACCGCATGACGCTATAATGAGCTGTCAATCAGTAAGATAGCAAAAATTAAAGGTTTAAATTTTTAGTTTAAATACAAAACGATAAGTTTGTGAATCTGGTATATATTACACAGAAGAGAGCAAATCTTACTGATGTAATTAAAAATCAAATTAGTACTCACATGCCAGTGGAACTGATTATCTGTTTGATAATCTACCTTTAGACTCCTCTCTCGCAGTATGGAAAATCATCAATGAAAATTTTTGGTGTTGGGGAATTATTTTGTATGGCATTGTAAATAAAACGGTGCAATAAAAACTTAAACTAATTCGACATGTTGAAGAACCAATACTCTTTCCAAAGTAATGTTGAGCAATTTTATTTAAAGGTTATTAAAAGTTACTTGAGTTGGCAGCTGCTTGATTAAATTCTAATGATAGTAAAAATCATTTGACGTAGACTGATTATTAACTATTCACATGGTCATCCAAAATAAATCGCACGAGCAACACTTAACTTAATCAATGTATTACTTCATACTTGAATTCCGAAAAGTTGATTTGTACTTGTTAAGTACAGCTGGAATAAAAATTGTTCTATACTTTGCTGATTAACTGGCAGACGAGCCTTTCCGACTATTTAGTTTTGGTTTGCAACTTGGAAATAATAATTAAGATTCTATAGCTTATGTAATGCGTAAATAAAATACAAATTTATTTAATTATTATTTTTGTGGGTTCAATAATTACCCAAATGTCATCATCACAAATAAATTTCATAAAGTTTTAATGGCGAGCAGGTATGTATGTTGCAGCAATAAAAAAAAAGCAAAAGCGGCAGCTGAATTGCGGCTATAGCATTTGATCATTTGATAATTGATAATAGCCAATACTGAAGATTACTGGCAATTTAAAGTCGCCATGGTAGATTGCGCTTTGTTTTGTGGGAGTATTGAGTGTGGTTTGAGCACCTGTCAATGGGTCGAGTGCCAAAGCTAATCAGTCAGCAAAAACGACTAACTCTGCACTGCAATCGCCCACTCTCTGTCTCAAATGCTCTCTCGCTGTTTGATATTCGTCTCCGTGTCCGAGACGATCGCATTTCAGTTGCGTGCTGTGCGTCCAAGTTAAACGTCGTTTTCCTTGCATTATTTTTACATACACTGCCCTCATTATGACCGAGCAAAACCTGAAAACGAGGCAGGTGCTTTTAGTGTAATTACCAAGTGAAAAGTCTCAATTGTTTCGGTTTCTCTCTTCCAATTTGCAGAGGTGTCATTTTGGACAATCTAGGCATCATCTTTGGGGAGCTGACAGCAACCGCGTTTCTCATGTTCCTGGGCTGCATGGGCTGTGTGCAGACAACGGAGTACATTAATACCCATTTGCAGTGCTCCTTGAACTTTGGATTCGTTGTGATGATCTGCATTCAGTGCTTCGGCTGTGTCTCTGGTGCCCATCTCAATCCCACCGTAACGCTTGCCAGCTACATTTATGATATGATATCGCTGCCGATGGCACTGGCATATTTTGCGGCCCAATTGGTTGGCGCCTTCATTGGCTATGGACTGCTGAAGGCATCGCTGCCCAATAATGTCTTATGCAGCACGGACACCCCGCTCGGCACCTGCGTAACAATTGTCGACAGCGGCATTAGCATTTGGCAGGCGGTTCTCATTGAGTTCCTGATCTCATGTGTGCTCATTAGCATCTGTTGCGGCGTTTGGGATCCCCGCAATACGAAATTTCAGGATTCCACTGGGATCCGCTTCGGGCTAGCCATTGCAAGCATATCCATGACTGCGGTACGTATTTTTGATTATATCCCTTACAGCCAACATAGTTTCGATTTACCTTTGATTTGCATCTTCACTTTAGGGCCAGTACACGGGCGCCAGCATGAATCCGGTGCGTTCCTTCGCGCCTGCCTTGTGGAACAATGTCTGGGATGATCACTGGATCTACTGGGTGGGTCCGCTTGCTGCGTCATTGGTCACATCCCTTATATACAAGTATGTCTTCAGGCGCGAGACAAACGATGTCGATAAGAGCATCCAAACTAATGATTCACAGCCGTAGTATCTCTCGTAAATATGTACAAATAAATGTGTGCATGTGTATAAATTTATAACGTATAACGTGAATTAGTTTAGCCCTAAGTTCAAATCCCAAGTGAATTAATTGTATACATATCTATAATTATGATATAAAATATCAAAAATAAATATCAAGTATGTTTTGTAGGGCATTAAGGTATATTAGTAGTGTGAACCTCTATTGCAAAATGTATGTTCAAAAATGAACGGGAATTTTTATTTCCTATAATTTGGCATTCTGTGTAGATATGCAAAGGATTTCTTGTTCCAAAAATGTAAGCTAAACTTTCATTATATATTTGACTCACACGTTTTGTATATTCATGGGTATCAAAATAAGATATAAAAATAAATAAATTAAAGGAAACCCCTCTCTTGCCGAATTGCTACCGTATTCTTTACAGCCCAGATAAGTCTTAAGATAATTATCATCGAATCGACGGGTGCTTTAGTGCTTATCTGATAAGCGAGTTGATGCATTTACTTCTGGGCCTGTAAGCATAAATTATTCGTAATTAGTTGCATTATCAATGGAGACAGTAACAAAGCACCTCTCTACAAATATTAATTGATAAGAATGACAATATGGAAAAGTAAAATTTATCTTACAAGTTAAGACGCATTCTCGTAAATCAAGCTCTACTCTAATCCCCATGGCAACTGGTTCCAGATGACTTCAACGACAAACTGCAAACCACCTCAGATTAATGGAGCTCAAATAATTGCTGATAGAGTGGACAATAAAGTAAAATGTGCATATAATTATTTTATTGAACATGCAGTATTTTTATGGGATTAAATACAGTTCGGGTTGGGGGCTCTCAGTGTTGCCAGTTCGTAGGGGTTTGTAGCGCGGTGTGCAGGCATACTGCCAAATGGGTGGCACAATGATGGAGGCCAACAGTTGTCCGCCCAGCTGCAGGAGCACCGTTTGCGGATTCCCCTTGAACAGCGTGGGAATAAGCAGCTTGCCAGGATTCATTGTTGCACCTGACAGCTGACCCTGCAAGCGAACAACCGGCTATATAAAAGTAAAAGTTATATGCTCAAACTTACTCCGGCCAAATTGCATGCAATTGCCAAGCAGCCCATTCGCAGGGTGACCGAGTCGAGAAACCGACCGCTGCGTACATCCCAAAGGGCACACCAAGCCAGAACTAGGACCGCTGTAAGGAAGCCCTCAATGCTCAGAATCTGTACAGAGGACAGACTCTTCATGGGCTCCACAATGCAAACGCCCTGTTTGCAGCCATCAATCATGCCTTGTGTGAGCATTTGCAGCAGTAGAAAGTAACCAAACGCTGCTCCCGCCAGCTGGCAGATCACATAGAGTAACATCATCTTGTAGCCAATATAGCCAAGTAAACAGCAAGCGATCGAGACGCACGGATTTGCATGGGCGCCGGATATAAATCCAAAGATATGCATTATCACAACGACAGCCAATCCATAGTTCACACTTGACATAAGATTCCCATTTTCTCCATTCTGGTCACTGCTCACGGTGACTCCGCCCAAGCAACTGATTAACATGAACAGAGCAGTTGCACTAAACTCGCTGAGTCCTCGCATATAGGTAAAACTATTGAATATCATATTAGTTGTGTGCAACATTTAATTTGGCAAATACATTAATCAAATATATATATATAAATATGTGAGCAGCCAAATGTGAGCTAAGAGTAGTAATGAATATGTTTACTGGCAATAGTTTGTGTTTTTTAATGTTGACATGATAGTCCAAGCAGAAATGATTTAAAATATATATTTCTGTGTTTCTTAAAATAAACGACGATGTTAAAATCGTTTCTGTTTGACAGAAATCCTTCCTTTTTCGATTAACTTTCCTTCCAGGGAAGATTTTATTTATTACAAGGTTGCTAGAAGCGCTTTGCGTCCAGTTGTTGAACCAAATTTGGATCTAAAGCTTTTACCTTAAAAATTCTAATTGAGAGATAGTTTATTCTTTTTTATTAAAATAAAATATATATGACAATACTGAGGAAAAACATAATTATTTAATAATAGCACAGATCACTGGGACTGAAAAAAAGCTGATATACAAAATAGAAACATGTGGGAATAAACTAATACTTAATAAATCTTAAATTGTTGTCTGTCCATCATTGTCTTTTTCAAAAAAGACCGTGGTACTTTAGCGAATAAAATACCAAAAAAATACACTTACTCAATATGGGCATAAATACAACTGGCCAGTGCTGCCACAGCGCACGGTTTAAGATTGGTGGCATTTGGAGCTATAACTGCAGACACGTATTTATTTATATTAGATGTTTTTTTATATAAATTCAATTGTGCCTAAATTAAGTAGTCAACGCAGTAAACAACAAGCGCAGCAACTGCCACACAATGTTCGCCAATCTGAAAAATAAACTTATCGAGGAGGTGAAAGCGTCGCCGTCCAAATTCCAACAATTTGCAAACGCAGCCCAGGCAAGAAACAGACATGAAAAAAATGCAAATTAACGAAAACATACGCACACAAACAAACACTATGTGTGTGTGTGTGTGTGTGTGATTGAGTGTTTGTTTTGTGGTTAATTGGAGAAGCAGCCGAAAGAAGCATTGCAAAATGCTAAAACTGTTCAGTTTGACCCATTTGCATCAGACTTGCTGGCAGCTGTGCGCACACCCAAACTCCCCACCCATTCGCACTGCTTGTGACAAACACACACACACACACTCTCACACAAACATACACTCACCTACACACACACACTCACAACTTTATCGGCTTGATTTATTTTTACTGTAGGCCGCTGTGAGCTCATCGTCCAGCACAACAACACCGAACTCGGAGAACACCGGCAGCGGCACTCCAGAGAACTTCTTCAGCATCACCGAAGAGGGTAATGTTCGCAGTTCGTTTTCGATTAATTGTCTTATCATGATTTATCTATATTACATACATGTATTTCTTTAGATACGCCACAAAACTCGCCGTACCGCATCCAAAAGTTGCCGACAGTCAATCGCGCATCGACCCAGTCACTGAATGGCGTGGGCGGAAGTGGTGCAATACCGCGTGCCCGCAAGCTATCCAATTCATCCATGGCTAGCGATGTATCGTTCCGCCTGCCCACATATGATGCGCCAGCGGTAAGTGTGTGCATATCTCCGGAATGTGACTTAATTGTTACATTAATTTGTCTAATCTTTAATCTTTCAACTCTCCAAAAATTAGATGTATCACTTGCAGTCCGATTTGGATGAGACGAGCAGCGAGTTTGATGACTCCGCATCGACGGCTCGCCTCGATGTTATTACAAAGGATCAGCTGTACGATGCATACAAAAAGTCACTCGATCGCTATCACAAATATCGCTGCCGCTACTCGGATCTGGCCAAGAAGTACAGGGAACTGGAGCGTGACAGCACCAAGGCAAGGGTATGAGAGCAGAACCAAAAAAATGTCATCTTTTTATAGCTGAATATCAAAAGTTAATTGTTTTACATTTGCTTTCAGTCCGTGCTCGTGGAGACACAAGATAAAGCGTTGCGACGCATCAGCGAGCTGCGAGAACAATGCTCACTGGAGCAACAGGCGAAAGCGCATCTGGAGGAAGCGCTGCGTGTTGAAATGGATGATATGAGCTGCAAGATGCAGGCATACCAAACCAAGCTAAAGCTGCTCGGCGAGAATCCTGATAATGTTATAGCCGCACTGGAACGTGGCCAGGCGAATGCCGCTGACAAGCTGATCGATCTCGAGGAGCCAATGACAATGACACCGACGGGGGCAGCGCCCACAGCAAATGGTAGTCAGCCCGCCCTGGAGGTGGATGACGAACTCTCGAAACTACGGCAATTGCTTGTCGAGCAAGAAGCGCAGTTGTCCGAGCTAAGGAAAAACAATGAGGAGGCCAACAGCACAATTGCAGCGCTGCGCAAGCAGGAGGAGGAAAATGTGCTGCTGCTGGCACAGACAAAGCAAGCGATACACACAGAGCTGGAGCACAAGGAAGTCGAAGTGCGCCAGCTGCAGGACAATGTGAAGCATCTAGAGATTGAGCTCGAGATGGCGAATGGTCGGGAAACGCAATCGGTGGACATCAAGGAGCAACTAAAGAAACTACAGAGCGGCAAACAGGAAGTGGATGCCAAGCTCATTGCAACCGAGCATATTCTGAGCACACTGCGAGCAGAGCACGCGGAAAAAAATCATCTGTTGATTGCCCAACAGAAAAAAATTGAATTTGAGTTGGCTACCAAGGAAAAGGAGGTGCAACAGTTGCAGGTGCAGTTAAAGGAGCGAGAAGCTAACCTGGAACAAATCCAAATGCAGCAGCTGGAGAAGCAGTCGAAACAGATGGAAACAGAGTTGGGACTGGCCGACACTCGCGAAACGCAAGCCAGGGATATCGAGGAGCAACTAAAAAAGCTGCAAAATGCCAAACACGAAGCAGAAGCCAAACTAATCTCAAGGGAGCAAGAGTTAAGCGTGTTGAGATCGGAGCAAATACGAAAGGAAGAAGAGCAAAAGCAATTGCAGTCCACGCTGGAGCAGCATAACGAAGATGAAGTGCGGCAATTGCAGGAGAAGCTTAAACAATTAGAAGCTGAGCTGAAGATCGCAGCCGATCGTGAAGCACAAACTGCGGATATCAAGGAGCAACTAAAGCAGCTGCAAAATGCCAAGCAGGAAGCAGATGCCAAACTAAGCTCAATGGATCAAGAGTTAAGCGTGTTGAGATCGGAGCAAATACGAAAGGAAGAACAGCAAAAGCAATTGCAGTCCACGCTGGAGCAGCATAACGAAGATGAAGTGCGACAATTGCAGAAGAAGCTTAAACAATTAGAAGCTGAGCTGAAGATCGCAGCCGATCGTGAAGCACAAACTGCGGATATCAAGGAGCAACTAAAGCAGTTGCAAAATGCCAAGCAGGAAGCGGATAGTAAACTACTTGAAACAGAGCAGCAGTTGAACACACTGAGACCCGAGCACATGGAAAAGGAGCAACAGGTGGCTGATTTGGTCAAACAGCTGCATGCACTCAAAATGGACAGCGAGCTGAGTCTGCAGGATTTGCATTTGCAGAACAATCAGCTAAACGAAATTGTGCAACGCTACCAGCAGAACGAGTCATCTTTGGAGGAGGTGCAGAGTCAGCTGGAGGATGCCAGGACGCGTCTAATGGAGCAAGAGCAGCGTGTGCTGGAAACCGAAAAGAGTCTGGAGAAGGAGCATGAAGTTGTCGCTGCATTCACCGTCGAAAATGCAGCTTGCAAGGAACAGACGCTCACGTTACAGCGTGAGCTGCAATCACTAAACGATCAAATCGCCAGCAGCTCCAACACAGAGTCGGAGACGATAGCAAGCCTAAGACAACAGATTGAGACATTCGGTGAACAACTCAGTATGGCTCAGGCCAAGGAGAAGGAGTGGAAATCCGGCGCCGGAAAGCTGAACAAGCTGAAAAAGCAACACGAGCAGCTGCAGGCGAAGCACAGCGAACAAGCTGCCAGCCTGGAGCAAGTAAAAGTGGCGACTGGCAAAGTTGAGGAGTTGCGCAGCGAGAAACAGGAACTGCAGCAGCGTGTCACTGTCATCCTCGAGGAGATTACCACGATGCAGACGCATCTGCAGGATGTGCAGGCGGCACAGGCACAACTCGAACGCGAAAAGCGGCAACTGGAAACGCACATTGAGGCGTTGCAGGAGCAGCAACAACAGAACGATGCACAGGGTGAATTGTCCACGGCCCGACTGGTGGAGATTGAGCGCGAGAACAGCAAATTGGCCGAGCACAATTGTCTGCTGCAGGAACAAAACAATCACTTGGAGAAACAGCAGGACGAGCTTACCAAATTACAGAGCAAAATGCAACAGGTGCTCGACGAGCATTCCAAGCTGCAAAATGCGCAGGAGATCATGGAGCATGATCATCGCACGCTGCAGGATAAGTGCGATGCTTATGAAAAGGAAAATCTAATAGCCAAGGATGAGCTCAACTGCATGCAAGAGGCGAAGGCAGCTTTGGAAACGCAGACGAATAGCTTGCAACTGGACTTGGATCAGGCACAGCAGCAACTGGCGAAGGTACGCGAGCGAGACTACGAACTCCAGCAGCAACTAAAGGATCAGACGGAACGTGCCGTTAAACTGGAGACCAGCACCGAGCAGCTGGCAGCGCTGCAAGAAACTGTCAGCAATCTGCGTGAGCAATTGGACTCCCTAAGGAAGGTGGAGCAAACTAATCTGGATAAGGCTCAAGTATCCAATGCCGCCCATGCAGCGCAGCTGGCCACGCTCGAGGAGCGCTGCAGTGCCGCCAATGGGGATGTGCAGCGTCTGCACGAGGCAAACGATGCACTGCAGCTGGAAATCGAGACGCTAAAGAGCCCAATCGAATCCGACCGAACGAAATCCGGCCTGGAGCAGTTGCAAATCGAGAACGAATATCTGAATAAGCATACCAAACAGCTGGAGATGGAACTCTCGCTGGCGTTGACCAATCACGGCGACAGCGGCGAGAAACTGAAATCGCTGCAATGCGAGCTCTACGTGCTGCAAGAGCAGGTGTTGCAACATGACACACAACTGGCCGAAAAGGACGCGGTGAGCAACGCGGCCAAGGCGGAGGCAGCGCACCTAAAATCAACGCTGGACGAACAATCGCTTGAGCTGTCGCGACAGAGCGAGCACGCCAGATTCGTCAGCGAGCAAAACGATGCAGTGCAGAAGGAGCTGCTGCATGTTCAGCATCAGCTGCAGGAGCGCCAAGTTGAGTTGGCGAAGACAGAAGAGCGCTGTCTCAGTCTCGGGGAAGAACTGAGCAAGCAAAAGAGTGAGCAGGAGCAGGAGCGAGAGCACCAACGGGAGCAGCAACGGGAGCAAGAGCAGCCGTCAGCAACACCAACAACATCACTGCCCAACGATTCCGAGCATTTGCGCCGCCTCAATGACCAGTTGCAACGTGAACTGGAGGACCTGAAGCACAAGAGCAACGGTGAGCAGTCCAATCTGCAGCAGGAAATCGATGAGCTGCAGGCGAACAACAAGGAAATGACCGAACGCATCACCGAACTGGAGACGTTGCGTGCCGGCATCCAGGCGCAACAGTTGCTTGCCAGCCTGGCGCCCAAGAGCGTTCAACAGGCAGTGGCCAGCGACGAGAAGGCCCTGCTGGAGGCCAAACTCAAGGAGATCATGAGCGAGGTGCAGGATGTGACCAATCGAAATCTGTTCCTCGAACAGAAATGCGAAAACTTCCTCATACTCGAGCAATCCAACGAACGACTCAAGTTGCAGAACGCAAAGCTGTCGCGCCAATTGGATGAAACACTGGTAAGTTGATGAAGTAAGTCGTGCAGATCTTTGCTAAACATGTTCTGTCGTTGTGTGTCTTCCAGGTATCCATGCAGCATAGCGATGGCGTGCCGGCTAACACTGAATTTGAGTATCTGCGCAACATCATGTTCCAGGTAGTTAGACGGATAGTCCTTCGTCTCTATCGTTTTGATAACACACATTTATTTTGTATATGTATTTGCAGTACTTAACAGGCAATACGAACAACGAAACTTTGGTCAAAGTCATATCGGCTGTGCTAAAGTTCTCCCCGCAGCAGGCGCAGGTGGCCCTCGAAAAGGAGCACCAGCGACGCTCATTAGTATGTCTCATCAAATGCAAACATAAATTGCAGCATTTATTTATAGATACGTTTTTTTTGTTGTTTATTCCTTTGTAGCTAAACAAACTGATCTAGCAAGAGTTGTTGGCGCTCGATGGCAACAACTGGTGGCATCCTTGCAATGAAACGCTTCTAGACTACTACAAATCAAGCTGAACGTTTAGCCCAAGTTCACAAAAAGTACCTTACCTCAACTTAGCCCCAAGTTGTTGACGTACTGTTATTTTGTATTTTAATTTGCTGTATCAGGCATTTCATCTTGGTTGGCATAGTTATGATGCATCTATATCGTATATATCTATATATGTATATATATATATATATATGTACCCGCATGTTATTGTACAGTTCAAAACTATTGTAAATTTGAAATTATGCTACTTTCTGTTGCTCGATCGATTCACATGACGCACACACTCAGACACACACCACACACACACACACACACTTCACGCTATTTCCATTTAATCGTGCAATCATTTCTACATTTAATGTGTTTTCCCATTTTTTGTTTGTGTTTAATTCAAATTAATTTTAGCTGTAAGTTCAAAGTTGTAAAGATATCACTTTCAGAGTGCATTTAGTTTAATTCAATTTAATATATATGCAAATATACAAATAAATAGATAAAATTCATGCCAATTATCAATCTATCAACAAGAAATTCATCATCTCAATGAGGATGCTTATAGTGCCACCGTCGCTCTGCAAAGCTGCGCAGCATTGCTCGTGTCATGGGCGTTAGCGGATAGTTGGGCCTGTAGCTGCTCAGGGCATTCAAGGCAAATTCGTAACCGAAGCGCTGCGTGCGCAGAATGGCCTGAACGGCTGCCTGCTGCACCTGTGGGCTTTGCACCGCCAACAGCACTCGCTGGAAGACCGCTATATACACCGATATATCCAACTTGCTGTCCAGCGGCAGCTGTTTGACAATCATCGATATGCACTGCAGCAGGCACTCCATGCGCCCATCGTACTCCATGCTCCTGCTGCACAAATCACAATAGTCGTCGACCAGCGGCAGCAGCTGTGTCGCCAGTACGTCCTTGATCACAAACTCTTTCGGTCCACACTTGCAGAACATGGCAAATGCATAGCCCAGCTGATGAACGCAGCCAGCTTTAAGTTTCTCGACCAGATTCGCGATCACCTGCTGCTTGGTGGGCTCGAACGGCTGGAAGTGATATTGATATCGCAGTGCGGAGAGCAGGGCACGATCGGGTCCGTCGGGTGCCTGCACTTCATACTTGTGACACATGAGGCGATGCTTGATGACCGTAATTAGAGGATCGTCATTACCATAGGCACGCTCCTCGCGATGCGGCAGCACCGTTGGAAAATGACTGAGCACCTCCAGCACCAGCAGCGCCATATCCCTGGTATAGTGATACAGTATTTTGGCCAGGAACAAGCGAGCCGGAATCTGATTCTGGTAATCCAATGGTTCAGCACGGTTTGCCTGCAGTCGCATCAACTGCAAACAAAATCGCACATATTCGAGAGCCAACTGGGTCGTGGCTCGTTTATTCGGGTGAAACAAACACTGTTCCAATCGGTGCATTAGACGTTCTATTAACTTGAAATTACACGACTGCAGCACACTAAGAAGACGTTGCAAATAATTGTTATCCTTCAGTTCCGAGAATGCCGTAATAATGGCATTGACCACAACATTCTGATTATCGTCTGTATTTACGAGCTGAGCACACGTCTCCAGCTCAAACGGTGTCGAGTGCTTTAAGCAATCGATGATTTTCCGCTTAAGTTGCACCGTTTGTATACTGTTCATCTGCTGCTGCTGCTCCTGCTGCTGTTTTCGTTTCCCACGTTGCTTGGTGCCATCTTTGCATGAATTTACCACGTAAGACAACAGCGCTTTTTGTGAACTTTCACCATGTTCGCCGACAGGCAGCTCCAGTGGTATTTCAATGGGCTCGCTTTGCTCACTCTCTTCGCAACCGTTTGTGGCAATTGGTGACATGGGGGAGCAATCATAAATACAGCTTGGCTGCAGTGCACTTTTCACATTGTCCGATTCCAACAATAGCTGCTGCCTGGCCTGCAGTCGCGTAAAACGCTTAACAACCGGCTGCGACTCACACATGCTGCTGGATGGCGAGTTTGACTTTCGCTTGCGCTTGCCAACATGCAACTGCAAAGGAGGCTTCTCATCGTTTTCCTGTGGCGTTGTTATGCATTCTGTAGTACTGCCCCGGTTGTCATCAACAGCGATATCGTTGATCTCCGAATCAGGCACATTGATGATCAAATTGTGGTCGTCTTCAAAGCTGAATTTATCCGAATCGATTGCATCTTCTTCAGTTGCTGTCTGCATAGGATGATGTGAAGTTTTCCCATGCTTATGCTCAAGCACATCTGCTTCTTCATCTTCCGAACCCGTATCGTTGCCAAACAAAGACAATATCAGCTGCTGGCTACTATTTTTCGTGGCATCTTCCTTTCCATCAACAGTTGATGTGCAAATTTCTGGCAATCTTTGCTCCATTGCTCTAAGTGTTATTGGGGCAACTGACTCGCAATCCAAAGCTCCATTTCGTTGTTTAGGACTGTTCGCTGCTGCATTGTTTATGACTTGTAGTTGATGTTCCTTTGCATCGACCACTTGCTCGCAATCAGCAGCTTCAACTGTTTGATTTTGACTGTCCACTGCAGCATTTCCGATTTGTAGCAATTGTTGATTTGCTGTTTCTGTTGCCGTCGTCAGATGCAGCAATTGACGCTCATCTGCGTCCAGTTCAATATCCAAATTAACACAATTGGGCATGTGGAAAGCATTTAAGTTGCTAAGGAAGTGAACAGCAGTTTCAATTGCCTGCTGCTGCTCCGGTGCATTTGTTGAGTGAGGTTCGGTTTTTAGTTCTTTGTTCATCTTTGGATTGATCTTCGGTAGAGGCGGCAGCCGTATTGGTGTCAGTTCTAGGCCAATTTCCGGTTGCAATGACGACTCCTTAATGGGATCGTTGCTAATATGGGTAGGCGTTGGTTTTTCTGACGCTGCCGTAAACTCTTCGCCATCTGCAAATAAAATGATTAGTTGGTTGTATTGGGATCTCAGTGAAAGTTATATACCTTTTTTATTGTTGCTGCCGCATGGCACATTATTTGGTTGGTTTATTGAACTTTCGTATAGTTCATCGGAACTGTGAAAATCCGCTTGGCTAATGTTATTCGTGGGGCGACTCCGTAGGGCGACGAGTACCATTTTGCCCATGACGTGCCAGATCTCCTCGAAGACTTGTATGCTTTGATTGTGCGGCAGAAAGCCGAGCAAATCCTTGGCCATGTCATGGCTAAATCCGCTTAAATCGGCTGTCATCGCCGTCTCATCCTTGATGCTGTCGTAATTGCCACGTGACGGTGGCCTCGAATCAGAGCGCTTCAACGTTGCCGGCACCTCGGGCAAAAAGTCAATCTCTCGCAGCACATTGCACAGATACGTGCAAGTGCCCATGCTGACTGTTCTTGTTGGTGCCGTTTCAGGCGGATCATAGATAGGACTCACTGGTGTTATGCGCCACGAGAGCATCTCATCTAGGATCTGCTGAGCATTTGGAGCAGGCTTCGCATCCAGACACGACGTGCCCACATCGTTCGTTTGTATCAACGAGGCTGTTGTCGTCGCCCGCGTTGTTGTTGTATTCTTGTGCTGTATGCCCTGATCCCGGGTGGACAACTTTTCCGTTTGCACAGCAATCGTGCACATTGCCGGTCTGCTGGGCACATCATCAGTTTGCACGGCAATCGAACACATTTTCGATCTACCAGGCTCCACATTCTGCAGTTGCTGTTGTTTTCTTCGGTTCTGTGTGGGGCTCTTCAGCTGAGGTAAGCAAATACCTGCCAAACGGCAGAACTCTGTTAGCTGCATAATCATCGTGCGCTCTGATCGTGTGGTGACACCAGCGGGAGCATCGCGGCCAATGCGCTGCATATACATGCGAACCATGTCCTCGACGGGTACGGGCAGCACTTTGGCATGTAGCTCATCCCGCAGCTGTTCACAGCTTATCCGCTGATCCTCCAGTTGATGCTTCAACTCCTCGCACAGTTGACTGTCTGCCTCATTGCGTTGCTGTTTCTCCCGATACATTTCGGTCACTTCGCTAGCAGTTCGGTGTAGTTCGCGCAGCTGCTGCTTTTGTTTCTCCAGCTGATGGCGCAGCTTGT
Organism: Drosophila nr. perissopoda 5 BK-2023a; assembly: GCA_035044105.1. Lineage (NCBI taxonomy): Eukaryota > Metazoa > Arthropoda > Insecta > Diptera > Drosophilidae > Drosophila > Drosophila nr. perissopoda 5 BK-2023a. The sequence continues at coordinate 484,403 of JAWNMK010000639.1, read as the reverse complement.
CCGTCTCCGCAATTTGTTCGGCGAGCCTGCTTGCCTTTTTCGCCGAGTGTCTTCGTTTGTCGCTGACGGTGGCGGTTGCATTATGTTGCTGTTGAATCTCTGTTGGTATGCTGAACAGGAAATCGAACTCATCAAAGCCCAAATTCTCTGGCATGGCAGTATTAATGATTGTGTTGCTTTTGGTTTCACGTGCTTTTAAGCGGTAAACGTTTAGGTTGTTTTGGCCTAGTCTGTTGCGGATTACCGGGCAAACGCGTTTTTATTAAAACAGCTAAAATTCATACTAAAAAACTGTCCTGCCTTAAGAAAGCTTCTAAAATTAGTTGCTACTTTACATTTTTGTGGTAACCGCAAAACTAAACAAAACTTCGTGTTTTACGCCGGCAATACAAACATAGCGAATGGTAAACAGTGATGCCGTATATTAAAAAGAACAAAGTGTGACCATTATGTTGCATACATGAAATGAACAAAATCTGAAATGTATTTAAGCAAGCTTTATTGCTTCAAACGAAATCTACAAAATACAAATTCAGAAATACTATAGTAAGCGGAAGGAAAACATTACCCATTTGTCCCATTTTCATTTATAAATTGAATATTGAATATCATACAGCCCGAGTTGGCAGCCCTTGAAGTCACAACCAACTTCACGTTTCACGTCTACCAGGGCAGCTGCAGCACATTCAGATATTGTGGTATTTTCGCAGTCTTGGAGAGGTACGTAAGCGATATTCGCAACAAAAAAATTACATAATTACCAACAATTTACAAATTTGTCAAATTGACAGTAACAAAATCACAACCATGGCCGACAAAGTTGTTGCTGAGAAACCCGCTGGGCGTCCAATGAAATATCCATATACGTTCTCGGCTAAAATCGCCCAGTTCCCAATTAAGCATTACATTAAGAACCAATGGATCTGGCGCTATTATTTCATTGCAGCGGTCGCATGTGTGCCCGTTTTCTACAAGATTAGCAAGTTGGGTGAGTACTGCATTTAACAATTTGCAATTGTCTGCAATATTATTGCCCAACGTTCGTCGTTTTTTGTCTTGCAGCCAATTCGCCTGGAAACAAGAAGGCCTGGGCTGAAAGCCAAGCTAAGGAGGCTGCTGAACACCATTAATCTGTTGAAACGGTTGCTGCCATTGATTTTAGTTGTTTAAAGTTGCATCTACATTTCAAAGCCACTGCTGGTGGTTTTACATGAATATTAAATGGTCAAATAAATGATTTAAAACGTGCATTTAAAATCATATTCATAACATAAATAGCGAAAATATCCTCCGTGTGCTCCGTTGGCCATTCACTTGTATCAGCGTGAATTTGACATTCACTGTGATTACGAACAGGGTTGCACACATTTTAATTTAAAATGTGGCAACATTTAGCATCCAGCTGCTAGATTTTGCCATCGTGAGCAAAAATTCAGCCAAAATAAATTCACAAAAGGTAAATAAAAGTGTGTCTGAAAATAATGGGTTCCGTGTTGTGGTTATATGGTGTTTGTATGATTAGGTCCCTTTAACACTAAAGTGCCCTCATTTTTGTATTTTCAAGCCTTTCAAAATGGTTGTAACCAGTGAACAGGTATATTTGCAGCTTTCCTAACGTAAACTTTCATTGACAAATTTTAGTTTGCAATCGAAATTGTGTTTTTATTTGGCATGCTCATTGTATTTCTTGCCCGAGTATATTCCGAGTATATTGCATCCAATAATATATTTGTTGTGCAAACTCCACAGGGCTCAACGAGCTTTCCGGTATCCAAGCAGAAGAAACAACGCCAACGCAATCGTCCCAGAAACAAACGAAACCGTTCTCAAGAGACTAAAATTCAAGCACAAAGCGAAAGTGCAATGCAAAAAGCCGGCAGTAATCAAAAGCCAAATGCTCCAGCAGCGGATAAGAGCCGCGAGCAAGTGATGGCGGAGCGCGAGGCCAAAAAGCTGGCGAAACAATCCAAGAAACAGAAACAGACACCCAACCAAACTCCGGCGACAACAATCATCACCGAAGTCGAACAAACGACTATAACACAAAAATTAACGACCACAACAACAACAACCAAGTCAAAGCATAATAATAATAAAAACCAACAGACTTTAGATGCTGCCTCCGTTTCGCCTATAAATGCCGCCGTCGCCACAAATATTGAAGTTTCAGTAGAATCGATCTCCTCTGACGAAAAGACGCGCGACCAAATCAAAGCTGACCGCGAGGCGAAGAAGGCAGCCAAGCATGCGGCCAAGTCATCCAAATTAGTCAAATCAAATAACGTTGATGCAGCGGCGCAGCAGCTAAATAATCTGCATGTTGCAGCCAAGACTACAAGCAATGAAACTGCTGCTGCTCCAACAGGAGCTGCATCCCCAGCAGAGCAGGAAAAGGTAATGCTTATAAATTCTGCTATAATTGTTGTAATGCTTTTGAATGCTTGCAGAAAAAACCAGCGCTTAGCAAGGCAGAGCGGCGTGCCATACAGGAGGCGCAACGTGCGGCCAAGGCGGAGGGACAAACTAAAACAAAAGCTACCCCAAAAACCGGAGCTGCCCCAAGCAGCGCTAAGACTATCCTAAAAGTTAGTGCCACGCCTGTGAAAGAGCCGAAGCGTGACAGTGAATCACCCGCCAAGTCACCGGTTAAGGTGTCGCCGCTCAAAGCGGAACGCGAGTGCAAAATGAAACTGTTTAATCATTTGGCGAGCGCTGACAAGGATGCCAGCTTATTTGTGAACGATCCCAACTTGCACCCCAGTATGGCTCGCCTGGGTGTCCAGTATGCTGAACGAACTGTTGTCGGCTCCAATGCTCGCTGCATTGCCTTCCTGCACGCACTGCGACAGGTGGTGCAGGACTTTGAGACTCCTGCGAAGAAGGAGTTTGGACGCAGCCTTGATGTGGCGGTCAAACATCATGTGGATCATCTGAACAAATGTCGACCGCTGGCTGTATCCGTGTACAACGCCTACAAGCAGTTCAAAAACCAATTGACCCAGCTGCCAGCGGATCAACCCGAAACGGAGGTAAAGTGTGACAAAGAGAAACGTTAAGTGCACCAGGGTAATTCACTGATTTGTTTTTGGTATTCCAGTTGAAGGAGCAACTCGAACACTTCATAGACACCTACATAGAGAATCAGATTGGTAAGGCTGCCCAGGCGATCAGTAGCTCGATGCAGGAGAAGATCACTGATGGCGATGTGTTGCTCACGTTCGCCTGCTCCTCGCTCATCCAGTTCATCTGTGAGGAGGCTAAACGTCGTCAGGTGGCCTTCCGCGTGATTGTCGTTGATTCGCGACCATTTTGCGAGGGCCAGGAGATGCTGCGTCGCCTGCATGCCCACGGCATACCCTGCACCTATGTGCTCATCAATGCCATCGGCTATGTCATGCCGGAGGCAACCAAAGTGATGCTCGGCGCACATGCGCTGCTTGCCAACGGCTATGTTATGGCCCGGACAGGCACCGCCCAGGTCGCGCTAGTCGCCAATGCGCACAATGTACCCGTGCTCGTCTGCTGCGAGACGCATAAGTTCAGTGAGCGTTTCCAGACCGATGCAATTGTCTACAACGAGCTGTGCGATCCCAATCAGCTGGTCATGAGTGGCAAGTGCTGTCTCAACAATTGGCAGACAAAGTCTCGACTGACTCCGCTCAATCTTAGCTATGATATCACGCCGCCCGAACTGGTCAGCGCTGTTGTCACCGAGGTGGCCATTCTGCCTTGCACCAGCGTTCCCGTAATTCTTCGCATCAAGCCAGATATTGGCTATTAAACATCCCACTCAAAATCTACTGCTCGTTGCTTGACTGTTGCTTTTTCAGAGATTCATATTACATAACGCAAAAGAGTCCAAAAAAGAACTTTGAATAAATAAGTTTATTTTTACTATATTTTGATCAAACATTGTTGCACAGTAAATTTATGGCTTTGACAGCTTGAATTACACGTTACGATCTGGATTTTTGTTTTTGAATTTACTGAATCCATGCAATTCTACCATATAAGCATACATTTATGTAAGCAATTGTACTTTCTTATTTGTGGGGCAAGAGATCGATTCCTAAAGTAAAAATGATCAAAAGCTCAACACATTTATGTCATATATAGTTAGTGGATATGGAATGCTTGCTGTCTGCATCGAGATTCTGCAACATTAAGATTCAATTGTATTTGTAGCCGTTCTATAAAATGTAATACATAAATGCCGGCTCAAAACCGTGACCATGTTGTGAATCCTCTTTGAATTCGAATTGTATTTGGGAATTCAAATTAAATTGACTTTGATGGATATACAATGGAATCGAATTGTGTGAGCAGGCATGATAGTTAAAAAATTAAAAACAACATATAATAGATTTGTGCAAGACTTATATATATATAACTAGGATCGGATGTGGGAGACGTCGATGCGCTGGAAGCGATGCGAAACTTGAATGTTTTGCTTAATCTGCACGCAATAAGTCGAATGTCAAATATGCTTTTAAGTAGCTACAACTACAAATGCAACAATAAATATAATATTGTAATATATGTAGGTATATACACTTATGTATATATATATGTATATATATCTGTTTGTAATATTTGTATATGTATTTCATGCAACAAATACGTGCACTCGCCAGCTCTCTCTCGATCGCTGTCCACATTCACGCCACGTCACACGCCCAACAATTTACAACTATGCAGTATTATGCTAGACTTGGGTTTATGGACTCTGCTTCTGCATCTGTCGGAAGCAGCCGCGACAGACTGGAACCGGTTTGCCGCTCTCGTGCCCCGGCAACGCCACGATCTTGTCAATGCATCGCTCGCAGAAGATGTCGCCGCAACGCCAACAATGGGTCTACAAATGAAATTTGATTGATTTTCTTGGCAGCTGTCCTGGTCATGTCTTGAGGACTCTTACCTTTTTGCTGAACTGATCGAACGGCGTGGAGCAGGAGCAGTTGGTAACACTCCGCATGGATTTCCAATCCAGTGCCACAGACGAGATTTCCTCGTTCAAGGCTTGCGGACTCGTTTGTTCGGCATTTAGCGATAGACTGGCAAATGACATGTTGCTCGCCTTCAGCGGATGATCATCATCGGCGGCGGACAACTCGCTCAGCTTCTTGTCGTAGTTGTACCTGCAAAGTTGCATATAAACATTTAGGTTCTGTACCGAAAATATTTATGGAAAGCAATGTGTTTGGCTACTTGTTGTCATTGATTTCGTTGGGTGTTGTCTCCTTGGTAACTTTGGTGGCTGTTGTGGTGGTTGTTGTGGTGGTGGCATCTTGCAGTTTCTTGGCCGACTTGGAAATGTAATTCTTGAAGCTGGCAATCCGTTTGGTCAAGTGCTGCACATGATCCTCCAGCGAATTGGAGTGTTCCTTGCTGTCCAGCAGTAGATCGCCTAGCGGCTCTCGGGGATGAATGCCACTTTCAAAGCGGCTATACATGCCACGCCAGAATCTATAAGCCAAATCAAATTGTGTGTGTTGCTCAAGAGCTTTGATCGATTGTCGTTACTTACTTGATGCACTGCGGTGCCAGATTTGCTTTGATAGACTCATCCACATTGGGTTTGTACAGCGGATTAATATACTCGTTCAGATGGTTGGCCATGTAGCCCCATAGCGAGAATGTGCGTTCGGCCAGCTTCAGGTCCAGGCGATCCTTCTCGCAATTGCCAACAAAGGTACCAAACTGGCACGAGTGCACATGATCGTGCAGTATGAGCAAGAAACGCTCATTGAATTCAAACGATTCGCTGCGCTGCGACATCAACTGCCAGGTGCAGTCAAGGAACTGCGTAAATATCGGCGACACCTCGCGCGCATCCATCTGGATGTGGCCGCAGCGCTCGCTAAACTTGTGCCCAAACGCCAGCCAATCCTTCTCGATGAGCGCCTGAAAGCCCTTAATTGTGCGATAATACGGATTCAACATCAGCTGTGCCAGCGAGCAAACTTGCGCGGTGCGATCCCAGCCATCGGAGCAGTGGACAACCACCGAAACGCCCTTATCGACGGCGCTCGCAATGAAACTGTAATGAAAAGAGCGAAATATATTAGATGTGTTTGCCTCACAAGCCTTATAAAGGGCATATAATGATTATATAAGAAACAATAATATTAAAATGAATCTATCTGTACAAATTAAATTTGATTTTTAATCCATGAAAAGGTAAAGCAAACTTATCACTTATAAATTTACATATAAGCATTGCACTACAAAGTTTTCAGTCACTTTCAGAGGATAGATAGTAAAAAAACATATATTGAAAAACATAATAGATACAAACGGTGAAATGTCTGTGGTCTGAATGAATGCTGAGTCTTGTGCTGGAAAGTAAACAACGAGACGAGTTTCTCCTGCAGCTGAGTGTTCAATGTGTTTGCTTACCTCGACGTGTCCAATATGGAGCGAATGTGCTTCAGCCAGCCGGACGACTCTAGGGCATTCAGAAATGCGCTCATTGTGGGCGACTTTTGTTCGCAGGCCTCCAGCACCTTTTGCAGGCTGGCGCGCTGTACGTGAATGTTCTCAATGCCGAGAAATTGGAACTTAATGTTTTCGTAAAAGGCCTCGTTCTCATAACCTTTGCCAGCGGCTCTATTGGCCATGGCATTGATCTATACACAAGATTGTCGTTATTTACATATTTACATATCTAGACTTACATTTGCCATTTTTCTTTCAGGCCTTCTACTTACTCGTGGCCGCGTATCGACAACGTACATATAGTCGGTATTGGGATTTGTTTTACGTATGGCCTCCAGCATTTGCTCGTCCTCCAGACAACGCGCACTGAAGCCCGACAATGGCTGGCTGCAGCGGCATATGGACGCCTGTTGTACAGTTGCATTCGATTAAATTAAAGTGCTTTTAGTTGTTATGTTATTTGTAGTTTTGTACCCGATTGTTGTGCAAATAGGTCAACGCAGGCAGGCGTCCCTTGGAGCGAAAGCGAGAGCTGCTTAGCAGCATCAATGTGGTTGCTTCCTTGGGCACATAGATCTGACGGGGATATGTGTCGCACAGCTCGTACTTTTCATTCATGGAGCACAGAGTCCAGTTGTCATTCGGCACCAGCATATGCTTAAACTCTGCCTCCAACTTGAAAAAGTCCCAACCAGCATTCTTGGGATAATCATCCTTGGCCGGCTGATAGTTGAAGCAGTACAACTTATTAATGGAGACTATGGGAAAAGGACTTGATTAGAATTAATTGACATAATAAAGGGATTTATTTGCCTTACTTACCCGGCTGAAAGAGCTTGATGAGCGAAGTGTAAACATCGTGGCACTCAGAGTCCTTGGGTATGACAAATGTCACAGACAGAAATGTCTTGCAACGGATGAGAAGCGGTGAACCCGTTGTGCTTAATGGAAGCTTCTCAATACTGGCAATGTGCATGTGTAGAATCTATAATGAAATTACATAATAAATGGTCACTCAGTAACCGCAACGGCAATCTCATCTTTGAGCGGTCAGCTCATCACTTAGGTAAAACTCTCACTTTGGTGCTTTGAGCCAGAAAATCGATATTTGAGGGCACATCTCAGTTTGCTAATTGGCAACTAGCACTGAACACACGAGTGCCCTAACTTTTAATTAACAACATAGTAGTTGACTCGAAACCGACGCCAACATGCTCATTCCAATTGGGTCTCTTGCGGCCACTTGTCGCGCTGACGAACGAGTGCAGACCCCGAGTGCATAATTGATATAATTATGAATGGTGGAGCAATTAAAAAGCTATGCTTCCATGAAGCCCAAACAGAACAAAACAAACTAAAATGGTGGTAAATTCGACTAGCACATGGTAAAAGGAAAGTGGCAAGCAGGACATGTTTAAAGTAGCATTCATGATTTAATTAAATTAATTAATTAGTAAGTACTCTGTCGAAGAGTTAGAATCTAATTTGATGTCATACATTGAGCGTGTTTCTATAACTCTGACAAGTTTCTACTTTTTGCAAAGCAAATTTATTTGCCTGTCATAACATATCAAACAGGAAGAGGTTTTTAATAGACTGTGAAAATGAGTATTGAATATTTAAGATGCTGGTACCAACATCAATGTGTGTCAATTTCATTTTACTTAAGATTTTTGTTTAAAAAATAAAATCTGGGGGTCCCAAAACAAAGAGCAGAACGATATGCGCTGGAACAGCAATATTTGGCGTGAATGGAAATTGAATTGCAGCCGCTTAGCAGCAATTTGTCAATTGTGTCAGTCAACAGTCCCCAAAGCACATTTTGACTACTGAGTGTGACACATCGTTTGCGTTTCTTTCCGTTGCCTTTTCTCCCTAGAGCGGCTTTTGTTATCTTTAGTTGACTATTTGCTGTGGCTTAATTGACATGAAAATGCATTCTATGTTTGCTCAAAATATTGTACAGCAAAACCAAAGAGAAACACAGCAGGCTCAGCAGGCATTTGAATTTAAGCAACGGGGCGTATGCGTAATCCTTGGAAGTCAGTGCTTTTATTTGAGTGTGGGTGAAACTGTTAGGCCGCAAGTATAATGCAAAAAACATGTTTTCATTAACCTGCCAGTTCTTAAGCCAACTTGCAATTTGAAAATATGGCTAAAATAGCCTTGGGACTAAGCCTAACTACGAAAAGATTACTTAACAAGTAGCGGAAGTGCGGACAATGCAGCTAGCTGTCAGTCAAAAGCACACATGACTATATATATATATATATGACGAATGCGCGGCGGCTTTGGGTACCACCCAGCAAGTTTTAGTTTTGGCTCAAATGTTTAATGAGCGAGGCCGTAACCCGAAGCGAGTGAAGCGTCAAGTGCACATTTAAACACGTTCCCCCTTTTGGCAGGTGGCTTATGCATTATTCCTTATGCCTGCTTTTGCATGCGTTTCTTTGCTTTTCTCAGAAAGTTGGCCAAAACCATATTTATTTGCCAAGCATGAAATGTTGTCAAGCGTTTCTCAAAAGTTTTAACGACGAGCAAACAGCAGCATCAGCATATCCTTTCAAGCATACATATCAACTTTAAGCAACACAAGTCCCTTAAGTATCTTTTTTACAATCTCGATGAAACCTGTGCTTATTTTATATGATTTTAAAGGGAATTAAAGCAGAAACTTGCATGTGTAATCAGCAAATTTAGCAAATTTAGTTTAGTTTTGAATACTATGCGAATCTTGCAAATGTTTTTCATGATTTTGACATACAATTCACTTAAATAAACTCAAGGCGAATGTGCGTTTTTTAATTGAGCGAAAAACATGTCAAAAATCATGACAAAACCTTTACACTTAAATTTCTCAAGTCCACAGATTATCAATCACAATTCAAAGTGTAAAAAACAATTCGTTAACTGCATGTAAAATTTAAAATTAACATATTTATTTTCATACATACATAATAATTTCAGTTTATTTATGCGCTTTCGAGATATACGGAATGAAAGCTGAATAAATTTAAAATTCGATAATTCAGAAGGGAAAGCAACATGTTTGTTGCAACACTTACAACAATGTATATGATGCCAAATAATGTCATGCCTCTGCGGTCTACTATATTTTCGTAACATACTTTTGCGGTTACTCGAGGGCAGAGACAAGCACACACACACACACGCACACGCACACACACACGGAGTCATATTTTATATGCGTGACGACAACCCCAAAACGACAGTTGTTTAAAAGTCCCCGAAATTGCTGAAAACTTTTTGCTTGAACTTGGCAAGCGAGCAAAGCACAGAAAACCAGACCAAAAAGTGAAGAAAGTAAGGCGACTGAGTCATGAAATAATTGATGATGTAATAAGAGGAGTGGGTGGGGATGGGGATGGGGGAAGGAACGGGCGGATTGACAGGGGGAGGCACTTACCCATGTCTCTTTGTTGCTGTCGGGCTCCACGAATATCAAATGTGTGGCAGTCAAATACAAAGTGCCAACTGTCGGATTTTTGGTGTTATAGCGATCAATCATGCGCACATTTTCCACCTGTAAAATAGATGAAAAAACACCAAATTTATTTAAACATTTAAGGTGAAGGAAAAATAACAATTTTCCATATTTATGGATTGCAATAAAATTGCTAGCGACTTGGAACTTATTCGCTGACGTCAGCTGTAAGTGAAAACTTTCTACTCCACCCAACTACCACCCAACACCCCACCACCCACTCAGCCACAAATCCAAATACACACAAGCAAAACGAAAGAGTAAATAATGGAAAATTTCACTGCTGGCCAAGTTGAAAGCAAAAGTTAGCTCGAAAAATACATATATATAAAATCTTTGGATTAAATTAAACAAATCAAATGGAATTTAATTGCAAAAATATTTTTATAAATGAATTGAACGCATTTACAAAAGTGAAGTCTTTGAATTAAATTAAGCAACTCGAATTGGAATTGGAATTTAAAGTGCATAACTAACTTATTATATTTTTATGATATATTTTATTATATATATTGAATTATGAATAAAAGAAAATGAAACAAATCGGAATATAAAAGAGAAGTCTTTTAACGCAATTAAACAAATCAAATTCGATAACAATTTATGATAATAAACATCTTTTAATATTGAATTAGGCATGGCATTCATCAATTGAATATACCATATATAAGAACAATGTAAATCTCCCTTGATGCATGCAAAATGCGAAAGAGTCAAATTGAATTGCGGAGATTCCATTTCGCTGACATTAACGGAATTTCCCCAGTGGATGGAAAAGCGCAGAGCACAAATAAACCGCAGAAGCTGACATGAATACCAGATGGATGACATCTAAAAAGGATAACAGACCGAGCAGATTCAGACAGCCAGCCTGTAAGGCCGTCATTCCAACGGAACACAAAAGGGACCCGCAGAGTCAGTTAGCTGGCTCAGTTAACGTCCTTGATTTGATTGGCTTAGATATTATTACTTATCTGATGAAGAAAAACTTGCAATAAATGCAGCTTTAAGTGTACAAGAAGTCGCTCTTCAAATTTCAAGTATAAATTAAGTGATATGTGATTGACTTAACAAAAAGTTCTTAAAAGAAAACGAATTGAAATCCAATCTTTAAAAATAAAACCATCAATTTGGGTTATAATGGGCTTAAAACGCTCAACAATGGCTAAAGTGTCAGTCTGTTGTGGGCCATTTCAGAAAATGCAATTTAAGTAAAAGCGAATTTGTTGCACAAGAAACCACATTCGAGCAACAAGACAACAATTTGTGGCCAGCAATTTACAACAGGCGATTTGCTGGCAGGATAAAAGCAACGATGAAAGAGAACGACCAGAATGAAAAATTAATGCCACATTAATGAATGATATAGTCCTGCAGACCTACATAATATAGATATATATTCATATATATATATGTATTTATGAAGCAACTCAAAGTTCAACTCAATTGCCGGTCTTCGCATGTCATTTGCATTTATTCAGGGCAAAGTGCTGCGGGCAATGGCAACTTTTCCAAAACGAGACAAAAGAAAAATGTGAAGAGGCGGAAAAATTAACTGGATTTGTGTGTTGATTACTTTTTTGCAGCTGATTAGCATAATGAAACAAAGAAAATACCTTTTTGAGGACACTGTTGCCATTGTAGTAAATGGGCGCCTCGTTGAACTCCTCCTCGATCCAGGAGACGACCTTATCGGAGACAAAGGGCGGCACTGGCACACCCCACAAACGTTTCCCATCCGGCGGCTCCTCCGTCTCCGGCGATATGTTATCGAAGCTGAGACGAAGTGCCGATGTGGGCGAAAGTTGACGTTCGATTTCGTTGAATTTATTCATGAATCTGGCAAAATCCATTGTCACTCTCGCACTCCCAAAAAATATATCTGATACCGTGAGCTCCTCTTGGTAAACTTTTATTGATTATTTTAAATCAGCGAAAGGAGTAGGAGGAGTACCCAAACTAATGCCAGAAGACCTTTATTGACATGGCTTTTAAATCAAATAAATCACGTGAATTCTACTTTCACTTTTCGCCTAACACACAACACACACAAACTTTTTAAATCCTACATATCTATTTATGTACGTATATTTGTACATATATATATGTATATATATATATTTGTTATTGCCGAATTATTGTGTGTGTGGCAAGCAACGAAAACAGCAGCGAACAAACTGATTTCAAGTGCAACTCAGCGACGACTGTTTGAGGCGCGCGCTTAAAAGCATGCTACGAGCCATTTGTGTTGGGGAATTTTACGCAAGAGGGAAATATTCTCCGACAGTGATGAGCGCCATAAAAATGCTTACCCTCTGGGAAATATGTAAGTTAGTCACTTGGCAAAAGACAACGCGAATGCCGCCTCTGATTATATACAGTGTTACAAGTAATTTCGAACGCAACAATGTTAATCGCGTGTAATTACATTATTCACTAGAATCGAATAGCAGAATCGATGGTATCAAATACACGTATTTACATATGTGTACATTTTTTTAATCAAATTACAAACAGAATTTGAGGTAGTCTAAAATGTTTGCCAAGTATTTGAATTTGGCAGCGACCACTGTATATCCTTTACATAAAAATTAATATGTTGGCTTCCTTAAGTATAAAATATACATTTTGTATTTTGTATTGTTCATATTTTCATACAATCAAATCAAATAATTACCTGATGGTAGTTTAATGGCCAACAAAAGGGCGTTGGAACCACCAACAATTTAAATAGCTAAGTCATTTATGGATCTGCGATAAGCTTCTCGCAGTTCACAGTCAAGAACACAAGCACACACATGCATACATAGTCACAGTCAAGAACACACACAACACAGTAAGTCAAGAACATACACACAAACACATACATAAGCAAAGCATGCACTGCAAACTGGGCTTATTTACATACAGTCTAGATGGCTTCAGCTTATGCGCATGTGACACACAGACACACACATATGTATACTATGTATGTTGTGGAACAGGTGTAAGCGCCAATACTTGGCCAGCGAGACAGTCTTGTCCTTGGTCGCAGCCAGCGAGTGGGTGGCGCACGGGTTACCCTATGGCTGGCGACATAAGAGCAGCTGTTGTTGCTGTTGCTCAGAGGAGAGAAAGGGTTTTCCACCTGATCATCGATTTTGAATAAAATATAATTGCTGTTCCGCGGATGACTCACACAGCTGGAGTTCACCAGGAGAGAAGTTGATAAGTAGCCCAAGCGGGCATGTTTTCAATTGCATTCAATTCCCGCATTGCTGAAACTCAAGCGCACTTATTATATTTACATACCTTTGCCAGCTTGATATCGTCCATTGTTTACGTTTTTGTTTTTTGTTAGCTACGCCTTCAGCTGCTTGAAGCACTTTGCAGTCGTTGCACGCCCCGTTTATTTTGCTCGAGCAACTTTAATCAATTATGCACGTTAAAATTAATCAAGATTTAATTCATTTGCCAGGAACATATTGCAATTTATAATAGTTATAAATTAGGATTGTTGATATTCTATCGAAAGCGACGATAATTTAATTGCCGATGTACTATCGCAGACATTGTGTGGCGGTTAAGCGATAAGCCGGGGTAGTTGCCACCTTGTTTGAAAAAAAAAACAGCCAGTTGGCAGCACTAAATGCGATTAATTTAAATCTGGGCTGTGATAAAAATTCATTTAATAAAATCAACAAAGTTCGCACATGAAGCTATAAAAATCAATTGAACTTCATTTCAACTATAATAATAAGTGCACTTTACGATCCGGTATAGCGGGGTCAACTCATTTACGCAAACCCACGTATTTGGTCCAAACACCCTTGTTATCAAAGTACGGTTTGTTCCTTGAACAAATAATCGCTTGCTTGAAAATGGCAGCATATGTTAAAGGTATTGACGCGTGCTTATAAAGATTATAGAGGAATTCATAAATCTGAAAAGCGAGAGAGAGACAGCAATATGAAAAGAGTAATCAAAGATGTGGATGCAGAGCAGGCTTACCTTAGCCTCCTGATCCTTCCAAAAGATGTGATCACAAAGGAATTGCAGGCTCTCCGGGAACAAAGCAAATCGCTCCTTGCCATCGGTGGCGACAACATCCACACTGCCCAGAAGCACCGCACAGCCAGAGAGTACATCCACAGCCAAGATGAAAATGTCCAGCAAATACAAAGCTCTATTGAGTTTCTCTTTGTTCGATGCCTCAGCAAGCAGCATTTGAATCTCCAAGAAGATTTCCATAATCCAGTTGCAGGCGTGCTCATCACTGGCAAATGCATACAGGGTAGTGGCCAAATGGCGATAGAAGAAGGCACGTTCCTCCGCTCGACGCTCGTACGCATCGATGATGGGCGTTAGCCATTTTAATGGATTCGGCAGTTTCTCGTTATACAGCACCAGATAGCAGCGGATTATGGTTGCCTTCTTCAGTTTGCCCACTGGGGTTTCCCACCAATTGGCGGGCGTGGTTAGGCCATCAATGGCATTGGGATGCAGCACGGCAACGACTTCGGTGTAGCGCTCAAATAATCTCGAATCCAGATTCATGGAGTCCATGTAACGCTCCACAATCAGCGTGAACACATCCAGCACCTCGGGTATCTCACACTTGTCCGTATAAATGTACTTGACGCTGTCCAAAAACTTTTCAAACAGGCAGCCTGCAAGTCCAAATCAAACGTTTACCATTGAAACAACAAGTAATTAATTGACATCAATTCTTACCCTCCACAAAATCGTTTATCTGCGATTCCTTGAAGCAATAGACGGCCACCTTCTCGGCGAAGCTCTTCAGTATTTGCAGGCTGACGCTGTTGGCGATCTCTGGCAGGAGGGAGAACAACAGCAGCAGATCTTCCTCAAAACAATTCGGCTCGAAGTCGGCGAGGAAATTCTCCAACAAGCGGCGAGCGGTGCCGCTGTGCAGCGCCTGATTTTTGGCCAACATGACGCAGTATTTGCGTGCATCGAACGATAAGTGAAAGAAGCTGGTCAAACAGCTCCAGTCCAATGGTGGTATCGGCTTGGCGAATCTCTTGGAGAGTGCGCGCAACGCATAGGTGACCGCATACGGTTCGGGCACATAGTCACCGAATCTTGACTGATTCACCAGGTAGTTGGTGACGGCTCGCAGCGGACTAGTGGCAAAAAGACCAACTAGCTTGCGCGGCTCCGGTTTGCCCTCGGGCAGGCGATAGACACCGCTGCGAAAGCCACTGATTTCTTTGCCAATATAATGGGCCACCAGATCGGCAGCCGCATCGCCGCACTCGGGTCTTATCTTCTGCAATAGCTGCACCCACACCTCACCCGGTATCGACTCTTGCTCTTGCTGCAAATTGACCACCTCACGTCCAGCTGACCCCGTCACGCCCACTGCGCCCACTCCACCAACAATCTCAAAGCGAAACTGGGGCGGAATGTGGCGCAGAATGAGCGTGCTGCCGGGCTCGTAACTCTTTAGGGCGACGAGTGCATTGCGCACCTGGGTGGCATCAGTATTTGGACGACTAACTGCCTGCCATAACTGCTCGAGTGCATCATCGGCCAGCTTCTCATATTCCAGCGTTGGCGTCTGCAGCAGCGGCACCAGTCCAAACAGGTGATACAGCGACTTCAGCGTCAGCGGCCGTTGCTCGCTCCGAAACTTGCTGCCCACCGCTTGCCAAGTGGATGCAATGTTTACCGTGTGACTGTCGCATAGCGCATAAATCGCATCCAGCGCCAGAGATGTGGCCAAGTCACCCGACTCGTCCGTGCAGCTGTTCAGCGTGTTGCTCAAATGTGGCAGCAACTCGGAGCCATGCAGCGTGGGTCTGTTGAGTGCACAGCATAGATTAATATTTGATGCACACACAGAATTCTTATAAAAACATTGTTTACTTTTCCTGGCAGATCTCGCGCATGGCATGCGTCCGCGCTATTTCCATCTCCCAGCGCTTGTCGTTGTCCGGCAGCGGCTGTGCGATTTGCTTCAGCAGAAAGGGATAGGTGCGTGTCTCGACGCGCCACAGACGCATATACAAATCGACACAGAAGGTGGCATTGTCCGACGACAGATTGCGAATGGTGTTCAGTATCATGGGCACATTGTCCTGGCGAAGAGCAGCTAATTAGAATGAATCGAAGTCGGTATATATATGTATAAAAGTACCTTGGAGACGGCAAAGCTTGCCAGGCCACGCAGCAGTTCCAGCTGCAATTCTGGATTTTGTTCGTGGGCGACCTTGAAGATGTACGTCATGAGGAAATCATAGGCAATGTTCTCGTTGACCTTGATGATCTGCAATATGACCTCGTAGACCTTGAACCAGCAGTCAACGGGCGGTTCACGGGAGAGGAAGAGCGCACGCAGAAACAAATGCAGACGCTGGCAAAAGGCCGTATTGGCCTTGACGTTCAAGGCATCGACAAAGGCAAACACATCCTGGCTTTCGGACTTGTCAAACGACTCCACCAGATTGGCCACATCGAAGGCAATCGCAATGTCCGGATGATAGTTGCGAATATGCGCCGGCTGCAGTTCCTTGGTGCAGATGGGAGTCGCGAACTCCACGTTGCCATCAACTGGCGGCTTTTGCAGCTCCAGGATACGATCTACAATTTGATGGGCTAGCGCCAGGCCCTCTGCAGGTATGAATGCAGTCTGAGACATCCACTGAATAATTCCGTCCAGACACATGTTCAGAATGTATTCATGGCCACAGCGCTCCTGCACCACCACAAACACAACGATGCGCAGCAGATCCGCCAAATAAAAGGGGGACAAAATGTGCAGACACTCGGCGAGGAGGACGAGAAGAACATGATAATGATGGCGTGTATGCTCTCGCGTTGCATGCAATACACGCAACAGGCACTGCAGACTGGGACGTGGATCGATGGCAAAATGGGCCAACTGCTTGATGAGCTGCGCCTGGTAAATGCACAGATCAATGGACTGGGCGTAATCCGATTGCTGCAGAAAGTAATCGATGGCTTCGATGACCAAAATGCTGGTGCAGAGACAGGTGCTGGCATTGTTTAACTTGCTCCACGACAGCAGCTCCTGCATCAGGGCACGCGCCTCTGGCTGGCTGTGGCTCAGGCCGAGCAAACATGTCCAGATGGGCTTCACATCGTGCAGCGTCTGCGGATTGCAGAGCACATAGAGAAATACGGGACGCAGATACTCAATGCTGTAGTCCCGAATGCTGCAATTTACCACAAATATATATATTAATATTGGTTTTCTTCTGTCTTTTTGGCTACTTCTCTCTAATTGGGCTCTGACTTCTTGTCGTGGTGTTGGCAGATGCCAATTATCTTGTTGCTCACGTCATGCATGTTGGCGCTATTATGCTGGAGCAGCGATATCAACGGATGCAGCTGCGTCTTCAAGCCATACGGACACTGATACGATTCATTGTCCTTAAGCAACGATGTCTTGCGCTTCAAACTCAACAGCTGCAGCCCGAGAATGCTCTCCGTAATAATTGCAAAATGCATCGGTCTGCAAGATGAATAATAAATATAAAAACATATGTTGAATATTTAATACACAAAATAAAACACAAATCGTGATTACTAAGGAAATTTTAAAAATTCAAATAAGATGAAAAAAAATTGTGAATCATTGGCTTTTACATTATCGATTTTAAATATTAGTTTAAAATATACACATCTGCAATTATTACTAAATAGAAAACTTTATAATCATATAGATCTGTTTAAACATTAAACTTAGGGTCATTAGAAAGATGTGCGTGCCGACATCAACTATCCATTAAAAATCATTTCAATTACAGACTCAATCCACTGGATGGGGTTAAGGATAGTCAGTTGCTAGTTTGAACGGGTTTGAGTTTGAGTAGCTTTTAGCTGCCACTTCCGCTGTCGACACACGCACACACAAAGGGGTGGGCCGAAGTCTTTGCTTGCAGGCAAATCGTTTTGCGTTTGACGCGATAATTACTATTTATACGGCGTGGACGATGGTTGCCCGCTTTAATTGCTGCCTCTGGTGAAAGAGGCCAATTAATATGCAATCCTTTTTACTTGCACCTGCACTCGACTCTCTTCTTATCAAGGTTAACTTCTGTATTACGTGCCTGTTAGCTACGTTGTTGATGTTGATTGTGTTGTTGTTGGTGTTGTGTGGGCGCGTCCTTCAATTGCACAAACATTTCAAGTTCAAAGCCACACGTTTCTCGCCTGCATACATTTATCAAATATTAGCCAGGCTACTAACTGGCGCGTAATTTGAATATATGCAAACAGTTAGAGTTACAGCAGCAAGGCCAAGACGCTCTCGCCTTGAATGTGTTTCTGGCGTGTTTGGCATTACGGCTATAATGGCTAATAGATTTTTTTTTCATGTTTTTGGATTACCACTGCATTGTTGTAATACACTACAATTGTTTCATGTCACCGGTAAGCAGCAGCTGTAGCAGCAGTAGCAGCAGGACTCCCGGCTAGTAGGAAGCTATGCAAATTGCCTACGCATGGTAAGCACCGGGCACGTGTCAATGTCAAAGTGCGTGTGAAAGCGTTTTAATATATTGGATTCATGACTCGTATTTCATGTTTGCTTCAAGCTGCTGTCATGCAAAGGAGTCGGCCAATTAATTAGGACGGAAGTGCGAGACTTTATATGCTGCGCATGGGCATTGGGCAAGCTACATACAAGTTGAGTCCTCAATTTGAAGCTCAAATCGTAGAAGTTGTGAAATCGCTAGCTAGACAACACACATTTACAGGTAATTTATGCTCAGGCGTTTAGCTATTTGGTAGGTGCATTCGCCTGCGCTCCTTTCGGTTTGGCAAACTCTCAAACGGAAGTGCCCAGCCCCTTCAGACATATGTGCATAAGAGTGTTAGTCTGTGTATGTAGAACTTACCCTGCATTGGGCAGCATTGACAGGAGCGTGTTTTGTACGCTGTTGGCATCTAGGACAGCCTCGTCGACGAGGCGGACCAGCGTCTGACAGCTCATCAGGCTGAGTTGCATGTGTTCGTGCTTGCATTGGGCTTTGAGGAACTCGATTTCCTTGATTTGATGTTCGGGCAACTTTTCCTTAGATTCGACAATTTTATTGTAGATCTTCTCCAGACAAGCGGCTAGCTTTACAACGGAACTATTTGGCTTTATGCTGCTAAAGTCCTCCATGACAAGCTGTAAAGGCAAATAACAATTTCAGTTAAATATCCAGCGACAACTTTATAAAACAACGTCCAAATCGAAAGTGGATTTGACTTCCTTAAACACACAAACAGAATATATGTAAATACAATTTATTGTTTGTTTTGGCACCACAAGTGTATCCCACTTTTGAATTTGGGAGCGAACGTCTTTTCGCGTGTCCTTTCGCCTGCTCGCTCGCCACTCGAATGACGGACGCGGCGTTTTTAAATCCAAATCAAATTCCACGTTGTTCACATTCGACATCGGCGTGTATTGCACTTTGCGCGTGCTCTTCCAATTCCTTCGTGTTCAGCAGCGTGTGTTAGTCATTCAATACGGGTGAAAAGTGTTTTTAATATGCTTTACTGACTTTGATTTGTTTATTTCTTCGTCGAATTACATTTATGCGGCACGCTATCAATTGTAAACAAACTTTGAGGTAAACGCAAAATCGCAAACGCAGCAGAGCTCAACGTAAACGCGAATATGAGCATAACGTATAGCAGAAACGAAGACCGCTGCTGGCAACGTAAGCGCACATTAAGCAACACAGACGCAAAAATCAGCAACGTAAGAGCTACAGGCGTTTTCAACTGTATTTTGATTGTGGCCAGTGACGTAAATAAAAACTCCTCGTCAGCTAAAAGGGATAACTTTAAGTCACAGTAAACCACAGCCACGCTTTTCAAAAAATGTTTTATTATTTACTTGCTACCATGGAAGAAATGGATTCGCAGTAGAAAACTTGGAATCGTCTCCTCCTTTTCTTGGAATAAAATTACAATATGAATTTCTACTGCAAATCATGTTTCTAACTTTAATTGCAGTATTAATTTAATAATTTCAACGAACGATTTTACTCTTTTGTTCTATACTGGAATTTAAATTGTTGAATGCTTAGACAGATTTTGATATTTTTGTAGCTAATGAAATTTTAACAAAGTGCGCTTCCTTGCAGTGATTCGTACTTTTTGTGGAGTTGATTTATATCATGCTTAGTTAAGTCGGAGCAACTTCTTCGCTGCTGCTCTCTCAGTTAATTGACTTTATGCATTTCTGCAAAGCATTAGCCTTGCCGTAAAATAAAATTAATTATACTCCTGCCGGCATAACAAGTGAGAGCGTTACAGTCGGTCATAGCCGACTGCGAAATACTCTGATACTAATAAGTAATACCATCCGATAACTGTTGGCAGGAACAGGAAGGGTTTAGCTGAAATATACCGATATTTGAGGGAGGTTCCTAGTAATCTATCCCACAAGCTTGGCTTTAAAATTATGGCAGATATAGGCTTTTGTGAAATTCTTTTGGGCGATATACTCTGGAAACATTTGCTGTCAGAGTGTAAAAATGTTGCCAGTCAAAATGGAGAAGAAAACGAAATGCGACTGGAGAAAAAAGGTAACCAAATCTCATAAATGAGAGTCGGAATTAAAATTGACCCAAAAAGAATTCTCCGTAACTTAGCATATAAAATAAGGCTGGCCGAAATTGTGAACTGCAATCGCTCAAGCAAAGCAATGGCAAAAGGTGAAAGCAGAACCAAATGGAAATGGTTGAGATAACAGAGGCTAAGCCAAAGACAGCCCAACATCATTTCCGCTTCCTGCTAAAAGTCAGTTACCAATCTTGTTTTTTTTTCTCCCTTCGCTATGGCTGGCCTTAACAGCGCGTGGGTTTTGGCCGGGGACTTATGATTTTATTACAGCATCGCGATGCATAGCTCAACCTGGGAAATGCGCCGTGAAAGTTTTTCATTTCCCTTAAAGTTGCCGCTTCTATGCAACATTTATTTTTATTTTTTGCGTGTAAACTTTTCACATCTCATCATGAGTAGCCAAAGTTGGCGAAGAAGAAAGAACGAAAGCAAAGCACCCGATTTTCTCGCATCACTATCATTGCCCACAAACCCAAATACCTGCTGGCCACAAGTGAAAAAGTTAATTTCCAAAGCTTTTTGTTTAGATTTTTGTACACAAATTCTTTGTGGCGTTTGATGAATAGTTACCGGAGATACCTGTTAAACATATTAAACCATTTACTTTGCTTTTCCTGTGTTAATGTGGGTTTTTCTAAGGGGATGACGAATTATTATTAAACCATTAAAATGCATGTGTTTCTGAGTATAATTCTCATTAAAACACATACATATCAATTGTGTTCTTACCTTTTTCAATGCTAAGCAGCTTAATGTTACGAGTTCCTTTTCCTGTCAAACTTAATGGAGTTCTATGGAAATTACAATATGATAATTTCTTTATTGCCATGCCAAACTATTTCTTTAATTCTACATAACCAAAAAAAAAAACCCATTACTTTAGCTAAATGGAAAAAAGAGTCATTTATTAGTAAAATAAATTGCACGATTTTGGTACTTGTCACTGAGCAATTTCATGAATGTTTTCATATGTTGACGATGTACGTAAAATATGTCAGACCGGAATTACATATACACGCATTGTGGTGTGTTACTTGTTGCTACATTGAGTGGCGCTTGGCCAACTGAATTTGCATATGGGTTACAGTTTAAAGCTTAATGCGCAGGGCTGTAATCACATATGGCCTCAATTAAATGGTGTTGTCTTAACATTTATTTAGAAATTGAATTTTCACTTGATATGCCTTAAGTATATTTAATCAAATAATAATACAAAAACATATATATAAAGTTACATGTTGGATATGTTTGAATAAACACTTCTAAGAAAATTCAAGTTTAAAAAAAAAAAATAACACAAGGCAGCTTAAATTAAAACAAAAACTTTTAATGAAAAGTTTTTGCAGAGGGTGTAATATGTGGGGAGTGTGTGTGTATATTGAAAATATGAATATTTATATTTACCTGCTTGCACTCAATTTCGAACAAATTCGGGCAATGAATATTTATAAACTGCTGTGGCAGCCAGTAGAGCTTTATGTGTTCACCGACAACAGGCACTTGAATATATCTTCGTTATTACGATGTACAAAAAAGCATGAAACTCTTAGCAGCAAAATCCTCACAAAAACTTAAGATAACATAATTACCAACGTTCATAATTGGATTACAGCTGAAGTCCTCAATAATGCAGCAAACTAGAAACAGTAATCTCATTGATTGACGTCAAGTGCAGAAGAGCACATTCAGCCGACTATGGGTAAACCAATGCCAATCTCTCGATTTTCAGTTTGGCATACTTTTTTTGTACAGTGTGTGGATGCAATTGCGAAACATAACGCTTGCACATTTGTGCTTAATTTTTTCATTTGTTGAACAATGAAATCAAGAATACGCCGTGGTGCTTCAAGTAGTCTACCTTTCAGCGCACGAAACCCCAATGTATCAGCTTGTGTGTTTGTGTGTGTGTGTGTGGGTGCTTACATATACATACATATATGCGCACAGAATAATGTTTAATTGATGAAATCATATTAGAAATTTTAATTTTTCTTGCGTATTTATTTAACGTGTACAAAGAAAGTCGATTATATCTAAGAAAAAAAGGTTTCAATGAATAAAATATATATTTAATTAAATTTAAAATTATAAATTAATCTATAAATTAAAAAGGACCAATTAAATTACAAATTAAAACCAAATGAAAATGTGCAAAAAACTGACCAAAATTAAAGATGATTTAAGAATAAGACTAATATTTGTTAAAAGTTATTATGCTAATATCGACAGTAAAATGTTAAGGTTGGAGAGTGAAAGTCAAGTTTACCACATCAGAGATTTAATTTATGCAAAAGTGAATGAATATTTCTCTTTAAAAAATAGAAATTCAAAGAAATTAACTGGGGGTTATTTTACTTGGTACGCTACTTTTTTTTACTCAGTGTACATTCCGATGAACGGTAAATTTAATTTGTGCGGCACGTGCGTAAAATGTATAACATCGCCGCGAACTACAAATTGTGAATTGTGCTCCGAGTATTGTTAACCCGGCCCAGACGCGACAGAGCCAGAACAATAATGTGAAGACTGTGGTTGCAAGTGATGCGAATGCACTGAATACACAGCTAATCTTGTATATATGTGGGTTTTTATTATAACAGTTTATTGTATAACGAGTATAATGATAATATAAATGTTATATTGTACTGTAAATCAACCGCAATCAACAAAGATGATAAACCATCTACGGATCTCGTCTTTGTTTTTTGCCTCGTCGTTGATGTCTCACAAGCAATAAACCAAGTGTTGGTTATAGTATAGCATAGTACAGTATTGTACTAAAGTATAGTACATAAAGTTAACTTGTTAAATGGTACAATGTTTAGAATATTTTTATTATGATTTAGACTTGCTTTGATGTTAGAATGGAATTTTTGTATAAAATATATTTCAATTTGTTTGCAGAGCTGTAGATATTTTATGTAGATATTTATATATATTCCCAGCAGCCACCAAATTGGTTGAATCGCGCCTAATGGCAATAAGTTGTAAGCGCAGCATTAATAAAGAAATTCAAAGAGCCACCAGAAACCGCTGCATGGGCATTCATTTCGCTTCAAGCGAGCCGCTGCTGACACTAAGGCAAACCCACTCACAAGCACAAATACAAGCACACACATTCACACATACACGCACGGCGACTTTGTGTGGCAAGGGTTAAAAGCATAAAAGCCCGAGGTGTTTAAGCATATTTACACAATACGTGCATATACTATGCACGTATGTGGCATGTGTGCAACTGTGTGTGTGTGTCTGTGTGTGAGCTGAGCATTCAAATTTGTGAGTGGACGGACCGTTACAGACTTCTTCTGTTCCCCCACGGCCCCTGCCGAGTGGCGCACAAGTGCCTGTGGTTGCAGAGTGTGAAATATTTTCCTATCCCGCATCCTGTACACACTCTATAGTGTGTGTGTGTATATGTGTCTGTATGTGTGTATATGTGTGTATATGTGTGTATGAGAGTTAGCCCAGCAGCCCCTAAATAAACAAGAGCAACACTTTGGCATTTCCTGTTCGTGCCAATATGTTTCTCGACAATCCTTATTTTGTGGATCTACACATACACACATTCCGGCCGGAGTATGATGGCCATTTGAACTTAGGCCAGTATAAAGAGAGAGAGAGAGAGAGAGAGAGAGAGGGAGAGCGGGTGGAGAGACAGATACAATTTCAAGTATTACTGTTGTAGTTGTTGCATTTTTGGTTGCTATTGTTGTTTACGTTTGTGTGGTTTTTGAATTTATGAAGCGACCCTTTCAACAAAACACCAGGTCACATCCTAAACCGAAATAGAATTACGCATCCTGACTCTACCCAAATTAAATATGACTCTTTAACACGAGTTCGCATAAATAGTTGATTCGCTTAATTGCAATATTTTACTATTGAGTTTGTTTTCATTTTAATAATTTAAATATGTCTGGTTTAGATGCAATATTCTTGTAGGTATTTATTTTCACCCTGTTTCATCGCTTCAACGTGTTAAATGTTTTTACTATAATGAAAGACTCTTAAATCAACACTGAGATTTAACCTGAAAATAAAGCTAAAGTCAATAAAAGAGGTTCAGTGTTTGACCACGCTTTTGATTGCATGTATGCAAATACAAAGACAACATTGTGTTCACCATTTGTTTGGCTTTATTGATCAGATGAATTTTTCATTGTTAACTTATTCGCTGCACAGATACAATATATATTTACTTATTGACTTAAATGTGGAGGGGAGGAGGGGGAGCAGGATGGCCGCCCACTAAAGCGCCCAGGCTCGTCTGCAGGGAGCGCAAAATGCCAATGGGAATCTATAAATGGAGTGTGGAATTGAACGAACAATTAATTGTTGTACAAGGGACGCGAATAATGGTCAACTTACATCAAGTGCATTGCCCACAATGCCGTTAGGTGCCTGTGCTGCATAGAACTGGGTGGTGGCAAACTGTGGCGGCTGTGCGGCAACCTTGGAGTACTTGTGCTGCACCACCTTTGCATCACTCTTGGTCGGGGGCTGGTGGAAAAAAATATCAAAATTAATTTGTATGTCCTTTGCTGACCATGAAAGCCAACAAAGCTAAATAAATGCAAATAAAATTGAAATAAAATTTTACTTCCACCGCAACTAAGCGAACAAACCAAACAAAAGCAAGTAACCAAAAATACGTGCACAAAAAAAAGAGGAAAACAAATTGAAAGCAATGCAACAAGTAGCAAAATACATTTTAGAGCATTAGGTCTGGTCAAATGTTTTGACCCACAACCGAAAGCTGCAACTAAAATCCAAAATGTTGTTGGATGCAGGCCATTTTCAACATAGCTGTAGGCTGTCTGAAGTTTGTTCAACACCGGGTTTGCAGGTATTTGTGTGTATCTGTGTGAGTTGTGTCTATATGTGTGCATTTGTCTGGCACACCGCAGCTCAACACTTGTGTATGTGTGTGTGTGTGTTTCCGTGTGGGTTGTGTCCATTTTGTTTGTGTTGCCGTCGTTGGTATTTTGACTGTTACCTTCGCCGGCTTATCAGAGTGCGACGCCTGAAGGACAGTCTCTCCTTGGACCTCCTGCTCCTGATCTGGCTGCTGCTGCTGCTGCTTTGTTATGTAAACGGTGCGCTGACGTTGTCGTGGGCGTTTCACACGTAGGCGTTGCCGCTTGACAACAATTAGAGGCGTCACCTCTTGCGTGCTCAGTGCGCCTTCTGCGACTGTTTTAACATGATTTTCATTGATTTGGCTCGCCGCACTGTGGTCTGACTAACATGCATAGATTAGCATCAATTCAAAATACACACAAACACACACACACTCGCACACTCATTTTGGTTCCTGTTGTCAGTTTAAGCTTAAATTAAGTATGACTCTCTGTTCCCTGCAACACGAAGAAGGAAACAACTACAACCCCATATATATATCTATATTCATGAGTCGATATAGCCAAGTCCGCCCATATGTTTGCCTGTCCTTAAACAAGCATAACTCAGATACTATATATAGGTATATAAGCTTATAATTATAATAATATAATTAACAGATCAAGCTGCCTAATTTAATTAGTAACACGATAAAAGATCTTTGGTCTAACTGCCCTCAATTTTAATTTAATTGAATTCATGAATATTTGGCAAAAGAAAGCTTGATGGCCAAGACTTATGGACGTCATCATTTTAATAATGTCGCTAACATGTTTAAATAGCAAATCGTTTCAATGGCAATTCGCCATTGATTATCAGATTATAAAGTTTGCTAAAGCCGACTACAACTCTCACACTTCTTCTCAATGATCTTGAAACTGGAGTCTAAGCATTTGAAAAATATTTACTATCCCATACGGCTATCTTCCATTACTCATCTTTGTGAAATCTTAAAACTCTTACTTACATTTTGTGCAATCAGCGAATATTTTTTGTGTGGGGGCTTCACCTTCTGCACATAAGTGGGCGCGGCCGTTGGCAACAGAGGCGAATTGTCCAAAGGTGCGGGATTGGCGAATTCTTGTGGCTGCAGCTGGACTGTGCCGGGACCATGCGCCTCGGAGCCAATGTAGCCATGCTGGCCAACACGGCCTCCAAGAACTGCGCTGGCGCCAACGTCATCGTTGGCCTGAGCCGCTGCGTATGCACCGCCAGCTGGGAGTCCTGTGAGAAGACAGATGCGTGTAATATGAGTTTGATTAATACTCAGTGAAATATCAATTAATGCGAGGGAATACCGTTAAGTTCACCACCGATACCAGCTGCAGACCGCGCACCCCAAGGAGTGCCAGCCGAGGCGCTAAGTCCGCCGTGAGCTGAGTTGCCCGTCAGCAGTCCACCCAGTCCGGCATCCGCATGATAGCCGGCGAAATTGACGCCCACCTTGCCATCGCGCAGTGTAATAAGCTGAAGAAGAGAAGATTGAGAAGACAAGAGATGAGAAGACTGTGGTCAGAGTGTGGTGTAAAAGTTAGTTACACAGCGCGTATACTTAATGTTATTGAAAGTTGCTCTCTTTGTTTAGGCACGCAAAACTTTGGCATAAGATGCCGGGGCCATTTTTCACAAATAGTCAAAGTTTTGCCCAAAAAAGTTTGAGTGAAAACCTTAGGAATACCTTTCTGTTAGGCAACAAGTTTTGCTACACATAATAATAATTTGGCCTGTGTGGGCTCAGTTCACACTTTCTGTGCCATGTCAGGGTGTAGTTGTCCAGAAGCGTCAATCAATTTAAATTAGGTTTTGTAACTTTCTAATGAAACCGCAATACAAATAATATTCAATTGAACACCTGCTTTACTATATGTATTTCAAAGACATTGGCCCTAAATCAAGTCAAAAGTAGTTTTTGCCCATAAATCAAAATCACTTCAAAGCATAATTTACCAATATTATATATATGATATACTGTTGTTTTTTTTTTTACCTCAGGGAACGAAGTTGAAAAACTTTTGGAAATTGTCAATGAATCAAAAAACCAAAAAAAAGTTAAGAATAAAAGAGAGAATAGCATGTTTAGTATTTGTTTTTAGAAGCTGTGAGAGAATGGAAAATGGAAGTAATTTGTATTGTATTTGTTTTCAGTTTGTGTTTTCAGCCGGTAGTTATTGGAAAAGTGAAATTAAAATGTGTTTCAATTGCAACACTAAGCATGCCTAAAACTGGGTAATTGGCTGTACTATTTCCACTTACAAATTCATAACTTACAACTTTGAAATTTATTAATGGGCTACTGACAGCTGAGCACACTCGACTAGAGCATTCTTTTCAGTTTGCATTCTTCTTATGTACAATAAATTTGCCTAATTAAAATGGCTTTCGTACATAAATATATATTAGTGTAAATACTGATTTAGATATGATTTACGGGCGTTAAAATTTTGTGCTACCTTCCATCAGTTGTTTACTGCTGCTGTTGTCTTTTATTTTGGCTTTAATCAGGTTAATGGGTTCAGTAATGTAGACACATGTGACAACATACATGTATATAAATATCAAAGTAATTAATAAACTGATAACAGGCAGTCGAATGCTCCGATAAGAAGTCTGAGTCAGTGTGGACATAAATGTTGTATAAAGACTACTGACCTGCCAAATAATACAGACACAAGAATAGTTGATGTTATAGCAGAGCGCGAGATGTGCAAACAGAGCACTTTGCCGGAGAACTGTAAACAGTAAGCGAACACCTGACGCTGATAAGCGATTCGCAGGTAGGCAACGCGACAATATTTAAACTTGCTTGGTTTGGTCGCGACTCATTTGAGTTTCACACCTCACCTCAAACTGAAAGCCAGAGCAAAATACGAGCTGTGCGAGGTGTGCGTGTGTGTGAGTACTTGTGACTTTGAATGTGCCACACGTCGTCATGTTGACAAACACAATACAGCTGTTGCTGCCACTTCTGCAGCCGCTGCTGCTATTGTCCGACCTGCGTCCCGTAAATGGTGCCACGGCCACTTGGGGCCAGGTCAACAAATACGCCAGCACTCTTTACGCAAAAGACGTTTACCTGACGCGTGAAAACAGAACAGATGCGGATGTACGTGTGGATGCCACGAATGTTGCATATGGCTTTGAGGTAAGCCAAAGTCTAGCTACATTTTTAAAATCGGTCTAAGCTGAACACTGGGAATTACTTCCTATTTTTCAAAAAGTTGATAGGTATTCGAAACTACTTCTTAATAATAGAAAAAAATAAACTGCCTAACAATAATATTGTTAAAAAAAGCAGAAATATTATTCAAAATAACTTAAAATATTTCTATGGAATTACACATGTTCAACGCTTAAAATATTATTTTATATGAAGAAAAGTAGCATTAATTTATAAGCACAATCGCTGTCAAATTACGCAGCCAAATTCATAAGATTATTATCAATATAATGAATATATATTTAATTATATATAATATATTTTTTTAATTAAAAGATAAATATATAATATATATAAATAAAGCTGATTGTGTCGAATAAAACCGTAGACAAAGACAAGTATCACAATCATTATCAAGTTACACAGCCAAACTCATTCATTAGCCACCTTTGGCAACAGCATCAGATTAGCAACTGCAACCCGCTTAAGGAATTCTTAGCATGGAAATAGCTTTGTCTTCTTGACTGAGTCACCCAAAAGGTTAAATGTTATTGAACTGTGTACGAGCACAGACACATCAAAGTTGTAAGCTGCTGCTCTTATAACCTTCAAGATATGCTCGGCATTTAAATTGAATTTTAAGTCCAAATCAAGACAATGCTAAAGTCATGAGTGCTCGTGACGTGTTTGAAAATTCCGACTTGCGCTGATATCTTTAAAATGTTACATTGTTTTTTTCTCAACCAGAAAACTGGTGAAACTGATATACCATATACGATAACGGCGGTGCATGCCTACGATCTGACACCGCTGCAGGTTAATGGAGGCGATGGTGGTGCAGCGACGCTTATAAACGGTGGTGTTGGCCAACAGCATGCCACAGTACGTGTCCAGAGGCACAAGCCAGTCGACCAGTTGCACTTTCAGTTGGTCATCTTTGGAGTTAATCTGTCAGATGGTGTAAGTTTGTTCTTATACGCTCTATCATTCTCTATCTTTCTCTTTCTGTCTATCTTTCTATCTCCCTCTCTGCCCTCTTTTACAACTTTGTTGCATTGTTTAATAAGTTTTTGTTCATATTTTGTTCTTTTTTTTCTAGCGAAATGTCTCGTAACTTAATTAAGTACAAATTAAAATGTGAATTCAACGTCGCAAAGTTCCTGCTCCAAAACTACTGCGACGACACCGACAACGATGACGATGACGATGATGATGACGTCAGACAACTAACTGAATTAAAATAATGTCACAATTAAGAGCATGAGTTGCGCTTATTAACATGAAATATGCAACAACAAAAATTCCGTCCGGGACTTTGGTAGTTTTCCACGAGCACCAGTTTGTCAGAAGTTTCAGATGCAGCCACTGGTAATGAGATGCAAATGCAGTGTTGAACAAGCACACACACACATGAACAGACATACACACACACACACACACAGAAACAGAGACAACCGCTTAGCGGTTTGGTTTGCAGGCATAAGTCGATTTAAGCGCCTGATAAATTCATTTTAATTTGGGCCCCTCAAACAGCTCAACAACCCCCACTTAAAATCCAATATTCGCATAAGAGGCTTAAGCGCGATTAAGAAATAATTTGCATCGATATATGTATGTACAGTTGTGCAAAATCGCAGAATTTTCTTGAATAATACATCAACAATTAATTATGCAATTTGACGTCTGCTTTTAAACGTAAAGCTGTGGGCGGATATTTTGAGTCTTGGTAATAGGTAATTGTCAAAAGGGAGCTTAATAAATAATTCAAATATGCCATTAGTGAATCATATTTGAGTGGCTGGATTCATCTATGCATGGATGTATCAATTGGTTGTAGGGAAAATACATTTGCTGAAATATGAATTTAATAGTAATTAGATTAATTAGCCAACTAAGAAAGCTTACAGTGTCTTAGTTTAAGCAGAAAACTAATTTGAATCTTTAGTTTTGTTTGTAACCGTATCTCTTTTGTGACTAGCGCAATAATTAAAAAATACCGACTTTAACGAAAGCAAAATTTTGCTAAGCTACACCAAATATATACAGATATAAATATTTAACACATCCAATAATTCGATTTAAAAGTTTTCTAAGGCATCTAATTTCAAGAATTGGAATTGAGTTTGAAATTGTTTTGTTTGCATATATATCGATTTTCAGGCTATAATTTTTACTTGTCTTCCGACCTCAAATTTCGTTTTCAACTTTAAATGTACGATTGATTTAGGGGTAAAACTATTATCAAAAAGCCCTCGCTTTTTAAAATCAGTTAAGTTTTGGCGAAGTTATGGCATTTTGAAGTTTCGACCTATGCCCATACACCGATATATCGATTTTCGGGCTATAATTTTTACTTGTCTTCCGACCTCAAATTTCGTTTTCAACTTTAAATGTACGATTGATTTAGGGGTAAAACTATGATCAAAAAGCCCTCGCTTTTTAAAATCAGTTGAGTTTTGACGAAGTTATGGCATTTTGAAGTTTCGACCTATGCCCATACACCGATATATCGATTTTCGGGCTATAATTTTTACTTGTCTTCCGACCTCAAATTTCGTTTTCAACTTTAAATGTACGATTGATTTAGAAGTAAAACTATGATCAAAGAGCCCTCGCTTTTTAAAATCAGTTGAGTTTTGGCGAAGTTATGGCATTTTGAAGTTTCGACCTATGCCCATACACCGATATATCGATTTTTGAGCTATAATTTTTACTTGTCTTCCGACCTCAAATTTCGTTTTCAACTTTAAATGTACGATTGATTTAGGGGTAAAACTATGATCAAAGAGCCCTCGCTTTTTCAAATCAGTTGAGTTTTGGCGAAGTTATGGCATTTTGAAGTTTCGACCTATGCCCATACACAGATATATCGATTTTCGGGCTATAATTTTTACTTGTCTTCCGACCTCAAATTTCGTTTTCAACTTTAAATGTACGATTGATTTAGGGGTAAAACTATGATCAAAAAGCCCTCGCTTTTTAAAATCAGTTGAGTTTTGGCGAAGTTATGGCATTTTGAAGTTTCGACCTATGCCCATATACTGATTTTCAGGCTATAATTTTTACTTGTCTTCCGACCTCAAATTTCGTTTTCAACTTTAAATGTACGATTGATTTAGGGGTAAAACTATGATCAAAAAGCCCTCGCTTTTTAAAATCAGTTGAGTTTTGGCGAAGTTATGGCATTTTGAAGTTTCGACCTATGCCCATACACCGATATATCGATTTTCGGGCTATAATTTTTACTTGTCTTCCGACCTCAAATTTCGTTTTCAACTTTAAATGTACGATTGATTTAGGGGTAAAACTATGATCAAAAAGCCCTCGCTTTTTAAAATCAGTTGAGTTTTGGCGAAGTTATGGCATTTTGAAGTTTCGACCTATGCCCATACACCGATATATAGATTTTCGAGCTATAATTTTTACTTGTCTTCCGACCTCAAATTTCGTTTTCAACTTTAAATGTACGATTGATTTAGGGGTAAAACTATGATCAAAAAGCCTTCGCTTTTTAAAATCAGTTGAGTTTTGGCGAAGTTATGGCATTTTGAAGTTTCGACCTATGCCCATACACCGATATATCGATTTTCGGGCTATAATTTTTACTTGCTTCCGACCTCAAATTTCGTTTTCAACTTTAAATGTACGATTGATTTAGGGGCAAATCTATGATCAAAAAGCCTTCGCTTTTGAAGATAAGTTGAGTTTTGACGAAGTTATGGCATTTTGAAGTTTCGACCTATGCCCATACACAGATATATCGATTTTCGGGCTATAATTTTTCCTTGTCTTCCGACCTCAAATTTCGTTTTCAACTTTAAATGTACGATTGATTTAGGGGCAAATCTATGATCAAAAAGCCCTCGCTTTTTAAAATCAGTTGAGTTTTGGCGAAGTTATGGCATTTTGAAGTTTCGACCTATGCCCATACACCGATATATCGATTTTCGGGCTATAATTTTTACTTGTCTTCTGACCTCAAATTTCGTTTTCAACTTTAAATGTACGATTGATTTAGGGGCAAATCTATGATCAAAAAGCCTTCGCTTTTGAAGATAAGTTGAGTTTTGACGAAGTTATGGCATTTTGAAGTTTCGACCTATGCAGAGAATCTCTGCAAAATCTATAACTCCCTATGGTTTTGGCTGAAAGTAAAAAACAAGTTACTTGTAATACATGAAACTAATTTGCCATTGCTCATAAGAGTAAGGAGAGATCTCAGTTGAGATAAGAGAAGGAGCAATGAATAGACATCAAGTTTGTGCAGCTTTTGCTGAACTAAAAAAATATTTATATTTACAACATATATATAATCGCTTGGGCTTTGTTTGCTTGTCAAATATTTGCACAAATCCATTTGTTGTGGTTGTACAATCAGGGCACTATATTTAATTAAGTTATCAACTAGGGACGTTTGTGAATGTGTTTATTTGCAATATTTACGAAGCTGCCATAACTTTTGGATAAACATCGGGAAGTCAATTGTTTGGGCAATTTGGAACATAAACATGCAACAACAATGCGACATTGTGTTGAGCTAATTTACGTTCACATTGCAGATTCAACTGATTGCAGTCGTCTTAGGGACAATGGCAGTGCTTAAAGCCGCTCGTGTCCTAGTCCCTAATAAATCGTAACTCCAAAGTTCTTCAGTAAACCGCTTTGGGGTGCTTAGAAATTTGCATGTTTTTTCTGTTTTTCTTTTTCCTTGTTTTTTTTGCGAAATCTGCGCTAAAATTATAACTCTAGCTGCAACCCATTTGGAAAAGCCCATTACGCAAACCCCTTCATTTTAATTTCAATTGTGTACAATTCCCACGATTTAGTGAATTTATTTTTATCCTCTTTTTTGGGTGCACAACAAATTCAAATTTCATGCATGCGTTGATTAAAATCTAAATTCAACTGCCGCCCTCAAGCGAAGGACCCCAGTAAGCAAATAGAAATAAACTCAAGTGCAAAAGATTTTCAAGTTGCGGCCTGCTAACCAACGTAAAGTGCCTAAATTGTTACAGCTGGCGGCAAGTCCAACAAATGCTGTTGTGCAGACGACAACAAAACTTGCAAAGAATTTGCGCAAGCCGACGACTCGATACGCTTACAGAACGGAGCCACAATCTAGTTTGAACAAGTATTCGCGTTTACTGCTCCGTAGCAGGAAAAGCAATATAAATTTTTATCTGCCATTGCTATTGCTATGAGTCATATAAGAGACAATAGCGGAAAACTGAAATTAATGCTCTTGCGCTCTGCTCTGCTCTGTGATTGGTAAGAGCAAGAGCAAAAAAACCTAGAGCAAACTGTGAAACTTGCTCTTTTGCTCCACGTAGCTGCTATTCGGAACAGATATTGGCTCTGTTATTGTGCTGTTCGAAAATCTACAAGAGAGCGTATCATTTTCAATCAGTGCATTCAGTGCCAGTTGATTAGGCTATTGTTGTTCACCATGAATGTCATATAATTGAAATAGCCTCTGCAAGGGTATAAAAACTGCACCAGACTAACAGAAGGCAGCGAATAAATGGGCAAAGGATGCTCCATCACCAGAAAAAACATCTCCCCAGCGGGGAAACATGCTACCGTACATTTGGCCTTTAGCCAGCTGAGTTGATAGCTCGACACAGGTGCGGCGCTGTGCAGGTAACACCCGAAGCTGACAGGCGGCAAAATGGCTGTTATGCGGAAAAGTGTTGCATAGTTGTTTGTTGCAGTGAAAATCTCTGCTGCAGACACGGGCGCTTGCAAAATACGGCGTGTGCGTAATTAGTCGGAAACTCCTCTGTGAGTCATATCGGATGAGACGAAGTCACCTTCCCAAAAGTTCAAGGTGGACGCTGTTATTAAAATGACATTCATCTAAGACTAAATAGCGCGAACCAACGATCCAAAATACAAGTCGTGCTCCAAGCTCGTTGCTTAATAATAGGCGTGTGTTACTGACTTGCCGGTCTGATGGCATTTTAATGCTCAAATATAATTACCACTTGTGGCTAGGCTGGCAATTATATATGTACTAACTGTTGGATATGCAAGTCAGAAGTTCGAATTCTTTATTGCCACAATTTAATAGCCGGTGCATTGCGCAACAATTTAATGAGCCTTAAATTCACAGCAGCGACCACTTTTCCACTGCACTCCGCTTTCCGCTTCAACATTCTACAGCCCCAAAATTGCAATTGCTGCCAAATTGCGCAAATCAAGGCTTTGCGCGTTTTGCGGCAGTTGGCATTTGAATATGCAACAAAACCGCAAATAAAATCAACACCAGCAATTTAACCTCTCTTGGTCAGCCTTGCTACATTTGCAATCCGTTTTGATGGGTGGCAAGTTCATGCAGCAACTCTATTCGATAATTGTGTGCTACAGCTGAACACATTAATTACTATACTATAAAATGCACATACCGGTTTAAGTTTTGGGGAGCAGATTGCGAAGTTAAAGTTGGTACTAATCAAATCAAATTATAATATTAATAATTAGAAATGACATAAAAGCTTAATTGGTCACTAAATGGTGTTAATTTTTTAATCACGAATGAAGCTGATTTTTTTTGTCGGTTCTTAATGCAATTATTTTATAAATGTTTAATTGAAAATAAATGATGCAGTATTTATTTGATATTATAAAATATTTGATCAAGAGGAAACTAAAATATGATGATTTTTTAAAAGTTCAGTTATTAGACAGCTACCAAAATATCAATTAACGTCAAGTAATCTAAAACTAAACAAATATAATAAAATGAGATAATTGCGTAAAATATTATGATTGAAATTGAGTGCAAAATGTAAATAAATTGTAATTAAGCCTTAATTCCTCCGGCAATTGTGCTTAACAATTTTGCAAAATTTGCGCATGGCCGCTGACACATTAAAGCGGGTTAATTAAAACCCATCGAAGGCCCTAAGCTGAAAGTAATACATGAAAAGGTCTGACGCATATACCATAAATTAAAATCTAAAAATGTATGTTGATGTTTGTTTGTTTGTTTGCCTGTTCGCTGTTAGCCAATCTTTTCAACGTCGTAGATAAAATATATAAAAATTTGTAGGTAGCTGCTTATGGCGCTTGATGGTTCGATGGCAGCCTATGTGCTACATACACGATAATTGAAATATTTGCGTTTCACAAACGAATTGCGTAATTACTAAAAGAATTAACAGCAAGAGAGCGCCAGAGGGGCCTGATGGCCTGATATATGTTTATATATAGCAAAAAAAACTAGCCGTACCAGTGTTTGCATAATCACAAAGTTTGCAAACAGCACACATGAGTGAATATAAGTAAGCAACTATGAAACGGAGTTCTTTCGATGTGCAAACAAGAAATTCGGGTTCAAACTTATACTTAGTCGTTGCTTGGTGCTTGGGTGAAAACTTACCTGAGCTGGGGCCAGTGTGGATTGCAGCACCAGTAGGCAAAGTGCACCAAATATGGTAAACATTTTCAGGCTAAAAAACAGGTGAAACAAAATTAAATTTCTTGCTTGGCCAGCATCTGGCAAACAGCCCAGAGCCTCACAATTCAGAACTCGTTGCGCTGCAACATTTCTGTGTGTGCCGTCCAAAGAGAAGCTTTGCACAAAAAAACAAAAGAGTCGTCTGTTTCTGTATGCGAAACACGTTGACTAGCTGGACGGTCGAGAATGTGGCGTACTCCACCCAGCACAGTGGCGTAGTCATTCAAAAACTAAACTGCCAACTTGCCCTGGGGCTGTATGCAACTACATAGTATCTATCTTATGATGTATATATACGTTCTTGTTTGATTGCATAACATAATTTGTACCTGCTCACTTTTTAGTGTTAACTTGGCAAATTAATAAATCTCAGCACTAGACACAAAAAATTCGTTCACTCTCGTCGCGTTTTCGATTAGCACTGAGCCTGAGTTTGGCACTGGCTCTGACTCGGAGTCTAGCTCAGAGTCTCTGTCTGAGTCTCTGTCTGAGTCTGGGCTTAAACTTGAAAGTCTGAGACTAACAATTTCCTTTTGTGCTGCGTTGCTACTGTTGTAAGCTGCGAACTGGGTTTGAGTCGCAATTAAGATGCAAACGCCTATTTATATAGGAATTGATGTGTTCAAAATCTTCCATGAATTTATAATGGACATACATAGGAGAGCAGAACAATGTGAGAGATAAGCGCATATATATGATGCAAGAATAAGCAAATAATATTTACAAGTTAAGCATAACCACGTATATAGAATATATTCTCAACACGAAAACAACTAATTAATTAATTTCTTTACAACCACAATAAATTGTGGAATTGTGGTTTATGGAAATCCGGTCTAAACTAGCTCTCATATTTTAAGTGCCTCAACTTATTTAGTAGGCTCTTGTGGCTGCCATTGCCCATACGCTCTAGTGTAGAGTATAGGAAAAAACCGGTTCAATTATTGCAGTTATTATTGCATTGCGTTACTCAAGCTCCACTGAGGCCCTGACGAAAAAGCTTTTTTACTCGATTCAAGCCAACCGATTCGGCTTGAATGTTTGGCAATGCTGCATGGCCAACTGGCTGGTTGCAGATACCCATAAAGTGGCTATTGTCGTTTAATACGCTTCATTGCGTTGTTGCGACTAAAGTTGCTTGACTGGCAAATGTGGCACGCAAATGTGCTTTTTGCGTCACTATTGAATGGGTTGCATCCTCAGCGGCTCAACGGCTTCTGGTTATTCAAATCAATTCGAATACGACGCAGAAATCCAATGTTAAATGGTATTGGCCAGTGTCGCTTGTTGTTGACAATTTCTATCTTTAGGCTGTATGCTTTCGACTCGGGGCATTTTTGTCAGGCTGGTGAAACGCTTAGTGATTAACGTTCTTCTGTTTTTTTTTTCTATTTCGTAGCGGTCTTGTACCTAATAAGTGCTCATTAAATATTCAAATGACAGCTGTCCAAATGGATTTGGCTTTCGTTAGATTCGGCTGACCACCCAGCACGTGTTTGTTGAATTTAAATGCGAAATGTGAGCGAAATCAAATGACCAAAAAAAGGGCCGCATTCAAAATATAATTAAATGCGCTAGATTTGCCGGCAACCTATTCCGTTTTTTTTTTTTTCAAAGGCTAGATTAGGAGCGCGTGTGTCCTTTCAATTCAATTCACAAGGATTCAGTTTTTCGACTGGTTTTCTAATAACAATTCAGCCCCTGTGAAGTCCCTATTTGATGTAATTGAATCATTAGGCTTTGACATCGAAATTTTAATGTGTTTTGCTAATTGATTGCTCAGTCAGCATTAACAGTAACACATCAAGTTTACGTAATTTAAATTTACATTAAGTCAAGGTCTATTTTTATATATCAAATGATAATTAGAAACAATTTTAAAGCCAGACTGAAATAAGCTTCTTGTATTAAATTGCAAGTCAAGTCTGTAAACTACTTCAAATACCTGTCAAGTAACTTAAGTATATGTTTCGACGATTGACTAATCAATTTTAAAAATATGTTTAATGTATTTAATAGAATATATACATTCATTATCGAATTTTGCGATTTACTTCCTTTGATTTGGTTTCGTTAACCTTTGATAGCAGGCATGTGTTAATCAAGCTTCCGTCAATTTTAATTTGTTTCTGGCGAACATTGATTTCTTGTTGACTGATGCCCCGCTGATATGGCGGCTATTGACATTTTTTCGGGCTTTTTTTTGTTTTCTTTATTTTGTTTTCTCGAGTGTAAAAGCTATCAACATTTTTAAATTATGCTCAAAAGTATGCAACATCGTTTGGAGTTTTTCAGACGACACGATTAATCAACGCAAAAGCATTGCCTGCATTTAGGATATGCACATAAATCGCATAAAAACTGCTCATAAAAAAATTAAATTGAACCGTCAACTGCCGCTTTAAAGGGCAAGCCGTTAGATTTTAATAAAAACGTGACTTTTCAACATTTATTTTATTGTTTAATATTTTTGCGAGTGGATTTCCTTTTTTGTTATTCGCCATTAAATTTATATTGCTATATTTGATTTATTGAGTTTTAAATCAATTAAAATATAAAAATGTAAAATTATTGTGGAACAGAAAATAAATTTATTTTAGATTTTACTGCTGATAAATAGTTTGCAGCAAATGTCCGATTAAATTGAATTAAAATACATAATTGATATGTTTTTCCTGCAGGTCAAATAAAAATAAAAAACGTTTACATTGACTACATTTATTTTTTTTTCGTTTTCCTATTGCATAAATACAAATATACTAGTCTTAAAACAAATTTACATATATCACAAATTCAACATTATAAAATAAATCAACTAATAATAATGATGGAAAATGCATAGAGACACAAACACGCACACATACAACAACAATCACTTATACACAAACACACCTAAGATTTTTACATATATTTAGATAGAAAATGCCGACTAAACACAACACTGAGAAACGTGTGCGCCTTGCCCTTGCCCTTGCCCGGCCTCAAGGTCAAAGGTCAATTACAAACTAATTACAAAATGATGTAAACATAAAATGTAAATATCAACTGACACGCTTGTGCGTCAACTACGCCAACTCCTCGCGCATCTGCTGTCGCTGAGCTGACAGCATAAAGTTGCCGGGCACGGCAACTGAATTTCCCGCTGGCAGTCTCAATGGCGCCTCCGCCGAAGATTTTTCAACCCCTTCCGTTGCCTGACGATAGCTGCCTGTGAGGCGCCCCACTAGATTGTTAACTGCACGCAAAGTCGATATAGGTATCTGTAAGTAAAGCGCCAAACGGCAAGCAAATCAAAATTGAATTGGTTCGCAACGGTTTGCGCCTCAAAGATACTGCGGGGCTTCCAAAAGTGATTATAGCTGTGCACGCTTACCTCGAAAATGCTGTCAATTAATGGCCTCAGGCTGAAGAACGGATAGCTTGGCTCAGCGGCAGCAGCAGCAGCAGCAGCAGGCGCATTGTTGCCAGCCGCATTTGACATTGCGGCGCCCAGATTACTCAGCACCAGAGCCGCATTCTGTTGCACACTGTTGCTGCTGCTCAAGGCGTACGGGGGGCGGTCGTAGTGCGCGTAGTCGTGACTGGGATAGAGCAGCATATTCTGCACCGGCATTGGCTGCAGCAGCGTCTATAACGATGTTCAATAAACATAAACATATTTTAACTGGCCATAATGAAATGTTAATGACGTTGCAAATGACAATAGCAAATTAAATATTTACTCATGTTATGTTTATGTATTTTATTCAGTTTTCTAAGGCAGATTAAAAAACCCGAATTTGACTAAATTATTTAATTATTGTTCATCAGCGTCTATTAAATTATTAAAAATGCAAATATTTGCAATTAAGTAATGATACAGCAAACGAACAAACGCTTGGGAGAGATCTATACAAATTTAAATTATAAATGTGTTTTTTTATTTTATAAAGATTGCTCTAAAAATCAAATTGGCTATTTAATGAGAACTCTCAAAAGTATGCAACATAAAAGTAGTGACAGTTTTTGATTACTTATTTGTCTTCATTTTTATATATTTTTTTGTATTTATTTATATTTTTCGCTTCTCTTACTTACATCATTGATTAGCATCAGCTCGTGTCGTTGTCCTCTCGCATAGCCAGTGACCCGTGTGAATTCGGTGACCAGGTGGGTCATGACCACCAGCAGCACAAACCAAACAAAGCGGTCCATGGCTGTGATAATTATCTGCAATTAAAACAACATAGATTAAATGTCATTTGGTCCAGTGCAATTAAAGCTGATATGTACATCGTTGTCAAAACTCATTCTCGCCATTTGTTTGTTTATCTTATTTATTTGCCGGCAAACACATTGATTCTGCAATTAAATTTGAACCACACTTGCGAAGTGCAATTGTAATTGCAATCGCTCAACAACTCAAAGTCAAGTTGATGCTGAGTGTTTCAAATTGGGAAACCGATCGCAATGCGCCCCGTGACTGAGCCGTGCATTGGTTGACCACGTTCTGTGGCGCACACTCAACCAGCTAAATGATTTTGTGCCGATGGATCCATAGGCACACAAATGTTGATTCGAGTTTGGCTAACAGCGAAAAATAAAAATATAAAAGAAAAAAAATAAAACCAGCCTCACAGTAGTAGCAGAATTTTCAGCTGTTGTGGCTGCGGCGGTGGCTGCTGCTGGGATTCTGAAATGTGGATTAGCACAAGGCCAGCTTGCCGCATGACGTTTGCCAGGCGTAACCAGTTTTATGTTGTGGCAGCCTCTGTTTCATGTGGTGGGCCGAGCGCATCGAGCATCAAGTTTTTCCACTGCCAGCGTACTTTTCGCCGCTTAAGTGTGTTTTGAAAGCTGTCATGAACCAAACAGGCACAGCTGACGGTCGTCTAAGGCGCACCAAGTGGCGTATGAGTAATATTTAACAGGGCAGAACAATATCAGCTTAAGCCGAATTCAATTTGCCACCCATGACAAGTTCAAATGTCAACCAAATAAATCACACACTGATGATACACATGCATACATATAAAATACAGATATAAATAAATTGAAACCCGCATTAAACAGATCCCTTGTCTGTGTTTCTAAAACTCTATGTGGGGGCAAAGGTGAGCGGGGAGCGTGCTGTGGCAGTCATCATTCACCACGCTGTGGACCTTAGAGACCTGCCAAGTCTAATTGTACAATTGTTGAAATTACATTCGTATTAAATTACTTTAAGATTCTGTGAGTGCCTTGACATAGATCGTTGGTCATGTGCAACATTAACAACAACAATAAAGCAACATGCTGCTGCGTGTAATTAAATAAATAATTAAGCGAATGTTAAATCTCACCCTGACCCTTGTCAAGAGGGGAAGGCTACTCCGACTTGCCGGCGCACAAAAAGATTCTGTTAGCTAATTTTTTTGGACGATAACAAAACGCCGCTAAACGAGAAACAAAAATAAAAACAAAAACACCAAAGCAAAGCGCAAAAATGAGGTAGAAGCAGAGAAACACATTGAACGGCAAAATGCTGAAATTATTAACATTCGTTTAGGAAATGCATAAATTAAGTAAAACCGTGATTCATTCAAGCGATAACGGCGAGAAAAAGGCAAAACAAAACAACTGTAAAGGAATACAACAGACAAAATTGACATAAATATGCGGGCTTTAAGCCAACTTGAGTTCACTGCCAGACTGGTCGTGGCACTTACCCACCCTGAGTGTGGGAGTGTCTTTTGTTTTTTCTTTGACAGTTTCGTGTTATTATTATGCACATTTTAAGTGGGTAGCAAGATTGTACCTTTTGTTTTTTGCA
Organism: Drosophila nr. perissopoda 5 BK-2023a; assembly: GCA_035044105.1. Classification (NCBI taxonomy): domain Eukaryota; kingdom Metazoa; phylum Arthropoda; class Insecta; order Diptera; family Drosophilidae; genus Drosophila; species Drosophila nr. perissopoda 5 BK-2023a. Next base: position 442,561 of record JAWNMK010000639.1, on the reverse strand, counting down.
CTGCTAGTTGGGCCGTAAAATTCGTAGAGCTTAATGAATTCAACAAAATGGCTGCTCAAGACAGAAGCCATACCAATTAAGCGCAATGCAAGATAATTGAGAGATATTTCGATTGTCTCAATAACTTTTGCCACTTAACTTATTTTACATGGCAGTTGACGGCAGTTTCAATAAATAATGCAACCCTTTCATTCGGTGACAAATTTAAGCTTGGTCGTGCTTCAAAGAACCGAGAGCTGTAATTCCTCTTCAAAGTACGCAATATTTGCAAATAGTTAAGTGTTTCTAATAGCATTTGTAAAGAAAGCATAGTCGATGGAAAATATATATATATATCAATAGGGATATAGATTTAGATATATGTATAGATATATATTGAATTAGTATATTTCTTGATTTATATGCAAATATTTTGCTTGGGACCACATCAAATTAAAGCTGGCAAGTGTCTGCAGTGCATTTGTCTTTCAAATTCATTTGCATACAAATATCGACCAAGTGAAAGATGAAGCCAAAATTGAAAGTTTGCCATCTCCATTGTGGCCTGGTCTCTGGATGCCATGAAATTTGCTGTCGTCCTCAAGTATTTACCAAACAGTTTATGCACATACATTTCCATTTAAATTGCTGATACTCTGACATGCACATTTACAAATATAATTAAAACTACATTTTGGTCAGTGTGCTGTGCTTAAAACAAGATATCGTGCTGTGCTTGCTTTATTCTCTCTCATTGGTCCCACATGCGTATACGTAATGTGCAAAGTATACGCAGCATTGAACCGCAATTGAGCAACTTGAGCAGTAACTTCTTTGCATCGCATTTCTGCTCATGTGGGTATTTGCTTATTGTTTATTGTTTACTGTTTACTTCGCTGTGCCAGTGACATTCTGTTTGCATAACGCGCGAAAAATCTTTTGTTATTCTTTCTCAGAACTTTGGCAAATATTAAAAGTGCAAACAGAGGCATAAACGCGCAGCAAACACAGAATGCTAACTGGGTGGTTGGCTGCGTGGGCTACGTTAAGCCAGGATATGCAACAGGCCCGTACTTCAACACATACACACACAGAAAGAAAAAAGATGGAGAATCTATATAAATATATAAAAACATATATAGGTACACATACATATTAAAGCACTTTTGTCTGTGTCACAAATCCAAACAGAATAAATTTAATTCAACGAAAGTGTATCTTCAAAAGTAGGGTGGTTTCTTTACATGGTCTCCTACTTGACTTTTATTTAACTCATTTGTTTGTGGCATGTCAATAAACGTTAATTATTTTGCTTGCACATCGAGCACTTAAAACCCAGAGATGGAAGGGGCAGCAACGCACTTGCCCACGACCTGGACTGTGTTTACTTTGAACGCTTCCTTAATACTTGCTAAAAATATTGGCATGCACTAAACTTTTTGTAAACGGAAATCACTTCGAGGTATAAATAATTTGTTCAGCAAAGGGGTTTGCTCACATGATATCAATGTAAATCGAAGGAGCTGAAAACTGATTATTTTTAGATTTTGTCAATGAGAATAGAAGCGCACTCATGAAATCTTTAAAGCAAAAATACTCTCTATTTAATTTAACTTTTTTTTTAGCCCAGCTTAAATCTAGATGCTGCAACTACGTCTAAAAAGCACTTGCTATACAAATTCAGAATTGCAAAATTGTAAATTCGGAATACTCCTTAAGATTCGTTACACATTTCCATTTCCAAGAGACTGGGGTAATCAGTAGATTTTTAGCCGCACAATAAAATCACATTGATACTCAGCTGGGGGATATCAATTAGAGCTGATTGTTTTCACATTCCAATTTAATATGTTTTAATAACATTTCAACAGATTCAACCATAATTGCTTAAATTATGTGGAAGCCAAAAGAAATTTCAAATTTCCTGCCAGAGGCCAGACAAACACTTCGAGTGCCATCTTACCACTTTCCATCTCTCCTGATGGGGAAAATATCCGTTTTCATTTTTGGTTACTTTCTATTTTCGTTTCGGTTGTTGTTTTTTTTTTTCTTATTGATTTGTTTTTATTGGGCTGTTTTGGCTGTTCGGTTGGCCTGCAGCTGTTTATATTACACTGCTGCAAAATTAATACTAATTTATTCTAATTATAAAGACAAAGCTAGCTTTTGCTGCTTGCGGGCTGCTGTTGAGTAAAAGTTTTGCCTGGCCCCAAAATAAAAAAAACCAGAAAGCAAAAGTGTTGAAACGATTTTGAGAACTTTAAGAATTACTTTTTACTGGTCTGCTGCTTCAGCTGTTGTTTGTATTAATTTACGCTAATTATGTTTATTAATTATTCATATTCTTTGAGACTTCTACGTCTCACAGCTCAGCCTTCCATGCAGTAACCAGTTACGAAATCTGCCATAAAACACTGATTGTAGTCTTTAATTCTGGACAAGTTTCGAGCAGCACGTCTGTTTTTCATTTCATTTTGTGCCCACTCTTAATGAGCCAAACAGTAATTGGCCATTGCTTTCGAGTGGATACCTCAAGTGGTTCTTGCAACATTGGCCGCCTTTATGCACCACTTATATTCGCGTACTGGTTTTATTTTGTTTTGATCTTTATTTTTTTTGGCAAAGCAGGAACTCACCTCGTTTGTGATATAGGCACTGCGTGCTGCTGCCATTTTGCCAATCAAAAACTCTTATTTTTGGATATGTCTGCAATACTAATAGCACAATCGGCTAACCAATTCGAATTCGTGAACGTGAACGTGAATGTGGATGTGAAGTGCACCTGAACGCGTCTGCGCAGCAACTGACTGTGGGCAGCGGCTGCGTTGCTTATATTCAGCACGTATCACAGTTCTATTCGAGGTGCAGCTGCTCGGAGACAGCTGATCTGAAGTCTGAGTTGCTGTGTGTTGTATTAAATGTCGCGGCTCGGTGCAGTCTCCGTAAATTCACATACATATATCTAAATGGGGCTCAGTTTGCACAAACAAATTGAGCGCGCATGTCAGAGAATTTCTTTTCAAGCCACTTTCTCAGCGTCAAAAGAAAAACTGGTTTAGGCGGGAATGAAACTAAAATAAAAAGTGGATTGGCTACTTTCAGCACAATTAGAGTGTTGACTGTTTTCGCGCTCTGACACACTTACAAGTTTCGATTTTCACGAAATCAGTTCTACACATAATTCGATTCAGCTGCCACCTTTATTTTTTTTTGTTTGCTTGCATGTATTCTCAGTGCCACTAGGCACGACTTTAAATGGTTCTGTAAATTGGTGAAGTTCACTGAACCCGTTTACACAGAGCACAGCTTGCTCACCTTACGTTGCAGCTCACAATTGACCGAGTTTTCATGCAACAATGCCAAGCCAATCCACATCCACATCCATATCAGATCGCCTGCACTCGCACTCTGCGCGTGCTCCACTCCATCATTTAGGCGATGATTGCAGCCGATGAGGTCGGTAAATAATGCCATATATGCATTGTGTACATATATTTGTATGTACATTCGAGGCATTTGCAAAGCCTGTTATCACACCGGAACTGCCATGAACTCGAACGTGGCTGCATATTTAATTACGCGATGCGGTAATCGAAGCAGACCCAAAAACATCTGTTAAGCTAAACGAATCAACTGCGCGCAAGTGATCAGCTAACATATACCCTGCATATAGGCAGGATACACGTATAATCGATTTAAAGCTTATAAAAACAATTATTGTAAATATCAGCTGCAGCTCAAAATAACTTCTCAATCAATTGTATTTTTATTTTTATCACAATTCTAAGAATTTTTCAAGGTTTGCTATGGGAAAGGAAATTGCTATATTACGGTTGCGAATTTATTTAATAATTTATATAAAAATAAAAGGGGCGTTGGGCGGCATTCACATTGAATGAAAATAAACTTGATCGTCGAATCGAGTACGAGAACAGTCATATTAAATTCGAGGGTTTTGTGTACCATAAGGTCACAACGAGAAGATTGATGACCTTATTGACTTGGGTTTTTGATGCTTCCGAAGAATATATACCAATGACTACATCTTAAAAGGTCACGAATGTTAAATTTTATTAACTAACATCATTTACAAAATTTGTTATAACCTTTACTAACCAATTTGGGAGCGAAACTGGTTCTAATAAGGAGTTAACGAAAAGGTCAAACACACACACACACACACACACACATACACACAAACACATTTAAAACAATAGCTTTAATAAAGGCCGGAAACAGTTGGTGGCAGTCTCATTAAGTTGGCCATAGGCGCACAGATAGCCATTTTGAGAGTCCGACTTATTAACAGAATTTTGAACCCGAAAACATATTGCTTAAGTTTCTGATGAGGTTAAGATAATAAATCAAATTATATGTGTGAATATTAATGACGCGGAATGAGTCTGCCTTAAAATAGGCATAATATAATTGTTGTTGCAACACATCTACTTCATAAAAGTTAAAGTTTCTATGTGTGTGTTTGTTTGTTGATGTTTGAGGAGTATGCTCGCAAAGTGTTGCACGCACTGCTCTTCAACTTATAACCTCCATTAGCATTTGTATCTCAGGCACACAGATAGATGAATGCATTGAACCTGCAATAATGATGCTGTTCGCAAAAAGGGCAATCACATTGAATTTGTTGTCAGTTTGTTTGAATTGATGTTGCTGTTGATGTTGCTGTTGTTGTTGCTGCTGTTGTTGCTGTTGTTGACAAGCATTTGATTTGCTCGTGATTCACTTAGCGCACCCTATTTCTGTGCAAAGACAAACATAAACAGACAAAAGCGCACTCACAGATACATCCACAAGTGCTACAAACGGATTAAGATAAACAGGCTGGCGAATCGATTGACCAGACATTTTTCAGTGTTTGTTCACTGTTTGCTGTTGGGCATGTTGGGCTTGCAAGAAACATTTAATACTCAATGGGGATATGTTGCCATTTTCGTTTGTTGGCTCAAATTATTTTATATACATTTTACGAATTAGGAATTAGGAAGAACAATTCTTTAAAACTATGATGGCCATAACTTGATATGCATACATTAAATGTATATGATAATTAAGCTTGCCATAGCTATCAATTTGGCTTTAATGGTTGGTCAACTCTAGAGACACATATGTAACTACTTCAATTGTGTAGGTAGGTAATAAAAGAGTAAACAAGTTTCACTATAGCATATATATTAATATGCTTAACGTGCTTTTATTTAATAGATATTTTCGTAAACGGTTTGTTTGCCAATTTTACAAATTGTAAATCAACAATAGCCACAACAAACAAAGCCTCAGCAGCAGCAGCAGCAGCTGCTCGGCCAACTTAGTTAAAATGCAATCGACAGTTATTGACCCTAAACTTGAACTAGAAACCAAATAAAAGAAAAAAAAAACGGCATAAAGCGTAAAATTGAATTCGGTTGAACCGGCCAGCTTTTTATGCTTCTGTTTCAGCTGCTGTTGTTACGCTATCTCTGTTTGCCACACTGCTGACATTGCATAAATTTGAATAGTTAAACAATGGTTCAACCAACGTTCAACGGTTTGGTGTGCACCTTTTATCTGGTCACACTGCGAGCATGTTCCCAGGCAACAACAACAGCAACAGCAACAACTACAACAACAAATAAGCGCCAATGAGCCCCTGACATTGCTCACGGTCAGCTTTATATTTATTGTTACCTGTTTTGCTTCTATTTTACTTACAAGCGTACGCATTTTGTGCCTCCATGTGCCACTGTGCCACACTTTGTCATCGTCGCTTTGCCGCTTTTTTCTTTAGCGTTTATATTTGATTTACTTTTTTTCTTCGTTTGTTTATTTTTCTTTTTTGGGTTTTTTTTGGTCGGTCACAGAACGTGAACTTTTAGCGAAATACAGTTGAGAAACTGTAGCAAGTAGCAACCAGATAGCCGACAAATTCTCCCTCTCAACAATCTTATCTCAAAAGCCCTGAACTTGAACCCAAACACGTGCAAGAAACACGGCGCAAATGTTTGACGATAAGTGATTTTGTATCTATTGCTGTGTGTGTGTGTGTGTGTGTGTGTGTGTGATGACAGTCAAGCTTGACGACTGTTACTGTTATTGCTTATTATCTTTGGGCGTTCCGTCTTGGCGTGGCCCGGCTCGATATCTTAAACTTTTGCGAGTTACTTTTATAATTAGCTTTGTGGCTTTTGTTTGCATATTTTTCGTTTATTGTTGCTGTTGCTATTTAACACATTCATTATTTTCGACAATTCGATTAGAGCTATTGTTTTTGGATGCACAAGAATTCGCAAAAGGTTCGGAAATTCTTGAAAGAGCAATACAATAACAAATTGCAGTAGATTCAATTAACTTTGACCACTTAAGTGCTCGCTGCTCAAAGACTTAATTAAGTATCGTTAAACATGGCAGGAGGAGAATAGGGAGAGTAGTGAAAAACTAAGTGAACGCAATAAAAAGTGAAACTACAATTACACTAAGCAAAGTTCGACATAGAAGGCGGGGTCAATGTATCGTAAATCAAGCGGCTAATTAATGTTATTCAGCACTAATCACACACAAACACACAGTGGCTGACAGATTGATGTGCACACGCCGCAATTTGCCGCAACAGCCGCAGCTACTTAATATCCAAATAATCAATGTAATTAATTTGCAATAATTAAATTACTTACACACACACGTGTCTCGCTCTAGTATAAAACAATAAAAAAAAGAAAAACAATTTGTTGGCACACACAATAGTAAACAGTGTATGTCATTTAATTTACTACATTTCTCAGCCAGCTCGTAATTAATGTGCATATTTTAAATGTACCTCACAACAACTATGTTTCGCTTCATGCAAAATACCGAGAGTGTCGGGGCAACACAAAAGAAGTAATTTACTAAATGTTAAATATGCGGCACGTTCATTGGAAAGGTTTTATAGAAGTCAATTATACATATTCTTATCGACAAATAACCCATTATATAAAATGCACTCTTTGTCAGAGCTGTACTTTCAAACCTAATTAACAGTCAACATTAAAAATCAATATTTAACAATATGTAAATAAATTTAACGGAAATAAGCCATCAGTAAACCACCATGCTCTACATTTATAATAAATTTAATCTTTGGCGAAAAAACTATTGCAAAAATATGTTAGATATGTAAATCGAATGTAAAACAAATAAATGAATTGAAATGCTGAGCAAATAAATTGTTTAGACATAAAATATACGAACAATATTATTTCCCCATAATGTTTACCCCGGGAAATATTCGTTTAATTGAATAATAATTAATTTTCATATCTCTGCAAAAACAGGTTTATTTTCTTGTACCTAGAAATGGCAACTTGGGCGGAATTAAAAAAAAAATGCATGAAAATAGATAATTGTTGAAAACAGCCACGTGTAATAAACTGGTCAACAAGTTTCCAAGCAAATTAAAGACACAAGCAATAAAAGTAAATGTACATATAGCAGAAACATTGTGGGCTCGCATAAAACCGCCTTTAGATTCCGTCAAAAGTAGTTTGCCCAGATTATAATGAGATTAATCCCGCGCTTGTCTGTCAAACAACTCTTCTTGTCAGTGGCTTTGCTTGGCTTGCTTTGCGCTGAGCTAACGAACTTTGTATGGGATTAGTACTGGGCTCAGACTTAGACTTATCATAAAAAAGAAACTGCTTTAAGTTATAATCAAATGCTGTTTTTTGTTTCCACTTTCAGCTAGCTTCTGTCAGAAGGCGCCTTGGATTATATCCTCTGCACAGTTACCTCACCTACAATCGGCAAACTGGACCAACAGTCAAGGGCAATGTTCTTTTTGCAGGCAGGCAGCAAATAATTATGCTAATTTCGAGCTGGTCACGATAACATTGCTTGCGTCTGCTGGTTGTTGCCCCTATCTGCTCCTCTTCCTACGGCTGAGCTTACGTGACACGGATCACATTCGCCTTAGTTCTTGAAATCACAATCCCAACACCCCACCTTCTTTTCGCATCCAAAAATAGAATAAACGAGCTGACTGTACTGTGACGCCTGTGCTGACGTCTGAAATCGATGTGAGTACAAAGCAGTTAAAAAGAAACACTTGCACATACGTATATCGATCAAGTCAAAAAAAAAAGAAAACAAAAAGAAAAAGGGAAGCTAAGCTGCAGCACTGAATTTCAATATATATATATATATGTATCTATATATACATATATATTTTTAGCAGTGATTGGGACAGCGCGTGTTTTTTAATTGGAAATAAATACTTTGTACAGAGTTTTTAGTATTTTGAAATGAATATTATACTCGTCTCGTTCTGAAACTCATTAATTATTCATAACACACAGATCTACCTTCCGTTGGCCTCTGTTGCACGCATTACGTAACTGAGCAGCACGTCATTAATTAGAATATCCAGCCATTCAGAAAACATTTTTCGGGTTAGCCACTTAACACCGCAACAAAAACAAAAGTTATCGCATACGGCTACAAATACATATAATCAATGGCTCTAAACAAAATGTAAATGACTCAAACTTCGTTAGAGAGTGAAACTGATTCAGACTGATTCAGATGCAAATGTGGCTACATCTATAGATACATCAAATAAATGATTTTCAAATACATATATAATTCTTGCAATATGATCTCACTATGTATGCAAAGATCAGTCAACAATCGCAGACAGGAAACCGGCTTATCAGTAAAGCGAATGTGAAGAACAAGCTGCAGATACTTGTCTATAGAAGGCAAGTAAAATCCTAAAGAACAAATTCAAATATTTTGATTTATTTATTATAAGATGCCAATTTGGGACTGAGATCGTATTTTAATAGCACGCTTGTTATCTTTACGATAATTGCCGGCAGTGTTAATAAGAGCTTGTCGGGAGATAATTGTTATATGTTAAACTAGGGTCTTAAATAAATTAAGCGTTGTGGAATTGAAATGAAAACAAAAAAATAAACAACAATTGACTGTAGTTGCTTTAATTGACTACCTTATCCAGTTGACTGCGTCTCTCGATCATATTTGCGCCGATTTGAACAATGAATTTCTTAAAGATTCTACGGATCTTCGGGTTTTTTTTTTGTTTGTGGTATAGCGCACAGAAATTCACTTTATTGACTTGACAAATTTCCGCTTAAATGTGAATCTGTTATTTGGCACTCAAGCCGCTCGCACTGCCAATTTTTCAGTGATGAAGTTTATCAAATAGATAATACGATCCAAAAAAACCACACAACACTTCAGTTTATAAGCGACCGTTTCGTTTTGCATGAAATTCGCGACTGAATACTCAAGAGTCTCTTACAGATACTCAAATAAAGCTTGCCCGAACGAAGTCAAGACAAAGTCAAAGCCGGCAACAGAAACGAGGTGTCGCTTGGTAGGTTTTCGATTTCAGTTTCGGATTCGGTTTCGGATCTCAGTCTCCGGGCGCCGGTTAACGTGTTTGCAATGGGCGAGAGGGGGAGGGCGAGTGGTGCGAGGAGATACCTCCTCAGCTGATTGTCATGTATCGAAGTATCCATGAGATACTTACGCTTGCGCGCTACCTTTTTTTCGCAACCATTTCGCGCTGTGTACGCGACTTCGGCATTAAGTGTTCCACAGCACGATAAAGCAATAGCAAATGGCAACAGAAAATAACCACGCACGACTGCCTGCCTGAAATGTTGATTAGCTGGCGTTGCTCAGTTGTTTTGAGCCAGGTTTTGTTGGCTGTTCGATTAATATATTGCTGCTGCTGTTTCGGCCATTGACTGGTGGCGAGCTGACTTTCTTTTCCGCTCGTGTGGCAAATTATTGGTGGGCGCTGATTGCAACACTATGGCAAGCTGCATGTTGGCCAAACAATTAGCAACTTTCACTGCCACAATTTCTAGTCAAGCAACGAAAAATAGTAAACTTGTTTACAGACTTATTAATACAGCCGCCAAAACAGAATTGACACTAGCTCATTTTTAGTTAAGATGACTGTTCGATTGAGTCATCAGACAGCCGCATCACTTAAACGGGCCTGCATGCTGCAAATATTTGTCGAGTCAATATAGTTTACATAGTTTACCTGTTTACAATTAGCCTACGCTTGACTTGACTGCAACAGTAGTTTGTTTGTAGTCGTTTATTGCTTTTATGGGCCTTATTTACAGCCTAGAATTATTACTGAGCTTCGCGTATTTTATTGCACTCTGCGCTGGTCTACAAACATTGCTCAACTGGCACATGCATCCCGAAACTTGTTGTTATTTATTGCAGTGAGTGTGCCGAAATAGTAGAAATTTATCGTGGTCATTATTTTTAATTGTGCCTGATCATTTAGAAAACAAACTAGCCAAAATGCCTTTTAGAGCGTAACAATAGATTGATAAATAATGAACTAGCACGCTTAGGTCATCACTGATTAAAGTCAGACCCAATTTAAGGCGACGATAACTTAAATCAAATTTTAATTCAACTCTAGACATCCTGCATAATAGATTTGTGGCGCGTGTGTGCGTGTCGCTAGGCAAGGACATTAATTGTTTGAAAACGTACGTGATTCTATTCCGAGAAAAGGACGAGGACTGTCTGTCTGCTTCTCCTTCCCCTTGTCCGGCTGTGGAATTGTATAAATAAACGAATGATTTCTAGTCACCAAATTGCAAACACAGTTCACTACGAATGTGGCACATGGCGGAGGGATTCCAGGGGCTTCTGGCCGTATAACATGCACACGTGATGCCATTTCCTGGAACCGAATTATGGTCACTTGTGTGTTAACCACAATCAACGAGGCATTACAACTGAATGGCCGAATGTGTCTATAAGATCTGGCTGCACTCAACTCACACTTGGCCAGCTGCGATAAGCGCTCAGTCTCCGTATCAATGATAATGTTGATGTGACACAAAACAGTTTAATTTGTCACCAGAGGAAATGATGCCAAGTGTTTTGTCTTCCAGGCATCTCGAGTCTTGAATGAAAGCTTGCTTATAGTTTATTTAACACAATGCTGATGTTCGCTTGCTTTTGCGGCACGCAATTTTTTGCAATTTTTGTCAATGACCTTTGTATAACAACATCATCAGACACGAGTAGTTGTGGTTTGTGGGTTTGTCGAAAACTCTGAAATTAACTGCACTGGCTTCAATGCCACTGGCCATGCATTGGCAGCAGATTCAAGGTACAACCTGTGTATTACGTATGTAATCTGCAATTAGCCATATAATATGCTTCTAATTTATAATGTCTGTGAACTTGCGAATTAATAGCTGCTTTATAATTAGCCTAATTAGTTAAATGTCACTGCGAAATCTAAGTGCTCGAACACACATTTTCACCAACTTAATTTACAAAGAGAGATGCTCTTACACAGATTCCATTTAGCAGATTTTAGATAAACTAGGAAAACGACCTTAAATCAAATCTCAGATTCCTATTCTGTTGAATTTACTTTATGATCGCATGAATATATTATAAATTTAATATATATGTCTTTAAATACAGCTGTTTAATCCGTATACAGGGAATAATGTATATATTTTTGATCAGATGGGCTTGGGTAGTTCGTTTGAGCGACAGTTAATCTGACTCTGACATTTAATGATCGCGAAATTGCTTTTAAATTGCTTCACTGTTGACATTCAAGCAATTTAGCATGATTTTGCCGGATGCTTATCATTTTGGGGGTGCGCTTAGTTATAATTTGGTTGTGGCACAAATCACAAAAGCCATCAGTGTCAAGGTTATGGGGGTTTGAGGTTTTGAGTTGAGGTTTTGGGGGTTGAGATTTATTAAAATGCTTTAGAGTGCATTAATTGGAAGGCATTTCCTTTGAACCGTATTCGCATGAGTGATTTCTATTATTATGTGGTACAAATTAAAAGCTCATACCCAATATTCAATACGTTCTTTTCATGAATTCAATTTATTATATTATAATAGCACTCGATAGGCTTTTTCTTCTTTTTTTTTGCGAACACTAGAATATGCTGCAAAAGCACAATAAATGAATAGTAAAACCAACAATAGTTTACGGTTCATGTGAGAAATTACTTTATGCGGTGCAGTCAAACGTGAATAGTCTGAAGGGACGCAAACAATAAATAAAAATATATCAATATAGAATGCATGGTATTTTTCCCCATAATTGATTAGCTACACACTTTCAGTTACAGATGTTGGCTGGTTGAAGTATGAAAAGCGAGAACACAGAATACATGAATGATGCATATTGTCCCCAATGTTCCGCACTAGGATTGTCACGCTTCCAGCTGATTGTGTGTGTGTGTATCAAAAATATTTACGCAGCATTGGGCCAGAGCATAAAAATGCCCACAATACAAAATGAAATTGTAATCAGAATTTATTGTGTATGATTTGCAGGCATTTATTTATTGTGGTTTAATGATACCAGCACAGGCAAAAATACGAATAACTTATATCGTTAATATTTAAAATTTGTGAAATTTTATTGGGCAGCCTTTTTTTTACGAGCAGTTGTAAAATTCGCGAAAAATAAATTGTCAAATGTGCGGTTAAACGGTTCTGTTAAATATATATATTTTATTTGATATATAGTAATGTATACATTTTTAAATTCTGAAAAAGATATAAATATTTTTAAGGTTTTAGTTGACGGCTTTATTTTGGCGTGCGCATCCAAGCAATTATTTACTTTTTTTTTCTCAATATTTCTATGTTTCCAGAATATAGTAGTATGGAGCTGCGAGCCACCAATTTATGAATTTATTGAGAATATATGTTCAACTGGATGGGTTTCAATTGAATTCATTAAATGGCTTACGCATTCACAAATTTCGTAGATTGAAATTATTATAATTTAATCGACGTGAAAAATTATAATAAGATTATTGGTGGAATGAGTATGATGTATTTTTTATATAGAAAATGAAATAATGTATTGCAGCAGGCAAACATTGTTGCCTAGATCATTCATGATTCTTTCTTGCGGTGCGTTGCATACTTTCAGGCTGACGCATATTTGACGTCTGATGATTTTTTCGTCAGTGTGTTGCATGCTTTCAGGCTGACGCATAATTGACCTCTGCTTCTACACAAAATAAACGCTGAGGTAAATCAATGTTAATAGCGCGAGGAATCAAAAGGCCAGCAGGGTGAAAAGATACGCTTCACTTAACTTAAAAATCATATGCAAACGCGTTAAAAACACATTAAATCACACATTATCAATATCATGTGTGGGCGTGGTGGTGTGTGGCAACATGTGATGCCTTTGGGATGAGACCAACAATACGTTAAATCTGAGAAAGCCAAAAGCAGAGGCTATGACTCCCACTCCCTGTCCCTGAAGCGTTCTCATCATCAACATAAACGGCTGTCATCGCCGTCATCGCATTTTAAATTTCAATTGTAACGTTTGCCGTTGCGCAAATCCGCGAATTTCGTTTATTGAGGCGTGCATGTGAATGGTGCCACGCCTCAACACTCATGTTGCAGCCTGTTGTTGGATCATTCATGGCCCCTTGTGGTACGTGTAATAATTGCCCCATATGGCAGTGGCAGCATCGCTTGTAAAACGGCAGCAAAGGCGTCTTTTATTTATATACACACATTTTTTTTTAGTATTCTTTTACATATTTGTTATTGGCATTGCTGCTGGTTGGTGCCTGTTACATGTGATTAAAGTCAGTTGCAGCCGACTCGTAATCACAACATTTAATCAGGCGGGAATTTATTGCTATCGTTTAACTCAACATTGTGTAAATCTGTTTGCCAAGTTTTCGTCAGAATAAAAACAACTCCAGATAAAAGCCCTTAAGTGTGGCCGTAGTTATGTTTGTCTCTGCGAAACAGGGCCCACATCTGAGTGTTGCCAGCGATGGTAGTAATTGTAATCCGCTGTGAAAGCCAAAGTTGACATTCATTTGCCACAAGCACAAGTGTATGCGTGTGTGTGTGTGCATGTGTGTGGCAAGTTGTCTGCGCCAAGTCAAGTCAAACTAATTTCGAGCGAAGTCAACTCTCATGCAAAATTGAGTTTGTTATGCGCCAGGCACAAATAACACTCATTAGCCATAATGAGTTATACTCCTCGTTCCGGACTACATTTAGATGGGCGCTTTGGCAGCCATTATGCGGATGGTGTTTTTGTTTTTTATCGCCTGGCTCTGAATCTGGTGCATGGTAAAGCGTAAAGTTCTGTAGTTATTAATATATACGAATGGGGCCGCTTTAAATAGATTTCAGACCCAAGATCCTGGCCTCGGCTGGCCCTGCTACCGCAAATTGTTTGACATTTGGCACTGGCGCATTGGCTGTCAAGCCTTCTACTTTTGGCAGGCGCCTGTTATTGTCACTTGCCAACAGCAGCAGCAGCGGCAGCAGTTTCAGTTATTTTAGCCCAAGTTTTCCGTCACAGGACTAACTTTTTGTTGTTAATTCTCTCAAGTTTCTGGAAAGTATTTACGTGCTCTCCCCCAAAAAAAGAAAAACCCGAGACTGGGATCGAGACGCAGATAGATGAAGGCCCGCATAACCAGGCAGGCGGACAGGATGGCAGTCGGCTACAAGTCCCCGGAAAGTTTTACATGTTAATGGCATAGTTTAGGCAAATATTTTCACTGGCACTCAACCCCCTAACACATGCTGCGCCTTGAGAAAATCCGAATAATCTTTGTACATATTTTGAGTATGTGGTTTTTATACACACTCACACACACACACATACACACACTGTGTACATTCAGAAAAATCTATACTTTAATAATTATTCTGAAACTACATTAAAAAAAAGTAAGGATGTGTCCTTCTAAAGAAGAGAGTTCTGATTATACCATACTTTAATCATTTTCTGTTTCTATATCTTAACTCCTAGCTAGATTAGTTTTAGCTAAAATTGCAAAACTAAGAAAAATATTTTAAAATTCAGTACTATTTGTTTTTTTGAGTGTACATCCTATATTTTAGTCAGAAATTAACTTTCACTCGTCTGAATGTTTTCAGACCCCGGCCACATAATGGGCCATTGCCATCGCCAACGGCCACGTTAAGTGACTTTCTTATGCCGGTTGTAAAATTTCTCGCTGTATATATGAACGTGTGCATATGGACATTTACACACACATTTGTGCTTCTATGTGTGTGTGTGTAGCATACGTAACTGCGGCTTAATATTTCCAGACTATGAAAGCCCCTAGTAAATTGTTTGAGTATATTGCTGAACGCGAACGCCGACGGCTATTCCCAAGGTCATGTTTAGGAGTAGGGGTAGTTAGCGAAGGGATGAAGGGGTGAAGGGGGTAGAAAATGGGTGGCTGGGGGTTCTGAGTTGGGGATGACATCCAAGTCAGGCCGTTGACACAAAACTTTTCCGGGCAAATGCATAGTTGCGTATTTTTCGAATTTTCCTTCAGATTTGACAATGTGCACAAAAGTTTTTGGGTTGCGTCTGTCTTTCTGTCTGTCATAAGGAAACTAATTTTATGCCAAAGTTGTAAAATACTTTTTAGGACGTCAACTGCGCTCCTCGACTTACAATATTCCGTGGGTAATTTAATTTCAAGAAACAAAATTTTCAACATGTTGGCATCAATTTCGACACGTTCGAAGCACATGTCGGAAAACATTTTCATGTCTAAGTTAAGCCTCATCAGGTGAAGTGCCCACTTGTGGCTGTCTCAGCAGCAATAGCAGCCACTTGCAGCAAGTGTATTAACATTTTCCTTAACAACAAATTACAGACGAGCAGCAACAGTAAAAGGAGCAAATAAGAAAAAAAAGCGCCAACGGGATAAACTGCTGTGTTGCATGTAGCAAAAGCTACACTTAAAAAAATTCCAAATAAATTGAATTTCTGCTGAATACAAGCAACTGATTTGTTTGCACTACGTATTATTTTAATTTAAGATCGACATAATAATAATTAAATAATAAAAATAATATAAATATTTGCAACTCATAGCTTAAATAATAAATATTCTTAATAAATATATGAATAATAAATATAAAAAATTTTAAGCCAGATTCAACTACAATTTCTATTCTATTTTGAGACATATTTAACTACAGTGTATGAGTCGCTTGAGCTGTATAAGTTTTTGCAAACTAATAAAGTGACATTGCTGAAATTTTCCAGTAAGAGTTTGCATGACTTATACAGTTGGAGAGCGACAGATAAAGACACCCAATGATGATGCTGCTGCTGTTGCTGCTGCTGCTGATGCTGCTGATGCTAATGATGGTGATGATGATAGTCTCGACTGAACGGCGACACAGTTGCAAGCTGAAATAAATGAAGCAAGTGGCAAAATATAATTCTGGACTGCCAGGCAGGCAGCTGAGTCTGCACTTCGCTCAGCAAGTCTGTCTGTCTGGCTTAAGCACAAAAGTAGTTTCATTGCTAATTTGTTGAGAACGAAAAAGAAGTGCGTCCGTCCTCGCTCCCGTTCCCCCTTCCCCACTTCCACCGTTTGTACAGCAATTTTTGACGCGGCTTCCCTTGATTAAAAATTAAAAGAGCTCTCATATTTTGTGAACGATTTAGGACCAGCACTCGAAATTAATTCAAGGAGCAAGTTGTGGCAGTGCCCGCTACGTGCTTTGCATTCATCAGGATGCGACGATTCGTTCTCTATTTCTAGTTTCGGGCGCGATATGTGAATGTGGCTATAAATTTAAATCAAGTTAGAGGCGGCCTGCCTGCCTGCGTCTTCTTCTACGTCAGTCGCTCAACAAATCGATTTTGGCCCCAGTTCGCCCTTCTTGCACTGACCTTTGACCGTAAATTGGTAGCTGGCTAGTTGTCCCTTTTTCCTCTGGGTTTTGCTATTTCACTTTAGATCAACCGGCGCGTGGTCAGCTCTATTTTGGCTTTTTACAATGTTACAATGTTGGCTTTACAGATTCAACATGACTTAGTGCCGGACTTAAGCGCATTAGGCCTTTGCCAAAGCCCAGAAAGTCTTTTAATGTCTTATCCCTGTGCAAATAAATAAATAGACGAGCGGCAACAGCAACAAAAATGGAATAACACCAAAAATAGACAACATCAGTTGCCCATTTTGAAATTTACATTTCCTCTATCCCCAATTAGCTGTTAGCTGCATCAGTTAAACAGTAGTATGTGCATTAGCAAACTTTGCTCGCAAATCATACTGCTTACATATCAAATCTATGTTCTGTGTCCGGTTCACTTACTTCCGGCGCAACGGAAACACCAAGTTAATGCTAATCTGCTGAACGCTAAGAGGCTTCCGCTGCGCCTTTGTTGAGAGTTAAACAAGCAAGTTAACAGCAGCCAGTTTATTATTTGCATTTGTGTATTTGTATTGATGTGCATTCAGGTTCAGTGCAGTAATTCAATCGACTACGGCAGTTACTTGCGCATCTGAATCAAGATGGTGAACATTGAGTAGGCAATCTTGAGGGTGGAGAAAAACGTGTCAACATGGATTCGCAGCATTCCACCAGCCATCGGTGTGCTCGACTTCAGTGAGCGCTCCACAAACAACATCAGCTTCCTCTTGAAACTCCGGTTCTGTGTTAGCCAATTGCATCTGAAGGCCGCATAGTGTAGGTTCCCAAAGCAAACTCCAATGTCTGTGCCGTAATAGCAGATGGGAAATAACTCTAAGAAAATACCCATCGCATATAAGAAATAATATGCCTTTGTCATAGCATCGTCAAACAAAAACAACACTCCAGCTACGCTTACACACACGTTCACGCCACTCACAGCAAATTGAATAAGCATGCCAAGTGACATAAGGAACTCAATTGTCTGGAATAGCCTGCATTGCATCAAAAGGAGAAAATTTGAACATTAGGTACTATAAATTTAGTTTGATTTGTTACCCACTCTAGCAGACGCTTGTGATCTGTAATGCAGGCTTCCAGTTGTTTCTCAGGATCCTCAGCATCATCAAATCCAACTTCCTCAAAGCGTTTGTAAAGCATCTTAATATGAGATGACATCAGGCATAATACAGCGGTCGGAAAACAATCGTTCACATAATTTTGAAGCAGCAGATACCAAAGCCCAATAATTTGATACAAATGCGCAAGGCAAAAGTTTCGCGATGAATTTTCCCAATCAAAAGGAAACCAAGCAGGATACATAAGAGCACGCTCTTCCTGAAGGAGGAACGCCAATTCGGCAACAATTCCAATTGGCAGGTAGATGCCAATGAACACATATACAATATTCCGTAGCTGAGTTTTGAGTTGGTTGTAAATGATTCTCTGTGCCTCTCCTGAAACTCGGGAATCCAGTTGTTGTATAATTTCCTCGATTCGGTGGATTTTGTCAAAGTTATAGACATACAGTGTCTCACAGCTCAACTAGAGCACTGTCAAAGAAAAAAAGTAATTGCCTGCCATAAACTAATCATTCATTATTTTTCAGAAATTCCAAAGACCGATGATAGGTACATGTATTAACCACCAAAATTAATATATGACCCCAATACACTGGGGTTTCCCCACCTGCTAGGTAGGATTATGTAAAAAAGTACCCTATTTTGAGGGGAAATTTTATTTGGATCAGTCTAAATAAAATAATATATTTTGAAAATAAAAACTTAAATAAGGATGTTAATACTTAGTATGATATCCTTTGGCCTTAAGAACATCCCTTAACCTATTATTCATGGAAGATACCAGCTTCCTGGTAGCTTCTGGGCTGATTTGTTCCACTCATCCCGCAGAGCATTTTTGAGGTCTTCTTTGCTGGATATGCTGTGCTTCCGGATGTTATTTTCCAGCAGAGCCCACAAATTCTCAATAACATTTAAATCTTGAGACTGGGCCGGTGGAATTATCATGTGGGGGCAGTTCCTGATGAGCCAGGACTGCACTATCTTGGCCTTATGCTTGGGATCGATGTCCTGGTTGAACCGGAAAGTACGTCGGATTATTAGCTTCTCGGCACTTTTTAGTAAATTTTCCTTTAGTATGTTGAAGTACACATTCTTGTCCATTGTTGTTTCAAAAATCACAAAATTCCCGAATCCGGCTGACGAGATACATACCCATGCAATGTCACTTCCTCCACCATGCTTGACTGTTGTTTTTACGTGTTTGGGATTCAGGTCAGTATTGGACTGTCGCCACACATAATTCCGTCCGTCCGAGTCAAAAACGGTTAATTTGGACTCATATGCAAATATGACTGTGTTCCAGATCTCCAAATCCATGTCCAAGTGGTTTTTGGCGAACGTCATCCAAGTCCCTCTATTTTGTACGCTTATAAAGATATTTTTTCGTGGTACTCGGGCATTAAAGTCATGTTTGCGCAGAAAACCTGCGCACAGTTTCCACACAGCACTTTTTCCCCATTTCATCCTCCACCTGTTGAGCCACTTTTGGAGCCGATAGCTTGGGATTTCCCTTTATTTTCCTGGTGATCCTTCGCTCCTCCTCTTCGGTGAAAATCTTGTTTGGTGCAATCCTCAATCCGATTTGCGTCGACGAAGCGCCGAATGATGTTATACACAGGTTGAGTAACTCAGATTGACCATTTCAGCTATTTGGAGATGTGAATATCCGTTTTTGTGGTGTTCCAGGATGAGTTTCCGTTGAGAAATGGTAGTCTGTTTGTCCATAGTCCTTGTTGGCTTATTGCACCCAAGATGCAGGATAAAACTAAACTGACTACGAAGGATTGGTCTATTTATACCGAAAATACTCAACTTTAGGTAAAAAATCCGGGTTTTATGGCACCCAGGTGTCCACAATGTACCTGGTCGAAATAAAATTTTCCCTAAAAATAGGGTACTTTTTTACATAATCCTACCTAGCAGGTGGGGAAACCCCAGTGTATTGGGGTCATATATTAATTTTGGTGGTCAATATATATACCTACCATCGGTCTTTGGAATTTCTGAAAAATAATGAATGATTAGTTTATGGCAGGCAATTACTTTTTTTCTTTGACAGTGCTCTAGTTGAGCTGTGAGACACTGTATATAACGAACTTTGCCGTACAAGCCAAACATGTAAGAAACATTGTCAAGTTTCGGACATCATCCGTGAGATTAGAGTTGCGGAAAAGACTAATACCGAGGTGGACCGGGTACCACACTGTGACAACAAGATTCAAAATGACATTATAAGCAGAGTAGAGTCTTGGCCAGCTTATGTCTTTGGGGTTTATTCCAAGTATTTTCCAGACGACCCAGTGACTCCTAAAAAAACTCAAGCTGTTGATTTCCATTGTATAGTTGTCGGTTCTCTGATTCGAATTATTCTGATTGAACTGTCCTGTGGTGTCAGCACTTTATATTCATTCTATGAAGGCTTCCTTAATTGCTAATGCATTTAAATATTTATAAAAATCATTTGCGTGGTTCCATCAGTTACTATACCCACAATAAAATATTTTAGGGTATAATGAATAGATACAAATATATGTAACATAACATCTCTAATGTAACATTTACTTAACATTGATATCGATGTTTTTGACTGCATTATGTAAAATCGTTCCTGATCAGTATTAAAAACTGATTTAAAAGGACAGTTTAGTTTTTTATTTGTATTTGTGCATTCAAATTGATATGCATTCGACTAAGGCAATTACTTGCGCATGCGAATCAAGATGGTGAACATTGAGTATGCAAACTTGGCGGTGGAGAAAAACGTGTCAATATGGATTCGCAGCATTCCACCAGCCATCGGTGTGTTCGACTTCAGAGAGCGCTCCACAAACAACATCAGCTTCCTCTTGAAACTCCTGTTCTGTGTTATCCAATTGCATCTGAAGGCCGCATAGTGTAGGTTCCCAAAGCAAACTTCAATGTCTGTGCCATAGTAGCAGGAGGGAAATAACTCTAAGAAAATAGCAATCGCACAGAAGAAATAATATGCCTTTGTCATAGCATCGTCAAACAAAAACAACACTCCAGCTACGCTTACACACACGTTCACGCCACTCACAGCTAATTGAATAAGCAAGGGGAGTGAAATAAAGGACTCAACTGTGTGGAATAGCCTGCAATGCATAAAAGGGAGAACATCAGGTACTATAGATTTAGTTTGATTTGGTACCCACTCTAGCAGTCGCTTGTGATCTGTAATGCAGGCCTCCAGTTGTTTCTCATGATCCACAGCATCATCAAATCCAACTTCCTCAAAGCGTTTGTAGAGCATCTTAATATGAGATGACAGCAGGCACAGTATAGTGGCGGGGAAACAATCGTTCACATAATTTTGAAGCAGCATATAAAAAAGCCCAATAATTTGATACAAATGCACAAGGTAAAAGTTTCGCGTTGAAATTTCCCAATCAAAAGGAATCCAAGCAGGATACATAAGAGCACGCTCTTTCTGAAGGAGAAACCCCAATTCTGCAACAATTCCAATTGGCAGGTAGATGCCAATGAACACATATACAATATTCCGTAGCTGAGTTGCCAGTTGGTTGTAGATGATAATTTGTGCCTCTCCTGAAACTCGGGAATCCAGTTGTTGTATAATTTCCTCGATTCGGTGGATTTTGTCAAAGTTATAGACGCATAGAAGGAATTTTGCCGAACAAGACGAGCAGATAAGAAATATTGTCACGTTTTGGATATCATCCATAAGATTAGCGTTGTGGAAAAGACTCATTCCGAGGTGCACCGGGTAGCAAAGTGTGAACGTAAGTAGCATAATGACACTATAAGCGGAGTAGAGTCTTGGCCAGCTTATGTCCTTTGGGTTTTTTCCAAGTAATTTCCAGACGACCCAGTGACTCCTGAATAAACTCAAGCTGTTGATTTCCATTGTGTAGTTTTCGGTTCTCTGATTCGAATTATTCTGATTGAACTGTCCTGTGGTGTCAGCACTTTATTTCATTCTATGAAGGTTTCTTTAATTGCTAATGTAATTACATAATTATAAAAAACGCTTGCGTGGTCCCATCAATTATTATACCCATAAAAATATATTATAGGATTTAATGAATCGTTACAAATATATGTAACATCGCTTCGAATGGACAGTCACAGTCAGGTTTTTTTTGTTGTGAACTGCTACTAATAGCTCAACATTGCATTTAAACGTTTGTATTCAAATCTAAGGTATCTGCGAGTCGAGTCTTTTCAATTGGAGCATATTTAGATGCTTTTATACAAATTAATAATTTAAAACATGAATTACATTTCGACTTTGCGTGACCAAAGTCTGGTATTTTACAGACACAAATAGGTTTTGAGTGTTGCATTTCACATACAGATTAAATAAACATTTTTAACTCTTAGTTTACTCTATGAAGAATGAAGTAAGAATGGCTATCTTAGACGCGCATAAGATTACATACAGGCCGGAGTCGACCTGCCTATATCTAACTTTAATTTTGAGTTAAAAAACCGATCTATCTATATCTATATCTATATCTATATCTATATCTATATCTATATCTAAGGAAGAATCGCCCACTCGGCAGAAATTATCAGTGTTCTGATAAGAATTGCTCTGATTAAGCTGCTCGAAGCTGTCTCCGTTTAATAGAAAATTGTAAAATTGCTGAATCTAATTTCAAAATACTTGTCGTTTGCTTGAACAACGCAATTTAGTTTCTCATCACTTTAAAATTGGCCATTCGTACTTGCTGCATTGCAAATGAATAATTAAAAACTGTCCGTTCCCAATGCAAATGCAAATGCAAATGTTCAATGCGAAATTCATTTGTGAATTTAACTGCATTTTAATTGCTTTGGCCATTAGCTGACGCATATGCTCGTTAAATGCGGTTTGATTTGGATATTGGAACACTTCGAAAAAATTGAATGAATATTTAAACTTAATCCCCAAAAGCGATTCATTTATGGAAGCTTAAAGCATTTTCTCAACAAATAAAAAAAATTGTAATATTAATTTGATCATAATTTGGTTAGTTTGGAATACAAAAATTTAACATGACCGACAAAAACAAATTAAAATACAAAAGCAAATTTTCGACCACCTAATCCATTCGTTTCAAGTGTTTTTGTTTAATTTCTGTAATAAAATATTGTTATTTTTATTATAGTAAATTTGTATCTTAATGGGTGACTTAATAAATTAATTTATTTTGTAAACATTTCAGATTTCAAATTAAACAAGACAGAATCACTTTGTATCTGAATTTATTATTAAGCACTCTTAAGCTGGCCGAGATATTCCTTTTGTGCAGCATTATTATACTCATTTTTCTAATATTAAAAGCTTCTGCATTTGATGAAGATGATTTTCCAGCTTACAAATCAAAAAGGGCGTTGAAGCTGCATTTTTGAACGTGATGCATTATTAAGTATTGACATATATACAATAAAATTTGCCAGTCATCCATGTGACCAGCAAGTTTTATAACGACCCGATAATAAAGATAGAAGTTGCTAAGGATTTTTTTTTTTTTAGTATAGGCCAGAAGGCAACAGCAGGACTGCTGCGTGCGAGCTTAAATGATTGTCTGCATTTTAAATTTTATTAATTTTTTTTCCAATGAAAAGGAACGATGAGAAGGCAATCTTGAAAATATAAATAATCTATTATCATCGATGAACAGCATTCCTCCAGCCACTGCTTCTGTACTATACTATAGACGAAGTAGACTTGGATGCAATTTTTCTTCCTGTAGACAACTCCAAACGGTTTGCAGACTGTCTGATTGAGCGATTCAATGGCGTGTTGCTTACGAAATATGAATTTCCAAATTGCTTTTAAATTGACTGTCTAAATTAAATAATTATAGGCACGCGTTCGCGTGGTCACATCGCTTAGAATAAAGGCAATTATCATATGGAATGCAATGGCTTTGAATGAATAAAATGTGTCTAATTGGATACGTTTATAAATTCGATTCAGACTTGTTTGCCTTCTAAATGTATTTTAAATTATTTCAAAAATTCGATAAGTCGTCTAATCGAATGGCAAATCAAACCCATGGCAAAAACAAACATTCATGCCGAATGGCGTTCATCTGTCTTGATTAATGTCTACGAATTCAAATTTTACTGGCTTCGGGGAAGTTTAGTGTGTTCATATGTTTTCCTTGTGTTAGCGACAGTCCCTGATAAGCCTTATTTAAAATTCCCTTTTGTTTTAGAAAGTTAACTAAGCATTGTATTTCAAGTCCTATTATGTTGCAAAACATTTTTAGCACAAAGTGCATATGTGAATGACGGACAGAATCATGTGGCATAGTTGCAGTTTGAAATGTTACCAAAAATGTTTTCGATAATTAATACAGCTGACACAAAAATGTGCTCTGCCTTCATTGTCAGCGGTTTTGTTGCATGTTACATTTTGTAGCCCGCTGCGTGAAAGCGTGCTACACAAATAAATTTACACACATTGTCGATTCTGCAATCATTTCCACTATGCTAACAACACATCCAAGTGGCCAACAGTTATGGCGCTTTTAATAACTTCATGGTAGTGTTTGAAAGTTGAACCATGCGGTCCATTTTACCGGAATGGCCTTGATGGGTCGTGCAATTAGCATGTTCAAACCAACGTACACACACACACTCTCTAGGACGTCCATCACAAATGCGTTGTGTTGACCAAAAAACATGTTGTGAATTTGCTGGCAGACCCATCAATTGTTGCATATATAACAAAAGGGCAACTTGCCCTGCAACCATCAATACGCCACACCAATTTCCGATTCCCAAAACGAGCTCTTAGCTTTTGTGCCATTGCATTTTCATTTCATTTTATTGGTATGCTTAAGGCTGGCCTTAAGTGCTGCCGCGGCAGACAATTCAAACCAGAATCCAATTGCTCGCGACGCTTTTCGCTCTTCACTGGCACCAAACTGTCTCTAAATTATAATTAAATGAGCCATTTTCGGTTTTTTATATTTTTTTAAATCCATCACAATAAATGCATTCACTTACTTAGTCCACATGTTTTAGCTAAGTGATATGATTGGCGCATTAAGCAGGCATCGTAATTTTGTTTCATTGTAAATCAATCTATTATTAATTATTTCCTTAAGCTTACTTACACAAAAAAAATGTGGTGAAAAAGGCTATCTAAAATGTGTTTGTTCTAAGTGATAAATTTTATAGGCTGCAATGATGAAGAAAATTATGCAAGACACATTTTGTGGTTGAGCGGCTGCAAGGAACGTTAGAGCGTGTTGCAGTATGAATGCCCGACAGTGGAAAGCGCAGCAGCTGCCACAGCAAAATGAGCGCGACAACAATGTAATTATCATAATTAAAGGGCTGCCCTGTTCTTGCCTGGCCTTGTGTCTAAACGGAACTAAAAAAAAAAAAATTGTCACAGCCGCCACATAATTTGCTATTATAAATTCAGCCACCGCCATCAACTACAACAAGTAAGAACGCCGTAGTCGACTGAGCTCGACGACTACGAGATACTCTTAATCCAGCTGTCAAATATATTATATTATTCTAGTTTTGCTGGTAAATTTCCCTTTATAAAGTTTTTATTATTCTGCTGCCCCTGACGGTTATTAGATCTAATCGGTTGATCAGGAATATATAACTATATATACCTTTTCGCGTCGGTGATGCTTCCTGCTTGTCTGTTACAGATTTTTGCGTAAAACCATTTTTATCCCTTGTGGATGGGCTTAGAGTATAAAAGCAACAACAGCAACAAAAAAAACTCTGCAGATTGTGGGACAAGAGTCGAGGAGTGTGGCAGCTTCTGCCGATGCCGACTGCAGCTGACTGTATAATTGAGGCAGTTCCCAAGTTGTGCAGCGCTGCTCATTAATTGTATCTGTAACGAAGCTCGTTTAGTAGTTTACAAAGTCCCCTCGAACTCAAACCCTCCCCGCCCACTTCATCCCTCCAACCAAGCTCTTAGAGAGCTGCATCCCCTGTCACATTTCCATCACTCGACTCAATTCTGACATTCAGGCTGATTATATCATTCAGTAATTATTCTACTTGCAATTCGAGCTCAACTTGTGGCATTGTTGTTGCAGCGGCTTGCTGTTGACGCTGTGTGCAACTGGAATGCATTCTTATCAGTTCTTATCAGTCGGATCCCTATTCACCACGCCGCACATTGCTCAATTTCTGTGCCTGTGGCTCCCAAAAATCTGCGCATGCCTTGGAAGCAGAGCGAGAACATCGAATATTGTTCTTAGTCGGCATCTAAACAAAATGATTTAGAATCCAAGCAGTTAATTTGAGGTTCAAAAATTATGTCTAATCGGCTCAGTTCGAGTTTTAAAAAGCATTTTGACCCAGAATCATGTTTTCAAATTTAAATGCACCATTAATTTAGATGCCAAACGATTGTCAAAAATGTATTGCTTTCGAAAATTGTATTAGTTTTGAAGAAGTTATGGCACTACAAAATTTTGATCGGTTTCCAAACGAATTTTTTAAAACGAGCATTTCAATCCAAATATATTTTTCATAATTTAAATGGATTATTATTCTTGATGCAATAACATAAATAAAATGGAATTGCTTCTGAAAACAGGTTAAATTTTCACAAAGTTAGGAAACTTTCAAAATTCTATGTTTGTTTCTATGTTTTTGAATATCGGTTTAGTTTTGACACAAGTTGTGGGCCTTTGTATATTCTGACTCATCCCCATGTTCTTCTATATAGGTCGAATTTTTCAATTTTCGATATTTTTTTTATATACGTAAAAAATAAATAAAAATAATCGCAAATCCAATGCACGCAACAGTTTACTTGTAAGCCATTAACTTCTTATCAGTGGCCAATAACATCGCTCTTCCAGTTTAATCAAAAACATCGCAGGAGAAATTTCAAGCGAGAGAGAGACAGAGAGAAAGAGATAGCACAATCTGACGAACATACTAACCTGCCTCAATAACAACAGTCCGTGGCAGTGTTTTCACTTTTCGCCTGTTCAGGCATCGGCTGCTGCTCCACAGACCCACATGGCGGAGCCGAGCGTCTCCTCGTGTTTGCCGTGGTGAATTTCCGTGCACGGCTTTTGCCGTGAACAAATCTCAGACTTGGACTTTGGCCAACGATTTGCAGTACGTTTTGGAACGCGTCGCGTCGTGGTTGTATGATACTCGAGCCAGCCATCGAGAGTCCATTGCTGAACTCACAGTGTGCCAGAGGCTCAGTCCCTTATAGACCGACGAGCAACAAAGCCGCGAGATTTGAAAATCAAACCTGAGTGCCCAAGTGAATGATTCAAATGAAATAAATGAATATTAAAAAAATAAATGAGTAAAATATAAAACAAATATATGTGAAATATAAATGGCGATGACAATGCCTTAAGATCGAGCTTAAAAATATTTGTATTGTTGTGTTATGTGAATATGAAAAATAAATAATTGAATCGATTATTAAACAACTGTGACAGAGGTAAGTTGGCGTGTTTTGATAACAGTTTATCTCTGTTTAACAAATTTAAGTAGCTCATCTTTAGGAACGTTAAATCTCTTTCAAGCTTCCATACATACGATAACGATAAATAAACAATTAGAAAAAAACGCGAAAAAACAAACAATCAAATAAGGAAACATATAATTGCAATTCAACTTTGTTAAGATCTTCACTGTTAATTGATCAATTTACATAAGTAAACAATTGGAATGCGGGTCGTATGAGTAATGCAATTGTTATGCATCAGCTGATGCCAATTCAATTCAACACGCTTCACTGTGTGGAGCCAAAGAACTCATAATAAAATAATATCCTTCGTATGGCAGTTGAACTTAACCCCATTCAACCCAACTCACTGAGCCGCACAGCTTTAACGTGGCATGTAAATGCAGTATCGCTGTTGTTTTTGTAGCTATTTGCTGCTGCACGTTGCTAAGGCAAGCCGCCCCTATTTCACGCCCCCAGCAACATCATTTCAATAGTGGGTTTTATCGGGTAGACATGTTTCGATTCAATTCAATTACACTGAGAGCACATAAGCTGCAGCATGGGGCATAAACCTAACTCCAATCGAAGAAACTTTTAGAATATGCAGCAAAATCTAAATAAGATTGCAATACGCTCAACTACTATAATAAATATTATAAATACTCTTCGTGTTAAGAAAAATGTAAACACACATGTTTGTATTGAATTGAATATTGTATAATTGGCCAAATTTAGTTTACATTTTAAATTTGTGAACTAAATTCAGAATTGTGAAAAATGTAGTCCATTTTTGGACGGTCTTTTTTTAAAGTACATATGTATATAAGCAATAAAGACTTAACTATGGGATTAAATGTTGAATAAATATTGATATATTACCACACTTTTGGGTGAATTTATTTATTTAGATGATAACCCATATGTAAGTCGAATTTGCGCTTCTTTTTAAAGTGTTCACTTCCGTCTGGGTGTGTGTGTGTGTGTTTGTTGTTGGCGTGAATGCTTTTGGATCGAAATAAATTGCTTTATGCGTCACGTAATTTTTGGGATACACTGCTAAAATGATGCTCAAAGAGCACAATTGCGTTTGCCATTTGCCAGTTGCCAGTTGCCAGTTGCACCCGAAAGTATAAGGGAAAATGCCACGGTCAGAGAGTCAAGGCAAAGGGGAGATGAAAACGCAGAGAGAGAGTTAATTTTGAAGAAGCAGGCAAGCTAGATCTGGGCACACAGCTCGAGCGTGCCAAGTCAATTAATTAACAGGCCCAGACACAGAAGGGCGTCCAGAAAACTCAGCCAGAAAGTCAGCGAAAGCAAAAGCGAAAGTGAAAGCATTAAAGTCAGATCTTAACAGTCGGAGACAGGCTCAGGAGCAGACGGAGACGGAGAGGGAGAGTCAGAGTCAGAGTTCTACGCGCAGCAGGCAATAGAAACAGAAAAGAAAAATGCCTCATACGAGAGATGTGGGCGCCATGCCTCCGGTTCAAGTTGGGCTCTGTCTGGGGTCTTATATAATGTATGGATTGGTGGTTGAGTCTCTGGGGAAAGGGGGGCACAATGGGCGTCAGACGAAGTGTGAAATTGTATTTGGCTGCCGTTGAGTGCGTTTTCCAAACTTTTGCCTACATTTTTTGGCTACGCATTCTCCGCCGTTGTTAGGTAAATTAATTAAACTCTTTTTGTTTGCTCAAAATTACAATTAACGCCTAATTAATTTCGCAAATTTCTTTCATCAGTCGTCGCTCTCTACTCCCAGCTCCTCCTACCCGTCCCATTCATTCAGGGCTATCCTGCTTTGCTAGGCTGCAAAAGAAAAATTAGCGACCAGGCAACAAGGAAACCGGAAATGGACATATTTAATGCCATTAAGGGGATTCGTCTAAATGTGCGTTTAGTATGTGTGCGATTGTGTGTGTGAGTGTGTGTGTGTGTATGTGTGTGTGTACATAAGTATGCTCATAAGTTAATATGAAGATTCACATTCTCACAGAATAAATAATTATACGCTTCACTCGCCTTAATTGCATCCGTCGCTGATTCTGATTATGGTTTTAATTGCGAGCGTTTTGTGGCACGCACAAATGCGAATGAGAATCAGTCTGTGAACGATGCGGCACCTATGCTTAATCACGAGTCTCATTTATCCACCCTACACACACTAATTTACATGCAACTAGGGCAATTGCAACTAGCTAATGAGTTCAGAGTGCGCTTCTGCTTTGTGCATGCTAATTCAGTCAAATTCATGCAAATGACTGCACTTTTTAGTTTCATTGCCGGCTTTTATGAACAATTCTTTCCACCTTGCCCCCAACAAATAGCATAGTGAAAACAGCAAACAGCGTCCAAGAAGTTAGCAATAAAAATGTCTGAACTGTAGTGGCTCCCACTTGGCCTTTGTTTTGCTTTCACAATTTTGTTTTTATTTATCGTGTGCCAAGAAAATGTTTAAAGTTTATTCAGAGCTAAGCGAAGCTGTTGGCCAGTTCTCAGCTTTTGGCATTTGGATGTGCTTTAATATGCTTCAATTTGGGGCAGTCAGATAGAATACTGCGAAAAAGTTGTTGTGGTGGGCGACACATACAGTGTAGACTCTTGCGATTATTTAACTGGCTCTCAACTGGGCTGTCAAGTTGGGGAAATTGTTGTTGATTTTGCTTTCTGTTTGGTTTTCATTGGGTGTCGGGGGGAGAGTCAGGTGAGAGAATTTGCATAATTATTTCATAACTACCTAATCATCAACAGAATTATGTATACGCCGTGTGGTCGCTTAATTTAATTATTATTTTATGTAATCACCTAATGCGTCAAATTGCTTACATAAGCAAATGTAATTAAAAACTGGGTTAAATCTGTGCATACATATGGAGTGTAGGCAAATGTTGAATTCCATTCAATTCCCACAAGTATTTCGCAATTAACTTAATGCCCACTAATTAAGGATACGAGTGCAAACTTGACCTAAGTCGCCACCCACTCACTCGCAATTTGTGGAATAATAATTTAAGCTAAACTTCTGTGCAGATTACTGAACAATAAATAGCAGGCGAATGCGCCTCGTTTTTGTATGGCTCTCAGTTTTCTGTTTACGCTTTTTAATTAAATACAAATAAAACATGGCATGTTAAGAACACACTGATTGAGTGGCCAATTGTGCTTTGCAAAAGCAATTAATTAGCAACTGTTCATGGCTCATTTGGGCTAGAACGATTACCTGAATCGGCAGCCACTGTTGTGCAGGGAAACGATGCCGCAAGGCAATCAATCTAATTGACGCTGCCTAGACCCCAAAGCAACCAATTAAAAACCGAACTTTCAGTTAAATAGAGTCACTTCGATAAGTGGAGGTCAGCCGTTTGGCCAACTAGTCACGCCCCCAACGATTACTAAACGATTTAGTTATTTTGTCACCAAGTTAAGCACACACCCTTCATTATATTACAAACACCCACTAAACGCTCAGTTTAATGCACACGCACCAAACTCAACACGCTATAACTCCATAAATATATATGTATATATATTTATATATATGTACATATATGTGCGTAGGTGTAGATATGTGGGCATGCTTCACAGTCAATTAGTTATGAGTGCTGCGTGTTAATCATTAATTAACTGGGTTGATTGCGGCTTGACGAGTGTATCTATTATTAAAGAGTCTTAACGAGTCTAATGCCCAAAATGATTGACAGGTATCCGCCAGGAGCTATCCTTCTAATATCTTATATACTTTGACTTTTGCTTTGGTTTGCTATGCGTCTAATAACCATCAAAGTAGATTGAACCATGAAATCTTCAATTGTATTTTAATTGCACAACTACATATTTTCTCTGTTTCTCTGGCCTATTTTTGAAATTCTATTTCTATTTATAAATTTAATATTATAGATATTTTGTTTGCCTATAAATATATCAATTATTATTATCTAATATGTCTGAAATATAATAAAATTATTTTTATTAAAGTACTTTCTGAATGTAATTTATTTTATTAAAACCAACAATTGTCTTAACTTTATAAAATTTGTTCATTAATTCAAGAAATACGTAAAATCGTTGACAGTTTTAATAATAAAAAAAAGAGAATATGGGAAATGTGAAAATGCTCGACTGTAAATACTCATTATAAAGTAAACCCTTTTTTCATTATGACAGGGCCTTCAGTAGTCATCCGCAGTTGAGTGAACCAAAATTGGTTGCGTAATATATTTCAACTTGACATTTCGTAGAAAAACCAAAATACACTTTTAGCATTTGATTGCAGAGATCGAAAAGGGAAAACGGATTCCTGGAATTTGTCCTTTTTACTGAAATTAAACTGTCAGCGCGTTGATTTTGACGTACATTCATTCTTGCCGACGGCCTTTTGAAGTTTTTGAGATAAATGTCGTTATTCCCACTGTTTTTTTCCTTTTTTTTTTTGTCTGTTTGAAATGATTTTGTGCGTCTGTCTCTGTGATTACGTTGATTTCTTTCTGGGCGCAGGTGGTTCGGGTTGAGTTGAGTTTATTTATGGCGCAGTGCTTTTATGGTCGCACCTTGATTGAACATCAAGGAGAAAGCAACAGTTCTTGCCAGCCTTAAGAAAGCAAATGGCCAACTAGCTTCATTGCTCCTTCCACTCAAATTATAACGATAAAGTAAATTGTTACGGCTGCTCTGCACTACGGGCCGCAACTTGTTTGCCCAAGTGTCGTTATCAAGTTTTGATGCATGGGTTTCCGGTTCCACACTGCTGCTACAGTTGGAAGAAACGAGTGCCCATAAGCTATTAAAAATCACTATACTATGGCGCCAAGGACAGCTCATCTCACGTGAATATTTAGAACTGAAGTCTTTCTAAAAACCTTCGTTATCATCATTTAATTGTTGGACAAATTATTACAACTTAAGCAATATTAAATTCTTAATTATTAAACACACAATTGTCTTATAATATATAGCTTATACATTTGATACAATCGAAACGATTTTGATTAAAGATCTAGTTTGTAAATACCAGCCCTGATTATTTTTCAGAGTGTATTAGTGCAAGAGTGAGTTATGGCGACAGTTGTCAGTGTGAGCACCCAAGTTTTAGGCATACCAAACGGACCAGAAACTGCAGCCTTGTCTGGCTCGACTGCTAAACTGTGATCTGGTGCTGCTTTCGAAGCGTGTAATTTGCCCCTTACGCCTTTAAAGCCTTGGCCGCCAAGTGTCAAGGTTGAGAACACTAACGGCAACATCTCAAACTTTTACATATTGTGTGTGTAAACGTATGGCTTGCATTGTATTGTATTGTGCTGGCACAAAGGCCGACAATAAACGTGACGCGACGGTTCCACCGACGCTCGACTAACTGACAACTCGTGCGTGTTGTGCTGCGGCGGTGGTTCTGTAGTCCTCTGCTGACAATAGGGGCCCCCAGGCCGAAATCCAAAAAAACACTGAGGAGAGTTTGACGCGGTGGCAATGAAGCAGTCACGGTCCCGTTCCCCTTCGCCTACCCTCTGGGACCTACACGAAATGATTGCTGCTCAGTCATTTGTTGTGTGTGTGTGTGTGTGTGTGTGTGTGTGTGTGTGTATGTATGTATGATGACGTCCATTGTGCGGCTCTCATTGCCAGTGTTTTTATATTATTTAATGTTTGCCTTTCAGAATAATGCGTCTGTTGTCCACGACGACGACGACGAGAAGCAATGTTTATTTTATGTGTGCTTATTGTCACCAGAATTTCGGCCTGATGGCCCAACATTTTGCTGCAGCTTGTGTTAATTTACGACACGACCAGCAATAAAAGTAAAACCTAATGGCCAAAAACCCCTGGACTGTCATGCGTTTATAGCACCAACTCCTATGCCATCGGCTGCCATTTAATGTACTGCATATTTGTGTGTTGATGGGACGGTTGTGTTTGACGGATTCGCGCGGTGACATACTCGCTCGAGCGCTCATGAATATTCAATTTTGTATTTATACTTGTGCTCGCACACACGTTAACTTATACACTCGTATGCGCACACACACACTCGAAAAATACAGCCGGCATGTTTCATGTTCAAGGTTTGATTCTCTGTCTTGCAACCTGTCGCGAGCATTGATTGACGTGAGCAGGAAATGGAGGAAATTAAAATGTATGCTGCATACTTTTAGGCTTCGCAGTTTAAGATTGACATCAAAACTGTGCGGTGGATATTTACTGAGTTTCCCACGAATCAAAACGGATTAACCAATTGGATTTTATTATGAAGACATGACAAAATACACACTAAGCCACACACACATAAAAACTCGTCAAATTCTAAACAGCAATGCCATAAATCAACCCAGTCCACTCAATATGTATTTGTATTTAATGGGAAGTGTTATTGATCAACGCTTAACTTTTGTGATTTCCGCTGTGTGTACTTTAAAATTTCATGTTGCAGTCAAGTCCAAAAATGCTGGCGTCATCGCAAAAGCACACGCACACAGATATCCACACTATCAAGTATGTGTGTACATATACTTGTATGTGTATCTTGGACTACTCGTAGTCCTTAGTATTGTTTGCCGATAATTTACTTAATAGTTCCAGTTGAGACTTTGTTTGTGTTTACGCGCGCTCTTTAGTTTTATTTTCATCGCACAAACACACACACACACACACACACGCATAGAAGAAGACCGGCGGCCATTTTGCATGTGCGCATTGGCATTAAATATAAAATGGCAGCCCGTTTGCCTGATGAATGCCTGATTCTTTGTTTCGGCTTTGAAGGATTTGGCAGACGAATACGCGTATCTGGTTTGGTCAATAAAGTACGACGTCATGTTTTATATTAGCTCATGTTATGCTCATGTGCCATAAATTTAGTCAAATTCCATTGGACTGGCTTCTGAAAACTTTTCTGCCTTCGCTGTTGCCATTTATGACTACATGCTTTTACCATTAAAAGCTTTTTTTCAGCAACTTGAAAACATTTGACAAACTAACGTTGCAATTCGCAAAAACTACAGCCGAGCTCCCATGGCGTATGAGTTATGTGAGCAATTGGCTGCATGTATTTTCCATTGTCTTCTATAAATTTATGGCCTAAATGTCTGACAACTTAGTCAATCCTAAAAACAACAATAAAAATCTAAGAAATAATTCAATTTGTGTGTGTTTACATCTAATGTAAATGTTTGTACAGCTTTTCGGCTGCCTGTCGCTCAAAATACCATTTAATATTGTCATTTGTGCATACTACAAGAATATCATGCAAATTGAGTGCTGAAGGCTTTAGTCACATCGATTGTGGTTAGTGGTCCGACTTCTGCATCTGTCTTTTTGTCATAATGAGACATTATTATATTGCATTTGACAGCAACCGCAAAATGCTTTGACAGCGCCATAAAATTGAAGCGAAAATTGTACGAAAATTATGTGCATAATAAACATCCAGCGGTTGTGGTTTTTTTGCCTCTTTCTCTCTTTCCCCTATGTATATTTTTGTTTTGACATTTTGAAATCAAAATTGAATTAATTATTGCGGTGGTGTACCACAAAAAGATATATACCACAATAACGTAGATAAAATATTTATGAAAAGGCCTATTTACAATATTAAATCGAGTATTTAGAGCCTAAAACAATGTTTTTCAAATATTGCAGCTGCTTGCATTTGCTTTTCTAGTATTATTTTGTGAAGTAAGCCACATAAGCTAAACAAATAGCAGCAAATTTTTGCGAAATAAAAAATTTATCAGAACGATCAGATAAAAATGTAGCATTTTCCCTTAATACTGTATCCCGATTGTCTTAAGAAAAGCAGCTTACAGTAAACTGTTTCCGCTTATAGTTTTCTGGATGTACAACAGCGGTCACACAAATAGCACAATAGAGAAGGCAAAATGGCCATAATTTTGCATGTTTGTTTTTTGTTTTCCTACACTTAATTTAAAGCCATTAGTCGTTCGGATATCTTTGCTACGTGCGTCACAATTTGTGATTTTAAGTATTGCCAGAAATAGCATATGTTGTTAATGTGGGTTATTATATAAAAGCAGGCAAGAGGCAATTACATGTTGTTGTTGATGAGGCAAGAGACAGGTGCACAGGATAACGGGCGACAGCTGTTTATTTTTAGTCAAAACCGAAGACGGAGATGAAGTCGAAGCCAAAGCCCTTGGGCCATGCCCATGAGCTAAATAATTGAATGTGTATATGTCGCACTTACAACTAATGAACATCGACACGTGCCATTTAGCGGGCCATGCCGCAGGATTTGGCGTTGCCCACGCAACGCCCGCAAATGTATGCAATAGCTGGAGTAGGCGTACACGTGTGTGTGTGTGTGTGTGTGTGTGTGGGCAGGAGGAGCTTGGGATGAAAGGGGTGAACAGTTGTTTGTATTGGCGCGCTGGATGGCTGTTGGTTGGTAATGCCCGTAGTAAATATCAGTCGAAATAAACAGCTTACCTCTGGCTTAGGCTATGGTTCAGATTTGGGAACTGCTCTATTTTATTGCCATTGCGCGTTTAACATGTGGCACTTTTGCTCTTGCCAGTCGCCAGTTCCCAGTTGCCAGTCTGGTGCCAGACTCCCGTTTGCCTGCTGCTGTTGTTATTGTTGTTGTGTGCTCGCAATTTATGCGCTCACGTATAAATAGAATTGATTTTGCTTAAGCATCGCATATTTTACCTGCACCAAGTGATTTAATGCCTGGCGACATAATCTGCCATTTGGTGCTCGGCTTCGTTGGCGTCACGTACAACTTCGCACACATCATCAGCATCAGCATCAGTGCCATCACCAGCACCATTTTGCTCCTTATCCCTGTGCCCATGCCTGTTCCTGTAGCAGTTCCCGTGCCATGCTTCCGTGAGCTCTGTGCAAATCCAAATTCATTTTCACCGAATTCCATTACATGCGTGTGCCTGTAACTGGAGAACGGAACAGAAGACGTAGAAGAAGTATGCTATTTCGGCTTTCTCGGTACTAAACAAAAGCAATTATGTAGAAACAATATCTCAGTCTCGACACGCTCCTTTTAAGTGAATTGTGCGCTTTGAATCAATTGTTTATTTTTCCTTATTCTTTTCAGACCCTCCATCAGAATAAACTCGATAAATTTGCTATATATATGTATATATATAATTTCATCTACATATGACGAGTCTGTTTTGCACAACAATTTTTCAGCAATTTTCCGCATACTTTACTTTCAACAGTTGTGTAATGATTGATGCATAAGGTTGGCTTTGAGCGAGCATATTAAATATGCATTCCACGTAGCTCACAAGCATCATCCAAATTCCAAACCAAGGGAATACAAATGACGCACGAATAATCAGGCAAACAAATATGTATCCATAAATACCCAGACTCAAACGCATTTCCCGTAATCACCTAGCAATCAAATGAGAGCTTACTTAAGCGCATATCTTACATATAGAATATATATGCCAATAATACACATTTTTCAAACATCAAAAGCTTGATTAAGTGGGACCTCTCCATCCCTATCTCACACTCTCTGTCTGTCTCTCTCTCTCTCCCTTTCCCCTGCTCTCTCTCCACGTAAAATTATAAGCAATATTTAGAATTTATTGCTTGCAGCTAATTTCGATTAATCAAAGTAAGAAAAGTTTTTTATCCTCAGCACATTTAATACAAATAGAAATCAGAATTATAAAAAATGTAAGGAAAATTAATTAAAATTAAAATTAAACAGTAATAGAAATTTTCTTCTGTTCTTTTGCTTGATATCTTCTACAAAATGAATGTGGGCCTCATCTGATCATGTAGAGACTTTGAGACTTCATCGATGTAAAGTTAAGTAAGTAATACTTACTGCATTTTATTTATACAGATTCTAGTGTATCTTCCAAAACTATGATCAAAAAGCCTTCGCTCTTTAAAATCACTTGAGTTTTGATGAAGTTATGGCATTTTGAAGTTTCGACCTATGCCCATACACCGATATATCGATTTTCGGGCTATAATTTTTACTTGTCTTCCGACCTCAAAATTCGTTTTCAACTTTAAATGTACGATTGATTTAGGGGCAAATCTATGATCAAAAAGCCTTCGCTTTTGAAGATAAGTTGAGTTTTGACGAAGTTATGGCATTTTGAAGTTTCGACCTATGCCCATACACCGATATATCGATTTTCGGGGTATAATTTTTACTTGTCTTCCGACCTCAAAATTCGTTTTCAACTTTAAATGTACGATTGATTTAGGGGCAAATCTATGATCAAAAAGCCTTCGCTTTTGAAGATAAGTTGAGTTTTGACGAAGTTATGGCATTTTGAAGTTTCGACCTATGCCCATATATCGATATATCGATTTTCGGGCTATAATTTTTACTTGTCTTCCGACCTCAAATTTCGATTTCAACTTTAAATGTACGATTGATTTAGGGGCAAATCTATGATCAAAAAGCCTTCGCTTTTGAAGATAAGTTGAGTTTTGACGAAGTTATGGCATTTTGAAGTTTCGACCTATGCCCATACACCGATATATCGATTTTCGGGGTATAATTTTTACTTGTCTTCCGACCTCAAAATTCGTTTTCAACTTTAAATGTACGATTGATTTAGGGGCAAATCTATGATCAAAAAGCCTTCGCTTTTGAAGATAAGTTGAGTTTTGACGAAGTTATGGCATTTTGAAGTTTCGACCTATGCCCATACACCGATATATCGATTTTCGGGCTATAATTTTTACTTGTCTTCCGACCTCAAATTTCGTTTTCAACTTTAAATGTACGATTGATTTAGGGGCAAATCTATGATCAAAAAGCCTTCGCTTTTGAAGATAAGTTGAGTTTTGACGAAGTTATGGCATTTTGAAGTTTCGACCTATGCCCATACACCGATATATCGATTTTCGGGCTATAATTTTTACTTGTCTTCCGACCTCAAATTTCGTTTTCAACTTTAAATGTACGATTGATTTAGGGGCAAATCTATGATCAAAAAGCCTTCGCTTTTTAAAATCAGTTGAGTTTTGACGAAGTTATGGCATTTTGAAGTTTCGACCTATGCCCATACACCGATATATCGATTTTCGGGCTATAATTTTTACTTGTCTTCCGACCTCAAAATTCGTTTTCAACTTTAAATGTACGATTGATTTAGGGGCAAATCTATGATCAAAAAGCCTTCGCTTTTGAAGATAAGTTGAGTTTTGACGAAGTTATGGCATTTTGAAGTTTCGACCTATGCCCATACATCGATATATCGATTTTCGGGCTATAATTTTTACTTGTCTTCCGACCTCAAATTTCGTTTTCAACTTTAAATGTACGATTGATTTAGGGGCAAATCTATGATCAAAAAGCCTTCGCTTTTGAAGATAAGTTGAGTTTTGACGAAGTTATGGCATTTTGAAGTTTCGACCTATGCCCATACACCGATATATCGATTTTCGGGGTATAATTTTTACTTGTCTTCCGACCTCAAAATTCGTTTTCAACTTTAAATGTACGATTGATTTAGGGGCAAATCTATGATCAAAAAGCCTTCGCTTTTTAAAATCAGTTGAGTTTTGACGAAGTTATGGCATTTTGAAGTTTCGACCTATGCCCATATATCGATATATCGATTTTCGGGCTATAATTTTTACTTGTCTTCCGACCTCAAAATTCGTTTTCAACTTTAAATGTACGATTGATTTAGGGGCAAATCTATGATCAAAAAGCCATCGCTTTTTAAAATCAGTTGAGTTTTGACGAAGTTATGGCATTTTGAAGTTTCGACCTATGCCCATACACAGATATATCGATTTTCGGGCTATAACTTTTACTTGTCATCCGACCTCAAAATTCGTTTTCAACTTTAAATGTACGATTGATTTAGGGGCAAATCTATGATCAAAAAGCCTTCGCTTTTTAAAATCAGTTGAGTTTTGACGAAGTTATGGCATTTTGAAGTTTCGACTCATGCCCATACACAGATAGATCGATTTTCGGGCTATAACTTTTACTTGTCTTCCGACCTCAAAATTCGTTTTCAACTTTAAATGTACGATTGATTTAGGGGCAAATCTATGATCAAAAAGCCTTCGCTTTTGAAGATATGTTGAGTTTTGACGAAGTTATGGCATTTTGAAGTTTCGACCTATGCCCATATATCGATATATCGATTTTCGGGCTATAATTTTTACTTGTCTTCCGACCTCAAATTTCGTTTTCAACTTTAAATGTACGATTGATTTAGGGGCAAATCTATGATCAAAAAGCCTTCGCTTTTGAAGATAAGTTAAGTTTTGACGAAGTTATGGCATTTTGAAGTTTCGACCTATGCCCATATATCGATATATCGATTTTCGGGCTATAATTTTTACTTGTCTTCCGACCTCAAATTTCGTTTTCAACTTTAAATGTACGATTGATTTAGGGGCAAATCTATGATCAAAAAGCCTTCGCTTTTTAAAATCAGTTGAGTTTTGACGAAGTTATGGCATTTTGAAGTTTCGACCTATGCCCATACACAGATATATCGATTTTCGGGCTATAATTTTTACTTGTCTTCCGACCTCAAATTTCGTTTTCAACTTTAAGTGTACGATTGATTTAGGGGCAAATCTATGATCAAAAGAATCAAAAATCTTCCAGTCAGTCACCCTTACTTAAATTGTACGTATATGTAGTGCAGCAATTTAAAACACCTTTAAACTATAAAGTTTTACTTGCTCGCACGTGCTGCGAATTTTCCTGTTTGCATTGGTTTTTTTTTTATACATAGAATAACATTTTTTTTAAAACTGAAAAAAAGCTATCATGAAAATCAACTCGAACTGCTCGCGCTCGAAATATGAAGTTGGAGTATTGCCCAAGCGG
Source organism: Drosophila nr. perissopoda 5 BK-2023a (assembly GCA_035044105.1). Lineage (NCBI taxonomy): Eukaryota > Metazoa > Arthropoda > Insecta > Diptera > Drosophilidae > Drosophila > Drosophila nr. perissopoda 5 BK-2023a. The sequence goes on along the minus strand of JAWNMK010000639.1, from coordinate 402,525 downwards.
CACATAATCTGTGCAATTTGCGTGCGTTTTATGCGATTTTTGTTACTAGCGTTAGTGGCCATAAAGCACACACACAAACACACACGTACGGACACACATATCAGCATGTTTGTCGCAGTGTTTGCCACATTTATATGCAAATTGAGAGCATTTCTTAAAGCACACGCAGTGTACATAAATATATATGTATGTTTGTCACAGGACCATTGTTGTTGTGGTCTCTGCAGGTATCATGGGAAAATATGTCAGGTTTTTGGCTTCCGCATATCCGACCACAAAATAACCATTGGCATATTTGGCAGTGTGCCTATAATCATTAGTTTTTGTTGACAGTTTGCTGTTGGAAAATTAATTAATATGTGTAGAAATGTTCATAAATGCTGGCTAAGCACATTCGATTTGTGCAGCATTTTTTGTGATTCATTTTTGATGAATGCCTGCTACTATTTGCATGTCTCCTTCTCGTCTCTCTCCCACCCAGTCTGTCCCTCGTTTCGTTGCTATTTGGCTGTATCTCTTCTTGCTGATTGTCAGCCAGCCATCAAGCAAGGAAAGCGAAAAAAATTATCCAATTTAAAAGTCAAATGTCATTTTTTGTTTGCCGCCATTGCCATCACATTATGTGAGTTACCTAACAAAGGTGCTATTGATGCTGATGCTGATGCTGCTACTGTTCCGGATGCGTTAATGGAGATGCGGCGCAGAGACGCCGAAGCCCATCTATGCAAGAGTCGAGACGCGTCAAGACGACTCGAGTCTTGTGGAGTGTGACGAAAAAAGAACAGAAGCGATTTATCCGCGTGGTATGAGACATTTCATTTTTCGCGGCAACGTCAGCAAATAAAACAACAACGAATAGAATTACGTGAATTTCGTTTAACGGAGCAACTTTGTCACCAGAGTTTGTTAATGTGTTTGCATAAATTTCAAGCAACAGGACCAAAGTGAAAACTTGGCCTTTATATAGTACACAAAAGTGTATAAGTAGTAAGCACTCGCATATGGCCAGAGAAACAGAGCTGCCATCTGCCACACAGGCACACACACACAATTGTTGGTAGCTACTTGTCAAAGTTTCCGGAAGCCAAATCCTAATCAACGTTGCATGACAAACTCTAACGATTCAATTAGTTTAAGTTTGGTTTGGCCCTGTTGGCATTTTCGCTTACCACTAGGTATTCTCATAAGTAACTCTTCTGCTAAGCTTGTAATAATTGTATATCGATTAAGTGCACATATCATCTGTTGCAAGATTGGCTGCAATACCCTACCCATTTGCGACTCTCATTAGAGCTTGTATTGAAGTGGGATACCTGCTGTGCGGACAAGGGTTAACTGCACAGCTTTTGGCTCCTTGGGGCGGTCTGGGGTTGTCTAAAAGACTGTTCTTGTTTTATTCGGTACACCCACGTGCTGCTCTTGTCGCAATTGTGTCGTTACCCCTAATGCATTAGCGCTGTCAGGAAACGTAGCTTCTCCAAACATGACACGAGCGACTGAACTGAATAAATATAAGGGTGAGGGTTTGAAACAGGTATTTGCTTAAAGAGGTTAGCAGACTCTTTTGCCGAGGCAAAATTGATACGCTTTTAAATCATTGTCACGATACCATGAGCTAAAAGATATTTATTATACAACTCAACTGCACATCTGTAAAGAAAAATTTAGATAAATACATCCTTAGACAAAGTGCCTTGCTGAATCTAATAGACATGGTTTGTTTTTGTGGATATTTTTTGTCTTCAACTGAAAGAATCGTTTGCAAATTCCATTTTTTTTATTATTAATATTCAGTTTTGGAATCCAATCTCCGAGAGTATATAATAATATATGTGGTGATTGCTTTTTTTGTTCTTTTTTTTATATATTTTTGTTGTGAATCATAGGCGTTACTCCACCAGTATGAAGTGTCATGAATATATATAAGAATATTTTCAATTGCTTCCATGATTAGATTGCGCTACACAAACCCAAACAGAAAAATATAAAATTACCGCTTTTGGTGTGGTTTGTCGCTGTCTACTTCAGTGTGAATACGGGAAAATATCAAATATTTATTAGATATTTGCATTGCAATTCCGATGAGCTCAAAGTGAATATTTTCACGGTGAAAAGCCACGAAACAAGGTTCAAATTGCATTAAAATGTATTGAATTTCACCAAAAAACAAAAAATATTCACTTGCAATTCAATTCGATATAACTCAAAATAAATTTAATTAAGTAAATAAATGTCAAGTAAACAAGGACCAACTAAATCATTGCCAAATCAATAAAAAAAAAAGTAAAACAGTTTTACATACAAAAATTAATATTAAAAATTGAATCCCAAATATCGCCTACAGTTAGCAGCCCAAATATTGTATTTTCAATTTCTCGTGCTGTGAACTGGGTTTTCTATTTATTTCACACACACACACACACACAAGTAAATATGTGTGTACATTTTTGTGTGTAAATGTTTCTGGTGTTGTTGTTTGTGTCGCCTTGGCGCAAATTTTATGGATCATAAAACCCGAAATTAGAAACATCCACATCCACACACACACACACACACACATTTAGTAACATTGCTTTTATGCTGTGTTCATCCCAGTAAAGCGTGAAAATCTGGCAGTCCACTGTGAGGAACAGCAGAAGCAGCCACGAAGTGGATTTTCTTATTAGTATTACATTTAAATGGCATATAATTTGTTTGCGTCATAATATTTATGTGGGTAGTGTTTCGCCACCCGGAGCAGTTTGTTTATTTATGTTCACTTGGCTACGGTGCCAAGGAACTGGGAGAGGGAGGCTTCGGCGACATCAACACTATACATGGCTTTGCAGGCTCGCCTGTGCCATGGAAAATCCCTAAGCTGAAAATCATAATTTTAACTTCTTAGAAAATTGTGTATAATTTGTAAGTTCCACTGTAATGCAGCGCAAGCGGCGTATGCGCAATCTTTCACTGCAAATTCTAACAGGAGAAGGCACAAACAATCTGCTGTTTATCTTAAGAGCTGCTGCTACTTTTGTTATTCACGCAGCTCTTGCTGATGATGGCGTGCGGAAATTTTTAATTGCCGCTTTAATGGGAGTGCCTAAAATGGTTTTTGCCTTTGTTGTTTGCTGCCAACCTGCCTGACTGCCTGACTGCCTGCCTGCCTGCCTGGCTGCCCGGCTGCCCGTCTGTATCCTCGTTGTTCTTTTGGCTTAGTTAATGGCGTCTTCGCTGCTCAGCGCATAAAAGTGCGATTTCTTTACTTTTGCCATTTATTTGCACGGACAAAAAGAGTCCGAATAAAATACACACAAAGTTGTATATATACGTCCTTGAGCTAGTCTCCTTTCAGTATATACAAGTAAATAAAAAATAAAGTATAAGTATAAGTAAAAGTAAAAGTAAAAGTAACACAAGCAAGAATTCGCATAAATCAAAGCAAATATTTTGCTTACGTTTTGTAAACCCAAAATAGAGCGCCGAAGGGGGCAATTCCGACCTATCCACCAAGCTTGCACAGAAAGCGCGCATTCAATCTGATTCGAAGGCTAATCATTTGATTTTATTTTTCTCTTTCTCGCCATCTTTCTCTCTCTATTATAGCTGTTCGTTTTAGCATCATCAAATTCTTAAGCAGTCGTCAACTTGCAGCTAGTATTGGTGGTTAAGGAAATGAGCTCCACAAGCAGAATGCCGGCGCCCCAAGCCCAATGCTGTCCACAGCCTGGCTATGGGAGAATCCAAGTTGACGATTGGGCCTTTGAAGTTTAAGGCACAACAACAACAATTGTGTCAAACATGCGCTGTCAAAGGTAACCAATTTCTATAGACAAAGGTTAATTGAAACGACCGCACAGAAAAAGGAGAAACGAAATTTGGCTGAAATCATTGCTACTTTAATAGTTTAATGCCATTCTAAAGAAAAAAGAAGAACAAATTTAAAGTCCAACAGCAGTAAAACGGGCCTCAAAGCAGCCGCTAAAAAATGCGACTGGCCTGCATCCATAGACTTCTGCTGATGCTGCTGCTGGTGTTGCTGCTGCTACTGTGCGAATCATGTGCTCAGCTGGAGCCCTTGTTGGCATCCGTGTCTCCTCCAACACCACAGCCGGCACGGGCGCGCATCAAAGCGAAAACGGAAAACATTTCTGCGCTCGCATCAAATGGCGGAGATAGCTTCAACATACGCCACAGTCGCTCGCGGGCGCACTTGTTGTACAACAACAACAACAACAATAACAGCACACGATTGACGTTGGTCAGTGATGGTTTACTGCCACGCCCACTTCAATTACAAACGCCCACACAGCAGCCGACAACTGGCGCAACGGCAGCTGTCACGCATAAGATCCGTAAATTGCATAAGAAGAAAATCAACGAGAGCATTCGCAAAAGCGTCGACAAGAGCCTGGGCGTGGTCAGGGAGGTGAAGAATCACAGGAGCCTAGCTGAGGCCGAGCATCTCCAGGGCCGACCCACAGATGTCGATGAGGCGGCCCTCAGCGAAGTTATGCAACTGGCAGACGAGATTGATTTGGAGAACTCATTAGAGTCGACTTATCAGAATGTTGTCGTTGAGCACACATCGAGTGCAGTTGTCAGGAATTCGGACAGCCAAATGACAGCCGGCCGACAATTCGTGCGTGCTGATGCTAATTATGAAAATAGCGACGAGGAGCAGGCAGAGCCAGAGGCGGAGGCTGATTCGGATGACGATGAGCTGTTGTCAACCACACAAATGGTAACATTTGCGCCTCGTCAGCCAAACGCAAACGGGCAAATGAGAAGCAGCAGCTGGCATCAAACTCGGATCGCGGGCAGAACCCGACTGCTGCCGGTTAACCACAGTAGTAGCACCAGCCACCCAATTGCCTCGTCGACAGGTGCGCGCAATCTAAATTTACCAGCAGAAACTGGAGATACCGATTACCAGCTCATGATTGCGGATGAAACCATGACAAAAACTGAGAACGAAGCAAGCGCGGATGCTGATACGGATGCGGGTAGGGATGAGAATGAGGATGCAACCGAAGCGGCAGCTACCCACGGAAGTAGGAGCAACAGCAACAGCAACAGTACAGAATCCGCTGAAGCTGAAGTTCACTCGCAGGCCATCACCAGTCAGCAGGAGGAGAACGAACGGCTGGAGGTCAATCAAATTAACTTTAACATTGAGTCCGAATCAGATTCGGAGTCCGGGTCGGAAAGTGACTCTGTGCTGGATACATCCGAGGTAACAATGGACGATGGCTATCCGCCCGAGGTGCTAATCGATGACAACAGCAAACAGTTGGTCATTGGCGATGTCGAGGGCACTGGCGAAGGTGATGGCGTCGATTCCAATCAGATAACCGCCGACGTGATAAATGCGCGCGACAATAAAATTGACCTGGTGTCCAAGTTTCTGCAATATATTGAACAGCAGCATTTGATGGGATCGAATTGTGTTGCGGGCACATCGCTAAATCTCGGCGAGGGTGTGGTCGACCGCTATGCACAGGATCGATTTCGTGTTGAGGCCGAGGTGGCCGTCAATCGCGCTAACATGCTGACCAGGTGAGTGAAAATCATACATACACACACAAACACCCACACCCACACACATCGAACACACTTATGCTGCCAATCACACAAGCATATTATGCACACGCCAAACTTTTCCAATCGATGGTTGGCCAGAAGCAACAGACCACATGTAATATGTGTAGCCAAATGGAATTGGCAACGCAAATAGCCGGAACACCACGACTACGTCTGTTCTTGCCACCAATTCCATAAATACGGCGTATAACTCATGACAACATTTTTATGACACGATTCGCATACACGCACATTAATTACAAATATTCATACTTTATATATTAGATGTGAAAACTTTTGGCGGATCCAGCAGAATTAGATACATATTAAACAGTACGCAGCCAATCCAAAACCATTTTTGAAACAGCAACAATTTACAAATGTATCTTCTCTTGTTTTATTTATTTTTATTTATCATTATAACATCGCAGTTATATATACATATATATATGAGTTGTGAAAACTTTTGGCACACCAGTTTTCTATTCAGAAATGAACCCGCAATTTTTCTTATATTTATTAAAGATCGAATTTTATTCACATGCCAATATAATTATAGCACCGCAATTACTCATCCTCCATGGATACTCAGCAAGACATAATATATATCATATGTATACTTCAAGAACTGCTTAATTTGCCGTCAGTTGCTTGGATAAAACCTCAATTACTTAGTTGGCGAGCAGCAGACCAAATAAAGCGAAAAAAGGCTAGGCAAAAAAGTTTGCCCACAAAGCAGCTGAGGAACGTCATGGGCCGGAGCCTTTAATTTACTTTGACAACCACAACAATGGAAATTCAATGTTGTTCTTGGAAATCGCAGCTGTCGCTGTGTGTACGCCTAGTTTTTGTCAGATTTCACCATCGATTTGCTGGTGTGCTGGCAAACTGGCAACAACATTTCGAGGACATACCATTTCACTCAATATCTGAATATCTGAATAGAGGTAGAGGTCTTCAGCTTGAGCTCTTCACTAACTCACTCACCAACCAGCAGAATACGTCAAAGCGACATTTGTCCTGCTCTCTTTTGGCCCGTCGGGCATAATAAATTTGAAACTTTCGGCAGCCCGTATGTGGCTTCAAGTCCGGTCGTCTGCTTACTCGGTGTCCAGCACACAGGAGAGTTGACTGTTGCTGTGAACACCTGCATGTAACTGGCTCCCCTTGCGGGACATTAGACATTGAATAAATGTCTCTGTATACGCCTTGGTGAAAAAGCGTTTCAATATACTTCTTTTTTTTCACTTCTGATTTGGTTAGCTTCGCCTTCAGCATTTCTACATTTTTTTTGTTCGTGTAAGAAAAACAGCAAACAGGAATAACAAAAAATATTAGAAAAACGCAAGTCATTCACATATATTTTTTGCAACGTTTTCCCCATCAGTTTCCTAGCATTGATAACAACTTTTTCTGCAGCGTTAAGCAGCTGGTGGAAGAAATATGCGTCCAAAGCATTGATTAGAGAACGCTTAAATCACAGGCATTTATTCGCCAACGGTAAAGGAAATTTAACAGAACAGCACACAGATGGAAGACGAAGCAGAACATTAAATACACTATCGGAAATCTTTAAGATTAAGTGCATACCGTTTCTCTTGAATAAGACTCAGTTAAATTGTCAAATAAAATGCAGTAAGAGTAATTCAACAACATTTTTTAACGATTTAACTAGCCAGATTTCAATTTTATGAACGATGAAAGATTTCTAATTAAACAACCACTAACAGAGAGAGAGAGAGAGGAAGGAGAAGCATTTTAACTGACTGGAAGCCCATTTGTACGTCAAGGTACTTCTTGAGATACTCCAATGTGTTTCACAATTTTGTGCCGAATTAAAAGAACAGCAGCTGGCCACTTTAGTGTTCAGTTGTCGCCTGTCAATAAAACACAAATAAACAATTAACTTAACAAACAACATGACAAATTAAGTGTATCGCGAACAAGCGAACGAAAAAGCTTAACAGGAAGAGCATCAACAGCTACAGTTACAACAACAATAAAAATCTATTGGTCCTAAAAGCCATAAAATGCCAAAGAGCTGCTGCTAACATCAAATGACAATAAATTAAATTGTATTCTGACTGCGAACAGGATCAACATTATTGCATTTAGTTTCATATGTTAGATGTTTGTTTTCATTATTATATCGGGCTGCGCGATGTTTCATTGTTGGCCGCCGGGAATTGTTATTGTGGCTGTTGCTACCATTATCGAATATACATATATAAAAGCCGCTGTCAGTTTCAGTAAGCAAGCTCGAGATTTATTTAGCTTTGGCAGTGAGACGCTGATAAACTCTTTAATTTAATTTAAGCCCACGGGCTCAAATCCCTTGCTTATAATTTTGCAGATATTCATTTAGTTGTTTTAATCAGTTCACGAACGCAATTTGTTGAATGTGCAAACATAATCAACGACATCCTGTCGCCCACGCGAATTCGAAAGGGATCTTCTGGCAACCAGGGAAATTGCACCTGGTAAATGTGCTTCAGATTGAAGACGACGCCTGCACAACATCCGGTGCAGACAACAGACAACAGACAGATATATATATATATATCTATGGGCTTTTTAGCTGAGTACACGTACCGACAAACTAATTGAAGTTATTGTTTTGTGATACATTGGCATCGTTGTTGTGCTCGCCGTTTGTGTCTAAGCATTTCCTTTTATTTGTTACGCAAACAAAAGCAAAGAAGAACAGTTAACAAAAGCACAAAAACAAAACACAAAAGTAAATCCAAGCCCAAGAAGAAGTGGGAAGCAGGCAACAGGAAAAACAATATCAATTCACGTTCAAATTACGAGCTACAATTGTTTTCTTGCCTTGGCCACTTTCCCACTTAGTTTCCTTGCGCGCCGCAAAAGTGTTGCCAGTCAGCCAACTTGGCTGAAAAGAGAGCAGTAAAATTCACTTATACACACACACTCACACACACACACACACACACCTTGAAGCCAAAAACAAAGTGTGGCTAAAGAGTAAAAAGAGTTGGCAAACTTTTAAGTACTTAAATGTGTTTTTGTCGCTAGAGTGGGGCCAACAACACGCCTTCCACACACTTTTGCTTGAGTATGACTTAACTGAAATTGAGTTTCCCGTCTTTTTCTTTTCTTCTTTGTTATATATGTATTTTGAGTGTGTGTTGTTATTTTGCCAGACCAATGTTTTTGTTGCTGCTGCTGCTCGTTTGAGTGTTGTGTATCTATCGCAACATTCATCTGTTTTTCACTAAAACTTTTCCGATAAACGAGATGCACACAAATAAATCGCCTGATGTTGCCCCTTCGTTTTCAATTTGTTTTGCAACTTTTTGCTCGTGTTGCATTCGCGATCCGCGTTTCAATTTGTGTTTGCAGTCGCGTATTTGTTTTCCACACAAATCGAAATCTGCATAAGCGATGTGCATGCAACAACAAGGGGAGCAATTGCCCGCCCGCGGCAATAAAACGCGCCGCGAGATAGCGTTGCCGACGTCAACGTCGACAACAACAAGGTCAAAAACGGATGCCAGCATCAGCGAGGCGTCTCCCCTCCACTTCGTCCGCCCCACCCCACTGCTTGTATTGTCAACATCCTTCAAAGTTTCCCAGCGCAAACAAATAAATATCAAAGTGCGTGCAATGGAAGAAATAGCGGCAGGCACACAAAGGCAGAAGCAGCGGCAGACTCAGAGGCTCAAATACAGATACAGCTACGGCATACAGATGCAGAAACATTTGCACAGAAACTGAACAAAAAATACATGGCCAATATCCGACTTTTTGCTTTGGCTTTTTGTGCCGCTTGATTTGCTTCGCGGCACGGGTGGTGCTAATAATGCACCAATAGTGCCCTTTAACCCCACACACACACCACCACTCTCCCGAACACATCTCTGAGCATCCTCACCCGCTGCTGTTTAACTCAATGCATTTGCTCCCTTTTATTACATTTCTCTGTGGCACACTAAGAGAAATATATGCCAAAGAATTTAGAAAATTGTCCCATAGAAAATCTAGTTTAATTTTGTTTACCAGAAAAACAATTAAATCAACAATTAGTGAATTTCTGGATTTTGAATCAGTTGCATTTTTCTTCTACAAAAAAACTTAATATTAGTTGTTTTTTTTATCAGATAATGTGCCAATTTCCTTGGCGATATTTGAAGTTCTTGACCATATATTTTTGAGAGTGTAGCACAAAATATTCGGATTCGGCATTTAAAGTCTCGCCCGATCGCAATATTGCGGCACACAACAGTGCAACAAGGCAACAATGCAATATTGCAACTGATAGCAAATCCGCATCGTGTGGTTTTCATGGCAACACAGCCAACCAGTGAAACCAACCAACCAGTGAGCCTTAGGCTCCGCGGCTTTAACCAGTCAGCTGTGGCTCTGTCTCTTTCCAGTTGGCTTGGCTCACGCAGGCCAAGTCTGGTTTTGATTTCCCTAATGTGTATGCAAATGAAAGTGTAAATGTGTTTCGTTTGTGTTGTTGCATTCAGCGACAGACCGCGTCAACTAGCACGTCAACTTTGTCCTTTGCTCTACTGTACATTCGCATGGAATTTGATTGCCCCACAGTTGTTGCAACATATGTTGTCATAACTTAACAGCTTAACATACTTGTCGACCAACAAAAGCAGCCCAAAACCACTTCAGTCATCTCAACCGCTGGCCCACTTGTCGTATGTGTATCATTTAAGCCACCGTGGTGGCAAGTCTATTTTTGCGTAATAAAAACGCTGCTCCTTTATTTTTGCAGTTAATCCGCAGGCAAACCGCCGCGCAGCAGACCGCACCGAAAAAAAAGCCTTAGACATGCGCCACATTGTGGCCCCAAAGTTTCAGCGTGAAGCAGCATCCACACCTCTCACCCCCTCCTGACACAGTGGGCTCATTATGGCCGCGCTGAGGGTTGGGTTGGGCTGGGGTTAGGGACTCGGCTGCGTGTTGCTTTTCAGCTGTGTGGCAAACAAAATCAAAAAGAAACTTTTCCCCAAAATGCTTGCCAAGTTTTTTGTGTTGCTTTTGTTGTTGCCGCAGCAATAATAATAATCATCAGGCGCGAGCCAAGAAGTTACCAACTTGAAAGCAATTAACGGACTAAATCAAAAAAACATTTTTCAAACAGTCAAACACAAAAGCATTGCAAATGGGCGTTGCCCTCCCTTCTGCGTGTGAGTGGGTGTGTGCGTGTGTGTTGGTGTGCGTGAGAATGAGTGTACTCCTGGCTTGCATAAACTTGTCAACAGCCACTGCCTACGCCACTGATTCGTTTAGTCATTTACTTTAGCTCCAGCAGCCACAAACCCACAAGCAACAAGAACCACCAATTCACCCAGGAGCAAGAATTTCTAATTAAATAAGCTCCACCTTTTTTGGTTAATTGAACATGTATTGCTGCTGTGGGAAATTGACATATCCTTTCTCAGGGTTTTATGACTGGAAAGAAAGGTATCCTAAAGTTAGGAAATTATATTTATTATCTATCTAAATATATTCTTTTCCAACTTTGCCTGGCAAATTTCATTAAAGCTACTTAACCAAATATGAACCAATTTTATTTTAATTGGATATTTTATACCTTGCTTAAGGTTATCATACTTTCAATTAGAGTATTCATTTTATGCCCAGCAGCCATTTAAATGGAGTGAACTTGTGAGAGACTGAAGGAGACAACTCCGACTCCATTTATTAAGTTAATAATGATCTTGACTTTTAATATAATAAATTGAGCTACTACATATCGCGCTCTTTGAATGGATTTTTTTATTTTTATAAATTGAAATCTTAACTCTTAAAAGCAGTTTGCATCTTATCACATTTCCATCACACACACTTTGATGGTGCATGTCTGGCATTTTGTATTTCACTTAAGTTAGTCGCAGGTTAATTAAAATTGATAAGCCATTGGACATTATGGTCCTAAATAAACATTTGGCAGCTAGCTAACAAAGCCGAGAACTTAAGACAAAGGCGTTTCCAGTTGAAAAGGTCAGCGATTGACGATAGGCAGCCGTCATCCTCTTTCCCCCGCCTCCATCACTTTTCTTCTGACCCTTGCAGGCAACCCAGCAGATGTTGCACGCCAACAAGCGCAACGGTGTGCTTTGAATAATTAAACTGGAACATTTCGCTTTCAATTAAGATGTCGACGTGAAGTCTTCCGACTAGTTCGCACACACACACACACACACACACACACACACATTCATACCCAAAAACACACGTTCGAGTTGGTCCCAGCGAGGTACTTGAGCAGTGCCGAAGGACACATCGGTGGCGACAGTGTCCTTGTATAAGTTTTAGGTTGTCGGTTCGCTTGTATTTGCATGCTGAAAATGGCCAACAGCCTGTTTTTCGTGTTTTCTAATACCCTTGCAGTCGGCAACTGAGCTTTTTTGTTAGGTACCATCTGTTCAAAGATGCGTTTCTTACAATAACGTTTGAAGATAGTTAAATATCGTTAACGCATTGCTAATATTTTGACAGAAATCGTTTTTAAGCTGCTTTTTTAATTTCGTTGTATGATTGTTGACTTTTGCAGCAAGGGTATTTAATCGTCGATGGCATTTCTGGTTTGTTTGCTTTTGTTTTTGTTGATTCACGCGTCGATTGTCGGGTTGGCCTTTGACCCTTTTAGAAGGTGCCGCAATGAAGATTTAATTTGCCAATGTTGCTTTTAGCTTTTCTTTACGCTCATAATTAATTGGTTCTAAGGAATAAGTTGATGTAATAGAATTAGTTTAATGTTATTTGTGATATGCAGTCTCGATTAAATAAATTCGCTGTTCTCTTTTCTGCTGATCCCAAAACGAAATAAATATTAACGGCGGCTCAGGCGGCATTGGTATCAGCTTTAAAATAAATTGGCATTTGTAAATTATATTCGTAATGCAGAGTTCCAATTCAAGTTTAATGTGTATGCCTATGTGCGGGTGTGTGTGTGCTCGTATGTGTGTGTGTGTCATCTGCTTGTCATCCTTCGCAAGTCAAATAAAAAGCGGCTTAAAAGTCTGCTGCTCACTTGCGTTGTTCGCTCGCCGTTGTTTTCGGCTCGTTGTGAGTTGTTGTCCTTGCTGCTATTCTGTACTTATCCCAGCTTTCACAAGTTTGTAATATGTATTTCAATTCTTGAAGGCGAGGACGTAGACGGACACCATATGCAAAACAAATAAGCAACATGGCCCACGGCTCATGGAGGATTAGGCGCCATTTTGACTGTCATGGGGATTCGAAAGACGAGTACACAAATGGGAATGAGAATGGGAGCGCATTACAGACAAGGCAGATAGCTGATAAACAGACTTATTAACGGAATTGCTGCTGTTCTACTGCCGTTTCTACTGCTGGTCAATGATTTTTAATTAAACATGGCAGGATTCTAAAGTAGCATCAGAAGTTGCGGCAGCTTTGTGTAATTATACACAAACAAGGCTGCGCATTTAAAATTCAAGATGCTCCTACGTTTCTAATCTTAGGGAACATATTTTTTTCTTTACTTAGAATACGAAGCGAGATCTTTTCCAAGTTATGCTTAAATAGAATGAAAGAGAAAGCGAAGGAGGGAGACAGGGAGGCAGAAACGCTGTCTGTACTTACAGATATAGTTGTTACTCAAGTGTGCATCAACAGGAACAGGCAGCAGCTTTGGCACTTAGTCGGTATAACTACCTGTTTGGTTGGTTGACACACCTGCAGAAGCTTAGTGCTTGTTGTCACCCTTGCAACACTTAAGTGTAGAGAAGTGTCTTTAACACAATTTCCAGGTGGCTGGCTGGCAAGGTGGGAGCGGATGTGGTGCGCTGCTGCACTTGCGAACTGCACACATTTTAAGAAATTCTCTAAGGAATATGCAAACAAGGAGTTCAAGAGGTCTACCGAAAGATAAAGAGGGAGAGGTAGAGAGTGAGAGAGAGAGAGAGAGAAATGATGCTGTTCAGTTATTTGTGGACTACTAATTAAACATTTGTACCCACTGTGCCATTAAATGCTGAGCACTCTCATGTGTCGGTTACAGCGGCTTGAGGACCACATCCATTCTACCAACTTATCACACTAACTGTTTTTGAAAGTCTGCCCGTAAATTATGTGTGTAAAAGTGGACAGCTCGGTCATATCAAGTAGCTGTAAAAATTGTTGCATTGTCAGCGGCAAACATTTAGCATCATCATCATTAGCCATTAGTCCAAGTTTTTGTTTGTGGGTTGGCTGAATGTCAAAATGTCGCTGACATTTACAAATGAACCTCGACCTCAGATCAGTTAATTAATGAGCTACGCCTCCCGTTAGCGATTGTGACAAATTCAGACATGAATTACACGATGCGAAAAATCGACTTGGAAGAATATGTCTGGGTATTACAGGTCACTGAATAGTTTCACAATTGTGTAGTTTGTGTAAATGTTGAATGAACGTCTGGCTGAATTTTCTAATGAATATTAGCATATTTCAAGTTATTCTAATTATCATATATAATTTCCAGTACAAGTCACAATAATTTGCTTGTCAAAACTAAGCTGTGCTTCTGCTGAATATTCAACAAGAAAATAGAATTGGCTTTTCATTTTATAAAAGCAGTGATTCCTTTCTGAATGCCAGCTAGAATATATTAGTCGTATATACAAAGCTTGTCCTTGATTTAATTGTTAATTAATGTACATATGTTCGAAATATAATTACGAATTATAAGCAATCACTAACTTATTTGACATGATTACATAATGCAGCTTAACTTATATTTATAATAATTTTTATGTTTTGTATACAAGTTGAAAAGACGAAAATGTGGAAAAACAAAAACCATACAAAGCAACCACGAAACCATTTGGTAGGAACTCTCAGAAGTAGTTTCAGGTGTCGCTCAAAGCAAATGTTATGTTAAAGCGAAATTTTAATTAAATAAGGACTACAGGGCACGGACTACACTGAGAATTCAGAGAGTGCTGTGTCGGTCGCATGAGAGGGGGCGGCTTAACCGGATGACACTCAAAACAAAATCTTGAACGTAATTCTCATTTACTCTTGCAAACACACAAACGGATACACCTAGCTAGCAACAGTCAGAGAGAGAGGGAGAGAGAGAGGGAGATGAGACCACACAATAAACACAGCTGGCGGCAAGGAACGCTTGGAGCACTTGAGCACAGCTTGAAGCAGCATAATGCGCTGCGCCTATAAGCGCTCTTGTGTTCGTGCCGGAAACCCGGCTCTCTTCTGTGCCGTATACTCAACAAAATAATTGGCATTAAGACAAAAATAGGTTCTACAAGCCGGAAAGTATTGTTTTCTTTAAGAATTTCTCTAAAATAGAGCTAAAAAATATAAATATATTTCTTAATTATTAATTACAATTTAATTTACATATTTTGAAAGTATTCTATATATTAACTATTTTCTTTCTCTGCGCAATTCTTTTGCTCAGTGTAGCGTTATACAAATAAAATTGACAGCCTGACAAAATGAGAGAAATAACGGCCCGGTCGCCTGGCAAACAATAATGTGTTTTTTCTAGTCAACACCAACCAACCACCCACCCACTCACTGTGGCGCTGAGCCACTGAACTACTGCACCACTTTTGGCATGCTTGCGATATATACATATATATGTATATATACATAGCCGTATATATCACATTCCATGAACTTTTAATGTAATTTCCGTTTGAATTGCAACTTGCTCGTAAATTCAACTGTTTTTTGCCCATCTTTCTTTCTCCCCATAGAATCTTCAAGATGACGTCGCACGCGGCGCAGGAGGATGTCAACTTGCTGCACGCCTCGGTGTTGGCCATGGTGGAGTTCGACGATGACATATTCGCGGCGGGCAATTGTTTCGACTGGAATGAGCATCCGGCCCAGCCCGGCTTATTCTGCCCGTTTGCTTATCGCTTGCCACCACCGAATTTGGGTGCCATATTTGCCAAAGATCTGGCCATGGAATATCACTACTTGGGCAATACATCCGAGTGGTTCTTTCTGGCTCGCAAAAATGCCGAGAAGGTGATAGCACGCAACGAGCAGTACCTGAAATGTAAGTAGCCACCTTTCCTGATTTATGCATCCTTTGGGGGGTGGGGGGGACAGTTGGTTCCAGCTTATTTATGCGCCGATAGCGTCGTCAAAGTGCTTTGTGTACGTGTGCGCAATGGCATTGAATATTTATATTTGCTGCGTGCTATAATCTGTGACTTCATTAGTCACTGTCCCCGACGACATTTAGATGACTCGGTCCCTTGGCCATAAAAGCGAGCTTCTGCTACGGCTGTTGTCTAATTGCGATGCCGTCACAAGCCATTTAGAGTCGCATATATTTTACTGCCGCTTTATCATTGCCAGCTTGGGCAAATTTCCATCACAGCCCAACAATTAAGCAAATAAATAAAAGTGAAAATGCCCGCACAGAACTCGAAAGACACCGCACACAAAAATACTTATACATATGACATATGTATATTTATATATGCATAAATATTAGCAGGCCACTTAAAATGTAAATGAATTTACCCATAGTCCGCAACACCTTTTCCAATTAGCTGTGATTCTTGAATGCGCATCCTGGACAATTAATTCAACTACCAAAAGCAAATATGGAATCCTTAATTTATGCATGTGTCGCAGATGACATCTTTTGAAATCAATTTAAGGCATGAATCAACACCATTATGCCATCCTCATGCTTCAGGTCTTATTTGGTTTATCATCAACCAATCAGTGCATTATATGCAACTGACACTCAATAATTTTCCCAAATTGCATTGAATTATGCGGCTGATGTCTCTTCGGCAACAGAAACTCAGTCCTCTCTCTTTCGTTTAATAGTTCAGAAATCCCACATAAATGTCGATGGAAGCCGAAACTCTTCGATATGCATAATTTGCAAATTAAAGGTTACGTATACGCCACGTGTCGTGTTTGCCTTGCTCATGTTGGGTATGTAAATTGTTTGCCGTGCTGCCCGCAGCCAAACTCATACATACTCTATGGTATGTATATACAGATGTATGTAAGTAAGTCTTTGCGCACGCGAGCCCGGGCTATTACGAGTGTTTTTTATGTTTGTGGTTGGCAGTCAGTATTTACGAGCCGACAAATTGCATGTGATCTGCGCTCAATGGTGCACTGACATACCACAGAAATGACAAACGAAATCGAAAACAAACAATCTGCCTCCAAGCCAAGGTTTCAGACCCCACTTTCGGATCCATGCATACTAATGCCCCTGTTAGGAACCAGACCATCAGCAGATTGCAACAAAAGCGCCACAGATAGAAATTCATTTGTTCGTTCTTTCGCTCGCTGGTTCGTTTGCCCCCTGCTGAAATTGAAAAATGAAGAAAAACAAAAAATTTCCAGCTAGTTACTATTTGTATCCCAAATAATGAACGGAACCCATTCAGCATTTTGTCTATTACGTATACATTTGGGTAAGTGTATGGGACTTGATTGCATTTTGTACACCATTTGTTGGATATATTTTAAACTAAATGCAGACTTTAATTCGCTTTGCAGCATAAACTTGTTTATTTAAAAATGAAACAATGAATAATGTATGTGCTAATTCAATCGGGATACATAAATGAGTAGCGTTTTAATCTATTGGAAAAGCATTATGGAAATATTTGCTATTGTTCATATATCTGAGAAAATATTCTGCACATCGAAGGACAATTTTTCCGAAGTCGATTGGTTACTATGAATGTTGATTATATGAGCAGCGTCGACATGCAAGTGTCAGTGTGTGTGTGTGTGTGTGTGTGTGTGCTGACCACCATTTGACATCGGAGTTGGGTAACTTTGGCAACCAGCAACCTCGCCAATCTCCTCGTGGCTACCATAAAACTTTTCTGAAAGATGCCACAGCGTATGAACTATGATTTACGGTCAGGCACATATAAATATCTCGCTCTCTCTCTCTCTCTCTCTCTCTCTGACTGTCCATCTGTCTCTTTCTCCTAGTTGCATTTTGTAACAGCTCGACACCAGAGTGAGCTAAATTGCGCCTTAAGGTCGGCATCGTTGTTTTGGATATCTGCATAGCGTTGCTGACTTTCAATTTATATGCATTTGCATATTTGAACTTGTCTCAGCCTTCAGCAGCGCAATTCTCGTTTTAAGCCTTAGTCCATGGTCCCAGGCGTGTTCGTGGCCGCAATCCAGTTTGTCGACAGAAACTTTGTCTTCGTGCAGAATTTACTTCGCCTTTGGCGGCCAAATGCAAGAGTAAAAGCTTATAAAATTTTCAGGGATTTCCATGAGGCAATTGAAAAAATACATCAATATTTTGTAGCCACAATAAAATTGGTGGCCAATTCGAACGCAATTAATTTGATTATACATTTTTTTGGTGTACAAGATTGATGCACAATTGCTTCTATATATATATATCTATATATATACATACATATATATATAAATATGTGCATCTTTTTTGTGACAACAATCCAACGATAAATTTTGTCAAAAAATAAATGCATCAAAAGAAGTGATTTCATTTTGGATATTAAATTAGCGATAAATTCCAGTGTTTACTTAATGTCTTTATCATAAAAAATCAAGGACTCACATTAAAAAGTAATAATTTTCACAAAATATACCAATTCCAATTCAATACACTTTATATGCGAGATAAACAATGCCATTTTCAAAATTTATAACTAGCAAATAGCTATTTAGCAATATTTATGGCAATTATGTACACTCAATTGAAATCGAAATTAATAAACACAATCAAAGACTATATGAAATTAATAAACGCTTTGACAGTAATTATGCCGATTTGTTCGTTTAATGACAAGGACGATGTATTAAATCGACAGTACCTGATATCTTTTTGGTCATACATAAGATACCCTCACCAGGAAATGTAATACACAATTTGCGCCTTTCGCCAATTTGTTGGGTGCACGAAACACAAGCAATGTAAACCTTAATAAGCTGCACTTAAGTCAGCAATAAGAGCAATTTTAGCCAATATACGAGTGTAATTCTGCACATGGTATTTACTTAACTGGATAAGTATGTGGATGTGTGTGTGTGGCAGTGGGATTTAACCACAAAATATAACATTATATTTGTAGTTTGCTAAAATGCCAACTTGGGCATTGTTATTGTTGCTGCTGTCGTCATTGTGGCTGGCTCACTTGACGCGATACATTTTATACATACAGATATGTATATTATTTTATATATATACGCATATTATATATGTATGTTAAGCGAGTACATAGACATATTTGTACGATATTTGTTCTGTCTGCCCGTCACGTGTTTAACATAAAATTTAAATAAAAATCACATACAATATGTAAACAGTAATATGTATATGCGTACTTCCTGCGAGTGCTTCTCTTGTTCAGGCTTCTTTCCGTTCTGCTCTTTTTGTGTGCTCTGATTGTTGTTGTTGGTATTGGTATATCATCGTGCTCGTACTTGAATTTTGTGAGTGGGTGTTGTTTTTGTTGTTGTAATTTCCGTCGGTTAACACAATTTGCAAAATTTACCAACTCTGCACTGCCTCCCTCGTTGCTGAGGCGTTTTCCATCCGCTTGCGGCTTTTCATTTCCATTCCACTAAATCGGGTAAATCTTATGAGATAAACTATAACATATACAAATTCTATGCAAATGCCGGCCACAAACAATGTCGCCCCTCAGTGTGGTTCCTTAGTGTGTAACTGTCTGTGTGTGTGTGTGTGTGTGTTTGTGTCTATTAACTGAGGAACATTTTTTTACTGCGAGTCAGTATCAAGAGGCAATTGCAGACGAGCACTTGGCACGCGCCAGACTCGTTTGAAGATGCAATAAATAAAGATGAAAATTTACGTTAATATAAAACAGGATAAGTCTTAGAGTGCTGCAACATAACAGTGGGAAAAAGTTATCCACTTATTTTGCATTCTACTGAAACTGTTCAGCGAGATTCATTTGCTTCGCTATGGTTATAATACTGAATGCAAACTTTGCCACCTGCAAATATAAATCGTAAAATATATAAGAATTTTGATTATTAAATATTTTAACCTGACTTAGACTTAGTTTTCTAATTTTGATAAGTTTATATCTTAAAGTTTAGCTCTACTTACGCTTATATTGCTGTTCATTGAGACGACAAATATGCCGCCAGCGATAAACATGATCGGCTGTTGCACATGGTGCATAAAGTTAATCAGAGTGGTTTTGTAGCGCGGCTCGCTGTCGACCCAGTTGGATTGAAAAATCATGTTGGACAAGTCCTCGCTGTCGTCAATCAACAAATTGCAGTTGTAGCAAAAGGGAAACGTCTGCAACAGAACTACGAAGATATGGAAAGCGCAACTGACGCCTTGCCACAAGTTCGCAAAGAAGAATATATTGAAGAAGGTCAAGCCAAGTACGGATCCAATTAGCAAAAACTGCACAAATATTGTGCGATATATCATTGGACGTATCATGTCGCAACATCTACCAAAAATAAATTTCACATAACTTTAAGACTTAAATTAAAATTGAGTCTCACCTTAATATTATCTTGTAGTCCATGATACAATTCACTAGTTCTTCGTAGTTTTCCTGCTCCGTTTTGTCAGGATCCATGCGTAAATTCCGTATATGATCTTTTAGAATTTCCAAATGAGTGCGAAGGATGAGCGTGAAAATGAGGGGATATGTATCCGAAAGTTGATCCTGCAGCACAGCAAAAGACATGACTATATACTCAAAGATCGACTGAATCCACAAGTTGGCTGTACTATTCCGCCAGTCCACAAATGGGTTATAGATGGCCCAAGGCGGACTACCACTCAGCACCATCGAGAGAAATGTCGATCCCGAAAATCCACAGTAGATAAAGGTGAAGATTAAAAACGCATAATTGCAACGCGCAACAGCATCGTGTATCTTTTGGCGATCTCCGTCGTTCAATAATCGCTCATCCAATCTGTCCAGTAGCGTTTGCGTCTTCTCTAAGCGCCATATGAAACTGTGGGTGATTAGGGACTTTGCCGACGCACCGTAACAATTGATGGCCACCTGTAATGAGGTGAAAAATTCACTGGGTGCAAAATTGCTAAATTCCTTCACATAGCTGATGACGAAGGACACTGGTAGATAGAACACGCCAAAGGCAAAGGTCGTAAATGTCCAAATGAAATACACATATCGCCAGATTCGCTCCTTCGGGGGCAGCCAGCCAATCAGCCACAGGCCTCTGTACAGATAAATGCAGGAATCCCGGGATTGCACACGTTCCGTTAGCGGTGCTGGTTTTATTAGCCGGAATGTCGATTGCATTGTAGTTGGCTAACACGTTTGTTGCCTGCAAAGGTCGAGCAGTCGGCTTTTATAGCCGTTAAGGCTGGGCATCTGTTAAATTTTCGCGATTAACAATTTATAGTCCAACATTTCTTAAATATTTAATTGCAAATATTGATATTTCTTAGCGGAAAGTTTGTCCAATAAAATGAATAATCCAATCAGTTGGCTTTTAATAAAATCAACATCAGTCACAGTTTCACACTACCAAATGAATTATTATTATTGGTGGTCAAACGGTTGAACTGAAGTTTTCAACAAAAGTGAATCATTGGAAAGAAAACTTTCTTTTGGCATGGCTGACACGTATCTAGAACACAAACTAGAGGAGAGTCAACTCACACTGTAGGCCAAGATGCCCTTTGGGAATTCACTAATGTAAACATCTAGTCTATAATATTTTTACAGTCAGCACTTAATTTCGCGTGAAGCACTTTACAATCGTTAAGAACTGTAAAGTAGTTAAAATGTTGAAAAAGAGATTATGTATTATTATGAGTAGGCATTAGTCATGGTTTATTTAAAAATGTTATGAATTTAGGGAAACTACAGTGCAAAAAAAATTGTAGGTGCCATTTGGTTTCTCTGAAGTGTCATAAAATAAATGTATCACACAAATTTTATTGAGTGGCAGTCAAAACGAAATTATGTCTTTCTAAAACACGCCTGCTCACTTTACTTTATTCACAACGATCGATCGACATTGATATCAATGTTAAGTAAATGTTACATTACAGATGTTATGTTACAGTATTAGTATTGCATCACTAGTAGCCTGTTACATGGTATACGAGAGGTTGCCTTTTGTTTTACATATATTTGTATCTATAATATTTTATTATGGGCATAGTAGTTGATGGGACCACGCAAATGGTTTTATAAATATGTAATTGAATTAGTAATTAGAGACACCTTCATAGAATGTACATAAAGTGCTGCCCCAAAAGGACAGCTCAATCATTGTAATTCGAATCAGAGAACCGACAACTACACAATGGAAGTCAACAGCTTGAGTTTATTCAGTAGTCACTGGGTCGTCTGGAAAATACTTGGAATAAGCCCCAAAGACATAAGCTGGCCAAGACTCTACTCTGCTTATAAAGTCATTGTGCTACTTGCTGTCACAGTTTGGTATCCGATGCACCTCGGAATTAATCTCTTCCGTTATTTTTGTTTGACGATGCTATGACAAAGGCATATTATTTCTTCTGTGCGATTGCCATTTGCGTAGAGTTATTTCCCTATACTATGGCACAGACATTGTAGTTTGCTTTGGGAACCTACACTATGCGGCCTTCAAATGCAATTGGCTAACACAGAACCGGAGTTTCAAGAGGAAGCTGATGTTGTTTGTGGAGCTGATGTTGCACCGATGGCTGGTGGAATGCTGCGAATCCATGTTGACTCGTTTTTCTCCACCCTCACGATTGCCTACTCAATGTTCACCATCTTGATTCAGATGCGCAAGTTATTACCGTAGTCGAATGCATATCAATACAAATACTCAAATACAAATAATAAACTATGCTGTAATTTTTTATACTGATCAGAAATGATTTTACAATCTTTGCATCCCTCGTAACCTCTGTTAACTGATTTCGATTTCGATTGCGATAGCAGCCGAAGCAATTGTACACTATTTCATGATTGTCTGTCTTCATGCCTTGCAGCCTTTCATCTGTACTCAAACCGGACTGAGGAGCGCATCGAGGACGACACGTTGGCCGTGAAGTACGAGGATGGCAGATGGTCGAAGCCATATTACGACTGTGGCGGTGGTAATATTTGGATGCTAACGTACACAGTACCATTCTTTGGCTATGAGAATGGCAGCTATCACTTCAAGTAAGTAGCAAACAGAAAGTCACAAAACAATTGCATAGCGCACAAGTCGCTAGGGAAATCACAAGGGATGTGCCAAAAACTTGGGCATGGGCCGGGTGTCCCACTGTGTGTTGGGGGGTGGTCCATTCTATAAATAGTTTTCATACAAAAGGAAACTGCAATGGCCTGAAAAAAGCCAGTGCGCAGTTTTTTCTACTTTATGCTCACTGCTATTTTTTTATTTTTTATTGTGGGTGGTGTCAGCTACACAATTGCAGCTACGAATGACAAAATATGAAATGTAAGCAACAACTGCTGGTTGTGGCAACTTTTTGGCCTTAGTCTTAGTCACAAGAAACAGAAGAGCAGCAGTCGTCCTAGCAGCAATCGAAGCAAAAACAATGAATGCCACTTGCAACTTGCTTAATTCTTGTGCACCACGTGCGCCACCAACACCATCCGCACCAACAGCAGTAGCATCCGGCGTGGGATCGAGCTGTTGGCGAATTTCAATCACGCACCGACAAACAAAATGCGTTAGCTTTGACATTACATTCCTATGAAACTTTATGATGTGCCTGCCCTTCCGTCCGCTTGCCTTTTAACAGCATTTTATAATTTTTTCTTCGCTTCCTTTATTTTTATTTTTGGGGTTTTTTTGGTCATAGTTCTCTTTAGAAAACTTTCTCAATTGAATGTTTGAGGCAAAAGTTAGTAACTGCTGAAGAAAAAGTCAGAATGGAGTCGAGTTTGTATTATGAGCACGACGAGGGAGGAGTGTGGGGCAAATTGCAAGATTTAATGAAAATTTCATTGATGTTGGTCCGAGACGTTTTGCTAAATCACAAGTTTTGAACACATTTCACTTTTAGAGTGGCCATTTTTGGTATGTAGAGTTCACTTTGAGCATATTTAATTTGTTTACTCGTCTGGCAGATGAGGCATTGGGATGGGTCAATAGACCATGTATATGAAAATTTGCTGGCGTTTCATTAAATTTGTTAAATCAGCTGTAAGTGTCAGTCGCTTTATTACAAATATTTGTGATCCCAGGAACATTGAACGAACTCTGAAAACAAGAAAGAAGAGTAATTTTCGACACACCGAAGATTGCATGAAACCCACCGATTGATCCTGTAAGTCAATATGATATAGTAGTCTGTTGTTGGTAAATAAAATGTGATTTTCACGACATTGTTTTTAGCGATAATATGATACTGATCAAGAGTATATGTGCCTAATTGAGTCGAACAGGTCCCCTTCAATACCAGAAACTTAAAATACTCTCAGTATGGGTATAACAAGGTCATTTGACAAAGAACACCACAACAACAACTTGTGTACAATTTATAGCCTGGTTGTCAGAAATTCTATGGTCCCACTGAGCAGCTACAACATCAAACATAAAACTAAGTGCCTGAATGTCGCTTCCCCATCAAAATAATGACAGTTAAAAGCCGTTTTTGCTCTTTATGAGTAAATTGCGAACAAGTAGATATGCGTGGTCGGTAGGCACTCCCGGACAGGGGGTTGTGCTATGTCGAGGTAGGAAGGACTCTGCACAATTAGCCAGTCTTCCTCGTCGTCGTTGTCCGCACTTCCACTTCGTTTCATGCTTAATTTGTAATTATTTCTTGGCAACAGGCAACAAAAGCAACAAAAACAACAACTGTAACTACAAATTCCAGCTGACAATCTGTTTTCTAGTCAGCGTCTTACGATGCTATTATTACAGGAATTTATTTGTTATCCCACGAGCGCCATTATAAATGATTAAAACAACTCATTAAGAAACATTTTTTTATCATTTACATTTTAATTTAATTTTTACAAGAATAGTATGCTAATTAAGTGTAGTTAATTTTTATATCAGGGCTTCTACTTAATGTTTTTTTATGTTAATATTTTGTAAGGACTTCTAACTGTATGTTAACTGTTAACGACTATGTTGTGATTAGCTGACATTTTTATCTTTTTTTATACCAAATAAACATGTGAAAACATAATGTAAGGTATTATTTTTACTTCTTTGCCGCCAGTCGGTGATTTCAATTCAGATTTAGGAATACAAATGTGCGCTACCTTTTTTTACCCTTCAAACCCTTCTTTGAGCAATATAAATATAACCTGTGATTTAATCGATTTAATATATTTAAATGCTGGGTTCAGAATATTACCCAGTCGAGCTCTCGTGATTTGAGCACACTTACTTATTTAAATCTCTGCCAATTAAGTCTTCTTTTATTAATTCTATAAGAAAATATTCCTGGTTTCTGTTATGGACTTTTCATAGGCTTAAATTACGGAACTGTCTGCCAATGGCGGTCGATATCAGTAACGGGGATAAATCATACGCAGCATGCGCTGCGGCTCAGCACATTTGAAAAAATTATGAAATTAAACGGTTATAATCTATTACCAGCGGCTTTCGTCGAACTTACAGCGATTCTTCTGATTGTTTGCTAGGAGTTGACGATGAGTTGGAGGTATGAACAGCAGCAGCCGCTGAGTTGTCAGCACGTTGAACAATATTTTGTTAGCAAAACGGGCAAATGAAATTTAACGCAACTGCTTTGGCTCTAATAACTTGGCTAATGGCTTGCGTAATTATAACTGTTACACTCACTTCATGGCCAAGGCGTTCCAAATTTCATTACCAGCAGCTGGCTGCTATCAGACTCAGTCCCATCCTCATTTCCAGTACCAGTTCTCAGCTCAGTAGACTTTTCCACAGGTGGCAGGCAATGTGTAATGAAAGCAATCAATTATAAGAAGCAGCGGAGATGGCTCACACGCACATGCCTAGATACGACGTGTCAATGCTCAATGACTTTGCACGCTCCATAAATTTCACACATTACACACACACACACACTACACACACACATTACACACACACACACTACACACACACACACTACACACACACACACTACCCACACACATTACACACACACACACGCGAAGCAGCACTCTGTATCTGACTGACTGTGCGGAAGCACGTTAACTGACTGCAATTACTTGCAACGTAAATTTGGCCCGCATAATGGACGGATGCAACATAATTAATGTCTAAATTTTAAAAGTTGGCGGAGTTGCATTAGGTCCGGTTTTCACTACGTCTTCTCTCCCAGCACTCTCCTCGTTGACCACATAAATTGCAGCAGCCAAAAACATTGCTCATTATTTTAAGCAGCTTAAGACCTCTTGACACCAACCCTGTCTTCGACAAAACTACAATATAAAAACAAAAAACTAGGAAACGTAACTTGACGAAGATAAGACACTCTGCCATTTGTTACTAGTTGTGAATATAAGCATTCGATCCGGATAACTCTTTATTTTTCAGTTTTATTAAAGTTTCGAAGTAATTTTCATTTTCATTGGCAGTCTTTGCCTGATGTGGGAATAATGGTGAAGTTAATCTATAAGAATAAAAGCGAGTTTTCTCAGATTTAATCCGTTTGCCATTGAATTCTGCAATGGCTGCTATAAAATACCTGAGTGACTAGTAACCAGTTTGTAAAAGGAAGTCTACACAAACTAAGCAAGATTAATAGTATCTTAACTTGCAATGTGCAATCTTAAACCACAATTCCGACAAGCTACACATTCGGTAAATAAATGCAAATACCCTTTACAGGAAAAAGGTAGAACAATGTGCTGCTATCAGTATTCCATTAGTTGTGAGACTTGACGCATAATTAATTTGTTTACGTCGTGGCAGCAAACTGGCGGAAACTGACTGGAACCGAACCAGGCAACGTGGACAAGGGAAGCCAGACGACCGGCACGGAAAGTTGCTAATTGATTTAATTTATGTATTACGCTGCGTTATACCACGATAAATGCAGGCGACCAACAATGGCCAGCAACATTAACTTAATAATATTAAAAATTATTTGACGCTTCGAAGGGGCCACACACACACACACACAATGCTAAGATGCGCATTGCGAGGAGAAAAACAAACATTGTCGACCCTTACCGTCACTAAGCACGACCCTCAACCTCAAATCTGAAACGCAATGCAAACAAACGGAAACGGAAATATAAGTATAAAGCACAAATCACATTAAGCGCCTGCTGTGCGCATAGTGGAAGAAAAGGACACGCCTGTGGACTGTGGGTGTTGCGGGGCGTGGCTGAACTGTGCCCATGGAATGCTCCTGCTGAGGCAATAATTTTATTTGATTTCATTTAAGTTTCGCTTAGTGTGCGCTGCTTGCAAAAACATTTCCAATGCTACGCAAAGCTGGAGTGTCCTCTGTGCTCTGCCAGCAAGCATTCAAATAATCTCGGTTTTGTATTTATTTGACTTATGTTGCAATATCTACAAAGTATTGCACACACACAACCACATACATACTTAGATGTAAAGACTGGCAAAGCATAATGAAGCAAACGGAAACGGAAATCTCAAATACTGCAATAAGCATTGCTTTGTGCGCATATAGACGGGAAGCGCAGTTGTTGCTTGTTAGCTTGTCAAGCTTGCATCGTCTGAATATGCATGATTACGAATTCTGGATTCAGTCAGTGGCAATTCTTATGTGTGTGTAAACAAGTACTTACACATCTCTTGTGAGGCACGCACATGCTTCAGTTGACTGTGGGCAGTCCTGCGAGTCCTGCGGACAGTCGGCAATCTTGACTGTTGACTCCAATCCCAAAGCCGGCCGTTTACATATCTCATG
Organism: Drosophila nr. perissopoda 5 BK-2023a; assembly: GCA_035044105.1. Lineage (NCBI taxonomy): Eukaryota > Metazoa > Arthropoda > Insecta > Diptera > Drosophilidae > Drosophila > Drosophila nr. perissopoda 5 BK-2023a. Next base: position 375,161 of record JAWNMK010000639.1, on the reverse strand, counting down.
ACATGCTCAGAATCGACCTGCTGAGAGAAATGTGAAGCAGCTAGCTGGGAATGAATTCCATCATCATCATGCAGCCATGTCAGTTCACATGCCACGAGTTGGCTACAATGTCAACGCAACCAATTACTCGCAACATTCACCCTTTATTCAACAAGTGGTCATGTTGCAGTTGGTGCAACATATCAAAGAATAAAAACTAGCTCGCACACCTTACAAATACCAACTGCACCAGAAATTCGAATTGATTGTACTAAAATTCCATTTTTCTTTTGTTATTCGAAAAGCGAATAAAATATACATATTTTTTTGTGTTTAGATAAATGGTTTGGTTTACATTATTAAAAGGACAAACATCGAAAAACATAAAAGCAAAACGTGGGCTTTGTGTTTACTCTTAGCTGATAGCATCTCACATATTGTAAAGCTAAATGAAACAGACATAAAACATTGAATTTAATTGAATATAAACAAACAAATTGAAATAAATTGAAAATAAATCAGAGTTAACTTTCATTCGTTAAATTCATATATTCGTTATACCATCGAACCAAGAGCGTTTATGGTGTAAATGGAAAGTATTTCAACCAAAATTGTTATGTGGCTAACAGTTGGTCAACGAAGCAACCAGAAATTTGATCTTTATTTTGGCATGGCCTCATTTTGAAATCCAATTTTGTGGCATGTCATCGCATTTTTGATGGTCTAGCAACTATGTCAACGCAGGTGAAAATTGCAGAGGTGAAAGCGGATGAAGAGGACTCTGCGTATGTGTGACACAACTGCTGGCGTTGAAAGCTGTTTTTTTGTGCGTAACGTAATGTGAAAAACAAATCCAACCATGCGAGTTGTTTACAAACTGATTGCACAAATAAAATGCGTGCGTGAGATGAGTAGCGAACCATGTAGAATTTTATATAGTTACATAAATATATATATATATATATATATATGTGGCTGGATGCTGGCCATAACCAAAATACGCAATAGCACTGGCAAAACAAACTTAATGCACTCGATAGCTGCCATTGAGGACTTTGCTTGTGAGCGTATTATCTGTCGCAATTTTTAAATGATGCGCGCGTGCCATGCATGTCAGTGTGAATATACATTTGTGTGTGTCGGTTTAAGTCTCACGAAAGTGCAATTTATCCCCACAGATGTGCACGTAGTATAGTGTGAGCTATGCACGTGCTCGCCAGATCTTAAGTATCTGTTACGTAAATGTGAATACATATGCTGTAACGGCTTAAATGCTTTCAATATTAAAGTGCTAAAGAGTTCAGTCTTAGCTTAGACTACAAAACCCATCATCTAACTGAAAATAATGACTTGGTACTACTTAATCTAATTGTGTATAACTATCTCTTTTTTTATTATCTATACGTAGAGCGTGTTAAATCGTTTGGTATTATTTCGACACTGGCTTTACTATCACGAATCGAATTACTCGCTTAAAATGTTCAAATTAGGTATATTTCAAGTTTTAATCAGAGGCAGCTGCTGCTCGAATCATTTAATTAGAGCATTCTCAAATAAATTGCGTGTGCTGTGTGGGAATTGGGGAAAAACTCAATTATGCTAATCAGTTGAATGCTAAACACTAGTGAGCCAGACTCTGTATTAAAACAGGACAAACAACACCAATCGTAAAAAGCTTAATAAGAGCCCGCAGAAGCCGCAATAAAATTGAAAATCAACAGGCGCAGGCCATTCAAGAGAGAGACAGAGAGATAGATAGAGAGAGAGAGATAGTGAAGGAAAGAGGACGATATAGATTGGAATGGACAGTGTCTCACGACAGCAATTAATTATCATCTCATTTGTAGGCATTGGACGACACTTAATCAAAGGCGCATCAAGGCAAATTGCCGCATCAGCAGTATGGCCTGAACACATACATATACAGATATATTTACATACATATGTCCTGCTAACGCACAGGCACAAAGAATAGGAGCCAAGGGCACCAAACTAATAAATCAATATGAGCCGTAGAAACTCATTCAGACTGATACCCGGTCAGCTCGATAAGCTTATTCTCCGATATCCGTTTACAAATTATCTTCAAAACTGTCAACAACAACAAAAGCAGCATTGGCAACGCTGACAAAACGAAACCACACCGAATAAAAGGCAAGCAAATAAAAAAAAGGCAGGCAATAAGGTAGGATCCCGGGCGAACGGGACACTAAGGCGTTAGGATCAACTACAGGAGAATTAACATAATCATTATTATAATGTTATATGGCCATTGTGTAGTCCTGTTACGCCCTCGTCCTCGTCCTCTGCCAATATATATCCCTTTTTTTTGCAATCAATAAGTTGTCAGAAACAATCAAATAAATACAAACTGATATGTCAATATTAACTGACAAGCACATGAAACTCCAGACCCCATCATGATGGGACCTTCACACACACACGCATACACAGTATGCCCAACTTAATCTGCCTGTGTGTGAAAGTGTGTTAAAAAAGGGCCCACAGCTGACGACAGGCGAAAGGTCTGGCAGAACACAAAACATTGGGATCATTTTTTTTTAAATATTTGAATATATTTTCAGGAAATTTATGAATATACAATTTGTATGTGAAATCTTAATATATATTTTATGTTTTAAGCTTAATAACACAGAGTAACTGAAAATATATTTCCTTTGAAAATCGGAATCGGAATTGACGAAGTTGTGGCATTTTAAATTTGGAAAAATTAATTATGGCAGAAAAAATTTAAACAATTTTGTTTCTTGGGATAGACTCTTAACATGTATTTCGACCCAAAATATTGTTTTGGAAATCAGTTCAGTTTTGACAAATTTTTGGTAGACTTGAAATATTGAATTATATTATGAAAACGATATGAGATTCAATGTACCACTGTGCATCGGCGTGCAAATGTGGACCTTGGATTATGCGTAAATTCTAGATATGTTCCGGCTGCCTGAACGTCCTGAGTCGCTGCTTAGGAATGCGTGTAATTGGGTGTTGCCAGCTGCCCTTGCCACAACGGATACATAGAATTCCTTGATCTGATTGGGGTGTGAGAGCGGGTCGAGTTGTTCGGCGGCTTAGTGCACCCTTTTCATGGCTTTATGTTATGTCTTTGTAAAACGACAAGGCAAGTCAGCCAAAGCGGAACAACAAGGAAATAATATTCTACTATTTTTTTCCCGTTCATTTTCATTTGGAAACCGGAACCAAAACACGCTTGTTAGTTTCCGTTTGGCTTTCATCCTTTATATTTCCATCTTCGGATGTGACTCACAGACAGCCATATGCGTAATCAAAGACTGAATTTATCGTTTGCCATCGCACGCTGTACACAAACAAAAAAGCAGCCACACACATACAGCTTGGCACAACAAATGGTCTCTGGTCTGAACTGCTGTTGGACTCACATACTTATGTACTTACGAATAAATAAATATCAGCCCGCTGGCGCTAGGCACGTTTTATTGAATTGATTTTATAAATGGCGCCATTTGGCTTAAGTTCCGCCCAGTTGATTGTTAAACGCTGACAAATTAATAACATAAATTGTTTAACGCCTTTGCTCATCAATGGCTTCTTCCTTTCTTTGTTTCTGTTTGGATCCTTTACAGGGGCACATCGGGTATTGATATTGACTTGCGGCGCGTGGATATCGACCAATGTCCTCAACGGCATACACCAGGCCCAAAGCGACCACTGAACATTTTTGCCGGCACCGATAAGTGCAAGCAGCGCACCACTATGGTGGGTACTTAAAAAATACAACACAAAGATGATAAATATTCCTTACCATTTACCCATAAAAATAAAAACATTCCATTGAGTATCTTAAAGTGATTTTTTCTTTTGTTATTAATTAAGAAATTAAGAAGTTTTTATTTGTATTTATTATCATTTATTTTAATTAAGACTTACTATATCAGTATTCTAGAATAGACATTCTGAATTGTTCACTAAAATAGTTAAGATTTCTATAATATAATTTTAGTGCAGATATTAATTTTTAGCCGAGTGTAGGCGCAGAAATCAGGAGTGAATTGCTTATGCTTTCACTTCTACATACTTTCACCTTTCTTTCTATGTTATCTACCACTGGATGTGCGTAACCACAGTGCGAGGCTATAATGGGTGTGGGCTTTCGACGCGGCTCCTACAAATGCCTGTGCCGCAAGGGCTTCTACTTTCCCGACGTGGTAGCGCAGCACAAGTTCTTTAATGGCAGCCTGCTGGAGGAGGAGTACGAGAAGCTAATGCTGGTAGGTTAAAATTGTATTGCGGTATAAATTACTATTATCGCGATGGGGGATACTGAAACACAAATCTGCTGAGTCAGGTGGTCTCAATAATTGGCAAGGTTTAACCGAAACACTCATTTTATATTTAACCACCACCACCAGCCATGTCTGATGCCCTGTGTCTCTTTGCAGGGAAAGAACTCCACGTACAACAGCAACACCGAGTACGAGTGCCTGCCCTGCGCCGAGGGCTGTGACTCCTGCGAGGATGCCTCGCCCTGCATTGCGGCCCTCAACTGGCCCATGCGCACCAGCATTGTGGCACTGGCCTGCATTGTCATCGGCTTGCTTCCCCCCGCTGCCTGGTTCACGTTTCGCTATCAACAAGTCAAGGTAAGCAAAAGTGACCAACAATTGTGCTTGGCCCGAAAATATAATTATTATACTGACTGTTGCTCGTGCTCGTGTTCGTGCAGCAAGTGCTCACTGTCTATGGTTGTTCAAAGTGGCAGAGGCAACTTATTTTTTGTTTGTTAGTCAGCAGGCCAGGACTGGATGGAGCTTAAGTGAAGTTGTCAAATGCCCCAGATCCTACTCAGGGCATGGCAAACCTAAGCTGCTGTCATTGGAATGCTAAGCTGCTTAGCATTGTTAGTTTCAAGTTAATTTTGTACGTGCTGCGTGCGTTCGTTCTTTCGTTCGTTCCCGGAAATTGTCGCACATAACGGAAGTGCAAACATTCACACACAGAGATACCCACTTACACTTCCTTCCTTCCTTCCGACTGTACTGTACTGTGTTCTGCGGCCAGTCCAGTGTCACTTGTGCGCTCATTACCAACTGTCTCTGGCGAATAGTTTTTAAACCGTTTTCTAAACTTTGCTCTGCGATTCTCTTCCTATGTACATACATAACATATTACAGACATGTATGTGAGCATAGTGAATTATTAAATTCCCCTTGTTGACGTTGCTGTCTGTCTGGGTGTGTGTGTGTGCGAAGGGAGGCGAAAGAATCAGCGCAGTCAGCAAACTAAACTGTTTTCATTTCTAATGCGATTCTGTCGCATTTACGTCTGCCTCAACTTAATTCCCATGTCCTCCGCACTGACTAATTAAATGCCGCTAAATCCTTCTCAGTCTGACAAGCAGCAGCCAAGTATGACTCCAGTTTGTCTGTAACTCTCTGTTTAGGTGACCTTTTTGTACTTTGTGCGTTTTGCTTTGTTCAATTGTTCAGATGAGAGACGTAGATTTCAATTTGAATTTTAACTAAGCCACGCCACGTTTTGCACTTTAACAGCGAACTCTCAGCACAGCACAGCATACTAAATATTGTCTGCACTTAGCCTTTAATACCCAATTTAACAGTGTAATAAACATTTCAACAATTGTAGGTTGTGCGCGCAGCTAGTCCAGCCCTTTTGCGGGTCATTGCACTCGGCGCGTTTTGCATCTATTGCACGGTAAGTTTAAATTAATCTGAACTATCGTAGCGTATCATAACGCTCGTGTAAGTACTGAAACCAAACAAACTCAAAGTAAATTTAAAAGTTTAGTTAGACTTCATTTAATTAGAGAAAATACTTTGGGTTATTTATTTTCGTCTGTAGTTTAAATGTAAGCCTTACTAAAACTATTTGAATAAGCTATGCGATTTGTACAACTTATTCAATTTGCAGGGCATTATTTTAATAAATTCCTATTCCTAAATGGGCTTAATCTAGTATTTGGTCTGACACATTGAAATTAATATTTATGTGTGTTCTATGAAACAGCATTTTACATTGCTGAAACAATGAATAAAATAAAATGAAAAATAGTTATCAAATTTTCCGTTAAAACCCAATGTGTTACATTTCAACTGATTGCCAATTCTGATGTAAATTTAGATTGTTTTCTTAAATTTGGATTATAGACGATTACGGCATAAAACTGTTATTTCTAACACTAAACACACTATGCATAGCATAAATTCTTTAGTAGCCAAATGAAACCATCAATTCCACACACTTCAAATCGAATACAAAGCTGACTTCTGTCCAATTTAATTTGATTGATTTATGATTGGCATGCTGCTCAAGTAAAGAACTTTAAAAGAAAGTTTATCATTTCACAAACACAATATATGTGCAATTACATACATATATATACATATATATATATGTATATATAATGCGAGTCAAAAGATATATTGTGCTATTTTATCTGAAACATGGCCAGTGCCATTTACCAGGAGCACAACGACCCAGAAAGACCCAGCTAAAATAGATACATTATTTATTGTATTATATACAAAGGCAGTTCGTTTGCTTTATGATTTTTTAAAATGCGCTTAGAATGGGGGACCGAAGCGATCTGAATCTCCTGTTGTTGGCCTCGGCATTGATTTATTTATATTTCAGCGTAAAGGAAATCACATTAAACATTTACGCACTGCTAGCTACAGTGTAAAAATATGAAAAATACAAACATATTCACGGAAAAGGTCGACTTTTGCTCTGCGCAAAATGTACACTTGAATTGGCATCTTTCCCGTTCCGGCTCACTATTATTTCCAGTTCTATGCCTGTCATGGGACAGGTCGTAGGTGAAAGCAAAACATTTCCGCCCCAAAATAAATATATTTTGCAATTCTAATTGGCCGAACGTACTCGACAATATTCAAGTGAACTACTAAATTAATAACAAATATTTTGTTCCTTTAATTTGTCCTACGAATACAGAATATTGTGATGTATCCGAATCCGAATCTCTACACGTGCACCGCACGCATCTGGCTGCGTGAGATTGGCTTCTCCTTGACCTACGGTGCACTGATGCTGAAAACCTGGCGGTAAGTTAGGAACTCCTAAAATGCAGTCCTTTCTTACTCATCCCAATCTCGGACAGGATCTCAGTGATATTTCGAGTTCGGTCCGCCAAGGCTGTCAAAATCACAGATGCGGCGCTGCTCAAGCGGCTGGGCATCATCTGTGGAGCGATTGGAACCTGTTTGCTGGTTCGCACATTGGTGTCGCCGCCGGATGTTGTCGTTGGTCGCACAGCTGATGACCTCAAGGCGTTTCTGTGCAAAACTGATTGGTGGGACTACACATTCACCTCAAGTAAGTGCACAGAGGCAGCAATTCCATTTGATCATGTCGAGCACAAAGAGTACACTTGATTGATACTAAAGCCAATTAAAATCGTACCCAGCACACACACACACACACACTCACATACAAGAAACAAGTCCCACGGACACAGAACGATGCAGCACAATAAAAAATAGTAGTATTACGCATACGCACTGTGTGCCGCAGCAAAGGGGAAATGATTGAGAAGTGGTACAAAATATTGGCATGCGTAGCATCGCAGCAGCAGTCAACTGAAAATAGGCAGCGTATGTGTGCTCTAGGCTTAAAGTGAAATCCAGTCGCGAGGCCGCGTGCACAGAGCGATGTCCTTGCAGTCCAGCTTGCAGCTAATTCGACTTTTTGTGATGATGCGTCAAAAAGGCAGAGCACCAACTGTAATACGCTTATTCGCTAATTGTTAGGCGATTTCAAAAGGTCACTTTGAAGAGTATCACAAAAGCCCTTTAGAGATAGATTGACAGGACTTCCAGAAATCAGCATGCAAACTGCAAAAAAGGTAAAATAAATGTCAGCCATACCTTTAACGTATACTTCTGCTTTTAACTTTTAACTAACAGCAAAAAAATATTTAAAAATAAAAGAACACAATTTTTCATGGTAGCGCAATAAAGTTGAAAATAGTTTTGACTGTGCGCTCTTTTAATTCGATGAAGCTGCGATGGAAAAATATTTGACAGAGCTATGCCAGCGGAAATTTGGATCAGTCATGCATTTTTTAGGGTACTTTTTATGTCTTTTTAAACAACTCTTCACAAAAGTACAGCAGAAGACAGCGAAGTGAACTGATAATATTTCATTGCACTCTAAATAAGTTGATTTCCATGAAGAGCACATTCCAAGAAGCACACATTAAAGCTGTGAAAAGAATGCTGCAAATTGGCGTTTGCTTTGTTTTCATTTGGAAAAGGGGTACAAAAGTTTCCCAGAAATTTTGCTCTGTGTGTGTGTTTATTTTTGCCATATTGAGTACTGACTTTAAAACAACATTAAGCAATTATGATTAGCAGCAACTGGTGCACATATTGAGCCATGAAGTTTTTAATTAAAATTCAAACCAAAGTAAGAAGCCACACAAATTCACAAAGTACTCAGCTTACCACGAAAAAAAACTTGTGCCCCTTTCCATTTATTTTTTATTTGTTCTCCCACTCGCTCTTTTATGTATGCCCACCACGTAAAACAGTGGAAGTATTATTCTTGGCCTGGGGCGTCCGACTGTGCATAATGGTAAGAAAGGCGCCGTCGGAGTTCAATGAGAGCCGCTTCATATCAATGGCCATCTACAATGAGTTCCTGCTCACTTGTTTCCTCAACGTGTCCATGTAAGTAGAGTTCTCGGAAGCTCAGCACTTAATTTTCTGCATTTTGCTTTCTTGCGATACGATTTGATTCGATTCGCATTTGGTGTTATCTTTGATTTAGCATTTACAATATTATCGGTTTTCTTTGTCAGGCTTTTTCTGCAGTCGCCCGCAAATCCGGATCTGCTCTATATCATATTCTTTTGCCACACGCAGCTGACGGTGACGTTGCTGTTGGCCCTCATCTTTGGCAGCAAGGTGTGTGTGTGTGTATTAAATGCTTCGATGGATTTGCAGTTGTTGCCACGTTCTCTTTTATATTGCTTTTTTACTTTTCAGGTTTACATCGTGCTGCGGAGCGGTAAGTCGCATCAGGAGAATATCGGAATGGGGGCTAAGGCATCGGGGGCGAAATTCAATTTTCGACCACAGGTGCGAACCTTTGCCCATCCCAGTTCGGTGACAACGTCAACGGCGCCTGCAGCTGGCACCACTTCGGCAGGTAAGTAATTGCATCATTATGCCATCCCATCGACGCTTGTGCCTAACGACATGTCCAGTTCTGGCAAAGTTCGTTCGACCAATGGCCCACGGCAAATAGCAAATAGCCAACAGAGGCCACTTGAATTTGGCTTTTGACAAATGATGCACGAGTCCTACATGGCAGAGGAGGACCTGGCAATTTATGCAAGCATGCTGATTAAGTCAACTGTTTTGACTTTTATTTATGGCACTTTATTTGCCAAATTAAAAAATAAACTGATGGCAAGTGGCGTCAGCCTATCAGTGACATCGTTGTCTAGCCACTGCATGTACATACATATATGTACATATGTACATAAACATATATATTCTGCGAGAATTCGCAGATATCGTGTGTCAAGCCCAGCGTTGATTTATGTAAGCGTCTCCTACGCAAAAATGTCCTCTTTGCTTGATGTGGTTAACCTATGAATGTTCAACAGTGGTTGTGTGTATTTCTGTGTGTGTGTGTGTGTTTGTGTGTGTGTGTGTGTGTGTGTGCCGTCAAGCCAAATGAAAAGTTCAACTAACATTTTTCTTGGTATTTTTTGTATCTTCTTGGCAAAGTTTTGTTTGACAAGAGTCATCGAAATTTGTTACGGGTTTATTCCCCGAAGTCGCCCAATGCCTGATGATGTTCTTTTGATAAAATGTCGGCAAACCTAACATACTCATCTTTATTTCTATTTCTACTTATAAGAAGTACTTTCTGTTTCTGCGAAGTACACATGTCAAAGGTGAAAAGGCCAGCTATGGCGTTTCCTACGTTTTCCAGCTTTAATATTTTTCTGAGTGTCTACGATACTCGAAATTAGAAAGAGCATAAAAATTGTGGGCCATAAAAAGATTGTTCAGTGGAAAAAAATAAGCATTTATGTGGCAGGTGGGCGTGACTCTAGAATAGAATCAAGAATTTAGTAGTTGCGAACGCCTTTAGGGAGAAAGTGTACTTACGTTTTAGGCAATGGTTCTGTGGGTCTCCGTTTTAATTTGCGTCGTCTATTCCGAAGTTTATCACCGAGAGTGACGCTTTATGTTTTAATGCTTTATGAGCGCCCTTTTTCTCATTGGCGCGGCTTTTTATTTAATTTTTTATTGCTCGTATTTCTATTCTTATTATTTATTTTGTTTTTTTTGTGCACCGCAAGACAGCAGCCAAATTTGCGGTTGCGTAAATTGTGCGTTAAATTTAAAAACATTTGCTAGACGTTCTCTCATTTTGGTGCGCTGCGTGCTGCGTTTTTTAAGCGGCCTGCCCTCAATTTGCATATTTAAATTAAACAATAACAACGCCGCTCATACATACATACAGACGTAGCTTCTCACACACACACACACACACAACTAGAGGCAAAGTGGTTGGCTTATATTCATGTGCATTTGTTTTTGTGTGTTGAATTTTAAATATATCTTTTTTTGTTGTTCAAATATGTGGATTAAATTACATATATATAAGAGCGCACATAATAAATTCAATTTTGGCCACTTCTGCTGCTCTCGCTTAATTTCACAGCCATAAATCTAAATCCAGCTACAGCAAAAAAAAAAAAAAAAAAAAAAAGTTGCTGCTCTTGTGTTATGCTGTTGTTCTTGTTGTTGTTTGTTATTTGTTGTATTTGAAAGTCGCGTCAAGTGGCGCTGAGTGGACTCACTTAAATCACACTGACAGGCTTTCAGTTGAATTGAACGGCCATTTATCATCGTGCAATCTGCTCCACCCATCGAGCCAACCGAGCACCACCCACACAAACTGGTAGGCTGTCCCTAACCACAAACTGCGTCCATTTTCATTTTCATGTTGCCTGTTTTGTTGGCTGCCACAGCTACAGAAATACGCATTTAAATTCGTTGTCCTCAAAGTGAACATTACTTATGCCAGCCAACTTTTGACACGAGCCCAACTTTTTTAGTGCAAAAGTTATGAGGGTATGTGGCAGGGTGTTCGTTCTGGCAGCTTTTCCACTTGAAAGTTGCGTCAGCGTGTAAATAATGCTTTTTACACTCTGATCCCATTCAAAATGATTAAAAGGGGCATCATGAAGTTGTGCAAAAGGTTGTAACAGACAGAAGGCAGCATCTCCGACCCCATTATGTATATTCTTGATGAGCAGCAACATTCGAGTCGATTAACCCTTGTCCATTTCAGAGCTAAAGATTTTACGTTTGTATTATATAAATTACTTAATGTTATCGATAATCGATAAGAATCGATGTACATATACAAAGAGTGTACGAGTATTTTCTAAAGTGTTGACTTAGGGTATCTACAGGTCGATCTCTTTCGTGTATAACATGCATACGTGTTTGCGCAGTAATTGTAATTGATGGGTGTGTGGCAGCATGAACGACTTCATCAAACACTTATTTCTATATTTGCAGAGACGAAGCTCTCCGACCAGGAGGCGCTCGAGGAGATACGCCAGTTGAGCATGCAGCTGCAGCGCATACAGGAAATGGCGCCACCCAAAGGTGTCGCTGTGATGACCATCTCGAGTCTGCTCGACGGCCTTAAGACGCCAGGTGGCATAATGATGGTTGCTGCTGCTGCCACGCACACAGCGAACCGGCAGAGTGCGCTGCCTCTGCTGGCGCTCAATGCCGAGATGCAAAAGTACAACCAGCAGATGCAGCAAAACAATAATGCAAATGGCAGAGCAGCTGCTGCTGCTTCTGCGGCGGCTGCTGCTGCCGCCTCACGTGGCAGCATACCCACCATGGTGCTGGAGACGCCACCCTCGTCGGCGTCGCCAACAACGCCCACAATTGTCTACGAGGAGCGTGCCATAAACACTGAGCTAAGTGGTGATGATTTTCGGGAGCAACTGTTGCGTCGCACCGCCGATGGCCACATCATCTGCAGTCGGTGTCTGGATGCATCCAAGGAGCATTACTATTGCTGTCCGCCGTTGCGCACTGCCTGTGAGGAGCTGGGCTCGCCACTGCAGGAGGGCAGCCTGAGTTTTGCCAACATCAAGCTGGACTGCATGTGCTCCCAGTCCGAGGATCTCGATCTGGATCCAATTCAACAGGCGCAGCAGCAGCAGCGACGTCGACCGGTTGTGCGTACGGCAGCAACGAATACGCCGCCAACGAGCTGTAAGCGTGGTCCGCGCAATTTGCTCGAGGCGGAGGTGAGCATTTCGTATCAAATATGTGATAACTGTAGAAATAAGTATAGGCTTAGCGATAAGCCGTTAAGAAGACGCAGCGGCAGTTGCACCCAGGCAGAGCCACACCCAGCGCCGCCCACACAAACGAGAAGCAGTGAGCTCCTCGATCGCACTGAGGACAACACTGTGGCTGTTGTGGTTGGAGCGAAAACTGCTCGCTCCACAGATGACATTGCGCTCTATAGGACAACGCATCCGGGCGATAGCGATTCGGAGCCGGTGGCTGCTCAGCTATCGCTGGGCAATGTCTCCAACACATCAAACAATTCCACTAGCCAAACGGACAAGACGAGTGGCAGCGGTGCGGGCGGGCAGCGAACCAAGCGTCCCGATAAGCTGGTGCTTGATTTGAACGATCGGTCCAAATACACCAAGGAGGTTTCTGTATAAAAAGCTTAAGAAAGACGAAAGAGAGAGAGAGAGAGAGAGAGAGAGAGAGTGCTTTTCATTTTTGTTTTTCAAATTGCAAATTGATATTGATTATGTTATGCAAATTAAATAACAAAAGACTTTATGAAATTTAATTGTATGATGATAGAAACCATAGCAACTAATACTACTACAAATACTATGAATATGTACATTAAAACAATGCTAATAAGTTGGCAAAAACGCATGATTTCAATGAAGCCAAATGGGACACATTTTAGCCGGTCAGCAATTTGTATTGCTTTATCAGGCCCAGAACACAGGCGCAAAGCATTTACAACGATAATGAGCCCCATGTTGTGAATACTTTGCACTTGGTAAACACACAAGTTCAAATTGAAATACAAACACACCCACATTCACACACTCACACACACACACACACACGAACACCTAAACAAACAAGCAGCGTCGCCGTTTTGTTGTAAATCATGTGTTTTAGCAGCAAGCCAAAATTTAATTTACATTTAAATTGTATTCGCAAATTATTTGAGCTAAGCCGCTAACGAACCTAATTGCGAACTTAAAGAGTATCTGGCAAAATCAACCATTAACTACTATATTTAACTAAGTCCTGTTTCAAGTGCCGCTATTGAAAATGGCATTGTAATTGAGCACGCGCACACAAATACACATACATACCTAGATTATTTAGATATGTTTCGTACTTCTAGCTGTTAACTGTAAAATAAACATATCTCTGCCAAAAAACAAAGAAAGAAATTTAAATAATATAAAACTGAAAAACAAAAGAGTGCTCACAATTCAGAGCCTAGTTTAATGGTAGCTACTAATGACTATTACTAACAATTGCCCCAAGAACGAAAACAAAGCAAATAAAAATAAAACTAAATTGATTAAATTGAAAGTGCAGCTAAATGTTGATTTAGCATTGTTCACACATATGTATATTGAACTATATTGGAAGTTATGAATTCAAGAAACATTTTTAATTACATTTAATGTACGATAAAAATGCGAAAATTGTTATTTAACTATATCTGATGAATAAAAGTTTATTATAAATGTCTGTAAACTGAAACTAAACCTTGTCAACTGCAATGGCAGCCGACAACAATTGACCAACAATTCAAAAGGCAAAAGTTTCACCTGCAACATTACTCAAAATGTTTTCAACCTGCTCTCAGGCCACGTTCGAGTAAGTATGTGGATATATCTGTGTGGCTATCAGGAACATTAGCAAGTGAAAAGAATGAGAAAAGGCACAACACACGCACTTGAGGACTCTTTCGCTTTATGGCAACGTTATTGCCTTTATCTTTATGGACATGGCTCTGTGACTCTATGTATATGTGTGTGGGTGCTTGTTGTCTTTTTTTTTGGGTTTTTTTTTTGTTTATTTTTGTGTGACCCTTTTTACCATTTATGGGCTCGTTTTATGAATGCTTTTCCAACAAACATCAACACAGGAATTCAAGCACACACACACAGCAAAATATCAACCGTTTTGAACAAGACGTTAATTTAAATCTTTTTACAGCATTTGCCTGTCGATGTTTTCATTTCATTAAAATTCCCAGCTGGCTGCTGGCGCCGGTTAAATACATATATACACGCACACACGCACACCCACATGCACGAGGACATGATAGTGCTATCATGTTCGTAAAGGACTTCGGCAATGGATGTGCGTGTATTGAATGCTCAAGCATGTTACGCAACCGGGCGAGTTTCAAGTGAAATTAATTTAAATCACTCCCATAACGTCTCGCTTTAAGTCAAAGTTCCTGTCTCACACTTTCATTGACTCCTTTCACATCCTATTTCTGCTAAAAGGGCTAAATTAAATTGTGTACAAAAAGGCAAACAATTTGCATATTTATATATTTCTGATTAGCAAGAAGTTTATCGGGTAAGTACACGAAATGCTTAAGTCTGCAGTTGATTCTTTAAACTACTTAGACTACTTGGAACCATTTAGTCGAACATTCTACCATTAAATCCAATTTAATCTTTAACTTTCTGCTCACTTTATTCATTTTTATTTATCCTTAAATTGTAGTAAAAGGAAAAACTCTTACACGGATAGCGAAAAAATAATGAGAAAATTAAATCTGCTATTTTGTAAAATATACATTGTTCAACTTTGAAGTAAATCATTGCAATAATAAATAACGTGACATCTTTGACAGTCGAGTAAAACATTGCGGCTCGAATGCCAAATAGATTTCAAGCCGTGTGACTGCAAGGCCAACCCCAAATATTTGATTGGCTTTCCACAAAATGTATACAACTTCTGGCGCTGCGAAATGCTTCCCTGTCTCTCGGCCTGTATTCCGAAAATGTTTTTATTTACTTTATTTGCCATTAAAAGTCAGAAAAATGAGCGGCGTGTTTATACAAAAAACAGACAATGTTTTGAAGTCTGCAGGTTGTACAAATATACATAAAGAAAACAATTAAACAATTGAACTCAACTATTCTGTGATCAAATTTAACGTATATTAAAATACATTACCTTTTTCACTTATGCATATAATGCTTAAATTCGTCAGATCTCCATTATAAAATAGGATTTATATTGTCATTCATATTCTATTATAGTTATCTAAAAATACAATTAAAGCGAGGAGTAAGTAGCTTGAAAACGCGATTTTAGGTCGGAACATAAGTAAAAATTATAGCCTGAAAATCGATATATCGATATATGGGCATAGGTCGAAACTTCAAAATGCCATAACTTCGTCAAAACTCAACTGATTTTAAAAAGCGAGTGCTTTTTGATCATAGTTTTGCCCCTAAATCAATCGTACATTTAAAGTTGAAAACGAAATTTGAGGTCGGAAGACAAGTAAAAATTATAGCCCGAAAATCGATATATCTGTGTATGGGCATAGGTCGAAACTTCAAAATGCCATAACTTCGTCAAAACTCAACTGATTTTAAAAAGCGAGTGCTTTTTGATCATAGTTTTATCCCTAAATCAATCGTACATTTAAAGTTGAAAACGAAATTTGAGGTCGGAAGACAAGTAAAAATTATAGCCTGAAAATCGATATATCGATATATGGGCATAGGTCGAAACTTCAAAATGCCATAACTTCGTCAAAACTCAACTTATCTTCAAAAGCGAAGGCTTTTTGATCATAGTTTTGCCCCTAAATCAATCGTACATTTAAAGTTGAAAACGAAATTTGAGGTCGGAAGACAAGTAAAAATTATAGCCTGAAAATCGATATATCTGTGTATGGGCATAGGTCGAAACTTCAAAATGCCATAACTTCGTCAAAACTCAACTGATTTTAAAAAGCGAGTGCTTTTTGATCATAGTTTTGCCCCTAAATCAATCGTACATTTAAAGTTGAAAAAGAAATTTGAGGTCGGAAGACAAGTAAAAATTATAGCCCGAAAATCGATATATCTGTGTATGGGCATAGGTCGAAACTTCAAAATGCCATAACTTCGTCAAAACTCAACTGATTTTAAAAAGCGAGTGCTTTTTGATCATAGTTTTGCCCCTAAATCAATCGTACATTTAAAGTTGAAAACGAAATTTGAGGTCGGAAGACAAGTAAAAATTATAGCCCGAAAATCGATATATCGGTGTATGGGCATAGGTCGAAACTTCAAAATGCCATAACTTCGCCAAAACTCAACTGATTTTAAAAAGCGAGGGCTTTTTGATCATAGTTTTGCCCCTAAATCAATCGTACATTTAAAGTTGAAAACGAAATTTGAGGTCGGAAGACAAGTAAAAATTATAGCCTGAAAATCGATATATCGATATATGGGCATAGGTCGAAACTTCAAAATGCCATAACTTCGTCAAAACTCAACTGATTTTAAAAAGCAAGGGCTTTCTGATCATAGTTTTGCCCCTAAATCAATCGTACATTTAAAGTTGAAAACGAAATTTGAGGTCGGAAGACAAGTAAAAATTATAGCCTGAAAATCGATATATCTGTGTATGGGCATAGGTCGAAACTTCAAAATGCCATAACTTCGTCAAAACTCAACTGATTTTAAAAAGCGAGTGCTTTTTGATCATAGTTTTGCCCCTAAATCAATCGTACATTTAAAGTTGAAAACGAAATTTGAGGTCGGAAGACAAGTAAAAATTATAGCCCGAAAATCGATATATCGGTGTATGGGCATAGGTCGAAACTTCAAAATGCCATAACTTCGCCAAAACTCAACTGATTTTAAAAAGCGAGGGCTTTTTGATCATAGTTTTGCCCCTAAATCAATCGTACATTTAAAGTTGAAAACGAAATTTGAGGTCGGAAGACAAGTAAAAATTATAGCCTGAAAATCGATATATCGATATATGGGCATAGGTCGAAACTTCAAAATGCCATAACTTCGTCAAAACTCAACTGATTTTAAAAAGCAAGGGCTTTCTGATCATAGTTTTGCCCCTAAATCAATCGTACATTTAAAGTTGAAAACGAAATTTGAGGTCGGAAGACAAGTAAAAATTATAGCCTGAAAATCGATATATCTGTGTATGGGCATAGGTCGAAACTTCAAAATGCCATAACTTCGTCAAAACTCAACTGATTTTAAAAAGCGAGTGCTTTTTGATCATAGTTTTGCCCCTAAATCAATCGTACATTTAAAGTTGAAAACGAAATTTGAGGTCGGAAGACAAGTAAAAATTATAGCCCGAAAATCGATATATCGGTGTATGGGCATAGGTCGAAACTTCAAAATGCCATAACTTCGCCAAAACTCAACTGATTTTAAAAAGCGAGTGCTTTTTGATCATAGTTTTGCCCCTAAATCAATCGTACATTTAAAGTTGAAATCGAAATTTGAGGTCGGAAGACAAGTAAAAATTATAGCCTGAAAATCGATATATCGGTGTATGGGCATAGGTCGAAACTTCAAAATGCCATAACTTCGTCAAAACTCAACTGATTTTAAAAAGCGAGGGCTTTTTGATCATAGTTTTGCCCCTAAATCAATCGTACATTTAAAGTTGAAAACGAAATTTGAGGTCGGAAGACATATATATATATATATGTATTATGTATTACTAGCATATATATATATATCCTTACATATATATATATCCTTACCCTGCTAGTAATACGCCTTTTCG
The DNA here is from genome assembly GCA_035044105.1 of Drosophila nr. perissopoda 5 BK-2023a. Lineage (NCBI taxonomy): Eukaryota > Metazoa > Arthropoda > Insecta > Diptera > Drosophilidae > Drosophila > Drosophila nr. perissopoda 5 BK-2023a. Next base: position 357,309 of record JAWNMK010000639.1, on the reverse strand, counting down.
ATCAATTGTATGACAGGGAATAAAAGCGATATGCTTAATCCAGTAAAACTATTAAGGCTATTTGCATAAAAATCCAATTAATGAGAGCTTATGCAATTGAATTTGTGGCTTTTTATCTGTCATTTCATCTCTCTGTATTTTTGTTCTGTGTTTAGACAGCAAACATTTAATGGAGAGCCTGTTGCAAATACCACAAGTCAGGAGCTTAATTTTGGTTGGTTATAAATTTGAGATCTGAATTCGTTAGCCCATTTGGTGTAAAGCATTCAAAATAACAAAATAAGGGCACTTAGGCGCAAAAGGAATTGCTCATTGTTAGCAGTGCTTCTCAATTTATGACCATGTCGATGCTGATGATGACCTTTGATGGCAACGGGGATGTGGCGATGACTGGTAAATGTGAAAGTCAGAGGTCGGGGCTGTAGAATTTCAAACATTTTTCATCACTTAATTACGGCAATAAATGCCAGTGGAAATTTCTTTGCGCCACATCAAAATGGCATTAAATAAAAACATGTTAACGACTTGCAGGCCAAAAATTGCAAAAACCAACCCAACAAAAATTGGTAGCAAAAAGCAGCTAGGCGAGCAAAACAATTTATGTGCAAAACAATAAAGCGTTAAAATAAAAAAACAAAAAGAGCACACACACCCAAGTGTAATGTGATAGAGGAACATGTCGACAGCAAAAGCAATAACAACAACATCAGCAAAAGACAGCCACTTGGGGCTCACGTGCGTTTGGCCAATTAAAATTAAAGTAGGCACTGAGAAAAGCGGAACTGTGTCTGTGTACGTGTATGTGTATGTGTATGGGTGTGTGTGTGCGTGTATATGTGTTTGTGTGTGCAGATACCTAAAATAAGTGCAATAAAATGAAATTGCTCAACAACACCTTATTAACGGCAGCTGCCTCTCCGCCCACATCAAGCGAGAAAGAGAAAAGGGCCGAAACAGACTGCCAATATTGGCAGCACCAGTCGCTAGTGATTCCATTGCTTTTTGTTGCCTTTTCAATTTTGTTTGCCCAGAACTCATTCAAAATGTGTCAAAAGGGTAATCTGAAATTGTGTAAATCCATGTAACAGGCTGCTCGAATCAATAATTTGATTTTTATTTATCTTTCAAATAATTCACAAACATTTTAAAAATATTGTAATTTTTGCGTACCTACTACAAATTCTGGATAATTTGAACTCATCTGTTAAATTGAGTCCTTAACATCTTAACATATTTGTATGGGTATATCATAGTCGGGCATTCTAACTGTCTTTTGTCGATAAATTGTGTACTTTTCCAAAGAATAAAGAAACAGAAAAAATGGCAAATTTGATGCCACGATGTGCAAATACCCTGCCTACGCATCCATTGACCTCTGACAATGGCAACTTGGCTTTTTATTTCTATCAGTTAAATAGTCTTTTGTTTTTTAAGTTAAACATACTTACAATATACATCTCGTTTTGGATTAGACAAATTTTACATTATAATTAATAATATATGTATATATATATATATATATATAAATGCAATACCCCATAAGAGAATTTAGCTCCAGGCGTGTTGTAAGTGTATATTAAGTTAAAAGCAATCAGCAGCTGGGCGTTAGGAATTTTATCTGCCTACTCCACCCCCAAAGCACTCAATAAAGACTCAAATTAAGGCCACTTGTGCTGATGTGTCTTAAAGCAACACTTTAAATTCTCACCGTCGAAATATATCGGTTAATTGGTTGTGAGGAAAGCTTCGTAAATATTTTGATCTGATAAAATCTCATTTGCTGCACTCATGTGCTTTTTCATATGCTGCACACTCACACACACACACACACACGCACACACACTTAGAAAACATATTATAACCTTCGCAATAGAGTAAAAGAAAAGGAAACGTTGCAACCGACACCAGAGAAAATTGTATATATGTTTCTAAATGGCAGCTACACTACTATCTTGCAGTCAGTCATAACATGTGAGCTCTACCTGGGCACAACAGTGTTTCACTGAAAACGTTTTTTGGATGTACAAAAATGTAAAAAAAAGAATAAGCAAAAAATAAAGCATATAAAATCGCCCAACTGCAGCTGAGTGTGCATATAAATTGCATTAGAAAGTTACTGGCATGTGAGTATATGTAAAAAATAAATCTGCCTCAAGTGCAATGATTGTAATCCCACTCCTGTCTGGCACACACACTCAAACACACACTCAAGCACTCACTGACACACACACACACACATATGTTTCCTTAAACATAACCATTTGAATACAGACATTGTTGGCAGACAAACTTGAAGTTCGGCGCTGGTAACCACAACCTGCCGCCCAATCCACCACCAGCAGGACTAAACCCAAACCCTCGACCGCAACCCTAACTCAAGTACTTATTCTACCTATGACACGACTACCAAACTGAATGCTGACAGGCTGGCTGGCTGACTGGCTGGCTGACGTTACAGTTACAAGCCATTTTGCAAATGTGTCGGTTGCTATTTGGATGAGATGCGGATGTGCGATAAGCTCCAAATGCAAAAATTGAGTATAAGCTCAGCATGTGTGCGATGCAGATAAAGATAAGCAGTGTAAATAGTTTCCATCTCATTTTCACAGTTTCACGAAAAGTAACAAATAAATATGCTATAGTTGAATGTGTTCTGCCAAAGCATATCCTGCCTTGAGCTATCAGAGATTCCGATTAAATTAGGATACCTCGCATTAAATGCACAATATTTAAATTTGAAATGAAGTACTTAATGCAAGCTGGAGTTTACAAAAACAGTACAGTAGTAATATAAAATAATATATACATACATATATCAGCCAATATCTGTGCACAGGAAAATATAGCTCTTTTTTTGGATTGAGATCAGCTGTGAACATGTGAAACATCAATTATCTACATCATACGCTCACTCATACACTTTTTGTGTGTAAGGTATGAGAACGGGAGTAGGGTATTAATACTACTATAAGTTGGCACCTGTGTTTTATAGTCGAGCAACCACTCTTCGATGATTCCCACTTAATATAACATGTGTATGCTGGGCACTCTCTTGCCTCTTATCCGACATTCAATGGAACTGCTTCAATTGAGCGTACAAAAGTAACAGATTGCGATTTACGTTCATATCCGAAGTGAAGGGAAGCGATCACTTGAATCTAATCGAAATGCCTCAAAAAAAGCAGAAAAAATAACGGCAGCACTTTGCTCTTAAGCCTGAAATGCATTGTGCCCGTAGCTTAATTCACTTGCCAACAGTGAGCTCGTAAGTGGTGGCGCTGCAGGAAGTCAAAGCTCAGCCAAAGTGGAGGGGCAGCAGCCAGCTGTCGTCAGTCATTTGTGGCGTTGAGTGGGTGAAATGTGAGTGATGTAGGGGCTCCACTACCGGGTGGGATAAATGGGAACGGAATTTCCAATTAATAAAAAAAGGATGAATTGCATTAAAAGCTTGTGGAAATGGTAAAAGGACCAGGTCAGAATGCCTTGGGCGACAGGTCGACTGTAAATAAAAGATTAACTATATGAAGAAGTTAACAAACCGAAGATGATTACCAATAAAATTAGATAAATCGACTTAAAGCAAACTAAGGCTAGTTCAGTATGTGCCTTAAGCCATTTTATGTCAACAATGCGTTATCTCACACCAAATAATTAGTTTAGTATATGCCTTAGTATTTGTTATACATATATATACAGTATATAGGGATACTTTATAATCCCTATTGACACTTAATTAAAATTAATGACATAAAATAAAATGAATGCCATTGAAGTTCAATAATTCTTCAATTTGATAATGAATAGACAATTAAATCTAATTGGACCAATGGAAATAATAAGCAAAATCAATTTAAAGCCCATGAAAGTTGATAAAATTGTAATTAATTACCGCTGCAAATGCAATTTATATTTAATTACAAAAATATAGCACAATATGAGGCTGCCAAATGGCATTAAATTAAGTCAAGTGGCAATTAAAGTGCAGACCCTAAACAGCTGCGGGACTTAAATGATAACAGAGATTTTATGCAGCCCACACTGAAACCCACACAGATGGAAACCATTGGCTGAAATGTGCATCAGCCACAAAGTACACATTTCACATAGGCTGCAGGTACATAGATAAACCGACTGAGCCAGCCATTATAAGGAGCATATATCAAAGTGAGTACAGCGTAGAACGAGCATTGTATCTACGGGCAGCATGACATGTATGTATCTATGTATCTATTTGTATATGTATCTGTTTTTACGGCTGATTATTCGCTTTATGTAGCGTCGCATGTATAACAATAAAACCTGAAATGTTAGCAATGAAAAGCACAAATAATAAAGCACACACACAACACACACGCATACACAAAAACTACACATACACACACACACATATAAATATATATGCATATCACTATGCCTGCAAATGTACTTTGTATGTTTTGTTGTTAGAGCTACTTTTACGTAATTGCTGCACTCAGTTTAAGGACAATTGACGTGTAGTCGAGTTGGGGGACGAAGTGGTTTTTTGGTGGCACTTGCTCGAGCATGGGAAACCCGACCACAAATGCATTTGTCGAAAATTGGTAGCCAAAAGCAATCTCGTTTGGGGCTTGCACTTAAAATAGACGTACAAACAGTTGCGCAAAGCACTTGAAATCAAGTGATGCAAATCTTAAGCGTCTTATAAGTCAAATACATTTAAAGCATTAATTAACGCATCGAGATGTGTGTGGCACAACCGGCACAATTTGCCACAATGAATGGTTTAATTACATACGTTGTGGCATTGAATTTATGCCAACTGCTTAAATGGACAATTGCTCCTCGGGCAGGAGAAAATTGAACTCTCTTTATTGCCACGCTTTCGGCTATTGCGCATCATAAATAATTCGCAAAATTGCCTTTAATTAATTCCAGGACATCCTTTTCTTTTGGGCAGTAGCACGTAAAAGTAATTTGTAGCTATTGTGACCGCATTGCAACCTTTTGCCGTTTGTCTGAACTGAAAATGTCAATAGATTTTGATTAACAAATTCATGAAATTAATTGCTTCGAAAATTGCAAGGATGCTGCTTATCTTATCGTTTCATTTCCTATCCATTTAGTAAAGTTATCAGTCGATGCACATCTAGTCTTGTACAAAAAGGCTTTCGGGATAAAACTTGTCACCAATCAGGGCCAGGGCCAAATCCAGCACAGAGGAGAAGACAGACAGCATAAATAGCCAGAAATCAGAAAATGCAGAAAATAAAATAAGTATTGGTGCTGACAGAAACAAAACTGATATTGAATTCATAGAGCAAGCAAATTGAATTATTTAATAGCACAGCGACCACTCTAATACCCTATGAAAAGATCTATTAGAACTTAAATAATGATATTTAAATCGATGATACGAACTGCTAATATTATGTATTTTTATAAAAATTATTTAATTACAAATATTTTAATAGATGTTTTAAATCCCTTGTGCAATATGTAATAATAATGCGCATAAATGTAAATAAATAAAATAAAAATAAATACTTAAAGCTTATCAAAAAAAAATATAATACTATATAAAGTCGAAGATATCACCTGATTTACCTGCAAACATAATAGGAAGATGCAACAGCAAAGCATGATTAAGCAAGTATCCAGCTTTGTAAAGGCTACTTTGACTCTTGAGTTGGCAGCTCATCACTATGCACATCACAGGCAGTTTCCGTTTAGTATTCAAGTGACTTTACGAAGCAACTATCAGATTATAGACTCCAGACAAACAGCAAATTAAGTTTAAATGTAAATGCAGTTGGGACGAGGAATCGATTTGCATTCACTTAATTGACTTTGCAGCATAGTTTCGATAACGCAGCAGGCGATGACAAAAGTCCAAGACCTGAACCCAAACTGAAACCCATTTCCAAATTCAAACTCAGAGCTCAATTCAAAAAAACAAACAAATCACCAGACATAGGCAGACATACAACGAAAACTTTGATTGACATTTCAATTAAATTATAGCCAAAGTCGTTGGCAAAGTCATTTGCGACTGCTGCTAGCGAAAGATGTTTCGTTTGCAAAAAGTTTTGCACACCGAATATAATGAGATCTACGAGCCGCTGATGGTGGAGTCACCCTTCACCCTGGTCGATGCACATGGCGTGGGACTGCGTCAATATCAAATTGGACTCTCGAGCAACATGCTGCTCTTTGGCTGTGACAACTTCTACAAGCACGGCTCCCACCAATGCGGAGATCCCAACTGGCAATGCAACATTCTGGATGCGGAAATCGAGTGCTTTGATTTGATCAGCTTGGTGCCGCTGGAATATGTACGCTTTAATTTCTATCGCAAATACGAACGCTGCATAATGATGATTAGTGTGCCGCCCAGTGGCAATCAGCTGCCGCCGGATCGTCCGATGATCTTTGAGTTCGGCGGCCACATTCACAAGCAATACTATTTTCAGACGTGGCGCGAATGTGTCGCCTGTCTAAGGACATTCCTGCCACGATTAAGCCACATCAGTGGAGCCTCACCCTTCTCCAGCACCGACATACAGGTAGACGAGGTGCAACACATTGCACAGGTGCATGTGCCTCATCGACCGCAATCCATCTACAGCATGTGCTACAGCTCAGCGGGTGGAGCCTAAATGGGCGAAAACTAAACTTTTCACATTTTACATCGCATGCATATTTTAAAGATGGCTAAGCTACTTGGGTAAGCTCTAACTCCTGCTGTTGCCAATTTGATTAATGCACAGCAAGCTGTGGTGCAGTAGTCAAGTCGTCTGCTTATATATTAAAAGGCCAAATCTTAAAGCTACTTTTCGGTCAGCTTTAAATTGTATTTTTCCTTTCGTTTATTTTTACTATTTTTGTGGGTGCAGCTGGCAGCCAAAAGTCGCTGGTTTTACTTGACCCACTGCTGATTTCATTTATTGTGCTATGTTCCCTGATTTTTTTGAAAAAGTTTTCAATTTGTCGACAAACTTAAGCCGTAGCCGCAGCCGCAACACTTGTCGGTATCTGGGCCGGACTGACTGTCTGAGCGTGCAGCTGACACCGAAAATCAATTGCAATAAAAATGCCCGGCAAATAAACACAAACAAATGACAAACAAGCACGCAACACTTGAATGATATTGAATGAAACGAAAGCATCATCATCGTCATTGGCTTCCATTGGTTTGTTTAGAGCGTTTAATGGCCAAAGTTTTCAAGTGCTACGTAATTTATTTGATTTGCTTCCGTTTCAATACGTTTCATTTAGCCTTTGACTTGCTACTGCACAATAATAAATAGCAATTTATTTAATAAATAGTACAAAATGCTCTCATTAATCATACGCCATGTGCTGACAAGCCAAGCAAACACACAAACGAAAAATTGTATTCCAATAAAAACCTACGCGCATACATACTGTGAATAAAGCCCACCATTTTACATGTTTCGCCTAACAAATGCGGAGCTAGTTAATGCGCTGCTTAGAAACGATTTTTCCACAATCGGTTCTTGGCAACAATAAAGTCAAAAGTTAATTAAAAACTCATTGGCAACGCCCAATCAACTCAATCAAAAGCATTTCGAGAAAAATCCATGAGCAACATATTTAAAGGGACTCCACGCATGTCTGCAACTCAACCATATCCCCAAGCTGTGTTCCAGCAGGTAATGGGTTGAAAGGAAAGCAGTTGTTAAACAACCATGCCGCAATGTAATTTAATGCTACAATAAGAAAAGATAAATTAATAAGACAAATATAATGTTCATTTTATCAGTCATTTATTCCTGTGGATACCATGAAGACCTGCCAATCGAAGCAAACCCAAAACATTTCAGTTTTTGTAATATAGACTCATTTCTGCGAATTAAATTTTCATAGTTTTGAGCACTTAGATGATGCCGTTCGATGAGCGAGCTCCTGTTTCTTAAAAATGTAGCCAGCAAAATTATGAAAAATAATAATAAATAATAATTTTAATTATTTGTTTAGTTTCTCATTATTTGCTTTTGCATGAATGTGAGTAATATTACAGTCGGTACAGCAAAATCGATAACAACGTAACATTTTGCGCAACTGGTTGGCGATGTGGTCGTAGAGAGGGATTTCGCTGGAGGCAAGCACGCTGCTCGGCGGGGCAGCGATTATAAGGTTAACAAGCAGTCGAAGGACACCCCTTGCCGTTGATGCTATTAGGCATATGAGGGATTCGTTGGCTGTGTGCATGAGTGCACTTACAACTGGCAGGGCTTTGTTGTGGTTCTTTTCAGTTGACTAGCAAAGCAGGCGTTGATTTTGACTCAATACATATAACCACAATAACCACATATATGTATGTACATACAAGCACGTATGATTGACGCTAAAACTATTGATTAAAATCAAAAAGAAGAAGTAATGCTCAAGTAATTTAATGGCAAACGGCTTCTGGCGTCGCTAGTTTATATATGAAATTCTGTGTTTAACACAAATGTAAATTTAACAGCACACAAATATGGTATTTTAAACGACAACTCAGTTATTATAGAGTACTTGTCGTACACCAGTAAGCATATTTTAAGATACTTGTTCTGATCAATAATAAGACTTTTTTCATGTGGCCACTTAACATTTTTTAATAAATCATTTTGAACTTTTGCAAATGAATGCCACAATGAGTCGAATGATATGCAGTCATGGGCGTATCAAATTGTATGGGTGGACTTAAGGCCAAGCGGAGTGCACAACAACCGCAAGGACGTGGACGCAGAATTAAAGGCCGCTGCACGATGAAGCTGACAGTGATGAATGTGTTTTATATTTATTGAATGCCAACGTGCCGAGCCAGCAATTTCATGAACTCAGCACACGTGTTTGGCTCAATATGTATATTTACAAAATCCTTATATGCATAAGGACACACGCAAATTTATAAACAGGATAATGCATATGCATAAGGACATACGAAAATTTATAAGCATGCGGGAATTCAATTATACAGGACAATGCATTTTCATTTGGCAATATTTTAAAATCAATACAATTAGCATGCGAAACTAAAAGAAATAATTACAAATTAACAATTAATATAAATAAATAAAATAAAAATTAAACGTTAGACACCCTTTAAAAGAACACACAAAAACCAACATAGGATCGAATGTTTGTATGTGTAGACTTAGTAAGAATTTTATTGATAATTTATCCAGCGCATTGAAACATGTCTAGGTCAATTCATTCCATAAATTACTCTTTATATAATTAGATTCGATTAGAGCATTCGGTGAAAGCCAACAACTTGTAATATAAATGTACCAATGTACTTTAGTATGACTAGTTTGAGCCTCATTTATTTATTTAAATACAAATATGTGTACGGTAGCTTACCTGGCGCAAATTGAAAACAATTTTCCACTGTTTAAGCATGCGCGTCTTGTGTTAATTTTATTTGATTTTTATTCGATGCCAGGCAACTTTTAAATGAAACGGAACGTGCCTAGCATTGCTGATGCCAAATAGGCGGCTTTGATGCCACCAGATGTTAGTGACCGCAAAAGGGCGGTGCGGTCAAGAAACCGCATTATAAGTTTGGGCAAGCAAAGGACTCCAACATATGTGTGCGCTTTTATGTGGTCGCGTACTGGGTAAGCAGTTAAATGCCCGGGGCTAAGGACTACCTTTCAGACATGTGCTTGGCGTGCTTGCCAGCAACTTTTCTTCAAATAACAAATAGATGCTTTTAAAGTGCCAACGGAACTTATAAGGAAAGAGAGAACGACAACATTTTGTCGCCTTTTATTATAAGCTCTCCCAGCCTGCCTGCCTGGCTGCCTGCCTGCATTGCTGTAGGTCAAAGTTTTGCGTGCCTGACGTGTTACACATGTCTCGGGCTTCTTGTGAAAAATCACTGCAGGAACGCGGCGCTGAAAAGTATGCTACATAAAAAGAATCCAGCAGCTTGCCTACACTTTGCTTTTGTATCAAGTGCAAAAGTGACTGCCAGCCACGAGCAGCGAGTAAGTAAAAGCTGTTAATGTTTATGTTAGTGATGGTTACACCCACTTACCATCCTCATACACACACACACACACAGTCAACCTCACACACTCTCACACATACGTCAAATATATTGCATACTTGGCAGCGAACACTGGCAGAGGCCAAGGCACATCAGAGTCATGGGTCGTGAGACCCACACCAACTAGTCCCCATTATAAAAGAGAAGCGAAGCAAGAACGTGACGAGGGCGAAGGGCAGCGAATTAACACCATAATTAAGGTTTAACTGAATATATGCGTTGCATATAAGTTTAAAGGTGCAATTGTAAACATAATTATCTGTCGCCAACTTTGATTAAGACTTATGCCTTGGAAATTTCATCTGTTTGATTTGATTAATTAGAGCTCTCGTCCGCTTCTAATAAGACATTGATTTGAAAGAAACGGCGAAGAAATTTAACATCTTGAGAACCTAAATTAAACTATTGGAGGAAAACTATGTCTATGTGCAGAAATATTGCTTAACTTTGATAATGACGACGACAATGCATTTGAGGCGAAAGCAAAAACTACGTGGCCTTAACAACGAACAAAAAATTTGCATCAATGACTAATTCGCAAGCCGATATTGAGCTGCTCAGCTACTTCTCTTTTATCCTCCATCTGCACAAACCATTGACGCACCCAATGACTTTTCTTTTAATAAGATTTTTCTTGTCGACTCATCGTCAGTTTGTAAGCCAGCTGCAATAGATAAATAATTCAACAACATTGTCAGTCTGTGAAAACCCGCACTTGGTGTATTAATTGTTAATCGAGTGAAATGAACAGATGCCCAGCCATAAAGGCTATAAAAGCCGAATGCTTAGTCTTAGCAGGAAACAAAAGTGCTAACCAATTGCAATGGCATCGACATTCCGGCTTATAAAACCAGCAGCGCTAACTGAACGAGTGCAAACCCGGGACGCCTGCACGTATATGTATCGAGTCTTGTGGCTGATTGGCTGGCTGCCCCCGAAGGAGCGAATTTGGCGAAATGTGTATTTCATCTGGACATTTGTATTTTTCCTCATTGTCGTATTCTATTTGCCAGTGGCCTTCTTAATCAGCTATGTGATGGAATTTGGCAATTCACCGCCTGCCGATTTTTTAATTTCAGTACACGGTGGCATGAATGTGTTAGGTGCATCAGTAAATGCCCTCATCACATACAGTTTCCTATTGCGCTTTCAAAAAATACGCAACCTACTCGACAGATTGGATGAGCGTTTATTAAACGACGGGGATCGTCAAAAGATACACGATGTTGTTGCGCGTTGCAATTATATCTTTCTAATATACAGCTTTTTCTATTGCGGCACTGTGAATTACCACGTCATCTCGACGGTGCTAAGTGGTAGGCCGCCTTTCGCCCTCTATTTTCCATTTTTAGACTGGCGGAATGGCACAGTCAGCTTTTGCATTCAGACGATCATTGAGTATATTTCACTGACCTTTGTCGGGCTCAATTCGCTAATTCCGGAGGTAGGTCCCCTTCTTTTCGCGCTCATCTTTCGCGCTCATTTGGAAGTGCTAAAAGATCATATACGCAATTTACGCATGGATCCCGACAAAACGGAGCAGGAAAACTACGAAGAACTAACCAATTGCATCATGGATTACAAGCTTATACTAAGGTGAGGCTCAATATCACTTAAAGCTTAAAGTTGTGTGCAATTTATTTCTTGTAGTTGCTGCAACTTGATACGACCTGTAATATATCACACAGTCTTTGTGCACTTTCTGCTGATTGGATCCACCCTTGGCTTGACAATATTCAGAATGTTATTATTTCCGGACTTTTGGCAAGCCGTTGGAGGCGTGAACTATATCATCTTCCTTTTCTCGCAGACATTTCCTTTTTGCTACACCTGCGATTTGTTAATTTTCGACAGCGACGACTTGTCCAACATGATTTTTCAATCCAACTGGATCGACAGCGAGCCGCGCTACAAAACCACTCTGATTAACTTTATGCACCATGTGCAACAGCCGATCATGTTTATGGCTGGCGGCATATTTGTCGTCTCTGCAAACTCCTATATAAGCGTAAGTAGATATATAAATATATGTTACTTAAATATTTACATTTTTTTTTTTCAATTTTACATTTACAATTTACATTTGCAGATGGCAAAGTTTGCTTTAAGTATTATAACCTTTGCAAGGACAATGAATATCGCTGAACAGTTTCAGTAGAAACAAGCGAATCAACTTTTTCCCTCTGCGATGTGGCAGCACTCTAAGGCTTATCGTATTACACAGAGGGGACAGCTCCTCAGCTCGACATAGTTGCATAAATAGATGGTCGCTGAGAGAAAAAAACGACCCTCTTTACGAAAAGCTGGAAATGCCACAACTAATACCTAACCGCTTCAATTAATACCATGTGCACAGACAAAGTCAGGTAGTAAAAAAAACTACACTAAATGTTTTCTATTCAGCTACTTGTTCGTTATAAACTGATTTGCAGTTTGCATCATTTTTTTCCCAACTATTAGTAAATATTGTGAGTCTTTTACTTACTTATGATACATTTTAAAATTAAAATAGTAAATTAATACCATAAATGAAATTAAATGTGTTATCATACCATAAATAAAATCTGTTATTTTTATGTGTTTTATAATCCGTTACCGAAGGTCGTCGTCGATGGCCTTTAAAGACATTGCCGGCATGTGCCCACGCCTTCCTCTGTTCATATATAATCGGCTTTAATATACATATCCACTGGATATGCATTTCAATTCAATGCGAACATAGTAATTAATTTGAAACATTTTTACATCAGCCTTATGCAATTCTAAAAACCTTCAACATACCTGAGCAATGTTTAATTTTTTATTTTTGAGTGACATTAAATCATAATTATTTTCAGTCATTGTTGTCCTCTTGCTCTTTTTTAAACCAGCAACATTCTGATGACAATCATCGTATCTCAACTATACGACTAAGTCATATCCAGTCATGATTTTCCGAGAAGTTCCTAGACAATTTAATAATATATATGAAGAGTTGACATTATATCATAATCATAAAAAAAATTAATCATTATAATTATTATTAAAGTTTATAGAGTTTTTACATTTAGTTGACGCTTTTAATGCATTTTGATGACTGCAGGGTGTGCACAATTATATATGAATGAAGTACAGAATAATAAAAATAATGCAGAATTTGTATAGTTGCTTTTCACATGAAAGTTGTACAACTACTTTCAAATAACAAACTGTCGACAATTTATGCAATTTCCACTCGTTTCTCTCAGCGAAATATGCATACAGAGTAGACATAAAAAGATAGTTGATTGTTGGTAGTTGATAGAAGTAGCAAACTATTTTAATTTGCTTATCCTGCACCAAATATTCATGTTCGAGCACATGTGTGTGTGTGTGTAGGTACAATTTAAATTTCACTCAGACATGTGAATATGACAAAAATAAGCAGAGTTGCTTACCGCAAATATACATCATGAAATTCAATCTATGCTCATTATGGAATGCAATCCAGTAAAATCAAAATGAAGAACTCCTTGCCATCGGGAAGTATTTGCAATGCAAATGGAATTGTGGCAGATTTCAAATTGGGTGGTGCCGTGCAACTTGCAGTTTGCAACAGACGGACGGCAATGGAAGGCATTTAGAGCCTATTAATATGCTAAACTCGGACTTCAGCTCGATATATGGGAGCGAAACGGAAAGCCAATAATGCGTGTGAGTGCAGTCAGCAAAGAGCGTTACCAGGGCCAACCAGAATTTGTGGTGTTAGCAAACCCAGAAACCGAGCAAGTCTGTTATTTTGGGACACAGAGCGCATTTCGAAGATACGGCAGGCAAACATCCATCGAATTCGATGGTGCACGTTGGTATTTTCAATTGCAAATTGCATTGGCCAACTGAACAAGAGAGAGATAGACAGAGAGAGAAAGAAAGAGAGAGGGAGAGAGAGAGAGGGCAGAAGCAGTCAGTGTTTACAGTTCATGTTGCCTATTAAACGCCTACCAATTGCCTTTAATGGAAATCTCGTGCCGGGCTTACCGGAACCTGCAGCATCTACACATCACGCCCTAAGCTGCATTCTTCACCAATTTACTGCACGTCGTAAATTTTGATGGCTTACGGCGAAGACAAGAAAGAAACAAAAACAGAAATGAAAGAGCCAATAAAGTGCCGCTAGCAGTGTGCTGTCATTAATAAGCTCTTAGTTTGAACTGTTCGTTGCCATCCATTCAACTTTTTGGTGTGCGCTGCTGGGACTGGGTCAACACTTTAAGGGCAAGTTCGCTGACAAGACTATTAAATCGGAATTATGAATTATTTTTATATTATTTTCTTCTATTCTTTTTTTGATTTTTTTTCTAGAGTGCAACAAAATGACACGTGTAGACATGTATGTCCGCAAATGCCAGTTGAGATTTACAAGGCGGCATTCGTCATAATTTGTGTGTCAGCCAAGCATTTGACACGATTTGGCGTCACGTACTTCAGTGCTTGATAAATCTTGGCCAGCTGCCATAGCAGCACTCAACGCGCCATCGTCATAACGGCTCTTGTTGCCACCTTTTGTCCCATTCGTGATCTGGCTCGCGGCACGTGCACGCTGTTAACCTCAAAATTGCGCTTCAAAAACATTTTTTAACGCGCTCTCGCGTGACCCCTTATTTTCATATACCCCAAACCAGTGGGCGAAGGGGAAACCCTTTTTCAATCCTTTCGCCATTCACCATTAAATGATGATTCAGGCAGACGGGTCAGCGCTGGTATAACCGCAATAGGAACCCTGACCACAGCATCAACCCGAGGTGATTGCCAAGACCGATGCATGCGGTGACCAAAAGCGTGGACAATCCTAATCCCATTCCCAGTTAAAATCCTTTTCAGGCCAGCATACGTGCCGCGTACGTGCGCTGGGTGTCAAAGTAGCCATACAGGGTGCTGCACAGCTTAACCAGTTTTTCATTCAATCAGCTTTAACATTGGTTCCTCCGCTAAAGCTGCTACATCGTTTTATACATACAAATGCATTTTCAGATAATAATTAACTATTTCAAATATTTCTATGTATTTATATTTTCAAACACACCATTTAAATATATTTATTATTTTACTGACTAACCTCTCGCTTTTCCACCATCTGCAATTTAATGTATATTATTTTGATTTTAAGAACAATAGAACTTTATTTCCCATAGTTCTCATTTTTCATAAATTCGAGATTGAATTGCAAAAAATATGCTCCATTTCTTTGTTGATGGTATCGATTTTTATTATATTATTGTTTTTCTACTTTCCATTGAAAAATTTAACATTTTAATCTTCTTAAAAGGATTTGTTTAAAAAATAATTTCCAGAGCGTTCAATACATAAAGCACGGCATCTTTGGTCGCAATTTGTATTTATCTTATATATTCTACCAAAGATAATTGTCGGTTATAGTTACCACAAACTTTTAGAGAACATGCCGCTTAATCTTTTCACAAGCATAAGTTACTTCTACTCGAACTATTTAAGCGGACGGATTATGAAAAGTTTTCAACTTAAATTGACTTCAACAAACAAGAATTTTTTCTTTAACATTTATTACTGGGAAATTTCCATCGGTTTAGAGGACAATTAAAGTGTAAGTTGCATAAAAGTAACCCTGTTAGTTGTGTATGGGTGCCTGATAGGAAAGGCGCGTGCTATTTAAGCCCCTAACAGACTTGTCTTCAAATTAATGACCAACAATGGGAAATGTTCTCTTGTCTCTGCTAGGTTTAGGTAAAGAGCCAAGTCCTCCAGGCGCCAAAGTCACGTACAAAGGCGGGGCGCCGTGGCCGAGGCTACTGGCCACTGTGCCATATTGAGATGCCTATAAGCATAAGGCAGCAAATGTTGCACGCTTTAAGCGATGCGCTGCTGAATGCTTTAAGGGCAACAGACTTTTGTGCTCCCTTATGAAAATTGAGACACACACACAAAGCGTCAGTTTATCTCGAGCGCATTTATTTACTTGGGTTACATTATTTGCGCTGGTTAAGAAGCAGGGCCCGCATTTCCAAATGCAAAAGCAACAGGAATAGTTGTAGCAGTTTTGCCAAACGCGGTTAGAGATAAACGAAAAACAGAATACAACGCTGACCAGAAAAGTGCTGGCATCAGAGCTTTTTCTCCGTGCTAGCCATACCAACTGTCCCTAAGCAACACGTCCACTTCAGCACACTCACACATTAACACATACACACACACGCACGCACACCACACATACGTATGTACATACGGATATGATGTGCAGCTGCTGCCTCAACAACGGCAAGCGCAATTGTCATATTTGCCGCGGTTCCACGCACTCCAACTTTGTTTTAATTGCATAGCAACGCATCGGACACAACGACCTTGCAACAACATTTCACAGCTTGTTTTACATTTTTATTTTTCACTTTTCTTTGTTTTCTTTGATTATTCTTTTTAAATGCTTGTTTCTTTCTTTTTTCTTTTATTTATTTTTTTAATTATTATTTTATTATTTTATTTTTCGATTTCGTGTCGAACTGGCTGGATCATTAAAGAGCCAATTTATTTGGCTGCACATTCGATGGGGCAACTCGGCATTAATTTATGCGTTGTTGAAAACCGCAAAATGCACTTAAGAGATATACGGGCATACCATAATGAAATCTGTTGGAGCAATATTTTATTTATCAATTACAGGCGCCGTTGAAATGGAAACAATGGTTGAGATTACCATTGGAGATTCAATGGCACTCAATCGGACACCAAATGCGAAAAACCAAAGACTGTTAAGGCAATTGAGGCAGATAGCGGACAAACAGTTGAATTTGGATGCCCAGCGGGTGCACAAATCATAACTGGCCCATAATAAGATTTGTCAACTGATACTATGATGGCAGCCAATGGCTTCGACATTACATTTTATTTATAGCAGTTGCTCTTGGTTTCACTTAGCGGCAGCAACTGGCAAACTGGCAAACTGGCCAACTGGCAACTACAACCAAGCTGATAGCAGCCATCCATAAATCTCCAGCATTACGAGTATTGAGCAAAAGCTGTTGCTTTATCAACAAAACCCATAACACATTTCGGCAAACTCAAGCTAAAGCAACAACAACAACATCAAACTTGACCTAACAAGAACGCCTTTGGGTAAATAGCGAAACAGATACAAACTTAGAAAGTACTTCAGTTGAATATACTACTAAAAGTCATGCCCCAAAATACTACCACAACCATTGCAAATACTGCTCAAAGTAACTAAATCTAAATCTGTTTAATGATGTAGTCGAACTTTAAATAACGCTGCGATTTTCTAGCATTTCGCTGTACTTAAATTGTTTGAAAGCTTGAGTGCTTTAAGTGTATGGTAAAAAGTACCAGATAAAAACAAGTCAAGCAGTTATTTATCTCCTTGAAATTGGTCACCAGTGTCGAATATGTTGCATGGAAAAGTCATTTAGGCTGCACTTTCGATGTATGTCTACTTTTAAGCAATCTAAATGGTCAAATTAGATTTTATATAAGTAACCGATTGGGAAATACGAAATTCATTTAAGAAAAAATATATATTCATACAGTCGCAATAAATAATGTTGAAGAATTTCGAATAAATGTGACCACTAGAGGAGGTTTGTCTGCGTTGCAAGCACTTCAATTGTTGTCGAAAAAAAAACAAAAAAAAATTCCAAAAATGCAGGCTGGTAAACTGAATTTATTGCAAAGTACGTAAGGAAATTGAACAACAGTAAAGCATTTGGGAACGTACATTACTTTCAGTTTGCCTTAAATGCGGGCCTCAAATCGCATTTGGTACAATTGCGGCAATCCTAAGAAATGCCTCAGCCACAGCCCACATACAACATTCACAGTTACAGTTGCAGTTGCAGTTGCCGTTGCAATCACAATCGAAGCAGTGGCCCCAGATCGTTACCGTAATGGAATTTAGGAACAAATCAAGCCAACAAATGGTTGCAATTCCCCGACAGATGCATGGTAAATGAAAACTTGTGGTCAATTGTTTAAGTTACGGGTACGTATAGATATTCTCATTGCCTCAGGAAGTATACTTCTAATACTAAAACAAACTGAAAGTAGGCGTTGTCAGTTTGTTCAATTTCATGATAGAATTCTAACCAAAAATCAAAGTCAATTGAGCAAATGTGTGTGGCAAGCTGCTCTTTGCTGCTCGTTTGTGACATTGTTTCATATAATGCAAATCTGACCAGTAAGCACAGAGGGCAGAAAATGTAAAGTCATTTTCACCTTTATTTCCTTTAGGGTATTTAATCAAAGCTTCAATAATATACAATAACAATTGATTACCACATAATTATCTGATATTTGTGTTAATAATATTTTTTTCCAATTTTAAAATAAAAACAGTAATTAAAAGGCCGTCGTATTCAAACTGTTCAGTAATTTTCCGAATAATATAAATCTGGTTATTAATTGCAATGCAATTAATAAAATGTTCTGTACTTTGCGGAAGCGCAAACAATTAATTAATTTAATCCATTCGTAATAAAGACATTATTTCTTATTTATTATAATTAATATGTATTACATAGATCAGCGAATGCCATTAATAAGAACTCAATTGCTGGGATTGAAAGCTGGGCTGTGATATTTGCTGACTTTCACCCTTGGCTTTCTTGGCCTGGAGTTGGGCTTGCGCTTGCGAATGCATCGAAGCAAATCCCCTAGCAATGTTATGTAAACTGCACGCTTCTTGCGCAGGGCATCTTCCTTGTCCAGAGCTTTCAGGTAGTTGATAGTCATAATTTCGCAAGGCTTACAAATATACAGCTTTGGCTGTGCAGTCATTCTCTCGCACACATCACAGGGTGTGCGGGGCTCATTAAGCACAATGAGTTTTGCTGCCATTTTCCGAGGATTTAAATCACACATTTTTCACAAAAAATTTATGAAAAAAAAATTATTTATTAACATCGAAAAATTTTTGTAAAATGGTTAAATAAACTTCAATTTATTAAATGTTTTTTTTAATTTGTAGACTGTTTTTTAATAATGGTTAATTGATTATTGGCCCAATTAATTTTTAAACACCGCGATATTAAAATGTGCACTTATTTAAACAAATATATATTTAACATAACTGTAACATTTGATCAAATTAATTGGCAATAATTATCGGGAATTGCGAGCGAGTGAACCATTTCCATAGTAACTAAAATAACATATTAACTGGCAGCCAACAAAAGCAGCGTTAATTAATTAATTTCGCAATATATATTTTTAATCTGTTGCACGGAACGCTACTAAGAGCCTTGCCACGACCCCGCACCATCAACGCACCCCAAACAACGTGGCAAGCGACTAACATGCTGACAGCATAATGAATTCAATGACACGTATTGTCCAGTAAAAGAAAGCAGCGTGCGGAAACAAAACGAAAGTGAAAGTGAAAGCGAAATCGAAACGATGCCAAATTAAACGCAAAGAACGCAAAACGTAACCAGTAACAATGTTCTTGGTTGTTAATGATCGACGATGATATACCGTGTAATAGAAAATATAAATTTGGCTCTCATTTGTTAAATTCGTTCAGAATTTTGTATTTTTATATTTATTTAATTTTTTTAAAATACTTTATTTTTGTATTTTGAATTTAAGCTGTCTCAATCCATAATTAGACTTCTAGTAAAGAAGATATTGAAATACTTAACGAACTGTTTGTCTTTACATTTTACATAGTAATTTTATATTATCAATTTTAATGCCGTCTGGATGAAGCTTATGTGAATTTTGAATTAAATTCTTATAATTCTGAAGCACATCTAATCTCTGAGATTGGAGCACTTGAACAGAACAGAATTTCTTAATCAAACACATTATGTAAGATTAACATGTGTACATCCTGTTGGAACCAATTGCAATTTATTGAATTTATGGGTACAGGGTAAAAGACTTGGCAAAATTGTTTGCGCACGTAAGTATGCTACGAATTATATTGCTGTGCTGTGCTAACAGTAAGACTTCCACAACCCACTGCCACTGCCACGGCCACTGCTCCAGCCACAGCCATTCCACTTCCAATAAGCAAAAGCTGAAGTAAAAGCCTGACCACAAGAGCGCTAAGAACATGGAAGCCAAAACAACTTGTCAGTGTCGGCGGCGTTATCCTGTCAGCATGTTCTCGTGCCAATGTCGAGTAATTCATTAGCATTTAACTTGATTGACAGACAAGAGTGCGGCCTATCTGCACTCTCTCTCTCAGTCTCTCAGACTATGTGCGGGTGTTGGTGTATTGGTGTGTGTGTTTGAGTGCATATTGTTGGCTAGGCACGTACGCAGCTTGTTGGCTGGGCGAGCGATTTGTTTATACATTTATAATGCATAATGGCATTGAATTTGGCTCACACGAGCACACCAAGCGCACAAGACAAATCAGGAGCATGAGCACAAACAGATCGTTATTTTGTTAATTTAATAAGCGAACTGGCGACACACACATACAACAACAGGTGCCACGCCCACCTGTCCCGCCCATTCACAAACAGAAAGTCACGTCGCGCACGTATATCAATTGGCATGAGAAGGTGCCACGTGCGACATGAAAACTGCACGATTGCATGTGTTCTACATGGGAGGCCCCAAAGGACCAGCACCAGCACTAGCACCAGCATCAGCCAGGCCCAAAACAGCCTCTGCACTTGTTACATTTGTTATTGTTCCTGCTGCTGGCTGTTTTGGCAAAGCGACAGCTGAAATTGGGGTAACTACCAACTGTCCGTCGGCTGTCGTTTTGGCCATAAATTGAGCGCATGCAATAAAATTGTAACGAGCGTTAATTTGTTTGTCAAGTGCGCCAAATGGCGAAACTGGCTGCCAGCTCGCTAAATGATAATTACACGACTTCATTGCGCCATAAAATCACACGAGCCAAACTGGCAGCAGTGCCAACAAATGCCATTTTAAAAATGCTGCACATCCGGTATAGAATATGCCAGCGATTCTAATTGGATGACATACGTTTTTGTCTCCGTTTAAATCATTTTGTTGAGTTGTTGTTTCCGCCAGATTGAAAGAACTTGTGTGCAAATATTAAAAATTGAATAACTAACATAACTATTGATTTGCTCCGCATCTAATGCAAAACAAAGAGTTATATTTTTAAAAAGGATTTTTCTATTTTGGATATTGACCAATCTAGTGCAAAGTTCTGATTTGTAACTAAAGTCGAGATAAGGGATTTTGTAGAAAAGTTATTCGAAACCAGTCAAGAGTATTTTTTTTACATGCATTCCGCACAAAAATCTTTTTTCTAAATGCAGTTTCAATCTAAATGCTAAACACTGTTTTGAATACCAGTGCAGGGGTATATTGCACCCACAATTGAAAGGTCATTGATTAATCGATAGTTATGTCAAGTCAACTGACCCATCAATAGGTTTTCTATAATGGTTCTATATGTACATATATCATACAGGGATATTGTTTAGTGACTGTCCTTGCTGTCACCAGCTAAGAATGGTCATAGCGCCACGAAGCAGCTGTGGCAAGTCCCAGCCATTGCGGCGCAGGACACGCAGTGTACGTACCACATCGCGCTTCATCTGTGAAGAATGAATTTGGCAATGAACCAGTAATCAGAGTGGTTCGCTTAACTTACCATATTGGTGCGCATATGCGACTGGAATTCGGGCGATGTGACCGTGTCAACAAAGAGGGCAAAGTTGCTCTTCCTCGAGCGAGACTTGGCGGTGTATTCGTGCACTGCCTGAGGTTGCATGGCAGCCAGTACATCACCTATAAAGGTGTGACCCTTCAGTTTCTTGCAGTCGCAGCTCTTGTCGGGCGGCGGTGTCGGCACAATCACACAGTCCAAAATATCGACAATGTTCTCTACTTCACCGGTGTATACACCAGCGGCGCGCAGCTCCTCCAACATCGAATAGTAGCCCTCACTCTGCTGCAGCTGCTTAAAAACGATTTGGAAACGTGTCGTGTTGTAATAGCTTAATGCCTTGCGAAACTTGGCATCGCATTGAGAATGCGACTGGATGAGAGCCTCCAGTGTATCCCCATCAATGGTCTCACGCAGCGCCTGGAAATCGTCACAGAGCGAATCGCCGTTACCGTTGTTATCGTCGCCGCTACCTTCCGGACACTCTGTGGTCGATTCGGCGGCATGGACCACTTGGGCGTGGAGTGCAATCGCTGCGAGTAGGCCGCAGAATAGCGCGAATATCTTTAATTGTGGCATTGTCGACCTTCCAAAGATTTCAGTTGAGTCCGACTCGAGTGTTGTTATGCGCTTTTATAGGCCAACTAGCTGTTGTACCTTGTAGTTACAAGTATTTCCTTTCAGCGGCTACTTGGACTGCTTATCGGGCAACACGTGCCAATTAGCCTAATTAGCAAGTTGCAGCAGTAACAACTCTCTCTCCTCCTCTCTCACTTTCTCTCTCCCTCTATCTCTCTCTCTCTCTCTCTCTTTCTCTCTCTCTCGAACAACGAATTCACTTATCAGTCAATTACAAGCCGTCGAACAGTCCACTAAGACCCCTAAAGGGGACACAGTCGAACACAACGTGTTTCAAGTCAAACACGGAATATAACTTATCGACAAACCGAATTTAAAGCTTTGCGAGATAGGTTTAAGGGTACCATGGCGACATCATATTGTGGCTACTTCATTAGCAAACATTAGAGATTAATTCATTCATGAAATGACATAAGTACCACTTCAATTTCACTTTGAGCTATGCTATCTAATTGACATGACAGACCAATCCAAGAGGCAAGTTAAGACTCTGGTACGAAAAACATTTGGCCACAAAATTTCTAAACTGCACTCATGTGCTCTCTTTGAGCTTAACTCTCCTTTTCAAACAACTTTCGGTCTGCACATGCAGCCAACAACAAGTGCTCACATGAACTTACTCTATATTCAGTGATTGTGTAAACAGAGAATAGTATTTGGGCAATTGTCCGCAGATAGCACTTGAACCAACTTGGACAGCTTCAACTTTATCTAATTGGCATGGCAATTCCAAGCAACAAGGGAAAAAAGGAAAAAAAAGAGAGAAAGCGAAAGCTATGATATGTTCTTCAAACATTTCAATCGTCATTAGATTTGTGTTTTATCCATATTTGGTTTTAAGTCTTCCGCCTTGCCCACAACGCCACACACCCATACTGTACAGCTTAATACACACACAAATAGTATTTACTATTGTAAGTTCGGACTTTAGTTGACAACGGACAACGATATATACATTTGCCAGTGAATTGAAGTGGACGGAAATACTAGTTGACTTCTCCCTTGTGTGTGTATTTTTTCCGCTTTTATTTGTATTTCTAACACACACTTGCATTTGTTTATATGTACTCAATTTAAAGTAAATACCTTTGACGACAACCTGAATAACCAAACTAAATAAATAAAATGTAAGTGTGCAATAAGCTATAAAGCAAAAAAATTCACATAAATGCATATTTATTTAGCGGATAATAACAAACTAGATGGGCACATAATAATATATATTAAAAATACAAAATTGATAAGCCTCAAACTCTATGAGAATCAACGATCCGTTAAAGGTTAAGCCAAAGTTATAACACTGTCAGTTTGCAGCACAGAAGTGGCAATCAATGTTGAACGAGCAACTGTTCGGTTCTGAGAATGCTACATCATTATGATAAATAAAGTGTGCTATTCACCAGATGTGCATATTTAAGCATTTTCAGTTCAGCAGACCTCAATATTTGTATTTAAAAGTCAGAATTAAAGTTGCAGACAATTGTGTTGCAAAAGTGTTGCCTACTTTCAGGCTGGGCTGCCAATTTGTGCCATGTGGTCGCTGTCATTTGCAATAGATTTTCATGCAATTAGTTTTATCTGGTAATAGAATGTCACTGGCCAAGCAAACCACAAGCAATTGACTCTCTATACACGTATGTGTGTGTGTGTGTGTTTATGTTTGTGGGAGTGTTAACAAATTGCATTTTTTGCTTTGCTAGCGAGAGCTGTTTGAGATTTCGACCACAAAACAGACGGCAGCAAAACCCAACCAAATAATGTTTCCCTTGGATGTACATGTGTTTGCCTGAGAGTGTGTGTGTGTGTAGATGACAGTTCCAAAGACTCATGTGCTATGCCATTTTCATTTCCCTGGATAATTTACTCAATTAGGCTGGCAACTTGAAGGCTCTGTGGCATTTGTGAGAATCGCTTTATTATTGCACTCAAAGAAGCAAATGTTAGGTTGGCATGGGAATGGGCATCTAGATGGGTAGATAGTGCTTGATTGTTACGACTGACGCGAGTTGGCCATATAACGTCTTGCGATAAGCACAAGCACATCCACATATACATGAGTCGTCGCATTGATAATACCTGTCCCAATGATGTCTACTTGGCAGAAACTTGAATACCAAACTAACGCCGATAAACAGGCTTAATTAGCGACAGAGCTGAAAGTCAACAGACTGCCGCATTAATCCAAAATTCAAACAAACAAACACACACACACACATATGTATACACACATATATGTATATAGTTACCACGCATACAAATAAAATTAATTCCAGTTAAGCCCTTGGCAGGCAAGTTTTCTATGGGGTCTCGTTAGGCTTAGCTTTTGCTTGCTGCTTCTGTTTCTGTTTCTGCTGCTGTAGCATCATTGAGTTGCCTGCTTAATTATGTGCAAGCAACAATGATTTTAATATTACCCAGCCAGACAATAACGAGATTCAAGTCAATAATGCCCCCCAAAGCAAAGCAGTAGCTAGACAAGAGCCGATTGCACGTTGTCCATAACACAGAATATTTATACGCGGGCTTAAGCCGGAATGATCGAATTTAAATTCAACTCGTGTTCAGGTGCAAAGCGCCCGACAGATAAATGACGTTGAACATCTGCGATGTCAGCAGACAAATGATGTGATGCTGTGTAAGTCTGTGAAACCTGGAGAGACCTACACTTTAGATAGACATAAGAAATGTTCAGCTTAAACTGCCCAAATCTAATACAGTTCATTCACTTGTTATCTTCAATTTGAGTTGAGGAACAGTGACAAAAACAAACCTGTTGCCAGCCGCCAAAGTCAATGATAGACCATTTTTTGTGGGCCACTCGTTTTTTATTCGAGGGTGCTCAAAACGCGGCACAGAAAAAGTCGGTTAGGTCGTCTTAGTTGGAAGTCCCAGCTAAACAATTAAAAGGGCAAATGGCATGCGCAGGTAAACACTCACAAACACACAGAGATAGTACTCCCAATGACAGCCAAAGTGAATATAACAAGCGAAGCAGAACAACAGCAACTAAAACAACATTCAAATGGCACACACTCATCGCAGTTACATTTCTCAATTTTTATGACAGCTCGTCGTGAGTGCGAGTGCGAGTGCGAATGAGTGCTCGAGTGAGTGGGTGGGTGCGTGTGTCATTGCGATTGAGTCTGTGAGTGGGTGCTTCCTTATCAGTAAAATGTTTGGAACAAAACAACAAGTATGCATATAAGTATAAGGTATATGCGACTAGAACCTACCCAGAAGAAACTAGAATTATTAAATAATAATTCAAAAATATGACTTTGAAAATTAAATAAGCTAATTACTAAAAATATTCATATTCCTAAGGGTATTTTAATTGTTATTATATTAAACATATATTGTAATATATAGAAAAGGAATTGATTTATATTTGAGCCTTTTTAATTTCTTAACCATTTTTTGGAAGATACTAAAATCTTGAAATTTGACCGACATTGTTTCCAAATTATTATTCAAGATGCCAATGGATGTCAACTTGAACAGATTCCCAGTTGGGCCATAATCATTAAGAGATTTCAAGCGTATCCAGGCATATGCGAACAATAGCTTCACTACACTAATTTTAAAATTCAATGGCTTTTAATAACAGTAACGATAACGGTTTCATGTTTAGGCCCCAAATGGCGAAACATTTACCTATTAAATCGCAGATAGGGTATCAATGTGTGCCAAGAATGAAGTTGCTGGCACAGATTCGCCGTCTGGAGTCTAGACTAGAATTGATGCATGACACACACACACGCACACGTGTACAGTATATATATTTATATGTGTTCTAAGAAGCAACGAAGCAGACAACAACTCACACTCACCGACATAAATACACACCCACGAAGAGTATGACGGTGCACAATGAAAATGCCTATAGGGTCCAATGTGTTTGCGCAGCTGTTGGCTTGAGGTTTATCACTTTAATGGCTGCCATATTTGCTGAGCTTCCATTTCCATTTACTACTGCAATATGTGTGTGTGTGTGTGTGTGAGTTTAGATGGGAGTGGTGTGTGCCCGATTCACCTGTCAGCTCGTTCCCAACCAAATTGGCAACATGAGTTGGCGCAAGCAAAAAAAGTAATTTGCGAGCAAATTATGATAAATTGAAATTGTGCTCTCGCCTGGCACTGCACATCAATTCCAGTGTAAGGCAAACAACAGTTGGAGGCGCCAAATTCCGCTTTTCCTGTAAAATGAGTACAATGAGCAGCTGAGCTGCAAATCTCTATTAAAAGTTGCCCAAAAATTTAATGCTGTGCAATTTATAGCAACTTATGTAATTAATTAAGAGTTTGTATACAAACTTAAATTGATACAATTTGACAGCTCAACAATTTTTGTGGCAACAACAACAACAACAACATGAGCCAGTTCCAAGCAATTGGCAATTTGAATGAAGCGATTGAATGAAATGCAAATCGAATCCACTTCCTTGAGCGATGCGAAGAGGAAACCTCTTAACACAACGTGTTTACCATAAATAAGTTAAGTGAATCCAAACTACAAAAAATAAATGTAATCCAAACTACACACAGCAGAGACAGACAGTCAGAGACAGAGAGAGAGAGAGAGAGAGAGAGAGATAGTCTGAGAGAGAGACAGAGCTACATAATGCCAACTGTGCTTATTCGGTAGCAAAGACATTGGAATGCAGCTCAATTAAAATGGCATTAAATTCCGTTTGGATTGCTTTTGCAAGCTGCCAACACTCGTCGCTTGCCACACCCTAAACCCACCTGCCCCCCGCAACAACCCCTCCCCCTTAAGGCCATCGTTGACATTGCCTTTGTTTGCTGATGCTGAGCAGCTGTCTATGCATTTGGGACTTAAGCCTGAGACAGCTGCTCAGGCACTTGCAACCCATACCCTCCCATCCCACAACCCTCCTGGGCCACCTCAAGTCTCTCAGTCGTTATCTTGGTCTCTACAACATCTCCTACATTCTCCATTCCGGCTGCATTCCCTGCTGTGGTCTTTTCCATGTCAGCGAATGCTACGTTTAACTTGTCAGTGCCCAGAGCTGGTATATTTCAACAATTTTCCGCACACAGATATTTTTGCCTTGCTGCCTCTTGTGGATAGAATGGAGCAGTGGAGCAGCTTGAAGCAATACGCAATTGCATTAGAAATAAATTTGAATTTGATTTATTTGGAATTTGTTACTATTTGTTTCGCATTTGCATTGGCAACAGCAAATAAGTGTTGAGTCTATCTATCCATGTCACAAGTGACAAAAGTGTTGCCCAAAAGTGTTTTTCTTTTCATTTTTTTATTTTAGTTTTTCTAAACTATTCTGACCAAACGTAAAATGCATGGTCCACTAAACTATGCTCACATATGAAGGTTTAGGGGGAAGTGCAGTGGAGGGGGTGTTGGCCATAAAGTATGCATCAGCAACGAGCGCACTGAGCTGCAGCTGGGAAACTCTGCCACCTGTTAAATATTCAAAATCATATGCATGGCAGCAGCAAAGCCCGCAGCTAGGGCTGGTCGGGGGTGTGGAGTGTGGCGAGTGGCGAGTGGGGTGTTCGATGAGCAGCTTGACATAAACACCTCGATTAAATACAATAGAAGCGAAGCAACAATCAACAACAACAATAACAATAATAACTCACACACGCAGCGAATTTCGTTCGTTTGCATATTTGATTTGTGTTTGTTTGTTTGTGTGTTCAATTTATGTGGCATTGAGAAATTTAGTGTATATGCATCCACACACACACACACAAACAGACTCGTAAATATGCCAAGCTGAACATTTAATACACTCAATGAACTATAAATGTGTGTGTGTATGTGTGCCATATGAATTGTTTTTTATTTTACTCTTCGCCATCATCTAAAATACTTACATCTAATGCGAAAAAACAATTTGTACATTTTTAGACAAAGCGAATCGATTAGCCAAATTCATCGAGAGCTTAAAAACTATCAACAACAATAGTCAGTGGGGAATGCGCAAAAAATAAAAAAATATAAATATAGAAAAATAGAAAAAATAGTGTTTTATACGAAGCAGCTCATTCAAAAGGATCTGTGCAAATTGAATTACGTAATTAATATTGTGTTAAATAAATAGAATATTTGAAAGAATGTATAATAAAAAATTGAGTGAATAGTTTTCTGACTTATGCAAAAATGACGAGTACTCAGAGAAACTCCAAATTTTATTTTGAATAGTGTATATCAAGGATCAAACAATCAGCTTATTAGAAATGTTCTACTTTATATCTTTATGACGTGAAGTTTAGGTTTTCAGTTCATCATTTATACAATGTTTTTGAAATATTTAAATAAATATAAAATCCTAACGACATATTGGTCAACATTTCAGAGCTCAGAACTGATAGAGAAATGTGCTTATCTATTTATTGGCCAAGTTCGGAGTGGAACTTGACCAATAACAAAAGCTGACAAAATAACATATTCAAAAATCAGCATATTTCCTAAATTCACATCTATATGCATATGTAAATACAGTTACCTGTGCCTAATGATTAACGATTGACACGTGGATAAAGTAAATTTACCTTTTCGACCTTATCTGTGGCAAAGACAATCAAAATTGCTTCCAAGCCACAAATTGCTAATGGACAATAAATTTGTATGGCATCTTGGCTAACACGTCAAGTGTAAGCTAAATAGGTAAATACCTACATGCACATATGTAAATAAAGTAAGCAATTTGGGCGTGGTTAAGCCAACTGTAAATTTCAAAGAGTCGCCGTAGTTGATGATACTAAACACGAATCCCAGTGGCCTGCCTGCTGAGTCCTCCGACTGCGTGACCTTTGATTACATTGATGCATTTCTAGATCATTAAGTCTGCCGTCTGAGCACCATTAGCAGCCATGTCAATATGTGTGTAAGTGTCTATGTGTGTGTGTTTGTGGTGTTGTGCGGTGATGCGGTGCAGTGTGGTTGGCTGTGGCGTGGTGTGTGCCATCTTGCCACAAATTTAAAGACATTTGACTCCGAATACCGCATGTCGCTTTGTATAGGTATAGGTGTGTCGGTGTGTGTCTATATATATATATATGAGTGTGTGTGTTTTGGTATTAAGATATGTGTGCGTACATTTGAGCATCGCTTCCGGTTGAGTGCACCAACACATAGCCACAACCAGAGTGGCTATGCCCTTTTGAGTGTGCTCGACTAAAAAATGCTCTGCTGGAAGTAAGTACAGAGCACCTCCTAGTCGGGGACTCTCAAAAGTGTGTTTTTGACTTTCAAAAAATGCAAGCTTCCGTCTTAGAAACATATTTTCTGAATAATAGGTCCGCAACAAAAGAATGGCTAATTGCCTAAAATCATCTAAAATCCATGTATTTCCTGATTGAAGATCAGCTCTGCTGGAGAACAATGCCTTTGGAGAGGGAAATGCCGGGTTTAATCTATGGCATCCATTGGCCATTTGAATGATGACAGGGTACACGACAAAGTTGAGTCAACCCATTTGCCGCCTAATGGTAAATCAATGCGCTCGCCCAGTGACCCAGAGTGTGTCCTGCAGCCCGCCAAGCGGGAGGCAGCCGTGGTTCATCCAGCTTCAATTTCACCAACGGGCATCATCATCATCATCAACATTGGCATCAGCATCGTCATCAGCATCAGCAGCAAACAGTAACCGTAACAGTAACGGGCAACAGTAGATGAAAGAGATTTAAGGTTCAGGTCCAGTGCCTCGCAAATGTGTTGATGACACTTGAATGAGTTTTGGTCTTTTGTCAGTCGTCACTTGTGTTGTGCTTTTGACGTTGGCTTTAACATTGGCGTCTTACGCTAAATTGCGCGTATTATTTATACATAAGAAGTCAACTGACCATAAGTTTTGTATATTAGCTAATCGGCAAGTTGGTCATGGCCAGAACTTCATGTACATCCAACCAGACGATATACCAGCCCCCATCCAAAGTGCCCCAGAACTTAGTCGCAAATCTTGATAAAGCTGCTAGATAAGTCATTAGAATGCTACTTAACTCTCTTATTTGCTGTGGCAATTGTAACCCTTGGCTCTGTGGCACATTAAATTCCAATTACATGACAAGTTACTGCTGTTAATGGCCAAGTTAATGCATTTGCAGCAGGCGGGGAAGCGTTAGCTTAAGTGCTGATAGGGCGTGGCCCACTAGCACATTTTGCATTCCCTTTATATGTAAAAGCAAGCATATATTGTATATATAAGTATTTATATATATTTGTTGTATAAAGTGAGAGTTTGTACATGAATTGGGTGAGTGTGTTGTTTGCTGTTGTTGTGAATATGTTTGTGATTAAGCATTAAAGTCAAGTGAGCTTCATGCAATGCCGTTGCTTGTTAATATTCATAAATAATATACATTTAGGCATTTGCTTGTTACACTTAGCAGTTAACTTAAAACTAACTTACAACTAGCAGCCACGAATTTGAAGTGTGTGTGTTTGTCTGGGTGTCTATTAAATGCGGGCTCCTTGTCAAGCCAACAACAAGCTGCCTCAGGCTGCATTGCAGGTTATCCTATCAGTTTATTTGTTTGTTGTTGTATTTACTGTTTTTTAGGGGTGGTCTTGTATTTGGATTTGGTTTAGATTCGAGTGCAGGCGCGCATAACTAAAGAGTAAACCTGTTTAATTAACATCACATTCATTTAGAAAACAGTTAACAGAATCTCTGCTGGATTTCCCTGTTGTTTCCGAGTTCTTTGTTCCTTTCAGTAGCAGCACCAGCGCGGCTTCTCTACCTCCCCGAGGGCAATATGCTCGATGGCCCACGAGGGCGTCTCCAGACGACCCTCGCCCGTCGTCTTCACGTCCTGCCCATCCACCGGTATGCCAATGTGCACATAGGGCAGCCGGAACGCCGCACTCTCCGGATTACGTGCGAGGGCTGCGGCTGTGTGGCTGAAGGCAGTGTTGCTGTTGGTGTAGGCCAGCGAATCACTTGACTCGAAGGAGCGCAGCGAATGACTCTTACCCTCATCGGCCAGCCGCACCAAACCCATGGCCGTCGACTGAAAGACCTGCTCGAGTCCCTGGTCCGTTTCGGTGGATGTCTCAAAGTAGGTGGCGCCAATGGAACTGGCAAACAGATATGCCTCATCACGTGAGACGGCACGCTGGGACTGCATATCCATTTTGTTGCCGACTAGCGTCAGTATCATTGGATCTTGGACATTGCGATGCAGCTCCTGTATCCACGATTTAATTTCGGTGAATGTCTTATATTGCGTCATATCAAATACCAAAATGGCTGCGTTCGCATTGCGATAATACATGGGTGCAACGGCTCTGAAACGCTCCTGTCCGGCCGTATCCCAGATCTGAAATTTCAAGTGGAATATGAGTGCTCAATAACAAAAACACAAAAAAAAAACCAATTGTGCTTGAACACAATTGGGGTTCAAGCACTCATGACTTGGAACTTTAATTGAGCCATTCTGCGTTTATACTGCAATTTGGGTCTTTATATGCTTTCGCTTTCGCTTTCCCACAACAATAATAACAATCATACTGCTCCGCGCTCAGCTTTATGGATCTGCACAATTCAAATCTTCATAAAAATTTGGGGCAACGACATGTCCAGAAAGCGAGCCAAACAAAGAGTAATAATCTGTGCACAATGCGCCACCAAAAACTATTTGCCATTATGCGCTTTACATGATTACATAAATATAAACAGACATACATACATAAATACAAACATATATACATATATACATATGCTATATAAAAGTAAAATCAAAATCACGCTGCAGAATATACGAGCAGCCATTTGTGATGGGGGTGCCAACCCTAGCTTAGGGATAAAGCTCCTTTAGCTTATCAATAAACTATAAAAAATAAAAACAAACTGAAAGACCGTCGAGGCAAATAAACACAAAGTGCACTGGACCAAAAAGCATAAAAAAAAAAACAACAAGAACAGCGCAAATAAAATGACCAAGAAATAACAACATTAATCCAAGCCAATAAAAAAAATAAAATAAAATCCAACTGTTTCCATTCCTCCTTACTCACTTGTAGTTTAATTTTGACATTCTCCAGAGTGATGTTGCAGGTGAAAAAGGAGACGGCTATCGTCGGCTCCTCGCTGCGATGGAGAGCGTTCTTAATGTATTTGATGACTAAACGTGATTTGCCCACGCCTGAAAAAAAAAAAAAATACGGAATTTTGAAAGATAAGCCATAATCAACTTAAATAAAAAAAGAGGGTTGGGATTTAGCTTACCCAATCAACAGTCTAAAATGAGTCGCTATTTTAATGAAGATATTTAATCACTTATAAAATATAATATAATAAAATATGTACATAAAAAGTCACCCTTCGGCAATCTTTCAACAAATAAAAAAAAATATTTCCGAATCAGACTCAACTAAAGCGACTCAAGTGATTCACTTAACTAATGTAAATCCCCATTTTAAAGAACGACTTTAATCACTTATAAATATAGAGATAAAATGTCACCCTTTGGAAATCAAACTGCAAAGAAACAAACTCAGCAATGAAAATTATTTACTAATCAGACTCAACTAAAATGATATAAATGATTCACACTAATTCACTTAACTAATGCAAATCTCTGTGTTAAAGAATGTATTTATTTACTTATAAATGGACAAACATAGAGATTCAGCAAAGAAAATATACAAAAATTCTTATGATTATTGCTTTTCCGTCAGCAATCAGAATTATTTACGAAATAGACTCTTAACTCTAAAATGCAAAGCATTAAAATTGTCTGCACCTATTTTTAGGTATATACAAAATTGCAATTAATTTTACTACTCGGCACAGACAAAGAAATGGGCGTACTAATAATACTTATCTGATAAATAAACAAAGTAGTCTCCATAAAAAGAAGAAGAAAAACGAAAGAAAACCAAAGGTGCAATTGAGAAACAACTAGTCATAAACAGGTGATAAGAAAACGGTAACCAAATGATGTTCTTACATTTATGTGTAAACAGTAAACAAAACAAATAAAAATGATTTTCTGTTATTGTTGTTATTGCGAAAATCCCCAGAAGACGATACGATATCGTTGCTGACTCATTATATAGTCTAAAAAGTACAGTTGAAGCAACAACCAAGATTTAATGCATAGCAAGGGGATAATTCCGTTTGCACTGTAAACAGACATAATAGAAATATGCATGTGTGGGTATGTGTATGTGAGTGCGTTGCGTTTGTGCCTTGCATGTGTGGTTCCAATTCATAAGCCAACTGACCTTGCAAAACAACTGTACAATTATAAATGTGTGCACAAAGCAAAAAAATAAAATGAAGGGCTAATGCTCGTTGCTTTTGTGCGTTTCTTGTACATATTTCTGGAGTTGTAGTTTGCCGTTGCCCCGCAAAGCTTTTAAAGGCTGTTGTTTATCGATTCGAGCGCGAGAAACTGCAGGCTCAGCTTTAGTATCTGTTATCTGAGCACTACAAGTAACGGGCTAAATTATGGGATGAAACACGCAACTGTCTTAAACTGCTTAAAATTCCCAAATAGTTGTAGCTTACCTCGCGAGCCAAGCACAACAACTTTGCCCTCAATTCCACGCATATTATTGGCAAATCAGTTGTTTGGCATTTTGTTTAGTTGTTGTCAGAGCAAAGTACTGCATATACATATATGTACTTTGGTGCTGTAGTTTAACAAGAGAAACTTTGTTGTCCGCTCGGCCAGCTTTATTATCGCGTTGTTCAATTGAGGCACACTTTGAATGCGTTTTACTGTTGTTTACTAGCGCTTGTTGTACTTGCAATAATAATATGATGAGTACTTTGATTGTTTGGCTTAAATTAATCGATGATTTCGATGAATGCATAACAAACAGCTGTGAACTGTTTTGCAGTAGATGTTCTGGTTCCCAGCTGTTAAGCCAGGGATGCAAGCACATTTATAAATCAATAGTGAGTAATTTAGGTGATGACTGAATATAGTATTTCAGTATTGATTTTTAATTATTGCAACAGTCCCAACCACTTCTAATCTCTGTCGTAGTAGTGATTGGCAGATAATACATATATTAAAATAAAATTTAAACAACTTATTAAACTGAACTAAAAAACCAATTGTGGAATACAAAATAATGCGCAATACCCTTAATGTGAGTAGTATCGTTTTCATTCAGAATATGAAGGTATACGCGTTTGCTTGCAAGTATCGATAAACATGGCATCTATCGACATGCACAGAGCCGCCGCCAATTTCTTGGTGACAGATGTTGGCGCACGCACCGCTCACTAGTTTCCTTATTAAAATAAAACTATTCAATGTTTAGCTAATAAAACGAATATTAATGCAATAGCTGCCAATGCAACGCACCCACCACTTGCAATTGCTGAAAGTAAGGAAAGTGAAAGAGAAAATTGCATCAAATGCGCGCGCGTTTTTGCTTGATGTTGCCGCATCAATAAGTGAAAAAGTGCCACATTTCAAGAGGTAAATGCATTAAATTAATCCTGGATTTTAGGCAAAAGCCTAATCCTAATTCCGTGTTGTACATAAATCTCTACACCTGCCCGCCGATCTTTTGCCTATAAGCAGAACCCTATTTCTTTTATTCTCAAGACGCGCCTGTACCAAAAAAAAAAAAAGTATTGGGGAATAAAAGCGCAATGCAAAACATCAAAATTTAAGTTGTATTTTAATTAATTAATGATTAATTGTTTGATTGTAGTTGAAGCCGTGGATAATGGCAACAATTAACTCTCTGAAGATCAACAACAGCTTCGATTCGGAGCCGTCCACGGGCAGCGGGGTGAGAAGCGCTTAAAATTTTTAATTTAATAATAATTAATTAGTTGTAATACAAAATACAAATCGAATTTGTTGCAGTCTTCGCTCAGTGATAACAATGATTGCCAAATATCTGACGAGGAGAACATGAATCTACCATATCTGCTTAAGCCCAAATCACTGAGCACGCCCCAATTAAATCCTGCCAACAATAAATTGAGTTCCCAGACGAGCAGCCAAGAGTCCCAGTTTCGTGGCTTTGGCGACCGTCCTTATGGCCAGGTGAATCAGAAGTTTTACGGCTCACAGCTGCAATTGTCCGAGATGAAGGAGCAGCGGCAATCCGCAAAGCAACCGGCTCCTGGGCTGTCTGTTTTTCCCCGGTTCTTCAACAGCATCCTCGAGGAAAATAGCTGCAATGCTGTCGATATGCCGGTAACTGCTACTGCAACTGTTGCAGCAACCACAATAGACACCTCCTTATCCTTTGATGGCAAAATCAAGAGTCTGACCGAGGCGCCAAGCACATCGCAGCCACAAAGCAAGTTGCCACAGCAGGCAGAATCGTTTATATACAAGAAAATCAATAACGAACGCTCGCCCGATCTGTTTGCGGACAGTGACGAGGACGAAGGCGATGAGCCAACGGACAAGGGACTGGACGCAAC
This sequence comes from Drosophila nr. perissopoda 5 BK-2023a, assembly GCA_035044105.1. Classification (NCBI taxonomy): domain Eukaryota; kingdom Metazoa; phylum Arthropoda; class Insecta; order Diptera; family Drosophilidae; genus Drosophila; species Drosophila nr. perissopoda 5 BK-2023a. The sequence goes on along the minus strand of JAWNMK010000639.1, from coordinate 321,635 downwards.
GCTCGAGGATCTGCCCGAGGCGCTGGAGGAGAGCCAATGCGCCAGCGAGGCGCCATCGATGAGTCACAATGCCAGCGCTCGCTACTCCCTCACAGCGCCAACCGAGTCCAGTTTCGTCGATGAGCAGACGACAATGGATGCTCAACTCGCGAGCAGCGATCCCCGCAAGCATTTCATCGAGAATTGTCGCCGGGAACGTGAGCTCTTTCGTCGCATACGACGATCCTTGCAAGGGGTCCGTCCGCCGCCCACGGTGACCATGCCGGACATCGATGTGATCAGCACGGTGGTCAGCATGAAAGCCACTGTGCTCAACTTTCTAGTTGCACCCGCGCTGCCATCGAGCATCGAGGACAGTGGCATCTGTGCCACAGCCTCGCTGCTGAAGCCCACGCACACCTTGGCCGAAACTCAGGCAATGAGCTGGCGTGAAATTCTCGGCGTGCGGCAGCATGGACTGAGGTAAGATTTTGCAGAGAAATTAAAATTAAAAGAAACTTTTTTAACTTGACTTCACCTTGCAGCTACAACTTAAACAAAGCAGCCGAACAAAATGAATACCTCAGTCTGTCGGTGGTGGAGCGTTATGTGGGCGCAGAGACTGCCACTTCCTACGTCCGTTCCCCGTCCAGTGCCAAGAAGCGCAACATGCGCCTAAAGTGAGTCGTACACTTATTGTTGAACCAAACTATTGGCCAATTGTAATTTAATTTGACGCTTGCAGAATGCTCACAAAATCACCAGGCAACCGGCTTAGTCATTTAGCCAAGCGGCGCGCCATTTTCTCATCGGCCAATTTGGCAACAAACTCCATCAAACTGATCAGTTCCATGGGCCCGCAAATACTGCTGGACAAGAAGTGAGTCGCTGCTATTTACAATCGCTAATTGGAAATTAACTAAAACAATTTGATTTGCAGAAAGGAACGCAACAAGCGAAAAGCAACACCAAAACGCAAAACGCCTGGCAGCAAAAATAAAGGTTTGTTTATTTATTGTTTGCAAATTAAAGTGCCTTAATCTGAGCTATACATTGCTATATATATATATTCCTTAATTGATGCTGCCTGAAATTAAATTCAGTTTGCATATTTGCAGCTCGCAAAACGCCGTCTTCGTCGGCGCGCAAGCGCCTTTTTCGCACCGATCTCATCAAGCCGGGTCCATCGCGTGAAACCTCCAAGCGCGCGCTATTCCAAAGCCCGGCCAAGTCGCTGCAGCAACAACAGCAGCAGCAGGAGAAACTAATACCGCCTAAGCCGCTCTTCCACCCGGAGATTGCAAACCGCGTGGAGCGCTCAAAGCGAGCACTCTTCTCCCCCGATAATGGCTGCCAGCAGCAGAGTGTCGTATGTGCCGCTGCTGCTGCAGCCAACGTTAGCAATCAGCTGGAGACGCTGCTCAAGCGCAAACGCAACGCTTATGAGGATGAGGATGTCGCCGAACTGGCGAGTCAGAGCAACAAGCTATCCCGCGGCAGCATCGGCTTGACGCCACGCGCCCTCAAAATTAAGAGTCAAAGCTTTTGTATTGGAGCTGGTTCCTCCACGGCGGTGATGCAACAAACGCCAAACGCCTGCCTGCTGCAGCAGCAGCAACAGACGATGAGCAGCACCCGCCTTGGCCATGGCCTCAGTGGCAGCACCAGCAATTTGACCAGCTGCAGCACGCCAGCCGGCATCAAATTTCAACGTGCCCACTCAGAGATGAGTGCAACGCCCCAAAGCGCGATGACGGACAACCAGCGCAAGGTGAGCTCTTCGAACTTGTTTGCAATTATTTATTTATTTTATTCATTCATTTATTTACTAAAAAATCTGAAATTTCAATTAAAAAAATAAGAAATATTTAAATTCGAAATTATAACTGTCTCAATTGCATTTCTCGTTGCAGAAACTGTTGTGGGCCGTGTCCCAGGCGCTGCAGGATAGAAAGATATCCGCCAAGCACGAGAATTTCCGTCAACATGCAGCGGACTTGGCGCGCATTGTGAAGCGCATCTTTCAGGAGTTCCATCAGGGCCACACCACCAGCAACAGTGAAACTCTGCTGCGGTGCGTATTCCACTCGATATTTAGTGCTTATCCGATTGTTTATATTATATGTACCTAATTATCTGCAGGTTGGCCAAAAAGTATGCGTTCAGCGTGATAGCTTCCAAGCAACCGGATGACGTTTATCTGCAGGCGCGTATCCACGAGAGTGAGGCCAAACGGCAGAAGGGCACTCGTCTGTCCGGCTATATTGGACCCGAGGAGTTTGCGCAACGCAAGCTGCTCTTGTCGCAGAGCTCCACATCGTCGCAGGTTGTGCGGAGCACTGCTGATGGTGGCTCCATTCACAATCTGTTTGGCAGTGAGAACTCCATCGACTCGTTTGGCTTCAGCCAGTTGAGTCAGTGTACTGTGGCAACATCAGTCTCTGCATCGCAGTCCAGTTTAATGGAACGCATCTCGGAGGAGCTGTTCGCCAAGCAGCTGCCCATTCAGCCAAATCCTTCGCTGCACAACAGCTCGTCGAAGAGCAATTTGGGCAGTTTGGCGCTGAAGGAAAACGTGCACTGCGAGCAGCGACGGTCGGCGCAAAAGAACTTCACCGGCAAGGATCAGCGCAACATCAGTCCCTACTACGGTGGCAACACCAACAGCAATAGTTCCGCCCGCAAGCTGCACCCTGCTGGCCCAACTGCAACCAATGGTGGCGACTCTGGCGCCAAGGCAAAGCGACAGATTTCATTTGATAGCTAAATTGTATTTTTATTTTTTATACTTTTGCACACGTCTCGGCTTGTTAGATATGCTAATATTATATTTATTTTTGCTAAATATTGTTCCACACTGCTCCGATTGTTTTTAATTAGCCTAATTTACCTAGTTCGCGGTAATCGGGTCATATTAGAGTACTTCAATAGAGACTAACGACTACATACGTAAACATACAATTGAAAACTGCAATATTTGTTCGCTGAAAACACAATTTGAAACTTGCAACTAAAATAGATACTTATGAAAATGAACATATATTTATATATCTATATATATATATTAGTATATAGTAAATCTTTTATTCGGCTGGCACTACAACTACTAACTAGGTAAAAAGAAATGCGTGTAAGCAATTGTCAAACTGAATAGCATAGAAATATAATAAAAGGCCAACTCAGTAATAACCACTGCGATTTATATATCGACGCACGAGCATAAACGTGAAAATGTGGAAGACCAAAGCCACCATCAGAAGGCTAACACAATCCAGCCAATAGGTGTTGTCGGCTGTGCGGAAGGAGGCCTGCTGCAGCACCTCCAGACCGGTCTTCACGCACGGATGCTCCTCGTTAACCGGACAATCTACGACGGAAGAGTTCAGGTATGACATTTTATTTGGAAATCTTTTGTAGAAAGAATTTAGGAAAAGATCGTCTAAAACGCGCAATAAAAATAACAAAATTTAAATCAAAATCGTTCGATTTAAATATTGTTTCTTTTATAATATAATATAATATATCTTTTATAATATCAGTTGGCACAGCTTACCAATATTGTCAATGTCAATCCAAAAGTTGTACATCAGAGCCTCGTTGGAGTAGAAGAAGAGCGAGAAATACTTGAGCAGCGGCACGGAATCGACATTCATGTAGGTGCCGGCAAAGATGAGGAAGAGCAGGTCGAATGGTGCCGCTAACTCCGATGCCATTTTGTCCGACTCGAAGAGGCTGGAGAGGAAGACGCCGTAGCCAACGGCTGCGGTGGCCGAGAGACTCATTAGGAAGCCCATCGTGATGTAGAGCAGAAAGCCCCTTGTGTAATAGATGAACGCATAGATGACGGACAGAAAAAGATAGGCCTTGAAGAAGGCCGCCGGGATGAAGGAGACAACCAGGGCCACATAGTAGGCGGACAGACTGTAGGTGCCCTCGCCCACCTCCCGCCTAATGATGGGCAAAGACCCGGGAAAGATGTAGATGACGCCGTAACTGAATGTGAAAATCATCTCGTTGCTCAGCATAAATATGGAGCCACCCACATCCTGCACGGTGCGCTGCGTCAATCCACCAATTCCGGAGTACATAATCGACAGCGTCACGGCGGTGGTCATGAAGAAACCAAAGCCAATCAGTCCGCTCTTGATATTGCGCAGATCCTCGGTCATGAAGCGAACGATCAGCAGATACACCTGATATATCCAGCGTATCTTCCGGAAGTTCTGCACATGCTTCAGATAGTCACCGCTATAATGCTTTGCAAGCAGCCAACTGCCGCTATAAAGTCCCTCTGTTTCCCGCTCATATTTCGCACGGAGCAGCTCGCCAGCACTCGTCGCACCCTTGCTGTCCACCAGAGTCTTGACGTAGTAGTCCGCCGGATTGCAGTTCAGTGGGAGCACAAAGCCCACGCTGTTGTAAATTGTTGTAATTAAATAAAATAATAAAATTATCATGTAAATTAGCAATCTCAAAAAATTTTTATGTTAAATCGTTAAAAGAAAAAAGTTTTTTATTCTGTTTACAGAGAAATAAAAAAATATTTTACAATTTTGAAAAATCTGTCTGGGAATTACGAAAGAAGTACCCCGTTTGCCCAACCTTTCCCATGTCGAAAACTATGCTGAGCTGTGCTCGATCCTTTTTTCGGGTGTGGCCGAAAGGGTTTCGCACTTACTCTGTGAAAAACTTGGCCGCCTGATCGGTGCGTCCCTGGTAAACGATGCGTCCGGCGTCCATGAGGATGATGTGCGTGAATAGCTCAAAGATGTCGGACGTGGGCTGATGGATGGAACAGATGGCCGCCTTTTTGGGCGTGCCATTTGGACTGCGGTTGAGCACGTCCAGCGTGGAAAAATCCTTCATCGTTTCTGGCAGCAGAAGGCTCTCTTTGGATTTGTTATCCGTCATAATTTCCATTTCGAAGGAGGTGCTGCTATTGCGGCTCTCATCACTGCCGAAGGAGTCCTCGCCATAGACCTGAGTCAGGGAGTGCTTCGCAATGCGTTTGCGGGTGCACAGATGACGCAGTGTCTTAATGACCGTATAGGCACTGAAGCTGTCCAAGCCGGTGGTGGGCTCATCGCAGAACAGAAAAATCGGATCTGTGATGAGTTCTTCGGCCAGACTGAGACGCTTCCGCTCCCCGCCAGACAGCTGCTGGATGCGTGTGTGTGCCGCATCCCGCAAACCAACCGCCAGCAGCAGATCCGCAACCCGTTGCCGCTTCTCCGCCTTGGTGGTGCGACGATGCATTTTGAAGTGGGACTGGATGGAGAAGATATGTTTCATAAGGGCTGTGGACTGTGGACTGTGGCTGCAGGAAGACCCACCATAAAATACAAATGCTCGTAGGCTGTAAAGGTTTTAACATTGATCTCAAACTGCGGCAGAAAACTGGAGATTCGTGTCATCTGATCCCGTTTCATGGGCAAGCCATTTAAAACCACATCTCCGGTTAGATTACCGCGCAAACGTTGCGAAATCGCTGCCAGCAGTGTGGTTTTGCCCACCCCCGATCCGCCCACAATTGCGATGAGGTCGCCCGTCTTTAGGTGACCGCTGACTGCGAGAGAGAGAGAGAGAGATATGTAGAGAGAAAACCACCAGCACCACAATTATTTGGATTGGGCAACTTGGGCATGTTGCTGCTGTGGCTGTTGTTGCTTCCCAGCGTCTGATCTTACCGTCATGTAAAATGCGCAATTCACGTTGCGTCCGGCACTCGTTCCAGAAGCTAAAGTTGCTTTGCTCCTGGGCGGGCACATAATAGTTGAGTTGCTTCCACTCCAGGCACAAGCCACCTCCACCAGCATCATCAGCGTCCATTGGCATCGCCGCAGCCGAGTTCAATGTACTCCAACAAAAATTGAGCAATCTCAATTTATTTATTTTTTTGGTTTCTGAGTCGTGTGCTGTGGCTTGTGATGCTGGAGCTGAACTAAATTCACGTATATCACTTGGCGTCAGCCTAATCTTATCATCTGGTTTTATCTTCTTATGTTTGCTATTTACATTTTGCGCTTGGCTCACACGACAAATTCGTCACTCATTGCGTTGAGGGGGGAACCCATAAATCTGCACCCGGCTAGAGAAATACACGGAAAACGAGTTGCGGATGGAGTTGAAGACCTGGTCGTAGTCAAACCGTAGACAACCGTTCGCGCCAAAGAGCGCTCTTCAACTGTGAATCGGGCTCGTTGAGGCTGGCGTTTTCTACCCCCAACGCGGGTAACATTAAACTGTTGACCGCCTTTTGGCTTAACCAGCTAATTGTCGCTTATCAATCCTCACATCTGTCTCTCTCTCTGTGCATACAAATGTGTCTCGTGTCTGTCTGCACCTACATAAATATAAATATATATATATACATATTTTTATATTTCTAGTTAAACGTAGACAACGCCAAGCATTTATTCAAGTCAATTGCCAGTGGAATATCATTCAGGAATGCCGCCAAAGAGCACCGGTAAATCCATCAAAATAACTACAGTCAAAGTTCTTCAACTAACTAACTGTAAATAAATAGGATTTTTTTTTTATATTGTCTTATAGGCAAGTCTTCAACTTAGTATCGAAATTTGTTATTTATTTGAATTAGTTGGTAATCGGCACAAATCATAATCAACGAAAATTTGCAAAAATAAAGTTCGTTTTCGAATTCTCTCTTTAAAATTTTTGTAATTCCTTCATTTGGTGCGTATTTTTTCATTATACATTTATTTATAGCGTTTTCGCTTTGCAAGCTGAAATAGTTCCAAAATTTGGATAGTAAACCTTTCTGGGAACATCTCATTTATATAAATACCTGGCAACTACGCTTTTAACCTCAAAATTTAATTTGACTATTCCAATCAGATTATTATTACCAAAATTATTTTCGGAAAGCTTCATCTCTCTCGACAACTAGAAGCTGTTATCTCTTAAATATTTAGAGCACAGCAGAAACATTAATTATTTGAACAACATTTGTGCAATTTTTAATAATGGACAAATTGTGATATTTAGTAGTAAATGCTGAGCACCTTGTGGAATGGGATGTACTCCAATTCGGCGGCATGGTCCCGTCTGTAATCCCAGAGATACTGATCGATGAGTATGGAATTGACATTGCGAGCATCGACAGCGGGATGCTTCTGCTTGAGTATCTCCAGCACGCGATCCTTGACCTGCTCGATGATGTAAATGGAGGCGCCACGTATCTCCACTTCCCTGGCATCGCCATTCTGCAGAATGGTGTCCTGCTTCAGGAGCTCCATCAACTCGGGGCTGTACTCCAAGCTGCCAAAGTGCACCAGGACCTGGGGTATGCGGTAATCCGCAAACATGGTCACCTTCTCGATGTCATCAAAGTGACCGAGTCCGTCGCCACGATAGCAGGACCACAAATCACCCACAAGGATTTGGACACGCTTCCAAATTGCGACACGTTCGCCAACAAACTCTGCCTCATCCCGGTAGCAGGGAAACTCAGCCACAACCAGCTGCAGCAGCTCCACAGCCGAGTGCTTGGCCGCCTTGACCACGTTCTCAAATTGGCCATTCCACTTGTCCAGGAGACGTTCTCCCACCTGATGCAGACACTCCAAGCGCTGCTCGAGCAGCGGCATCTTTGTGGCAGCATCATCCGCTCGGAATATGTGCGACAGCGCGGCCAGATCCAGTTTGGAGTAGAATGCGGGATTCGTCATGTCCAATCCTTCGTCTATGGCTCGATTTATGGCAGCACACAGTGCAAAATAGCCAGTGTAGCCATTTACCTTGTATTTGGTGTAGTTCGCTAAATACAAATCCAGTTAATATCGATTACTAATTATTTGGCATTACTCACTTGGTGTCCAGAAGCAAAAGTTAAGTGTATCCAATACGAAAATCCAGTTGGCTGTCTGCAAATCTTCCTTTTTCGGATGCAATTCGTGGTGCGAGAAATTCTCCACATCGATGCGCTTGGCTGAGAGCACATGGCATATGTGTATACAAAATAATATATATATATATATATGATATTCACTTACCAATTACACCACTCACAATTTCCTCGACCAGGCGTTCGACGCCTGCTGGCAGCACTTTTAAATGTTTGGCATGGCGCACAATGTGCTCCCCAGATTCGCGCGGATTTAGCGTGCTGCTCATCTTGGCTAAGAATGGAATATCGATAAGTTTGGCTCTTTAAAGTGCGATCGAGATGAGATCTATTCTGTTAGTTGCGTTGCTATCGAAAATCGGCGAAAGGAACGGACACGCACCATTGAGATTAACGGGAATAAATATAAATAGATAAAACATTGAAAATTATAAATACATTTTTGTAACTTAAAATGGTAATTTATTCATTTTTGGCTGGAATGTAATTTGTTTGTTTCAATCTGTATTACAAATGAGATGAGCACAACTATTGTGTGCAAATCAAAGACAGTTTTAGTTGCAGCTGCTTTGGCATAAGGAACTAGAATAGCTTAAGTGTAGAAGAAGTTCGAGCAGGTTTGGGATCCAAAGCTTTCCACAGGCGATTGAATTCCGCCTCAAATGGGTTGATCAGTTCCGGTTTCGAGCTGATTACCATACACTCCCAGTTGGCAGTATAGCCGTTATCCGTCCAGTTGAGGGAACCGTTTATCAGTGTGGAGTGTGGTGGCTCACAACTGCTTCGCCTGCGCCTGCGCCGACAAATCTGTTCGACACGCACCCCGCCATCGATCACACAGAATTTGTGATGCATAATGTATTGGGAGCGGAGGGTTCGCACCAGGACACCCATCGCAATCAGATTGTTGATGGCCGCACCCAGATCACAGCACGCAAGTTGCTTGTTGAGGATGATGCGCACGATGACGCCGCGCCTGTGGGCAGCCAGCAGGGCCCGCTCCAACTTCAACGACTTGAGGAAATACATGGCCAAGTCGATGCTATACTTGGCCCGACCCAGCTCTTCGACAAGCCGTTCCACCAGACGCTCCACGCAGTACTCGTTCGTGCAAACGTATCTGGTGCCTGCCAGACTGTGCTTGCGGTGCTCCTGCAGGCACTGATAGCGCAGCTCGTTGAACATGAACACCTCGTGCAACTCTCGCTTCGGCTTCAATTGATCGCGCAACCATTTGCCGATGTGCCACAGGATAACGGTGCTGAAGCCAGCGCCAAAACCAATGCCAATTGTTGCCCAATGGTTGCGCAGCAAATCGTACACTGTATATTTGAAACATGTTTGTAGATATTATTTCCGATTTTTACGCTGCTTACTTTTTGGATTTGACAATATTTTACGCGCTCTTCTATGTGAATGAATGCTGTGAGCTAACTCACCGGAACTGATTCGATATATGAACAGAATGGCCACTGGTGCATATCGATAGTTATTGAACAGCTGTTTGACGGGATAATAATAAACTTTGATATATTTTGACGGTGGTTATCGGCAATCCACCAAGCGAATCAAAATAAAATAGTATTTATGGATGGAAAATGATTTTGTATTTAAAGAAATTAAATTATTTATGCAAAACACTTTGTTGGCAGCAGCAGCTAAAAGCCATTAATATGTTTGAGTTGTTTATGTATTTGAATTGGGCGCGCTTCGCGGATTAAACTGCAATTATTTTGTTAACCATGTTAAATGCACTTAAACTGCACCTGGAAGCGTTAACAGCGGAATCTCTCTGCCATGTGCTGTTAAGTTAACATGTGTATGTAAATAACATTTCTTAACATAGACGTTTTCCAATGAATGCGATAGTTTTACCAGTGTATACACACATCTTTCGAGGGAAAAAGCCATGTTGGCGCGCAATGCTCAGCATTTGAAATGAGCAACAGCGCGCCCATTTATAACTTGAACAAAATTTCCAAATATTTATTAAGTATAATCTACGCATAGCAAAGTCAATGACAGCAGGCAACATTTATAACGCTGACATGAGTAAGAGCAGGTTAATTGTCTTGGTAAGCTTCATAGACTTGCTTTATGACACGCGTAATTCGACTCAAAATACGCAATTAAACAAAAACTTCTTGACTGGAAAAATATTTGCATAAGTTGAGGGCAAACAAATGTGAGGATGTCACGTTCCGCCAGGATAACTTGCTAACTTGTTGTTCTCGTTGTTGTTGTTGCTAACTTGTCATTATAAGCAGAGAGACACACACACACACACACACTCACTTGGAGGCAACTAACGAACAAGGGTTGCGCTAAAGTGTAGATTAATAGCTGGGGCGTTGGGTAAAGGAAGGGTGGTGGGGGAGAGGTGGTGTCTCTGACAGAAATCAGCGCTCGTAAAATTTACGTAAAATTCATTAAGCGCAACAAAAGACGCCGGCGAATAACAGGTTGCTGGTTGCAGCCAGCAAAGGGGGATGCCACACACCCTCACCTCCACCAAAGGGAATCATTTTAGACAAAGCGCTGCATAGTTGATAAGACGCCTTGTCATCTCTTCCTCTCTCTCTGTCTTTCTCTCGCACTATGCTTGTGGCGTCTCCGCGTCTGTCAAGTGGAGCAGCAGCAACAGCAGCAGCAAACGCGTCAAGCTCCAGCGAAATTTTTTGTCAGCTCAAAGAAGGATGTGAGGCAAGTTGCAAGCAGGATACATTAAAATCATAATCATCATCGTTATTATATATCCCATTATTACACACACACACACACACAAACACATACATATATTTTCCACATTTTCATATACGAGTATTGCGCGTCGAGGCGCAACTTGGCTCCTTAAGTGGCAGCCCAGCACCAGCACCAGCATGCCCCATCTTCTTGCTCCTTGCACCTTGACTGACAGATTAGCCCTCTGCTGACATTCAGTTTGCTGCCCCAAAAATTTAAAGCACTCCAATTCTAGTCCAAAATACAGCCTATCTCCATCTCTCTCTAACTCTGCCTCTGCTGATAGATTAACGGCGGTTTGGGCAACACACGCATTACAACATGTTGTGGTCACACTGGTTGTGTCTGTCTCTCTCTTGGTGTGTGTGTGTGTGTGTGTGTGTGTGTGGCGGGGGCCATGTAATGAGTTTCATGCGGCCACAGTTTACGCGCTTGGGCATACTTTCCATGACAATTTTCGGTCGGCTCTCAATTTATAGAGCTGATAAGCGGCCGGGGCTTTTATGCCGCTAATGCCGGTAATTAACATCTTTTGTCAAACCGATTTGAGCTGAACTCGATTGTTGTTTGGGTCGGTTGCAGGTGCACAGCGCTGTATGTCTGTCTGTCTGTCCTTATGTGACAAATAATCGAAAGCCGGCAATCTGAGTGTAGTACATTAATTTCGGTGGAAGTACAATTGCTTAAAATAGGTTTATTTCAGCTGCCAATCACAATCACAAGTTTAATCAAGTAATCAAAAACAGTAATGGTCACACTTACCGCAATGAGAGATCTGCTTTTTATGGTATTTTTAGGCACCAGCTAATGTAATTGCAAACAAATATTAAATGGTGATAATCGTGAACGTGATAAGATTTCAATTATTGCCATGTAAATTAAAAATGAACATACGATAGATATTCAAATAGCTACTACTGAATAAACAAATTATTAATGCGCATTTAGTTCATGTCATGTTGAATCATGTTGGACAACTATTTCATGTCAATTTGGCAGAGAACATGCTCGAATTCATTTTGCATGACCTGCATGCTCGGTGTTCCTCTTCGTGTCGCGGAACATAACATGAAAGAAGGACATATCGAGAACCACATACAAATTGACATGTGCAAGAATGTGAGTTTAAAAATGCTGAAAGTAAGTTGTCTTAACGGAACATGTACATATATATTTTAATACATTTATGGAGATAAGATAAAGAAGCTCTCAGTTTGCCACTCCCATTTACTGTTATTATCCAAGTTATGCACACGAAAAATGGAAAACAAAAAAACACTATTCAAATCCGAAGGAAAACAGCAGCAGCGGAAAATGGTTTTGGGCAAAGCGCTTTTCATGTCAGACATAAAAATAGCAGACGCATAAAAAATTAATAAGCAGTTGCCATTGGGCGTTGAGGGGGTGTGGCAACCAAAGGATGACGATGACGATGACGATGACGTCCATTGTCCACTGTCTTGTCATGTTGTCAGGACAAAATAAAACCCTTCTTCACCTGCCTCGGCTAACCGAGCGAGACACTTCATTAATGCATAATTCAAGCGTTTGTCCAGTTTTCTCCTTTCAATATTCAATTTGAATGCCGCCCCGAAGCGAAACACAGCTTTTCCACACTATGCATTGTCCACTGTGTCCACTGTGGCCACTGTCCACTGTCCACTGTGTCCTCTGTCCACTGTGTCCAGTTGTTGTTTTCGTTTGGCTTCGTTTTCAGGGTTGCTTATTTATTTGCTTTGTGTGGCGCTGATCACTTTGGTTCCACCTGCTCCTCCTGTCTACTCTTCGTGCTCCTGCTCCTGTCTGCATTTGTCTGCTGCGTGCAACTGCTGCATTATGCAGACGATTCGATTTACAACAACATCAAATGCTGATAAACCGTTTCTAGTTGTGACCCACGGCCATTGTCTCCATTGTGAGCATTTTGGGGCACGATTGGGGCAAACAATTGATGTCCCGCCCACTGTGTGTCAGTCGCTCGTTCTGCTTCTGCTGCTGCTGTTGTTGCATGCGTTAGTTGTTTATTAAATATAAATGATTGTCACTTGCGGCATGTTCGAAGCGAAATATTGACGGCGATGATTGCCTGAATTTCATTGAGTCCAAGTGCCTCGAGCACTGTTTCCCATCTATTTGCCACTCCTCCTGCTCCTTTTATTGCGATTCCTTGTTCTCTTTGTTGTTGTGCTGCAATTGCTTGCAATTTGGAAACTAGTACTTGGAACTTAACTTGTCAGCTGACACTTGGGCGCCACTTTTGCACAAGTCATCATCGTTCGATGGAATTGACGACATTGATATGCGACGAGTATTGGCCATTTAATACTTGTACTTTGACTTATACTTATACTGAGACTGCTTACAACTACCACTTGCCACATATTCCATGCTCCTCGCAAACGTGCAAGTCATGGTGGCGACAGCGATTCGGAAATTAAATGATTCACCGGATGTTGACCACAAAATGCCATTAAAAAATAATTACGCATTTTAAATGGCATTTGGCTGAGGCAAACAATAAATTGTATTTTATTTTATTATTGTCTGTTAACAATTTGTGGCCAAATATTATTAATATGAATTGCATTTCACATATTGTAAATGTATAGTTTAATGCTCATCTTGCGACTGATTGTTCCTGTGGCAACAACATGATAAAGTGGTCCGATATGGCCATCTCCAAACTCCTTCATCTCCTTCAGCAAAGTGACGGATTCATATCAAGTTTCAATTAGATTGCTCTTAAGCCAAGTCTACAAATTCAGACTGACGAATTTTCAATCTGCTAGTGATGCTGATCACGAATATATAATCTATATTATTATTATATTATATTATATATTATATTATATTTTATGGAGTCAGAGACGTCTCCTTTGATGTGTTCCCTCTTCCAGGAAGAAATTGATTTACTTATTTATGGTTAGCAAAGTTTGACTGCTGGAAATAGTTAAATAATTTTATGAAGTAAATGCGTAGCAATTAAACAGTTGATATATGTATGTGTGTATATGTACAGTTTGAGTGTGCTTAAACATTTAAAATTCAATTAATTGCAGCAGAATGCCAATAAATATTCATTTTGCTCGCATTAATTAATGAGCCCATAATTGCTGGCAGTCGATGCAGTTAACCCTTTAAAGGAGGACACTTGAAACAGAATAAAGCTGAATATGGATCGAATAGTTTATTCAATCATTAACTAGCCCAGTTTGGCTAATACGCGTACTTAGTATCTGGAAATGTGGTCAAGCACTTTGAGCCACAATTTCTGGTCTTGTAAATGAGTCGTTTATGGGCAGCAACAGCTCAGTGACAACTGTGGCAGCAGTTGCAGCTTTGTTGTGTGGCAACATGGCAACGTGGCAATAACAACAGCAACGTTTGTTCGCGTGCACAATATACACTAATTGTGGCATGTTTTAAATAAACTACAATTGCAAATGGTGCATTTCACTGGGACACTGCCACATAGTTTGTTATTATTTGCAACTGCATTACTAGCAATTGCTGCAGCTATTTGTTGTTGTTGTACTTTGCATTGCTCGCTTTCCGTTTCCGCTTGCGGTCACATTTTTCTACTTAATTGCAAATGGCTACCGCTTGTGGGCGCCATTGTGGGTGCATTGCATGTGCAACATTTAATGTGCGACAATTAAATCAAGTTTTTTGGAATATTTTTGGGCCATTTGCTGCTGGCACTAAGATAACAGGCCAAGATGTGCCGCCAGTCAGCAGCTGTGCCTCAACTCAGGTGGCACGCCACAGCTGTGTGTGTGTGTGTGTATCATGGCATATGCCATAATCATATTTAAGAGTTTCCCGGAATATTCGTGCAACTGCAACCTCAATTGCAATTGCTGGACTGCCCAGTTTGCTGGGCGGCTTATGTGTTTCTGGCGGCTGTTTGGTTGGAAAACCACAAATTAAGCAGAGAAATCCTTGCCGTGCATGCAACCGATGGCGCCGCATCGTGTCGACACAAAAAAACAATCAAACAGCCTCTGGTCGAGTGAGTATGACTAGAAGATACTCTGTACACAAGTCTGCCCATCATTATAAAACTGAAATTAAAAAATTATAATTTTGAATAGACGTTTTCCGTTTGTATTTTTGAAACGATCTTAAAGCAATTTTCACAGTTATTTAATATTAAACCAAGCTATATACTGACCCGATTAGAAAGCTATATGAGGGGAGTTATCGATAAACGGTAAACGGCTTTTTTCTATATTCTTTGCTAAATCGAGTTGGCTTTTAATGCTGTTCAAGAATATATATATGTACGTGCCTTATGGCTTCAGTGATGCCTCCTTCTGTCTGCTGCACAACTTCATGATACCCGTTTTAATCATTTTCAATGGGTGCCACAACACAAACATACGGAGCAACATGTAACAGCCGACCGCAATGTTATGGCTGCAGCGTGCGGCAGCGAGGCGTGGCAGGTCTGGAGCGCCAGATAAATGCCCGTTGCCCCGTTGCGCGCTCCACGTTGCACGTTGCATGCAAATAAAAACGCATAAGGGCAATGCGACGTCAAAGCACAGCACAGCAGAGCAGAGCAGAACACTCACATAAGCGCTCGTGCGTTTATTTGCCGTTTCCGCTTCCGTTTGTCGTCATCGTCATCGCTGCTGCTGCTGCTGCTGCTCCTGCTGTTGCTGCTGCTTCTGTGGTCAATTTCAATGCTTCCATTGCTCGTTAATAATTCGTTGTTGCTGTTGTTGCTGCTGTTGTTGTCAATGACACACAAAAATGCGCAACATTTTGCACATGGCAATAAACTGCCGCCCCTTTGCATGACTGCATCAGACTCCAATTAAATAACAGAAAAATTAAGTGTTATTCACCGACTGTTGCAATTTGTTGCAGCACCACTTTTCTTTGCGGCCCCTAATGAGCTTAAATGCAGACAATTGACAAATCCTTGGAAAATACTTGAGTTTGAGAAAAGCGTTTGAGAAAATTATAGACCCTTTTTAAAAAACTGCAGACTATAAGGCATAAAATTAAAATTGAATTCGTTGTTATTGTGAACTGGGCAAACATATGTTTCTGTTGACAGCTTTGGAAGTTTGTTGTTAACCATTGGCATGCGATTATTGGCTACAGTTAAGTTTGTAAGTAAGTTTTACAAGCAGAGATTGACATAAAAGTTAGTTGCTTACTTGCAATCACAGCACACAAAGCACCAGTCAGGATGCCACAGACCAAGGACCTAGACCCCCAACATCCCTAGAAACCCAACTCCAACTGGCAGCAGTCGTGTCAAAGTTGAGAAGCATCCATGACACTTGGACCTTCATTTAGTTAAGCTGACGTTATTGTTGATGCCCCCACTGCTGCTGCTGCTGCTACTGCTGCTCCTGTTCAACAACAATGGCAACATAGTCAAACGACAGCATTATCATCAACAACATGTTGCTGCAACAGTGGCAGCGGCAGCAACAACAATACGCTCAGATAACATCAGCAAAGCATTGTGCTCTGATGACGTTGCTTCTTGCTTGTTGCTGTTGCAGTTGCTGTTCTTGCTACTGTCGCTTGCTTGTTGGCTATGCAACAGTGTAAGCAACTGCAACACGCTCAACTCGCTGCTGTTTACTGCTGTAAGTTTTTTATGTGCTGCCCAACCTGCAACTAATAACAATAATGTGCAACGTTCTTCGCGGCATAGTGTCGTCTGCCCAAGAAGAAACTCTCTCTTGGTTGCAAGTTGCAACTTGCAAGTGGCTCAAATGATGCTTTAACTGATGCCAAACATTTAGCCAGCTCATAAATATTATTTTATTTAGTTCGAGAGCGCAGACAGCAAAACTTGGTCAAGTTCTGAGTTGTGGTTGTAAAACAGTTTTGAGTTTAATGAAGCGAAAATTCTCTCTCGATGCAACTGCGCTTGACCCATTACCGGTCTGATGTGTATATGTGCGTGTGTGTGTGTGTGTGTGTGGTCAGCACAAGTTGTATCCTTTCGTGCCTTATCTGTAGCATAAGTATTTGTGGCCATCGAGTGTGAAATTTAACAGTTGGCTTCAGCACCTTTCACTTTCTCTTGATCAGTTAACACTTTAAGGCGAAATCGATTAAATCGTACTCGCACACAATGAAAGCCAAGTTCCTGCTTCCGGTTTCTGCACTCTGAAAGAGGAGATGACTTTGAATTTGGAGAAACAACATACTTACAGCATGAAAAAGTTGAGCATGTATTTTTTCCACAAATTGTTTTCTGTAGTTAAGACTTGTCTGTAATTTTAGAGGGAATCCCCTGTTTCATTCGATAAATTTCGATTTAGTGTTGCCAAAAATGAGCATATTTTAAAAATATTTTATTTCAACACGTTGATTTAGTTTTTATTTTAATATTTTTTTTAATTTTTAAGCTCGGAACGTATCTCGTACACAATCCTCAGCTCAAGTCGATAACTGCCTCCATTTCACCAATATCGACGATATCGGATAATAATAATCGAAATTCTAGAAATATTGTCGAATTGATAAGTAAACCTTGACACGTTGCATAAAAACGTAAATGATACATCAGCTCAGCTGGAGTGTGGCGTGAATCAAGCACAGCCAATGTGGCAAGTTGGAGCAACACCAAATTGAAAGGAAATGAGCTGCCATATATATTATGCATAGTTCAGCTATCGTTTGCACCATCAGTTTCAGCTTTGGCTGCGAGCAGAAAAATGGCGCAACAAATGATTGACATGTGCGGCATTTGCTACAACATTTGAACTGTTGCCAGTTGCCAGTTGGCAGTTGGCAAGTTAATGCCAGACTCAAAGATTCATTCACCGCGCACCCCCCTGCAGCGGAAACGCAGCAGCAGCAGCGGAAGTTGCGTTTGCTGTATGTGGGCGTGTGTATGTGTGTGTGTGTGTGTGAGTGCTTGTGGCAAGAAAAACTTTGGCAAAGTGAAAAACTTGCTGTCAGCATTAGATAAGCGCTTGAAGTTAATAGACTTGTAAAACACACGCTCCACACGCTGACCCCCGGTCGAGACTTCTGCTGGCAACTTTGCTTTTTCCTACTTTTGGTGCAGTCCGAAACTGGATTTTTATTTATTTGTTTGTCGCTGGCATGCGGCGCGTGTGCCTCAGCCGCACATAAAAAAATGGCCAAATAAATAAAATTGTTATACACGCCCCCTCTCCCCACACACACATTCAGAAGTCAGATTGGGTCAGGGGTTGGAGCACCCTTTGTAAGCGTGTGCCTTCTCTTATCGGCCAAACTAACAATTTAAGTTGTCAGCTTGATATGAGCAAAAGAACAACATCAGCAGCTGATATACTGATATACAGATATACAGATATTTACTATATATAGAATAAAACATGTACCGTTAGAGGCAAACTTTGCTGTTTAACTAGTCTCGATTAATTTGAACGTTTGGGTCCTTTGTTTGATGAGACTCCCTCTCTGAGTGCCAGACATGTCTTCTTGTTCAAAGTTTAGCTCATCAACAAATGACCACACGCTGCGTAATGTGTGTGTTCGTGTGTGTTGTGTGTGTGTGTGTTGTGTATGTGTGCCAATTTGGTTTTTGGCTGATTGACAGGCCATTTCCCCTAGCGACGACGACGACTGACTGTCTTATCAGCGAACTTTCCAAAGCCAATTTCAATTAATCAATTGTCAAGTATTTTGACAGCCGAATTTATAGCTCACTTGACCACACTCCGCGCAATTTGGCTAAAACTTGATGTGATTAGCTCGACTGGAACTTGTTTATACAATGATTAACTTGCTGACACGCTCGACGATCGTCCAGACCGAAATAGCCAGAGAAAACGCATTCTTAATGATGACTTCTCGCAGGTGTTGAGTGCAATTAAAACTATTTTAGTCGGATGTTCATCGTAAATATAAATATAAATCAGCAGTTGCTGTTATTCATGCAACTTGCAACTGATATCACTTTTGCAACCTTATTTCGTATGTAGAAGTATCATTGCCGCTGCTTGCAGCTGACAAATGTGGCACAGCAGCAGGCCGATAAAAATAGATGTGGACACAGTAAAGTATTTACGCTGAGTGTTGCGACAAACAATTAGCGAGTGAATTCCAAGTGCAAGCTTAACACTCCAAATTTAATGTATTTGTTAACAACAAAAAAGGCGTGGCACATACACAAAACGTGTGTATGTGTGTGTGTCTGTGTGTATCTTTGCTGACTGTTGACAATGCGCTGTCATCACTCTCTCAGGCAGTTATTCATTCATTCATTCAGCAAGCCAGCCAACCAGCCAGCTAGTCAGTCTGTCATTCAGTCAGTCAGTCAGCCAGTCAGTTAGTCAGTCAAGTCAGTCCGTTTCAGTCTCGGTTTCAGACACTCCGGCTGCGTGTTTATGTGCCGTTATTTACAATAGCGCATTTTCACACATATTTTTTTCAAAGTCAACAACATGATTTTCACAGTCTGCGCTGCGACGTGTGCATAAAAAAAAATACAAAATAAATAAAATAAGACAAAAATGAAAGAAAAAGCATCCAACTCCGACAAGCAGCGACAACGGCGAAACAACATTTACATTTTAAGTAGTTTTTAAATCGCTGCAGACAAACGACAGCCCGTTTGACAATTTATCATGCGTCCTGGAATGGCTGACTGACTGACTGACTGACTCTAGCTGACTGACTGACTCTGACTGGCTGGCGTTACGTGATTCAGTCAGTACTCAGCTCAGCAAGGCAGCTGCAATTTTGATTGATTGCTTCAGTTTGGGTTGTGCTTTAAGATGCTGGCCGCTTTCAGCTTTCATCTTTCAGCTTTTTCATTTCAATTAATTTAAGCCAACTTATTAATTTATGGCAGCTTTTGCGCCGCTGACCACATGCCTTATGCTCACTGGCTCCTGTTACTGAGCCTGTGCAACTGCCACAAGCATATGAGGTTGAAGTACGTTAACAGAGCAACTGGCTGTGGCGCCACTTAAGCGCAGAATACTCAATTAGCCGCTGCTGCTCGGCTCGTTAAGTTGATCAATGCTTCCTCCCGCGGCTATCGCCTCGAGTCAAGTGTCAACATCATATCCAGTGAGTGCCTACACTTAAAACAAAAATCGCTCAGCCTTTCAAAAGAATTTCATTTTCAGTTGAGATCAGAATACTTATTCGTAAAGGTCATAAAAGGTCCTTTTAAATTGGGTCTAGTTATAAAATGCAATCAGATTGTTTCACCCTTTTTTTTCTCAGTGCTTGTGTGTAAATGCGCTGGTTGCATTGCTCACTTTTGAAGGAGGTGCCTTAATTACTCAGTGCGTTTTATTGGCATTGGGCAGATGGCATTCCCGCATATCCTTTGAGCCTTAACGCACGCACCGCTGTCGCCAAGTTAAACTTAAAATCGAATTTAATTGCACATTTTTTTGCTCGCTTCAAACAAAACTTTGCAGACTACTCAAATGCCGAACATGCCTAATTTCGATGCTGAATACTTTTTGCGTAAGTTTCCACAATGGAACGCAAAACTTGCACTGGGTGGCAAAATTTATGAAGTGGTGCGCGCGTCTGATTTCAATTGTCCACTGTTTTTGGGTGGGTCGGTGGTGTACATTTTGTGCCATCAGTTCTGAAATCGAGTTTCGCTTTGGTTCATGTGGCCACTTGAAGCGCATTTTCTGCGCCATTTCGATTCCCGTATTTTCCTTGGTCTTGGTTTGCCCTTCAGTTCGCTTGTTTGATAAATTGTCTGGAAATTACAAATGGACAAGAGGCCAATAGCTTTTAGGCAAAAACGACTCTTTGGGTGTGGGGGGGGGGGGGGGCGGTTCGAGGTGCGGGGCAAAACATTTATGGTAATTTCAAATAAATGTATGGCCAAGTAGCGGGGCACATTTGTGTGTAGCAGATTTTAAGGCGCTTCCTGTCTATTTACGCTGATTTATGGCGGGTAGCATTCATTGTTGACTCCAAATGGCAAATGTCGACAAATTTGTTTTAATGGTCAATATAATGGATGTTGTTATGCTTTACATTTGATTTATAGTCCCAGCAGCAAATTCAAATGTTCCTCTCTCCAAAAATATGTAAACATTAGCTAACTATAATTTAGTTGTCATTCCTTTTGGTTTCGGCTTTCGTTTAAATTTAATTTTGAATTTTGCTTTTAATCCTTATTTAGTCGCAATGTCTTCTCGCAAGTGCAGCGAATGTGGCCAGGTGCATCTGGCCGGTGCAAATGGGTAAGCTCTCAATTCTGATGGCCAAATGTGTATTGCTTATGGCTATTTATCTATTCAGAGCCATTTACTGCTGCGGACCATTGCTGCGGGCGGTGCAATTGTCGGGAATGCACAATGACTCCAAATACTTTGTGGACATGAACTGTCGATATTCACCGGAGCGGATTATCGCCGACTTTCAGTTGCTTAGCTCGGCGAAGCGGAATGAGATTTCGACGAAGCATCTGTCGAACTTTGTCGAGAATCACTTCGATCAGCCGGGCACGCTGATGGAGTATTGGAGTCCGCCGGATTGGCGCAGTGAGCCAGTGTTTCTCTCCGATATCAAAGATCCGCAACTGAAACGATTCGCTTCCGTTTTGAATCGCATCTGGAAGCAGCTCGGCCGCACCATAAAGAATTGCGTAAGGACGAGCCCGTTGCTCTACTCCCTGGTCTATGTGCCCAATCCGTTAATTGTGCCCGGAGGCAATTTCCTTGAGTTCTACTACTGGGACACCTATTGGATTGTCCGTGGACTGCTGTACAGCGGCATGTGGCAGACGGCGCGTGGCATGATTGACAATCTGTTGTATCTGGTGCATCAGTATAAATCGGTGCCACAAGGCGGACGCATCTACTATTGGGGTCGCTCGCATCCGCCGATGCTGGTAGCCATGGTAAAGGCGTATGTGGAGATAACCAGCGATGAAAAGTACGCCGTCAAAGTACTGCCACTGCTCGAGGTCGAAATGGATAACTTTCTGAAGGATCATGCGGTGCAGGTGCAGGGCCGTACAATGTATCAATATCGCGACAAGTCAACGGGACCGCGACCCGAAGCGTATCGTGACGATGTGGCCAGTGCGTCCAATTTTTGCAAGGAGGAGGAACAGAGCGAGCACTTTGCCCATCTGAAGGCTGCGTGCGAGTCCGGCCAGGATTTCAGCTCTCGCTGGTTTGTCTCGTCAAGTGGCAACAATGTGGGCACCATGGCCGACATCAGGACAACCTGGATCGTGCCCGTCGATCTCAATTGCATACTGTTCCGCAATTGCAAAACTCTGGCCGAGTTCAATACGCTGGCCAACAATCCGACAAGAACGCAACATTATCGACAAATGGCGTGTGGCCTGATCAAGGCAATAACGGCGGTGCTGTGGAATGAGGAGCGTGGCGTCTGGCTGGACTTTGACCTGCACAATCGGACGCAGCGTGATTATTTTGTGGTTACAAATCTTTCGCCACTCTGGCTGCACGCCTATCCCATTATGGATACGGAGAAGATCTCAAAGTCTGTGTTGGCCTACATTGAAGAAAATAATCTCGATAATTTTCCCGGTGGTGTGCCGCACACACTGAACAACACTGGCCAGAAGTGGGACTACCCCAATGTATGGCCACCAATGATGTACATGCTGATCGAGGGCCTCAATAATCTGGGCACACCCGAGGCCACGGAAATGGCTCAGCGCTGGCGCCAGCGTTGGGTCAGAAGCAACTATGAGGCATTCTCCCAGACGGGTGTCATGTGCGAAAAGGTGAGCCAAATTCTCCAATCGACCAACTCTAAAATCTTACATCCAAATCTAATTCACCTCCTCCAGTACAATTGTGAAGTATTTGGAGAAGCTTCCGGCGGCAGCGATTCCCAAAATCAGTCGGGCTATGGCTGGACGAATGCTGTGCTTATCGAAATGCTGGCCAGATATGGCAACGAGTTGACCATATCTGATGCATCGGAAGACAACTGTGCGTGTGACTGTCCACAGGAGGATATGATGAACGCTTTGGAGGATTGCCCCATCACAAGCGAGGCGTATTTGGAGCGGGTAGCGGACGGCCTGAATGCCGATTACGAACAGAGGATTGACTTATGCTCGCAGGCAGACAGTAAAAATGCTATCACTGATTATAGCGTTACGACAAGCATAAGCAAGTATTCGGCACCTGAAAGTGCAAAATGCCCGGAAATTCCGCAGTCCTGCGACAAAGCTGCTCAAGCCTCCGACGGAGAGTGGCGAATGGATGATTCTGCGAAGGAGTCGGCATTTAAAAACGATAACGTGTCGCAGGTGTGCTCAGTGTGCTGTCGTCATTGTGGTCGAATGGAGGAGAGTCAGTCACTGCCCGAATCCGGGCCCATTCCAATTGAAATGGATGAGATTAACTGCCTGCTGGACTTGAGTCCATCCGTCGAAGAAGATGTGCGAGGCAAGTGCACAAATGATTCAACAACGCAATCGATTAAGACTACAACCGAAGACGAAGTAGACGACAATGAAAGTTGCACCTGTGACGAAATGGAGGAAAGCAGCATTGCTCCACCTCCGGCGCCGATCATGTTGACGAAAATGTTCCCACTTGCCGATGACATAAAATGCCCGCTGCCAAGTGAGCCTGAACCAGAAAGGACAGATGGTTGCACCTGTGACAACAGCAAGGCAAATCAACCAGCGCCACAATGTGATTAAAATTGTGACAACATTAACAAAAATCATAAGAATATATTCTTCCAAATTTAGGCGTTATGCAATACAGATGCAAAGAGAAGTAACATTAAATTTGATAATTTCTTCCTGGGGCTGCAACATTTCCTAGCGCTGGCAATTTTCATGTGCTTGGAAATATCTTTATGTTATCTTTATGTTATGGTTGAACATACACATATATGTATACATATGTATATATATATATACATATATGTATGTATATAATGCATATGTGATATCTTTTGGCGTTTCGGACAAGGACACGTTTGTTGAAAAGCGAAAGTCTCGTTTGACACAATTGCCACCCCACCCACAGTCATCATTGTCTATCTGGGTGTGCGTGTGTGTGTGTGTGTCTGTGTGTATGTGCGCCTCCTTGGTTTGTCCTGTCAGCTGTTAGTGAGCTCATGCTCATGATATTTGCGAACAAATCGTTTGTGTGCCACCCCCAAAAGCCCATTCCGCAACAAAAGAACACACACACAACTCATGCCACAGTACAATATTTGTACATAACTGTCTATGTTTGTCTGTGTGTGTGTGTGTGTGTGTGAGTTTTGCACCCCTCCCGCCCTTCCCCGCCTACTATCCGTGATGCGATTGTAGTGCTCAGATATTATTGAAATGTCGTTTTGATTGGCTTTGATGTCTGGGTGAAAGTAGCAGTAACCATAACGGTTTCATGTTGCTAAATGTTTTATGGCCCCCGACACTGGTCCTCTGATGCTCTGATGTGATTAAGCGATAAGTAGTCAACCATGAACACATTTTCGGCCAGCGGCAAACACACTAGTTAGTTTTGGCCTGCACAAATATTACATATTTGGATGTGGTTCCGTTTCGGGCGCTTGAACAATTGCACATTTGCCGCTAATTTGATTACATTTTCCAAACGAACGCAAATGAATATTCATATATATTGCATATATGCATATTTAAGCCCTCAATCAGTTGACGACAATTTAAAGCACTGCTTATCCAATTATCAATTGCAGGCCGTTTGTCAGCGTCGCTTGCCGCATCGAATCAAAAACGCAACCAATGTGACCAAAACCAAAAATCCAAAACTGAGCCAATGCAATGTTAATTTGTTGGTGGAGGAATGTGCTCCTCGTTTCATGCTAGGCATGAATGCATCTATCAGCAAAGCTTCAAGGAAGCGTTAGGATATTTGAAATACTTGTAACTACATATTCATATGTAGGTCAACTAGCTAAACTGACTTTGATAAAGCTTTTCATCCTATAGACAGCAATTAAGTTTCAATATTATTCGAACTGCAAAATATTGATATGAAATATTTCATATACCAAAGAACCGACTTCTTTTTGTGTCATAAGCTAAAATTAAATGCAGAAATCTCTTAGCGCCAAATCGGACTAGATTACGCATAGTTTTAGCATAGTTTAAAAGTACCACAACTTTTGATATTGCAAACAAGACAAACTAACGAACTGGCTGAGTTGTTGAGTTGGCTTTGCGTCGGGTGATTTGGTTGACGGGGTTTTCTAATTAGAGCAGCGTCGAGATCATTTGCATCTTATTGACTAAATTAACTGGCAGGCAAAAGTTTGGCATGAACGAAACTGAAAGCAAATGAATTGAAATGGAATGTCAAAATACTCTGGCAGAAATACGCTCGAATTGAAAATTTACATTTGCTGCTGCGTCTTCCATCTGGCAGGCAGACAAGTGCAGGAGCTCGAAATGTTTCAATTACTTGCTGCCTGCACATAGAAACACAGAAACACACACACACACACCCACACACAAAAGATATATGCACACTCATGCATATATACTCGTAAATAAATAAAATCAAGACAATGCAACTGAAAAACAACTACAACAAATCTGTCATATGTCAAACTTTGCCATATTTAATTTCCTCTTTGCGAAATTAGTTTTGTGCAAATTTTTGCACAATTTTTGTGCTGTTTGCAACACACACACATACACCAACATTCGTATGTATTTTTATATATTTTTGAGTTTTTTGTTTGTTCGCTTTTTCCAATGGGCGCACAGCTGCAATAATTCATGTTCAAAAACTACAAATTGAGTCATAAACAACTTTTGATTTCGCATCTATGGCATATAAGGCTGTCCCATTTAAGCCCCAACTCTTTTCGGTTCGTTTTTCATTGCATACACTATTTGGGGTGTTGCCTGGGTTGCCACCAGCTCCATCCAAGCCTGACCTGACTCATGTTTGCCGGAAGTATAATTCATATTTTGTGTGCTCGTTTTCGTTGACCTTTTCAAATATTTATGAGTGTGTGTCTGTGCGTATGTGTGTGTGACTATATATGCATCTGTGTGACTGTAGCGCAGCACTCATTAAAATAAAAAGCATATACAAAAACCGCTTATTTCATAATTAAGCAGCCGCACTTTTAGCTGTGGTTTAGAGTGCACGCAAATAAAATAAAATAAAAAGTAAGTTTTAAAATCGTTTAAAAAGGTATGCAAACAATGTAAAGCTCGCTGGCTTGGGTAACTGTCTGGCTTACTTATGTTTTTTACTCTTTATGATTTATTTCGAAAAACGCTTTTTCGGCCAGCCAGGACGCAAGGACGGACGGCACAGGCGGCCGTCAGGACGCAGTTGGGCCGGCTCACATAAAAAGCTTGCCGCTTAATTTCATTAAACATTTATGAAATAAAGGCACAAGCTGCTGGCTGGCGTATTAAAATTTGATAGTCTGCTGTGGTCGCTTTCCAGCGTGTACATCAGTGAGTATATATATATATATGTATATATACATACTATATATATATATGAGTATTTTCTGCTTCGAATGCGTCATTGTTAATAACGTTCTGTGGTTAAACGCCAAAAGTCACCAATGGCTTCCGTTTTCTCTACTCTACAGAAGTATTATAAATGAATTGAACAATTTGTAACATATAGTAAAAAGTTGGTATAAAAAGCATATGTTGATTTGAACTGCAGCATCCAATAATTACTGACTTGTATAAGGCATATACAAAAATGGACTAAATGATTCTTAATACAGATTCTGAGCAAGTGTTTTCCTTTCAGCTAGTTGACAGCTGATTTTTCACTGGATTCAGAGAGTATTTGGTCGTTGGCATGATGCGAAATGCAATTTTCTTTAACTTGTATTCGCTTTATTGTCTTTAGCAATTTCAGATGTGTGCACTTTATTTTATGGACTTGTTTATGAGCAATTTTCATTTTCATTTTCATTTTCATTTGCCGGCTGCACCTTTGGCGAATCGCAATTTTTGTGTGATTTTTATTAATGTTTATTGTTGGGAGCGCGGGCGTTTAATTTGATGCTCGTGTCCCCAACAATGGCGATGTCCTGCAACGCAATTGCAACTTGAGTTGTCAAAAGGACAACGGGACAAGGAGTTGGAATGCAATTTGCAAATGCGTATTGCATATTCCAAAGTGCGTAGCAGTTGAGGCAGGTGACTGTCTGTGTCTGTCTGAGTCGCCACTGGAGACAGGAATCGCTGCCGCTGCTGAATCCTCGATCTGGGGCCAAGGTGTACGCATTTTTTTATTTTGGCAAAATTGCATTCTTAATATCATTTGCCAGTGCAGTGGCGTTTTCGTTACCAGGGTTGCCATTGCACATAATGAATGTGCGCTTGCAAACAATTATTTTTATATGAATTGCAACGTTAACCATAAAAAAAAAATAACGCGAATGGACAGGTTGGCAGTCAGAAAGATGCAGCCATTTTACACTGTCACTAACGGTAACGGCAACTACAACGACAATGGTAATGGTAACGGTTACCGGGCAAATGAAAAGTGCGAGCATATTACATACTTGAGCGAACTTACAAGACATTTTGGCATTCTGTAATATTCATAACTGCCTGGCGCAATGAATAAGGAAGCAAGCAAGCAAACAGGTAAGAAGTCAGGTAAGTAAGTAAGTAAGTAAGCTTGGGTGGGTCCCTCTTGGCATCAAGTTTAAGTGAGTACTGTGAATGAGAGCCAAAGCTACTGGGCTATATTTATATTTATTTACATATTTATTTGAAGAAAATTGTCCAAAAGTCGACACAAAACGATAAGCCGATAAATATAGCCAATTAAACTGTAGAAAATATAAAATATAAATATAAATATCATTGCCATTGGAACCATCGAAACATAAACTCTTCTATTAGAAACTGTTTAGTTGAACTATATATCCAAACCACATTTACACAATATTGTTATTATGACGATCGTCTCATTTGGAGGTCTTGTATTAAACTAATAACTTATTGGATTATTGAATTCGTTTGTGTCATTCTTTTCACTCGATTCTATATAATTTCTATGTCTTTAAAATCTTCACGCATACTCTATAAATTTTTAAACAGAGTCTGAACAGTTTCGACAAGTTATTCGCTTACAAAAAATTGCCACATGCGGCATTGGCTCTCATTAGATTAGGCTGATTGTGCTGTGCCCTGCCCTACTCCTACACCGACCCCGTTCCCTCACCCTGCTCATGCTTCTGCCCTGGGGCACTCCAAATGCTGACATCTGTGACAGCGCCCCTTGTGCTTTCTGGGAGGGGAGTTGGAGGCGGGGCACATCGTCGCATTGATTGTTTTTGCCACTGGTAATTTGAAACTTTAAAATATTTATGATTTATGTTACGTTGAGCGTTAGTTGGGCTTACTGTTATTTCCCCCACCCACCCGCACACACACACACACTCACACACACAGCAAATCACGGCCAACCCCTGTCTGTCAAGCTTGTGGGGCTGACTGGGCGTCAACGGTGGTTGTTGGGGGTGGGTAGGGGAGTGTTGTGTGGAGGTTAGAAATTGTTCATTATAGAGAGCTATGCTGGCTAAGAACTACGTCTAATGGACTCCGGGAGGCGCGTTATTTTGCATGGTGGGCGACAAAAATATTTTGGCACGTGCTGCTGTGGAAAGCGTAAAACGGCAAGGGATAGGGCCAGGGGCAGTGGCTGGGTCAGGGGTAGGGGCAAAGCTGCCGAATTGAGTTGTCAGTTGTGCGAAAAGTTGCGTTTTATGAGGGTTGGCAGGACAGGGTCTGCCAAAAAGTTGCGAAACTCACATTAAATATTAATAAAAATGTTGCCAAAGGGACGCTGGGAATTACAGGTGAGATGAGTGTGTGTGAATGTGTGTGTTTGTATGTGTATGTGTGTGTATGTTTGTGTGTGTGTGTTAGTGCATCTAGTCTCAGTTTGCGGACGTGCTTAATAAATAAGCAGACGCGCAAATATAAACGAATTTACTTATTTTCGATACGGCGACATTTGATTTCAAAAAGTATTTTGTGATATATATCTTTTTCCACTTCAAGGGGTTGACTCGTATTACTTCCCCCTCGACCGACCACAACTGCGTTGCACAGCAGAGCAGAACAACACCCCCAAGTTTGATTTTGGATATGACATCGAACAAATTTCTCAGTAACAATTTATTATCAACCACTTAGGATCAAAATAAGCGATAGTCCATTGAGGCTTATTACATTCTAAAAACGAAATAGCGAATGACACCCATTCTCGTTTTTTTTGTCCTCCACCCCCTATCCCCTCCACAGATTTATGACAAGTGCAACAGCGCTGACAACAAGACAAAAATCAACCCTTAGCGGCATTTGGTGTAGAAATTTTTATAGACCGTCAGAATGATATATGCATGCCAATATTATGACAACAGCGGCAGCGGAGCAAGCCAACTACGGTTGGCAACTGTTGAAATATGCCGCAGGGCTGACAGACCCACAAACCAACAACAAACAAAAAACGAAAAGAAAGAAAAACGGGCAACAAAAACAACAACTATATGGAAAGAAAGACGATGGGCGTAAAGTTACGCGCGCATATGTAAGTGTCTGACTTCCGTTTCCGCTTGATATGTGGCGCTGTTGCTCTGCCTGCGGGGGTGGTTATGTTTTTGGAATGGGGAGCCGTAGTGGAAATGGGAGTCGGGCGGGGACTATTACATTTTACTTTTCATATTTGCCAGGAATAACCGTGAAATTGTTTTTCTAGTCGGGCCAACTACCCCTTTTGTCAATTCTGAGTATCGCACATGGATTGGATTGTCTGGCTATGCATGTGTGCGTATGCGTGTGAGTGTGTGTTGTGTTGTGTGGGCACTTGAAACTTTCATCCGCCCGAGGCTACGCATTGATAGACTACAATGGGGTGAGAGACTAGCGGTGGTAAATGCTATTTAAATATATAAATTTTAATAAGCTCTCGACCTGCAGCTCATCTTCTCTTTGTTTTCTGGTTCGGCACGTATGTATATATTTTAGAAAAGTGAATTTTTTTAAGTACAGTAGACACACGCTAACTTTGACATGTTTACTCCAAAAAGATAGAATTTGTATGACAAATTTCATATTACAAAATAATGAATGCATTTTATTAAGTTATTTTTTCCATTCTTTCCTTTGACATTTTTGCATTTCCAAAATCGTGAATTATTGTTTACATTATTTTTTTATGAATTTCTTTAGTTTAATACGAAAATAGCCTTTTGACAATGCAACACTCTTGTTGGCAGTGCTATGGGTAAATTTTAACAACGAATGCAGTCAAGTAAATAATTCGAATATAAATCTTTCCTTTCATATACAATTAAACTCAATTAAATCCGCATATTTAAACTGCAAATTGCAGCAGCGGCGGTAACACCCGGACTAACACTACGGCCAGCTGTAAGCCCAACTCCCAGGAGTGACTGCATCCGTAGATAAAACAAGGGTAAGGCTCTAAAGCAGCCCAAGCTACAAACTCAGCGAACTTGAACCGCAATTTTTTTGGCAATGCTCACACGAAGACAATTTTTTTTTTTTTGGCTACTTTTGTTGCCGCAACCCTCATGAATATGTAAGCAGTCGCTGTGACGGCGAACACAAAGGGGCGAAGGAAAATGGAACCGTTAGTGAAAGCCACAAAGCACCCAGGTACTGAGGTGAGAGCGGCAAAGACGGCAACCTGCAGTCGCACAGACAAACATCAATAAACAAGAACCGTCGCGTAAATAATGCATCAGCTAAGTGGGTTGAGCAGGGGGAAGGGTGCCGGGGGTACGCGGGTACGGGGAGAGATGTCTCACGATTTGACTTGCCCACGAGGCACGCACGGAGCAACATCAAAAGCAGACGACAGATATAGAGTCCTGTGTTTAGAGGATACGTGCTGCCAGACAGTCAGCCAGGCATACAGGCAGACATTCAGACAGACAGAAAGAGAGCCAGACTATTCCCCTGTGCATCAGCAGCCTCTATACATATATATAAGATATATATTTGTGTATTTATGCAGTCAGAAAAATATATACTTACTGAAGACAGAAGAGTAGAATAAAAATACCACATTTTATTTTTTGGGGTTGTGGATTAATCTTTGAAATAAAATTTGTATTATTTAAAAACTATTTATAGCAACGAGGATAAATTTCTGTTCTCAGTTTGAGCTTTGCATCGAGGTTTTTTTACAGTGTACACATCTATCGAAGTAGTTTGGACTGCAATTGTCTTCGTAGCTCATGCATTTTACATTTTTAATAGATTGACTGGAATTAATAACACGCACGCTGGTGCCACTATTTGGGAATGATATTAGTCTCGTTGTGGGTTGCTCTTCTGGGTGTTGGCTTTTGGGCTTCCGCAGTGTTCTCTGGGGATGCATAACGGGCCGTGGTTTACGGTACAACGCGTGGCGTCGTTTCCTTATTCAGAGGGAGTTAGTGGGAGGGCTGCACAAAATCACTGGCCAAGTTGGCGGCCGTGCGTGCAATTAGCTAAAATGCCGACTGTAAGCAGCCAAATGTACGAATATTTCAATTTGAGGGTCAGAAAACTTTGAGAAGCGGCCACAATAACAAAAACCACAATAATTTGCTGCATGCTGCCAAAAACTTTGCAGTGGCTTAAGGACACCAACAGCAGCAGCAAAGTGCGAAGAGCCATGCAAAAAAATAATAACAAAAAGAACAGAGCGAAGTTTTCGCCGACAAACCGAAACTTAAATACTTAACTACAACTAAATTTTTATATAAACTTTTAGTTTTTCTGTGTGAAAAACTGATCTTTATTTAAATATATTTATTAAGTATTTATTGATAAGCTGGTTACAGTTTCCCTATTTTATGTTTTGCCCTAAATTCTAAGCTGACAACACTCCTTTTTGGAGTGATCATCATTAATATACATATAATCCTAATAGTGTCTATATATTTTTAATATTATCTGTTTCACTTATATATTTATAAGCTTAATATAAACTATCAATTTCAATGTCTCTTTCAATGCATTACAAACTTCACAACAATATTATAATACTCCACTCTGCAAGGGTATACAAAAGTAAAAGAAAAAAATGAAGAAAAACTGCGCAAAGCGGGGGCAGGCCAAATATGCTTCAAGTGGCAAAGTTTGTGCTGAAGACATTAATTTGAGCCTTGATGATATTCAATTTAGGTACTCCACAGAGACTTGTGGCAACTAGTTGTAAACCTCCACATACACGTACACAACGTGCAACAACAACAACAACAACAACTACAACGACAACAATATCAACAATGGACGCAGCAACTGGAAAATATGAGCACAACGGTCAAAAACTTGGCTAAAGTACACACATACATATGCATACAAGAGTATATCTGTAGAGATGTGTACCTTACATACATACATTTATGTATATATGTATATATATATTTATATATTAAGAACTTAGTGACAGTGGTTGTAAAAAATTGCCTTGCCAAAAAAGGGAAATGTATTTTTTGGCACAACTTTTTTACATGCACTTGCTGTGCTCGGTCTGCTCTGCAGGCTCCTTAGGATCCGTCCGGGTCTTGGTCCTAGTCCTGGCCCTGGTCAACTTTCCATGCTCGAGCGTCATTTTATTAAGTTGGCAACACTTGCGTCACAATGCTGCCAGGGCCGGGCCTACAATTGGGGTCAGCAAACGATGGAAAAGCATTTTATAAAACTTTTTTTTTTGTTGTTTGAGAACGCTACCCTTGGCTCCTTTAATATAGTTATTTTAAAGTTTTTCGTTTAATTTTCAATTTGCTGTGGGCGACATTTTAAAATTACACTTTTTCGTAGGCTCACCAGCTGGTGGCCCAGAGACTCGTTTCCAGCTGTGGCCTTGTTTTAATGTGTACCAACTTCCTTTCGTTTTAGCTTGTTTGTTGCTCAAATTTGCGGGCTTATATGCATATGTTTTGTTTATATATGCTGTCCACACATCTATATATATACATATAAGCTCGTTTTTATAATGTGTATTTTTAATTGCAGTCAGATTTTTGTTAAAAAGCAATTTATGCATTTCCAATTGCAACCTATTTATTTCTTTTTGTTCATACAAAACAATTCTCGGTTTCGGTGGCACACTTTTTGGGGGTCCAGTCCAACATTTTGACCCTCCTTTCTCCCCTCCACCAATAAAAGTCGTGTGTCATGTGTCATGCCACCGAAATGAGAAAAGTTTTTTTTTCCTGTGGGCCGAGCATAATAATAATAATAATTCGTGCTTGCTTTAACTATAGCATAGTGTATGATTATTGTTATTAGTATGATGATTATTGCTGTTGTCCTTTGTAGTGTAGTCGTATACATATGTAGAAAATGCTTTGAATAGGCGTGTTTGTATTGCTTGTGTGCGAGTCAATATTTTTTCAAGGCACTCGTGTGTCCTCAACAACAACATTTGCTTGCTGCCCACGAAGTGTTTACAGTGTGCAGAGCATTGTTTATGTTTAATATACAATGAAACCAAGAAAAATACAATAAACTGCATGCGAACACTCGAAAAAAAAACATATATGAAACAAATACTTTTCAAAGGATATGATCACACACACAACACTACACAACAATAACTTCAAAGGGTGTATAAAAAGGTGACTGTGGACATTTTTAATAACCATTTGTTCACATTTTTTCAAAGAGTTTTGGGTTGAAAAATAAATTAATTAAAAACATTCCATTGAATTTTTTTGATTTGTTTGACTATTTTTCATTTAAATTCAGTTACCAGTTACCAGAAGGTGGCTCTATTCAGATACTCCAACTATGCCGGCCGTTGTCCTTTTTTAAATTCTCTGAGTATACGCTCAAAACAATTAATTAAATGTTACTAATAAAAAAAACTTATTAGCTTATTGATTAATGTATTCTGCAGAGTACATTTAATGGACGATGTTTCATGGCTGGTACTCTTTTAAAACTACTATATCGCGTCTGTGAGCATAATTAAAAAGTGTCTGGTAAGTAGCAGCAACTTATAACCACAACCAGACTAACACCTTGCCACCGTTTACCGTTAACGGCTTTCGTTTTTTGGTGTTCCTGCCCTATCGCACAGAGTTTTAACTCGCCCAGACGACACACAAATGCTACGACCATAAATTGTCAGCTTTTGTGTCCACACACAAAAATACTTCTACTTACGATGCGGGTGTGAGTGTGTGTGTGTGTAGAAATACATGAATAAAAGTACACATGTATATGTATATATATCTATACAGATGCTGGATACTAGGACGAACTAGCGACCTGGTCCCAGCTGCGTGGCGAACTTATGGCATCGATAAAGTAATGAATTACCAGTTTTGTTGTTGCGCTGCCTTCCACAAGGAGGCCGAGAGCAGCCGAGCAGCCAAGCAGCCAAGCAGCCAAGCAGCCCGTAAAAATAGTATAACTATAAATTGTATTTGTATTTTATTATTGCGTCTGTGTATTGTTTTTGTTTGTTGTTGTTGCTGGCATGAGTATTGTCAAACATTGCTTCTCTGATTACGCTGTCAATAAGCTCAGAAAATATGATTTCCATCGCCAATGCGTGGCCCAAAAGCGTAGCTGGCTTCCTTTAGCCCTGTTGCTCTCAAATGGGGTGTTGTTGTGTGGTGTTGTGTTGGCCATATTAGAATTATGCTCGTCATGGCGGCACTTCCGTGCCCAGCGGCTGTTTGCCTATTGTTGTGTGGCTGCAGGAGGAGTGGGTGAAGCATTTCGTGCGGACTCGAACGCAACCCAAACAGAGACAGAGAGAGTGAGAGAGCGGTTGAGTGAGAAAGAGCTAAGGTGCTTCTGGCTTGGCATTTATTGGTACTGGGCCGTAGCCGTAGCACCGTAGCTGTCTGGCCTGTCGGCCTGTCTTCGTGTTTTTTAAGTTATTGCATGGGGAATCGGACGTAAACTAAACAAACGTGGCCAGGACTACACAGGCATCCTTGCACGCTGCGCATAATAACAAATGGAGCTGGAGCTTTGTCTCAGTTCCCATTTGCTATTGCTATTGTTGTTGCTCTTCTTGCTGCTGTTGGTGTGCGACAATCTGACAGCAGCAGCATCAGCAGCACCAGCAGCAGAGGAGGCTGTGCTATCCAAAAATCCCCTGATCCCTCATGTAATTTTTAGATTTTCTGCTGCTCATTGGTTTATTCTTTTTTTATTTATTTTTTTTTTTATTATTTTTATTTTATTTTTTTTTTTGGTTAGCTCGTTTTGTAATATATTTGTTTGCGCTTTTATATCTTAATAAATGGTTTGCTTTATGCAGGCCCATAAAAAATGAATTAAACCTGTTGCCTGCCAAAAGAAAAATACGAATTGAAGACGAAACCCAAAAGCTGAAAGCTGAAAGCTAAGATCTAAAATTTGTAACTGTGGCTGACTTACAAAATATGTATAAGCAGTGCACTGTCCTAATGAAAGTCAAGATGCCAGTCAGTTCTGGCCAAGTTGCGGCTAGTCATAGCTACCTATCAGTTGCCAGCAAATTGTAAGTTAAACAAAGCTAACGAATTGCTACGAGTGTGAGAGAGAGAGAGGGAGAGAGTGTGTGGTAACTAAGGGCAGACGAATAGGATTTCCGTCAAAAGTGCCCCAAAAAAGCAACCGAAATTGCTTAAAAGTGTGCGTAGAGAAGAGGGGGATAGGATTGCGGACTTTCCAAAATGGTGCGGCTTAAAAACTGCAAATCTCTGGGATAAGGACGAACAGCACAGCTAGAAGTAGTCAGCAGCAGCAGCGGCAGCAGCAGCAGCGGCAGCAGCAGCTGGAGATGAGAGAGAGCAAGCCAAGTAGCAGCAAGCTGAGTATCCAACAAATTGCAGCCGCCACAAGTTGCCTGTCGACAGGCAAACTTATGGCTAAGACCACAAACAAATTTCATGCTGCATTGCTGCACAGGCGGCAGCAGCAAGAACTGAATAGAATTGAAGGCATAAGAGGCAGAAGCAGCAGGAGCAGCAGGAGATGCAGATGGAGGTGAGCTGCCCGAATTAGATGTGGAAGAAAATTGTCTTCCTGTATGAATTTCATAATTTCCACAAGTTTTAGTTATGAAAAGCAAGCAATTTCCTCTCTCACCAAACCGGCTAACTGCTTGTCGAGCTGTTGGCTGTTGGCTGTTGGCTGTTGTTGGCAGCAGTTTGTAATTCGTAGATTGTAGGTGTGCCTGAGTGTGGGGCTTCGGCTTAAACAACGTGTGTGTGCCGGCAATTTGGTAAAGTTTCAGCTTTTAATGCGAATCACTTGCGAAAGTTAAGCTGCCTCTTTTAGAGTTGGCAGTTCACAGAGCGAATGCGTCATATGACTGGTGAATTAGTTTTTCAATTTCTGCATCTGTTGTTTGCTGATGTCATCGACACACACTCACCAACACACACACACACACACACACACATGACCACACTTCAAAATCTACATCTCCTATGGCCATTGTTGTTGTCTTCCCTTTTTTTTTTCTTCTTGGTGCTCTTATTTATTTCTTAGCAGGCTGACCCAATGTCTGCCACTCACCCACCCTGAACTGCCAGCCAGGCAACCCTTTGTCAAATTTTCGCAATTTATGTTATTGTGTGTTTGGGTGTGTGTGTGTGTGTTGTTTTCTTTTTTTCTGATTTCTATCAACAACTTTTACTTTTAAGCAATTCCTGGCAGCTTCTGATATTTGAGTTCCAGTTTCGAGTTGTAATCTCTCGTGCAGAAAGCAATAAAAATTGTTTACATACATTATTTGCGCATCCTTTGCGGAAGCACCTTGTATGTTTTACAATGCGTAACACAGATATAGAAAATTTAACTGGCAAACTTTGCGACGGCTATCCCAAGATTTACCATTTAAATGCATATATATTTTTCTAAAACACAATAGCACTGAGATTCTAGGCTATCAGCATAAGCACTGTGTTTATTTTGTTACTCGACCATTAAAGCTGTGCACACTCACTCACACACCCACTCACACACACACACACAAGCCACCCACACCTACTCCAGGACATACTCTAATAAACTAATGCTTTCTTTCTTGGGCTGCTTTGGTGCCCTTAAATCTATTACAAGGCGGTTGCTCCCCGTAGTTTGTTTGTTGTTGTCCTGCGTAGACTTATTTGCAAAGCATTTTACGGTGTTTTTGTCATTGCTCTGGGATTATGAATTGGGCAAAATGTTTGCCCAAAAAGGGGATGTACATGCATATATACACATATGTATATACGTATATATAGATATGTGTATGAGGAATCGTTAAAGTTTTGTGCCCAGGTGCAAGTAGCCCATTTAGTGTGATTTATATCATTGGCATTTATCTCAGTATTTTGACACTGTCTCCAAAAAGGTGTCAATTTTAAGTTGTGCTCGAATAATTTTGGGTAATTTACATTTTATATTGTAATCGAAGTCATGCTTTATTTAAGTCTATTTATTTTAGTTTTTTCTTAATATTCAAACAAGTTGCACATTATTAAATTATTGTTGTTATAGTTGAAAACGAAATTTGAGGTCGGAAGACAAGTAAAAATTATAGCCCGAAAATCGATATATCTGTGTATGGGCATAGGTCGAAACTTCAAAATGCCATAACTTCGTCAAAACTCAACTGATTTGAAAAAGCGAGGGCTTTTTGATCATAGTTTTGCCCCTAAGTCAATCGTACATTTAAAGTTGAAAACGAAATTTGAGGTCGGAAGACAAGTAAAAATTATAGCCTGAAAATCGATACATCGATATATGGGCATAAGCCGAAACTTCAAAATGCCATAACTTTGTCAAAACTCAACTGATTTTAAAAAGCGAGGGCTTTTTGATCATAGTTTTGCCCCTAAATCAATCGTACATTTGAAGTTGAAAACGAAATTTGAGGTCGGAAGACAAGTAAAAATTATAGCCCGAAAATCGATATATCGGTGTATGGGCATAGGTCGAAACTTCAAAATGCCATAACTTCGTCAAAACTCAACTGATTTTAAAAAGCGAGAGCTTTTTGATCATAGTTTTGCCCCTAAATCAATCGTACATTTAAAGTTGAAAACGAAATTTGAGGTCGTAAGACAAGTAAAAATTATAGCCCGAAAATCGATATATCGGTGTATGGGCATAGGTCGAAACTTCAAAATGCCATAACTTCGTCAAAACTCAACTGATTTGAAAAAGCGAGGGCTTTTTGATCATAGTTTTGCCCCTAAATCAATCGTACATTTAAAGTTGAAAACGAAATTTGAGGTCGGAAGACAAGTAAAAATTATAGCCCGAAAATCGATATATCGGTGTATGGGCGTAGGTCGAAACTTCAAAATGCCATAACTTCGTCAAAACTCAACTGATTTGAAAAAGCGAGGGCTTTTTGATCATAGTTTTGCCCCTAAATCAATCGTACATTTAAAGTTGAAAACGAAATTTGAGGTCGGAAGACAAGTAAAAATTATAGCCCGAAAATCGATATATCTGTGTATGGGCATAGGTCGAAACTTCAAAATGCCATAACTTCGTCAAAACTCAACTGATTTTAAGAAGCGAGGGCTTTTTGATCATAGTTTTGCCCCTAAATCAATCGTACATTTAAAGTTGAAAACGAAATTTGAGGTCGGAAGACAAGTAAAAATTATAGCCCGAAAATCGATATATCGGTGTATGGGCATAGGTCGAAACTTCAAAATGCCATAACTTCGTCAAAACTCAACTGATTTTAAAAAGCGAGAGCTTTTTGATCATAGTTTTGCCCCTAAATCAATCGTACATTTAAAGTTGAAAACGAAATTTGAGGTCGTAAGACAAGTAAAAATTATAGCCCGAAAATCGATATATCGGTGTATGGGCATAGGTCGAAACTTCAAAATGCCATAACTTCGTCAAAACTCAACTGATTTGAAAAAGCGAGGGCTTTTTGATCATAGTTTTGCCCCTAAATCAATCGTACATTTAAAGTTGAAAACGAAATTTGAGGTCGGAAGACAAGTAAAAATTATAGCCCGAAAATCGATATATCGGTGTATGGGCATAGGTCGAAACTTCAAAATGCCATAACTTCGTCAAAACTCAACTGATTTGAAAAAGCGAGGGCTTTTGGATCATAGTTTTGCCCCTAAATCAATCGTACATTTAAAGTTGAAAACGAAATTTGAGGTCGGAAGACAAGTAAAAATTATAGCCCGAAAATCGATATATCTGTGTATGGGCATAGGTCGAAACTTCAAAATGCCATAACTTCGTCAAAACTCAACTGATTTTAAGAAGCGAGGGCTTTTTGATCATAGTTTTGCCCCTAAATCAATCGTACATTTAAAGTTGAAAACGAAATTTGAGGTCGGAAGACAAGTAAAAATTATAGCCCGAAAATCGATATATCGGTGTATGGGCATAGGTCGAAACTTCAAAATGCCATAACTTCGTCAAAACTCAACTGATTTTAAAAAGCGAGAGCTTTTTGATCATAGTTTTGCCCCTAAATCAATCGTACATTTAAAGTTGAAAACGAAATTTGAGGTCGTAAGACAAGTAAAAATTATAGCCCGAAAATCGATATATCGGTGTATGGGCATAGGTCGAAACTTCAAAATGCCATAACTTCGTCAAAACTCAACTGATTTGAAAAAGCGAGGGCTTTTTGATCATAGTTTTGCCCCTAAATCAATCGTACATTTAAAGTTGAAAACGAAATTTGAGGTCGGAAGACAAGTAAAAATTATAGCCCGAAAATCGATATATCGGTGTATGGGCATAGGTCGAAACTTCAAAATGCCATAACTTCGTCAAAACTCAACTGATTTGAAAAAGCGAGGGCTTTTGGATCATAGTTTTGCCCCTAAATCAATCGTACATTTAAAGTTGAAAACGAAATTTGAGGTCGGAAGACAAGTAAAAATTATAGCCCGAAAATCGATATATCTGTGTATGGGCATAGGTCGAAACTTCAAAATGCCATAACTTCGTCAAAACTCAACTGATTTTAAGAAGCGAGGGCTTTTTGATCATAGTTTTGCCCCTAAATCAATCGTACATTTAAAGTTGAAAACGAAATTTGAGGTCGGAAGACAAGTAAAAATTATAGCCCGAAAATCGATATATCGGTGTATGGGCATAGGTCGAAACTTCAAAATGCCATAACTTCGTCAAAACTCAACTGATTTTAAAAAGCGAGGGATTTTTGATCATAGTTTTTCCCCTAAATCAATCGTACATTTAAAGTTGAAAACGAAATTTGAGGTCGGAAGACAAGTAAAAATTATAGCCCGAAAATCGATATATCGGTGTATGGGCATAGGTCGAAACTTCAAAATGCCATAACTTCGTCAAAACTCAACTGATTTGAAAAAGCGAGGGCTTTTTGATCATAGTTTTGCCCCTAAATCAATCGTACATTTAAAGTTGAAAACGAAATTTGAGGTCGGAAGACAAGTAAAAATTATAGCCCGAAAATCGATATATCGGTATATGGGCATAGGTCGAAACTTCAAAATGCCATAACTTCGTCAAAACTCAACTGATTTTAAAAAGCGAGGGCTTTTTGATCATAGTTTTGCCCCTAAATCAATTGTACATTTAAAGTTAAAAATGAAATTTGAGGTCGGAAGACAAGTAAAAATTATAGCCCGAAAATCGATATATCGGTCGAAACTTCAAAATGCCATAACTTCGTCAAAACTCAACTGATTTGAAAAAGCGAGGGCTTTTTGATCATAGTTTTGCCCCTAAATCAATCGTACATTTAAAGTTGAAAACGAAATTTGAGGTCGGAAGACAAGTAAAAATTATAGCCCGAAAATCGATATATCGGTGTATGGGCATAGGCCGAAACTTCAAAATGCCATAACTTCGTCAAAACTCAACTGATTTGAAAAAGCGAGGGCTTTTTGATCATAGTTTTGCCCCTAAATCAATCGTACATTTAAAGTTGAAAACGAAATTTGAGGTCGGAAGACAAGTAAAAATTATAGCCCGAAAATCGATATA
The DNA here is from genome assembly GCA_035044105.1 of Drosophila nr. perissopoda 5 BK-2023a. Lineage (NCBI taxonomy): Eukaryota > Metazoa > Arthropoda > Insecta > Diptera > Drosophilidae > Drosophila > Drosophila nr. perissopoda 5 BK-2023a. The sequence goes on along the minus strand of JAWNMK010000639.1, from coordinate 281,151 downwards.
TCGGTGTATGGGCATAGGTCGAAACTTCAAAATGCCATAACTTCGTCAAAACTCAACTGATTTTAAAAAGCGAGGGCTTTTTGATCATAGTTTTGCCCCTAAATCAATCGTACATTTAAAGTTGAAAACGAAATTTGAGGTCGGAAGACAAGTAAAAATTATGGCCTGACAATCGATATATCTATTACTGAAAACGAATTCATTTCGTTGTGTTTTTTGAGAAATGTAGTGCTATTAAAAGTGATAAATAAAATATTCTTTAATATTATTATCAATATTAAGACTAAGCTTAGATACCAAAATCTGTGTTTTTCTTTAGAGTCAGACCTGATTTTGAGTTACAACGTTCACTAAGTTAAGTTAATATTGAATTTATAATAAAAATGATATTTTTTAATTTATATAAACTCGACAATCTACAGATAAAATATTTTCAACTTTATATTTTATTCGGTTCTACTCGATTATTTTTTTTTTCTTGAGTGTACTTACACCAAGGATATACACAAATGCTTAAGTTGTTGTGATGCTTTGGGTGCGTGGCACTTAGCACAGCCCAAACTGGCAGATTCCCAGTCGCATTCGCAGCGCCACCCCCCCCCCCTCCCCCACCATCCCATTCCATTCGAAACAACTTCATTTAGCACGCATAAAGCTGGGGCAACATGTGTGCGTGGCGGCAGCAGCTGAAATTCCTTATGCCAGGCAAAGTGAAACTGTCATTGCAAAGGTTGCTTTTTCTGCTTTCTTTCGTTCTTTATTTTTTTTTTTACGTTTTTTTTGGCAAGAAATGTAAAGTGTGTGTTTGGGTATGTGGGATGTGGGTAGTGGGTAGTGGGCTAGGCTGGGCAGATCCGACATACTTACATAAGTACAACTGGTTGGGTGCTGGGTTGCATATTTAAATTTATGATTATGTCGTTATGCTGTCTGCCCACATTGCTTAGGCGAACGAAAAAGTGACAGCGGCAAACTTAATACAAATTTATGTGCAACATATTTTTGCACTTTTTTCTGGGCATAAAACACAGGGCGGCACCAAGCAGTCAACTTAGAGAGTAAACCATCCTAGCCAGTTTACTTGGCCATCCAGCTGGACAACATATGTTGCTTACTTTGGACAAAGTTGCGCTTGATGAGCTTCGGTTCAACGATCGCATTGTTGTCGCTGTTGTTGTTGTTGTTGTTCGTGTTTTGTTTGCTTTTTAAAGCGACCATTAAAGAAGAACATTAAAATGCCTCTTGTGCGGCTAAATTGCATTTCATCTAGTCGAGTCACGCTGGAAAATGACAAATTCTTACATAATAAGATGCCGGCTAAGAAAAATGGTATTCATTTGGCAGGTGAGACGGCGTGAAATTGAGTCAGAGCTGAACAATGGCAAAAATACCTACACAAGCTGCGTAGCTAACTCATTTTTAAGTACAAATTTATGTTGTTAAATTTTTGTGAGCAGCAGCAAATAAAAAATTTGATTAATTCGCACCGTCTAATGGCTGGCTATAAATTCAGAGTTAATAAAACAAGCAATGGAAGGAAGCCAAGCCGAGCGGTTGAGCAACCAAAGCTGGCAGCCTGCCTGCCTTCATTTGCCTGGCTCGCTAATATCAAATTTGTCACGACCCACTTTGACAGTTGTGTGTCACAACTCTGAGCCCCACTGCTAACCGCAGAGGCCACAAGGATGAAAAAAAGGAATCCACAGCCACAATGTCAGCTGCCAACTGGTGGTGACAGCGCGACCCAAGCACAGTGGTTAGAGCCATCAGGTTTAAGCGTTCACTACATTTATTATTTGGGATGTGGATGGGAAAATTGAATGAATCACAATTAAATAAAAAACGCATCTTTAATTAGAGTTTGATTTTATAAAACAGCTTAAGGCCTTATTCATCTAAAGCCTGGACAGACTTAATTTTAGTTTGGTATTGAAATAGAAAATAATTAATTTTATTTGTTATGCATTTCAAAAATGCAATAAAATATCTCTATTTGCAGGAAAAGTTAAAGCTAACGGAATCGACTATCCTAGCTTGAATTTAAAACTTATACTTTGGGCATTGCCCCATTGTGCAACAAAGACCACTGTTTCAAACGCTGCTGATGCAACTGCTGCTTTGCATGCAAATTAGAAATGGAAAAATTAAATTATATGTACTAAACATTGTGCGAATATCCTTTAGCCATAAAAATAGTCATTGTTCTACTATTTAAAAGAACGCTTCAAGCAGCAATTGCTCTGCATACATGCATACACAATTGATTATTTATTAATAAATATAATTTATTATTTATTTATTAGTGAATGCCAACGGCTCACGCACAAAGCTGCTCTAAATTCGATTAGTTAAAATCGACGCTGCCAAACTGTCAGCGGCAATTTGCACAGGACTCACACTTTTTGAGTGTCACTTGTAATTTCGAGCTGCCAAAACGGGAGCCAACAACAACAAAAACAACAATCGACCAGCCAAGGGACCGACTGGAGATGGGAGCATTCTAGTTTGCTGGCCATTGCCGGGTAAAGTGCATTCAAATTGGCTTAAACTAAGACTGTTACGCGTGCAGCTGTCTAATTGTATTTGGCCCCTTTTTCCCTTTTAGCCAGTTGAGGGCACCCCCGAACCCTTTGAAAGTAATGGGCAAGTGCCAGAAACTTCAAGATTTATTAGCATCAAGATTAAAGCATTAAAAATTTGCAGACTGCGTGGCACACGCATTCCTAGCTACTGGAAAGAAAGTGGCCCCGGGGACTAGAGAAAGTGAGGGTACATCATCAATTTGAAGTTGTTGCTGCTGTTGTTGCGGTTGCTTCTGCTGCTGCTGTTGACTGTTTCCGCCGGAAGCGCGGAGCGTAAAACAACAATAGCAACAACAAACTACTCCATTGCATTGCACACTTTGGCGGTCAAAACTTTCAACATTAGCACTTAATTTACTGGCGCTACTTAATGAAGTCTACACTTGGCTAATTTACGCGAAACTCGTTTGCCTCCCACTGCTACTTGTGTGTGTGTGTGTGTGTGTGTAGATCCTTTGTTAAGTACTCACGTCGTACATCGACATTTTGGCAAAAACTTTTCACATATTCTGTGTTCACCGCACTCTTCAATCACATTACTTTCATAAATCACCAGCAGCACTTCTAGTGTTTCTATTGTTAGGAATGCTGAGTTGCTCAAGCTTCTCGAGGACAAAGATAAAGCCATGGGGATTAATACGAATACGATTATTCGCTCTTGCATTCTTGTAGAAACTCATGTTCTATAATTAAAATACTTACATAGTCGAAACAATTCTGACGCTGTTGAACGATTTTTTTTTATTTCTTTGGAACAGCAATTCTTTTTTTATTCAATCGCGATAAGGATTGAATTAGCTCGCAATGAGCTCAATTACAAACTGTGCGTCAGTATATCCAGCACAGTTATCGCAACTGGTTCGAGTGCGCGAAGTGAGCTCTGCATCGAAAATGTTTATCGAGTGCCAAAAGAAACATGTTCGCGTGGTAGTTGCGGTGCTGTCGACAATCATCTCAATTGGCGTCATTGCAGCCGTCGAGGCTTCGCCCTACCTGCACGAAAAAGGTAAACTTTGGTTAGGGGAACACACGATTGAATAGATAACGAATTTGATATAGATAACCATTTACAGATCAGCAAATAATGAATCATATTTGCCTGCTGCAAATTATTTGTAGCGTGCTTCTTTTTGTGGGCTCCCTTAAGGTATGAATGAATAAATAAATGTTTTATTTGATATTTATTAATGGTTGCGTCTTTTCTCGCAGTGTAATAAGTGGTGTTTCTTGCCTTGGCTAGCGATCGCTATTGTCTTCGCCTATGCATTGGTCTATCTAAGCATAACATTTTGGCTTCACATACTCAGCAGTTTGAAGCAAGGCCTGATAATTATTTCCATGCTCTACACAATTGCAGGTGGGTTCCCTTAAGATGCAATATAAATGACTATATACTATATATATGCAATTTCTTCTTAGGTTTCTGGTGCTATTTTATTTATGCCATTGTTGTGGATTTTCAACTGCTGCATAATAGTAATCAAGTACACAGAAATGGTAATCCCAAGAGCCAGAATTATATAACGACGACGTTATTGTAGCATGGGTCATAGACTGCTGCCTACTGCAACTTCTAAATTATCTTCAAGCTATCTACAATTATTCGTATCCTACTTGGGACATTATCTAGGTGCCGAGTCTGTGTTCGCGTCTTTAACTATCTTCTCGATAAGAGTCCTCCTTGCTTATCTTGCCATTCTAAGATTGAACAATAACTTGTGACTTATACATTTGCTATTTATCGGTGAGTTGATTCAGCGCGGTGCTAATATTAAAAAGGAGTGGGAGAGGCATATATATGTATATTACATATGTACATATAACTTTGATGCATGCCACTCAAAGCCAAGGAGAATCTCAGTGAAATGCATTCGAGCTGGAAAAGAACACGCAAGCGTTGCCGACGCTTGTGCAAATTAGTGTGAACATTGTGGTTAACTCATTCCCCCTCTCTCTCTCTCTCCATCTCTCTCTCTCTCTCTCTCTCTCTATGGGTGTGTGGCATTCGAAGCGTAGCCGAACCTAAAATAAGCGTTAAAAAGTGTGCTAAACAAGTAAGAATATTGCGTCAGACGGCAGTAGCCGACTGCAAAACACTCTGATTCATTTCTAAAAAGAGCGAGGCTAAAAGTTGCCTTACCGACTATGATTTATATTATTCTTAAAAGTAAAAAAAAATGTGAAAATAATGTACATTTGAAGTAAGTAGTACTTTTGTGAGACCAGCTTTGGCCTATTCAGAAATGTATTCGTATATAATGTAAATATATATTCCAACACTTTGCGTCAATTGTATATTGTATATTCAAAATCTGTAGCTTATAATTCTAATGCATTTTATGTGTAGTAAGCCAATGCTTGGGCGGGGCAGCTGAGTGAACTACACAGCATACTCGTTCTTTTTTCGGGATCAGAGTATGAAAAGGTTGGAGGCCCAATGCGTTTTGAGTCAGTCTGAAATGTGGCCTGCGCTGTGGCAGGCACGCGTCTGCTGGAGGCATGGCTGGTTGCATGCGTATTGCATTACACCCACTCACACACACTTACACCGCAGCACACACACAGACACACACACATACTCAGACATGCAGCAAAGTGGCATATGAATAGATACATGCTTTTGTTGTTTGTTTGACTGTCTGTTTGTTTGTCCGCCCATGGGTGAGTTTTCGTAATCCAACGAGCAGACAGGTTAAATACACCGCAAGGACAGGCAACACACACACAAACACAAACACACACACGCATAGGGCTCACACACAAACCCTGAAAAAATATATATAAAAAGAGTGCTCTGAACGAGTTAGGATAAAGTGGCAAGTGGCAAAGCGGCAAACATGTGCTGCGTGTTGCTGCAACTGTCGCGTCTTCTACTGGCAGCCTCAGCCAGATAGTAGCAGGTGGTTGGTTGTGGGCATGATGTTGCATCCACGGCTCAGACGCAGCCAACAAACAATAATAATGCAACAATAGTGTGCGCCGCAAACAAATTGCTTTTGTGTGTCTGGCTGTGTTCCTGTCTCTCTATGTATATGTGTGTGTATCTGTGTGCTGCTCATCTAGCTCACTTGCAGATTAGTTTCGTTGCGCATTTTTATTTGCGTTTATAGACAAACACACAAACACACACACATATACGGACAAAGAGCGGGGCACACAAGCGTAGCCCCACTAATTTGGTGGGGGCTGCAATTAGTGCTGCGCGTTGAGCAAGAAGACAAACAAAACTTTGTCATATCGACCTGCAGGGCATATAAATTGCTATTCAATAAGCTGTTAGCAGTGTTGAGACGGAAATATGCCAGATTAAGAGCGCTATAATGTTTTAGTACCAAAAATGATGTTTCTCAATTGCAGTGCAGTATTCAAGTGGATTTTATGGAAAAGAATCTTAGTTTCCAGCAAGAATCAGGTTTTCAAATTTAAGTGCAGCTTTAATCTAAATGTCAAGCCATGATCAAAAATATATTGCTTTTGATATTTGAATCATCTTTAACATTTTATTTTGTAATATTTTGGTATATGATCTTAACGTACATTTGGATTCAGAATCATTTTACCAAATATGTGAAAATGTGCAAATCGCTTCATCGTTTTGGCTTGGTAAAGTTTGTCGAGAAAAAGGCAGAATTGGTAGCACTGACTGCTGGCCCCTGGTGCCAGCGATTGTTTCTGTGCCTCTGTGTGGATGGGTTGTCTGCGTTGAGCTTTTGTTGTCTGCGAAGTTTGGCTTTGACACAATGTTGCCACCTGAGCGCAGGGTGAGGGGGCAGGGGGAGCCCGAAAACAAAATCCATTCATTGAAACGTGTAACCTTGTTCAGCTGAATTGAAAATTAACTATAAATTTGATGGCACAGCATGCAAAAACGTGTGACGGAAATGGCTAACTTCCAAGTTAGCTAAACGAGACGAGACGTTCTGTCTGTCAGTCTGTTTGACTGTCCATGTTAAGTACTACTTCACATGGCCAAAAGCAGAGGTGTCAACAACTGGCAGCACTTGACACCTTTACCTCTGCCACGATTTAGCTTGCCACACGAGTTACGAGTGTACTCCTGTTGCGAAATTTAATGCGAACGTCCCCACAAGAATTCGCCATACACAAATTCATTAAAAAAGTAAGAGTTTGTCGAGTGAGTGAAATGAAAAACCAAATTGAATTGCCCAAAATTTGTTTTATTTTTTTTTTGTAACGCACAGAAACCCCACAAAGGTGCGAACTACTTGTAGCAGGGGACTTTTGGGGGTCGCTGCGGGGCTGGCTTTGGTGTTGCTTTTAACCCTCTTGACAAGCTGTTGTTTGCCCTGCTTTCTGGGAGTGGGCTATAATAAGTAATACATGTTTTGTTTCGAATGAGTGTTCTTTGCAGCAAAAAGGGTCGCGAATGCGACACTCTACCCATTTTATGGCCGCCACCTTTTTCTTTGTGCTGCGACGAATTAACAGGCGACAAGTGAATATATGTGAAAAAAAGTGTTGAATTTAACAGCCTTTGAAAAGCTTCAGTTCTGCTTTACTTTTTGGCGTGGGACTAAAACCAATTTACCCAAAATGGCATACGAATAAAATGAAATTCAATAAAAACGTTTGCGTTAAATATATATGTATTTGAAAGGACTATGAAAACAAGCAGCAAACTGCCAACTCGATAAACAATAGGCAACTAATAAATTTTGTCAAATTCAACAAATCACACATACTTACTCGTATTTTCCACCAATACGCACACACACATACTGAAGAGCATTGCCGGAAATCATTTAAGCTGCCAAATCAGCCAACCAGCTGGGCCAAAACCAGCTTGGCGTCAAGCTGAAGGTATTATTAAGGTGGCAGCAGCAATGGCCAGATGCCAAGGCAAAAAAGGCGATTAATATTCATTCAGTGTCGCGCGTATATCACTTTTTATTTGCACAGCCAACGAGCGAGCCGAGCAAAGTATGCAATGGAATTCGCCGCACGCAGGTGAGCCATACTCATGTGTATGTGTGTGTGTGTGTGAATGTGTTTTCTTGCCGCGTGTTGATGTGTATGAGTAACGCACAATTACATACAACAATTTGTGCTTTGTTTCTCGGCACGTCCGTCTGCCTGTGTGCGATGCCAAAGCTAAAGAAAACTGGAGTTCCTGCCACTGCCCGACTCCCAGCTCCCAGTTCCCAGCTCCCAGCTGCCGACTCCTGGCTTCCAAATCACCAAAGAGCAATCGTGCAGCACAAGCGTTCCTTGGCCAGAGTTGAGCTCGTGTTCGTGTTCAAAAAATCTCAAACACTCAAGACAAATACAAATTGAATTCTATTTAATGATTATTTAATGTCGTCTCATATTATTAAAAGTAGAAAGCAAATTAGATTTTACTAAAAGTAAAATTTAATATTTAAAAAATAGAGAAACATGTTTAAAACTAAAATATTTTATTTTCTTAACTTAACCTTTTCAAACATACAGTTCGACTTTTAATAAAGTTTTCAAATTTTAATGCAGTATTCATTTTAATGCCAAACCATATTCATATTTATTTATTTTTTTTTATTGTTTTATTATTATTTATTAATATTTGTTAAAGTAATATTTATTTCATCAAATATGTAAGAGAAAATTTTAATTAAATTTAAGAACCATTTACAAGCAAAAAATAATACATTTGTACAAAGTGTAATTATGTATAATAAAAAAATTTTGCAGAATAAAATAAAATGTTTATTTAACGCTGAAAAGTAAGCAAGACTCAGTTGATATAGTTAAATATTAAATTAAAATTTGAGTTTCGCGATAATAATAAAATAATAACAGATACGAATATAAAATAAATTGATTATAAAAAGTCTCATCTCTAAACAGTTCAACCGCTTATTTGCTGCTGCCACACGCCACACTCTGTGTGTGTTTGTGTGTGTGTGCAGCCAGCGAATAGAGGCGGAAATCAAGATTCTCCGCCTGTAACCTCTACTGTCTGCTTCCCAGCGGGAACGTGCACTTCAAATTGGATGCCCAAACATCAAGTCAGCGAGTGTGCGAGCTAGATGCTCCTGCAGCACTTGAAGCTGCAATTTAGCATCCTTTCGATGCCTGACCTGAGCAGGCATTTTAGTTTTTTTCTTTTTTTTTTTTTTTGCTCATGTGAAAATTGAGAAAAATTGCCAAACGACTTGGTAAGCGATATTCTGTTTTGACAAGGTTACACACTGCCAGCTCCGACGCCTGCTCTGGCTCCGACAATGCAGTGCTCTCAAGTGGGCGATGCCAAACAGCGCAGTTGGTTTGCTGCCAGGTGTATTGAGTTGGAGGATGCCATTGCTGTTGAAGTTGTCTCTTTTCGTTTTTCATTTGCTTTTGGACACTTATTGTTAGTCCGGTCGTTTTTGTTTTGATAACTTTAGACAGTGCCATCCAAGCTGCAAGTCACAAAGGCCGAAACGTTCCGTCAAATACAATTCGACTGCCTTTTGCGCCGGAGTTGCGTTACAGTTGAAGGCGGACCCGGGATCCGACCCACAAAATTACCACTGGGATCAGCAGCAAATGACGCGAAACAGTCACACGGACAGAGGCGAGAGCAGCAAGTAAAGCATCCGCAATAGGAGCTACAACAACAACAGCAACAACAACAACAACACGTACCTTACATAAAAATCGTGCAGGCCATGCTAAACGTTTATCCCTTTTAGCCCCAAGGATGCGAGCCAACAATGGACGTCTTCAGTTTCAATGGCTCGTTTAGCTCCTGCTGCTGCTACTGCTGCTGCTGTGGCCCTCAGTAAGCTGAGACTGATTGTGGGGCTGTAGTAAGTCGGATCCAGATAAATGCCGCATCATTGGTTATTTATATGCGTGCATCTCAGCCGTGGGGTAATGTGGCTGAGGCAGCCAGCTCATAGCTTACCTTTTACCTGTGCAAAAGCGATATCTATATATACACATACATATATATTTATTTGATTTCATCGATGTATAAGTACACTCATAAAAAAATCTAAAACAAAAATCAGCCTGACCAACAGAAAGTTTTTAATTTGATTTTAATAATCATTTTTAAGTATTTTATTTTAAATGGAATAATCTGTCAATAAGCGGAAATTACTTTATATTTTCAAGAAATCCGGCAAACATTTTTAATTAAAGAGTCTTTCAAATAGTCGTAAAATCGAGTCGACTTTTTTTCTGAGTGTATTATGTAGCTGCTTGAGGAATATGTTTGTCATGGCTACCACTCAGTGGCTTATGTTCTGTCATTAAGTTGTGCATAGTTTCAGTTTTATTCCCTGAAACACATACGTTATACGTAATTGAAACTGTCTAAAAGTTATCTCTTTCTCCATCTTTTTATGTGTGTGTGTGTGTGCCCTGTGGTGAAATTAATTAAATGGCATTCAAATGATTGGCTACGTGCCATTATTAATTTGCGCATAAATTATGCACATGTCCTAATGCCTAATGATTTCCTTTTTATGTCCAATCACTCGACTTGGCCACAAATTAATCAGCCAGCGCGCAATATATCCATGAAAATGCTCGCAACTCGCACATTAACATGCAGCACGTTTTCTATTTGCTCAATTTGTTACTCATTAGAATTGAGTTGCCTTGATTTATAGAAATTACTTTCGTTTGAGTTCGCTGCAGCTTAATTATGGCCTACATTTCAGATTTTACTTTGGGTACTTTGTGGAGCACACTGCAATCTATAAATAATTATGACATAGCTCGTTTCAGTACTTTCTGTAAATTATAATTATATAATCGTATTCAAATAGTTATAAACAGCAATAAATGGCTATCTGAGGCACGCCGTAGATTACATGCTCTTCTAGATAGTAGTCAATAATATTGGGAAGATTGGTTAGTTGATCTTTTTAATCGACAAAGTCTTTTCTCCAAGAACTTATCTTTCGGCAGATTGTTCCTATAGGATTCGTATATTATTTCGTAATCCGATCTTGATGATAGTTGATAAGAATGTGAGCAGTAGAATAGCATGCTTATTGGGAAAGTTTTGATTCGATTAATGATAGAGTATATATATACTAGTAGAGAGAAGACATCTCCGACTTTTGTATTCATAGAATTCATTCAGAATTATGCACTACTCGAGCAGTTTCAACTAAACCAGAATTTATATTTTCCGTGACGTATATTTCATGGTTAAGAAACGTTGATTAAAAACTGTTCTGCGTACTGTTAACGGTTTACGGTTTACTGTTTGGTATACACTTGAAACTGGGGCTTGTCACTGCTCGGCACTGTGGTCATCAGCGTGTCTTTTTGTTTTGCAATTTTCTCTGTTGTGTGCTCCTTTGGTCCCGCTCCCCGATTAACCGATTACCCGCTGCTGCCCATTGTCTTGGGCATGGACTGGTTTTGCCAGTGGTTTTTGGACTAAGGATTTATGTGCCGAGCGGTAGATTTATGGGCTTTTGGCTTTGAAATTGAGAGTGCCCATGTGTGGACAAGTAGTGAGAACTGTGCTAATTGAGTTGAGCCTCGATTGTGGCAAGAGGCAAAAGGAGTTGGCCATAAATGTCTTGTAAATGGCCAGGAAGAACCATGCATAGGAGGAATATGGGCACAGGAACAGATTTTGATTGGCCAGCAGGGTCAACATGTAGTTGCAACAACATGCTGCAACAGCAGGCATTAGCGTTTACATTGACGAACTCTGGCTAACTGATAACAGCTGCCGGCTGGGAACAACGCGTGCGCGTCGCAACGTAAACAAATGTTAGCCAAAAATGCCGGCAAAGTGTACCCAGTAACTTGGCCCCAAACAATCGAGCAGCATTGCCAACAGTGTGCGATAAAAGGAGCCAGTGCGATAAAAACATAAAACTGGTTTCTCTGTGGCGCCGCCGACGACGACGACAATCGAGAACACGAATCACGAATGCCTAAACGAAGCCAAGTCAAGCCGAACGATTTTGGCTGACGACGCTGCCGCAAACAAGAAACAGTTTCAGTTTGTGCTACAAACGCGTTTTGAACGGTACACAAGTTGCATGTGGCGCGCAATTCGCAAGTGGGAGAGAAACCAGAATTAACTCGTCTTAGCTCAAAGCAGCCGCAAAACAACAAAATACATACATACATATACACACATATATAATTTGCATGAATAATTTGCAAATCTCGAAGATTCACAAAGTGTGTGATTTTTGTATATGCTTACAGTGCTCAATAATAATAAGTTGACCAAATAGACAAACACTGTGAATTGTGTGAACTGTGAACTGTGAACTGTGCACGTTGTGAATTGTGAACTGCATTCCAAAGCGGCACTCACAAGGTGAATATACAAGTAAACTGAAATATATGTATATACATCTATATAAATGCACTGCAACATCATGCATGAATATGTGTGTTGAAGTGTGTGGCTGCCTTTTTAATGTACAACAACCTGAAATTCTGTTTTGCTCACAATTGTCCCTTGCTACATTATTTTTTTTTATATGCAACAGCAAACTGGCAAAGTTGCAGCGTCAGTTTTGCAGTTCTCAGCGGCTCAGCATTCAGGCATTAAGTATTCAGTATTCAGTATTCCGTATTCAGTTTTCAGTTTTCAGTAGTCGGTACTCGATTCTCGATACTCAGTTGTACCTGTTTGCATTTTGTTGTTGTAGTTGTTGGCCAACAGCTTACAGCTCACAGCTCAGAGCTCAGAGCTCTTAGTTCGTTTTTTATGTGTGGTTGTTGGCCATTTCATGAACTCAAGTCGTTTGCATTGTGTCTGCGACCCCTTCGCTGACCAGTTTTGTCTTCTCGCCAAACTTCTCTTGCCGTATTTATTATGGCCATCATTCGCGTTGGTTCTCAGGCTAATTGCCCATAAATGCCAATTGCTTTTAGAGCATAAAATTAGCTTCAGCTGCTGCAGCGCGCAAAGCATGAGTTTGTGATAAAAACTTTGCATTCAACTTTGAGAAAAAAGTAAATGGCAAATTGCGAAAGAAATGCAAACCATAAATAGTATATACATAAACCCAAATTGTTATTGCCACTTAGCAAGCGCCCAAGAGCGGCCCCAAAACAAAGCTAAACAGCCGAAATGCTTTTTACAAGAATGAAATTTAAAAAAATGAGAATCAAAATACAAAAAAAACACAAAAATGCAGAATCTGCAAGCTAACCAGCACCTGGCCTGGGTTTATGCCAGAACGTGGCCCAAACGCAGCAGCAGCTAAAAATGCAAGCAAGACAAAAAGAAACGCATTAACAAAAAACGGGCTGCAGCGCATCACATGGCGAGGTCATTTTACATTGCCCTTGGCCCAGCAGCAACCGACTCATCCCTCTCCCCTTGCCAGCACCGGCTGCCCCTCGTTTGTCCCACAGTTTTGTGCTGCAACAAAGAACTTCAAAAGCATTGCGCTGGCTGGCAAACCGAAGAGACGTCGTCTGTTTTTGGTCATTATGAAAAGAAAATATGCGGCACTAACATCAACAGAGGCTCAAAGGAGCCAAGAAAAAAAATTTAAAAAACAATAAAAACACATTGAACGGTTGCAGCACAAAAACTGTAGCAGTAAACACACATAAGAAAAAAAATCCAAAAAAGAAAAGGGAAATGAAAATGAAAATGGAAAAGCAACCCATCGCTGCATGCTCAAAGCATTTAATCGCCTTTGACACCCAGTTGAGGGCTGAGTCCTTAGAGTCTGGGCTCCAGGTGCGAGCAATTTGGCGCGCATTTTGCATGTGTGACAGTTGCCAATCAACGGTTTGTTTTTCTTTTACTTTTCATTTTTTTTTTGTTTGTTGTCCATTGTATGTCAATTGAAGCCAATTCGAATATGCCACACATAAATGAAATGAACACACTTGTCAAACTGTACAGTAATTGCGTGATAATAGAGCAAAGCTATTTGTATAAATAAGCAACCGGTTTCGGGCCCCCACCCCGCGGTCAAATATAAATAAATAAGCTTCAGCCACAACAATCTTGGAGTCGGACATCGACAGCCCCTGCAAATAGAGCAAGAATGCCACTTATAATAATAGCTTCACAACTACTAGAACTACACTCACTGACTATTGAACTAATGAAGCAATTACTTTATTACAACGACATATTTGAGTTAAGTGAATCAACAAATTCTTACGCTTGCCCAGCTTAGCAGAATGCTTTTGAAATGCATTTTATACGCCAAGTTAATATTGTCATTACGTGTGTGATTATTAGTAACATTTATGTAATTAAACTCGTTATTTTTAGGCAAGGAACTCCCAGCTTTCAAGCAAATGAGAAAATAGTTGTTAGCGTAAATTAGCTAGCTTAATTACAATTTACTTTGTAATTATGTGGCAAGCCGAATAAGGTTCGTTAACTTTCTTTTAAATCAAAAATACTTTCTGCTACTTTCTGCAGCTCTCTGCTACTTTCTGCATTTTAATTTAATGTTGATTTATTATAGAAATATAAAATGCGGCGGCAGTTAATCTAAATCGGATGTATATATATTCTGCATAAAATTACATAGAAACAGTTAAACTATTATAAGTCAAAAAGTCCTCTTATCGATTCGCTTTTCTGGGCAAAGTTAATGTTTTCATTGCGTTTGCCGGAAATGCCATGTCCTGCCTTGCTCCCAACACCAACAACCAAATTACGCTTAATGGTTTTTTAATTGTAACAATAATTGCTGTCGCCATTGCATTAGCAGCTGTCAAAAAAAAAAAATAAAAATAAAAAAATCAAAAAAGAAGAAAAGAAAAAAAAGCCAGCAAAAACCTCACCATTAATGAGTGCTCTTCGCAAGTGTTTAGATGGCTACAAATTGACCAGCAACCGGCAAATGAAAAAAAAATAAGCATTCGATGGCAAAGCTCGGCACATAATCGCTCATTTGGGCTGTGGCCTATACTCTGTGTGTGTGTGTGTGTGTGTCTATAATTAAGCCTAAAAGTGCTGGCCTATGCCTTTTTTATGGGCCTTCAACTGTCCCAGTGAGCGAACATCCTACTCCGTCCAGCCCTCAACTTGCTGACTTTACCAGGCTGAAATCTTTGGTTTTGCTATTTTTATTATTTTTCTTAGCTTTTACTTTTTGTTGGCAACACATACGCTCTTGTGGCTGGGCGGCCCAGTGGATTATGAGCAATTTTGTGTGTAGCTTGTTGCTCTCGTTGTTGTTGCTGTTGTTGTTGCTGTTGTTGTTGCTGTTGTTGTTGCTGTTGTTGTTGCTGTTGTTGTTGCTGTTGTTGTTGCTGTTGTTGTTGCTGTTGTTGGCAAGTCTCGCACAGTTTTTGGTTTTGCTTGCTGGGCATCTAGCACACTTTTCTAGCATACTCTTGTGCGTTCTGCGGTCTCTAATGTGCGCTATTTCGGTTTTCAGCGCGTATCTATGTATGCTTGCGTGTGTGTGTGTTTTGGTGCCTTCTGCTCGCTGTTGCCGCATTTGCCCAGAGGTCATTATAGACGCCTCGCCTCACCCGTTGCTGCTCATACGCGCCGTTGCCGTTGCCGTTGCCATTGTGAGGCCGCCAACTTCCGCTACTGTGATCCTTTTGGCTTTTGCTTCTGGCCTCTAAAGTGGCAATTTGTCTAGTTTTGTAAGCGCCTCTTTTAACGATAATGATGATTGCGCTTTGTTGCGTTTTTATTTAACTGCACACACACACACACATGCAGTTCTCCAGTGTGGTCAAGCGTCCAAATAACCTCAGCACACAGTCCATTTTCATAGACTTGCTTGCGACTTTGTTTTGCTTCCATTTTGCCACATTTGCTTCATTTGTTGTTGTTGTTGTTTTCGCTCTGTTCGCAGCGGTATTTGCTTAGAATTTTCCGATTCTCATTCATACTACAAATGCCAAAACGAAAGTCTGTTCATTCAGTGCCGTTGTTTTTTGTTTTCTTTTATTTTTTGTAGTTGCTGCTGCTGCTGCTGCTGTTGTTTCTACTTTTAGCTCTGTCTGTCAACGTGTCTGTGGCTTGGCTTATTTGTTTTTTCGCACTCTTTTGCTGCCGTGTCGTCGCCGTTGTTAATTTTTATGTACGGTTATTTTCGCATTTGCTTTATTGACCATATACGAGTATATATGTATGTATATGTATATACGACTACAACTGTCCTGTCTAGACAATTTTGTGTGGCATTCGTAATGGCAACTGCCAATTTGCCGTTGTCTGCCTATACGGCGAATGTTTATTTGTTTTTATACAACTATTTGATTTGAGTTGTGACATCAACATTTATTTCTACCAATTTCCGAGCTTGTTATATGTATATGTGTGAGTGTGTGTGTACCTATGATTTATTTTCGTTTCGTATTTCACGTAAATAAAGATTCCTATTATACAGCAATTTGTAAATATTTTGCAGCTGGCATGCACAAATAAAATTGAATTGAAATTTTGCCAAAACGCACAGTGCGTAGCTCGATGCGAAAATCAATAAACCTTTTTGAGCTTATATATACATACATTTTTATTTTTTTTTGTTGCACACACATGTACGAACACACTAAGGTTTGTGGCTGGTCAGTGACAGAAGACAGCATCCGCATTCGATTGGGCAGCGCAGATGGGGCAGCCAATCTATCGATTTATCTTCGCCTTTGTCAAATAAAATCAACTGATTACTTTATCAGAAGAGCGTAAAATGAGCACCGCACACATGTATGTGTACTAAAGAGACCCACTGTACGAGGCAACCAAGTCAGAGCTCCGACGGCATTCACGTGCTGTGCTGTGGCTGCCACATTGAATGACTTTATCGGCTGCTAAACGTCGCTTGGTCATTTGAAGCGCACACGTTTAACCCGCTTTTACGCACACACACCAACAAACACACACTAACACGCACACACACACACACACATGAGCATACACAAGTTAAAGTTGACTGGCATTACTGATATATTCCCCACACACAATTCTCTTCCTCTCTGTGTGTGTTTCTGCTCCGACTATTGGGTGGCCCTCTAAAAGTTTATTGCTTCATTCTGCTGTGCAATTTAATCGATGTCGATGTCGAGGTCTGTCTGTCTATCTGTCCGCCTGTCTCTGACTGCGTCTGTGTTTGGGGTTCTCTCTGCGATTTTAAAGCGCAGCTAATGTAAATCGTTGTAATATTGCCATTTACGGCTTAATGAGCCTCACACAATTTAAGAGGCGTGCTCTCTTCGACTATTTTGTGCCAGAGGCAGCTCAACATTGCGAGCCATTCCTGTTTTCGGTGTAATTTTCCATTTAGGAAATAGGCTGATCCACTTATGGTGAAACTTTTGTGAATTTAACTATTGCCTGCCCCCTTTTGGCAATCAAATAGGAAACCAAAAATTGAGAGAGCAAACATTAAACTAAATACAATCGAGGCGAGTTGCATAGCATTATCTCAATGTAAGAGTATAAATTGTATACAACAATTCTCACAACAAAAAGCTTTATTTAAAATTTTATAATTTTAATTTCCTATAAAGTTAATAATAAAGATTAAAATTAAAATTAAATTTCACACTTAAATAAATAAATGAGTTTTTCATCATCAGTAAAAATAAAATATCTTAAAATAAACATGATAAATGAACAAAATGAAATTATATTGCAATTGCGTGTTGACTGAAGAGGTTATTGTCTGTAAAGAGAAGAACAAAATAAAAGAGGGGATTTATTATTATTGCGATACAATAAGCTTCAATTAAATGAAGTTGAAGTTGACCCGCAGCTAAATCAAAGCTCAAGACATTGTTTAAAAACTTTTCGGTTGGTTATTTGGATTAACTCACACCTCCCTCTAAGAATACCTTTATTAGCCGTCGCTTTCATGGGGATTCAAATATTTATGCTTTTCATTAAGTTTGTTTGGCAGCGTGTCAATCATCCAACGCCCCCAAAAAATGTTGTTCTGTTTTTTGCTGCTGCTTTTTGGGTTTCTTAAAGCAATTATCTCATAACAGAAGAACACGCAATCCAATGGGGTCAATCCGTGCCGATTGTTTCTCATTTTGCGCCACAATGCGCTTTGAAAGTATTTAAGTATCTCAAGCCGTTTACTAGAAAGGCGCCCAACAACAACAACAACAACAACTGCTGGCAACAACAACAACAAGAAATTCATCTGTCTGGCAGTTAGGCAGCAAACGCTTTAACCCCTTTCTTCCATTATTGCACGCCCTTGGATTATGTATTTTGTTTATCTTCAAGCTGAACGCGACGGGAGCCCCAAAAGTCGTGCACTTCCCCGTTCACCCCTCGGTCCAAACACCACCAAAATAAACACGCCTACATATAAATATGTATGTGTGTGTGTGTGTGTGTGTGTATATTTGTGTGCTTAGATACATGTATATTAGTTGGCAACCCGTCTGCGCCAAGCAAAAACGTAATGAAATGCAAAATCGCTTAAGTTCGTTGTGGAAGCGACAGTCCCTGTTCCCATCTCATGCTTGCAACCTCAAGCCCTCCCTCGCTGTAGCACTTTCCCGCCCCAAAATAACCGTTGCCCTTTGTTGACAGCGTGTTAGTGCAAACTAAATGAATTTCTCCACGGACTCTGTGGGTTTTTGTTTTGGTTAGTGCGTTTTTATTTGGGATTACGTCTGGCTGGGTGACTCCCTCTGCTTGCCTCCGTCTGGCTGGCTGCTGCACTCATTTAACTGTGCTAATGCGAGGCACACACACACACATACAATTAAAGAGTTGGCGGTGGGTCGCATCAACTTCAACATTATCATCAACAACATTCTGCACAACTTTACATCCACATAATAATCGACTTTGCGAACATGTCTGTGTGGCCATTGTATTCTTGTTACTGCCATTTATACCCTGTAGAAATATTATTATTATTATTGTGAAAGTCGCATAGTTATATAGATTTTACATTTATTTGATAAGTAAATCAATTAAATGAATTTAGTATGATTTAAACGAATTTGGTGCATTGCCAATTTAAATTCAATGTTTTTTATCAACGAAAATATTAAAAGCACGGAAGTGTACAATTTTTTAAGACTTTTTGCTACACCAATAGCCAAACTGCTGACCAGCATTTTTTACTCAATGCTGTATAAATTATATACACGTAGAAAACTTTTTTTATTTTTTATTATCATAGTGTTTTTCTGTCGCTTTAAATAAACGTGCTTATAAGCGAAGTTTGTAAACCCAGTAGATATCAGCAAAATATATATAAATCGTTTAAGGTTTGTTTATAAATTAATTAAAATATCTTTGTAACGAATGGTCTAAGGGATATCTAGTAGTCTCCATCTGTGTTAGACTTGCAACACTTATGGGTTGTTTTGCTGTTGTCTCTGTGGATAATTGAATGAACAGACACTTTGAAATTGTGTGCTTCATGTGTGTTGGGTTGCTATGGGAGTTTTGCGCAATGCTTTTCAATGACTTCCGCATAAGTGTTTAATTTCCTGTGTATTAACATGCTTAGCAAACACACAGAAAAACGCAACTCACACTCGCATTGAGCCAGTGCCAGAGGCGGCTTATTGAGCGCGGCAAACGCACCTCACAATCGTTCAGCTGGGGGTTGCAAACAAAAAAGGTGCGTGCCACAGCCCCCGGGCGGCGTAACGATTTGTGCCAACAAATTTATTTAAAAAGGATTATCAGCAGTTAAGCGCCACGCTGGCACACTTCAAAGACAACCAGCCGCCACGCCCCCGCCCCTGCCGCTGCTCCAGTCTGTCAGTTGCCATACAGCGCCAACCCCCTATTTCAGCCCCCGCTGTTGCTAAGTGCAGAAATCTACAAAATTATGCAAAACAAAAACACAAATGTAAGCATTGATGGCATATGCAAATGTAAATGTCAAATTCATGTCACATATGAAAATATATTTATATATATCGATATATATGTAGACTTGGATTTGACATTCAATTTTGTTTGACATACAGCCAGAGTGGGAGAAAAAAGGGCAGTCAAAGTGACAGCCACAAGGCCAAGTGGCATGCTGAGTTAACCTGAGCGATTTGTCTTTGATGTCGCCCGACGGTTGGTAAAAGTATGTAATTGTTAATTAAGATGCAATGCGATTAATTTTTTATTTTTTATCTTCATATCCCAGCAACGGATTAACCATTCGCTCTTCGCTTTCCCTCTTTGCATATGGCACATGACAATAAAGAAGAAAAAATGTCTGATATTTGTCTAGCGAAAATTGTATTAAATATTTAATTTTATTAGTCTGCTTAAAGTGCTTGACGGTGAAAATATGTGTCTGAATAATTTGTATATTTTATTGAAAAAAGCACTCAAGACAACGGAATGAAATTTAATGCCACAGATAGGCGGGAGTTAAATGAGTAACTTGAGGCGGGTTCATTCACTTCAAAGGGACAGGGAGTTGCTTTTTGACATTTTTCTACGACAGTTGTTACTAGAGTCGATGTTCGTCATGTTAGCCTGGCAAATGAAGTTCGCTTCACATTTTTGCCCAAATTCAAACTCAAAATAACGAGAATTTCCATCAGTTGCTATTGCCGTTGATTTTTATTGAGGCATTCGACTAAAGCGTGAGAAATTCAATTTGCAGGCATGTCCATCAGCGATTTTGGCGATAAGCGCTATATTGGGGCAGCTGACGGAATGGAAGGGCTAGGCTTGAATTTCAGTGTTATTGAATACTTTAAAAGGTTTTCGCAACTAGTGGCTAAAGTGTTGGTTTGATGTCTATAAATGTCAGAGTTTGGCAAGTCTCCCCCCCACCCTTCTTTCTATCTCTCTCCATCTTGCTGTTGCCCCAGGATAATTTTAGTTGAAATTTATTTACTAATTGCTTATATTTGAAAGATTTTAGCTGTAACTGCTGCTTTTGCTGCTGCTGTGCTTTCTTTGGGTGGGTTTTTGTGTGCATGTGCGGAAGTTCACACACGCCTGAACACTCGCTGTTGATAATTTCACAACGACAACGACAACTACAACCGACAGCCGACATGCGTGCTGTCAAACGCACTCCTCAAAGCAGAGCCAGTCGGAATACACTCAAAAAAGATAAACCAACAATTTGAAATTTAGGCAATGAAAACGAAGGTTGTCTTTTTAAAGGCTGGGCTTTCATATCTCTTGAGTTTTCTTTACAAGTTTTCAAATCATCAACTGATGTGTGTTCAAAACTCTGGGTCATAATTTACATTTTTAAAGTTCATTATTCTCTCTGCTGAGCAATTAAAATTTGTAAACCCAATTTCAGACATTTAAGATAGTTTACAAGTTTATTTAATTATATTTGATTTAATTGTGATTATTTTGATTGTTCTGAGTGTAGCTGCCACCTTCTTTTTGCTTGAGCAGAAAAGGAGTTTTCTTCAACTTGTGCACAAAATTTCAAATTTCCGGGCGGTTTTCCACACACGATGCTCCCAACACTTGCACAGGATAGAGGAAATTGTGTACGCATGTTCCTGGCACTTTGCATGATGCCACAAATACATATATGACCTAAGTGTGTGTGTGTGTGTGTGTGTGTGTGGCCAAAACTATTTAGTATTTCAGCATTATTAATGCATGATTTCAATGCGAACACCAAATTTCAATTTGCCTCAAACTTTGAACACTTTACATTAGGGTGCTGTTCTTGCGGTGGCTGCTGCTGCCCAGCTTAAAGATTAGACCGTGTTGCACATTGGCCATTAGCAACAAATTCCGACTAGACGATAAATGTTATCGCAACCAACAAATGCACTACTCACCCCAAATGACCCAGCCATATGCGTTTCCGTGTGCGGCTGCTGCTCGTTTCCGTTGACTCTGTCTGTGCCACCTACCCCCACCGCCTTCAGCTTGCCTCATACAACTGTCCGGCGTACATTGGCCCGCCGTGCTGTATCTCGATTTCGTTGTTGCTGCTGCTGTTGTTGTGATGCCTTGTCTGACGTGATAATCCGCAGGAATTAATAAATAAACCATTAACAAATAAACTAGAGTAAAACCCATGCAGCATTGCACTGACTCTTCCTCTCGCATCCCCTCTCTCTCTCTCTTTCTCTTGGGCGACCCTTATCAGTGGCACACGCCCGAGCAGGCGTGGTTGCTGGGCAGGGAGTGGGTGAGTGGGTGGCTGCCTTGTCGTTGACTTTCTGCAAACATCAGCAAACAAATAGCAGCCGCCCTTGGGTAAACGCAAGCGTTCGCCGATTGTGTCGATTGTGTGTACAGTGGAACGTCTGTTAACGTGGATTTACATACATGCGTTCGCATATCAGTGGACAACAGCAGCCCATTCGATATGTTGTCCTGTTCGGCTGCTGGTCCTTGTCCCTGTGGCGTTGCCATGTTGTTTTTACTTATCAAGGATCGCACTGCGGCAATAAATTGTATGCGTCTTGCATCTCAAAGAACACAACTACCTAGCGAGGGTTGCCTAATTTGTTTTATGCTTTTATGTTGGAAGTTTTATTGGAAACTTGGACATTTACTAAGCAGAAAGTAATCAGCACTATTTGTTTTCTTTAGTCAAATCTATTTGTGTACAGCTTACAGTTTAAGATTTATAAATTAAAATAAAATTATTGCTAGAAAGGGAAAATGATTTTGTGGGTTTATTTGTATTTCCAAAGCTGCTTCTTCTGCCTCTTCTTTCCTCTAAATGTAGTTTAGGCACATGCAAAAGTTTATTGATCTTAAAGTCATTTTCAATGATTAATTACTTTTAATGTACACTTTCCAACCCCCTATATAAGTATTTTCTGTTGCTAATATATGGTCTAGACGAATTTGAATTTGTGAAAATGACATTTGTGCGTGTTTCGAAGACGACTTAAATTATAAGTTGATTAAATGACAGCGCACATTAATAATTGATAGTTTTGTCGAAGCATAGTTTTGGAGGGACCTGTCAGACACAGTGTCACTTTAATTAAAGGGCGAGATGGCATTTAAATATTTAAAATATATATTTGTGTAGTGGAACGGCTGTCTATTGTCATCAACACTGGGCATAGGCAATGACCGTGACTGGAATTCACAGGGTACTCGACGGTGTCCAACAATAACGTTAATGACACTGACGAGTGCGGCAGGACGCACGCACATGCATCGAACACAAACAAACATACAAATACAGGCAACAAACAGACAAACAAACAAATAATATGTACGCACGTATGCAACAGCAACAGCAGCAGCAACAGTGGCGGCAGCAGCTAATGCTGTGGCAACATAGGCAGGGCACATGCCACAGGAGGAGAAAAAACAGAATCAAATGTCATGGGCAAAATGCAAATGAAACAGGGCCGTCGCTGAATGCGTATCTCTCTCTCTGTATGCGGGTGTGTGTGTGTGTATGCACTTGCTAACACCCACTCACACACGTACACACTCATAACACGGGCAAACGTCAACAAATGGCGCCTGATTGCACGGAAAAGCAGCAGCAGCAGCAGCCGCAGCAGCAGAAGCAGCAGAGAAACAAAAAGCGACAACCAGTTTTGTCTGCGTGTTTGCTTTTCTAGTCTGTCCATTCGTTCAACTGTCTGTCCGTCCGTCCGTCTGTCTGTCACTTTGTCTATCTGTTTGTCTGTCTGTGCGACGGAACATTCAACATTTTGCCGCCATTAAAATCAAATTGCGCTTTCGTGCACGATCCTCGCAGCATAACCAAGCAGCCCGGCAGGCAAGGAGGCAAGAAGGCAGCACTGGCAATTTCGGCTATTTCAGCATTTTTTATGATTAATAAAAGCAAATGCAAATACTCAAAAAACCAGTCAAACCAGAAATGAAAGCGAATCTACACTTGAACAAAAAATAATGTCCGAGAATTTAGAAAATCGGCAAAATACCAAAAAGTAAATTTGAAATTGGTGTTTGTTGTTTTCTCCTTATAAAAACAAAAATATGTTATTTGGATATTTATCTTTTCTTAAGAAAATAAATATTTATAATTATTAATATATTATTATTAATTATTATTTTAAAAAGCGGTCAATATAAATTGTAGAAATAAAAAAATTGATTAAATGCTAACAAAATTCTGTTTCGATTTAAGGATTATAAATTTTTCTAAGTGTACGGCTGCTGTGCGCTCAACCCTGCTTTTGGTGGTGCTGCTGCTGCACTTCGTTTTTGCTCGACCTTCACACGGGTGGCTGGTATTGGGATGGGTGCTGGCTGGCAGCCACCTCTGCTCCCTTGCACCCTTGCACCCCTGCAGCACTGCACCCCAGTACTGCTGCCGTCAGCCATCAGGCATGCAGCACTTTCGTTTAATTTCTATTAGTACTGCCGCACCGGTTGTCATTGCTGTGGCACGCGGCGCAGGTTGCTGAGGTTACCATTGCCAAGCATATGGGGGCAAGGGGTGGGCAGCTACTGCTGTACAGAAGGGTAGGAGTAGCAGCAGGAGGGGAACAGGAACAGGGCGCAGAGCAGACGGAATGCTCAATAATTGTTTGTATTTCTCATGGCACTCGATGTCAGTCAAAATCGTTTCCCAAATGCTTTCGGTTTTACGACTGACATTTCTGCTCAGTGACGGCAAATGCTTTGTTTTACTATTAAAATGAATCAATAACAATGTTAGTTGGAGAAATCTTCGAATTTTCACAAGCATTTTGACTAGAAATTGTGTTGCCAACGTTGAATGCAGTATTGTTCTAGAGGTCTCACTAAAGGACATTGTCAATAAAAATTTATTCAGTTTGGGCAAAGTTATGAATTGAAAATTTGGTGTGTCTCAATGCAAATTTGAAAAAAGTGTTGTGAAGATAATCATTAGAAATAATTGAATCTATTTAAGTCAAGTGCGATGTGTGATCTCTAGCTTAGCATTTGAATGTTTAATTTGGATGTCTGTCAAAATGTGAACTGTCTGCAATCCACTGAAATCCTAATTTAAAGTTCTTTTCATGGCGTTTTTGTATTATATACGTTAGCACTCTTGACGTATTTTATTCCTTTAGTCTCATGCGCTGAAAAGTATGCAGCACTTTATTTCCATTTGAAATTACCCCTTTTTTGTTGTTGCTGCAGCTGTTTGTTGTTTGTTTTACAACGTTTTTAACTTGTTTGCAAGGATTAGGTAAGCAACTCAAACACAACAACGACGATTTTGCTGGATGAATAGCAGCCAAATGCAAACTCATAAAAAAAGGAGGCGAAGCTGAAACCAGCTATCGTCGTCGTCCTCGTATTTGGCAATGGCCGTATGTTCCTGCTCCTGCTACTGCTACTGGTGCTGCTACTGGTGCTGCTACTGGTGCTGCTCCTGGTGCTGCTCCTGAAGGGTAACCTGCAGCGTTTGGCGTACGCCAACATTAAATGCATCGAATTACATTTTCTATTAAGCAGCGCGAGCTGCGGAGGCAAGGAGGCAAGGATGCGAATGCGGGTTGAGAGACTTGAACCGGTCTGCTGACTTTGACTTTGGCATTGGCCCGCCGGAGTTTTGTGGACGTGGACACCCAGGGTGGCCTGCGGGTCGCTGGGCTACTTTGTGGCTCTAGCTGTGTGTGTGCGTGGGTGTGGCCACAGCAAATGTTGCTCGTTTGTTTGCTGTTTGTTTTACAATTCATTTTTTAACGCTCTTGTGCTGTGATTTTTATTTTTTTTTATCCCTTATCGTCCTGTCGTCGCTGTTGTCGGTGGCTGACATTGTTGTGCGGCGCCTTGAAACTGCAGTGCCTTAGCCCTTGCTACTTGCTACTGGCCTTATTTCTGTAACAGTACCCCTGCCCCTGCTCATGCCCCTGCCCGTTTCCGGTCTTCGTTTGCGTCTTGATGCCTCCTCTGCCTTTGCCTTGATTGCATAAGTTTTTCTAGTTGCGCTTTGGCTGCACGCGGTCTGCTCGTCTGTCTGTCCTGCTGCTGCCAAGGTCCTGTTTTGTTAAAGTTATGAAAGTTGTGTCCCTGTTTTTCTTTTTATCTTTTTTTTTTGATTTGTCGTTCTCTCGTCCTCACGTGTATTTAGCCGGCTCTTTAAGCGCACATTAATCAAAGTTTTTTGCTTCTTGCGAAAAGTCGTTCGTTCGGCTTTCGTCCAAGTTTGAGGGCATTTATAAGGCAATTGTTGAGCTTGTTTTTGTGTCCGCCTCAGCGCACACGACACAGGTGCGGGCGGCAGTCTAAACAACATTCAGGTTGTTGGCAGGATTCACGATTCAGGATTCAGGATACCCTGCTGTGAGTTCGCTGGCTGTTTGGCCAGTGCAGCAGGTTTCTTTTGATGGAGCATATTAAAGCCTTATGCTTTTCGCTGTCGCACAAAGTAGCCGCAAATTGTCTTGGCTTTCAAAACACACACACACACACAAAGCCAAAATTCCAATGCACGAAATTTGAGCCGAAATGCAGAATACGCCAAATGCCAAAACTTTGTTAACTCTTGCGGTCAGCCAAAGGGCCAGACAGTTTGTTGCCGTTGCTGTTGGCTGTTTGCTGCTGACTGTTGGCCTCTGTCTGATTCTGGATGCTCAAGCTAAGTCCAAGCGCGCCATAAATAGCAAAACTTGTTGAAACTGTCTGAAGGTTATTACACTGCAAAAAAAAACTTAAAATAAAACGAAAAATGGAGTAGCCAATTACATGAGAAATTCATGAAGTATAATGATTTTAATAGTGTAGTGTTAGGCAAAGAAGTGTTCATAGAATTAAGCAGATTATACTAGGTAATTTATCTTCAAGTAATCGTGATCGATAACAATAATAATATTAATCACAATCGATAGATTCATTCCCACTATGAACGTTAAAGAAATTAAATTGCTCAAGTAAAAGCAATAGCCTGTCACAAACTTGAAAAGAGAAATACGTTCGTTAAATTGTTCGCATAGAAAGAGCATCATGCAATATGAAAAGCTTTCCAATAAATGTGATATTTGTTTTTCCTTAAATTCAATTATATGAAAAACACATTCTTATCTTGAATATTATTCAAATAGTTTTAAAGTTTAACAGTGTACAGTAAAAGAACTTATTTTCGGTTGCTTTTGCATGCCGTAAGAATTAAGAATTGAACTTCCACTTCGGAAGTTATATTCAAACAAATACACACACACACAGAGACAGAGTAGCAATGGCTACTGTTTAATTGTCTTTGAGTGTCTGCCCTGCGGGCTAAATGCCGTCTGCGTGACTGTCTGAGTGACTTATGTCTGGCCTTAAGAGAACTTTTTTCTCATTTCTATTGTATCTTTTTTATGTGCAGCAAGCCTACACACAAATGCAGCATTGAAATTTTGCTGAAATTGCCACAAGCCAGCTGCACGCGATGCCCAAATGCAGGCACCGCAAGAAGAAGAATAATAAGAAAAAAAGTTTAGTCAGAGTCTGGGCACACTCACACACACACACTCACACTTGTACATATGTAATATTTCAGCTGCAATTACAAGCATATGCATAAATAATAATGCACGAAAATGCTTTAAGTGCAAGTGTGTGTGTGTTTCTGGCTGTGAGTCTGGACGGCTAACCGTGGTTCCTGTCTCTTCTTCTTAGTGATGGGGTAGCTCAACTGGCAACAGTCTCCTCTCGTTCCGTCTCGTCTCGTTTTGTGTGCACTTCAGCTTGAATGTGTCTGCAGTTACCCTTGAAAAATATGTGGCTGCTGCTACTGTTGCTGTTGTTGTTGTTGTTGTTGGTGCATAGCGTTGCACATTGCACATTGCAACGTTGCTGCATGTGCTCTAAATGAGTTCAATACACTTCGTAAACATAAACAAAAAACTGGGAAATATACATGGGGATATTTTAGCACAGTTAATTGTACGCTCTTTACGCGCATGCGCATCACTAACTAATGCTCTCTTTCTCTCCCTCTTTCACAGGTGGAGCCGAACAGTTGGCACTTCGTGTCTGTTCGTCTCGTCTCTGGTCGCTGGTGTGTGTTTATTTAACACAGATACTCGTGCCGCCACAGCTCAGTTCGTATTTGCAGCTCGTGCCGTGCATTGCGTACCTTAAGACTCAAGCGACGCACAAACGCACTGTTTGTTTGCCAAATCATCAGGAATTGCGTGTCTCTTGCCTCGAAAACAATGTGAAAACACTCCAGAGAGATAGATAGAGAGAGAGAGAGCGAGAGAAAGAGATCGAAAAGTGTCCAAAACAGATCAGTATTTTTACAAGCTCAATGTTAAACGACGCGCTGCTCGCAACGCGTTCGCCAATTTTACAACATTTTTGTTGGCATTAATTCACGATCCACAGGCGTGCTGTATTTGAGTGTGTGTGCGTGAGAGTGTGAGTGAGTGTGTGTTTACACAGCTATCAGCCAGGACCAAGGAGCAGCAGCAGCAGCAGCAGCAGCAGCAGCATGTGCTCCTCGAGGCTGCTCAGCTTTTGGCTTGTCGCGCTCGGCGCGCAAATAATTTATGTGGATTATGCTCAGGCGGATTATGAGAACACTTGGAATTTATATTACGAGCCACCTTGTTGCACGGGCGCAGCAGCTGTTGGCCATCACTTGCGCCACCACAAAGGTAAGTCTACAGCATTTTCTTTCTCATTTCCCATTTCCCGTTTTCTATATTCTCATTTATCCCTCTTTGCATAATTCAAACCGTAATTTCTGTTTTTAAGTAAGTGCAGCCAGCAGCAGCAGCTGCTATATCAAAATTTATATACTTTACTTAGACCTGGCCACACACACATTTGTCTGGCTAAACTAAATGCCTGACGCCCCAAAGAAAATAGCAAAACAAAAATTGTTGAGCAGCTTAGCCGTGCATACAAATCGTGCCACAACACTAGCAAATCGAACCTGGGCAAATAAGTCAACAGCTTAGGGCTTATACTTAAAGAGCCGCCGCGAATGCCCAGCACACGGTTTGGTCAGAAACGAACCGAAGACGCTTAGCCATTTTCCCCTCATCATTTTTTCTAAATTCTTTTCTTTTCTATTTTTTTTTTTTTTTTTTTTGGCTAAGAAATAATTTTTACTTTAAGCGGATTGTGTTTTGTTGCCGGCCAACGTCTGCATTGATTTGCCATTTCGTTTCACTTCCGTCCGTTATCCTTTCGCCATTTTGGCCATTTGGCCATTTGGCACCCGATACTCGGATGCTCGACGACGGCTTTTGTTGTTTTTGGCCATTGTCTTATTTGCTTGGCATTGAGTTCCAACTTATAGACTCATTCGCGTCCAGCTGCCTGTGAATCTCAGCTCGCCCTCAGCTCGGCTCAAATTAAAAACTTTTGCTCAGCTCTTTTTCTTTTATTTCGCCTTTTTTTGTTTTGTTTTGTGTGGTTTAATTGCAGGCTGTCCGTCTGTCTGTCTGTCTCTCTGTCTGTCAGACATTTCCGCCACTTGAGCTGGCCTTGCTCAGCTTTTAGTTGTTTGCTATTAGTGTTTAATTAGTTTTCAAGTGGTGTTTTTATGGACTTAAAGTGGAGCTTATGCCTGCTTGGCCTGCTTTGCTCATATTTGTTGTTGGCTCCTAATATAGATGCATTCATATACAAATGCAGCAGTAAAGGGCAACTCCTCTCTCTCTCTCTCTCTCTCTCTCTCTCTATTTTTAGCTGCAACTCTGATTGCTGTGTGGGTGGCCCACATTTGGTTGTTGAATAATTAAAAGTCATTTGGCTAAACCAAACATGAAAATTGCACACAAGTGCATCAAAAATGCAGCTCACATTAAGTAATCCGCTTTAATTTACTAGCACACACATTCACTTCACCCACACACATATACACGCACACTTATCCGATTACAGTGCTGTACAAAAGTTTGTTGCCTGTTGAGAGACAACCGACAGACGCTTGTTTGCTTAGTTCATTTACACCACAAAATATAAAAAGTTGTGCGCAAAGTTATTAATTTTTACGTTGTGAAATTATGACAGTTGTGGCATGTGTTATGCCACACACACACCCACACACACACTTACACTTCTTCACAGACTGACCAAACGGCCATCGTGTTTCTATGGCCACAACTTGTACTAACAACGCTCTGGGGCTTGTTGCATGCCACACAGCCCCCGAGCAATATGAGAATTGTGCACAAAGCGTCAACATTGCATTCAAATTATCAACTAAAACTATGTTCATACAATTAGCGACTATAGCAGCTATTGTTCAATGGTCGCTGACTGCCATTTGTTTCAATGGTTTTCACATAATTAATGCTGCAGGCATACAAAATTTGTGTCATTAATGCAACGCATTAGCTGATATCAATAGGGAATTTAAATTTCTGTTTGCCACATCAGCGGTTGATTTTTTAAATATTAAATAATACTATTTAGGGAAATTTCAGTTAATTTGGTATTTGAACAGCACATGATAGCAAAATGATAAGAAACCAACTGTGTCCTGCATTCCATACTGCATTTTGAGCATAGCCGAAAAATTAATATATATGTAATTAAGTTTATAAGTCTCAAGCTCTTATAGTTGCTGAGATCTGTTTGTGCAGGCAGACAAACAAGCCCAGATCGCATCTGCTGTTAAGCCTGATTAAGTATATATATATATTTTATTGTGTCAAAGATGCTTTCTTCCGCCTGTTACATACATTTCCTATTTTGTTGCATCATTTTACTCTTTTTGATAATTTTTTAAGGGGCTTAGGGCATAAATAGCCACAGCTGATTCCTTAATAATATATAAGAAACGAATTTGATATGCGTAAAACTCAGTATAATTCTTACTTATTTATTGCAGATAATTTTTAATTCCTATTGATTAACTTGTTATTAGCATATTATAATTAGCATACATATTAAAAATATTAAACTTTCTTCGCCTAAGTCGGCGCACAAAAGGACAATCTTAATGATTCATTAAACATTTAGCTAAGTGGATATTAAAGATAAATATTTTTGGATGAACCACAGAGAAACAATTTTCAATTCGAGAGGCCGGAAGAACATCCGCTTTGGGCAGCTGCTGAAAACCGCAGCCATTTAAACAATTAATGCAATCAAATCAAAGACAAAGCGCAATTGTTCTAAGGCGGTTTTGCGGGCGCGGTTGAGATTGAGGCGAGTCCGCTATGCAAACAGAGAGGGGATGGCTCGGAGGGTGGAGCCGCTGACCCCTTTTTTCTTTTACTTTAACACTCATAAAGCAAGAGCCGAATACAAATTTTAAGCACCAAAGTTGTGGCTTGGGAGCCGCAAAAAGTAAAAATGAAACGAAACTTAATAAAGGTATGCCATGGCCAAAGTAAGCAACAAAAAAACAAAAAAAAAGAAGAAAAATGGGGACTGTAAAAAGGAAAAAGCAAAAAAGGAAAAAATAACAACAGCAAACAGGCGAAAAGCAGCAGCAAAAGCAAAGCAAAGTAAAAAGTAGCATATCAGATGTTTGCGTTGTTAATTAAAGAAAAACAAGCAAAAGTTTAATGGCGAATATTAGCGAGAAGGCCCCCGGTCACATCTACCAACGACTACCGACCACCACCACCCCCATCCCCAACTCCACGCGGCTAGCCGGAAAAGCAAATGCCAGGCCAAAACTTGCGGCCGTTGCGTAAATAGAAACAGTAACTGAAAGAATACGCTGCCCTCCCAAAAAAAGGGTGTAAAAACACACAAGAACTTGCTACACTTAGCCCAACAACAACACCAACATTTTGGTCCTCATTTCGTGCACGCACGCAAGCCCAAAAGAAGTAAAGAAAAAAACCCTCTAAAAAAAAGAATGAAAACTGCGCACAAATGTTTTGCTTGTAAACTTAAAGAATTTGGGGCATTTAGCGCTGCCCACTTTACAAAAGAAGCCCCAAAAAACTTTTGACGTTGGCAAAGTTTGGCGCCAGGTAAGTATGTGGGTAGCTTCCAACTTGCCGGGGTAAATTAGCCACTAAGACAGACAGACGGACAAATCTTTGCCTCTCTCTGTCTCTCTGTGGGTGCAGCAATTAAGCAACAATTTTCAGCTGTTATCTTTCAGAGCCAAAAGAGCAAAAGTTTGCGATTGCATTTCATAAATCCATCAGCGAATTTACACAATTGAATCGAACATTGGCCACCAGCTGAGAGATTTTGGCATCAATTATTAAGTTGATTTGGCAAAGGTAAAGCCAAAGCTGAAGCTGATACTGAAGTCAAAAACAAATCATCAAAATCAACAATAAGAACAACAAGTACAAACGGTAAAACAGCGACAATAACAAATAATCTTGAGTCAGGTATTTGTGGATGTGCACACACACAAGCACACACGTACGCAGTCTCGCATTGATTGTGAGACGCGGCGTATACGCAATTTACGAGCAGCGCATTAAAGCAGGCAACGTGAATTTAACAAAGACTGACAAATTGTCACACATAAAATCAATATATTTGAGCAAACCGAACACACAGAATGCTGCTGCTCGGCGCCGCCTGTGTGGGCGGCCTGTTGCTCCTTTTATGAGCTTTGTGCCACACAGAAAAAAAAGAGCACATCGTGTCGGTTCTGTGTCTCCCTAAAGAGAAAAAATAAATAAAAAATGCGAAGTAAATCCCAAGGCCCAGTTCAAAGCGATTTTCCATGCTGGCTCGTATTTCAGATTTAGCACGCTTTTTTGCCAAGCTTGTTAGCGGCAATTTGACCAAAGCCATTATTTACACATACGCTGTTGACCCAATTGCGTGTTGCAGCCAAACAAGAACATCATTAGGCAGCTACAGCAGCAGCTGCTGCAGTGGCAGCAGTTGCAGTTGCAGCTGCGTTTTGCACTCAGCGTCGAGTGGCAAGTGCCATAATTCAACTTATGTGTAACATTTGCCCAAACAGTCGAAAGCCGCAAGTACAAATACTTGTCTAATACACGAACACACACACGCACACACTTGCCACAAAATGTAATACATTTTCATACGCATACACTCATATATATATTTACATACGCTGCTTAGCATCACATGTGGCATACATTTCGGTGCACCACACAGCGCCTGTAATACAGCCTCTCTCCCTCTCTCTGTGTGTGTGTGTGTGTGTGAGTGAGTGTGTGTTTGAGCATGTAGTGACACCAACTAACACAACGACAACACATGCACAGCAGGCGTTGTGGGCTTGACGCTACTCATTTGACGGCAGCAACATTTAATGACTACAAATTAATTAAACCAAAAATGTCTCGTGCCACTAAATTTTATTACCAAAAGTTTTCTGCTGAGTTTTTGTTGGTTGTTGGTTTCGGCTGAAGTCTTCGTAAAAGTATTTGAATTCTTGACAAACATTTCGAGCACATTTGGAATTTTCAATTGAGGTAGTTGTGTTATTAATTTTAAGTTCTAATATAACTTCAAAAACAATTGATCCAAATTCAGTTGAAATTCAATGATAAATTGCAACAAGAAGAGGAAGATTCGCTGCTGATCACTTAGCTTTTATTTTGTTGTCACCAACAATTCTTATACAGGTAGTATTTTAATTTTAATCGACAATAACTCTCTCTCTCTCTCTCTTCATCTCTCTCTTCATCTCTCTCTTCATATCTCTTTTTTTTTAAAGTGTGGTTTTTGGAGCAGCGTAAAAACATTAATGATTTCATTTGTAATATTTATTTAAGTAAATATTGCACTTGAGCACGGGTCGGTCATATTATTTAAAATAATATAATGAAATTTGCATATATTTAATTTATTTAAAACACATGTTGCCTGATTTAATTAACTGCACATGGCTGTTGCGGCTAGGGTCAGAAAGACAGCCAGAACAGCTATCAGGCAATGTTGCCACACGGCTGCCAGCAGCGAAAAAAGTGTATAAGTGTGTGTGTGTGTGTGTGTATTTTTAATTAAAGAGCCTTTCATATTGAACTTATCGGATTAAAACTTACAGCATTAAATATGCGGAGATAAATGCTGCTTCAGGCACATTAATAAATAACTTATATTAGCAATTTAGCCTGCCTGTATGTGGCACACGCACACCTCAGTGCCACTTATTTACACTTAATTCAATTATCTGTTAATATTTGGCTATTACATTTACAACTGACCGCACATACTTGCCACATACGTACGTTGGGGATATCATGGCAAAAGACAATATTCAAGCCGGCGAGTACTTATTCAAGTTATGGCAGCAGAACGCCACATAAAACACGCTAGCTATTGACCCAAGAGCACTCCACTAATCCCGGGGTGGTTGAAAAGTCATCACTACTCAAAATACTGGCAAGTTCTTGGGTAGTTTGCTAGGGGGTCTGGGGTTGGGGTTGGGGTCAAAAGTTCAGTCGCATAAATAAATACTCACAGGCATCATAAAAGAAAGCAACCCTCGCTGCTGGCACACATACAATTTGTCTATTGTCGGATGCGCTGCCAAAACTATTTTGACCAACAACATAAGCCAAACAAAAAAATAAAATAAAGGGAAGCTGCTGTGTTTGTTGAGGGGTTGGTATTTGGGTGCCATCGTTTCAGTTGGTAATTCCAAGCATATTGCAAAAGTTAAATTGGTTTATTGTCAGTCGTGGAATTTGGTCATGGAATAATTGCATTAAGTGCAGCCCAAACAGTCCGAGGGTCAAAGTGTGGTCATGCATAGGAATGAACTGCTGCTAAATGGTCAAGAAGCACAAAAGGAAAAGAAGAAGAAAATGCTGCCTCAAATATTCAATATGAACAACTGTTCATAAATCGCATTGAAATAAACACATCATTTCGGTGAAAGGATGAACAATGGAAAGCCTTAACAAAGCAATCACACAAAACTCAACTCAACTTAATATGTATAAGCAAACAAACAGCCAATTTCTAATTATTGCTTATCCATTCAAGAACTTTATTATGGAAGCCAGCGTGTGTGTGGTTGTGTGTGTATGTGTTTGTGTGTGTTCTTTTTCAAAATTGTTCACACAACGAAACGCCTACGAGGAGGGTTTCAGGAGTCGAAAGCGACAAAGAAAATCGATTGACCCGTTTCCACATACAGATAGCGATAAATATATCTGAGTAGGTATATGCCACACCCCTTCTGCCGCCCCCACAACTTCCCGGAACACAACAATAGCAGCGCAGCAGACAAAGGCCGGCACGCTCAATAATATTATTAAATAATGAATGATAGGTGGGCGGGGTTGGAGGGAAGGGAGGTGTCTCCGACTACCGATACGATTGCTTGGTATGTGCAGTCATTTATTATAAATAATAAACGTGAAACAAAAGGATCTCATCCGCACCAACAGTCACACACACACACACATGCACAACACAATAAATAAAGGGGCATAAATGCAAAAAGGCAGACAGCAGGCCATAAAGTTAAAGCCCTGGACTTGAGCACGTCTTTGTTGCATGTGTGGCAAGTTGGCACCAAGAATTCATCGTTTCTGCTTCTCTATTTCAGGTAATAATAATCAACGCCTGTTGTGTCTGATAGAATCAACATTTTTATTGTTAAATCAAATGAAAGCAAGCCAATTTTATTTATTTATTGAATGTGAACTAAATGCCGTCCACAGTTCTTAAGAGATTTTAAGTAAAAATTTAAAAATGAAATCAAAATATAAATCAAAATGAAAATAAATATCAAAATTTGTTTGACCAGTTGAAAAATAAATTAATAAAATAGAAAAAAAAACTTCTAATGAAAATTGCACAAAATATTACTAATTCAAAGTCCTGGAAAACTATTTTAATTGAAATTTTTCTCAGTGTACGTCTACACAACGATATTGTTCTGCCAAACACGAATATGCAAAAATTGGACACGCAAACGGCGAAAACAAACGAATGAAATCAATGCCAGAATTATGCACTATATTTATGATTTAATTTATATGACAATATAACGCCCGACTTTATGATAAACAAGCACAGCTCAAGGGCACTTTGAACACGCCAGCACGAAATGAAGACAACAAGAAAAATGCAATAATAAAAATAATAAAATTTACAAATAGCGTATCAAATATTACAAATGTCTGAAAAGAGAATGAGACACGTGTCTAATGTGGCAGTCGTTTAAAATATAAAATTGAGCTTTGCCTGGGTGTGTGTGTGGCAAATTTGCGCACATTTCAAATGTCAAATGTGGTCTAATATGAAAATATAAATCTCAGCGAGCATGCTGCAATTGCAGACTCAGAAATGATGCGTGGAGCATAAAAGCCGCATGGGGAACATGTGTGTGGTTGGTTTGGGCGCATTAAATTGCAATCGCGCTCAAAAGTATGCAATAAAAATTTGCTAATGCGCAGAGCGAGCAGAGGGCGCCTTCTCTTGTGTGTATGTGTGTATGGTCGTGTGTGTGTGTAACTTAGTCATGCCAAGGCACACACAGACACAATTGCACATAAAACCGCCAATTTAAAAATGAAAACTGCCGGCCATGCGGTGCTGTGCATGGTGCTTCTTGTGGGTGGAGGCTATGGGCGGTGGTTGGGTGGTTGGGTTGGCCTCCGACACGCTCTGTTGCCGCATAATTTTGTTTTTTGTTGTTGCTTTTGTTACTGCTCAATTTCTGCTGGGCTGCGCCACACATGCCCCGAAACAAAAGTGAAATTTAGCGGCTGCAATTACCGCGCAATTTCGGCCAAATTTCCTTTTGCAGTGTGTTACACGATGTATGTCTGTGTGTGTGAGTTGTGCGCAATTTGCCACACTTATGCATGCGACACGGCGCGAGGGTGTTTGCCAAAATATAAAGTCTAAAGTATAGTATAGCTTGCCACAAAACAACAGCCGGCTAGCAATCATAAAAGGTAAACACATAAAAAAAGCAAAAGAAAACTCAAAGGGAAGCGTGCTAATTTGAGGGGTGTGTTTCCCCCCGAGTCTGAGTCCTGGCTTCCCCCTTCGTCAAATGCTGACGCCTGCAAGTATGCAATGTGCTTTGAAATTTAAATTCTCTACCATAAATAAATGCTGAGGTGTTGCACAAGTGCCGTCTAGTCAGAGTTGCTGTTGTTGCTGTTGCTTGTTCTTAAATGTTGCCGCAAGACGACGCCGTCGGCGACATTGGCTGGCCTCAACATTGCCATAAAAGCTACTTGCTTCCTTCTGTCTGCCGCTGCTGCTGCTGTTGCTGTCTACGGTCAACTGCAACTTTGCCTCGAGTCGAGTCAAGTCGCGTCGCGTCGCGTCGCTTTGGCTTAGCCTTAATTTATGCACCCTTCTTAAAAGGCAGCCAGGGGAAATAAACCTGCTGCGTCTAGTTATGGCATTGCATGTGGGTTCTCTCGCGCTATCTCTTTCGCTCTGTGGCACCCTTTGTGTTTTTTTATATCCATGCTTTAATATTTATTTTTGCTTGGTTTTGCAGCTTTGCTTTATTCCCCACTTTTTTTTTTGCTTTGTTTGGTTTTTTGGTTTTACGTTTACCCAATTGAGGTGAAACGGAAATGAGCTGCCGGAAATACCTGACTTCGTGTACATATGTAGTCTCTGTACATATGTCCGCATATCCGTATAAATATCTGCGCATATATATATATGTATTTGCTTTGTAGCCATGTGCGCCTGCCCACAGGATTAACGGCCTCAGTTTAATGGCCGCCTTGTAATTTAAAACAATTTAGGACACGCGTCGTTGAAACTAAATTGGCTGAGCGTGAGCGTGAGCGTTGCTGCTGCAAGGAAGCTGCTTCTGTTGCTGCTACTATTGCTGCCTCTTAAAGCTAACCACTGCTTAAAGCCGCCTTCATCGAGCTGCGCACGGGCGTGGCTGGCGTTGGCAGTTGCTAGTC
This sequence comes from Drosophila nr. perissopoda 5 BK-2023a, assembly GCA_035044105.1. NCBI lineage: Eukaryota > Metazoa > Arthropoda > Insecta > Diptera > Drosophilidae > Drosophila > Drosophila nr. perissopoda 5 BK-2023a. Next base: position 244,033 of record JAWNMK010000639.1, on the reverse strand, counting down.
GAATAACTTCTGTCACAGGACGACAAGCACATCACACGCACAAGGCTGCCTCTCATTTTGGCCGCCTTTGTCAAAATACATATATGCCCCACAATTGCCCATTAGAGATGGCAAATATTTTGAGGCATATTTGATTCGCTGGGAGTCTGACTGCTTTTGCAAAGCAGAATATCATTTTATGATATAGATTGGGCACAGCAAATGAGATAAAAACATGGGAAATTATCGAAAATAATTTTTTTTTTTATGGTGAGCCAACATTTGTGAAAGGCGAAGCTTTATAAAATTGGAAATATAATATTTAGAAGTTTGGGCCAATAAAGCCAGCTCACTTGGGCCAGAATTGGCCCCTTTGTGTTTCAAAAGACAATTAACCCACTTTCAGCCGTAAAAGTAAAGCTGTCGGCTAAAACTGCAGAATTATGCTAAAATAATTAATTTTTCACTTTGAATTGGAAGAGAAATTCAAACAGAATTTTCATGAAATGCGTTCACAAAACAAAATGCAGGAAATAAGAAAACATTTTGCAAAAATTTTAATGGGGGAGATTAGTTAGTTAGATTAATTTTAATATGTTTGTGGAATTTCTATTTCTCACTGTCGACGGAGGGAAAAACATTTAGTGACGTGTTAGGTGTGCATAAATATTGCACATCCCTAGTGGCCACTCTGTGGCACATATCTGGCTGAGGTGCAAAGTTATGCGCATATGAGTAGGACAACTTGAGCGGGTGGTGGAGTGGGTGGTGTAGGGGTGGTGCAGAGGGGGTGGGGCTTGAGCTGAAAGGCGCAATGCGTTGCGTGCGTGCTGCAAGACGTTAGCATACTTTCAGGTGTAAATACATGTAGGCAGCTCGAAAAGTAGGCAGCAAAGTCGTGTGACTGGGCTACACACACGCACACTCACACGCACACACACACAGGCACACTCATGCAGACAGTGGCTGGTAGTAAAGTTGCCTTTTGTCACGAAATAGATACGCCTTTGTGTGGCAATTCGTTTGCTGGTGCGTCTTGTGCTACTTCAGTTTCCGTTTGCCACCAAAAGGATAATCAAGTCGAAAAGAAGCAAACGTGTTGAAAATTAAGAAAATAACAGGCCAGCAGCATACAAACACCCAGGCACCACCCAAGCACCCACCACACAACCACCCGACCAGACAGCCATCACACGCGACCTACTGCCAATCAACGCCGCCTTGGCACGATATCGCCCCAGGCAATGCTATTGTTATTGTTGTTGTTGTTGGTTTTTGCCCAGCCACAAATTTGCTGACAGCGCACAGAGAAAGAAAGAGAACGAGACTGAGAGTGAGAGAGAGGGAGTGACAGGTTCTCTGGAATTGACACAAAAGGTGTATTTTTGAAATAAGCATATTATTATGTGCGGTGTTTTGTTGGTATTATCAAGGCGACAAAACGACGAAAACGGCCAAAAATCTAATGAGTAAACGAAAAGTGGAAAAGAAAAGAAAAGGAATCATTCTCTCCCTCTCTTTTTGTCGCACTGGACAAGTTTAACGCTTAGCGAGCATACAAGCCGCATGATTTATGGGTGCATAAGCCAAGCAAGCATTTCGAGCCAACATATAAAAGGAGCCCCAATATTATTTATAAAGAAGCCGACCCGCCAGAGAATCATTCGGTGGCACACCTTGCCAGCGACCTGGCTTTTTATTATGATTATAAATATTTTTATTTTATTTTTGTTTTTGCTTGTTGTCTGGGTTTTTATGTTTTTATGAAATAAAAATCAGACAACATGCAATCCTACGAAAGCATACCGCCAAACAAAAAGAATAACAAGCAAATCCCAAATGCAATTACCTGAAAGGACAGCCAGTTTATGGCCCAAAATGAAGTGCATACAAAGGGTCCTCAGGTGACAACTGACAACGGATGGCCTGTGCTTTGTTAAATCTGTTATGCTAGCTGTCAGCCACCATCAGCCATTTGCGCTAATTAGACAAGGACTTTGTTATCAAAGGAGCGACTTTGTCGAACACACACTCGACTCTATTTCACGACTTGAGCTTGTGTTATCCTTTTAGGTGAACTTGCAACTTTATTTACATTCAAGAAATGCAGCTACAATGTGGGTAATTAAAATTGATGCTGTGTGTGTGAGAGAGTTGCGTTTATGCTGCCAGCTTGTTTGCCACACTCACTCACTCACTGACAGTGAGACAATGTCTTACCTCTTTTAGTTAAGTTACTTTGTAGTCAGGGCAGACTGTTGTTACCCTGTTACCCAGTTACCCGCATGGCTATCATTATGCGGTGCTGTTTTTACATACACACACACACCAGAGAGGCAACTTTAATAATGCGCCTTATTTATGGCTCTTGCTGCCACCTCGTGTTTCCCCACTTAAGCTCAACATTTTCCGAGTAAGGAAAAGAGAGAAACAAATAGCAACATAATTTCTGCCGCATAATTGCAACATTAACAGGTTAATGGCTATCAGCTTACTCACGGAATGCCTCGAAATGTGGGTTATTATGATGCGCAAATGTGTTATAAACAAATATAGCCTCGAGTAGTTGGAGTTGGCATGAGGCGAGGACAATTGCCCGGAAAATTGGACTGAATACGGCTTATTTATTTAAGAACGGTAATTCGACAGGAAAAAAGAGCAGTCATTTTATTGCCGAAAAAAATCAATTTTAAAATTAACAGTTTATATATATCTCTATATACATATATAATAGTGTCCTTCTTCATTATAAACACGTTTTTAAGTAGTCATTTTTTTTATGTGGAACGGTAAATTCTATCAACACGTAAAAAGCGTGTCCGAAAAGTTTTTGTAAACAATTTGAAAAAGCAAATTGCTTTAGAATTGCTTCAAACAACTTTGAGGACTTTTGAATTTGTTCAGAAAGCGTGGAACTTTGTCATACATTTGTTAGTTGATATCCCTGTTTCTAGAGTCGGCATTTTTGATTACTTTGCTTGAAATCTGAGTATATATAATTATTATTTCATAAAACTTTGAATTGTGCATGATTGAATTATTTATGGTACTTCCAAGCATGAAATATGTACCAACAGTGGGTTGTCTATAGCAACCACCCCCGAGCTGACAAAGAAAAAAAAGTTAAGGAAACGAGCCCAAACATTTTTCCACTCAATTAACATGCAGGCCGCACCACACCCGGCCAGGGGCTAAACACATTGTTGCACTTATTAAACCATCCAACATCTTTGTCCAACTCAGGCGCAACTTATGCTACAGATACGAATACGTATATAGATATTTGTTGGGTAGCAACCACCAACCCCAGATGGAATGCTCATTGACTTGACTCTACCCTCATCGAGTGGGGTCACTCCTGGTAAACGTGGCAAATAAAATGCATACAATGCGAGCTGAGCTAAAGCGCTGCATGTCTAACTTTTGCTGCTGCTGCTGCTGCTGCATTAACATTTAAATGAGTTTATCTAGAAGGGGGGTAATCAGGCAACAGGAACTTCTTCAGCGGCGTCGAGCATAAATATTTATAGTCGTCCCATAAGGGCACTAAAAGACAAACAAAAAAAAGAAATGAAGCCAACAGCTTGGACGTTCCAAACAGTTTTTAGTGGCAGGCTGCCATGCGGAGCAGTCCCCGAATGACGCCGACTGATTTATGTGCTTTTGAACATTTTTGCGTAATTTAATTAATGACGGAAATAAGCTGCCACAATACGCCAGCCAAACGCAGCCAGCTGTCGAGTTCGACCGGTGGGCGCTGCGCGGGTGTTGGCTGTTGGAAGGGGAGGAGAGGGGTTGCCCGGGGCGTGCACTTCATATCACCTGGCATGGCTGGTGGCGAAGATTAATTAGCGCTTGTAACGCAGACATGGCCAGGAGGGGCAAAGGCGGCAAAGTTGTTCAGTGCCGCAAAACAAATTGCTGGCAATTGCGCCAGTCTATAGGCGTGTGTGTGTGTGTGTGTGTGTGTGTACTTTTGTGCGTTGGCATGTGTGAGCTTTGGGAAATCAGCGCAAAGTGCGAGGGTCGCTCCAACAATTAAAAACGCATTTCGCGAAGGCTAGCAAATAAGGTCAGGTGGCTGCATTAAGTCAGTGGCACATTCGTCGCCAGTTATGCAGTAAGCACACACACATTCACACACATACACACACTCCAAGAAGACGCTAAGTGCATTGCAGTGAAAGAGTTGCATTGTAAGCCCTTGCAACGCCGTTTGCCAGCTAAGCAAGCGTAAGCGTGGCATAGTTTACGGCTAAACACGCAGCTAAATCAGTGCCTCGGCTGCTGTGCCACAAAGATACTACGCTAACGAATAACTACTGTAAGAGACAGACAGAAAGATAAAGAGGGAGAGAGAGAGGGAGTGAGCACGCTCAGTGACACATAACCCCAGGGATATAAAAAAATTTAGTACGCTCTTAAAAATTCAAATCACCTAAAAAATATGCAAGAGGCAGGCAGCTAGTTCACTTGCAACATGACTCTCGTTTGCCGGTGAGCATGTTCACAGTCAACGTGCCACTTTGTGTTTGGTTTTTTATGGCCAGACCTGAAAGAATTGCAAAATCTAGCCCCACCACAAATAGTTCTACACATGTATATTCACAGCTAAATGCACTGAAAAAAACTGAAAGCTTGCTCATTTTGTAGTATAACTATTTGATTTGAGGATACATTTAAAGACTACCATTAATATAATTAGTTATTTTTTAATTCAGTTTCTGATTATTTGTTTTATTTAAAAATATTTCCTAACAATAGAGTGCTTTAATATTTATGTAGTACAATAAAGATTAAAAAGTATGCGCTTGACGTTTTCCACAGTGTACTTATGTAAGCGAATAATGTATGTAATGCTCATATATGTATGTATATGTATGTGTTCGCTCTATAGCGTACTCGTTTTCGTATGCTGCACGGACTAAGGTTCGCGTTTGTTTTGCAGCCGGAGAATGCAGCGTATCTTTGCACACGTTTAGTTTTCATGAATATTCGCTATAAATATTTATGCTCGCGTTTTGAATTATGTAAAATCGGTAATTGGAAAATTTTTATCATGCTCGTATTTTCATGAATTTTACAATAGCACCTGCCCACCCCCACAACAATGGCTTTAGCTTGGCCATATTCATGTGTGACCCTCAGCACGGTCAGATATTGAATTCCAATTATGCGTTGTAATTAAAAAAGGTACATTTTCGTTCGCCCAAATTTTAGCATATTTTTGTAATTTTAAACTGGCTGCTTGAATATTGCGAAACTTAAGTGCACACACACACACACATGGAAATCACAGGGCACCACTGCATAGACATAGAATATGACAACTCCTATGCATGCCAGAGCCGACATTATACTTACATGTGTCAACGAGCAGCCGCCCAGAAAGGACACACAGCAGGAGCAGCAGCCGGAGCAGCAGGAGCAGTAAATGCCAGGAAGGAATGCAGTAGCAAAAAGCGCAACCCAAGAATCCAGGAAGTTGAAGCGCGTATTTTTCAGCATATTAAACAAGCCAAAGGTTCAAGTGACAGCAGCCAGCAGGTTGTCGAGTCCCCAAACTGCTCCAGCCGCTCCTGCTCCTGCTCTAGCTGCTGCTGCGAATTGGGCGCAATGCATTTGCCATTTGGCATTGGACTTCTCTCACTCTCTCTCTCTCTTTCACTCTCTCTATCGCTCTGTCTCTCTCGTGTGCTGCTTACTATGAGTCTTACCGCTGAGACTTTCCGATGGCCATGGCCTTTTACTGGCTGTCTTGACTGTGTTGACTGTCGGACCACGTTCTCGTCTGCTTGACGTCTCAATTTTTGGCTTCTTTTCTCCATTTCAGTGTGTTTTTTTAACATCAGTGCGCTTCCTGCTCACGTTCTTGGGCTGCCATGACGCATGACGTAGGTGTCTAGACTTGCTAATGTTTCCTCTTGCAGTTGCACTTACACTCGCACACATTGCTGATATAGCTGCGAGATGAAGACATACTAAAATTTTCTGCTGAATTATGTAGTTTGCTTTTTGTTTGGCCAAACTGCAATTGGACTTTAAGTTGCGGCGCACACACGTTCGCCTTGGCATGATTTGAGTGAGTTAACCAAACTGCTCATATATGTATGCCCCGTACAAATGGCTAGAATGCACTCAAGTCTGCCTCGTTCGTCTCGTTCCTAATTGAATGGCTCGCCTTATTTCCCAACTGCACCTAATGCGATGTGTGATGAAAGCCAAATGAGCCAAGTGACACAGCCAGGGATCAGACTTGTGGACGTTTGTCCTCATGCCCGCTCTTGTGTGAATTGGCGGCTCTTGAAATATTTAGTTTGCTTTAAGCTTGCTTCGCTGTCTGCAACTGCACTCAGAAAAATATTAGTTTAGTTTATGAAATGAAAACTCTGTTTTTAATTTCAAGAATTGCATGATAAATAAACTGAGCTCAGCTTGACTCTAAGAGTTTGGCCATATTTAAATTTTAGTTCTACATTTTGCTTAGTGCTGTTGACAGCCATACTTCTTGACATACTTCTGCTAATGGCGCCAGCCAACTTGTAATATATTCCCACGCTATTCACACACACACACACACCCATGGCCACATTTACAGCACAACACAATTGCACGTTTGTGTTTTTAGATTACAGCATTGTCTAGCTGCCTTGTGTGCATTATAGTATGAACTATATCTTAATGTACACACACACACGTACAACTACTATGGTACATGCATAAATATGTATGTGTGTTTGTTTGTTTGTGTGTATTTGGTTCAAGTACTGGCAAGCAGCATTGCTTGTCTACGGGTTTATTTTATTCTCTCCCTCAGTGTCTCTCTCTCTCTCTCTCTCTCTCTCTGTCTATGTCTGTCTGTGTCTCTTGGCTGCTTTTTACGGCACGGTTTTGCGGCCATCATAAAGCGGCATACAGAAAGAAGCTGGTAAGCAGCAGCAAAATGAAACCAAAAGCGCAGCGCAGTAAAATGAAGTCTAAAACTAAATCCCACATAAGGTACGAACGTGCTCAGCACAAATGCCAGGTGCTTATTCTTACACGTCACTGTTCGTTGGCTGCCTTGTTTACTTGACTGGATTTTTACAGAGCGACAGCTATTTGTAGCACAGCGTTTTGTTGTTTCTGCACACACACACACACACTTTTATATTCATATATATATATATATATATATATGTATATATATATATATCTATACAAATACTCTGACATTTACATCCAGTAGTAGTAGTACATACATTGTGCTGCAAAGTTGATGTGCTCGAACAAAGCACTGAGAAATGTTGCCAACGGCCAAAGCTAAATGTAAGCCAACAGGCAGTTGGCGCTCACATCTTTCGCCTCTTTTGCATATAGCCCAAACGCGCTCAACTGGAAGCTGTTAAATATCGAACACACATTTCCACACTCGCTCTGAGCTCAGTTAGGTGTGCTTGCGAATAGACCCGGAATCTGACTTTGTCAAATGGTTCCGAGACTTGTGTAAAATTTTCTGCTGGCCATAGCAGATAAGCCTGATGCATATGCCACCAATGGCAAACTTAAAGCCAGATGATTGCTAATGCACCTTAAATTTAACACACTCACGCGTAATTAAAGCCCAAGCACACAGACAACCCTAATAAGGCTTTAAATTCCATTTACACTGAACTAAACTGCTCGAACTTTTAATGTAGTCTTGTAGCAACTTTGTTGACACTGTCAAGCTAATGCCTCAGGTAGCAAACGTAATGCGTTTTAGTACTTCTGGCTAATTTGTTTTTAAGATTAGCTATTTAAATGTTTCTAATTTTAAATTGTATTCGTAAGAAGTAATTTTAAAACGAAATTAAAAATGAACAGTATTAAAAAAAGGGTCATAATTAAATTAGATTGTTTTATTTAAAATAATTAATGATTTATTAGAATTTAAAATGAAGAGTGAAATGTTAATTCGAATTTAAAATGTGCGGAAAATAGTATGTGGAAATAGAAAATGAGCAAATTCTTTAAAACTTCAACAAGATAGCTTAACAACTAAGCTAGTTCTTGCTCCAGCATTGCTCACAAAGATATGGGAAACTCAATATCCTATAAAGCTTTAAAAATATAAATTTTTTCGAACTTGATCTAAATACCTTGCAAAATAAGCAAGTTGTTTCTATAAGTAACTAAGTTACGAGTCACTCGATACGTCTTAAAGATGGGAAAATAACAATCGAAAATTTAAATTTAAGGCTTTATTATTAGTTAGTTGCAGGGCAAAGAAGAAGTACCGCTGAAAGATTGAAATCAGAATCACAAATCGGAATCCCAGAGCAACTTATGAAACCCACTGGCACGCAGTCGACTCAGAGTCAGAGTCAGGACAGCTCTTGCCAGACTCCAGGTGCCGCTGGCAGGTCAAGCTGAAATCTGTCAACACCTGCTGTTGCCGCTGGCATCGCTACGTTGTCAGTTGGCTTCATATATAAACTGATTTTTTAACTGACAACATTTTTGGTGGAGAAATGAGGTTTTGCTGTCCTTGGAACGCTGCTTGCTGCCTGCTGCCACAATGGCATTTGTCTTAATAAAGTTGACTTTGAAACTGCTGTTGCCATTTCTAAGCCCTTAAGCTTACAGCAGGAGCAAAGTTGACTGGGAATTTGGCGGCTATTGTTAAATGTTGCAAGTGCTTGGAGTCCAATCATTGTAAAATTAACGCAATAAAATATGATGCACTACTGAGAACGAATGAGAAAGAGAGAGAGAAAAGCAGGCGGCGAGAAAAGTAAAATCAAATAAAAATTAAGTGCTGACTCAGTTCGTCTGGAAAAACCAAACCAAACCAAACCAGAGCAGAGCAGAGCAGGGCATATCCGTGTGCGGCATGCAAAACGCAGATAAGAATATTTTCCACTGTAAAATAAGAAGGAAGAAAAAAAATGTGGCGGCTGCTGAGTGTGGGAGTGGCAGCCAAGACGTATAGCTGGACTGCCTCTGGATTGTGCTGCTCTGGCAGCAAGTCATTTACATGCGCACAAAAATACGGCAAAACAAAAAATGTTGGCCAGGATATGATGGTTAACTGCGAGACGCATGACTGCGTTTGCTGGCCATTCACTTAACCGAATGGAGTACTTTCACATAGCCTACACACACACACTTACACAGCACTAACCCAAAATGCGATTTGGAGTAAGCCCCCAACGTTTTAAGTCGAATGCATTGGTCATATGCAGAGCAGGGCAGAGTGGAGCAGAGCAGAGCAGAGCAAAGCGGAGCGGGGCGAAAGCAGAGAAGGTGTGTGAAAGCGCTTCGGAGGCTAAAACAAATGATGCAAATACGTTTTCAGTGCCCTTCACCAACGGGCGAGCAACAACAACAGCAGCAAGAGAAAAGAAAAATATTCGAGCATTTTTCTTAGCTCGCTGGCAATTTTTACCTGCCGTGCTTAGGGGGCTCCGTTGCCGTTGGAAGTTAAGTATACGTAACGTAAACGCAAATTTAATGCTTGAAAAATTCGCTTAAATGGATTTAAGTGCGGCATTTTTTTTTCTACTTTTTTGTTTTGCCTGGCTGCCTGGCTGCCTGCCACTGCCCTTGCTGCTGCTGTTGTTGCTGCTGCTGCTGCTGTGAGCGTTATCTTTTGTGGCAAACGTTTGCCGGCAGATAAATGAAAATCTTCAAAAAGATGAAGTAGCAGTCCCAGACAAGGCAGCAACCTCAACCCACGGAGTAGGCAGTAGGCTTTGTGCTTATTGAGGCAACTTATCGAATGTACACAGTTAAGTTTAAGTTTACTCTTGGCCATTCTATCCGTTCTGGCCCGTTTGACCCAATTGCTGCACTCGTTGTGCATCAGCTGTAAGTAAGCATTTCATTGACTTTGCACAACGTTGCATATACGCCAAGTGAAATGTAATCAATTTTCAATTGCATCGCACATCAGCTACAACTAATTGTCCAACGTTCTGTTTTCTGTTTGCTTTAACACACACTGTGTGTAATAAAAACGCAGAGTGATAGAGTTTTGTAAACAGGTGCGAAAATTAATCACTTTGATGCAGTCTGCAGTCTGCTTGGCTGCTTTTTTAGTGCAATCGACTTGTGACGAGAGTGTTTTATTTATCTGCAAAAAAAAAACGGGGGCACTCTCAGTGTACTGAATACTTAAGGTTCAACATTATTGTTTCGTAACTGCCATCAAATTTATATGCTGACTAACGCACTTTATAATCAACGAGCGCTTAACCTCTGATAGCGGCATTTAGATGCGAGCGTTTATCGATGATGCCAACAGCTTCCCTCTGCTTGCACTTAGCCGGAGCAGGAGACACACTCCAAATTTACGACGATGCTGCCCCAGTTTTCTTTTTTTTATAGGCAATTAAATTCTATAAGCCATGGCAACTGAACTGAGCGGAACCACACTGCCTGCGGGTGTCAGTGGGAGTGGGAGTGGCACAACCGCTTGTAGGGCATTTCGAGAACATGAGATTTGCATTTTTCGGCGACCAGCGACATTTTGTGAAAGCTTAAGGCTGAGGAGGGCAAGGGATGTGCCCACACAGAACAGTGTTATAAAAAAAGGTCAAATGGAAAATGGAAAATGTAAAATAAGTGCGAAAAAACGAGAACGTCAACCGAAATGGCAAAAAGAACACTGCGGGACTGAACAGCAAACCGGATCCGGTCAATGATAACCTTCAGCATAATAGTGTGAAGTAATGAATATTAAAATGAAATTTGCACGGACACTTCACACAGATACGCACACACACACACACACACATAGATATAACGATGGAAAATCGAAGACGCAGCTTGGTCAACAACAACAAAAAACCAAAAACAACAAAAGCAAAAGCAACGCACGTGGACAGAGAGCAAATATTTTGACAGCTGTCAGTTGAAGAAAATGATTTTACATTTTTTTTTTTTTTGCTGCCGGCTTTTTCTTTGTATATTTCGACGGGCACTGTGTGTGTGTGTGTGAGTCCTTTTCACACCAGTCGATGGTGGAGGGAAGGGAGAGGGTGAGGTCGGTGCCAGGCTGATAGACAGGCAGACAACGTGACTGCTCCTTTAACACCAATTGCTTTTTAATGCATGCAGGTCCTGGCAAAACAGACCGGGTGAAAGAGTGAGAGGGAGAGGGAGAGAGGGAGTGTGTGTGTGTGTGAAAGAGGACTCGCAAAACAAATATACACATATACGAAGGACGTTTAAAAAATTGATTGACATTTTTGGTGAGCACACATTTCGTCTTATTTTATATGCAAAACACACACGCACACGCACACACATGTCCGTGTGTGTATGTGGGTATGCACATACATATACATATGTCAATGTCGCGCTGACAGACAATAATGACGTTAAAATTCTCAACATTTTCCTTAACGCCATTTGGGTCGCTTTTGTTGTCAGTGTTGCCTTGCCACGAAGCGCAACTTGCCCCATTTGACTCCTTCTGCCCCCTCTTAACTACAACAAAATACCTAGAGGAATGGACGTCTTATGCAACTAGTTGCTTTCCATTATTATTTTTCTTTTATACAGTTATATCTTTGTGCAGATCAATGATAAATCAGCATATATATGCACATTCTACAGGATCAGTTGGAATTTTTGTCTTTGCATTTTTTGGTATCGTCTTTGGGTAATGGAATCCTTGGTTGTTCTGGGTACTTCCACGTTACTGGCAGAGCTGGCTGCTGGTCCGTGTTGTACTGGTATCTGCTGACAAACGCGCAAACATCATCTGGTATCGGAAATGCGGTGGCCAAGCCCTCGTCAAATAGATACTCTGCCACAGCAACGCCAACCTTAAAGGCCACATTAGCGGCCTCTCTCACAGGTGGATAGAGACTAGCGCTCTCCGGAGACTCCTCTAACGCATGGTCGGCCAGTGTGCGTGCCGTAATAAGATACACCTCGTCCGGAATGGTGCGTGGCTTTGCACACATTGCACCCAAAGCCACGCCGGGAAAGGCAAATGCATTGTTGGCTTGCGACGGCTTCAAACGCTTGCCATCCATCAGAACCGGCGGGAATGGGGAGCCAGAGGCAAAAAGTGCGCGACCCTGTTGAAGTTAACACAATATTTTCTTAAGTTTCAAAGGAAGTGGAAACGTATCCTCGATAGAGACAATAGAGGCAGCCGGAGCGAGAGAACTGAGATTTACAATTAGCAATGACTATCGGAAAAGAAGCGCACCCACTTTCTCAAAAGAGAAGCTTGCTGGTCTAAGTCTATCTCTTGCAACGATTCTAAGAGGGGTACAGGGTATTCGCATAGTCGGTCACTCCCGACTGGAGCGCAGTCTTAGTTGTTACCTCTGTAAAATTGTATGCCTGCTCCGCTGTGCATTCAGCTTTGCTCGTGGGATTCGAGCAGGCAAAAATCGCAGGTCGCTTATGATTTTGGGCCATGAGGCGTAGGATATTCTCCGTAAAAAGGCCGCCCTGACCCGTGGCACCTAGCAATATTGATGGCTTCAGCTTCTTTACCAGTTGCTCGAGATTTGCTAAGGGCGGCATGTCCTTGGCAAATGGCTCTATGTCGGGTAAGAGAAAATCCTTTCTGTTCTTGGTCACAACACCAAATACATCAAAGAGGTAAATATTTTTGATTGCCTCCTCGGCGCTCATCTTTCGGCTCATCAGCTCCTTGACAACAAGTTTGCCAATACCGAGCGCAGCGCTGCCAGTGCCCGCAAACAGGATAAGGTGTTCGTTGAGCGGCTTCTGCGTGATACGCTCAACAGCTAGAAATCCGGCGAGTCCTGTGGCCGCTGTGCCCTGGATGTCATCATTGATGTAGCAATACTTGTCCTGATACTTCCCGATGAACTTGAAGGCATTCGGCGTAGCAAAGTCTTCAAAATGGATGAGCGTTTTATAACCCCAGGATCTGACCACGCTGTCCATGAACTCTTGCACAAGATCCTCGTACTCGTTGCCAGTGCAGCGTTTCTCCCTCACGCCAATGTACAATGGATCCGCAAGGAGCACCTTGTTGTTGGTGCCCACATCGAGCACAACTGGCATTAGATACTGCGGCGGAATATTACCCAGAGCTGTATACAAATCCAGCTTGCCCAGCGATATGCCCATCCCATGGGCACCCAGATCGCCCAAGCCGAGAATGCGCTCCCCATCCGTAACGCACACGGCCCGAACATCCTTGCCCGGCCAATTGTTGAGCACATGGTACATGTTGCCCTTGTCGTATTTGCACACATACAGCCCCATCGAACTGTTGAAGATCGAACTGAATCTCTGACAGACCTCACCCACCGTGGGCGTATATATGATGGGCATCACCTTCTCCACATTTTCGCTGACAAAGCGATAGTAAAGTCGCTCCTGTCGCGATCGCAACGTTCTCAAATATAGATAACGTCCCACATCGGTTTCTTGTGAATTAAAGTTGACATTCACCGCATGCAACTGTTCGGCTTCGGTGCGATATGCGCAGGGCAACAACCCAATCACACCCAGCTTCTGGCGTTCCTCGTGCGTATAGCCCAATCCCTATCGCAAAATTTAATGCAAGTTATCTCTTAGAGAAACAAATTTAAGAGTTTTCTCACCTTGTTATACTTTGGATCGATAACGTTGCCGTTGTCCTGTTGGGTGATGTTTGCATGCCAGTGTTTAACCAACTCATTTCTTGCACAATTTTCCGGCTTGATGCACAAAAAGGTGCTAAGAGCAGAGAGAAACCAGAGGGCGGAGTTGAGGGTAGCTTTAGAAGTTCTGCAAGTTGCAGTTGGGGAAATGCTTACCCCACATTTCGGTTTAGTCCAAACAACAGTTGACTGAGCGCCATTGAATCCTCTTTAATTTAGTCTTATAGCCAAACACATTTAATAATCTATGTAGGAATGCAGAACACATGAAAATTACTAAAATATATTTAAATTCAATTGTAGATTATTTAAAACAGGCCATCTTTGTTAGGGCAGCATTCTTTAGGTATCTTTGAAATTGTGATTTACATTTATTCGGAAAATTCATAAAATTCTGCCAAATTTCGTATTATCTGAAACAGAATAGAGATTGACACAGTCAGGCTGGGGTATTCCTAGATTCACAAATACAATAAAAAATGACAAAAGACATAAAGTGAGTTGTTACGGTTAAGACCAGGCCCAATTTGACTTTGACTAATTTGCATAAGGGTCATCTAGTCAACTGAAGACTGACAAAGTACTATTTACATAGATGCTTACTTATTATTCATTATGTATCCATTATTATGCAAATCACTGGCAACTCAATGTCCAAGGCTTTGCTCATTTTAATGAGCGTGTTTTCCTATTATTGTCGTTGTTGCCTTTTTTCCTCCTCTTTACTTTTATGGAGGCAAAAGTTTGAGGATCTGGTGGAAAATAGCCATTGTCAGTGGATGTGCTCATTAGTTGGTGTCTTATTTTGTATGTTGACATCGAACCGAGCAAAAGAGAAAGTGGAAAGTGGCCAGAACACAAATTGACTCTTAGCGCTGCCATCAAAGGATTTGTCTCAGCCTCCCAAAAATAAAACAACAAAAACAAAAAACCAAAAAGAGAAAATAACTAATAAAAGTTGCCTACTTTTTTGCAGCGCTTGTCTGCTCGGCTAATTGCGCCAAATTAGTTGACAACTTAATGTCGTAAAAATTTGTAGCTAAATGCCTCAATCTTTCGTTAATGGCAATGACAGTGGTGTTATACCTATCTACTACCATGCATATATATAGATATATATATATAGATGTGTTAAATACACACACATATTTTAAGGAAGCGGAGTTTCTCGCACGTGACGTTTCCAAGTACGTGACATTTTGGCCGCACTGGCTGTCAAATCTGCAATGGCATGCCTTGTTGTTTGTTTACAATATATATATATAGATGTGTATATATATATATATCTATATATATATATTGTTCCCATATTCGACAAGAGTTCTTTTGTCTGCAGCCGCCCCATAAATTAACTTTCTCAGCTAAATTATAATAGTTTAATTAGTTTTTTGTACATGCTGACACACGCTGCTGCTGACAGTTCCATTAATAGATGCATAAACTTTAATTAACTGAACTTTCAGTCCATTCCCGACCCGCGGCAGTGACCTCAAAAACCCTGATGCTGAGCCCTGGCTTTTGTATAATCATTGAGTACACAAGTAAATGTTATGCTATACTCATATCGCACTCTTATCTCCTTATCTTTGCAGAGCATGTCAAGGACTTCAGTTGTGGCCCGCTGCACTACAAAACCTTTTATATGGATGAGCGCAACAATGCGCTATATGTTGGCGCCATGTAAGTACACAAATATATGCATGCACATCACACATACACACAGGATAAGGGAATGGGATTTATAGCTGGCCAAAACTGTGCAGACCAAGTTATGGCAACCTTTTGGGCCTTGGCTCGCAGCGCGATAATTACAAACTTCCGGTCTGACTGTGTGAACTTCCGAGATGGACCTACTCGCAAGCTTCAACGCATTTAGAGCTGCATATTTCATTTTGCTGAACGAGCTGAGAGTTAGTTTGTTGGCCAACACTCAGTCGGCATACATAATTATGAATTAATGCTTGACGTGAGGTTGCTCGGGCTGGGTCGGCTGCTACAGTGGTCTGGAGGTCGGTGTTGGGATCGGGGATCGGGGTTCGGGGTCGGGTTCGTCCTGGTCGGGGTCGTGGTCGAGTTGGCGCAATTTGACAATGGCCGTCGACTGCTCATTTGTCTGACGGCAAGTTGAACATGGCCGCATTTTAACAGTTGCGGTCTGGACAGCTGCCCCTCGCTCCCTCCCTCCATCAAAAACAAGCCAAACAAAGTAACCAAAATTACCACTTGACTCGACGGTCATTTTTCCAACGCAGACCTCCTCGCTCGTTGGAGGGCATCATCAGTGACTGCCGCTGCTGCTGCGGCGGCGTTCTACTCTGGAAATGAAGATTAATGGTTTGCAGTTTGTTCGAGGGGAGGCGCCTAAAACTTTGCCCCGCCCGGCGGAACAACATAGAACACACTTTAGCAGCGACGCCACTCGACGAGACTCAGCGCTTGCCCCTTTTTCTGTTAGTGGGCCTTAAAGCGTTGGGTTCTGTGCTGCAAGTGTTGCGGACTGTCCGTAGACGCAATATTGCGACATCGATATATCAATCCATCAATCAATCAATCACGGCCCGGGCCAGTTGTGCAATAAACGTGACGAGCAGGTGCGCCAGCTCCAAAAAGTATATGCTACGCTTCTCTCAGCCATGTGCAACACAACGATTTTTCAAAAATAACACAAACACACACACAAACACAGATGAGGCACAGCGTTGTGGCAAGCAACAAATAGACAATTTCAATTGCTTGACAGCGAACCGAAGTCGTTCTTCATGAAATTCGCCGCCTTTTGTAAAGATGCCACCAACAAACAAACTGATGCTGCCTCAGCCGCAACCTGTCAGTGTGTGTGTGTGTGTGTGTGTGTGTGTGTGGAACAATGTCACGCCCTTGTGCTGATTGCGTTTTCGCAGCCGCACAGCATTAACTTATCGTATGTCAGGGCACGAGCACGGGATTAGCTCAAGTGTCACTCTCACATTCGCATCCAAATCCTCATCCATATCATACACAAGGAGAAAAACAGAAGAAAAACGATGAAAAAACAAGCCGTGTAATATATTTCTCATTATCTTTTGCAGGGATCGCATTTTTCGCTTAAATCTGCGCAACATCAGCCAATCGATATGCGAGGTAAGTGAAATGGATGAAATGGGTCGCGAAAGCAAAAGTCAACCTTCAAGTAAAAACTCGATTGACTGCAAGAAACAAAATCTCGACAAAATGAAGCAAAAAGCAGCACATGTAAATGCACAAAAAACACATACGCATACAGTCACTTTTAGGCACTTCAGTTTTGTTTGCCAGACAGGCAGTTGTTGACACACTCACACAAACACTCGCACACCCACACACACTCCTCTACACACCAGTACACACACACAAATGGCCATTGAAACACGTTAAGCTCACGTGCAGGCTTTGCACCTGGGCAGACAGTGAACAAGTTTGTTGGCTTTCTGTTTGTGCTCTTACACTTTGTGACAAGCTTTTTATAAACACAAATACAACTTGCAACACATCAATGTATGTGCAAATACTTGAAATACGCTTCTCTTCAAGCAGACTTGTTCTGCATTACTTTGACGTGGATGTTTACGCTTGAATCACATCTGGAATCATAACACATAAATAAAGATTTTAACTTAAATGTTATTGATACTGCAGCTCTTGTTTAATTTCCATTTAAACGATTATATTTAGTTTATGATAATTTCGCAAATTATTTCAAACTGTATTATTTTAAAGAGTTAATTTCCTTCTTGCAATTTATCGATATTTGTTTCGAACATTTGAAGTTCATGCGCTGATTGCGTACCATTAAGTATTTCGTGAGATTTACGATTTTCGGAACTCTGGCAGCGAAGGAGAAATCTCCCTCTACTCGCCCTCGCATCCGTTTAAAAAAAGAAAACCAAAAAAGAAAAGTCGACAGACGCCCCCAAGTTGTCTAGGAGCAGGCGCACAATTGCACTTTAATGATTTCGTCTTCAACTATCAATATCCGTTTCCGATTCAAGTTCATTGCATTGGCATTCGCATTTGCCCACTTGCATTTCACATTTTGATTCGCTCGCAATCATCCAGCAACTGGACTAAACCATTTGCAGCCATGTCTTCTTAGTCATCCTTTTGCCCACTTCGTCCAGCCGGGCGGCAATTGCTTTCAACAGCAATTATTTGTGCTGACTCCTAAAACTCCCTACAGCCTGTCTGGCTATCTGGCTGGCTGGCTGACTGGCTCACTGGCTGACTGGCACAAATTGCGTTTCAAGTTGAAGCACAGCACTCAGCCGACGCTGCTTAAAGTGCAGTCAGCCAAGCGGACAAACTGTCAGCAGGACACAGGATATTGTGTCCACATGGCCACAGCGCAAAGTGTGTCATTTCTGAGATTACTCTCCAAGCTTCATTGCTTCACATTAACGCAAAAAAGAAATAAGCATATAAAGAGCACAAAAAATGTTACTTCTTACTTGAGACGTGCGCGAATCCAAAGTCAAAGTCTGTTTTTCAATTGCCAGCCAACGTTTTATTTATTTTTTTTTTTTTTTAGCAATAATTCGTATTGGCGTTCAAGACTCAAGTGCAGGCGAAAATCGAATTAAATAAACAAATGCTCAACGTGAGCGAAATACCAACAATAATAGCAACAACAATGGCCACAATATGAGCAGCACACACACACACACACAAACACACACAAAAACACATACATCTTCTCTTGGCAATCGAAAAAAAAAAAAGAGATGGACGCCTTGATTGTACGTGTTTTGTGTGTTTGCAACATACACCCACGCACACACACACACACACACACACAAACATTAGCACACTCTCCCTCACACCAACACACACACACAAGAAATCTTCAATTGTTGCTCGTTTCTTTTGTTGTGCTTGTTGTTTTGGCTGTCGCGTCGCCGCTTTCCTGATAAGGATGAAATTTTATCACGCTTTCAATAAACTTTTGGAATATTTGTTAAGCGTGTCACATCGGGGAAAAGCGTGAAAAAGACGCTTTGTGCTTAACATTAAAGCTTGCGATATATTTCGAAATTTATATTTGCTCTCGATTTCAACTGGAAATTTGTTTTACCTGTTTCTTGCAGCGCGATGTTCTAATACTGGAACCCACTGGCTCCGACATACTCAACTGTGTGTCCAAGGGCAAACGAGAGGTGCGTTATAGCAGCCATATAAATATACTATATACATAATAGGCATATCCATATCCATGCAAACTTGATATAAATTTAAAAAATAAAAAACAACAAATTGCATGCCCTGCAAATATTTTGGCCATCATTTCGATCCGATACTTATGCATTGCCTTCACCGTTTTGTCTATCCATATTCCCATTAAACACACACACACACACATACACAAATATTTTGTTGCTTAAATACATTGTTTCTATTATAAAATAAATATGACAATTGGGCGCATATCAAGAAGGTGGAGTGCCGCAATCACATACGCGTCATTCAGCCCATGAACTTCAATGGCCATCGACTCTATGTCTGCGGCACCAATGCACACAACCCCAAGGACTATGTTATAAATGTAAGTACAAAAAGAAATATATGTTTGTTTATATTTATGTTTTACATTAAAAAAAAAAGATAAAGAATGAAATAGCTTAAGGGGTTAATTCGAGACGTTTGCCGACACATAAACAAATAACGCTGGCTTTCGTCAACTTCTAATTGTGAACGGCAGCCAGTCAAGTTGGAAGTTAATTTTGCCAACGGGAAAAGCGTCAGCCCGAAATTAAAGTCAACTAATGCGCTTTTCTCTACTTTTCTCTCTCTCTCTCTCTCTCTACTTCGGTTTCTCTCTCAATTGCACAGGCGAACTTAACACATTTACCCAGATCCCAGTACGTGCCCGGCATTGGGTTGGGCATTGGGAAGTGTCCCTACGATCCCGCTGACAACTCAACCGCCGTCTATGTGGAAAACGGAAATCCCTTTGGTTTGCCAGCGCTGGTAAGTCCAAGTCTCCCAAGACGGAAGGAGAAATAAAGGCAAAGGAAAAGGCACGAAAAGAAAAAAATAAAAATAACAAAAAAAGAAAGGGAAAAATGTCAATTGTAATAAAATTACAAAAGTAAAGTAAGGGCATAGGACGAAGGCAAGAAGGATGTAGGAAGTGGCAAGTAGCAAGTGGAAAGTGGCAGTTGGGGTGAGGCAAAGGCAAAGCTCTGCGCTATGGCAAGAAATTTAAAAGAGTCGCAATAAAGCAGCTGAAATTAAATTAGAGTGAGTCACATACAACACACAACATACAACACACACACACACGCTGGCACACGCACAACACTCTCGGCACGTGCGTACACTTTACGTGTAATTGTGTGCGTGCTTGTGTGTGAGCGTGTGTGTGCGTGCAAGTATGCAAGTGTGTTTATGTCCTTTGCATATATATTTTGCCATTGCCTTTTTGGAAAATCAAATTTCCCGAATATTTGACGCTAATTTGCCAGCATTGCCTGCGATCTAGCAAAGACAGAGCACGGCTTAATCGATTTTCCCCTAATTTGCATAACAGTACGCCGGAACCAATGCGGAATTTACCAAAGCCGATTCGGTTATATTCCGCTCGGACCTCTATAACTTTACCAATGGACGCAAGGAGGCGAACTTTAAGCGCACCGTCAAATACGACTCCAAGTTACTAGACAGTGAGTATTCTATTTAATCTACTTACACAGGTATCCCAAATATTAAAAACATTACTTAAAGTGCTTATCTTGTTTTTAATTATCAAATTAAATGGTTTTTATTTTTTAGAGAAGGTTAACAAATTATTTTTTCACCTGGCGTAGATTTAAGCAGCACCAGCTGCTTGCGACTTTTAATATTGTTAAATATTCATTCATTCAAAACTGAACTTTTTATATAAATAGAAATTCAATAATATTTTAAAAGCATTCTTCTTTTATGTTAAAATATTTTTACAAAGAATGAGCCAATACAACCATAACAGTCCATTAATATTTCATTGCGCAATAAATCGAAAAAATATTTACGCTAAACAATGAAACATAAAAAAAATCTGTAGATGAAAATGTGCTTAATAATGAATTTTCTCTATAAATAAGCACATATATGTATATACATTCATATATATATTCATCTGTGAACTTAAATAATCCAAAACTAGTTAAAATTAACATTTTATATGTAGAATTTTATTGTTATTGTTTCCAGCTGAATTTGTCTAAGACAGTTGCGGAAATCTTTTGATTTTCCGTTTGCAGTGAAAACTAATGGAATCCTTTTGTTTGATTTGTTTTTCTTAGAACCAAACTTTGTTGGCTCCTTTGACATTGGCGACTTTGTGTACTTCTTCTTTCGTGAGCACGCCGTGGAGTACATCAACTGCGGCAAGGCAGTCTATTCGCGTGTGGCACGTGTTTGCAAGAACGATCGAGGTGGCAAGTACATGATCAGTCAGAATTGGGCCACATATCTGAAGGCGCGCATGAACTGCAGCATCTCGAGCGAGTTTCCCTTCTACTTCAACGAAATACAATCTGTCTACAAGATGCCCAACGATGATACCAAGTTCTATGCCACGTTTACAACGAATACGAACGGACTGATTGGCTCCGCGGTCTGCAGCTACGATATACGCGATATCAATGCGGCCTTTGAAGGTAAGTGTGTGTGCTGGAGTGTGTGCGCGTGTTTGTGTGTCTGTGAGCGTGAGATTTATTGCATTGGCAATAATTCTCTGCGGCGCCATTTTTATGAACGTGCATGTGGGCCACGTTTGACTTCTTCCAGCGTTTCCCATTTCGCTGGGCTGCAGCTGCCGGAAGAAATTACGCTCACAGGTGCTGCATACATGTGTTCATATGTCTGTATGTGTGTGTCGTGCACAGCAGCTTTGGCATTTTAGCGTTAAATGGCGCGCAAGTTGAATTGATGTGCTTGTGCCACTGGGGGTCGTTGTGGCTGGTGTACTGTGCAGCTTTAAATGTTTCTTTAACATTTGCCACAAAACGCTGCGCTGGCGTGCTGCTCACGGCTAACGGGTAACAAGATATGCGTGACAGGTGTTAACAACGCCCAACGATTTCCAACTGCAACTGCAGCTGCTGCTGCCTGCCTGCCTGCTTACAACACGCAATCAGACGCATTCAATTTGTCATGCAACGTCAAATGCAACAAAAAAAAACAAAAACGATATAAATATATACATACATATATCGTTAAGGACATGCAACAAAAATCTGGCGTGCAACTCGAAGTGCATGTCATAATTTAATCCTAGTAGCAGTCTCTCTATTCAGCCGCATGCCAGTTGAGTGGCGAAACATACATTTACTCAAATGCTGTGCTATTTAGTTGTTCTCGGCAAGCATGCAAAGTGCACTGCTGCAACCCAATGTGTAGCAACATGCGGTATTTGTCAGCAATAACAAACACAATAACAGCTGCACAACCACAAATGTTGCACTAGTGCGAAAGTTCAATTGAACCCAATACGAGATGCTGGAAAATTTTAGTTGAAAAGGATTTTTGAAGGATTTTCAATCGTCAATTATTATATCAAATTATTAAATTTGTTTATTCAAAATAGATATTTAAAGTTTGAGTTTCTACTTAAAACCTTCTTAGAATTGCACATAAAATATTCTCCATAAGTAGCACTCTTAAATTTCTAGTGTGTGTGTGTGTGTGTGTGATATAACTTTGCTGAGCAGTTCATTAACACCATAAAATTGTATGTGTGGATTGTGCCACAAGACTGGCCAGACAGTCGGACTGACTGTCGGATGGCAGACAGACAGCGTGGCAGACACAGCGCCACCAGGCAAATGTCAGTGAAAAAAGTCTGACATACACTAAAAATTTATTATGAAAAGTTTGCGGCCATGTTGCAAAGTGTGTGAACAAAAAATTGTGCAGCGCTAAAGCCAAAACAATTATTTATGAAAAAACCAAATGATTGTGCAGCAAACACTTCAACTGCTTGGCTGTAATCAGAACCGCTGCCAACAGATATGTGTGTGTGTGTGTTTGTGTGTAATTAGTAGCATGAACTGCGGCTAGAGTCGCCGCTGGGCTGTGCCACAAATCAGCGAGCGCTGAGAGCTGCTGAGTAATTTATAATTTGAAACAGCAGCGTGTTGACACACATAAATTTAACATAGCATACTTTTCAGCGATGCACTCTTGTGCACCACATAAAAAAGAATTAACACTCTTTTTCTTTCTCTCTCTTTCTCTTTCTCTCTCTCTCTCTCTCTCTCTGTGATACACACATATATTGTTACTCACTCGCGTAGGCAAGTTTAAAGAGCAACAGACATCGAACAGTGCCTGGCTGCCCGTGTTGAACTCAAAAGTGCCGGATCCACGTCCGGGCACATGCCACAACGACACCGCAACGCTGTCGGACTTGGTGTTGAATTTCATACGCAAACATCCGCTAATGGACAAGGCGGTCGATCATGAATTTGGCAATCCGGTATTCTACAAACGAGACGTTATTCTCACCCGCCTCGTCGTCGACAAGTAAGTAAAATGTGTAAATGTATTCATTAGCGAGCTGCGAGAGGCGAACTTCAGCTGATACTGGTTGCCTCTGGCAACCAGCCACGTTCTGGTCGGAATGTGTGTGCGTGTGCTGATTGTGTGTGTCTGTGTGTGCGCTGTGCTTGCTGACATTTGCCAAGTTTATACAGTGCACTTCGTTGTGGTGGAGTCGGGTCTACACAGACCAGGACAATGCTGACATTTTGGAAGCACTTGCTCACTGACAGCAAAAATGTTGTTTTCTTTTCTTTTTTTGTTCTATTTGCTGCTTGTAAAAGAAGTTGGCCAGAACTTATGAGCATGGAGCTCCAGGATATGCTTTTAGTTAAACGTTTTGTTTTGCCAAGGCAAAAAACTGACTTGACTTGGCCAAGTCGCATGCATTTGAGATATGTGTTGCACAACTGTGCAACTGTCAGAAAGAGTAGATGCGATTTATCAACTGGTTTATTTCGCCCACAGAATACGCATTGATAAACTGAACCAGGAGTTTTTGGTGTACTTTGTGGCCACGAGCACTGGCCAAATCTACAAGATAGTGCAGTTCATGCACTATGGCCAACGTCACTCGAGTCTGGTGGACATCTTTGATGCATCGCCACGCAATGAACCCATTCGTGAGCTGATCCTCAGCCAGAAGACGTCCTCGCTGTATTTGGCCACCGATCATCAAGTGAAGCAAATTGATCTGGCCATGTGTGCTCGACGCTACGACAGCTGCTTCCGCTGTGTGGCTGATCCGTACTGCGGCTGGGACAAGGAGGTCAACGCCTGTCGGCCCTATCAGCTGGGCCTGCTGCAGGATGTGGCCAATGAGACATCCGGCATCTGCGACACGAGTGTGCTGCGCAAACGTGTCACCTCCTCCTATGGCCAGACGCTCCACTTGTCCTGCTTCGTCAAGATGCCCGATGTGTTGCGCAAGAAGCAGACACGCTGGTATCATCACTCCACGGAGAAGGGACGGTAAGTGCTGAGTTTATCAATATTTGAAGTCATTACACTTAGAAAACAAAACCAGTTAGAGAATTTCCACTAGAGTTAGTTTTGCTTTTTCCATTTTTACAGAGTAGTATGTAAATTTAAAAATGATTTCTGTGTGATTTTATTCTGAGTGTATAACTCGATCGATACGGTTGGGTTGGGAGTTACATTATTTTACCTGCACAACTTTATTGTGCCCTTGTTAGTCATTAAATGGAAAGAGAAAATAATACAAAAATGGTTCTTAAATATACGAAGCCATAGATTAAACGGCAGCTACAGATGGGAGCCTCCTTGAAGCTGGCAGCTGGCTGCTGTACTTAAAGCGAAACAACGCAATGAAAATTGAAAGCAAATAATGAAATCGGAAGTGTAAGCGAAACTTTGCTTCATCTCACTTAGCGATGACTGCTATTGCGTCGAGTCGAGTCTTGGCATTGGCATTGGCGTTGCCAATGCTGCGGTAAATTGACACTTTAAAATACTATTGAAGTCTGCTTTTTGGCGTTTTACGCATATTTGAGGACGCACCGCGGCGGCACAGTGTGGGCAATAAGTAGTCATCTGTCTATCCGTCCCACTGTCTGTCTGTCTGTAATGGAAAAAGTTTTCAGCTTGCGCTGTCAAAGTTTCCACACACACACACACTCTATATTGATTTTTATTGTGCGTTTCTTGAGAGACACTTTTCCACGCGCTCGCATTGCCAAATGGGCAAATACAAACTGAAAATGGAAAATAGAATATATACCAAATATCAAATAGAAAATAGAAAATCTCCTTATCTGCAGTGTTCTCAAACATTTTCCTTATTTTCATTTGGTCCCGTCTGGCAGCTACGAGGTGCGCTACACCCCCACCAAATATATTGAGACGAACGAGGGCGGTTTGGTACTTTTGGCGGTGAACGAGGGCGACGGCGGTCGATATGATAGCTACTTGGATGGCACACTTCTCTGCAGCTATGGCGTTACTGTTGATGCGCACAGGTGAGTTCCTGAACACCCCCATTCCTCAAATTGAATGGAAAAAACACCCCTTACAATCTGGCAATTAAATTTACCGCCTCTGGCGTCAAAATATCCGTTGCGCAATTAGAAAGTTGTGCGCATTTTGTGTGAAACTTTCGACTTTTGCATGTTGTTTTTTTTTTGGGTTGCTGCAAGTTTAATTTCCGTGCAAAACTTATTGTGTACCCTTTATTTTCTCTCTCTGCGAAATTAGATGCTCGCCACCTTCGCAGAAGCAGGACTATCAGAAGATCTACTCGCACTGGTGCAACGAGTTTGAGAAATACAAATCAGCTATGAAACAGTGGCAGGCCAAACAAGAGGTAAGTGAAATGTACCAATTAAATATACATTTAGCATACTGGCCTCCTCTGGCAGCAGGCGGCGGCGGCAGCGGCAGCTGTCGTTAATTGTTTTAATTAATATTTCATGCAAATCGCGAGATTCTGTGCCTAATTTCCATGTTATTCATGTTGCACGCCGCCTGCTTCCGAGTTGCTTGCAATTAACGATATTATTTTTTGGTTGTTTTCGATTTTTATAGCCAGAAGTTTACGCCGTAAATATATATTTCTGTATAAATGCGCATATTTTTGGTCTAATTGAGCATACTGATTATAATTTGGCTTTTCTTGTTGTTGTTTTTCTTGCAGCAATGCGGTCTCAAGGACAAGACGGCGACAAGCAGCAGCAGCAGCGGCAACGGCAAACATGTCAACGATGTGTTCAGCAATGACGCTTTGGTCTGACCCAGAAGTGAGTATGCGACTTGAGAGCCAAGTCAACCTAGCACTTTGTACCGTAGCACCTTCTACCCAGCAAATGTATCCTATAAGCGAACAAATTTAACTCATGTCCTTTGCCCTCTTGTTGTTGTGCCTTCCCTTTCAACTATGCTGCCCACCACTCGCCAGAGTACTTGTACAGCTTTGAGTTCTTGTCGGCGGGTGTGCGCCCAAAATTTGGCCACCAATTGTACATTTTCGTGTTTCTGCTTGCCATGTGGTGCGCTAGTTTCTAAAAAGTTTCTAGTCAAAGTAAGTTGTAGCTGAAACGCTGAAACTCACAGCACCTCTTGAACCCGGTCCAATACACGTAATGGATATTAATGTTTGCATATATGTATGTTTACCATTCAATCTGATTACAGCCAGCAGCATCAGCGAAGTAAAAAAACAGCCAGGAGATGAGTAGTAACTGAAGCAGCATCAGCACCCAGAAAGCAGTGACAAGAGCCGAGCAAACCAACTACAAAGACTGACATTTTTAAGCTTTTGAAAGACAATATTTCAATATGTTTTCAATATGTTTTTGCTTCATTTACATATATATATATACATATATATATATACAAATTGTTTAGTGCTCTTCGTTTGGCATTCGAATTAACAATAACAACAACTAACATATAACTATTATCACAGCTAAATGCAACCATCAGCAATACATCAACAACAACAACAACAACAACTACAATACATCGACAACAGTGAAAACTGTATGTATGATTTCAATACTAATTTACACAGAACTAGCCAGAATGAAGCATGAAGCGATAAGCAAGTGAAGAGTAAACGTTTAAAGTTACTAACAAAAGGATCCTGCCATGAAATGAAAAATGGAAAATACGGTTTTACATAGATGAACAGAGTCTCTATTTCTATTTCTAATTCTATTTCTATTGCGATTGCGATTGCGATTGCGCCAAATAAACAGAAAGAATCACTAAATTATGCTAAGATACTTACATACTCGTAACTAAAAAGCGCAAATGCAAACCCAACCACCTACATGAAACAGCCACACACTCATACATACACACATACCCACATACATACATTATGTAATACATAGGCAACAAGGACATGCGAAATATCAAACGAATCATTCAAGTAAAGCTCAACGTTTTTTGCCTCAGTTTGTGTATATTATGTAATGCATTTGGATTTACGTTTCATGATTGTGCATAACTTTAAATATAAAAAGAAAAACAAAAACAAAAACGGAAAAAAGAACACAGAAATCAGAAATCAGAAATCGAATGCAAATGCTAAAAGATAGCGTCGCTTGGCCATGGGAAAGATCTTAAACGAATTTGTATATTAACTAGCAATATTTGTTTAATAATTCTAGTATTACTTTTATGAATAGCTATGTATAAATAGATCGTAGATATTGTATCTAAAAATACGATACAACAACCTCTGGCGTACATTGTATTTTACGGAACCAAAATTTCAAGATATATATATTTATTATAGACATCCGATAAAGCGCACAGCACAACTAGTGGCTCTGATGGTCTCTAGGCTTAGGCGATATTTGTACATAACGAAACTTTAGTTATTAATCCATAGCATATAGGATATCGTTTGAGTAATTACATTATTTTTACCGAATTTTAGTCTTAAGTACAGTACATCAAATCGAAAGAAAAGAAACAACTGATTAAGGAATATATATTTTCGGTTTTGGCATATAAATTAAATATTTCAAGTACGCTAGAAGCTAATTTAGTTATTTGATATCAAGATATTTCGGTTTTATTTGAAAAGAATTTTATGGCGAACAAAAAACACGCTTACGGCATTTTGGCCGTTGTTGTATAGATTGCGGGTTAGCCTGATGTTTACTATAAGCAATATATATGCATACACATAGTTACTGCATTGAGACCAACATGCTCATCTACATACACGAATACAAATACAAATACAAATACAAACATACATAAATATATTTAACCATAGCTGTAAGTAAGTTGGTGTGGCAAATACATTTTAGTAATGTTAACTTAAATCTCAAATCGCAGTCATGCAGGATAAATGCATTTATACATATGTATGTGTTGTGTATGCGTAGCATTTGAAAGCGGAAACTTACTTGAACCGCACTAAATCTATGTAGAATAATAATACATACGGATACGGATACGGTTATATGTATGCATATCTATGACATGGCTGCCACGACAAACCCCCGATGAATAATTCAATATTAATGAGCAAGCGATAAATTGAACTTATCAACTATTAATTAGAATGCAAACTGCCATCAAATATTGAAATGCATTTGAACACACATGGAAAACTAAACGCTTCTCTAAACAGTAAGCCATGCAAATGGGTAACGCAAATAAAGAAGAAGTGCATAAGCAAATATTCACATATGTACATTTACGTATGTGCATATGCATATTAAATACGTATATGCATAAATTATTGAAATATTTTTCTAAACGTTTTCTTAACAAAAAATTTCAAAAAAAAAAATGAAGTAAAATCAGCAACAAAATTTTAATGTTACCATCTAGAAGTTATACATAGAAAAACTTTTAGCTTGGTACTCGAATCTACCCAATGTAAATGAACTAAAAGTAATATATGTACTTTTCAGCAACTAATGCTCTGAGCTTCTAACTTGATACAAATGTTTGTTTTGCTTTTTGTAGACATTTTTGATTTTTGATTTATTGTAAATAATTCAAAGATTATGTGAAATGTTTTGTATGACAATCACATGATGTTGAGCAAATAAAAATATGATGACCCGTAAATTGCAATGTCGGTAATTGAAAAATACTCAAATAAACAAAAATAACAAAAGTAATGAATAACAAATTTAAAATAAATTCATAACAAATAAATATATATATGTATTCATATATATATATTGTACTTTATATAGTTAAAATAGCATAATAACAAACGAAACGATCCTTGTAAAAACAAAAGAATAATCGCAGCGTATAGGCAAAAAAAACCCCGTTTATACAAAGTATTCATACAATAAAAATAATTCGCGCTTGAAATACATTTGCATATACTTATATATGTATACAGTTTTCTGTCTATGGTCAACTATAATAAATATATAATGAATTATTACTACAAAAACAAATCGATAAAAAAAAAAATAAAAAACGAAAAAAAAAATAACAAACAGCTGCCCTGAAGAACGTATCATGAGCTATCTTAATATTTCATAAAACAAAAACAAAGAAAAAAAGGAAACAAAAATAATTATGTAAACTTACAATTAAACAAAGAACTTAGCTGTAAAAATAAAAGAAAAATGCAGTAAATAAATGTGATAAGATTCTTTAATAGAAAAAAATTGTTGTTTATTCTTTGGTGGATTGAATATATGATGATTTATTCAGTAAACAAAAATTATTATCTGTATACGGTTTGTTGTCAAGAGCAGGCGACTAGCGTGCGCCCACAATTCCAAGCTGCAAATACAGACATTAAACTATTAATTTTGAGTAATGTCAAAGCAGCGGAGGCAGTTGTTTTTTTTCTTCAATTAAGTGTGGACGAGGCGACAAGGGTGATCGCCTGACCTCAGGTCATTTTCATTGTTATTAACCACAAATGGAGTCGCATGCGATGGGGCAACAGCAGTGCGACACAGCGGTGCCGCATGTATTTAATTTGCCACATTGACAAATGAAATGAAACCAATGCGACTGAGACAGGGGAAAGGGAAAACAGTAAAGAACCTGTCAGTGGCAGGCAAGGATATATATATAAATACACACACACCAACACACACATAGCGTAGTCATTCGCAAGCATGCAATTTAATTTGGCTGCCATTTTTTGTTGCGGTTTTGTTTAATGCTATTTTACGGTGGTTGTTTCAATTTATTACACAATACTACAACTGCAATGGGGATTGCGATTGAAATTGTTGTTCTTAACAGTTTTCAACTCTCGCGCACCAGTCGCAAGTTCAACAACACTCACACACACACACACACACACACACATGTGCACATTGCATGCAACTAATTGGCCAAGCTCTTTTGCCTTGGACGATACCCAAATGACAGCCGTATTAAAATTACAGGATTTGAATTTGACGTGCCACTTGCAACTGGGGCAAGACGCATTCCAATGAACCACAAAATGCAATTAGTATTTAGAGCGGATTTAATAATTAAACTCATATCGTTAAATAGTACAAGTGGTGCACTAGATGTTTTGCTTATAGTACGCAGCGGACTCGGTGGTGCCAATTTTATGTTTTTCCATACAATAAATCGGGGAAATCTCCGGACCGTGGTCGGTCTGGTACATCATGCTCTCAATGTAGCTGGTGGGATTGCTCGGCTCCGGCCAGAGCGTGGCAATGCGGCGACGATAGGCATAGCTGAATACAGTATCTGCAATCTGTTGATTAATGCATTTCAGCTTGCGTATGGGTGGGAAACAATTGCGCATTTCCAAATCATTGGGCCACACGAGATTGGCCAGTCGTTGTGCTGCGACCAGAAATGTGTCATCCGGCACACTTGTCATGCCGGACAGCATGACACCCAGCGTTAATCCGGGTAGCATATAATTGACGTTGCAATAGCCCGGCTGATACCATTTATTGGCATACTTTAAAGGGGGCAACTCCGAAGCCGAAATGAAAATGCATCGTCCTTTCGTATAGACAAAGGCATCATTTGCACTACACTCAGCCAACTCGGGCTGGCGAGACATGGAATAGATGATGGGTTGCTTACAGCTCTGCTCCATTGCTTTAATGACCTCTTTGCTGAACACATTCGGCTGCGTGCTGCAGCCCACTAAAACATTGGGCTTAATGGCCTCAATTGCCTCGCCCAGATTAGAAACTGGCTCGTGTCGCTTCACGAACTTGAACAGGTGGACGGGAACTGTGTCATCGCAACGTGAATGCACAAACAGTCCCTTGTCATCGCAGAACCAGATGCGATCCCTCGCTGCACTCTCATCCAACTCCATGTGTTTCAATTGGGCTAGGCATGTGTAAGCCATGCCAACGTTGAAAGCGCCATAGCCATAGAGCAGTATCGTGTTATCCGTCAAATTCCTGTTGCTAATTCTATTGGCAACCAGCAGACCGGCCAACCCGCAAGCTCCCAGGCACTGCAGATCTATGTCCATGATGCATTGCCTCTTGCGATACTGCTCCAGCTGCTTGATGGAGTCCTTTACACTAAAGTTCTTCGTTTGTATCAAAATTCGTGGTCCAAACAGACGCAGAACTGCGAGCATAAATTCCTCGAAGAAGGACTCGTACTCGGGTCCAGTGACGCGGCGGTGGGGCCAACCCACGTAGAGGGGATCCCATAGGAGCTGCTCATTATTGGTGCCGCAATCCAGCATAATTGGCAAACATGTCTCGGGTGGAACTCGGCCATAGACGACACTTTGGTGCAATTTGGAAAAGACTATTGGGTAACCATTGACTCCGTGATCGCCCATGTTAAGCACCACCTCCCCGTTCGTCACAATCAAATAGCGAACTGCATGGCGATGTGGCCAGTTGCTCAGCACTTGGAGCACATGGCTACGATCCTTGATTGTGACGAACATTCCCCTGCATTTGGTAAAGAGATGACTGAAATTTATCACCGAATCTCTGGCATTGGAGCTGTGGTACACGGACAAGTATTTCTCCGGATTGCTCATCAGCATGCTGTAGAACAGCCTGCGATCGTGCGTCTCCAGTTCCGTGAGAAATATATGCTTCTGATAGTATGTGGTCAATGTGGCCAAGTATTTGCTGCATGCCTCCACCTGCGTATCGATGCTACGAACTACAACAGGCAGCAGACCATGGATATTGAACAGTTGTCGCTCCCGATGCGAATAAGCCGACGATTTGTTCAATGACTCGACGCGCAACATATTCAGACCACTGATGCGGCAAGGTGGTAACTTCGTATCGTTGCGCCAAAACGTGTCCAGAACGCGAGGCAAACGATCAAAATTAACCACTTTGTCGTCCCCATTGAGACACTTCTGCTCAAGCACTGAGCGGTGCTTCTTCTGCTTCTTGGCACGCATTTTCAAAGTGATTCCAATAACAAATAACTTGTGTGTATTTTAATTTGGATTTGTTTGACACTGATTTTGATATTTACTAATATTTTTGACAAGTGCTTTAAGCACAGCTCGCTTTTCAACAATGCAGTTAAATTAAATTGAAAATATTGAATTAAAAACTATTATTTTAATTGATTACTATAATTTGCGTTATTTACATATTTCTGTAGCAGGCCACTTGCATTGCAGGTAACAGGTTTCTGTTGACATGTAATAAGACAATGATATCCGTACATAACATTAATATCGATATCGGTTGATATCAATTGTGTGATCACTAACTCGAAGAAGAGGAAGAGATGAATAAGTAAAGCAATGTAAGCAGACGTGTTTGTGAAAGAAATATAATTTAGTTTTGACTGCTACACTTCAGAATAGAGTTATTTAATTATGATTCGTGTGCGCACTTAGAAAATAAGTACATTTTGATAGTCAGTGCAAGTGCAGACAGTATCTTATATGGCATGTCAGTATTTATTTAGCTTGTAGCTTAATGCACTCTGGCCACATTTAATTTGTACTCATTTGCATTTTGACGTTCCTGGGCATTATGTAAATGTATATCTGGCGCACTTTGCGGCGACCTCAAACCCAAAGTGTCACCTCAAAATGTCGTTGTGGATTCCTTGTCTGCCCTTTTCCAGCTACGAATAGGTTGGCATCAAATTTCTCGAAATTTGATGCAAAATATCAACAGCGAACGTCAAGCTTGGAGAGAGACCAAAAGGAACCGCTGCTGCCGCCCCTTATTCCGCTCTACATCTGGAACACCTTTTATGCTAAATATATTCCGGCAAGTTGGAGGCGGACAACAGCCATTTTGGGGTTGGCACAAGTGCACTTGGGCAACGGGTCTTAAGTGAAATGGCAACAACGTAATATTTCGGACAAAGATGAGCAAAAGGAAACGGAACAAGGCGCATTAAAAAACAAGAGCCAAGAACAACCAAACGGCTGGCCATAAGCGGCTTAATTCCAACGGGAGGAGACCGAGGGGTGGCAGATTTGGGGGTTTTAGTTAGCATTACTTTTTCAAAAATTCCACAGAGTTCTTCTGGGCAACCCAACTGTGGCCAACTGTTGTCGGACAATTCCAAATAAATTTGCATACAACAGAAAAGCAAAATGCCGAAACTAATTTGCTAGCAAACGAATGTGAGCTGTGTATTCGTTTAGTCAAAGCTGCCAATAATTTGAAGAGAAGTGAAATAACATAAATATATAGTGCGTACACGAAATCAATTCAAAAATCCAATTACATGCAAGTGGCGTGAGCTGCAAGTGCATAAAACGCTCATAATGAAATCAATTTTCAATCAAATGTTCACAGCTTCAAACAGTCAAAAATCGAACTCGAACTCGAACTATTGGCCAGGGCTATCAAAATTGATCAAAAAGTGTCGAGCCGTGTGTGTGTGTGTGTGTGTGTGTGGAAGAGTGTGAGAATTTGCCTTCTCGGTTTGCGCGTACGTTTTACGTCCGTAAAGGACCAAGAGGGCTTAACGGTCCTTTTTGTGCGCATTGTTTTGGACCCCAGCAGCAGCGGGCACATTTGCACTTTTTGGGCATTAAAGGCAACAACATTTGCAGTTTTATTTTTTTGCTCCATCGTCTGCGGATGTGCTGCAAATTGAATTTCTGCCACGGGACATATTAAGTGATCGAACTCGCTCGAAGCGCCTACGGCTTTGTGTTTGTGTGTGTTTTTTACATAAAAATATATGGTGTGCTAGGTGTAAGGAGAGCAAAAGGTACAGACCAACCAACGAGTTGATCGAATGAGAGTGTGGGTAGTGAAGTTTATAAATATGGATATTGCTTGCATATATATACAGATGTATCTAAATATGTATAGTCATTCACATACATGTATGTACGCTTGTCTTTGAGTTGCATCGTGAGTGGCACACAAAAAATGTTTATGCGACGTTTATACAACAGCGCAATTTGAATATTTTATGGATGAAATTCGATTTCGGCCATGCCCGGCACGTGCACTAAAAAGTTTTTGCATATGGAAATTGATTTCCTTTGGTGTCATGCCTTATGAATGCCCAGGTGTGTGCAGGTGTCCAGTTTGCCTGCCTGCCTGCCATTAGTTGGCCCCCAACTATTTGGACAGTTGTCAAGAGCATAAAAACAAACGCAATTCGCACCTCTCTGCGATACCAAACAATTTCTTAAAGGATAATAAAACTAAGCAATTTATATGCAGAACGTGACGCAGTCAAAGCATTATTAAGAATACGACAAGTGGTACAAATTGAAAGAAAAACTCCAGAAATAGCCTTTGGCACATTTTTGATTTAGGAGATTAGTTCTGCTTGAGTTCGAATAGTACTTACTTAGGGAAATCGACTAGTAAAGTTTGCTACTAAATATTTTCATATGAATGTTTCAAAATATATTGAAATTCTGGCAGTTATATTATATTCACAATCAAACCTGTGAGCCCGGTTTACCAGCATTCGAGTAAATATTGATACTTTGCATGGCACAAAATCAGGGCAGTTGGTGCAATATTCGCTACTTGTTTTGCAATTGCAAACCAAAAATGTCATAGCCTCGATTTGATTTGTTTTCCACTTTTTTTTTTTGTTGTTGCTTATATAGTGCAAACAGCTGCTCAGTGTGCCAAGTGGCGAATATTGAAAGCCGTTATGTAAAGCGAGTTAGTCGCATAAAATGTGGACAGTTGTGGGCTCATGTATAGGAATCGCCAGAATCGCAACCAAAAGCGCATTGCAACAGTTTATTATATCATATGTCAAATGTGGCAAACTAGGGGTATGGAGTGGCACAGCTCAAGTGGGCCAATGGAACTGCCCAGCGGTGTCGTTTGGCATTTTTATTGAAATTTTCAAATTTATTCTCCAACCCGCTGGGCATTTAATAAAATGTCACATAGTTTTATATGTGGTTTTTATTTGTACTTCTATTTTTTTTTTTGGTTTTTTTTTTTGGTTTTTTTTTTGTATTCAGCTTGACATTTGTTGTTGGGTAAAACTCGCACGTTGTCGGTTCCTTTTGGCTTTGCAGGCAGGCAGCCACTGCTTGAGATTTGTGTGTTGCTGCCACACACACACACACACACACACAAACACACACAGGACAAACTTTGAAATCAGCAGCTACGTGCGTCAAAGCCAAAAAGCGCCAAGTTTATATCGTCGATGTTGTCGTTGCTTTTACTTTGCAACTTCAAAAGACTTTCAGTTTATTTTTGTACATCTTTGCTGCCATTTTGTTATTTATTTTTCTTAATTTTTGTTTCCCCGCCTGCCTGCCTGCCTGCTGGCTTTTGGCCATGTCCTATTTAAGTGAATGCCTCGGAATTTAGCCAAAATAGAAAATATGCTTCAGCATGGCAAATAATTTGGGCAATAATCAAATACAAAATCACAATAAATATCAAGTAAAACAGCCGCTTGAATTGCGTAATTAACTTGTTGCACGCTCCTTTTGGCTTGCAATCTGAGTCAATCTAATCGCATGTATCCGGAAAATAATACTGTGCCACAAATACTTGCGCGGGCATTAGTGGCAAATTAAAGAAAGCATAAACACGAAATCAGCACATGCGAACTTCACCAATGCCACCCGCCTTTCCGCCTCTCCGCCTTTGAAATCTGCACATAAAAATTGTTAACGGAAGCGAAAATTAATTAAAGCCATGGACAAGGCCAAAGTACGCAGTGGCACGCAACTCTCCCAGTTGCAAGGAGCCACTGGCAGTGGGAGTTTAAGTGAGGTAGGGGCTTCCCAGTCGAGATGGGAGGCTGGAGGCTTCAAAATCAAAATATGAGCACCGTCCGCGAACGTTACGCGCTTTTAGACGTGCTCAAATATTTGCCAAACGTGTCAAAAGCGTAGCAAACTTTTCGCTTCAAAGCGTCGACCACTACGCAACCACTGCACCGCACCGCACTACAGCACCACCCTGCCAGCAGCAGTGAAAACAATTGATTGAACGTTGCTGGAGTGATAAACTGGGTTTGGCTGTCCAAAATGTAGCTGGCACAGCAATGAGCAACCCTCTCCCACCACCACCAAGTAAGTACACCTGAAGTCCTGTGCGCGGTCAGGCAAAGAAATGATAAACAGATAGTCGAGCGAATTGCGCTCGGAACACTGAAAAATAAACGCGCTGCAATTGCTGCAAAAATCATAAAAATTATCAAAACATTTTACCAACGACAGGAAGCTGACAAAAGCATGTTGATTCAACCGCTCGCCATTGCATTTGCTCTGCTGTATTTGTTTCTATTTTCTACACCTTTCATAAATCAAGGCTCAATTTATCGCTGATGGCTGACATTTTGTGGACAGCTGCGGTCGTCATGCAAAAACCGAATGTTTCAGTCTGACGTTTGCTAAGTGCTTAGATAATTCGCAGCCAATATTGACAGATGACGTGGGGCAAGACTTTATCATTTATTTATATTTTTAAGTATTTTAAGTATTCTGAAACTGTGTTTATTTGAGAAAGCAACTAACTACTTTCATAAAGGCATTTCAGAGTAGTTCAAAAAATGTGAATCTCTAGCATTAAAGTTCTTTATCAAAATAACTTTAAAAGCTTACATTTTATTGAGTAGCAAGTATGCAGAAATATTTAAATGTGAGTAATTTTTGGGATATTTGCCAAACTATTTTGCATAAAACAATCATTTTTGATCTAAATAAATTCAGAGTTGGAACTGATTGAGTTAATAATTTGAATTGCTTGTAAGGTCAAATACTAAATAATATTGTTAATCAATCAATCAACAAATTTGATTTATGTGTGTTTTCAGTGAGCTATTTGCAAAATGGAGAAAAGGCTGGCATTGGGAAGTGAACAAGTGGCAAATAAGTATTTGGTACTCTTTCTCTGTGTCTACAGCCACGTAATTAAAACTACCCAAAACTCAACCCGAGCACAACACAATATGAGCTGCGACAACAACAACAACAACAACAACAGCAACAACCAGTAACAGATTAAACAAAAATCTGGCAAGTCGCAGTCGACAACTAGGAAAATGCTCGCGCAAGCAGTTTTCCGTTGCCGGGACAAGTTAATTTATGGCAGTCAGTGAACCAGGCAGATAGTACAGACTACAGACAAGAGGCAGAGCAGCCGGAGTAGAGGAAACAGACAACAACAAGAACAACTTGCAACATGGAACAAGAACAACAGCAACTCAAATGGCGGCTCGGCGTTCATTTTGTTTTACGCTGGAAACTGGATTTTATTTTATTTCTGTGCAATTTTTGTTGTTGTTGGTTCGCCTTTTTTTTCGTTGTGCTCAAAACTTTTGCTAATTTGCGGTAATGTTAATGCTGAACTTTGCACAAAATTAGTCAAGTTCTGGCGCGCCGGATTAAGCGCAATGTTACGCCAAAGTGTTAAGTTGGAAATAAATGTTGACACTTGCGGTAAATGCGAGTTCTTGGGCCGCAACATAAACAAAAGCGCCGAACATTTTAAAAAAGGAACCAACCAAGAACAACGCACACACACACACACACACACACACATCAAGTCAGGCTGCATGAAATTAACTTTGTAACCACTCTGGCTGCCCCCCTTTAAAAGTAAAGTATTCCGTCACAGGTGTGCGCTACAACAACCCTTACTGCTCAACCCCTCCAGCCTGAATGTGCCGGACTGCAGTTAATTATGAGTAAGTTGGCCATAACCGCAACACTTGCTCCTTGCAACAATTCCTTAGGCCGTGGACGACTTTGCCAGCAGCTGAGGCAAGGGCCTAGAGTGCTTGCCAAAGTATTTTGTGTGGCGAAATTAATTTATAAGTTTCGTCCGCGACAGGAGGACAGGCAACCAGAAGGACTCTCTCACTCTCCGGGGCATTTGGCAACCAGGGACAAGTTTAGCGTGTTACGTGCCAAAGTTATGACACTCTCTGCCAAGTGTTAAACTAGACTAGACTGGAAGGGGTGTTCTAAAATTTATAAAGTGTCATATGTTATGAAATTTGCCGCCTGGGCGCTTTGCATAAAGTTAAGCCAAGTCAAATTATTTACGTAAAAAATTGCTACCAGAAACAGAACTGTCACTGCTGACGATGATGATGACGGCCATGACGATGACGACAACGACGACGATGAGGACAATGATACAATTATTGGTTTGTATGCGCACAATTTACATTCACATTACACGCACAGACACACGGAGAGGCAGAGCGAGAGGAGGGTGGTAGAGGCTTGTAATAAATCAAACCAAGTGAATAAATCATAGCTGTGAACACACACACACTCGCACATAGGGGATGTATGCATTTCATAGTCGCAGCTTGATACGTGTGGAAAGTGAACGCGCCTCGCCTCGCCTCGAACAACGACAACATATGAAATAATGACATGAAAATTGACAATTTTATTCCTACTTAACTTGCTGAATGTGCGAATGAATATATCAAGCGTAAATGTGTCCCTCTACCCTATCCCGTCTCCCCGGCCCCGCCGCCCACCGCCCACAGCCCACCGCCTACCGCTTACCGCCTGCCTGCCTTCCTTCCTTATCTATGTATGTGTGGGAGGGAGATATTTTATGCACAGTTTGACATGTGAGCGAATTGAAGCCAGAATGAATGTCAGTCAGAGTGACTAACTGAGTGATACAGTAACAGCTGTCAAAGTGTGAATGACACATGCACACATATTCTTACACACACACACACACACACACTGGCTGGCTTGTGTTTTTCTTCTTATCTAGTAAATTGCCCACAATTTGCATTTGCGGAAGTGTATTTAATGTTATATATCGAGCATATCCATATACCAGACAGCCCAGAAACTGGCCGCTAGATTTCCATCGTTGGCTAAGGTCATGTTTTATTGCACAAATCGAATTATTTTCCAAATAAGATTAGCATAATTTATGAGCGACATAAATCAATGCTTGTATTAAATAATGAAATATGATATAATGACCGTTCCCTGGTTGGGAACTGGCCGCGAGTCAATTGGTTTGCACATCTCGTGAAGCACAATAAACGTCATGCAAATAGATCCGCATTGACGCTGAATTAAATAATAGCCCACAATAATTGAAGTCTACAGAAGAATTCTACAACCACAGCGTCATGCATATTGCACCAGAAGCTGCGATCTGGGCGCTCAGTAGCAAAATGAAGCGAGAACGCGACGGAACTCGTCGGCTCCATTGGGGCCAGTTCATTCCAGTTGCGATCGGGCTTGCAATCGGATATTTTATGATTACCACCAGCGCCGCACCGATGATGGAGCAGCATACAATAGTGGAGGAGATGTTAACCGAGGACGAGATTGTCGACGAAGACACACTAACGGAAGTGACATTTGTCACACAAACGGAAGTAACATTTGTCACGCTCGACTTCAACACCAGTAGAGAGGACAACTTCTCGAACAGCAGCAGCAGCAATGAGGATGACTCAGACGATTTGATATTTGCAACTCACAGAAAGCCAATCGAAACGACAACACAGCAGCAGGTGCTTGAACCCGATCTGTTTTCCATCTCCGACGAGATCGAGGGGTCCTCGCAGGATGTGGATGATGAGGAGGAGCAGCTGGAGGAAACAACTCCAGCTGGCCCCGTGACACCTATTGATATGAGTCCGTTTTTGGAACTGATACCTGTGACACAAGTGAAGGCTTTAGTTGAAAGTTATTTTCGACACGACAGATCGATTCGGCGGGCCCACACTTATTTTTCCAGCGATTTCTTTGCGGAGATCGAACCGATAATAGTTGCGCTGCCCGAAGTGATTGCCTTTACGGATTTTTTCAAGGCCCTTGGCTTGGATATATACAAATTTGCGGTTTCTTTGGTGCAGGCAACAAAACCAGCTCAACTGGTCATGAATAAAACAAGTAAGAGTGCTGTATACGATATACCCTGAACCCAGTTATTAAATATATTTTAGTGTTATTAGCAAATTCCCCTTTAAAGAGTCTTGTGAGAAGGTCTTTAAGTGCACTCATTTCTTATGGCGAGCCCAGGGACTACAGAGTAAAAAAAACTAAGCTATAACTAAGCTGGCGTATATTTTATTCACAATCTCGAACTCACCCGAACTGACAGGCTTGAAACACGTGCCCATACATTCATATACATACGTACACTCATCCATACAAATATATTTGTATACAAAATTGTATGTAACGGGGCTCTGCAGAATACACACAAAAACATATTGACGCTCGCGGCGATTATCTTGCCATCCCTTTCTCTCACATGCAGGCGCATATTTATATGCATACAGAAAATGCTTGCGGTTGCTGATAGAAATGAGGTCATTATGAGAATACATTTTCGACCATTCCTTGGATGTTACTTATCCGATCTTGATGAAATTTTGGCAGTTGATCAATAATATGCATATGCATAATATGTTTTAATTAGAAGATTCTGTTTTTAAAATTGTAGTATTTATAGCTATCGGAAATCGAAATGTATCGATATTTCTTAAAAGGTGGCAGTTATCGATGAAATCAGGGTATAACAAGTGACGGCGGTGCATATGGGTGATGAGTCTAATTTACCAAACATATACAATAACGTAAGAATAGGTAAAAGATTTCAAGTAAATTGAATTGCTAATATTGCACGAAAAAAGATTGATCAATAATAGAGGGTATTTCGGATCAGTCCAATAAGTTAAAGTATTCTTTATATTCTGTCTACTTAAACATTGATCAATATATTAATAGGTCCTAAAATAACAACATGACATCAATTAACTTCTATATTTTATTTCTGAATGATATATTATAGTAATATAATAAAGCTGGCTATTACTAAACGGTAACTGATTGCTTAGAGTACATTACAAAATGGCGTTTTGTGAAAACCAAAAAAAAAATGGTCTTTTAGCATAATACAGCAAAGGCTCAACTTTGTCCCGACGCTTAACAATAAGACACACTCACACACATCTAGCACAATTGCATAGAACAAACCTTGGCAATGACATGACACAAACAAGTTGCAGCATAACTTCCATTTTGTCCAATGTCCGTTGTCCTTTGTCCGTTAGCTGATGTCCAACGGTGTGCCTATGTGACAATACCACTATGCTTACTATCATTGTCTCGCTGAGCTGGGAGCTTCAGCAGCCTTATCAGTGTTCACACATGCTCGGCTCGAAAAGGAGCAGGCGGAGCAGCAGCAGCACCTGCAATGAGATGTTTGCAAATAGCTGCAAACTATGCAGACAAAGCCAAACGAAAAGCTTCCAAAATACAAGGCGGAGTAGGAGGAGCAGGAGGAGGAGTAGGAGGAGCAGGAAAAGGAGGGGGCGAGTTGGATAGTCAGAGAATGCAGTCTGCTGGAAATAGCATCATGTCATAGCTATGCACTGGCCATGT
Organism: Drosophila nr. perissopoda 5 BK-2023a; assembly: GCA_035044105.1. Classification (NCBI taxonomy): domain Eukaryota; kingdom Metazoa; phylum Arthropoda; class Insecta; order Diptera; family Drosophilidae; genus Drosophila; species Drosophila nr. perissopoda 5 BK-2023a. Next base: position 202,684 of record JAWNMK010000639.1, on the reverse strand, counting down.
GCATTTCATTTAATTAAATATTTTTGCCATTGATATTGAGTTATTGAGTTTGAATTGCAGGCTTGATTAAGCCGTACACCAACTTCACAAAGTCGATGGGTGGATTTCATGGATTGGTGGACAGAGTGCTGGACTTGATGCCCCAGGATCAGGTATTGGCTACGTTCTTCGATAAGACGGAAAATGATCCACAGTTCGCCCGGCTCGTCAACAGTATTGGCACGAAAAGGTTCTCGAAAATCTTAAGGAATCTTCTGGTGAGTCGGCCCCGCCCACTAACTAATCTCATCTCCGGCACGTAGCTGAAATTCAAAAGGTGCGATCTAGTTCCTTTTTTTTAAACAATTATTGGCAAAAGGAAACAGCAGTCAGCACTCAGCACTCAGCAGTCGACAGTCGGCAGTCGACAGTCGACAGACCGCGGCTGCCTAATAATTTTCCAGGAATACGTGAGAAAAATTTCATAGCAGCATTTTATTGAGGGCCCAATGCTTTATTACTTTCAGAGTATTTCGAGCGGCACATCTCTACTTTTTTTTTGATATTTTTTTTTGGGGTACAAGCATATGTACTCTCATATACAAATCAACTTCCGACGGTTTGCGGCCGATCTGCTCCTGACTGAGTTTTCTTGCTGTGTATTTTAAAGCGAACTTTCCAAGTGCCAAGGCGTTTTTCTTCTAATTGGCAATTGAGCTGGCCTACGTGCGGCACATATTTATGAAATGGCTAGATGGCACAAAGCAGAACGCGTTTGTTTTCCCTAATGCTCCATGGAGTCCTCGAAGGCAATTTATGTTTATGTGTGAAAATATGCCAATTGATTTGGCGTAAATGGAATGCCTATAATTGAAAAAACCTGCACATGTCTAGCTTAGGTGCAAAAGCACTCACGAGCCCCAATAAAATATACTTGATTCGAAATTATGTTGCTTTGACAAACAACCGCAGGGATATTTGATATAATATCTCAGCAATTAACAAACAAATTAAAATGCTAAAGACTGACTTTCCCGACTACTAGATCCACTAGTGGAAAATAACTTTGTCAAGTGTTGGTGCGATTAATGATAGGAAATCTTATAACTTTCTTTAAGTGGTGCATGTTTTTAATTTATATAAATACTGTTAATAAACACAGAGATTAAACATTCTTTCATCTTGAATATTTTATGTTGCATTTGTTTCAGAAATCGCGGACAATGAAAAGTTTCATCTTGGAGTTGCACGACAATGGCGTCAGCGTAAAAAAACTTGTGGACGTCTTCAAAACTTTTATCTTTCTATAGCATTTTTAGGGAAATATATAAGATAAAACGCGACTAGGAGTAAGAAAAGGATTTGTATTTAATATATTTCTATCAATTCTGTGTAAACTACTGATAACTAAGAGTTAATTCACATTTTATAAGAAAAGAAAGCCAGGTGCTAGATGGTCAAGGAAAGATGAAAGAAAGAAAACGATTTCATAGCAATTCGAATTCGAGCATATGCCAGGCAATTATTTAGTTGGTATGCCTCTTGGGAATTGGCAATGGAATCTGGAGAGAGCAAAAGAAAACGGGGCATATTAATAACGCTTTCAGGCAGCAGACCAAAAAAAAACAGAGGGTTAAATGACGCAAAGGTGGTGGCTTTTGGTGCGTCAAAAGTTTATCTACGAAAAAAGTTGCAAATACTGAAGCTGCCTCTCTGATTTATGCCGCTTCGCCTGGCTGTGTCCTGGGCCGGTTCCGTGTTCGGGATCTCGGGACCAGCCTCATTCCAGCCCCAGTCCCAGCTCCAGCCCACGAGAGCAACTGCCTCGACGTCAGCGCAACAGTTGCAACTCTCTTAATGTCGGCGTTTATTTGAATAAACTCAAACTTCTGATTTCACACACAGGGAAGCCTGGCAAAAAGTTGAAAACTTTCTCGGTTAACTGATTTCTACACCAACACCTGCAGACGAGCACCGAAAAAAAGCGGAATATATGTATGTGCTCTCGTGCCCCCCAGGGGACTCATAATTTAGGTAGAGTATATCAATAAATTACGCATCCCGCTGCCAGCACTTTTTAAAGTAGATAAAATGACGCAGCCGCTGAAATTTGGAAATATATACTACAAACACTCTTTTTTTTTGTTTTGTTGGTTTCATTTCATAAAATGAAATTGCTGCAGAGCTGCTGCTGATCAAGAAGCACAACTCTGCAACAACCCCCCTTTTGTGTCTATTACTGACCGGCTTTCGGTTGGGTGGTGGCTTTCATGTCCAACCATAACTCAATGCGGTCCAATTGATTGCCCTTTGGACCCGTCGCATACCATCATCGGGCGGCAACGGCGCTGTAAACATGCAAGCCAACATAAGCTACGCGTCGTGCATCAGCTCCATTAATCAATTACAGACACACCCTCCACCAGTAGACGCCCCTTTTGCTGCAGTGTGCGACAATCACAACGTGTCACAGAAGTGTCTAAATTCAATCTGCACAACAAAAAACACAAAAAAAATGAAAAGAAAAAAAAACAGGAATAGTAACGTCGCCAAAGGAGCCCAAAATCCGTATCCGTCAATCTCAGCTGGCACCGAGCACCTGGGGAAAAAGCCGAGCGTTTCTCATTTTCAAATGTCACTTTAGCAAATTTTTTGGGAAACATTTGAGAGTCTGTTAAATTATTGTTTTCTTTTTTTAAATTCACGCAAAGCGCACTTGCGACAGCTGTTTATCCACATCGATATTCAGGTGTATTCAAGGCTATGCAGTCTGGTGGTTGCCTGGACAGCTCTCATACTGGCACTGCACCGAGTCCACCCAGCTGTGTGCTCACCAAGTCTATCAGCCTGCAGCAGAGGAGTAAAATTCAGGAGCGACTTCAGAATGATCTGCTAGCCTGCGATGCGCGACTCTCGCTCTTTGTGGCAGCTGCGAATAGTCATCGCTATGAGTCGCTGTTGCGCCCCTTCCCCAAGGAGTTTCTCGGCGACCATCAACGTCCCGAAATTGCTGCAATCCTTGATGTTGTGGCGGAAATGGATCGCCTTGACTCAATACTGCGGCAGCTGGTTAAGGGCACAAGTGGCTGTCTCAAAGCCAATGAGCTGCATCTGCTGCATGCCGTGCTGGTGAGGCACGGGGAACGTGTGGCAATCAGAACTCTGAGAGAATACGAATTTGAGGACTTGTTTCGGCTCATAAAAAATGTGGCGCCACAAATTATGAGGCCCACACACATCTTTGAGGTGATGCCTAGCATGAAATGTGGGCACACCAAGCGCTACTTCAATCTGCGCAAAGAGTATCCCACTGGGATTGGCTACTACGGCGGCAAGCTGGAGCATCTGTATGCAATGCTGACTATGGGCAGTCTGCCCCTGGATGAGCCCCTCGAGCTGTGCTGCGATGTGGAGGAGACGTTGAAGATTTGCCGACTTAGTTTTGGCTGGGGTGGTTCTCGATGTGGTGCGATCTTGGGCTGTGTGGCGGTGGTGGAGTATGTGGTGCTGCCCAAACTCGTCTCGACGGATGAGAATAGTGGTCATGTGATCATCAATGATGCCACCTGCATGCAAATCTGTCATCTAATGTTCTTTGGCCAGAGCTGTAATCAGTACGAGCTAGCGTTGAGATCGCTGCCAAGTTTACCAATCAATTGGCACAAGACGTGCAAATGGATGAAGGACAATAGATATACCCTCTCGCTGGGCATTTACATGATGTTCGTATCCCTGTCGGTGTCCAGCGGACGGGGCATCTTTCACAGATTTGCAGAGATTGGACTGCATGCGTTAAAGAGGGCATTTCTCAAAATTTGAAATACTGTCTTCTCAACTGCCTTCGTGGCTTGTATAACCGTTCCATTGCCCTTCTTGGCTGTGGCAATGGACTGCTCAAACAGGCCAATAAAGCAGCTTCTACGAGAAATTTAACTCAGTCAAAAGCTTTGGCTTTAAAACAATAAGCCAGGCAAGGCAAGGCAAGGCAGGGCAGGGCAGGGCAGAGGAGAAGTGTTAGCAAATGTTGGCATGAGTCACACGCAACTGGCCATAAATAACAACAATTTAGCATTACAAGTGACGCAGTAAAAATTTATATGCTCTCGCACATTTTCAATTTTCTGCAATTTTTCTAGCAATTGTGTGAAATTCCTTGCGGCCATTGGGCTGTCGACAGTCTGCATAAAAAAGAAGGACATGGTCAGAGATTTGTGTGTGCAAGTATGTAAGCAGCACACATACACACATTGGCACACACACAGACGCACATACATGAGCTGAGTGCAGCCAGTCTCTATCTGAGCATACTGGAAACTTGGCATTATGTGTTGCCGGACACTTTTAGGGTTGCACAATTTAGCAGCTCTGGCAACATTTATTTTTCTTGCTTTTTTTTATGGCGACCACAACTATGTCTGTGTGTGTGTGTGTGTGTGTGCGAGTGTGTTATGGCATTTTTTACATATGCTCGTCTAGTTGCTGTTCCTGTTGCTGCCTGCTACGAGCTATGCAGAGAATGCATTGGGCCCCATCTCGCCAGACATTGGCCGGCCACAAACATAGTCTGGCATTTGGAAACGTAACTTGCACTGACAACAGCATTCGCGAAATACTTCTGTTGACCATATTTCATAGCATTTAAGTATATGGCTTGCAATTACCGCTCCCAAACTAGGCATCTTTTTTTTATATATCGGTGTAGCATAGGTCGAAACTTCAAAATGCCATAACTTCGTCAAAACTCAACTTATCTTCAAAAGCGAAGGCTTTTTGATCATAGATTTGCATTTAAATCAATCGTACATTTAAAGTTGAAAACGAAATTTGAGGTCGGAAGACAAGTAAAAATTATAGCCCGAAAATCGATATATCGGTGTATGGGCATAGGTCGAAACTTCAAAATGCCATAACTTCGTCAAAACTCAACTGATTTTAAAAAGCGAGGGCTTGTTGATCATAGTTTTGCCCCTAAATCAATCGTACATTTAAAGTTGAAAACGAAATTTGAGGTCGGAAGACAAGTAAAAACTATAGCCCGAAAATCGATAATCGGTGTATGGCCATAGGTCGAAACTTCAAAATGCCATAACTTCGTCAAAACTCAACTGATTTTAAAAAGCGTAGGCTTTTTGATCATAGATTTGCACCTAAATCAATCGTACATTTAAAGTTGAAAACGAAATTTGAGGTCGGAAGACAAGTAAAAATTATAGCCAAAAAATCGATAATCGGTGTATGGCCATAGGTCGAAACTTCAAAATGCCATAACTTCGTCAAAACTCAACTGATTTTAAAAAGCAAGGTCTTTTTGATCATAGATTTGCATTTAAATCAATCGTACATTTAAAGTTGAAAACGAAATTTGAGGTCGGAAGACAAGTAAAAACTATAGCCCGAAAATCGATATATCGGTGTATGGGCATAGGTCGAAACTTCAAAATGCCATAACTTCGTCAAAACTCAACTGATTTTAAAAAGCAAGGTCTTTTTGATCATAGATTTGCATTTAAATCAATCGTACATTTAAAGTTGAAAACGAAATTTGAGGTCGGAAGACAAGTAAAAACTATAGCCCGAAAATCGATAATCGGTGTATGGGCATAGGTCGAAACTTCAAAATGCCATAACTTCGTCAAAACTCATCTGATTTTAAAAAGCAATGGCTTTTTGATCATAGATTTGCCCCTAAATCAATCGTACATTTAAAGTTGAAAACGAAATTTGAGGTCGGAAGACAAGTAAAAATTATAGCCCGAAAATCGATAATCGGTGTATGGCCATAGGTCGAAACTTCAAAATGCCATAACTTCGTCAAAACTCAACTGATTTTAAAAAGCAAGGTCTTTTTGATCATAGATTTGCATTTAAATCAATCGTACATTTAAAGTTGAAAACGAAATTTGAGGTCGGAAGACAAGTAAAAATTATAGCCCGAAAATCGATATATCGGTGTATGGGCATAGGTCGAAACTTCAAAATGCCATAACTTCGTCAAAACTCAACTGATTTTAAAAAGCAAGGTCTTTTTGATCATAGATTTGCATTTAAATCAATCGTACATTTAAAGTTGAAAACGAAATTTGAGGTCGGAAGGCAAGTAAAAATTATAGCCCGAAAATCGATATATCGGTGTATGGGCATAGGTCGAAACTTCAAAATGCCATAACTTCGTCAAAACTCAACTGATTTTAAAAAGCAAGGGCTTTTTCACCATAGTTTTGCCCCTAAATCAATGGTACATTTAAAGTTAAAAATGAAATTTGAGGTCGGAAGACAAGTAAAAATTATAGCCCGAACATCGATATATCGGTGTATGGGTATAGGTCGAAACTTCAAAATGCCATAACTTCGTCAAAACTCAACTGATTTTAAAAAGCAAGGGCTTTTTGATCATAGTTATGCCCCTAAATCAATTGTACATTTAAAGTTGAAAACGAAATTTGAGGTCGGAAGACAAGTAAAAATTATAGCCCGAAAATCGATATATCGGTGTATGGGTATAGGTCGAAACTTCAAAATGCCATAACTTCGTCAAAACTCAACTGATTTTAAAAAGCAAGGGCTTTTTGATCATAGTTTTGCCCCTAAATCAATTGTACATTTAAAGTTAAAAACGAAATTTGAGGTCGGAAGACAAGTAGAAATTAGGCATCTAGCAGCAAAGGCTATCAATTATTTGAACAAAAATTGGCCGGGAGCGAGAAGTTGCTATCATTACGCCCACCCCGCTTCGAGCTGTGTATGTTCCCAGCAGTCATTAATAAACGCACACATCAAACTTGGCACTGTCACATTAAATTCAATTTAGTGCCTTTTATGCTCTGGCAGCGGCAGCAACAACAAAGAGTCGTCGGAACTGGGCTAAGTCACAAAAAGGGCAGGCAACCCTCGTCGCAAAGGTTTCTACGCAGCTAAGCTGAATGCACATTAGCATGAGCACGACTACAGGTTAAAAGGAGACAGAGATCTCTGCGGAGCTGGATGCTGGAGTGGGTGGCACGCACTTACAGCCGGAGTGTCACAGCTTGGGCGCCCTGCCATGTTGCACTCGACCTGAAATCAAAATAAATGTCAGCGCTGCCTGTCACACAAAGCCAACCCCCCAGCCCTTCTTCCTTATTTCCCAGTACGCGCTCCTTTTTTTTTTTGGTCTAAGTTTTTGACTTCCTTAATGACAGTGTGGCGACGATGATGATGACAACAATCAGGGCGACCACGAAGAAGGCAACGACAACGAGGACGAGGACGAAGACGAAGACGAAGAAGACGACGACGTCATCAATGCCATCAGCATCAGCCTCAGTATCAGTTCGAGCATCGTGCCACAAGTTGATGATGCAATTTAAGAGCTTTTTGGCTTCCCCTAAAGAACAGTGTTGCTGCTGGATGCTGGTTGCTGGCGCCATTCTTCGTTTTGATAATCTAACAAAATTGATAAGGTGTGAAATTCTTGATTTTATTTTCTATGTTCTGCACAAGAAAATCATTTTTCTTGCCAATTTCTTTTTTCGTCTGTTCCCCTCGCAGTTCCCTTTTAGGCTGCAAAATAAAAAAAAAGTGTTGCCTTTGATGTTTTTGATGAGGTGTTTGCTTAGTTTTTGATGTTGCCCATAAGACGACATTCTTGTTATAATTCAGCGCCGTTCCTCTATCACCTTTTGTCAGCGCTTTCCATTTACATTTTAAACGAAATTTAATCCAGTTTATGTTTAAAAAAAAAAACAGTGCCCAGCGCAAGCAGCGATTTCTGCTTTGTTGTCACTTTGAAATTTAAATAAACAAGGAAATTGACTTTGCAGCCAAGATTTTCGTCAGACCTGAAAACATGACTTATACATACATATATACGAATCTACGAATATGCTCAATTTGTGTGCCAACATCTCCTTTTTGATGTCCATTTTGTTTTGTGAGTAGCGGTTGCAATTTTTCTTCTCAATTTTTTTCGGGGGAAACGCAGTCATTCATGCTTTCCAGGCTTAATTATCGGCCTGTCAATTGCACAAAGCGCCACAAAAATTGTTTAAGCATTGGTCAGCCACATATTTGTGCGTTCTGCAAACGAACGATCCGCAGTCATCACTGAATGTATTCTTCTCTTCTCTCTCTCATATATATATTTATATACATATATATGCATGTCTTCTCGCATTGTTGCAGAAAAAATGGCCCAGAAATGTGGGCAAAAAAATTGCAGCTGCTGCCGGCGATTGCTTTCAAATTGGCAGCAGCCACAGCCGTGTGCTGAATTTGGCAATGGGATTCGTAAAGGGAACTCCGACATGAATATCAAAGGCCTTAGGAATCAACACGTTTTACAGATAGCTACAAGAACGATTTTGCAGCGGATTTAAAACTAAGCCTAGGTTTTTTTTGGCCATTTAACAATCGTTTTTTATGTACTAAAACATATGCAGTAAAAAATAGATCCGATTGCGTAATTACTCCCGAGAGGCTTTCTTGTTTAATTACTGAGCAACACTTGGAGTACTCAAGCAAATTTTATATACATATGTAGCTCAATCGCTAACGTAATTTGCAAATTGACTGCTGGTCGAAATTTGGCTTGGCTCACAACTGTTGAGTTTGTGTCAAGTGACACGGGAGTCTCATGGTCGAATGGCTAACTGATTGTTTAATTATTGGAAATCCGAACTGAATGCGAGCTCAAAGGACGCGCTCAATGTATGTGAGTGTGTGAGTAATCAACCAATCAGTGCATCAACCGGTGACCGGTGGCAGAGCAATAAAGTGCATGCTTCAAATACTGAAACTCTCCGGAGTCCATTGCTTAGTGACCACACACACACACTCGTAGACAGGGAAAGGGATAGGTAAACAGTGATAGAGAGAGAGAGAGAGAGAGAAAGGTGAAGGAGGGGACTACGATTGGTTCAGAAGCTGTTGCTGTGGCAGCTTAACGTCTGCCACATGTATTGAGCAGATCAAAGTGTTCCCCTTTGACTCGCTTAAGTGCGCACAAAGGATAATGCCACAAAGGGTCACCAAGTGCAGCTATCCTCCTAGCAGTCGATACTCCAATACTCCATTGGAATAGCTTCTCCACCCACACACATACACACACACACAAACACAAACACGGAGCTGCTTCGAAATGCTTCCATAAATTAAATACTCATTATGCAATTTGTTAATTACGTATACGCTTAGTTGGCAGCTGAATTGCCAAATCTTAAGCAAGCCAAACTCTTGTTAATGCTAAATTAATTAAAGGATATTTACGAATTCAGTTTCAGTATTGCCAATTTTGTAAGGAACTGTTTCAAATTTTAAACATTACTAAATTCAATTATTTATATTGAGTGAATAATGTATATAATAAAAATACACAAATTACCAATAATGAAGTTTTCTACAACAACCAAATCAAAGTAAATTGATTACGCAATGTCACATTCGATTCTCTTTTGAAACATTCCCCGAATAAACAGCAAACTAAACCAATATTGGTGTGGTTATACCAAACGAAATCATAAAGTTGTGGGATTAAATGAGATTAGACAATCCACGACCAGGCATACATACAACCATATATACGTATGTATATGTATATGAATATATATATATGTATGTGTTCAGTCGGTTTATGCGCATTTTGCACAATATGCACATTTTCAATTGTTATTATCGATGTAGTGGTGCGTGACCGTGGTTGCCAGGAGGGGCCCGGATCAGTGCTGCTGACTTGTTGATTTTATGTGTGCGTTGCCTGTGCGTGCCCGCATGACATTTGCAACTGTTGATTTCTCGAACTCGCTCTCTCTCGGCTCTCGGCCAGTCCCAAAATCGACGCAATTGAACTGAAGCGTAAAACGTAAATTATGCAATGCGCTGATAGTCGAATTTGGAACGTTTATGTTGTCACTTTGCACTTGTATCGATGCATTTCGTAGTTGTCAAATTCAATGCAAATGCCATAGTTTTAACATTTATCTCTAACTCAGTGGGAGAGTTATCGCAGATATCAGAAAATGTACATGTACAAAATGAAATGTATTGTTAAAAATTTTATATTTCTGTGGCCACATTAAATCACAGGTAATCGAATAAATATTTCAATTATGCAAATAGATAGCGAAGCGGAAAACAAATTAAAAACTGATTTCATAATACCAATTTAACTATTTTTTTATGAATTTTGAGACTCATTAAACAAACTACACCATCACAAGCCCTTATTTCAAACAACTAAAGTAAATCAAAGCCGCTACATGGTTGTTTTTGTATGCGTGATAATGTTGACAGTTAAGTAAATTTTGTCACATTTGACAACACGTTAAATCAGCAAGACTACAGCTAAGCCGAAAGCTGGAAGAGGAGGAGAAGGAGGAGCAACTTCAGCAAAGAGCAGACACTGCTGAAAAGTAGAAGTTAGTGGCATGAACTTCGCTTCTGCACAAGATAAACAATGCAAGCCGCAGACAAATGAGTGATGGCATATACGTAAGTAAGAACACTAGTGTCGAGTCAAGTCGGGCAAAAACTGAGCACGAAATACACATTGCCAGGGCAAACGCAAACGCGAACGCGTCGACGACAGGTTAAAAAGAGCCAGCAGCGCCGCAAAGTATGCAATACAAATTCAGAGCGCGACTCAAGGAAGGAGGCGAGCTCATCTAGCGTGCGAGGCGAGTATGACGTTGTCGTCAGCTGCAGCAATGTAATTTGTGGCATAGTGCGTATTACACACTCACACACACACACACAGAAAGAGAGCCACCACTAAGTGAGTGAGTGATTTGCCAGACAACGAGACTTGAAGGCAAAATGTTAAATGACGATGCCAGCGACAGCATGTGTGTGTGTGTGCGAGTGTGTGTGGTGTAGTGTATTGCATTATGCACTGCGCTTAAATTGATGCCAGACTGGGCCTGAGAGCGTGGGCTTGGGTAAGCAGTAAGCAGATCTTGGCTCACACTTTGGGACAATGTTATTTGCTTAAAGCGCGCTTTTTACGCTGTATTTTTGTTTGTTGCATTTTGGTTGCGGCTGTACTTGTTGTTGTTGTTGTTATTGTTGTTGTTGTTGCCTTGTGTTTACATATAAATATTCTATATGCATGCGTTTTATTTATGATTGCACAGCGGACAACTCACTCGTTGCACTCAGCCCCAGTGGCCTGGAGTCCCACTGCACAGGGTGGGCAAAGGAACGCCAGCAATTCACATTTTGATGGCATCATCTGCTCCTGGCGGCCATATTTATGTGGGTAGAGCGCTGGCAGCTAAAGCTGGAATCGTTGTTGCTGTTGTTGCTGCACTTAAAAGCGATTAAATATAAATCAATATACAAAATTTGCATATTAAATGTGTGTGCGTCTGTGTGTGCTCGTTCATTCAATGGTACTCACTTCTTTATGGAATAAATATGATGCGTAAAAAATGTTCATATTTATTATATGCCCAAACGATATACATCACTACAACTTAAGCACACTGCAGCGATAGACCCAGTGCCATAAATCTGACTCTAACTTTATCCTTTTGGCTAGAAACACTTGCAGCACCAGCCAAATGTGCATTGCTTGGAAAATAATAGCAAGCAAGAAGATTCTAGGACAAATTCAATTTTATAATTTAACGTTAAGAACGGAAAGTTTATACAGAATTACCCATTTATGACTTTGATAATAACTATTATTATATTTTTTATATTCAAAATCATATTCCAGTAGTGTGATCAAAATCTAAAAGACATGCGATATTTTTCAATCAAGTAGAATTCTTATCTATAAGATGTCTTTAACTTTGAGCCATAAACTTAGTCGTCTTAAGTTTACATTCATGATTCGTTCTTAAATATTAAAACCTCCCAAAAATTTAATAAGAATCCCCTCTCACTCCCCATACTGTTATATTTTCTTTATCGCTCGTTGTCTTTGTTTCCTAATGCTTTTATATGACTATAATCGTTTGGGGCGTGAGGTTTTATTAGACAAAAGCCGCACACATATGCAAATGCCATAAAACAGCAACAACATGTTTTGGCAATTGAAATATTGTGAAGATTAGCTTGTGCTCATGACGACAATGACGACGTCGACGTCGACGATCCTGAGTCCCCAAGTTAGCAGTACAATGAATGCTGCAGGATTGGGTCTCGACACTTTGCCGTTGACACTGTCATCGAGCATGTCAAAACAAACAGCATTATATGCAAAGTTTCATATACCTCACACACACATATACATATACATATATATACGCACACCCTTACGCATAGGCAGGCATATTTTTAATGCGTTTATGCTAATCGCGTGGGTTTTAATGCTACGGCCAGCGTGTTAAATGTGCCACAACTGGACGGCATGAGAGAGAGAGAGAGAGAGAGAGAGAGAAAGTGTGTGGGGATGAGCTGACATCGCCGGCTGTCAACACATTTCGCTGATTGCCATGTGCTGTCTTCGGTACGTTGCTAGACAACCGAATTTGCATAAATTGCGTTTAAAGCAACCGCTCTAAAAAGCGACTACACAAGCCGTGCACCAACACCACTCTAATTCCATACGGTGAGCCGCTGGTTTGGGTGGTGGAGCGCTAGGCTCATCATCTCCAAAACTAAGCGTCATTGTGCTGTAGTGCGTGAGGCTGAGTTCTGTGCTCTGGGTTCAGTTTCGGGCGTCAGCAGAGTCCTCTTATTGCCCACGGGTTCGACTAGATTGCTGTGAAGCGGAGCTTTTGCAATTACAGTGCTTCAGGTGATTACGTGGCTGTGGCAGCCTCAAGTGGGCAGGCAGCCGGCCCGAGCACAATGTTGTAAAATTATGCATCGATGAAATTGAATGACTCTGCTGAATTTGACATGAAGTTTAAATTACTTTGACAAGCAGACACACACACACACACACTCACACACACATGAATTTTACTCACATTGCTGAACCGCAGACAACAAGCGTATAATCAAGTGGCAACAACTGGCAGCAAGGGTCAGAGCAAAATTTGCAATCACCAAACGACACAACACTTAAGGCCAACATGCGATTGTGAATTTTTGCCGGATTGAGTGAATGAGGGCAGATACTGGACCTGGTCGGTCAGGCAGCTAAATTTCAAATTTTGGCCAAAAATTTCATTTGTGCCTTTTTCCGTGCCCAACAAACCGAACATTAGGCACGCAAAATTCTCAATTGAATTGGCCCTGATAATGACAAGTTCATGCATTATGCCATGTGCCCCCAGTGCGCGCCACAAACTTTGAGCGACAGCACAGGAGCGCGCTGCATCCACTCAAAAATTGGACAATCTCGTTTGCCGGCCGCAAATATGCGATTGCCTTGTTCCCCAGCAAATGAATGGCAAAAGCGCCTGTGCCAGCTTCAGTTCAGCTCGGGCCATGTCCCAGTCCGGAGGCGCCATTTTCTGCACTGCTCCTTTTTTTTGTTGGTGTTTCCACCTTTCTTTTTAGAGAGAGGGGTGTGGCAGGTGGGGAGGGAAATTGGACAGCGGGCGCTCGTTGCCTGGCCGCTTGTCACCGATGCAGTGCAAAATGTTCCAAAAATGAAAAAAACAAAAAAACAAAATTTTGTACGTCAAACATCGAGCCAGTGTCTGGGCATTTGGGGCAAGTGGGAGTGGAGGCATGGAGGCATGCAGCATGGGGCATGCGGCATGTGGCAAGTGGCAAGTGGCATGTGTGTCTGCAGGCATAGAGCAGCCGGCCGGCTGAATGCCTGTGCCTGTGCCTGTGCCTGTGCATGCCCAAACCTGCCTCGCTGACTTATGCATTCATCCATTCAGCCCGTGTATGTGGTTCGCTTTTAATAAATTCATAAATATTTATATATGCAAAATTTTTGGTTGCCTCAAAATGCTGGCAGCCAACTGGCAAGTCCCCGGTCTAGCCCGGCCTCAAACTAGCAATCTATTCAATTTTTGGGGGCCGAGCACCCGAGCACCAAACAGCGCTGTGTCATGTGGACAAGTGAGTAAAGCTGGGGAATGGGCGCTGGCATCGAATTGCTCGGCTCTCGTGTACATGTAGAGAGAAAATGGTGATAGATTGATGCGGCATGTCACAAAACCGCAGCAGCAGCAGCGGCAGCAACAAGAGCTACGACTACAGCTACAGCAAAGGCAGTGTCAGCAGTCGTGGCAAGTGCAATTTCCATATTTTGTGGCGCACTAGTGAATTATAAGTAAAGTTCCACACTGCCAGAGTGAAAGTACAAGTACAATTTGAGTGAAAATGCAAATAACTTCGAGTTGAAACGTTTCGAAATTTAGGACAGTTGTCCAATGTGCTGCTGAGCTGAGATGCTGAGATGCAGAGTTGCTGAGTTGATTTGGTTTCAATCAACGTTAAGCACAAATCAAATTCACATCAAATAATCAGCATACACAAAGAGCAAACATGTTAGTAGCGCGTCTGTTGTATGCCGCATCCCACATACCGTATCCCTCATGCCACATCCTTCAGCCTTCATCCTTCATCCTTCATCCATCATCTTTCAACAACAACTTGCCCCTGTATCAAAATTCAGAATTCGCCAGCTCAAATTCACACTCGCCGAGATACATCAGGCATACATCATGGCGCACACATGCTTGAAAAGCTGGCTACGATATTTCCATTCAATTGTGCGCCTCTGACTGCAACTGTCACATCAAAGGATCGTAGAGGAGGAGGGGATGTTGGTGTTGTAATGGGGGAGGCAGGGCGGTAAATCACAACATGCGGTGCAAACGCGCTCTGTGTGTCTGTGCTGGAACACTCCTATTTTAATCTTGTTTTTGAATACTCGTTAACTTGGCTTTTGTTATTCTTATTTTCATGCTTATTTGCATACGAACGCTGCCCGCGCACCACTTCCACTTCCACTCCCATCAGCTGAAGCACTCCACACGACTGTCAACATCACAGCCCCCTCTGCCCCCCCCCCCCCCCCCTTTCCACGAAAAAATCGTCTGCGAAAATGATTTAAAATCAATTTATTCTTTTCTGTCCTTCTTATGTAAATCATTTTCCGACGACTACGCAGACCACTGCAAGTGAAAAAGCGGCAAAAGTTTAATCTAAATAAATCAAGTTGATGCGTATCTAAAAATAAGTGAATGAACGACTGAATGAGCGAATGAATACTTGTGGATTTATTTACAAATTCGCAAACAAATTTTCACATCACAGAGGAGCGCAGGAGCGAGAAAATATTGTTTTCTCTTTTTTCTATTTTTTTTTTACACATCCCTAAAGTTAAACAAAAAAAAAAAGTCGTTAAGTGCAATTTGTTTTCAGTACTTAGGCAAGCATTTTCATTTAAAATGTTTTTTTTTTGGCCCTAGTTTTTATTCCACTGAGAGCATTAAGAACTATTAACAAACATTTCCCAGTGACACAGAATATATGTGACAAACTCAGCATATAATATTCATATCACAACACAAAAGCAAATTATAATATTCATAACTAAATTTGAAAGCTTTTGAATATTTATACTCATAGCATTAAAAAAAATACATATTTTGTAAATTGAGCAGTCAAGTTGACCTCACAGCTAAATACCCTGTATGCTCTTTTGTAAATGCTTAATTATGTTATTATTATAATTACTATTATTATTATTATTATTATTATAGAACATTTAAATAGATATTTTATTACACAAATATTTTTTCAAGAACAGGGTTAACCGTTAGGAAGCAGACCCTCAAAATGAGTCCAACCAAATGGCATCTCATGGAAAATCATCATGAAATTTGCATACATAAAATTTGCACATTTTAAAAACTAATTTTTTTTATGTAGTTATGCGATGGCACACATATGAAATTTATCAAATTGCATAATTATCTTATTAAACTTAAATATTCAATTTGATTGCAAATTGTTCTCGCTTACGCTTTGGGAATGATCCCTGTTCCCAGAACGTGTGGCTGACTTTTAGAAATGTATTTCGAATAATTATATATAAATTTCTGATATTAAATTTGAATAAATTTAAGTATATATAGTTTTAAAGTGAAACAATGCAATTGTATAGAGCTTTGAAGTTCTTTAGTTTTAAAATTGTCAACTTTTGCACCTAGATTTCTTTTTCAATAAGTTTGTGGCAAAGTTTTGTTCAATCGAGCTTTTTAAACAAAACATTTTCTTTAAGAAAGCCACGAAAACTTTGCATGACATTAATTAAAAATGACACGATTTCAAAGGTACTTTTTATCCTCTAGCTACAATATCAAGCTAATTAAAAGTTTTGGTCAAAGAAAAATACTTCACAAAGTGCGCTGCTTATTAATCAGTCGTCTGTTCTATAATTCTTACAAAATTGCAGACCCCTACTTGGCAAGGCAATATTCGGAAAAGTTGTAAGCATTCTAAAAATAATAAATAGAAGAAACCTAAACGGAATGGAAAATATTGTCAAATGGCTTTAAGTACACGATAAGTAAACACATGGAAATTGTATGAAGTAAATATCAGAGAGAAAGCAGTGCAGAGTATCTGGTTAGACCAAAAACTTGGGGACTGAGTTGCATAAAGAACGAGACAAAAATTATATGAAAATAGCTGCAAGCCACCAACTGGGAGTGTGTGTGTCTGTGTGTGTTGGTATAGGGGTTCATCGCAGTACTCTTACCCCATAATATGCTGTTAAGTTGCCCCAAGTGGTTGATGCAGACAGCGACTCGTTGATGGCAGCAAACTGCATCATTTTCAAATGAAATAAATCAAAGCACACAAACAAACAAACAAACAAACAAACAGACAAACAAATGAAGGGAACATTGCTTACGTTGGGGTAACGTCAGAACCCAATTGAACTGAACGTTAATAGGAATAGATACAATAAACATACATATTTGTATATTTTCAGTGTCAGTCCTTCGCGGATTTTGATTCGATTTTCTAGTTTGGATGGGAGGGAAACGGAGTGGACTTGCAGAGGGTTTGTTCCTGTGAACGGCGACAGTTGTGTGAACATCCCTTGCAATACATATGTATGTATGTATATATTTAGCCTTATTAACGACATTGGCCACAGTTATTTTAAGCCGTATTTACATTTTACGTTTCACATTTAACGTTTCACATTTTATGGAACTCATCAGCAGCGGCAGCGTAATGAAGACAAAAGCATCGAAGCTTGTTGACACTTAAAACTTCACATGTCGCATTATGCAAAGCACCTGAAATGCCGCAACTTTTTGACCCTTTTTTATGGAGGCAACCCCCGCATAAGAATAATAATGATGATGATGATGATGATGATGATGATGATAATGAAAATAATAAAGGTAATAATATTAATAACGCCTTTATTCCAGAACAAAGGGCAGGCACGGCGACAGCGGTTTAATTTAATTAAACAACATGAATCCGATGTTGTATGTGGCCACCTTTTGGCCCCAAAGCTTACTTTAATAAGCCGAGCCACGTCAAGTGTGTTCCTCTCGTCTTCACACACACACACACACCGGGGCCAAAATGCGAGGGATTTACAACTTTTTATAATAATTTTCAATTAAAAAACGCACTTCAGATTCTCTCTACCTCTCTCTGTCTCTCTTTTTGGCAACTTATTGTTGTCTGTTCATATATTTTTATATATGTTTTTGGACTGACAAATAAGATTTGCATGTCACTCACACACGTAAACACACACACACACACACACTGGCACATACATACACACATGTGTACGCACGCTTGAGCTTGGTGTTTCTGTCATATTAACGGTACTCTGCACACACGTGTCTAAAAGGATTTAAGTCCTTTCTGTACGCTCCGCACGAATGCGTCCTCCGCCATCATCGTTGCTCTGCCTGCAAATATTTGATTAGCCAGCAAAAGTTTTGCAACTTTTTAATTTTAGCATATAATAAAAAAAAAGTAAAGTTGAGCAGCAGAAAGGAGTTTAATCTACGTTGACAAAGTACCCATTAAGAATTAATATAATTGTTTTTATACATTCTATCCCCACCCCTCCCTGAGTATATACAATTTCTGATCTGTCTGGCAGTTCGAGACACCTCCTGACCCCGTATAGAATCATGCATCTTGCATCTTACATCTTGCGAGTGCGTTTCGAAGTTTCATCAACCGCATTTTGAAGCTGTAAAAACCGCAGTTGAAGTTGAGACCGCCGAACTGCAACAAACTGTAGTCAACTGAGATTTTGCATGCGAAAATTGTTGCGAGCATAAAATATAAGTGGGTGTGGCAAGTTGGTGGGGCCTTAGCGACACACGACGCATCATTTCATATTTTTATTTTTACTGGCTTTTTTCGCAGCAACTGCTACAAAGTTGTTGCAGCTTCTGCGTGTAACTTTTTAATCAAATTATGTGCAAATTTTCTTTAGCAGTAATTTTAAGTAAAATTTTACACGAAATAAATGCAAGAACGAGCAGATGCGACATAGACAGAGAGAGAGAGAGGGATGAAGAGAGAGAAAGAGAGAGCGAGCCTGGTTTTCATTTTGTTGCTCATCATCATCATCATCGTCATCAACTTGGTGTCTACTTTGCACTGCGTGTATTTAATTTTCATGCCTTACGCCCAACCCATACAGACATACATATGTATATAGACGACTAGCTACGTATGTATGTATGCCTCTCACTCAGTCTCATCTCGCTATCTCTTTTTACCAGTCTGTCGCGTTGGCATTGCATAATTTTTAATTGAATTTTAAAGTTTTTCGGGAAGCCAAAGAAATTTTTGTTTTCATACGCTTGCCAAAACTTTGGCTTGAATTTAATTAGAAAATGATTTTGACTGCGGCTATATAGCTTTTACTCCAAAAGTCCGACAGTTTTCGCGGTCTGGCAACAAAATTAATAAAGTAAATTACAATTTCTGTGTGCCAATAAGCATAAATAATATTGGGTGTGAGTCGCGTTTCAGTTGGTTAACAAGTGCTCTGTGCATATGAGTAAATTCTGTATATACTTTACATTAGTAGCCATGTTTATTTCATTTGGACGCGCACAGCAGGCAGCCATTTTATAGTGGACATGGATCCGGATTCGGTTTGAGCTGGTATCGGGAATGAATGCGGAACTGGAGTTTGCAGTGCGTGTGCATTTTGGTTATTGTCTGCTCTTTGTAATTTGCAGCAGACACATTAATCAAAAAATTGTTACTACCCGTGGTGCTGCTCACAGGACGAGGACGAGAACGAGGACGAGAACCCGTCCAGCGATGGTGGTGTTGGTGGTGCACTTGTTAGTCAGCAGCTGGCATTGGCAATGACATTGCTGAGGTTCCCATTTGGATGTGGTGGAGGTAATTGAAATGTCACCGGAAACGTTGCTGGCCATGCACTGTCTCTGGTCCTGCATGGCCCGACACTGAAACCACCGTCACAACCACCGACACCACGACCATCCTGAGGACTACATCAAGGCTGTGACTGCGACTGGTGCGGGCAAGCACTTGTGGACGTGTGGACTCGTGTCCATTTGATACGCTCGATCGCTGACAGCGATGTTTGTGGCTACTAATGTGACTCCTCTGACGGTCAATTACGAGTATTTGCGCAATTTTGTAATTAAAATTGCAAATGTGCACCATTAAAAACAACGTGCTCAGATTCGATTGGGGGCAACTAATTAACAACAATTGCAGCTATATGGTTAATTTCCAATTTAAAACTATGACCAACTATATACACCTATGGTCACACAAACAGCATGAGAGTAAAAAACATAAGTGTAGAATTCATATTTGCTAACATTTTTCCTCTCTAGTTTTTGTCAGTTAAGAGCAAAAGCAAAGGTGAGCGAATTTAACTGAGCGATATAGAAAAGTCGAAATGATATCGGAGCACACAATGGCGTAAAATGAAGTGTAAGAAATCAATTAGCGCTTGCAAGCAAATTTATGGAACTTCGTGTGGCAAAATGTTAGGTAAATATATATGCACCATTTCTTGAATTTTTCGTGCTGTTTTTACGACCATGACTGTATATAAAGCAATGCTTATTGTATAGACAAGTTTGGATCAGCAGCCAGACGGCAGCTTGCACTGACAGGCAGCGTCAGCTTTGGTGCTTTTACCTTCAATTTTATGAACTTTTTCGTATCCGTAACTTTTTCATTACTTGTAGAATTTTCTGGCTACTGTTGTTTTTGTTATTATTTGGCTGCAATTGCCATGCTTGTTGCTGTTGTTGTTGTTGTTTATGAGCTAATTACATAAGCTCGTTATTAGGCGAATTACTTGTTTCTTCATTTGCAGCTGGCTGCTGTTGCTGCTTGTGTTGCTGCTACTGGTGCTGCTTCTGCTGCTGGTGGCTCAGCGGCAGCAAATAAGAAAACTTTTTTAATTATAACCTCATTTAGATTTGACGTTAGCTCCGTCGCGTGTCTGACTTTCCCTCAGTTCCACTAATTCTTATTCACTCGCACTCGGACTCGCACTCGCATTCACGTTCACATTTCCTTTCTCTTTTCATCAGGCAACTTGCCTGGCTTATGCCATTTATGCTTTCTGCTTCTTATCTTTACAATCTAATCAGTGCATATTTAATTTGATTTTCAGTACTGTGACAAACAATTGATGTACATTTTCACAGCCTCAAGGACTGCCCGCTGAATCAGTGCTCAGTTCTTGCCCCCAGGCGCCTCCTAACTGATGGGACTGCCAATCAACGTTCTGGACAAGTTTCCTAACACCTCGCAGCAGTAATAAGGCGGCGACAAACTTATAGCACTCCCTATTTACATATATTCTAAGGACAAGAGACTTTTCTTTGCACCAGTCACTTTGAATATACTTTTGAAAATCTGAAGTTAATACCAACAAACTAAGGAGAAAACTTAAACCTTCAAGTTAGAAATGTTGTTGTTTATACTTATATGTTACATATTGCTGGTGATGCAATACTCGGACTCTAATATAATATTTATAACCTAACATGCAACAATGTGCTTAACATTGTTATCGATGTCGATCGATATTAATTATGTGATCACCAACTTGAAGAAGAAGAAGAAGAGAGAGTTGTTGTGAGGAAAGTAAAGAGAATGCAAAATAATTGAGTTTTGACTGCCTCTGGACTGGATATTCATCTATTATCGTACAAATAAGAAAATAAAAAGAAAGTCTCATACACAGCACTTCAGGGTAACTCCTAGTTGAGCTCAACTGGAAAATTCCCGATACGCATTGATCACTTAAGGCAGAATAATGAGCAACATTTGCATATCAAATTAAGTTGAATAAAATTCAGTATTATTATTTTAATGCGAATACTAAAAAAAACTACGTAAATATTATTGAAAATACATTGAAGCACTACATTGAAGCAACTACAGTAGGATTTATAAATGCTGCTCCATCAAATGTAAAATTTTTAGCATTTTCTACTGCGATGAAGCATAAAAATACGAGATTCCTTTTTTTATGTTATTGCTTGACAACAAAAATATATACATATATGTATGGAAAATTTAGTTTATGCAGCATTTGCATAGATACATATACTTATGTATGTATAAGTAAATATCTTTGTGCGCAGTTTCCAGCCAGACGCAAGGCAAATACATACGTAGCAAATGCTCGCCTTGTTAGTTGTTGACTGCAATTTCCTTGGCATGCAAACGGTTTTTCTTTCTCCGAACCTGTACTGCAAGTGTACATCTAAGTGTGTGTGTGTGTGTGCTGAACAAATATTTGGCTTACGTCAAATTGACACGCATGAGTTAATCAAAAGATGATTTGTTATTTCTTGCAAATGCATCCGCCTCCACATCCACATCCCCATCCGCATCCGCATCCGCACTTTGCAACGTTCTCAAGTGAAGCAGCAGGCAAATCAGCAACAGCCACAAATTTATATTTAAGCATCAACTCAAGAGCACAGAGCACTCGAAGCACTCGGAGCACTTTGGCGCTTATTTCACGCGCACTCATTAATAAGCACAAACATTTCACATAAATTCACAAGCGTCCACAACACTAATACACACACACCACACACACCACACACACATACAATCAGTCCAGTACTTACATTTAGTTAAATATATTCGCACATCTTGGAAGGGAGGGGCAGGGGGAGGCTGACCAAAAGGCATCCTCCGGCCAAGCTAAACAAGATAAATGAGAAATGTGAAAATGAAACATCACCTTTGCCTTTAAGACGACGCCCACGCACAGAGACTCCAGATGGAAGTGCTGCCACATACTGTGGCTGTTGGCAGGACCAGGACTTGACTATTTTTTATATAGTTCGTCGTTTGCTGCCCTGACTGGCCCGGCTGCCCCTGCTGCCCCGGCTGCTGTTGAAACAAGCTAAGCTCATGCTTTCTCCCTCTCTCTCTCTCTCTCTGCAGTTGCTGTCTCTCTTTCGCATTTGCTTGCTTGAGAGCTGAGCAGCAGATAACATTTTAATATGGTAGGAAAAGCACTTGTTAGTCAGCCGCAAGTTGTTAGCCTGGCCCGGCGCTTGAGCATATAGTTTGCTCTGGCCATTAGGTTAATGTGCACTTCAAACGAAATTAAGATGAATTGATTAAAATTACAAAAGTGTTTGGGTTGCTCGGTGTTGCCGTTTGCAAAGTTCAAGCACAAGATTAAGTGCTTTCATTTGCCTGCGCTTGAGAAATGATGCAGCCCAGGACGGAAGTTGCTAAATAGTGGTCCTTGTTGTAGTCGTCTGCGTATTCCTTGGATAATATTGGGAGCCAAAAACTTTTCGACTATAAATGCAGGTGTAATGAATGTGCCTGCATTTATTAATGTTTCAAACTTTCCAAATTAATTGGCATTTAATTTATTTTGCGGCTAAACACACACAAGCTATACAAGGCAACCAGAGTCGGAGTCATATTATCAAATTATACAACCCAAATAGATTTGGATTTAATGAATTAGCCAAGCTGCAGGCAGATCAGTGTTGCATTTAATTGCAAGTGAGCTTCCTGCTGCACGAAATTGCAATTAAGATAATTATCCAGCAAAAACAAAAATGTAGTTCGCCCAGTTTTTCGGCACGGATTATATGTGTGCCACTGTTTTTAGCCTTTTTACAACCTGCTTTGCATAAAATTCCAATGAATTTCAATGCCAAAAGCGCAGCTAAACAATTGTTACTGATAAAGCGCTCCCTCTCTCTATTTATACATGCACCAGCACCTGCCCCGCCCTGCCCTGCCCCACTCATCCGCACAGGTAGCTGCTGCTGCACAGCTGGCTGTTGCAATAACACAATCAAAGCAAAATGCGATCAATATGGCCGAAGCCAGAGCAACGAGTCCAGCAGAATCCAGAGTAAAGAGTCCGACCTGAAGTCTTTTGTAAGCGTAAGCGTAAAATTTTGTGTTATTTTTACGGATTTTCTACTTTGTTGGCTAAGCAAGCAGCGACTCATGCAACACTCAAGCAACTACCCCCCACCCCGCCAATCGGGTCGTGCTTTCATTTGCTTAGTGTAAACTTGTCGCCTCTGTTGGATTTGTGTCGCCTCCGCCTGCTGCTGACCAGGGGAGAGGATGCAGATGCAGTTCAGCGCAACTTTCTTTCTGAATACTTTTTGTAGTCTGTCGTCACCGTCGTCGTCGTCTGCACTTTGCTTCAATTATTCAAAAATGTCAAATGAAATTTGATGTGCAACTCAAGTGGCTGCGAATTGTTTTTATGTGTTCGCCTTTACTCTTCTTCGCTTTCTTTGTCACTTTAAAAAAACGTTCGAAAATCAATTTATATACGAAAAACAATTGCACTAAAAATATGCAAATTTATTTTATTCTCTTACTAATTCAATGTTTCTCCGTTTCGTTTACGTTCTCATTCTGAAATGTTGCACTGACATTGTTGCTCTGCACAAAAACCATTACATCGTTCCCCATATTATATTGGGCTTCAAAACTGAAATTGCGTAGGAGCAGAGACATAAACTTTTGTCGCCTAATCTTATGCAGGGAGCAATGCTCCTAAAGTGTCGTTTGATTAGCTAGCCACTAAATTATACAAGTCCAACTGCAAGCTCTCAGATTTTACGAAATTTATGTCTTCTCCGATGGGTTACGTTGTTTCTGTTCTGCTGTTTGTTGGGCTGGGCTTTTGCAATTTGGCTTAACATTTTTGCTAATTTCAGATGCATTCGTTGGGGCTGTGCCGACAGTCCAGAGTCGAGAGAGCTGAGAGTCAAGAGCTGAGAGTTGCAAACAATCGGCAAAAAAATACGGGTTGCCTGGGCCGGACTAGGCACGAACTGGGCCATCGAATCGCCGGGGCATAAGCAAATGGCAAATGAAGCTACAATTACTGGGCAAAGGCAGTGCGACAAACGGACACACAAACACAAATGGAAGTAATTTGCAATTAAATTACGACGAAATGGGCAATAGAAAAGAAATTAATTGTCCACGAAATGCAATTATGCTCCGGTTGCAGCAGAAGTTAGAACCAACCAAAAACGAACGAATCATGTCGGATGCAAGAGAAACCGAGGGAGGCATAGAAATGGGATTTTAAATCGGGGACTTGCAGATGTTGAAGTGGCTAAAAGGGCAAACGGGCTGCGGGGCAGGCAGTTAGCCATTTGTTGACAGTCAGTTGCCAGTTGGCAGTTGGCAGCTGAGTAATGAAATTGCATACTAAGAAGTTGTCAAAATTATTAGTTTTCAAATTATAAATGGCAACTTTTGTAATCCACGTATCTGAGTACACAGACAAGTGTAGCTTAAAGTTGAGAAAGATTAAATTGCTTGCTGGCGTGTGGGTGGTTCGTTCTTGTATATTAGGGGGGTGGTGGTGGCGTGGGTTGTAAACCCTAATAAATTACGAATACTCTTTTTATTGAACTTAATTTCCTTTTGTAAACCACAATTTTTGGGTCTGACCAAGTAAGCCGTTGGCAAAGAGATATATGGGCCCCAGTCAAAGATTACATTTAGTGGCCCCGCACACACATCACACACACACACACACATGTGTATGTAGCTACTGCACTTTGCTGGCGCTTTCAAAGCAAAAAGATATTCCACAGATTTTTGCTTGCATGCGAAGCTGCTGAGGGTTGCAACAAAGTTGCCTGCTGCTTGCCTCAAGTAAGCCACAAGCGAAATGCAATGCCTTTCATGTTGAACTAATGTCCTTTACCGTCTCTCCTCTTTCCCTGCACCTAGCCAAGCTTGTCTTAATGCAAAGCAAGCAAATGATCAGCCACAGAATTTTTTAGTTTACTCTGAGAATCCGAAAAACGAACGTTGAGTTCCGAATGGGCTGCAAGGCTCTGTGAACTGTGGGCATCAAATGCGTTTGCATTACGGTCAAATGTTTGCGGCTTGGCTGCCAGCAAAACACAAACAGACTCACACACACACGCAAACACATAGTGTAGAGAGACGGCCTTGTTGTTTGCGCCTTTATGGCAGCCAAACTTTGACCACATTTTACTAACAAAAATATTACAACAATGTTGTCGTCGGCTCGCCGCCTTCTGTTCGTGTTGGCAACCACATTTCGTAGCGCTAGTAATTTTGTTGGCCAGCAAAAAGGATGCAATTAATTTAGCAAGGGACAACTTCATCTGACAGCAATAATGTATTGCGTATTCTAGAGCAATGCATACATTTCTGGTTCGTCTAGGCCACATCGCTCAAGGCTGTGAAAGTAACTGAAACGGAAATTGGTAAAGGATTACGGCTAAAGATTAAAATGTGCTAATGCTGTTGATGCTGCTACTGCTGCTGTTGCCGCTGATAGTCTCAACAGCGAACAGTCGGCAACATCGCTCCTCCTGCCTATTGCTGGGCAGACACTTTACGCTGCTGTTCAATGTCGTCGTTGTCCAGCAAACTTTTTACTTTGCAGCCACATAAAATACATACCAAATAAAACCGAAAGCAACAACAACACCAAAGCCTGTTGGGTGCGTGCAGAGCACAAAAACAACAACAAACACATATAAAAAAAATAAAAATAAAAAAAATGTGAAAAGTTTTTAATTTATATTTAAACTTTTTCAAAGTGCTGAAATGGGGGCGTTATCTGCTGCCACTGGTGCTGCTGCTGCTACTGCTGATGTTGTGGTGAATGCTTCGAATGCAAAATAGTTTCCGACAACACCAAGGGCGTCTTCTTGCCCTGTTTGCATGTGGCTTGTTGTTAATAGCATACAAAAAAGGATAACAGGCACACGCAATATACACAGGATCAACATAAATCCCAGTTCATTAAGGCATATCCAACTAAAAACTCTCTCGAAACAAGTAGAAACAAAAACGAACTAAATCATTAAAAATTTGTCACAATTCACTCAGAATACATTTCGAGAAAAAGTATTCCTCAATTCTCATGACATTTAATGTGCAATATTTATATTTATATAAATCAACACATTTTGCATGCGCATTTAAAAAGCGCAACCAATTTCGCTTAACCAATTTCAGCATTTAAAAATGCGGTATATCAATATCAACAGCAATGTAATTTGCGCTTAATTTGTAGCCATTACCACAAAAATGCATTAAGTGTGCGTGTGTATGGGTGTGTGTGGGTGTGTGTGGGTGTGTGTGTGTGTTTGCGAACGCCTTTAAATGTGCTGCAATTATTTGCAATTCAATTTTAATTGAGTGCTGAAATATTTGCGGCAATTCGCGTTGCTATAAAATATAAAACAAGCATCAATTATATATTTATTGAAAATCTCCGCTAGGCTAATAAAACCATTTACAACTAATGCCTATAAATACTATGTATGTACATTTTTAATTGTTATTAAATTGCATTGCCCAACTGATAACATCTATGCCAATTGAACTATTTTAGTATCTGTTGCAAAATTGTTCCTTTGAAATGCAAATTAAAAATGAATTTAAATATAAATAAATAAATAATAATAAAATATATCTTCAAAACGTAACAAATTTCAATTGGCTACTATTTTAATTTTGTAGTTGTGAATAAATATTGAACTTGAAGCCTTTAGGTATTTAATATATTGAATTACAGATCTATAATGTCGTTTCTCAGAATAAAAATTGAAGCAGACAAATTTTTGAGAAATATTTCAAAATCGATTCGTTGTGCAGAATAAGCTGGCAGCTCATGGATTATGCAGCTTATTCTTTTGTGGGACAAGCCACGTCAATGCCACACACACACGCACGAACACACACACACACACAAGTGCATACCATGCAGCCTTATGTCCAGTTACATGATAAACTGTTTCTGCAGCTGGCTTTTTTGGAGGATGCATACAAATGCATTCCATCATATTTGCATCGTGTATCTCTGCTGCAGCTACCACTACTTCCCTGCCATAGAGAGAGAGAGAGACGCCACTTAAGCACAAATGCTTGCAACGATCAGAGAACATGTGTGTGCGTGTGTGTGTCTGAATGCATGCAACGGTTTTTGCCAAACTGCCAAAATTGTTGCACAAATGCATTTGTAATAATTTAGCTGGCCAGCCGCCATTTGCAGCCTGTGCTGCATGTGGCCCCAAACATTGTTTGTAACTGCCTGCACATGTTTACCCCCTGGGCATGTGTGTGTGTGTGTGCGTGTGTGTGGTGTGTGTTAATAAATTGAGTTGGCCCGTCTATGGGCAAATAGTGCAACACACAGCATTAGAGACGCATTTGAAATGCGGAACGCTACCAGCTCTGAGCCTGTCGATTTCATTTCAAATGGGCCTTTGGGCCATAAAATTTGACACAAACACGATGCACACACACTCACATATAGAGGCACACACATGCGTTGCATATGCTCATTTGCAGCCGATATTAAATTGTGTTGCTAGGCACCAAGCTAAGGAACCTGGGAACGAAGGCATTTTAATGAACTGACGCTTGGGCAGGCAAATGGAACTGGCCTTTGTGCATTTATTTGTTTGCATTGCCACTGATTGTATTTGCATTTGTTTGTGTGTGTTTCTCCCTCTCTCTCTCTCTGTGTGTTTGTGCGTGTGTGCGAGTGTGTGTGTGTTGTCCACAATTGGCAAGCGTTCGAATTCGTGTAATGAAATTTTCTAATCAAAGCGTTTTGTTTATTTGCACTTCTGTTGCGTTAAAGGCTTGGATTGGCTTGTTGACCGCTGGCCACACACAACATACCCACATACCCACACACACGCACACACACAAGCAAACAAATGTTTTTGTGTTTGCATTGGGTCAAAGGATGTCAGTTGTGCAAATAGTAATTAGTTGTAATTAGGTTTTACATTGCATCGATTCCTGGCATGTATCAACAATTAAATGCGCGTATTGTTTGCTCGAAGGCGACCAGCCGCAAATGTCAAATTTCATAAGTTAAAGTTTCAAAGCTGCGCGTTTGAAGTGCAATTAAATTTAGCCAATTTGCATCACAGACAACACAAAAAAAAAATAGAAAAAGTATAACAATAAGCCATAATTTATTTTTTATCTATATACATATACATAATTAACTCTATTCCCACAAGCGTGGCTAAAGTCTTTGAAAACTCATTTGAATATGAAATTCTGAAATTCATATTCAAATTCAAATTTTCGCAGCTCTCTCTCTCACTCTCTCTGCCCACTTTTCCAGTCCGCTCGCCCCGCTCACATCGCTGCAGAGTTCAATGAGGTGTTAAACCATAATTTGCACAAAAACCAACCCGCAATCCCTCCACATTCCCCGCAATCCCCCCACACAACCCTTAACAAGGCGCGCACATTTGCATTTTACGCGTTTTGCCGCTTTAATTTTGCCAGAGCTTTCTACACATTTTCTTTTTAGCTGATTATACCCTGTGCTTATAAGAGATTGGCTAAAAGGTTTGAGGAATAAGTATGGACATCTATAATGTGTTTTAAATACTTCTGCTACCATTGTTTCAACACCTGGCCCGTGGTGTTGGTATTACTAATACTTCTACTACAAGCGCATTAGTAATACTTCTACTACGATTTGTATAAGTTTTATAGTATTTGGACTACTACTACTATTAATATTACTATTACTACTATTATTAATATTAATACTACTACTATTACTACTATCATTGCTCCTACTTTTAATATAACTTTTATTACTTATGCTACTACTACTACTACTTCAAAAATAACTTATTTATTTTATTGCTACTATTATTACAAGCTACTAATAGTACTATTAATTTGTATGCAAATACGTCTCTTAATACCACCACTTCTATATATGTAAGACTCCTTTTTTACTACTACATCTAACACTAATGCCACTACTAATACTACTACTAACACAATCAGCTTACTACCTCTAATACCACTTCTCCTATATCGACACACAATTTTCCTGCCGATGAAGAAAAGAAAAACTTGGCAATGCTATGCAGAATGTGCATACGTTATTCGTTAAGTGTGGTGTACAGGGTATTTGGCTAGTCAAGCACTCTCGACTCAAGAATTTTTGCTTGTCTTTTTAGCAATTTTTTCAGCTTTTTTCAGCTCAGTGTGCTACATTTTGGCAAGCGTAAAAGGCGCTCTATTGTTTGTGCGCTCAGCCACAGCAGCGATTCGAAAGTGTTTGGCCACAATTACGCAATGGAGTCGAGCGGCAAACTGGAGGCAGGGTCAATGGATAGGATGTGCCGGGTATGGGAATAGGCGTGGAGGTGGGAGGTGCGCAGTATCTGGGCGTGAGATGC
The DNA here is from genome assembly GCA_035044105.1 of Drosophila nr. perissopoda 5 BK-2023a. Taxonomy (NCBI): domain Eukaryota; kingdom Metazoa; phylum Arthropoda; class Insecta; order Diptera; family Drosophilidae; genus Drosophila; species Drosophila nr. perissopoda 5 BK-2023a. The sequence goes on along the minus strand of JAWNMK010000639.1, from coordinate 173,129 downwards.
ATGCGCTGCTATCAAATTTAGTCGCCATGAAATTTGTGGGCCATAAAATGGGTGGCGCGTAACGTAACACTAAATTTTATTAGCTTCAATTTAACAATTTGTGGCCAAAGAGCGGGGCAAAGTGGTAAGGTGCCGCGGCCTCCCCTCGACTTTATTATTAATATTTAAACAGGCGGCAGACGGCAGGCAGCAGGCGGCAGGCGGACAGCATTAGAATTATGCGAGCGGCGACTTCATTTCACCTGCTGCAGTTAATAAGCGCTGCCCAAAAGCCTGAAACAGAAACCATTTTAATTTTTCACTTGGATGAGTGCAAAATTAAGACATTAAATGAATGCGCGTCCCCTATCTATGAGCAGCCAAATTGAGCTGGCCAAAACTAGAGAGAGAGAGCATCACACAGCTGGCGCCCGCACTGGGTACAAACAACATTGTCTGGTTGGGATGCAGGGATGCCGGGATGCCGGGAAGCCGGGATGCTTGGATGCTGACGAACAACTGATTTTAATAACAGTCATCTGCCGCTGTGCATAACGATGCGTAACGTGAATGCGAGCGCGAAAGCGACTACTCCCTGGCCACGTTATGACTTTGATTCATCAGCAGGCACCCAGCCAGTCAGCCAGCCACCGAGGCACGCAAGCAGCAAAGAAAAGGAACTGGGAGCTGGAGTAGTGAGCAGGGAGCAACCGACACTGTCCGTGTCGGCATTTGCATACAAATGGGCGTTGCCATAAGTTCACTGGCATGGCCACAATTTGCTTATAAAACGTGCATATTCTAATTGCCAGCAATTTGAGGTGCCGTCTGTGCCGTCAGCGCTGTCCTTGCCGTTCCCAGTGACAAAAGAGCAAAAGTTTATGGGGCTAATACAGGCATTAGGTAAGCTCTGGTAATCTGTCCCTCAACGCGAAGCGGTTAAGACAAAAAGCGACTTAAAGTCAAAGCAATTGTCGGCAAAAAAATTCCCTCAAGTATTTTTCTTCTTTTTTCAAATGCTTTGCTCTATGCTCACATGTTGGTCCCCTTTCTGCCGGAGCAGCAAGTCCTGCAAGTCGCCTCCCGTTCCCCAGGCAGCGTCAGTAATAAAACTTTATTGAATTGTATTGATTTAAAAATTATTACCGCTGAGGCGGAAGTAATGCCATGTAGCTGTGTGCGTACGTGTGTGTGTGTGTGTGGGGGGGAGGAGAGCAGTGGCAGCTTAGCTGTGTGGGTGCGCGCGCTCGCTGAAGTGTACGCTGACTGAACGGCTGCTGGAATTTTCCCAAACAACAACATTTTCATTATTGTGTGCAACTGTGTGCAAAAAAAAATGAACAAAAGGCATTGCGTCTTATTGTCGGCGTATTTGCAAGCAGCGTCGTGTGCGTATGCCAAAAAAGGGGTTGCAAGGAAGCGCAGAAGAACAGAAGGAGCAAAGCAGTGCTAAGCAAAAGCCAAGGACCTGAGCAGAGCCACAGAGTATCAGGAGTGTTCAACGCTGCCTGCACTTAAAGGCGCTTCGAGTGCTTAACTTTCCTTTTCGCCGGCGCCACTAAGTAGGCAATGCTTTTCTGAAAGCAATACACAAAAAAATAAAATAAATAATTCGAAAAATTCGTACTTAAGTTCTTACTTGGCATTGTAAGAAGTGTTCTACAAATTTGAAAATTTGTAAGTTAATAGCAAAATAATTGTTGGAATGCTTAAGTTGGGTCTCAACATTTTATGAATTGTTATAAAATAATAATCCATTGAGCGAAGCAAATTAAAACTAACTTAAAATTCGCTATTTTTATTTTCTGTGTACTTGTTTGTATTTGTTTTCTGTGTACAAGGAACATGTGCCAGTTGCGCTTTAATATGAAAATCCAAAAGCAAGCCAACGTTCATTGTAATTTTCTCAGCTATTTGAGCGTTTTGCTCAAAAAGTGTTTGCTGTGGCACGTGCACAAGAACAGCAACAGCAACAGCAGCAGTAGAAGCAATGGCAGCGATTATCCGAGTACCTAAACAATACACATATGCAGACACGTGTATGCACATAATCACGACTAAACACACAGTTAATCGAGTGTAAAAATGCTCTTGGCTGCGCCTGGAATGCCATGCACTTAAAGCTGCGTCTCTCGTAGCAATTGAATAATTTTAAATGCTCCCTTAATAAGTAATGAGTATTTTATTAAGTATTCGAATCGAATATATATATACTTCGATACGTACACAAAACTTTTAGGTGAATGCAAATATTTACACCCGCAGGACTGACGCAAAGTGCATAAATGTTGTGCATTAGAGGGTTAGGCCACATGAACTTGCACCAACACCAACAACATATATGCAAATGCGAAAGCAGTTAACTTTGTTGGCTATTCCCCCGAAACACTCTCCTTTTAGCAGCAGAGGCTGCCGGGCAGTGCGAGTGGCGCTAGGTAAGCCGCAGGATATGTTTACCATCGCCACTATATGCTGCAGTTGCACTCACTTCCTTGCTGTTCCTTGTCCAGCTCATGACTGCCTGACTGCCTGCCAATTCATTTCTATTCATGTTATGCAATTCAATTGTTCCCCTTCCCCCAACGACTATGTTTTAACTTCCTTTTAACTGTCTCTCTCTCCCTCTCTTTATCTCTCTCCCTCCCTCTGTCGCTTTTTCCGCACATGCATATGCACAAGTCCGTAAATGGATTGAGTTAGTTTCCTCCTCTTTTTTTCTTCTTTTTTTTTGCAACCTGCTTTCACATTTACGTCGACTGCTGACCAAAACCAAGAGCATATCCAGCTGCAACATTGTTGTTGCTGCCTCGGCTGCAACTGCTGCTGTAAGGACAGCACTTGCGGTTGAGTTGATCTGACCGCTTGTCCGGCAAGCCATAATTATGCAATTTCTTGTCAACATGCTGCTGGATGCACTTGCCGGAAATGCATAAAGTGCTTGTACGCTGTGCGGCTTCAAACATTTTAACTTCTTGAAATTTGTCAGAGACACTTATAGGCAATTATGCAGAGGTTTTAGTATCCGTTCAATGTGCATTTTGGGTACAATTTGTTTTCCCGTACAAGCACACACACACACACACACACGCAGACACACACCGGCAAGTTCCTATAAATTATTCATGGCTCCATTTTTGGCCCCAACCTCTCTACTCCGCCCATTACAATGAAATGCCTAATTCTTGCATGCTTAGCCAAGCAACCGAGCAAACTGTGTCTCATTTAAGACACACTCCGAAAACAATGCAACATTGTGGCACCAACAGCTATACAAAAGAACATTGCATATAAAAATGGTTATATTTTCCCAGCTCATACAAACACGCAAAGACACACACACCCACACAGCGTGTACATTAAGAGGCATGTTAAGCCAGTGCGGCAAGTGTCTTATCCACATCCGGCTGCTGTTTACGATGCCAATGCCACTGATTATCAACTGCACACAATGAGCAAGAAGGCATCGCAAACGAGAAGTTATTGCAAGCAGCTAGCATTGCTGATATGGCAAATGACGCTGGCAATGCTGCCAGAGTGTAAGATGTCAAGCAAGCAGCCTGCGAACAGGCAAACAATCCGCCGTGATGTCATCTCCGTATCAGTATGTGTCCCTGTCAGGACAACAGATTATGATTGAGTTTTGCTACTCCATTCCGCCACAGTTCCATTTCGTTACTGCTCGCTGCTAGATGGTGTCATTTATTTGGCTGCACTGTCATGTCTTAGTAGGACGACGACGGTGATGACGATGATGACGACGAGGACGACATGCAAAGTTATGGCAACCGAAACGCGTGAAGCCATAACACGCATCATTATTAGGCGAAAATTATTATTATCGCACACTTCGCGCACTTTACAGCCAGAGATCCTCAGAACCCCTCAACCTCTAGCCAGCACCACCCGCCCTTCTGCCACTTAAGTTTCGACGCGATAACGACATTTGCTTGGGCGAATCTCATCAGCTGGATTTACGGCACGCATAATTTTTATTGTGTTTGAACTGCAGCCGTCACAAAATTGGCAAAGAGACAGCAGCGAGGTGCCAATGCCAATAATGTGGCCACATACACTGAAAGGAATAGTAGTAGTTGTAGGTAATCTCATTTTAATTTCTTCACACTCGCAACGAAGAGAGAGTTTCGGAAAAGTGCGAAGCTTCTTAAGATATTTGTGATTGAATAAAAAGGGTTACATTAATAACTTAAATGAAATAAGAACCTAATAGATCGACAGGCAATTGAACTTGTTATTTTTCTCAGTGCACTTAGCTGATATGGTACATGCCAACGCATTGCCGAGAAGTTAATTTCTTGCGATTTTTTTTTTTTTTCAGTATGTGTGTGAGCCAAGCACTTTTATTAACCATAAAATTCTTGTTATTTTATGTTGCAAAAAACGATGCAAATTTGCATGTGCTTCAAGCGAAAGTGCTGTGGCTTTTTATGGCATCATAAATACGTATGTTTGAATGGATTAAAGTCGCAAAATGGCACATTAAATTTTGGGCCAGCTGACTGTAAGCCTTTTAGGTGCTCAGAGCGATATGCTAGTCGTGAGTTTTAAGAGTAATTAACAGAAACACTGGGAGGCACACATGCTAATGCATAAGTATGTTGCATATACATACCTAAGTTTATGTACATGCAACATCTGCCGATGTATGTGTAGTAGTGGTGCCTTGGGCAACTGCATTTGCAATTAAGCAGCTTATTATGACCATCAAACCGACACTGACACCTTCTAAGGCATGTTATAAGCATGTGTGTGTGTGTGAGGGGGATGTGTGTGAGTGTGTGTGACAGGCAGCTGACAGAATAATTTTAGCCCTCTGGCAAATGACGTGTCAGGGAAGTGTGTTAAGGATGAGGAGGATGAGAGACAAGGCCCATTGTGAGCAGAGGCGAAAGACGTTCCCAGAAATAGTATAGAAGTGGCGAGCAGGCTGCCAATGTGGCAGCTAATTATATTTATTATAAAATTGGACAGTTCCGGCGGCGTGACGGCCACTCAATAGGTGACAGCCAATTCCAAAGATGACGCAGCACTGATGGGCGCCAAGCGATACAGAAATTAAGCAAAATGCAAGGCGTTAAGCACAATTTTCATGGCAACTAATAAGTTAACAGCGGCATAATGGCCTGTTTCCTGCATGAATTGCCAATTATGGATATAACCACAGATCTGTGGGACGCCGCCCAACGTCAAGCGCCAAGTTGCAACGTCACGGCTGCCGATACAACAACAGCAACAACAGCAAATTCAATAACATTAAGCACTACCAACTGGCCCTCAATCCTTGCGTTGTTGCTTGCGTGCGGCATTGTGATTGATGATGTGTCTGATTGGAATCATCAAACAAAACAAGTGGCAATTGCTATATCAGCGCCACAATAAAGTCACTATGCACTGGCTCTAGGCACAATTGACCTACACCGATTTAGTACTCGCACATTCTCGTGCCAGAACCATTGACCAGCCCAGGCATTGCCGTATTGGATTTGTCAATTCGACAATTGCGAACTTTGTTTTGTAATTTTTAGTATCGATTAACATTTAACTTTCAGGCGAGTGACGCTTAGAATGTCAGTTTTAAATGTTTATTGAGAAATATCAAATAAATTGCCAGTTTGGCCTATTTACAATTGCTAATTTGATTGACAGCAAAATGCTTAATTAATAACTGACAATTTAATAACACTTGTGCGAAAGTTAACGATTGCTGCTAAAATCCTCCTCACTTTTTTTATTTTATTTTTTTTTCTTTTTTGCAATACTATAAATATACACACAGAAATACAGCCATTAAACTGGCTAAACTGGCCGCAGTGTTAATTATGCCGCTTATCTGTTGCCGCTGGTGTTGCCAAAGAACTTGTAAACATTGTTGTTGTTTGCTGTTGTTATTTGGCAAGCCACCCCCAGCGCTCTGGTGTTGATTATTAATTACATGGCTTTAAATTAATTACAGTGCTTAAAATATTAACAACGCCGCCAGCGAATTCCCTTAAACCGAAAGTCCATGCCCAAGCGAGTAGTGGGTAAGACTCGATTAACTAATCGCTTTGAAGTCTGTCTGTCTCTCTGTCTCTGTCTGTCTGTGTGAAATGTTAAACGAATTGCGCGAATTAATAAGAATAGACAGACGATAAATAAGATAGCATAAATATTTACAAAACGAATCAAAATGTTATAATAATTTATAATGAACAATTTCAGGAATGAGAATGTTACAATATAAAACTCAAATCATACAATGGATTTTTAGTCAGGATAAGCTTTAGTCACAGGTCCTTTTATGGCACCCAAAATGTAGCCATTTACGCCCGCCAAAGTGAACTTTTCACAGACTGTTGGATGAATTGTTTGTTAGTTTGTGTGTGACCATTAATCAACACAGCACACAAGAAAACACCAGCACAAAAGCACACACACACACACACACAGCAACTGACGCTAAATACCCCTGTCTGGTACACACACCCCCACACTTACAGGCACACACAGAATGAAACTCTTTAAATTGGCAAATTGCTGTGTGATTTACCAGCAAATAATAAACATGTTTAGCGAATAAATTCATCAAAAGTTGCTTTTCATATAGACGAAAGCACTAACGAGTCGACCAGGATTCAATGCCGGCTTCACCTGCCCCAAGTCCTTTACTTGTATGTACAACACACACACATACACACATCTAGCTGGTAGATTGGTTGACTGCGTGTACAGTAAGAGCAAACAAAAATGGCAGCGCTCACAGGTGACACAGGGCAGGTTATAAATGGCCAAGTGGATTTGGAGCTGTAACGGATGAATTTAAGCATTGGACATGTGGCCATGGGCAAGGGGAATAAACACAAGTACAACAAATATTACTAATGACAACTACGCAATGCAATGAGTTTTGAATGGCTGTGTACTAAATGGCTCTTTCCACTGAGAAGCGAAACCAAGTCAAAGGTCCTTTGGCCAGCCATAATCAGAAACGATTTATGCAAGTCATAACCAAGGCAAAGAACCGACTTGCAATAGTTGCCGACCGCTTGAGGGCACAATGTAAACTAAGAAGTCACCTAAATGAACTAGTTGTGGGTACTGTGCCTATAAAAATTTTGCAATGTAAATGCTCGAGTCTAGTTCTGAGCTAGTAATAAAAACTATTACAACTTAACCAATAGTCAGTGACTTAGACTGTGTATGCTTTGAGCAAACATTCATTACGTTTACCTCAGACCATTAAATGCAAAATTTTCAATTCTATTTCTGATGTAGTAATAAAATCTATTTCTAAATTAATTTAAATCAGTTTCAAATTCATTAGGCTTACCTCGGACCATCCAGATCCTCATCATATCATCTTTTGTAGGATATCCCAGATTGGTCTTAATGAATTGACATTTGCCTGCAATTCTAAACTGAACATGTACTACGACTAAGTACATAGGCCTGCTTACCATTTGGCCAGCATTCTCAGATTTTTCTTTTTATGTATTTCATGCATGTGGTTGCTGTGGTTGTTGTTGTTGCTGTTGTTGATGTTGTTGCTTTGTGTTTTTGGTAACCTGCCGATTGAGCGCTTAATTTGTTAAGCTACAAAAGTAGAAACTCAAACAAATCAGAATATCTGGCCAGAAGTCAAGGTGTGTTTGCTTTTGGCCCCTGAATGTATTAGTGAGTGTGTGTGTATGTGTGTGTGTGTGTGGGGGGGGGGGGGGTGTAGAGGTACGTAGAGGTATGGAGTTCTGTGTGTGGATTTTGTGGCTGCTCAACGGCTGCCGCTGTCTATCAGAAGCCACAGATTTTATCAAACACACGCACACATATAAACAGAAAGAGAGAGACATATCCCAGGATTGTGTGTGGATGAGTGTGTTTGTGTGTGTGAATGTGAGTGTGGCTGACAGCAGAGCACGTTGATTGTTTGTTCGTTACGTTTTACTCATTTCGATCCCTTTTTTTTTTTTGTTGTATTTTTTGTTGGTCGGTGTGATGTGCAAAATGCGACTGGCTTGCCTTTTTTCGGGCTGCTCTATTTTTGGCTTTTGATGTGCAGGAAGCTCATCATCAAAGGCTACAGCACAGCTCAGCAGCCCAACAGCCCAACAGGCGATGTGATAATTGTGTGTCTGTGTGTGAGTGACTGCCTCGTCTGCCCAACCAACAGTTGTACTTTCTTTATTTCATTTTTTCTCCATTTGGATTTTTGTTTATTTTTTTTTCGGTTACCTGTATGTCGCTTTTTGTGTGCATTTGTTGCTGTTGTCATTGAAGTTGCCATTTTTTTATTTTGTTTGGTTTTATTTTTGCCTTTTAGCTGTGTGATTTGGTGCCCTTTTATGCGCTGCTTGGTGCTTGTCGCTTGCCGCTCGTTGTTTGCCCCTGACAAATATTGACCCGCATTGATTGTCGTTTTTCCGCTTGTAAATTGTGTTTGGGGACGCTCTGCAGTCTTTAGTTTCACGCTCCTGGCTTATGCGGAAAGTTTTCACTTTCGTGTACACGTAATTGGCTGTCAGTTTTTTTTCCTTTCTCTTTGTGGAGGGGGCGAGGGGAGCACACATTAGGGGCGTTTAACAGTTGCAGTTATAGCCAGCATACACACTTATATGGATATATACTCAGAGCGTAACTCCAAGACAATGCCACACAATATTGAATTATTTTTATGTATATTTCATAAATGGTTTTTTTCTTTTGGCATGATCGTTAAAATGGATTTTATTATTTCCGCTGCCAGCGTTATTAATGTTGTTGTTCTGCTTTTGACTTTACTTCCGCCGCATATACATATACATACACACATACGCACACACGCTCACACACATATATGGACACGCACACATTGCCACAATTTATATTTTTCAATTAAGCAGCAAAAGTTTTACGCTTTGTTTCGTGCAACTGTAATAAATTTCAACTACCCCCAACTCCCCCCCCCCCCCCCACAGACCATGCCAACCACCCAGCAATGTTTCACTTCATTTGGCCGCATATGTACCGGCAGCATCGTGAACTCTCCTTTTGTTGTTATTGTAGTGTACATATCGCGTTATGGTTTAATTTTGGAGCACGCGTGTAATTGATAGCCACCCATGGCATAATTGATAATTTCGTAGTTTCAACACACAGCCACCCAGCACCCACACATAACAGTACAATTTCAGCACATTTTGAAGCACTACAACCAACGAGGCAACCTCTTTCGCTTAATTGCCCGTCTGGTCATATTTATTTTAAATATAAAATATGAAATTTTCACAATCGGAGCCGCCAGTAAAATCCAACCCATTCAAATTCCACATTTAACCACTCAAAGCCAACTGTGATTATTAAAAATTAAATATTTAAATGATTTTTAATAAAAATCAACTTCAAATTTTAATCAAATATTTATTCATTTATTCCACAGAATTTTAAAATGAAATTCGAGCAAAATCGTATTTCTAAATTTAAATATAATATTGATCTAAATGTCAAAACCCCTTTCAAAGTCGGATTAGCTTTGACCCATCTTAAAATGAGACCGAAATACAAAAAACCACACATCAAAACTCAAATTAATTATTTGCCATTGTAATTAACGTAAATGTTTGAGATGCACGTTAATTTCTATTAATGTGTTGGCTTCTATTAATCATACGCCCGGTAAGCCACTGAAATCAAATGAATATTTTATGCGCTGAACATTTTACAATTGTCGAATGCTTGCGTCATCGCATACTAAAGTAAATTAATTCCAATGCTCAGCTTCAAAGTTCGACTGGCCACCCACCCATCCACCAACCACCCCCCTTTAAAAGCGCCCCCTTGTCAGCATGCAATAGCGATTGCCCCTCATGTATTATACGAAAGGACTGATTCGGGCTAAAGGGCTCGTTTATCGCAACTTTCTTGTTGTTCTCGTTGTTGTTGTGCAATCATCAAACGGTTTAGCTGCAAAACTAATTGCATTACATCAATTTTTCTGTTAAAAGTCAATAACCAATCAAACACACACATTCACACACATACATATATATATGTACATATATGTACAACGCGCCAGACGCAACGCCGTTCGGTCTTTCCAAACGTGCAGTTAAATGCACACAGACACTCACACACTCACACAGAGACACACACATACAAACATTGGCAGAGTCAGCCAGCGGTCAATTTAATAGTAGAGCGAGAACGACACAGGCAAAGACAGAGACAGAGATAGCTATGAAAGCAATGGCAATAATGACAGGAGTAATCACATTAGCCCCACATAAACTTTTGCGTTGCATGCTCCGATCCAAGGGTTGTCAAGTGGTCTTAATTGAATGAAATTCAATAAAAGAACTTGCCAGAAACTTTCATGTAAGTAAATAAAATAAGCCTACGAATTAACTCAAGTTTTAATCCTCTAAAGCATAAGTAATCAAAATTCAATCAGCAATTTTCCACAACTTTTAAATAAGTAAATAGCTCACTTTGTGCGCTCTTTCTTGGTCCAATGCTGTTAATCGCTGATCAACTTAAGCTTGATGCATTTACAGTAATCAAATTACAGAAATCCTTTAAGTTCCCAATGCAATCAAAATGCTTTTTGCCCGACCATGCACTTATAGAAATCTATTTACTTTGAACCACATTTAAAATAATATTTAATTGAATTTTTAAAATTATATTAGCTTCTTCCATAAATTTATAAATCGGTTAAATATTTATATATATATATATTTTAATTATATTTGACAAACGACAACCCTGTCAATGATTTGGCCTCCGACAGCAAGCGGAACGCACTTTCCACTAGCCGTTTTCCACGTCTACCCCTAGAGTTAGTGTCCGACCCCGTATGTATTTGGATGTCGTGTTCATGCAGCCACTGTCAACGTGATGCGTTTAAATTTTGCAGTCACATGACCCACACCACTATCCGCAAGAGCAGAAGGAGTCGTAGGTGGAGCTAGAGATGATGGGGGTGTGCTGAAGGGTAGGGGGTAATGGTGGTGGCGCCAAATGTTGACGGGTCGCGACGACCCGTTGACCAGTTCCGTACGAACGTTAAATCGTTAATTGATTACAGCCAACATTGAATGTTGTTGTTGATTTTTTTGTTTGCTCTGACCCCGCATTGTTTGACTGGATTACACACAACCAACAGCGAGCAGCCAGCAGCCGGGGATCCTTTTATGAATGCGACAAGCATCGGCGACGACAGAGTATAAAAATCCATTTCTGTTTTTACAATGCTTGGTGGCCAGCTCTAATGAGCGAGCGACTACGAACAGAAGATAGAAGATATCTATAGATATATATACAGTAGAGATGGATATGGAACTGAGGTCCATGCACATCAACATGGACAGCCAACAAGGCAGCCATTTTAAAACTAATTGCTAAGCAAAGGGCAATGCGAGCCAGAACAGAACCCGGATCACGTACGCATCAACAACAAACGCACCACCGCAAACGCAGCCAATCTGGCCAAAATAAAGTAAAGTATAACCCAACAGGCACAAGAAGTTTGCAGCGGAGCAAACAAGCCAAAGCCAATGCCAAAGCCAAAGGCTATGAGACCAAAAACAAAACAAAACACTCAATGCTTACCCATTAAAACCAGTGAGCGGGCTTGCCCAGTCAAACTGTGTGTGTTGTGTGTCTCAAATAGAATACGAAGTGGATGCTGCTGGCTGTGTAACTGATATTACAGTTAAGGCGGTAACAAGTTTACACCCCCCAGAAAAACGATGCATGATGCGCCGCGACCACTCAAAAATGTTCACAACAAAAGCCAAAAAGGGCTACCAGCTGAACTGAGCTTTGGCCAAAACCAGGACCAAATGCGAATCCTGTATGCACTAGAGGTAGTCAAAAAATATGAAATAATCAAATAAGTAAAAATGCTTAGCAAAATATTGAAGAATTTAATGTAATAAATATTTAATAATTAAGTTTAGTAAGATTAAAAACCATTGTAAAAAAGCAGATTGATTGAAATCCATTCTGCACGAAAATCCTTTTCTTATTCCTATTCCTACATAATTACAAAGTCCCACACAAGTCTAATGTACTCTTGGCAAGATCATGAGGAACAGCATGGCCAATTCCTGACAAGCATTTAAAGCAGCAATTATTTACTTGATGCCAAATGACAACAACAGCAAAAAGAGCAGCAGAAGCAGCTGACGCATGAGTTAGAATAACAAAAGTGATGAAAACCAGCTCGTACCAGCTGAATAAGTGAGGATGAGCTGCAGGAGCTGCTAGGAACGAAACAAATTCAATTTGATTATTTTACAAAAGGCCAGAGGAAAACCTGCCACATTGAAGGCAAATGAAGGCGGCACTTTGGCTTAATTAATTCGCAGTAGGAGCTCGCAGCGTGGCACCATCCAGAGCGTAGCAAAGTAGTTGCTACGAGAACACAAAACACGGCAACAACTCAAGGTTAGATCATAGGCAACATTGTGTAACACACTAATTGAAGTACCTGTGTATGTGTGTTCGTGTGAGAGAGTTGGCTTTAGAACACATGTAGAGCAAGTTTCTAACAAATCGAATGACTCTTGGTTGAGGCTGCCCGCTTGTCTACCTATCCTCTCCGTATACTCATTCGTATTCGCATTCGCATCCGCATCCGCATGCCCCCCGCCTAAGCTAGGCGCTTGCTTGTGCGCCGCGCTTGTTATTTTAATTTCCGCCTAAAAGTATGCAACAAATTGAAAGGATTACACAAAGTTTATGCAATGCAGCAGTCAGCGAGCGTGGCGGCAACTTAAAACGACAAGACAAATGCGACAATTTAAGCGCGTTTTGGCCCGTTGGCGCTGTCGCTGCCGCTGCCGCTGCTTCTGCCACTGCCACTGCCTCTATAGCTGACTTTAGCCCTGTTGTTGCTGTTGCTGCTGCTATTGCTATTACTGGCTCCCTGGCACGACACAACAAACTCGCACAAATTGTTGGTGTTGCAGCAAAAGCAGCGAATAACAGCTACAAAAAAAAAACAAAAGAGAAGATCGTTACAATCGAGTGTTAGCGACTGCTGAATACTCTGTTAACCTTGACAAACAACATTTAAAATAATAATTGCAATTAATTATGAGCTTAATGACTTTGATAATGGAAATCTAAAGATATAGTACATAAAGATTGTAGTCTATTCATTTAGCATTTAGCTGGACCTCTACTGCAAATCATGAATAATCAACCTCACAATGATTGAATATATGTTAGCAGTTGGTTAAGAATATGTAAGAATCTTTCTCTATGAATCCCATTAATATATAAATACAACATTTAAAATGGGCCAACTTAAACATTAAGCGATATTTATTTATTTATTTATAATTTATACTCAGATTATATTATGGCTTACCATTTAGCGAACAGTGTATAAGAAACAAGTGCACAACATCTCACACACACACTCGCGCACAAACACACGCATAAAATTAATGTCAGACAAAATGGAGAAACAGCAACAGTGGCAGCCAGCAGCTGGCAGCAGGCAGGCAGTTGTTGGCCATCAATGCCGCTCTAGAACTCTAACCCGAACCAGAACCAGAACCAGAACCATCTTCAACTCCAACTGCGAGTGCACTTTGCGCCCCAACTATATTGGATGCGTTGTGCAGAAGCGTCAGCCAAAAAACTGCGACAAAATGATGTGGGTCGTCGTTGCTGGCTTGTTTGTGGGCGTGTGTAGTTATTGTTGTAGTTGCAACTTTGGTTGCACATGCAGCAGCAACAGCAGTGTCAGCAATTTGCTTCTGAGAAATGAACGGCAAATGGCTTGCTACTACTCAGCATTATGTATACGCATTTTGTGGCAAGTCAGCTTGCAACTAAACCATATATGGCAACTATCTCTACGCTGCAAAAAAAACCAAATTCGCTGACATTCTGTGGCAGCTCGAAGGTGTCACGCAGTCAGCTTAATTGGTATGTTATAGGTCAGAATCAATGCAAAGCTCTAGCATACACACGCACACACACACACGAATGAATACAATCAGAAATGTGAATTTGCAAATTCTCATTTAGTCAAAGATAGCACAGATGTGCCACCTACTTGCAAATAGCGTGAACTGGCAGGTGGCATGTGGCAAGCAGGCGAGGTAGCGGCTTTGTCTGCTCCCCTGTGCCGGTGGCAATGACGCATAAACCACTCTAATGAGTGCATATTGTGCAGCCAGCAAATGAGGCATTGTTGTTGCCCTTGGGCCTTTTTGTCACAGGCCCTCTCTGCTCCTCACACACATGCACTGAGCAAATTTAGTGAGAAATCAATGCAACAGCCTCAACAGAAGTTCAAAATCAGTTGGCATTTTTAAGCACATCGCGCCGAGAAATTAAAGCAAAAGGAGTGTGAAGAACCCTTTTCGGAATCATTGTGGCGCAGTTTAACCCGGGACGAAGGTCGCATCGTTTGCATTTACGGTTTGAAAAGCACTTAAGCTGTACTCTTCATGCTGTGTGTGTTTTCTTGTTTTTATATTTATTTTTTGGGTAAGCATCTTAACTTTTGAGAGTTCTCCATTTCTGCCTGGTTATTTAATGAGTCATGTGCCTCAGGGTTATTTCATAAATACTTAATTATAACTTGCTGCCAGGGGCAACTGTAGCGCATGCCTCACGGACCCCAACTTATCAACTCAAACACGATTTGTACGAATTCATCCACGTCGATGTTCTTCTGGCTCAGTTTTCTCAGCGGCTGCTGCATATCCCTTGAATTCTGCAAGAGACAGAGACAGAGACTTGGTATTCGAATTACAGGGATTTAAATTAAAGTCGAGCAACTCCCGCGAGATCTATTTTTGTGTGCTCTTAGCCAAGAGCAAACACAGCAAAGTTCACAAAAACAAAACTTCAAAAGCTTTTCTCATTTTTCAATAGTCTCTCCTCGATAAATTCGAGGAATTATATTATTTGTGTTTGTACTTACTCGGGCCGTGTGCACCAGTTCCTTGAACTCCTTGTCTTTCAGTGCCCTGTAGAATTTGGCAAAGTCTCCCCCCTCACGCACCTTGCGTGCCATCAAATTGCTGACTTGAGCGCGGGGCACCGTCTGCACTGCCTCGTGCAAAAATGTGGTCAGATCCCGACGCAACATCAGATCCACGGGGACCACACGTGAGAATTGATAGGCATGCAGACGATTGGGCAGCTTATCGATAACACTGCTCACATCATAGCCGGATCCATATTCCGTGACATAGTCAATCAGATCGGCAAAATCGGGTGCTTTGCGCATTTGCTGCCACGTCTTGGCGAAGTCATCGCTGCGCACAAACTCAACGCCCTGGCGAAATCTCGGATCGACGATAAAGTACCGTGCCGCGATATGATTGATGCGACGACGGGGCACTAACGCCATAAACTCTCGCAAATCAGCGCGAAGATCAGCGGCCACAAGGCAGCAGAGTGTGCTCAACAGCAACAGTCCAATGAGTACTGAGTGATTTGTCATGTCGAGCATTAGACGGCGTCTGTGTTGGCCAAGTCTGTGAACAAGACATTTATAATAGCTGAGGCTAAACTCAATAGTCTGCAGACAATATTTGCCTTTGTTTGCATCTGCTTTTTTTGGGGGGGAGGTGCTAATTGATTGTTTGGCAAGATGTGTGCCTACTTAAGCGATTTATTGAACCGTAAACAGTCAATTAGCTGCTGCTGCTTTTACTTTCGAAAGTAGTCGAAGACAAAACAAACCAATAAGGAAAAAACAATTTAAAAGTAAATAGCTAGTTGCAGCTTCGAGCATAGAACAAAAGACTTCGAATGCATTCTGAACATACTTGCTCAAAAGGGCTTGTTGTGGTTAGACCAACACACAACCACAGATGCGTGTGTACACATCAACAATCAGCTGGCGGGCTAAATCAACAATAAATCAAGTGTAAATTCTTTTGTCTGCTCAACTGACTGTAATTGCTCCCATTTGTGCATTAAAAATCATGATTGATTTCAGCTCCGGCAGTCTCACAATAAGCTTTTCTCTATTAGTCTGTCTGCATGTCTGGGCTTTCTCTCTCTCACTCTCTCTCTCTCACTCTCTCGCTCTTTCTCTCTAGTATGTTTATGTGTGAGCTGAAAATTAGAATTCAATTGTGTGATTTATGCAACTAGCAAATTTACGAGCCACAAGAGAGATTTACATTTTCCAGATTCTGCAAGCAAAATATGTACTTTTATTATGTTAGACCACATACACACACACACACACACACACACACACACACATTAAAGTCGCCAAATACACATAGTTTCTATATCCACATCAACATCCACAACTACATCCGCATCTACTTCGTCTACGCCTTAGGATGGCGCATCAACACTAATGCTTATCTAAATTTCTGTTAATGAAATCTACTGATAGGTCAAAGCTTTTTGCTTGCATCGTCTGACTTCCGGCATTTGGGTCAAAAAGCGGCAAAACACGTAGAAAACTTGCTACAAAAATAATCAGGAGCGGCTCCTTTGGGCTCCTTTAAGTAGCAAACAATATTCTCAATTTTACTAATGTTGAGTTTCTGCTAAAATATATCTATTGTGTTAACTGGATATTTTAAATACAAGTTAATATTATTTATTAAGTAAATGTAATTGGTTTTCTTTCATTCAATACAAATGACAAATAATTCCTGTACGTTAAGTATCAATTCCAGTTTAATCAAGTGAAAATATTAGTATTAAACCAACTCAGAGGATTTTCAATGCTGAAACGCTCCTGGTTAAACGTATTAGTCGTCTGAAAAGGGTTGACGCGTAGTAAGCGGCTTCTAAGCATGCACACACACATACACACTCCAGGCACATACATACATATTTGCCGCAATACAAAAGCCAAAACAAATAAGCCATAAATTTGCATGCCAACAACAATTGCCAATTTTCCGTAGGTTAAAGCATAAACCGGCAAACAAAACCGACTAACAAACAAACACAAACGAACGAACACACGAAACGAACAAGCAAAGCAGCAGCACGACAAAAAGGTGAGCCAAGCCCCGCAACCACGCAAAAAATACCAACCCCCCAACCGGCCCCACCACTCAACGACCCCCGCCTTGAAACAGTCGTCGTAAGTTTAAAGTGGGCATTGTGCGGCGGCGTTCACTGAAAACGGAAATAAAAATGAAAGCATTGCGTGGGCAAAGAGGCCGTTATCGTTGCACAGGTACGAACAGCATTGCGTATACGTATCGAATGTGGATATACACAATGTAAGTGTGTGTGTGTGTGTGTGTGTGTGTGTGTGTGTGTCAGTGTGTGAGTGTGTGCCGCAATACAAATGAAGCTGAATTGTTGCGGTTGCCAAGGTGTGCGTGTGTGCCGTATCTGTGCGTAATAAGCTCAACATCGGTTCAAATTTTCTTCTTTTTATACCCTTGCATAGGGTATAGTTAAATTTGTGGTCAAGTTAACAAGTTGGCCCGGATATGCGGACCAAGATCAGACTACTCTGTCATATAGCAGTATTTAAACAATGCACTGTTGGCTGCAAAGAGTATTTAAACTTCGACTTGCCTCAGTTAGTTTTGGGTTCATTTTTCTGTTACTCTCGCTGGCTGTTGGGCAGTCGTCGACTGTCCGCTGCGTGTCCTTTGAAGTTTGTTTATGATTTTCGGATGTTGTGCTCGTAGTCATGGGCTTGCACCCATGTTGTAGTTGTACACAAGCACACACAGAAAAAAGCGGCAATCGCATAAGCCGCGCTTAGATTTTGTTGTGCGTATTAGTGAGATTTATGCATTTAGGAAATTAAACATCCTGCATAGCGACTGACTGCTTGTGTGTGGCATAAGGCGGGCATAAGGTGTGCAGGGCACATGTATTTATATACAGTATGTGTGTGCAACTCTCGGCGCTGTCATTAATTTTAAATCATGCGTAAAATCGCGTAATGTCGCCAACACAGCCGCCAGCATCCTTTGGGGCACCACAAGCAACCAGAGTCGCCCCTTTTTTACGCGTATATATATATATATATATATATTTTTGTAAAAAATTATTTCACTGTTTAATTTTATTTTTTTGCCACTCCAGCATGTCTGCATTACATGCTGTTGCGTGTGTTTGTTTTTATTTTTTATTTGACTCTGCCACCGCGGCGGCTGCTTGGCGGAAATGCGTTCGACCACATCAATCACGCGACATTGACAAATGTGCATATTTTTGTTGAAATTATATGGGCACGAACAGACACATACACGCACACATATACACACATATACACACATATACACACACACATTGCAGAAGTGTTGGCCACTGCCAACCGACCAGCCGACCAACCAACCAAGTGGCCGTGCAAATTATTGGCTACAATAGTGCTTCAAATTGGGCAATTTATTGCTTTATTGCTTTTACGTGTTTCGTCTGCGGCTTCATTGCAATTTTTTTACTACTATTATTCTTTTTTGCACTCTCGACTCTCGACACTCTCGACACTTTCGACACTTTTGCATCAGCACTTCCTCATTATGTCTGCCCTCTTGTTGTTTATTTGTGTAATTGCAAATTTTATCATTAGCATGGTATAAAAATGTACTTTCAGTCAAGTTGTCGTCCCATTTATATTTATATATATATTATATATATATATTATACCTTTTCGTATCAGAATTTTCTGTGCTTTCACAGAATTTCTTGTTTTCTATTTAAAATGAAATAAATAATTAATTCACATTTATTTTTGCATTTTGTATAAATAATAAAAAAAATAAGGTTTTTCGTACACTTTAAATTACTACAAATTAAAAAAAAATGTTAGCTTAAATATTTGAACCCAAGTTCACAAGAATAATACTTCAGCGTAGTTTCAAGGTTTCAAACTTGAGAAATTCCCTCGAATCAGTTTGTCGGTTTCAGCTTCACGTAGTGTACTGATTTTTTTTTTATATAAATACAGACTTTTCAAGTTGAGTTTTTTTTTTCGATTTTTATGTAAATTGAAGTGAAATTATTTTATCCCAGAGTGCTGTCAAAATCCCACGAAAAAGATAAATATAATGGCCCGATCTTATGCGTTTTCTTATGGCAGATTAATGATGGGAGCAGCTCTGCGCAACAAACGCATTGTGTGTCCTGTGCATTATTGCCAGGTGCGCAGCAAGTGCGAATCCAGTGGCATTGTTATTGGACTGTTTCTCAAGGAGGGCGAGAAGGATCCGCAATTGTCGCCAAATGGCGAAAAGTTCGATGATCGTGTTGGCGGCAAGATCAGCGAACTGGTGAGGGAGACCGGCATGAACGGCGACCTGGGCAGGGGACGAATGTTCAGTAATGTGGACAAGGAGTTCTCCTCGATTGTCGTTGTCGGCCTGGGCCCCGAGGGCATTGGCTACGATGCCGAGGAGGTGCTCGATGTGGGCATGGAGAATGCACGCATCGCTGCCGCTGTTGGCGCCCGAGTTTTGCAATATCAGGGTGTCCAAACCGTGCATGTGGACAGCATGGAGTATCCGGAGCAGGCAGCCGAGGGCGCTTCAATGGCCGTGTGGCGCTACAATGTGAACATGCGAAAGAATCGACGCCTGGTTATACCCAAGTTGGAGCTGTACGGCTCAACGGATGTGGACGCATGGACGCGAGGGCTCTTCAAGGCAGAGTCTCAGAACTTGGCACGGCGTCTCTCCGATACACCGGCAAATCAGATGACCCCGTCGATATTCGCGCAGGCAGCGATCGATGCATTGTGCCCCTGCGGCGTCAGTGTCGAGGTGCGCACCATGGAATGGATCGAGGAGCAGGCACTCAATTCATTTCTGATGGTCGCCAAGGGCTCCTGTGAGCCGCCCATCATACTCGAGATAAGCTACACTGGTAGCTCACCGGAGGACCGACCCTTACTGCTGATGGGCAACGGGCTGACCTTCAACAGCGGTGGTCTCTGCCTGAAGCATAAGAACAACCTGCACATGCAACGCGGAGCGCTGACGGGTGCTGCCTGTTGTGTGGCTGCAATTCGAGCTGCGGCTGCTCTGTCGCTGCCCATTAATGTCTCCGCACTGTTGCCACTGTGCGAGAATATGCCGTCGGGCATGGCGGCCAAGCCAGGCGATGTGATAACCCTGTTGAATGGGCAGACGCTGTGCGTTAAGAATACCTCGAATGCGGGCACCGTAATGCTGGCCGATCCGCTCATTTATGCGCAGGCAACGCAGAAGCCTCGACTACTCGTCGATGTCGGTGCGCACAACATGGGCGTGCAGTCTGGATTGGGATCCTCCTCGACTGGACTGTGGACCAACAATAGTGATCTGTGGAGGCAATTTAGAAAGGCCGGCTCTTTAACGGGCGATCGAGTGTGGCGCATGCCGCTGTGGAAGCACTTCAAGGACTTGATCGAACCGAATAAGACGTACGATATGTGCAACAAGGGCCGAGGACCAGGCTCCTCTTGCCTGGCGGCTGCATTGCTCCATTCCATTGTGGCCTGCGTAGATTGGGTGCATCTGGATACGAGGGGCACGGGAATGTTGGCCAAACACGGTGTGCCGCCCTATCTGCTAAGGGATTCCATGACGGGACGACCGACTCGCACTTTGATACAGTTTATGTTCCAGATGGCATGCAAATAGGATTTCAGCAGAACAAAGACGAAGACACAGTTGGATCTGATGTCGGATTTAATCAAGACGGGTTGGGCAACTTGTTCGATTCATCTTTTTAAAATTGTGAGTGATTGTAATGGCCGTTGTACCAATCACTGAGTAAATTATAGCATATCAGAAAACTTGTTAGTCAAACAATAGACAAGAAAGTAATATGTATATAGCTTTTATACAAGTCCAAATATATCGGAAAATTGATTTAAACAAACGGTTTAATTTAAACTTTATTGCAGGGCAAAGAATAAAGATCGTTCCAAAATAGCAGTGATTTCTTTTTGGCGTGCCTAGTTAAAGAAACTGCAATTGTTGCTTTTTCTAAGTCCAACTATGAATTCGGCTCTTGGCCAATACTCAATTGGAATACTTTGACTAATTGTTTGGCTCACGCCCGCAAACCATATTCTTGCTCCAGCGCTATGCGAGTTGCCTGCAAAGATTGTGTGTGCTGTCGGCTTGTGTGGGAATCTGGGTATCGAGCCGTGGCCTTAGCTGAGTCGACAGCCTCGAGTCACTTTGACTGGCACTCGCTTGACATGTTTTATTTATGCGTACAAGTTGCGCATAAGTAATGAGCCCACAGGGGTCGAGAAGGGATCGGATTCCTCCTCCACGCCTCCGTCTTTCAGCAGAACTTGAGCCGCAAGTCGTGCGCATGGAAATTAACCGCAGATGCGCCTAAAAGCATACAGCTGTGTGCTGAGTGTTCTGTGTTCTGTGTCCTGGGTCCTGTGTCCTGTGTCCTTCATCTCATTGCCTCGGAATGTCAAATTGTGCTGGTTGGTTCTGGTCCTGATATATATAATTGTAGATTTTAAATGAATTGCGCCAACGTGTTTTCATTACGCTTACTTTTGAGTTTACGTAACTGTGAATAGATTTCATTTCGTTTTATTTCGCTCGATTCCTGCGCGTTTTTTATTGCCAACGTCATGGATGGAGGGCCAGGGTTCTGGACTTGTTTGTTGCTTAATTGGAAGGAAATTAAAAAATAAACAAGCAACGTTGAAAGTAAATACTACACGTTTGCGATTACCTGAGACTGGACTCCGGACCCAGGAACCAGGACCTGAACTCCTCACTGAACCACTACTAGCATGTTGGCCAGGCCCAAGGGCAGTTTGGAATTTAATTTTCATTTCGCTGGCCTCGCGTTAATTTCATCTTCGTCTTTGGGTGATTTTTTTTTTATTTTATTTTACTTTATTTTTATGGCAAGCACTTTGGCCCCTTAACTGTGCAAATAGATTTCAGAGCTCTTGTTGATATTTGTTTTGGACTTTTACCTTGGTTTTGCAGTTAAAAACTTTCAATTGTTGTAACACAATATTTGCCCTGAATTAATTAAAAGTCATTGACGCTTATCAATTGACAGTTGAGATAAGCGGCTAATTGCAGTTCTCCACTACAGAGACCTGTAACGTTCTACTGCCACTTTTAAATAACCTCAAGTGTTGCAATCTACCAACAACTGGCACAATTCAATCAAGCAAAGGTAAAAATCGCTGAATTGACACAAAATAATTGCTACATGTGTGTAAGTACACAAATCTATTAATAGTTTTGTGGCAGGGACAGAGGCAGAAATTTTATTTATTTATTGACAACACACATAAAATATATATTCGTAGTCTCCTTCTGCCTATTACATCAAATTTCCTTTTTTCAGTTTTTGTTTTACTTTTCCATCTTGTCAGCTAGGAGAATAATATTATTTGGGTATTATTACATATTAAGTTATTTATGTAAAAATACAAAAGATGCTTTAATATGGTGAAAGCAGTAAGCCCAGTTTGCCCGTTTATCATTCAAGACGTCATTGAGTTGTGTAAACAAAGTGTTCTATTCAAATTTGGGCCTGGTCACATGGAAATTGTCACTGATTCTACATGGCTGCGATTCCGGGACGTGATGCTTTGGCTCCAGTTGCTCTATATATATTGGTGCACCCAGGAACTAATCGTAGTAGTAACTGAATCGTAATACTGCTCCTGCTGTTGGTGCTGTTTCTGGCATAACTAATAAGACACTTATTATGCAATGGGGGTCTGGTAACGTTATTGCAGAGTTTAACGATATCACGTACATACGTTAACTAACGCTAACTACGTCGTTAAGTGTGTTGCGGTGGGTTGCGGCAACTGCCTTTCGCCTTTCGCCTAGTTTCCGACGCCCAAGCAGGGACAACGCCAACGCAGCAGCCTAATCAGGGTAGCCAGGCAGCGAGGCAAGCGGGGCAGCCAGAAGTGGCACAGTGCTTGTGAAAGAGGCACCATGCTGCGCGGACAACGTGTAAGCAATGGGGCCGCCAGTGGCGCCTGTCGAGGTACTCAGCTCGAATTTACATTTTGCTGGCGGCCAGCAACTACAGAGAAAAAAATAGTTTATATTGTATTAGAATGAAGTAAACATTCGGAAAATTCTTGACGAGCAATCGTAAGGACTCTATTGGGGCAAGTTAGGTACAATTTTATGTGATAATAAAGCAGTTACATCAAATGGAAAAAATCACTATAAAGAGTATATGTCATATATAGTTGGGTAGTTGGTAGTTGGTTTCTTAAAACATGTTCTGATATTTTTTTATTAATTCAGGAACTTGATTATTCAAATTTAGATGTTTAGTTATTTTAACAATTTTTTTAATATATGCTTGAGTCAAGTGCTTAAATATATTCTGTTATAATTTTAATATGAGTCATAGTGAGTTTGAATCAGGGATTTACGTTTAATAAGTCTCTATTTAATATACATTCTTTTGCTCACATTTATTTTAGCTTAATGATTGAGACTTTGTCCTATTCAAAATAATCTCAACAGCAAAACTGCACTTAAAGAGTTCGAAAAAAATCAGCTCGAATTCCTTAGCGGTTGCCTTTCTGCAAGTGTACCAAATACAAAAGGTGGAAACACGCTCAGGATGTGGCCGTATGTGCCCCGTGTGCTATTGTTGTTTTAATAACCACGATCACGTCGCATTATAAGCACACACAAACGCACAAAGCACAGAAAATAAAAGCGAAATAATGCTGTGAGGCTTAGTTAAACGCTGCTAATTAGGCTTTTCTGCACATAACTTAGGCACAGAAGTAGCCTATTAAAAACTGAGCTCAAATATTTGCGCAACCATAAAAAACCGTTAATCAGGCAAGAAGCAACAGCAAACGTGGCACGCAACATAATATAGTTGGCAAAATTATACTTGCTATGCCAAAGCAACCAACAACTTGCCACAAAATGAGCCACTAAAACCATGTAAGCACTAACAGCAGGTAAAATAAGCTAATAACCAGCTGATATGTAGATGATATACAGAAAGTGGCATTTTTTCTGAAATGTCATTGCTTTTAATTATGCCTGGACAGCTGCCAAAACGGAAATGCCACAACGATTTGCCAGCATTTGCCAGCCAAAAAATCTATTTCAATTGAAAATTGCCAAAGACAGTCGACAGGCGACTGGCGACAGAGTCCAGGCGACAGCACAACTTGTCTACTTGTCTGCTTGTCTGCGATATGTAGAGAAAACAATAAACATAATGGCCATATTTTATATTTCTGTGACAATATGCGCAGAGCGTGCAACAAGAAACAGCGGGCAATTGTCAACAGAATGTGCAACGCAAAACCCATAAAACTATAAGCCAAACTTGGGGCAAGCAATTGTTGGCATTGAATCCAGCGGAGTTCGAGTTGAAGCTGCAATCGCTCCGTTTACTGCCAAAATGAGTGGGGCTCCGGAATTGGATATTGGCTGGCATTACGATAACGATATGCTTTAAACAATTTTTGGGAGCTGCTCATGAATAATCCTTTTCAGCCTAATCACAAAACAGGCTCTGTTTCGCTTCCTCGCAATATGCAAATGTTGCCAAACGAGAAGAGTCCCAAAGCCCAAATGAAATGGGCTTGAGAAGGAGCATTGTCCTCCTGGTTTCTTGTCACCTATGAAATCGATTAGGCCCAAATTGAAATTTCGGTAAAGGAAGTCGCTTTTATCATCAGAAAGGTTTCGCAAATTGAATTTATATGGCCTGTTAAACGCGGCAAAAGTTTGCACAACATAAAAATGGCAATTACAAATAGTAATAAAATAAAGCCGGATTTTAGCGGCATTTTGAAACAATGTTGAATGCTGTGCCTTTGTTGCAATGCCCTGAATGGGTTTACGGCTTAAAGCTTATAACAAACTATCAAACTTGAATTAAAAACAAACACACAAACACACACACACACGCACACAGAGAGAGACTTAGAGGTGAGGGAAGTTTGCTTTGTATAATTATGCAAATGCGTTTGATTGTGAAAATTGTGCGCCAGCAACGCCAACAAGTAGGCAACACTTTCAACTGCGCCACTTTGAATGCCCGAAAAACAACACATTTGCATAATTATGCAATCTACTAGGCCAAATGCCACACCTACACCTAACACACACACCACCACACACAAAGACAAACACACACAGCAAAGCGAAATTTTTGGCTAATTCACCGCAAAGTTTCGGCCACTCGAGCAAAAGTTTCGATATTTCGTTTAGGTTTTTGCACTAAAATTTATTGCGCAGTGCTTGAGCTTTATAACAAAATTTGCATATGTAGCACACAGCACCACCTCGCACCACTCGAAACGAATGCAAAAAAAACAACCCTTCCCTTTCAACTTTCAACAGAAAATGAAATAATGTAAACGTTTCCAAACAGAAACTTGAACGTGAAACTCCATTCAGATATTCAGTCATCTCTCTTGAGTCGCCTCAATAGTTTGGCGATCTCCTTCTTCATGGTAATGGCTCGTTGGGCGAGCAACTTGACCAGCATGGTATGCTTTTCAATCTGAGCGTTCAGATCATCCGATTGGGAGGTCTGCTTGGCCAGCTTTCTGGCCGACGCCAGGGCCATTTGGGCCTGGGCCAATGCCTGGCTTACCTTTTGCTCGGCGGCTTCATAAACGGATTCGATGCCCTCTATAGCCTCAGTTTTTCCATGATGCGCTTTTTCGATGATCATTTTGGCCTCGGAAAGCAAGGCTGCTGCACCGGTTGCCATTTCGTACACGATCTTAGCCAGCTGCTCGGTATTTAACTTGTCTAAATTCGCATCTTCGGAGCCATCCTTTGTGGTCGTATTTAAAACATTCGATTTGATATACGTTGTGTTCGGCGCATTCGGAAAAGTTTTCGAGTCACCTTGTGTGAAATTATATTTCGAAGAATTAATTGTATCATTTGTATTTTCCATCTTGGGCGAGAATTTGTCAAGTATTGCAATCTCAGTTCGATTTGCGTATAATGGCTGGCCTTTTAGTTCAACCAGGTTGCCAATCATTTCTTTCGACTCACATTCGGGCGCGTCTTTTGTTGGCTTATCAGCAGTGAAACGACGTTTACAGGGATCTTCAGCTCGTTGTGGCTCCTTGCATATATCCTCACAGTCTGGAGCGATTTCTCTGCCTATGTCCGCACAGCGTGAATCGGACTCTTTTTCTGCTTCCGGGCAGACTTTTTCTTCCTCTTCCTCTCGGCATTTTGTCTTGCGGCTACAATCGTCATTCTTCTCTTCTTCGCATTCTGTCTTACATTCTTTTTCATCAGGCTTCTCGCAATCTATCTTGTGCTCAATATCCAAATCGACATGGTGCGGCTTTACATCAGCTTTTGCGGTATCCTCTCCTCGAATTATCGTCTTGTTGCATATGTTTGACAGGCTCTCCCGCCGAAGAAAGCTATCCTCATTGTCGTCCGGCTTGCGGAGAATTTCCTGTTTCTCCTTTTGCCCAGATGCGTTCTGTAATCTTGCGGCATTTGCCGTCTCTGCAACTTGTTTTCTCTTTTCGCCGAGTTTCTCCCAGGTGGCGTTCAAGAGGGTGATAACTCTGGTAATCAAATCTTTCGCTAACTGGACACCTTTTGCTATAAATTGAGCAGCTGCCTCAACCGCCTTGCTTTCAGTGTCTGGTTTTAGATTTGCTTTTGCATCTTTCTTTTCAGCCGAATCGTTTGGCTTGACATCCTTAGGGGCATCCTTGGAGGCGTCCTTTAGACCTTGTTTTGCTGGCGGACCTTTGGGGTTACCACCAGCTGGGGCATCTCCAGGAGGTGCTGCTTTTGGTGGCGGATTTTTAGGTTTTGGCTGGCCACCTTTTGCCTTTGGCATAGAAGCCTCCCTCTTCTCTTCATGCACCACTTCTACTGAGGGTCCCGGCTTCTGTTCTTCGGGGGTGTGTGGCCAAAATGTGGGCCTGTTTATGAAATCTGGCGCCTCATTGGGATGTGCTAGGCAAAACTCCTCCATTGTCATTTCCGTGTACGGTCGCAGGCTTTTCAACTGATCGATTTTGGCCTGCAGCTTCTTGATCCGCTCATTAGATTGCTCCTTGAACTTTTTGATATCCTTCTCAACCTCAATCTCCTGCTCAGTCACCTCGCCGAAATATTTGGAGTGATCAATCAGATTATGCCTATCGGCGAACATGGTGTCCATTTTGTCGTATTTATGCTGATATTCCTCAACCCAACCCACCATCTCTTTTCGCACGTTCTCCTTATAAAACTGCCAATCGATACGCGGCAGATCCGGCGGATATTTTCGTAGACGGCTTTTGGAAGGTCATATTGAGTCGTGCTTTGCAGCAGCGCACTTAATTTAAAACACTTACATTTTGTATTCTTCATTTTTTTGGGCAAACACCCTAAACTGTTTGAGCTGATTCGGAGGTACTCGATTATACAGGTCAGTTAGGCTGACCTTCTGGCAGACCTCGGTCTTGCTGCCTTTGGTAAAGCATTTCATAAAATTTTCCCACATTCTTTGAGAAATATACTAATATGTGTGTGTGTTTTAATGTGAATAGTGAGTGCTTGTGAATATTGAGTGAATATGCGTATAAAAAATGCTAGTCAACTAAATCAAGGGTAAGTTGACCTAAAATGCATATATAGAGCCATTAAACACACAGTTTTGAGCACTTCCACTCCAACGAATTGGAGGGGGAGCAATAAAAGCCAAGCATTTACGAGCTTGGCTGCCTAAAAATTGCATATTCATGCATTTTCAATTAAATCAAAGTCAGGCGCAACAGCAACAGCAGCAGCAGGAGCAGGAGCGAGAGCAGCTTCGAGCTAAGCAGTTGACAAACTGACAATAAAATCGAAAATTAATTCCATGTCACAGGCAACTCCAGACTCCCAACTTCAGAGTTCCGACTTCACAGACGCCAAAACTTAAATGTAATTGCATAAGCAGGATGCGGGGGAAAGGGTAATAACGTGGTGGTCGTAATCTAACGAAATGAAAGTCATAGAATACACCCTGCAGGCGCACAATGTATACAGCAGTTGCTGACAGAAATGGGAGCAACATCAACACCACCAGCATCATCATCCAATCCTCATCGAAGCCAATGCCATACGGTCGTCGTCTACAATGCTCCAAAGTGACAATCGCAATTTATAACGCATCGAAAATGGGCTAATGCCAATTCCCCAGGTAATTGTCGTTGGGGCATCGTTGCAAGCGGTTGTCGGGGTAGGGATGCAATAACATCAGCATCAAGCAACCCTTGACAGCCGCCCAAAAGACAGCGTCCTTTTGCCAGTTCAGTTTTCGCCAATTTTTGGAACGGAACGCAAAGCAAATGAAACAGGATGCGAAAGAGAGAGAGTGGAAGAGGAGGAGAGAGACGAAAGAGAGAGAGCGGCGCCTGCGCAACGCATAAATACACAAACCCTTAGGTCAGCTGTCAGTTTGACAGCTACCAAATACCGCTACCCACCCCCGAGCAGCACCGTCTGCTCGCAGGAAACAGCTGCACTGAGCTCTCTCCCACTCTCGCCTCTCTCTGACAGGACGAAATGCTGCGGAATGGAATGGCAATGGCACGTGAAATGAGAGAGCGCAGTGACTTCTCCGTCTGTCAAACCAAATTGAGTGCGGTTGTGAATTTTTCGTGTAAATTGTATTTAAGCTAATAACCAAATAAAACATTACAAATTCGCTAAAAGTTGAACAAATTGATGCTGCTGCATGAGTAAACTATGAAATTGAGTGGCTAAAAGTGTTTAAAGTGCTCAAATAGGTCCTCGCTTGAACTGGGCCCAGGACCAAGTTCCCAGAGAGACGCTCCGCGCGCTCTACGCGTCTCTTTGTGGATTTTCTATTTGTGTATCATATAAATAAGTGTTTACATTTTTTCCTGCACTGCCCAAAACATTACTGAAATAAGCGATAATCTGAGCGCTCTTCAAGACTGAATTGTTAATGAATACATCAAAATCCCAGTCGTGTAAGTCGAGCATTGTCATTAAATTGATTTTCAGTTTAAATCAGAGCAGCACCTGCGTAAATATTGCCTGTATATGTGTTGATGTTTGTGTGTGTGTGTGTGTGTGTGTATGTGTGTGTGTGTATGCCTATGCACACACGCATGTGTGTGTGTGTGTGTGTGTTTGCCTGTACACATCGGTAACTGTATTTGTGTGCATTGCTGTAGATGAAATCGTGATTGTGCTAAAAATAACAAATCCTCAAATAATACAATCTCAGCAAAACTGACTTTAACGAATATACTTTAATGCATGCTAATGTCAACAAAAAAAATAGACAAATTAATAAAATGTTATTTATTTATTTATATTCATATTTTATATTAGAGCTTTGACATGTTCATCATTAATGTGATCTTTTCTTTCCAAGTGTGTATTTTGGGGCAAAATTTTGACATGTACTTGAACCTATAATTAGGTTTTCAAATTTAAATGCAATATTAAACTAGATGGCAAGCGATGAACAAATATATACTATTTTTGAAAATCGGATCTGTTTCGACGAAGTTATGGCATTGGAAAGTGGACTCTCAATAGTATGCAGTTTGATCAATCATGCTTTTAAATGCAGTAGTAATCTAAATGACAAACCATTCAGAAAAACCTATTCCTTTTATAAAAAGGTTCAGTTTTCAAGAAGTTATGGCATTTTAAAATTTGAAATCTTTCACAAGTAGATATTTTTATGTTAGAATCGTAACTTAAGTTTCGTCCCAATTACACGCAGTAGCAATCCGGATGATTTAAAAAATCATTAAAATAAGTTTTGACTGAGATATGGAAATTTTATAATTTCGAAGCTTCCTCAATTCAATTTTTGGGAATAGAATTTTAACATGAATTTCGACTCCGAAATATGTTTCCAAATTTAAATGCAGTATTAATCTTCAATGATTTTCTCGGTTCTTGGCATGTTGAAGGTACAATTCCTTTTTCAGTAAGCACACCGACAAATCGCCCAATTAAATAAATAACTTGTGATTTAGTGCTCTGCCAAGCTTTCCTTATTCCGTAATCAAGCACACTTTTATTAAGCCGAGAGGCATTCAGCCAAATTTGCTTCATGTACAAGTGTAAAATTTACGCAGAAGCTTAATGAAACGCATTAAAATTCCAAGAGCCTAAATGAAATGAAATTGTACAAATAAACTAATTGCCTTCAAGGATACTTTACAACTTTGGTCAGTTGAAGCAACAACAACAATTCCAACAAAAACAACAGTTCGAGCTTGAATAACTGCCACTAAAACGTCAGCAGCTGTTGTTGTTGTTGTTATTGTTGTTGTGCATTTGTTTTTTTTCTGTTTTTTTTTTTTTGTTTATCTTATTTGGCTGCCAGCGCTTGGCGTCGACTGCGGAATAAATACAATTTGCGGCAAGCGGATAATGTGCAAAAATAAATTTTCACAGCGGCTGATGGCTTAGAATTTTAATGTAATTTATTTTGTGGAAACAACACAAACAACACAAACAGCGCACAGAGCACACCAGCAGCAAATAAAGTATGACCAACATAAAAATTTATGCGAGGAAATTGAAAATATACACGCCAAAGAACACTCGCTACCAAAATCGCCGCATAGGCACAGCAAAAACTTCCTACTGGGCGTGTTTTTCTATATATATATATATATATATATATATATATATGTATAACCTTATATATATGTGCAGGGGGTTCGCTTCGTTAAGCCTTTCAGGCTCGTCCAAAAACTTTAAAGTACGCAATTTAAATGAACATTTTGCTGGAGACCCTCAAGCGTGTAATGCAACGCCAGCATACTAAGCAAGTAGTAACACACACTCTTACACACACACACACACACCCAGCAAGATTTGCCGCCAACTATTTATGAGGCTATGGGTGCAGGGCATGCGGCATGTGGCGCTTTCTTCTTGGCCCTCGGCAGCCAAGTGATTTTATGCTAATATTATGGGTCATTGGGATTTGCGCACAGCAAAGTGCTTGTTAAACATTTCATTAGACTTAGTGTAAATACCCGCGGTTAACAGTCGCTCGTAAAACTTGCCACACACACACACACAGACACATACATGCACACACACGTGGTTTTAGACCAACACAAAAGAGAGTTTAACATTCGATATTAGCGAAAGTTTCGAGCTGCTTACGAGTAGTTTGTGAAAATGAAAGTGGCTTTTATGTGCGGATTAGTATTATGGCATATGGAAAACCCTTACCCTTACCAATACCCCTACCAATACCCTAACTGAAATTCAATCAATATTCGCAAGTTTGCAGCACATACATGAAGTGTATGTAATTACGCAGCATATGCTGCTGCGGGCTTATAAAGTGTAAAATAGCGAAAATGAAAATTTCAAAATGTATACTATTTATCAAAATTCCGAGCCTGACCCACGCAACCAGATGGAAATGGCAGAGGCGAGCTGTGGCCCCAATTCGTTACTTTCGCCACAATACACAGTAAACAATTATGGTTATACGAAAACAAGAAAAATTGTTAAGCGGAATTTGGCTGAGCGCTTTTGTTTGTCTTAGAAAAATACCTGCCTAAAATTTGAATAAATTCATTCAGGCATTATAACTTAAGCATACACAAATCCCATTCAATTTGCTTGAAAAGTGAAATTTGTTTGAGTGTAAATGCGATACATATTCGGTACAGTTCAGTGAGTGGGATAATGCCAAATCATGTCAGTCGCACATGTGGCCACATTACGTATATTAAAATCGTGCCTGCTGACGCTGACACAGTCAAAATGCGTTTTTGATCAACTGCCACGTCACCGAAAAAGCGAAAAGCGAAAAACGTAAACTGAAAACGGGATACCGGGCAAAAATAGCAAACTGGCTTCAAGCCAAAGCATGCAGCTAGAGCTGAGCAAGTAATTCAAATTGTAGATACGCAGCTAGATATTGAGAACTTGACAAATGATTTGCGTTCCAGCTGGAAGTTCGGATTTCGACGGAACGCGCATGAATAATGCGCAAATGGATGGCGGCACTTTTAAAGCGTTAAATTTACGTTGCGGCCTCCGGTCCCTCCGGTGGCTGAGTGTCTGCAATAATTGGAAAATTTTCATTTGTCCTTTTGCCCTTGCGGATGACATAAGGCCGAGCAGACGAATCGCATTCGCATTCGCACTCGAACTCGCATTCACATTCGCATTCTGAGTCTGACTCTGACTCTCACTCCGACGCGGAGATCGGGGCAACAAACGAGCTGTAGGCGCATTTGCCATCTGTCACTCTGGCACTCGTGATGAATGTGTTTGACGTGTAGCCCAGCGCGCCCACGAGCATTGCTAACGGTGATGTTGCCAGTTGCTCGCTTGTCGGCTGTCCGTTGCTCCTTGTCCGCCCGCCTGCCTGTCTGCTTGCCTGCCTGTTGCCAGCTGCTCCTGGTTGCGGGCCTCAGTTGCCCACACGCAAAGAAAAAGTGTTTTCCTTTCCATTTCGAATATCGCTCTGAGAACCACAAAAACTTTTTTATTTTTTCATATATTTTCTTAGTTTAAAATAAACATTTATTCGGATATTTTCTTAGTTTATGAAACATAAGTCCCTGAGAAATTTACGTTTACATTTATTAGCAATATATACTGAATATGACATGTAAATATAAATATGATATATGATAAGCAAAATCTTTAGAACTTAATCTCTGCATTTATTAACAATAAATGCTTAAATTTAACATTTTAAAATATTTAAAATAATTTCCTAGTTTATGAATTCTAACATTTATCAAGAAAAATATGTAAATAAATATAAGAAATGATAACACTGATAAAAAAAAAAACACTTCCTAAAAATATAGAGCCTTTTCTGGGGCATATATTATTTGTTCGAGTGTAGCCATCTCCATTCCCATTCCTATGCCGTGCCTCATGATGAAACGCACCGCAGCGCCGCATGACGTTGCATACTTTGCGGCGCGCGGCTACTGTGAATGATGTGGCTGCTGGTCGGGACTGATTTTGTGCACCGCCGACAAAACGACGACGCCGTCAATATAGTCAACGCTGAAAATATTATTAATGATTTGACTTCATGGCGCACGGGTCAAATTGTCCTAGCTAATAGCAACGGGTGTCTGACTGCTTTCTTTAACAATGCACTCTGTTCATCTTCAATTGCAGCTCAAGCACAACACAAGGGATAGTGACACTATTGCCACATACATAGGTGTATTGTATATAGATATAAACACGTATTCAACGACCACCCAGATATACACGTTAAAGGAAAGCAAACAGTGGCTGGACTCCTGCATCAGCAGCAATGCAAACAACTCGGACTCGAACACGCCGACAAGTGCAACAGCAGCAAAAGAGGCAGCAGCAGCAGCAGCAGCATATGCCACACATGTGGCAGCAACGTCAATGGCTGCTGCTCGCCAGCGTGCTCATGTTGACCCTATTCACTCGAACTATTCAAGGGATTACCGAGGAGCTGTCACCAGGTGAGTGTTGCCAAGTGTGATTACAAAAACAAATGCGACCAAGTAGTGCTTACCACGTCGCAACACACATTACATTCCATGCAACAAACAATAGATGCCCACTTATTGAAGCTCGCCACTCACCTGCCTCCTGGCAGTTTGGCCAATCATTGCATAGAGGCAAAACTCCACACAACAACAGACATTACACAATAAACAACGCCCTTCACATGCACTACCTTAATAGTGTCATCGAAATAATCATTGATGTGTTTGCATTTATGTCAACACATTTTCTATTCAGTTTCTTTGATGAATATCGTCAAGGATTCTAATACATACATATTGAAAGAAATGAATATATAATCTCATGTGTGAAAACTCTCTTTATACTGTCGAGTTTGCTTAGAATCAGACAAGGTTTATTAAACAAAAGCTTTTGTTGCTTCTTCAAATTGTTTTCATTCAAAGGCAGAATATTGTAATCTTCGCTCAGTCATAAACAAATTCATCAAGAATTGATACTCCAATTAAATTCGCCCTCAAATGCATTTTGAATGTTTTAAATATTTAGTTGGCAGGTCCTTGTCATTCTGATCTCTTTGAACTTTCACAGCACAATTGACTCTGTTAAAGTTTGATATGTGATTTGATGGATGAGCTATTTGCTTATGATTAAGAGTAAAAATGATCTCTGCTTAATTTTCCTTATAAGACTTCATTCCGTGAGCATTAAATCGATTTAAGTAAGATTTAAGATAATCATATAAATAAGTAGAAGTGTAAGTGAATAAACATTCTGATTGATAGATAGAGCTCTAATTAGTTATATTCCCTATGCCGTTTTAATGTTTCCACAATGTGGTTGATAATTGATTGTTTGAAATGCATTGATATGCAACCGTGAAATTGCTTAACAATTGAGTGTTGCTGCATTAGCCTGCAATAGTCATAAAGACACTTATATTCAAGTTGCATCATCATCATCACTCGAAGCTTGCCACTTGAAAATCGATTAAATATCTAATTCACAAGTGTTTGTATCTATCGAGGTGCATGGGCAGACTGGGAATTGTACTCAGAATTCGATGTCTATTCAGGCAGTATTATAATAAGCAAAGACCTCTGACTCTCAGTCGCAAGTATTTATCTATCAATAATTTATATGCTTATGCGATGGCAAACTTCAATCAGGTGAATGTTGCTCGAATTGGCAGTCGTACAATAAATAAACAATGCCGAAAACAACGGACTCTCTGGAGCCCAACTAGTACATAAGTACATCAATATTAATTATGCAAATGATTGCTCGAGACTCACTCGGCTTGGCTCGCTCTGCCCAGCTCCGCCGTAGTATTTAGACGCAGTCGAGTCGCTGGCGTTCGGGTAGCTTAAGCTCATTATAAGTGCATTAGCCAAAAGTGTCAGTCTGGCTTACTGGTTGCGTGTGTTAGCCCAACCGACTCCATTAAAATGCCACAAAGCCGAAGAAGACCATTTCGAAAATTTTCAATTTTCCTGCCCAGCTGGCACAGTGGGAGCCCATAAAAAAATATTAAAAAAGGCGAAAGCAGAAGCAAATTATGATGAATGCGCCACGCGTTGACCCAAATAAATTTGTCAATTTATCATTTGGCCCAAAAATGAGAGATGCCGCTGGATGCCCGGATTTGTGCCACTCGATTCGCACAACAAGCAACAATTGGCGGCTTGTGGGTGGGTTGTTGTTGTATGGTTGTCTCAGATTGTTGGAGAGCCACTCAAAAATGCTGCCGTCTTATGATAATTTAAGCTACCCCCAGCATATATAGTATACGTCTTTGTGTCGCTTCTGTTTCTGTTGCTTTGAGCCGGGTTCTTGCCACAAAACTTCTACACAACAGCAACAGCAGCAACAACAAAAGTATCTTTTGGGTCGGATAAGTGTCGGCTTATGCACTTATTAAACAATAATAATTGCAAATCATTTTACTTGACTTGTGTGCTGCTGTTGCTGATGCCACTTGAGTGTCGAGTTCTTGAGTGTGTGTTTGATCTGTATGTGTGGTTTGATTTTGATTTGAATTAGGCAACTTGTGTGGGGCAGGCAGGCTAATCAAATAAACGCTCACATCCATAACTTTGTTAAGGGGTTGTGGGGCTTCGTATGTGTTACAAAATATTATGGTTTTGTAGATTTTTCAATTGTTTGCCGAAAGCTGCCAACTGCAAGTGAAAACAATTCACTTGCCTCAAGTTTTCTAATTGAACAATGAAAATTCGTTAAAGTTTTACACACACTCACGAGCAAAATGATCTCTTACGATATAACCAAAAGAAACTTGCGAGTTTTGAGTTTTCCATTTTGTGGCGAACAATTAGGATTGAAAATGGTTGGAAAACACTTAACTCACTTGACAGCACTTTTGCGCCGAGCAACATGGTGGGGCATTAATATTACTTGCCGTCATTGTGGAATTTATATTAATGATCTATGCTGTACGGTATTAAAAAATGAGCAGAGAGCAGGATGGGGGGCAGGCTCAACAAATGACAGGACACTCGGATATGCTTGAGATGATTAACTTTAAAGGCGAAACCAAAATGAGGATGAATGGCATTAAGCGAGCTTTTTTTTATTTATTCTCATTTCTTGTCTTAACAGCATCACAGACAATGCCACAGATAAGCACTCGACAAAACGGGGAGGTGAGTGGCAGAGGGGCCATTCGGAAGGGTCACCCTCTAAGACTTATTATTATTATTAATGAGCAGAGAGTAAAAAAAAAAAAGAAAAAAAAGAAAGCAGAGAGTAGAAATTAAGAGCCAAAAAAGGTGCGCATAAAATGCGTACGCGGCACCTTTACAGCTAGAAATTATAAATGTGGAATAATGAGGGAAATAATCATGGGGCAGCAGTACAAATTATATATATAAATATATTTTGGCGTGGTAATGGTGGAAATAATAAAAGGGAATTATTAATATGACAAAAGACAAATGACTGATGCTGGCAAACGGTAATACAAACCAAAGGATGCTCCCCCCCCCCCCCCCACACACACACAGAAGCACATCCCACGCACACACACACCCAACCACACACAGATTGGACTAACCACAGACAGCAAGCGTTACAAAGACAAACGGCTGGGCCATGGCCTGTGACAGGGTTGAGGGATGGTTGGCTGTCCTTTGACTTTACTGTCCTGTGGCGAATTGAAAATGTGGTTTAGCTCCACTTCTCTACATATAGACGTATATGTATATACATATATATATATATATATAAATATGTATAGTGTGCGTTTTGGGTGGGCAAATGTTGCGACTGCTGGTCCCTTTTTCTGTGGCTGGCAAAAGGTCAGAGGCAGAAAATACATTATGTGCTAATGCAAAGTCCATGTTAATAAATGTTTATTGAAATAATGATGATTAATATTTTGCATTTTGACATTTTGGCTTCTTAACCGGAACTCAACCATAGTCGCAGTGTTGAACCTTCTCTCAAATTCTTCCGCTTTACGTTTTGTATTCGATTTTTTTTTGTTTTTTTGGTAAAATGCGCTCTTTTGTTTGCAATTTTCGCTACTCAAGTTGATTTATTGTTTAATGTATTGTGTTGCCTCTGACACTCTCTCCCTGTCTCGCTCTCTATCTCACTATCTCTGTCTCTCTTTCTGTGCACTTACATTGTGACAACAATTTATAGCTAAAATTCTTGTCAAACACATACACACCTGCCACACGTGCCTTTGCTCACATGCCCGATTTGCAGCTATTTCATGTTTTATTTAGTGCATTTTCTTGCCTCACTGATATTGCCCCCCTGTGTGGCACTCCAATCACCTGGCTTCCAGCATTCTGGCCAATAATTCCTAAGTTGTGTGCGCTGCATTGGCATTTTTTTCGATTATTGGTTTTCTTTCATTTGATTGCACATTTACACAATTTTTTGCACCTTTTCAGCATTGCTTGCACCACAAATTTTTACACGCTCTCCCACTTTTTTCCATCTCTCTCTAGCGCTCGCTGTCTCTCACTCTTTCGCTCCCACTGTAACTAGATGGGATTTTAGTTTTGTTTGTTTTTCGTTTTTCGCTTAACATTTTGCATTTTTTTTTGTTTTCTGTATGTGACATTTTTTGGCTCGCTTTTTGGTGCTTTTCCTTGGGTTGCTGACGCTGTCAAGTGTTTTGTCGCTTGTCAACGATTTTTCACAACTTCCGTAGCCGAAATGGTTGCCAAATAGTTTGCGTGTGTGTTTGCCAATTGCAATTTTGGATATTTATTGCAAAATGCACTGACTGTAACAAAAATCGCGAATGGAGCAGAAACCGTAGTCGCTGCAGAGGGGCGAGTCCTTTTTTTGCTGGCATGGCAGACTCCTGCCAGTGCTTAAATCATTTAATTGGACACTTTGTAGAACTGGTCGACGGTCCGCAACAAATTTTGACTCATGCTCTCTGGCATAATGCTGCATATTATTAAATTAGCGACACAGACACAAAGTGCTTTGCATACGAAAAGTGACAGTAAGTGCACAATTTTACACAATCCTCCCGCACCAGGGAAAAAATCGGGAAAAGATGATGTCGAAGTTGCATGGATGTTAGTAAAACCTTATGCATAGAGTGAAGCACGGGAACACATTGCACAACAACTGGTCCCTCAACTCGAACCCGTCCCCGCCCCGCCCCCGCCCATGCTATCTACCAGACCATTTCACGTAGTTAAATGTTTTTGGCTCTTCCTTTCGTATGAGCCAAATGAGAGTTGGCTGGCGCAATAAACTTAAAAGCCTTGTCATGTTTACTTAACATTCGTTTTTCACAGCGCGCCACATAATTGCGTTAGTAAACGTTTTTATACCCTGTACCAAGGGTCTAGCAAAAAGTGTGTATTTTCGCTGTGTGAAATTGTGGGCAAGGAAAACTCAAAGATTGGTTTGACAGAGAACGAGCATTAACAGCAACTTAAAGTCTATTGCATAAATACAGATTTATTTCACAAATAATACATAATGCTGCAGAAAAATGTCAATTGGTATTAGATCTTGTGATTATCCTATATATCTATCATAAATATTTATCTATTGTATGTTAATAAAACACTAAAACTGGAATCAGGGTATTTCGTTGTGTTATTTGCCCAATTTGTTTATTGTGTTATTGAAAGCAACGCAATAATTCAAATCATTTACTTTAGCACATTAAAGTATACAAATTTGACTTAAAGCAATACAATACGAATAGACAAGGCTCAATTTTGCTGAGCAGAATTACGTAATTAGAAAAAACTTCTATTAACAACTGCAAATTTTTGTTCTCATTAATTAATCAATTCCTCTGAATACGCATCAAATATTTCTCGATGTATACACTTAATTGCTACATTTTCCAATTTGCCTGCAATTTATTGCAAATAGTATATAATTTTGTGTGGCAGCATAAAATATAACGGTTATTACGTAATAATTGTTAGCCAAGAATAGAAGCATTCGAATAGCTGCGAACAGCAACTTTTTGTTCGCACTGCCTGCGGCTCGCATTTCAGGTAGGAAATAAAATAACTTTCGGATTGCCGCCAGCTGTGCACGGATAGGACCATCCCGGATCCGGGTGTACTTCAAAGGGGACGCCACGTTTTTCGATTTCAACTTTTTAGCGCTGCCGGTCAAATTGTGGCCCAAATAATTAATTTTTGTAGCTGTCATATTTACGCACACTCTGTGACGTAATTATAGCCAAATCCTACAGCTGTGCCACTGCCGCAATCAAATTGACTTCAGCGTATTGAATATATGTATGTATATTTTAGAAACCAATTTTAAAGCTAAATTGCTTTGGAGAAATTCGCTAAGAAAAGGGAGTAGGAGAGGGGGAGGCGGAGAGCTGGACCGAAATGCTTACACAAGCTCAAACATGCATTTTGCATAAGAGCGCCCCCAAAAATTGCATCCGTGCCTGGTAACAAATACGCCAAATAAACAAAGAGACAGCCAGATAGACAGATGGAGAACAGATGGAGAGGGGGCCCCAACAGGGGAGCGGAGCTATACAGCTCGGCACTGGAGTTTGATGTAAAATGCTAGGCAAGAGCAATAACAATAGACAAATACGCTGGGGAATCAACACCAGGCAAACAGGCAACAGCAGCAACAGCAACAACAACAATTGGACAAAGAACGGACATATGCAAAAGCGTCTGTTCTAGGCCAAGGCAGCGGGCACAGTGTGGCATGGGGGGAGAGAGAGAGGTGAAAAGGAAAATTAGAGTAGCAATCGTAGCATTCGTTGCATACTCAAAAACCAGGCAAATGAGCCCAGGCCTGAGATGGACTATGGAAATGTGGGGAAGCGAACATCAGTTGAAGATACTCGCACACACATACACACATACACACACTCGAGCACACTCTCACACTGTTAGTGTTGGTTAGCACGTCAATTGCAGAGGCATGTGAAGGATATGTGCTCCCAAGTGGCAGCTGCATGACGTAACGAGTCCAAACTGAAGCGAATCCAGTCAATGGCTCAAACAAAAAGGCTTATTTCCAAATATATGTATATAATACATATACATCCTATATATGCACTGAGAGAAGAAAACAAGTATTTGAAAATGTGCATGCCTCAATTTAAAGAGAAAATTATGCGTTTTAAAAACGACTGTAATAAATGTAAACTGAAATCGAACTTCTAATAGTACAACGAAATACTTGAATTAAAATTAAACTAAGAATTAAATTACATTTTAATAGCCAACAAATAATATATCAAACATATAAATTAACTTTTCAGTCGTAGGCATTTTTAGCCATTACTCTAACACTAAACTCTAATACTAATTGACTAATTGCGTATAATACATATACATAAATAAAACTAGCAGATTTCTCAAATAGTTTGATTCCCGTATCTTTTGTGCAGTGCTGGCACAGATATTCTTTCTGTTGCATCCACAACATGCTTGGTGGTTGGACTCCAAGTAGCAAAAGTTCTGTTAAGCACAATTATATGTAGATATATGTGTGTACATATGTATGTGTGCTTTTGTATGTGTGTGTGTAAGGATGCATAGAAGCGCATAATGGACAACTAAAACAAGTGCACTGTGAGCTCAAGTAGCCAATGGCCATAATACAACATCCCCAAGTGATGTTTGCATGTGCGACCAAAGTTTCCGTGTGCTTTTCTTTACAGGGGGCAGCCGGATAGGGGCTTAAAGCGTGGCAGGGTGGCAGGATAGTAGGGTGACAGGGCGTTCTTCTGGTCAACTGTACATTGTAGTAGTTGACGGTAGTTAAAGCAAAATTGAAAATGCCAAATGATTTACACACTCGACGCCTTATTGCTTATTTGCACTTGAGTCGAGCATACTATCTCTCACTCTCTCTGTAGCCCTTCCTCTCTCTCTCTCTCTCTTTATATTTATATATATATATAGATATCCCTTTTGCCCTCTGTGATTCTGTTTGTGTATTTGTGGCTTTGTCCTGACGATTGCAGGTGAAACCAGCAAGAGCGCTGAAGTGTATTCTCTTCAAAGTACCCGAATCGCAGCCAACAAAAAGGACATTAATTTAACAATCGTATCCAGTGCTTTCATACCCAATATCCTCTATATATATGCAGTGCAGCTTTACCTGGTTTTATTTAGTTATTAAATACTGTACCTATATTATTTAAGCAACCACTTTTCAGATCATTAATCGCTCATCTTGATTGAATATTCATTAATAAATCGATAATACTGTAATTGCTGAGATTGTACATTGATAGTCGTTTTAATTGTAGGAAATTTGTTTGTTGTAGTTGGAAATATCATCAAAAGGAAATGAGATATTCTTGAAGTCGTAGATTTATATATTAACTACAAGTATTTACTGGAGTTAGCGCAAAACATATTTAAAAAAATAAACACCTCATCAAGCAAAAAATCCCACTGCAATAAAAAAATTGATTTTACAGTTATATAGTTACAGAGCACAAAGAATGAGTACATATGTTTATATATGTACATACATACATATATATATATATATATATATACATATATATATATATAAAGCGATTCGCAGTTTCCAACAATTGTAATGCGCTTAAAATTTGAATAATGAATTGCTGCGGCAGCTGCAACTTAGTAAGCCTACTTACTTAATGGCAACAAAAGCACAGTCTATTGTTTGTGTTGCATAATCAGACAGAAAGACAGACAGACAGACATACAGACAGACAGACAGACAGACAGGCAGACAGACAGACGGAGA
This sequence comes from Drosophila nr. perissopoda 5 BK-2023a, assembly GCA_035044105.1. NCBI lineage: Eukaryota > Metazoa > Arthropoda > Insecta > Diptera > Drosophilidae > Drosophila > Drosophila nr. perissopoda 5 BK-2023a. The sequence goes on along the minus strand of JAWNMK010000639.1, from coordinate 131,553 downwards.
GACGGACAGACAGACTGAAGGCAACAATAGCGGCAACAAATACTCCATTGGCTTGGAGTCTGTGCAATTAATAATGCGATGTTGGCGTTTACCCATTCAAAGAAACTCTGTTGAATTCTAAGTTATCTAAAAAATTTTCATATTTTTTATGCTAATGATGCATTGCTTTTCATTCGTATTATTGTCTTGTCCACTTCTCGACTTCTTTTGATCCGAACAAAAGAAACTTACGCTCGAAGAGAAACTTCTTTGATTGCAAAAACAAAAAGGAGAGCAAACAATTTCAATAAAACCTATTTCCATCATTTGAGAGCATTTCAAATATGTTGAAAAATTCGATATAATTGTCGGTTAGAAATCATAGTTCAAGTTTAACATTTGTGAAGTTTGCCAATATATACATGAAGTAGAGCACAAATCTGACATAATGAAAATGTAGTAGTAGGCAGGACGACAGCCAAACAACATGCTCCTTTGTCCGGTGCGCCAGCTCCTCAATCAATTATGGCCAAATGCATGTGTGCGTGTGTGTGTGTGTATTGTTTGTTATTTGCATAAATGCAAAGTCGACATGTTTCAAGAGGGCCAACTGCAACAGGAACTGTTGTAGTGCAACGGAAACGGAAATGCAAATGGCTTACAAGAGCGGAAATCTATTTCAATAAACTTGCGACATTGATAAATTAATAATCAGACATTTTGTGGCAACTCCATTTACAGCACTAGCACTAGGCTGCAATTGCATTCAACAAACATCTCAACAAGTCTGTGCAACATTTTGCCACACTGACTTTTTCCCGTTATTGTCGTTTTTGGTTTGAAATTCAATTAATATGCAATGCCAAAAGACATGGACATATGAGGCAACAATTGCAAAACGTACCTGCGACCAGGACGAGGCCCCTATGCACACACACACACACACGCACGCACAACAAGATCAAACGAGTAATTTGAATACCAACATGTCAGAACCAAAAATTGAATCCAAAAACTCCCCATAGAACCCAATGGATGATTGTGAGTTTTCCTATGCCTTTGCCTTTACCTCTGCCTTTGCCTTTGTTATGTCAGTTTGACATTCGGAATTAAAATTCTGCCAGATGATTTATGCATCAGATGTCTGTGTATAGATGCTGAACACAGCTACACACCATCTTCATACCTGTGGCTGCAACTAACAACCTACCTGTGCCTCTATCTGCATTTTTGAAATCTGTTAATTGTTTTGCTGTTGCAATTGTGGCCATGTGAAAAAGTCCACTTCTGCTTTTAGACCCGATAAAAAGCAGCTAAGTTTTTGTTGTTGTTGCCGCCATTGCTGATGTTGCAATTACCCCTGACCACTGCTGCTCAGCCCTATTCCCAGCCTGCTGTCAAGCTGCCAACTAATTTTCAGCCTGGCCGCCGTCAAGCACAGTTTTTGGCTCAAACTGCTAGCTTGTTAGCGTGCGGTTTGGTTTTGGATTTTCTCAACCTCACACTGAGTTCAACTTCGGCTTCTGTTTCTGCTCCTGATCCAGCTTCAACTTCAGCTTCAGCTTCTGGACGTCGCCTTTGAAGCTGTGGCTGCGGATGAGGCTTCTGCGCTTAAGTGACAAAACGGTGTTGGGTTGGATGCAAGCAACACACACAGCACGAGCCACACAGTTCGAGTGGCTAACGGCGCCTTGCTGCGGTAAATGTTGTCATCTTTGCTGCAGTTCCAGCTTTTGAAATTATTCAGTTAAGCGTTGAAATTTTCCAATTTTTACCCACTTGCACTAAAGTGGCTACGGCTAGCTAATACTTGCCACTGCCACTGGCAGCCAAGCAAAACGATTCAAAGCAAAAAATAGCTTTAAGATTTAATTTGTGATGTTAATAATCAATCAAATAAACAATATACTCAAAGATTTTAATCAAATTGCATGGATATTATTTACTATTAGTATTGAAAAGTTTTAGGCGATAATTTGATGAGCAGCAGTTAATAAAATAAAGATTAGAATTTGAATTTATTATATTTTCTTCATGTTTATTTTTTCCCCAAGTCATATTCAATATTTGCAAGGGAGAAATTTCTTTTTAGATAATTTTGTAGACTCTTCGAATATAATATTTTAATTAAGTCTCAATCATCTCTCATCAGAATATTTCTCCACTGCATTATGCGCAACTATTATGAAAGAAACGATTTTTTCCTCACTTTTATTCCAATGCAAAATTCTCACAGTTGGAATACAAGTTGAAAAGTAAGTTGTTATTTTAAAGCGATCGCTCGATATTTGTTTGCTGAGTGAATGTCGAGTTTGGAGGCCTTCTTTGCCCAACTAACATTTATCAGGCGGCTGCTGGCAAAGTTTTTGCCAACTCTTCTTCTAGTCTGTTGATTCTTTTCAATCTTTTTTCAATGCAACGCGTAGCTCTTTTTTTTGCTTGTTTTTGTATATGCTGGCGACGCATTTGAAATGCAACGAATTTTACACCGTCTGCTGAATTTGCATTGAGTGACACAATATAAATCCGAAAGTAGTTGAACCACGTCGCCCAAATGCTTTTTTAATTATGCACCAAACACAACAACAAATGCAGCAGCTTTTGTTCTAGCACGGCACGAGTTAGACTTGCCAGTCAGCTCCTAACTCAAGACTCATTTCCAGCCATCTCTATCCGATTTTCGAGACATTCTCTGTCTCCTTCTGCTGTGTATTTTGTCCTTGCTCCTTTGCACGTTGAATGCAAGATTGTGCTCAGCTCAGACGGCAGCTAGACAAGATTTGCCATCTGACTTTTGCTGTTGCCAGACTGCCAGACTATTGTTGCTGTTGTTGCTGTTATTGTTGCTTCTGTTGCTGTTGTTGCTTCTGTTGCTGTTGTTGCTCTTGTGGTTGCACTAACAGACGCCGGCACCAAGAGGACGACTGTGTGGCATGGAACTTGACATTGCTGCATAGGCCGCCCAGTGTCTGAGTGAGTGCTTCAACGCTAAATGTCATGTTGGCTGACATTAATCCTTGTCGCGTGCATGCACTGTCTGTCACACACACACACAAACACTTAACACACGCACACACACACAACCACACAATCTGGTTTTACATTTTTAAATTGCATACTTTAAGGCTCAAAATTTGTATTTTGGCTTGCAAATAATCGAAAAAAATCGACTTGCACAGAACTGATGAATATCTGAACACAGGCCACAAAAAGATCAAGCAAAATGTAAGAATTATTTTGATTTACTTTGAATAAATAGACATATGTATAATAAGAGACAAGTCAATAAGAAGGTTGCCCCTTTCTGAAAAACATTGTTTTTCTCTTCTTATCCCCAGGGAATTTCTAGTTTTCAGGGCGAGTTTCTAAAATGCATGGCCAATTTTTGTTGTAGTTATAGGCAAATTAAAAGTTCCCTGCTGGGTTTAGGTCCTTAAGGCCCTTAGGTATACCCCTTTTTAAGTGCAAATGCCTGTTCAAATAAGCAGTCATTATATTGTTTGACTTTGGGGCATGCCTCGCCGCTCTGTGTCCACTCTACCTGCCTATTTGCATGTGGAGGAGGTTTTCAACGAGTTTCGACAAGGTTTTAAGAATATGCAGCGCTAGTTTGTTTGTTGTTTGGGGGCAAGTCGCACGCACAGGGAAATGCTTGCCGCACATGTGGCATGCAATTAGGCTAAAAAAAAATAAGTGTATAGCCTGGTATCGATGTATTGTTGTGTGCCGAAAGTTGTCATTATGCAAAATATGTTGCATTATTTATGGCATAAATACAGGCGCTGACATTGCATGTCCGCCTGGCACAAAGTTTGTGGCAAACACACACACACACACACAGATGTAAACAAAAAAGCTGAAAACCGCAAAACCAACAACAACAACAACATAGTGCAGCACAATGGCGGCCGCACTTAAAATTAATTGAACTTGAAATAAGTGCCGCTCCACAGTTTGTTTGTAGCTCATGAGAAATTCTGTGGCCAAGCCAAAAGGCAAAAACTTTGGCAACACCAACACCAACATACACACACACACACACACACACGTACACACACACCAAGACTAACACACAGAGGAAGAGAAAAGCTTTCATTAGTTTTTTGGGCAAGTTTAATGCTGTCGCATGTCCTGTGTTCTGTGTGTGTCCTGAGTGTTCTGCCCAGCCGTTTATTTCTGCTGCTGCTGCTTTCTTCCAGTTTGCTGGTCAAGTTGCAAAAGGCAAACTTAATATTTAGTGCCATTTGCTTGCTCTGACAGTTTGCCGAAGTCAAATTGTTGTTGTTGTTGTTGTTGCTGCTGCTCCTGCTGTGGTTTCTTCCTTCTTTACTTTTCTGCTTCTTTTTAAGCAGTAGCAGAAGTTGCGAGCGAGTAAAGTGCATTGAAATCTTGGCAAGTAAGTTGAGTAAGCCAACTTGCCACAACAACAGCAACAACAACAAACAGGCAGGCCGAGAACAACAAGGACACAACACGACAAATAGTTTTTATCGCTTTTTTGATGTAGTTGTTGCTGCTCTATTCTTGGGCTATTTTTGTGCAACTTTTTGTACATAATGCATAAAAGTTGCCACGCCGCTGACAGTTTGAGTGACCACAGCGCACAATAATAACACACAACAGCCAAGAAACAACAAGCAACAACAATGTTGGTCAAGCAACATCAGCCCAAACTTTTCGATGTTTTTATTTGACATCATCAAAATGCGATTTCAGCAGCTTAAGTTATTAAACCTTCATGTAAATTATGCAAAAGAAAACTAACTGACAACAATGACAACAACAACAACAACATCAACATGGGGTGTATGTGTCTGTGTAAGTGTGTGTGTGTGTGTGTGTGTGTGCTTGTCATTTATCTATTGTTTGTCAAAAAGTAGTACGTGTCAAAGCGGCAGCTAAATTAAGCTGTCATTAAGGACTTAATTAAGGTCCTTTGTTGAAAGTTGACATTGTGTAAAGAAAACGTTTGCTGCTGCTGCGAAAAATACAAATGACAACAACAACAACTGTTGCTGCTGCTGCACTTGAAGAGAGAGCGAGCAAGAGAGAGGGGAAAACATATAAGGCAAAAAGGGATATGACATCAAAGCAGCCAACCAAAAATGAGTGCGAGTGTGTGTGTGTGTGTGTGCTGAGCATGTGTCAAAATTTTCAACAGTATCATGGCATAATGTGAATGAGTAAGAGGGGGACGGAAGAGTGCGGGCATAATGAGGCAAGGCGATGCTGCGAAAACTCATTAGCAGGCAAACAGACAGACAGACAGGCAGACAACGATAGATGCAAACAGAGTGAGAGCGAGAGGGAGACAGCGGCAGAGTCGGGCTACTTCCCATTGACAATTGCAGATTGTATTAAATAACACACGCAGCAGAAAACAGGCACTTGCCAAAAATGAACATATAAACGACTTGGCTTTTAATTAAATACACATATAAATATATATATGTATATACATATATATACTTACATATATGCAAGCAGTTTTCTTGTAAAATACCGATTCGAATTGTATTTAAAATTAAAATAGGACTCAATTTGAAATTGCTTATTTAATTGCAAACATTTTTGCCATTTTATTATTTTTGCTCAAATTTGTAATAAATAATTCTAAAAAAAAGAAAATGTTCTATTTTTGCTAGGGAAAAGTGCTCAACACCGTTATGAGTAGATATATTTATCCGTGTTTGCTGCATTTGACAAGGCGGCACGCATTTAACATGCGGCACTGTCTTACTTTGTGGCGCCATACAGCGATATTCAATTGCAGCAACTGTGACTGCCAAACTGTTTTTAATTGCCGCCCAAAGGTATGCAACGAAAAACAGCAGCAGAACTCTGGAAATGTCATCCTTGCCAGTATACCAGACAAAGCCACCTGCATTTCCGCATCCGTCTGTGTGTCTGTGCAGGTGAAGCTTTCAGTGTGTGTTTCTGTCTGCTTAACAAAATGACTTTTATTTTGAGAGCTCCATTCAAAATTGTTGTCGTCGTCGTTGGCAGCAGTCGCCGGCAGCATTTAAAATAATCACATTTTGAGCATTGAGCATTAAGCACGCACACACAAAAACACAGACAGGCAAATAACGGCACTTTAAAATTGCGCTGGCCAGCCACACACAAAGAGAGCGAGAAGGAGATAGTGAAAGCAATCCCAAAAATTGAAACTGTGAATGGCAATGAGAAAATCAAGCAGACTGCAATTTTTGCATACTTCTCCAACACTTTGCAACACACTCTCTCTCTCTCCCCCCCTCCCTCAACCAACTCTTTCAATCCAACAAAAGCTGCAGTGCTGCCATTTGTTCTGCATTCTGCCACCCACTCCATTTTATTTTTGGAGATTCTTTGCAAGGTGTCCACTCAAAATTCCAACGGACCACCTTGTCTGGGAATTCTGCGGAGCACAGCCGCAATTTTTGTTGCTTTTACGCCGCAAATCGAGCCAAATACCAGAAAACTTTGCGACACATACCGACAATCAATTCGTTTGTTTTAAACTCTAATATGAGAACTTCTATTCTACAATTTCATATAACTTTGAATTATGGTGAGCAATTTATCGAAACAAGCATATCATTTTGCTTTTGTCTGCTTGCCCTAGTATTTTATATATGTTCAACTTGGCCACTCATTATTTTTTGCCTTAGTCAGTTCGGTCACACCGGTGAGCGACGCAACCAGTGATCTTGTTATTGTCTTTTTGTGAAGTTTGCGCGTTCGCCGTTTGTTTGGTTTTCATTATTGTATTTATTTTTTTGTGTGTGAAAACCGATCAGCTATTTATTTATATTAATCAATTGTAATATATTCGCGCAAACAATAAATATTTATATTGCATACCATACACACACAACGCACATTGTTCAGCATTTTCGAGTTTTTTTTATTTAGATTTTCAGTGTGTATGCATCTTGACCTATGTATGTGTGCAGAAGCATGTTAATGTGTGTGTGCATTTATTGCATTCGCTGCAATTATCTGGGTTGCCAGACTCAGCCAATTTTCAAAACATAATGAAATGAAATAGATTGGTTCATGTTGACAATATGAGTAGCTAAATTTAATAGATGTGTTCTTAAATAATAATACTAAATGAATAGAACAATTATTTGATATGAGCAACTAACAATTTTCAACAAAGATAATTAAACGCTGTGCGCCGACTCTGTGGCAACCTCGCTCAGCCAGCTTCAGCTTGTTTACATGTTACACCGCTCGCACGCACCTTGGCTGGCGTCTCTCGCTCGCACCTGTGCGATGGCTTGACGGAAATGTAAAAGAATTTGTCGGCCTGCTCTTTGTTGTTGTATTTGTTGCGTGGGTTCGCAGCTGAAAAAAAACCAGTTTGTCGCCTCTTTTGTTTGTATAGTGTATACCTACTTTTATTATATTATTATTTTCATTAATTTTAGAGTGCTAAATGCCTGGAAAATTGAATGCAGACCAACGCGCCAAACTGTAAAATTGCAAAACTGTAAATGTGTGTGAGTGTGTGCTGTGTATATGCATTTATAATTAACCAATGTTACCAACGCAGAGCAAGGAGAAAATTTATTTAAAATCCATTTGCTGCTGCAAAATCAATTTTGTGAAAATTGCGTTGCAAGTGTAAAAATATTGAGCGACCATTAAAAATAATACAACTTAAATGTGTTAACAGTTATTTAAAAGGAATTTTTTTTATTTTGTATATCTGACAAGTAAATTGCCAGCGGTTGCCAGTTGGATCAACAAACATAGTCGACAACATTTTCCCACAGCTATCTTCCTCTCTCTCTACTGCGTGCGCAATTAAAAAAACGCAATAATCCAATTGAGGTTTGGGCAGGCCAGTGTGCCCACACCCATAAAAGAAGCAAGAAAAACAACAAATAAAACGAGAGAATGCAATTGCTACAATTGATTCCTTCGTTGCTTGCACTTCTGCTGCTCTGCTGCGGAGCACAACAAATTGCTGGCGACTACGAAAACACATGGAATTTCTACTATGAACAACCCTGTTGCGCCGGCAACGAGCAATCGAACAATCCGAGGCACAAAAGAGGTAAACTTATCAGAGACATTAACGACTGCAATTAACACGCACTTCGATAACCGCATATCGATCAAATTAATTACAAAAATATTTAAATGGTATTTACGCGGCTGCATTTTTCGATTAATTACAACTTTTTTTTTGCTAAGACTTAATTGTTTATTTATGAGTGCATCGCGTGAGAGCATTTTTAAAAAAAAATAAATAATATTTTTAATCTGTACTCGGGGTATTGATATTATTTTTCAATTTACATGCAAACGCAAAAGAATACAAACGAAAAAAAAAGATACATTGTAATACAAATAAAATAAAATACAATTGTAATTTATTTGCCCCAATATTGTTTTTGTTATTTATCTTATTGGTGGCGATATTAATTCAGCACGTTTTTGTCTTTAAAAAAATAGTTTTTTTGTATGTTATTTGTTCACTTTTTTCTTCACCTCTTTGCTATTGTTGTTGTTATTTATATCACTTTTACAGCAGCGCATAATCTGCATATTAATATCGGAGCCCATTGTTATTCATCTGCATGTCTATGAAACAAATATACACACATTTATCAGTTTCATACAAATAGCCAAGTTAATACTATAACTAGCCGCAATTATTTATAGCTTATGCGTGCCTGTGGCAAATCGTAAGGGATAAAGGATAATAGAGTAGATCAATAATAACTAAATCCGCTAAAAGTTCAAAGACCCATAAAAAAGTTGCCTAAATACCATTTTTAGTTGTACATTCTATAATTTCAAATGAACAAAGAAAAGAAAAAACCGGTTAAATAATGATTCGCTACCAGACAACATTATATAGTCATTTACATTTAGCCAAAGCACCGAAAACGGCTTGGGAAGCTATTGTCCATTTGTCTATCTTGGCCATAAAGCCAGTTTCCGACCAGGTTGAAACCAAAACTCCATTCATTAATCATTTTATCGGCCAAATTGTATATTTTTAACAAAGCTCTGGCAATCGATTTAACAGCATTTCCTAAAAAAAAATCAGTAAACTCTTTTTTTAAATATTTATATTAATAACTCTCTTCGATTGATTAACATCTAAATATTAAAATAAACAAATTAAAAAGCACTTTATTTGTATTTTGCTTTCAGCATCGAATGATAAAAGATTCATTCAATTATCTTTCTGCCGAGTGTTTGCTTCTTTTTGTGACATGGACACAAAATTCCCAGGGCGAATTCCAAAAGTTCACCAAATTACTTTACGAATGTTGAATGTACTTTACATTCTGTTAGTATTCGAGTATGTATAAAAGTTGAAAAGTGAAATCAGGCTATTATTGATATGTATTCCACATTTTGCACTCCATTCTATGAATATACATGCATAAATGGCTACACGTGCAACGTTTTCCATACATTTTCCACATATTTAAATCCCAAGTAAATATTTTCTGATTGCCAGTCTTTTTTTCTATCGTTTTCCTTTTAAATTTCTTTGGCATTTTCTTGCTGACATTTTTGCTGCCAGAAGTAGGAAGAAGCATATGAAGAGTGACAGAGTTACACTGGAGTGTGTCCTGTGGCAGCTTCATGTTGCATGTACATGTCCAGTAAACATTTTCTAATAGTTCACGTTCAAAAGATGCTGCCCAGTGGGGTTAAATGGTAATATGTGTGTGTGTGGGGCAGGCAACACACGGTTAGTTTGGCAGCATCAGCTATAACCGTTGCATAAAAGTTCACGTGCCGAGCTGAAGCGGAAACAACAAAAATAACTATGTTGTTGTTGCATTTGCAATGTTGTTGTTGCTGCTGCTGCTTGACGCATATTGTAGTTAACTCGCCGGCTAAGCACTTGTAGCAGAAACGTGAGACGATTAGAGAAAACGCTGCAAGTTGTTTGCGCATACTTGGAACATAAAATGCATTGAGGTGTCCCCCTCCTGGAAGTGTGTCCTATCTGTGTGTGTGAGTGTGTATGTGCCTCTTGTGTGTTTAGCCATTTCAAAAATGCAGCAGCTGCTCTTAGTCAATGTGTGTGTGCTTATGTTTTGAGCCATAAATTAAACGCAAAGCCACAAAAAGCTAAAAACTATACAAAATAAAATGTCAACTATAAATTTTAATGGACGTATAAAGTTGCTTGTGTTGCTTTTATTTGCTGATGCTGCTGCCTGCCTGCCACATGCAATGAAAAATTGTTATTTTTATTGATTTAACGAAATTAATTGCATTTCAAGTTTGATCCACAATTTATGTCCAGCTGCAACACACTGCCATTGTTCCCGAAATGTTGCCCCCAAAACTGATGCACATTTACCAATAAAAATTTTTCATGTTATGCCTCGCTGCACTGCCACACGTCTTGCCCCTTGCACCCTTAGCCCGTTGGGCCTTCTCCATCATTGTGCCTCACAAATTTCGTCAGTTCATTTGTTGACTCGCCGCCGCAGCAGCAGATGCTTCGTGTCTTTATTTTTAAAAATTCGACGCCTCAAAAAGAGAGTGTTTGAGAGAGAGAGACAGAGGGATAAAAAGAGGTAGTTAGAGAGAGAAAGTTGTATCTTCTCTTTTTGTTTGCCTTTTGGTCTTTTTTCTTATTATTTTGTTCTGTTTTTGTTTCTCTTCATGCCCTGCTGTGTTGTGCCCTTCAAGTTTCTCATTATCGATGTAATGACTTCATTAGTAGTCGGCATATATACATATGTATATAATATATATTCAATAGACGTGCATGCCTCAGGTAGCAGCCACATCGGAGCACTGAGACTGGTTTTCATTTCCTAAAATAGCGAAATTTGTATGTAAAGAAAATAAACTATGTATGTGAAAAAAAGCAGCTTTTTTATTTATCTGAAATATGTTAGTCTCTCTTACACTATTTTCAATAAAAAAAATGTTAATTTAAATGTAGCTATACTTTCTTTTTTGTTTGGACGTTTGACTTAAAGTATGCTGCTGTTTAGTCAGCAATTAAATGTGTGCTCTTGCAAGCTACTAAGCTGCATTAAAAATGTAATATTCAATTCCAAACTGAACACAGTTTGAAATGTACTGCGCTGTCGCATGTTCGAGCTGTGCAAACTGTAGCTGGAATGCTTGACCCATTAAACGGTTTTCTTGATAAGTTGAAACAGCGTAGGCGTTATCCAAACACTGACCACGCACAAAACTCGCATAACAAACAACAGCAGCAGCAACAGCAATTTGAGTGTGTTTCTTTGTGTGTGTGTGTGTGTGTGTGTAAAGTTAGTGTGTGTGCATGTATTTGTGTTGATGCTCTCGCGCAATTAAAACTCAGTGACACGTTTTCATTTAAGTGCTTAAGCATTTGTGCATGTGTGTGTGTGTGTGGCAGGGTCGACTTTTATGAGAGTCACATGTTACACAGGGCACATAATGAAAGTTCCCTGCCGCAAATTGAGTAACGAAGTGTGCAGGCGTTGCCACTCGCTTTGTTTTAGTTGTTCCTGTTGCCTTTGCTATCCTTGTTCTTGTTATACCCTACATCCATTTGAAAAGGGCCCAAAAATGGTGGCATAAAGTTGTGCGAATAGTTCATCTATGACTCAGAATGATAACACTTTGGGCACTTTTCATTTTAGGGCGATTTTCTAAATTTACTCTGAAAGTATATAGATTTGAATGAACATAAAAAAGATAATAATTGAATGAAGTGTGTCTCGCTTATGGTATTTAACTGAAATTCTAAAGGTTTACCTTATTAAATACTTAAACGTATTTTCCCTTAAGATTAAAGTGTGTTTTTTTCTGGGCTGAGCCCTTTTCTTAGCTGTCTACAGGGTATCAACAAGTCTGGCACTCTCTCACTTCTGATTGTTGTCGTTGTTGTTGTGTGTTTGTTGTGGCTGACAAGCTGGTTGAGCTGCGAGAACGCGTTTGCTGGCAACTGGCGTTAATGCAATGTCAAAAGCTGTTAGCTCAAAAGCTGAGAAAGCAGGGCAGAATAGCTGGTGCCAGAGTGGCCATGGCTAAGAGTCCCTCTGTGTATGTGTGTGTCTGAATCCTGTGTCCCAGTTTCTCTTTGATCAGCCTCTTTGCTGTAATGTGGACGGCCCAAAGTGTGTTAACGCCAAAGTTTGCAGCAGCGCTTACCAAATTGAGTTTCAATCCAAACACCTGACACAAAAATTAATAATGTTAGTTCGCCAAGTGTGGCAAGAGGACAAAGCCAGGACAAAGGACATCATTAAAATCTAGGGTTTTCTCTTCTTTTCTTTTTTAAGTAAGTATTCTGTCGCAAGTTTTAAGCGCCAGCAAAATCACGTTGCTTTCCACAAACAACAACTTTGAAGTTGAATTTATGAGCGAAATAACTTGGTTGCAACTAGCGCTCACCACCTTCTACTTGCCACACATTTCCGTCCGCCCTAACTTTCACCCTGCAACTGCAGTTCATTGTCAGTGCGAATACCTTGCATCTGAACTGCAATTTCAGCTACAATATGCATTATTCTATAATTTAAATATGTTTTTCGTTTTCATTTTTTTCCCAACATTTGAAACAATTATTTCAAAAGAATCCCGACAGGATTCAAAATATGTGAGAGTACATAAAAAATATTTAAAATTTACCTGAGGCCAGCGAAAAACAATTTTAAATTTAAATTTAAAATGTTTTCTTTATTTGTTTCTACAGCTTTGAAATATTTTTAAATATATTATTCATTTCGTAAATAATCGAATATAATTGAAGTAGAGGGTATTTAGGCTTCGTTGAGCTTGCTTGCATTTCTTTCTCCTATTCTTGTACCCTGTTCATATTTACAAATCATTAAGCTGCAAAGTTAGCACAATGAGAGAAAGAATGCTTGCCAAAGTTGTATAAAACATTTGACTGATAAACTCGACTCGAGTCGAGTCGCGTCGACTTGGAGCAGATTCCGTTTGCGGCTGATTAAACCAGCTGATGCAGGAAGTTATTTAGCTGAAATGGTTCTTATCAGTGAGCCCAGTGTGGGTGGAAACTATTAAATGTATTACACATAATTAGAATAGCAGCGAATCAGAGAAACAATCGTCAAACGACAATCGACATTTAACATTTAGCTGGGCAAATGGAATTATGTAATGCAAAATGCAATCAGTGGCATATTAATGCAACATTACAATAAAAACGAGGGCATAAAGAGCAGCTGGTTCACTTATTTTGTATGTCGTTAGCAAAACTCAATTATTAAAACTAAATGACTAATATAATTTGTGCACAACGAGTCGAGTCGAGGAGAGACGGGACAAACAAGTCACTTAATGTCAATTTGCATTTGTAATTTTGACATTGTAGTATTGAAAGAGTTAGATACACACACACATACATACACATATATTCACATATTTAAACCCAGTTGATGTGGATGCATTAGTTTTTGGCCACTTTAATTGAATTTCATTACGGGCATAATTGATTTAGCCATGGCATGTAGAAATTTGCCAGAGACTTGCTATTTGCTGTTATGAATTGTTAATCAAGTGTGTTGCAAGTGTGTTGTGTGTGTGTGTGTGTGTGTGTGTACTTACATTATGCACTTAATTATGCAAGAGACTTACATTTAGCATGCACACTATTCAAGTATTGCATTCAGTTGCTTTCACTTACACCAATTCCACAGCTGCTTTGTGTGTTTATTTATCTCTATGCCACTTAAGTGCTCATTTTGTAGCGTCATTTTGCCTTGCCACTTGTCGGCGAATGCATGCGAAATTAAGCGGCACCGCAAAATGTTTATGTGCTCACTGACTCTAAAGGTAACCCAAGAGCTAAGCTGCTGCTGTTGCTGCTGCTGCTGCTGCTGCAACAAAAACGCAAACCAAAAAAAAAAAAAAAAGAAACTGAGGAAAAACTTCAAATGGCTTGTCCTCGTTTATGACGCTCCAAATGGACACACACACATTTTGGCCAGGCCAAGGATCTATTAACAAAAACTACAAAAAAAAAGACACACACACACATGTGTACCCTTCCTCTTCCTCTTTCACTCTCTCTCTCTCTTTCTCTCTCTGTCTCTATCTATCTCTCTCTGTCTGGCTGCAGCAGGCTCATCAAATGAAGTTGCTATAGCTCGCAAAACACCAAAAATGAAATTGTTGCCACATTTGTTGAGTTTTTGTTGCAGTCAGCTACTGCTGCTGCTGCAGTGTTTTGGCCAGCAGCAGCAAAGCGCATAAATGCCTGACTAGTCCAGGCTGCCTTCAGATGCTCGTTTTTGTTGCTGCTTTTTATGAGTACTGTTTTTGCATTTGCTATTTGGCAACAAAATGAACTCAACTGCTGCTGCTGCTGCTTCTTTTGCTGCTTTTGCTGCTGCCCGAACATAAAATGTACTAAATAGAGTTGAAAATGTTTCGCACACTCTGCCAGCAAAATGCAGTAAATGACTGCAGGCGGCTGCTTTAACAACTCTGCATTTGCAATATTGATGCGCAATTTGAGGTTCAGTCAACGGCACACACAACTCCAAGATGCTGCTGCCATTTTATTAACAATGCAGCCCAAAATCAACTTGATACTTTATTATTATTGATAATGCTTTTGTGATGTTCAAGAACTCAACTTAACATTTATTTATTGGTTTTAATACTTAACCCAGCTATAGAAAGTGAGTTAGAAATGTTTTTATTTATTTATTATTTCACAAATAGTCGATTTTTTCTATATGAAGAATAGAAAAATTCTCAAATTTATTTATTACTTAAAAGTGTTTGATTCGGTTACATTTTAAATTCAATTTGCTCGCTTAAAGTAAATTTTTTCTATATCAAGAAAAGGATTACGGAAACTGCAAATATTTCAATATCAAGGTCGCATTTTAAACGGATTTGCTTCTGTGTGGAACAGATGAGCCGAGTCGCTGCTGATGCTGATGCGTTTTAATTATTTTTACATACAATTTCTTGGCAAATGAAATGGCAACCACTTGAAAGCGGTCTTGCAACCAGCAGCAGCAGGCAAGCGGCAAGTTGCTCCATTGGGGCTGCCGCAGGCCACGAATCAGCGCACAAGTGTGGATAACAACACGCCTAGACATCAGACGTCTAGACAGTTTTGGAGTGCTTTATGCTGACGTAGTGCACACACAACATATACACACAATAAACACAACACACACACACACACACACACACAACACACACACCGCATGAGTTCCCTACGAGCGGAAGCCATTGCTCATAATTAGCCAGCAAAATAATGGGAAATTTACATAGCATACGTAGTCAACAGAAATTAGAGACTGCAAATAGAAATGCCTATGAAATGGCTGCGTTTTATTATTTCAATATAAGGCATCGCCAAATGATAAATAACAAGCAGTCAACTTGCTGCCAAAAAGACATTAATTAATGCTGAATTTGTGAGAACTCTAATTCAAATTCACAATTATTTTATTTAACTTTAAAACTTATAAATTATTGCGCTACTTACAAATCAAATGTATGTCTTTACTTTCAAATGACAAACTTGGGCATTAAATCTTGAGAAGAACGACTTATTCTGATTTTAGAGTCGTAGGAAGTAATTAAAACATATATATTTTGGCAGCCTTAAGATTGATTTTCACGTTTAAAATATTTATATAAATACTAAATACCTTTACAAAAATTTAGCCACTCGCAAAGATGAAATACGCCTGAAAGCAAGTGTTCAGTTAAAGTTCAACAGTTAGTCTTAAAGTCAAACAATCTTAACCACCGAACACTGCTTTTGTGTGTAATCCTTGTATTTTAATTGCTCACACTTTCAAGCACACACAAGGAAGAGAACACACACTTTTCTAAACTGTTTTAAATGCCGTCATCAAAACTGTAAACGCACCTTTTTGAGTTTGTGGACGCTGCATGTGGCATCTATGGGACCCTTTGGGTCCTTTGGAGACCCTTTGGAGCGTTGGCAATGCAAACATTTCAAAGGAAAACTGTCCTGTCACCAAAGACTTGCCACAGCCAGCTGCTTGTGGCCCTTGTGCCCGGTTGTGACATGTCTGTGTGGCAAGTTGGCCTGCGGTGCACAAGACAAATTTTGCAATATGTTCACTGCATTTGAGTCGCATTATTCATTCTTTTTTTTTTGTATTTGATTTGATAATAACGTTTTTCCAAATAACATTTCTTTCATCCCAGGCGAGGGCAAGTTAAAGAAATTGATTTGACTGCCAGGACTCAGAGTCGTAAAGACGAAAGGACATAAGGACGAAAAGACTTACGCATATTTATGAAGCGCATAAAAATTATTGACATATATGGAGTCATAAATACCCACGCATATAAGTGTGTGTGTGTGTGTGTGTGTCTGTGTGTATTGGTACTCGCATAAGCACTGTATGTCCATAATAAAAAAATATATATGTATAAATCCCCCAACCGAAAATCTAAAGCAATTTGCTTTGCAAAAAAAAAAAAAATGAAGAAAAAACGAGTGAGTAAAAATGTTTGGCTGTCATAAAATTGTGCGCGCGCTTTGAAAGCCAGCTCGTAAATGCAATTTGATTTTGATTGGACTTGGATTAAAAGCAAATAAAGCAGACGAATCTCTCTCCTCCCGCTCTGCCTCAACCTCTTCCTCTCTGCCGCGAGTAAAACACATTTACGACTGCTTTTTGGCTTAATGCTTGCGAGAGTCGCTCAGCTCAAACAAAATTTGCAACTTCTTCCCACACACAATTGCCATATGCGACACCTGGCACAAACTTTATGGCTGCAACACTTGTATGCAACACAGCTCTGACACTTGCTCTTCAAAAGTTTGGCGCCCTTCCGGCGTTGTTTCAAAAAACAATATGCCTACGATTAGCTTCCGTTCAATTTGCAATTTATTATCGCTCGAAGAAGCCACTCACTTGATTTCCGCAGAAGGCAGTCGTAACAATTTATGCTGTCGCCGGCTCACAGCATGTGAATAAACATAACATTCACAGACTATCTGCTATCTGCTGCCTATCTCTCCTCCGCAAACCCAACCAACCAACACTTACAACATTTATGGCCCATATGTATAATATTTTTATAGACTTCGTTCGCAATGCGTGTCTTCTTAATGCCGTGCCAGACAATTGTAGACTGGAAATGGTTAAACGGCACTAGCAGCAAATATGTGTTGTGGATATTACCATTGTAAATATGCCGCAGATCGTTTGTGAGCCCGAGAAGCTGTTTTCCCCTCGATAAGCAGTCATAAAGTATTTCAGTTTTTGCGCACATAAATTTAACTACAAATCGTATCGAGTATCGTTACATTATTGAGACTGCCAATTAATAAGTATATGCACATATATTTGTCAGATGTTTATGTTAACTCTGAGTTTTGTGGTTTTTATAGACTTGTTTTTGTACAAAGGCGCCACAAAGTAGGCACTGGTTGCCTGCAAGTCGTCTAAACACAAGCATTAAACAGGATTTTGAAAGAAGATTATGGCTGTATTTATAACTTAGCCAGGCTGGAATGGAATTCATGATTTTCTTCGACTGCAAATTTAATCAGCTTACTTCAAAATTAGGTACGCTCCATAGGACTCCCATGGCTCTGTTTCTAAATGAATATAATGTTTAAAACTAATTTTCAGCTTAAGTCATTGACTTCTTATTTTAAACGAGGACTAAAGTCTAAAGTTGTAGTCTTAAAGAACGCCCAAAAAAAATCTCAGCAACAACGTGAAAAAGTGGCCAACAACTAACTAAAAGAAAAATAAGAAAAAAAAAAGCTGAAAAAAAAAGAAAAGAAAGCGGAAAAGTTCGACAGCGAACGACAAACAAAATGCGAGTACACATGAAGGGGTTTGGGTTCGAGTACGGGTTCGGGAGGGGATAAGGGGTACAGGTACAATAACAATTCAAGCGTATACAAGTCGACTTCCGGTTTGGCAAGGACATTTACCCGAATTGTGAGCAATATATGCAAAAGCACAAACACACATAGATATGCATATGTATTTTGTAGTTGCTGTTGTTGTTGTTGTTGCAGTTGTTTCCCGTTGGCAAACAAAAGACGCAGATTCCTTTTTTTTGCCTCTATTGACGCTGCTACTTTTTGCGAAAGCTGAAAAAGCTTCAGTGTTTACTTTTATCCAAAATGTACTTTAAATCGGAAATCAAAAATAGCTGTACTTGTGTGGCACGAGTGCGGCGGGGGGTGAGGTGAAGATGTACAAGAAAACATGGACAATGACAGAGAAACGGGTAGTATTTGCATATTCCATTGTTGTGTACGAGCCAGTCACACATACATATATCTATTGATATATGTATATATATATATATTCTACTTGCTACGCTTTTGCTATGTATTGATTTGACTTCTCTGCCTTCGAGGCCAAACTTAGCTGAAGACTCAATATAGAATTCATTAACATATGGGAATAATCATATATTTCTTTGTCAGCATATACGCCCAACCATTATCTTTTTCAAGGCGACACTGTTTAAATGCCAAATGTTAAAAGCAGCGGACAATTTGTTTCTTATTGACGCATGCAGAGAAATCCATGAATATGAATATGAGCGTCGCCATAATGACATAATTGTAAGAACTGTCCGCAAATTAATTGGGCGGCATATCGATAGCGTTGTTGAGAGTTTACTGCCTGACAGCCGCATTAAATAACAATGCGTGCGAGTGTGTGTTAACGTATATGTGTGTCTGTATGTGTGTGGCCAGAACGTCAGGCACTCTAAGCAAATATTAATTAGTTTAATTAAGTAAATGCGTGCTCAGCGCTTTGCGCCTTAATCTCACACTCTCTCTCTCACACACACTCATGCAAAAGTGCAAACAACGCACAGACAGCGCGTCGTCAATGAAATTAACATAATAAGTGTGCATACACACTCACAAACACACACAACACTTCCAACATATAATTAATCAGGCTTGTTCCAAATTCCAATGCTGTTCATAATTTACACAGTGTGGCAAAACACTGGCAAGCTAAAGGAATAAAAGCGTAATAAGCTAGAACAGCTATCTTAGGCATGCCAAAGTTTATATGTCCTTGTAGACCGAACTGAAATTGCCGAAATCTAAATTTGGTTATAAATTTAGAAAGCCGATCGATTGTAAGCAAGCTATATGATATTATAATAATCTAATGCTGATAATTTTTATGCTAATATAAAATGACATGTAAATGTGAAGTTTCATCAAGTTTCAGACATCGGTATATTGACTCGCCTTGTGATGCTGATCATATATACATGTTGCTTATATAGCTCGTAGAAATCATCCTCAATGCATTACAAAATTAAGGATAATATTATATTGCAGAAGATTGAAAAATAAATCCAAAGATTGAACAATTTCAGTTTTCATAGCATACTTTTGTGCACGGTTTTTAATTCAATTTTCACGTATGAACTATTTGCAAAGATTTAAACAATTTTCAATGCTTAACTTGCCACCGTCGAGCATAAGAAGTTTATCAAAAAGTTTGTTCAATTGAAATAAGATATAAAGTTGCACTCGCAACGCAGCGGAGATCTTTGCGCTTAATACGCACTACTCAGTGCAGTTTCTCTGTGTGTGGGCGTGTGTGTTTTTTTTAGTATTTGTGTTGGCCAAAGTGAAAAGTAAATAAACAACATTTAAAGCTTGCACTTTGGCTACATTTGATGACGCCGACGCTGGCTGATAGTGTCTGAGACCGTGTCCGTGTCCGTGTCCGTGTCCTTTGCAAAGAGAGAAATGTCAAAATGTCATTTGATTGAAACGGGATATCTAACTTACAGGCGCCGGCTGAGTGTCCCTCGTTTGTCTCTCTGTGTGTGTGGCCAGCCTGTGGCTGTGTCCCCGTGTCCACGTAGTATGTCCTGTCTCCCTTCAGACTGTTTTGGACTGTGTGTTTGCGTTTTGTCAATGTCGCTGCATAAACTTTGTTGACAGGCGCTCATTTGTGCCGGACTTCAACTTGGAGTCGGCGACGCTGTCGACTCGAATTCCTATTTGGGTCTGGGTTGGTGTTTGGGCTTGCTGCTGCCTGCCCCTCACTTAAGAAAAAATATATTGTCTAAATATTGAAATTGGACTAAACTATGCTAACTATATTTGCTTACTTTTTCGTCCACTTGCAGATCATGTGCGGGAATTCACATGCGGCAAGCTCTACTATCGCACTTTCCATTTGAACGAGGAGCGCGATTCGCTTTATGTGGGCGCCATGTAAGTAATCGAATAATCCACCAAATTACGCACAACTAAAACTCTTCACTCGTCATTTGCAGGGATCGGGTATTCCGTTTGAATTTGCAAAATATATCCTCATCGTATTGTGATGTAAGTATTTACTATTACTGCGTATTAATTTGTAATCAAACTGACAAAAGACACCAACTAGAGCAAAAGTGGTGAACAACAATAGGAAAAAGTATTCGTGCATAATCCGAGCATTTACTTTAAGGCTAAGCTCCCACGAGTTTCGGTTGGCGAGTGCTTCTTGTTATTATTATTCCCCCTTGGCAACAAATCGTGGCAAGCAGAGAGCAAAGAGCACATAAAACGTGTAGCAGGCTTTTAGGCAAACAAGCTGTATATGTGCCACAGTGCGGCACTATTTTAAAAATTCATTACGCGTCTCCCGCGCAACATATGCGTTTGTGTGTGTAGTTGCCAAATGTCCGCCACTGGCTTAAGCCTGTCCTTTTATCTATATTTTTTTATCGTCGGACGTTGTCAACACTCTGGCAACAAAACAAAACACAACACCGGGATAAAGGACCTGGCTAAGCCACCTTTTAGGCGCACATCAAATGCGAGCCACAAATCTTCGATTCCCCGATGTAAACGAGTGAAAAAAAAATATATATATATGTATATATCTGTGTTTTAGTTACCCCCAACCCCATCCCCAGCCGTGCCACATCCGGCACATCCTTTGGCAACGTGTCCCTGGCCTGTGCTACAACAAAGCCGGAACAAAAAGGTCCAAAAACATATTTAATATGCGCTCAGGGGGACTGCATTATGGCCATTTCGTTTTTGCCCTGCACACAGGGCCACATTCCACGTTCCGTGGTAATTTGCTGAGAGTACCGCATAATTTATGTACACTGCGAGAAAATCACTAGCCATTATAACTAACAAAACTCGTTATAAAATAAATTAAGCTACTTAGTCGATAAGTAGGGATAAAATATCTTAATTCTTAAATGAATGCTTACTAATCTTTTTTGTGAATTAAAATATGGTTTTAATAAAACACTAGTTCAGAAAATTGGATAAGCTCTTAAGTGGAAACTGTGGTAAGGTTCCCAAGGGGATTTTTCTGGAATGGAATTAAAACATGGATTTCAACCCAGAATCGCGGTTTCAACGTTGAATGCAGAATTAAAGTGGAGGCCAAGTATTGACCAAAACAGTTCTGCTTTTGGAAATCGGTTTAGTTTTAACAAAGTTATTACATTGGAAAGTTTGCATCAACCTCCAAGTGGATTTTTAACCCAGATTATCGCATATTGAAACTATAGCCGATTTACATATTTGGTGCAGTGTGTTTGCCAGCAAGGTGCGAATCTGTGTGTGGATGTGTGTGTGTAAATTCGAATAAATGCCAAACCTGTGAATTATCGAAATTTGCAAAAGCGAATAACACGAACGAATCCATCTATTCATGCCAAGTGAGTTTATATTGGGGTGTGCGACTGTGTGTGTGTGTGTGTTGGTTGTGGGAGGCTGTTTATGAATTTATGTCATACAAAAGCTTGTTTTATGAGTGAAACGTTGTGTGGCAACTTCGGCCTGCACCTGCAGCAGCTGAAACCTGGCCGCAAACGTATCGTAAAACCGAAAGATGCCACGTTTTGTTGCCATTTCGAGACATTCAACTACCAAACCACCCACCACCAGCACCACCCATTTATTCAACCGGCATACGTCAATATATTTTATGTGTTATTTCACACACAGTGCGAGTAAAACTGCGTTCGCCGTGGGCATCATTTGCTAGCGCCTACGAGCCACGGGGCCGTGTGGCAATGTGGCAAGGTGGCTGGCTTGGCTGCTTTATGCGTCAAATGCAAATTTTACTAAATAATACATGAATTTGGTTTTATGTAGACTGTGCTGTGTGCTCCACTCTCCACGGTGGTGCTGTGTGGTGCGTGCGCGCATTTCGCTTGAAAATATTTCGTATGTGCTCGTTACATTACGTGATTTATAAATCAATTTGCTTGAAAGCATGCCACACGAAGCTTGGCCCAAGTTCTGGCAGAACTTCTTTTTGCTGCCACCACCATCAACTTCTAGTTGTAGTTTATGCGTGCCACCAGAAAATGTTACCACAAAAAAAAATCCGAAAACCATTTTCACCCAACAAGCTCTGGCTGCAGCTATAAGCAGCCTCCTTCGGTCTCGCGTCTGCATACAAAATGTATTAATATTAAATTTTAAGTAGCGACTTGAGCCCAAATACCAATAATAAGCACCACATGC
Source organism: Drosophila nr. perissopoda 5 BK-2023a (assembly GCA_035044105.1). Classification (NCBI taxonomy): domain Eukaryota; kingdom Metazoa; phylum Arthropoda; class Insecta; order Diptera; family Drosophilidae; genus Drosophila; species Drosophila nr. perissopoda 5 BK-2023a. The sequence goes on along the minus strand of JAWNMK010000639.1, from coordinate 109,133 downwards.
TGCTCAATTGCAATTTGCGGCTTGCATTCAATTCAATTTTTAATCAATAAACGAGTAGCTAAAAGAAATACAGCATTAAAATAAGTATCTTTGAGCTTAACTTTGTTTTTTCTACTGCTTATTACGCTCTAACGGCTGTGAATAATTTGTAGCCTTTGCTGGCATTTGATTAAAATTATGTTTTCATATATAGTATTATATACAATATGTATCTTTTGAAAATCGGTTCAGTTTTGTCCAAGTTACAAGGTCTTAAATTTATCTGTTTATGTCTTTGTTTTTCAGCGCGATGTAATCAATTTGGAGCCCACACGCGATGATGTTGTGAGCTGTGTGTCGAAGGGCAAAAGTCAGGTAAGTCAACAACGCTTAAGCCTGCTAATCAGACATAGATATATATATATATATATATATATATAAATAGTAGTGAAGACTATTTCAATCAACGATTGCATTTTTATGGACGACATTATATTTATGCCAAGTGCAAGGCAGCCTCACAAATCGAGTGCTGCTCCGCATTTGATTGATTTTTATATCATGTTTATGGCATCGAGGTGGCACTTACTGATTACAACTTCACATGCATATGTACTCCAGAAGCGACTGGGACTCAATCAATTTTCTGGTTTTGAAGAACGCACGCGAAATGCTCCAATTTCGGAACCGCAACCGACTCCGATAAAGTTTCTAGTGCCAGCGCTTCGTAAATGGAATGTTGCCTCTTATTGTATCTCGTTTATAATGTGACAGCAAATCCTTTCATTTGAAATCTTTTTCAATTTATTTGTGGCTTTTCAATTTGTAGCGAGTTTTTCGTGCGCCACACACAGTTTCAGTTGCATGCCGCAGACCGCCAAAGCTAGCTGCCATATACACACACATGTGTGTACATAAATATATATATAGCCATAACAGATTCTGGCTGCCTTGTAGCGTATCTAGATGTCAATTGTACTGTTTTTGGTGCACATTTGTGCTGCAGCTGTGTATGTGCGGCTTGCTTAAGTCATCATAATGCTGCCAGGGATTTTCCAATGTTGCATTGTTGCACAATTGATTTAGCGACAGTGGCAGTGGCTGCACTGACGCGTGCTATTACAAATTGCTACATTTCATTTTGATTTATTTTTTGTGAGTGTGTTTAGTTGTTTGTGGCATACTTAGTAGCAAATTTGGTGCAACGCCATCCAAATGCGATATTATCTTTATAAACTTGGCAACATATCAGCGCCCATAATATGTATTATTGATTGAAATAAAAGATGATTTTGTTAGCTGCGATTTTATAGTATTTTCCATCTACAGTTTTACTACTTTCATCTTGCATCTTTTACAGGTCTTTGATTGCAAGAATCATGTGCGTGTCATACAATCGATGCAGCAAGGCGATAGGCTCTACGTTTGTGGCACCAATGCTCACAATCCCAAGGATTATGTCATCTATGTAAGTACTCCTAATAGTCCGCCTATCTGGCCTCCTTTATGTGTGTCAGCTCATGGACAAGTTCTGTGGCAATGATAACACGCAACTATTTGAAAGGATTTCTTTTTTTTTTAGCATGCGCGTATTGTGTTTGTGCCGTTGTATTGACTTTAGATCGTAATCCTGGAAAAGGCAAAGAAAACGCATCTAGTCGCTTTTCAAATGTGCCCTGAATAGAGTAATTCTTTGCTTTCGAAGTTGGTTTCTCATCTGCGTGGCATACATATGAAACTTGTACAAGTTTTGTGGCGCACAAGTCATGAAAATAGTCATTAGTGTGCAGCTGTAGCCAACGCATACAAATCTCACACACACACACACTCTCACGTCAGGTGCACAATTCAACCTTTGCCCTCGCCATATCTTTCTCCTCAGTCTGAGTCCTTTTGGAAATACAACTTGGTTGTTATTAGGTGAAGTGCACAGCTGAGCAGTAAACCATGCATTTTGATTTGGTGCCCGCAAAAACTTCAACTTCATATATCAACAAAAACAAAACAAAAACGGAAATCAAGAAAAAAAAAGAAGAAAAATAACAAACAACAAGGAAAACTAAAAGCAATATTTGAGTGCAAGCTTTGGCAAGTTTTTGCTCTTTGTATTCAGCATCGGCAATCAGCTCAACAATTAGTAAAAAGTTTTCAAGTCTTACGTTCAACGTGCCTGGACCAATATTTCAAATAAACTTTTTAGAAGATGGATATTCGAAACAGCATTTGAAGCATAAAGTCATGACACACATTCCATAATTAAATGCCAGAATTTGATCTGCTACTAAATACTTGAATTTACCATTTCAAAATAATAACATTTCAAAATTGAATATAAATAATCGCAATGCTAAATTATATATTTCTCATTTGAATTACCAGTCGAATTTGACGCACTTGCCACGCTCGGAGTATGTGATCGGTGTTGGTTTGGGCATTGCAAAGTGTCCCTACGATCCTTTGGACAATTCAACAGCCATTTACGTAGAGGACGGTAATCCCGGCGGTTTGCCTGGTCTGGTAAGCAGCAAAAACAAATTCATAATATAAATATATGTGTGTACAGCATAAGCCAAAAAAAAAAAATAGAAAAAGAACCCAAGCAACGCACTTCAATCAAGTTTATCTCACTCTGTGCTTTGTATCTTTACACACAGTACTCGGGCACCAATGCGGAATTCACAAAGGCGGATACTGTGATCTTTCGAACGGATTTATATAATACGTCGGCAAAGCGCTTGGAATACAAATTCAAGCGCACGCTCAAATATGATTCCAAGTGGTTGGACAGTAAGTAAAAAAAAAAAGCCAGGGCGCTGCTTCTCTTTTGGCTCTAGATAAAAATTGAAGAAGAAAAAATAGAAAAGGATTTGGATTTGATTTCGCGCATGAGTTTCTTTGTGTTTTGTTTGTGTGTTGCGGCACGCACAGACTACTAGAGAGCCGGCAGCGGAAGCTAAGCGGCTTATGGTACATCCAATTATGTAGATCGTTACTCACTCAGCGACGGTCATCAATTTCACACAAACACTTCTTTTTTTTTGTGCATTTTCTTCATTTGCAGAACCCAATTTCGTTGGCTCCTTTGACATTGGCGAGTACGTGTATTTCTTTTTCCGTGAAACTGCCGTGGAGTACATTAACTGTGGCAAGGCGGTCTATTCGCGCATCGCACGCGTCTGCAAGAAGGATGTGGGTGGCAAGAATTTGTTGGCCCACAATTGGGCCACATATCTGAAAGCACGGCTCAATTGCAGCATATCGGGCGAGTTTCCGTTCTACTTCAATGAGATCCAATCGGTTTATCAGCTGCCCAATGACAAGACTCGTTTCTATGCCACATTCACGACCAGCACCAATGGTCTGATTGGATCAGCCGTATGCAGTTTCCACATTAACGAGGTCCAGGCTGCCTTCAATGGTGAGTATCGAGTGCATACATACATATATGTATGTACACACGCTTATATAGATCTTAACTGTTGTGTGCCAAATGGATGTGATGAACGAAACGTTATCGTGGCCACAATGTTGCCAACTGTCAACTCGCAACAGACGTGCAATTTTCTCTTTTGTTTTGTTTCGTTTTTTTTTTTGTTTTGTTTTTTGTTTTTTTTTGCTCTTTCCCAACTAAATTGTACTCAATCCCTCAAGTCCTTTGAGTGGAAATAGAAGTTGGAATAGAAATACGAATAGAAAATAGCAAATAGAAAATGGAAAATGCAACTTATCGGCAAATTTTATTTGCAAACTGCAAACTGCATTGCTCGGTTTTAGCAGTCAGCTGCTGCTGGCTGGCCAAAGGTCCCACTGTGATTGCCCCTCTCTCATTCCGGACTTGGGGACAGTAACATTTAAGCGATAAATCCAATAGGTAGCACAGATCCAATACTAGTAACGTCAGCACAGCACAGCAAAGTATTCACTATGTGTGTTGAGTGTTTTGTAATTTCAGTGCTTCACTCGCCATTGCCGTGGAGCAACATAAATCGTATTAGAAAATCCATTTGAATGGATTATTGCCACACACACACACACTAACACACTCACATACACAAACACACGTACGTTGAGACGCTTGACAGCTGACACGCTGGGGGACTCTGATTTAAAACTTCATTGCAACACAACGCACACGTGAAATATATACATAGATACACATTCAGAGTAGCTTCCTGTTAGTGAATAACTCTTAACCATAATCCTTTTTGCAATTTTTCCACTTTTTACCACGTATTTTTTTGTTTGCTTGATTTTGTTTTTGTTTTGTTCACTTGCAGGCAAATTTAAGGAGCAATCCTCGTCAAACTCCGCCTGGCTGCCGGTGCTGAACTCACGTGTGCCCGATCCGCGACCCGGCACATGTGTCAACGATACCTCAAATCTGCCAGATACCGTCCTGAATTTCATACGCTCGCATCCACTTATGGACAAAGCCGTAAATCACGAACACAACAATCCGGTCTATTATAAAAGGGATTTGGTGTTCACAAAGCTCGTTGTTGACAAGTAAGTTTTATTTCTACTTGTTATCTCTCAGCCTTTCGCTCTGAATTGCTTTCATGCACATATGCAAACATAAATATGTATACATTTTACATATATGTACATACATATATATATGTGTCATACATAGATACAAACACTCAGATTGCAAGTACAATCAGTGTCCAGTCAGTCGAGTGTGTGTTGTAGAACTCTTTTTGTTCGATTTTTATAACATATTTGCATTTTTCGATCTGTTTCTTTTTGTGGTGGTTTGTCTGTGCGGTTAGCTGAAAGTGCAAATCCATGTACGTAAATTTATTATTTGATTATGTGAGTGCTTTAAATAATACAAGAACAAAGTGCTTGTTGCCAAATTGTACACAATATCAATTTTAAATTTCTGCTCATGGTCAGGAAGATTAAAAACAATTCCTCCCCCACTTTGAATCTCTTTTGTCCATGCAACTGAAAATCCATGCTGCAGTTTTCGTTTCCTCATAAATAATTTATTTAAATTTTCTCACTCTTTCTGTGTGGCCGAAATCTAAAGCTTGGATTTCGTCTTTGTGCAGCACTTTTAAATTTCTCCCTGAAAACTGAAAACATTTTAAATTGTAACCATAAATATTATTAGCTTTAACAAATGGAAATCAAGTTTTGCATATTATATTTATTAATCAATTTTTCATAATTTTCTTTGATGTTTCCTAATTAAAAACCAAACCAAACCCAGTAATTTTTTGCAAATATTTTAATTGCTCTCGCATATTATAAATAGATAAAAAAAAAGGCTATAATTTTTACTTGTCTTCCGACCTCAAATTTCGTTTTCAACTTTAAATGTACGATTGATTTAGGGACAAAACTATGATCGAAAAGCCCTCGCTTTTTAAAATCAGTTGAGTTTTGACAAAGTTATGGCATTTTGAAGTTTCGGCTTATGCCCATATATCGATGTATCGATTTTCAGGCTATAATTTTTACTTGTCTTCCGACCTCAAATTTCGTTTTCAACTTTAAATGTACGATTGATTTAGGGGCAAAACTATGATCAAAAAGCCATCGCTTTTTAAAATCAGTTGAGTTTTGACGAAGTTATGGCATTTTGAAGTTTCGACCTATGCCCATACACCGATATATCGGTTTTCGGGCTATAATTTTTACTTGTCTTCCGACCTCAAATTTCGTTTTCAACTTTAAATGCACGATTGATTTAGGGGCAAAACTATGATCAAAAAGCCCTCGCTTTTTCAAATCAGTTGAGTTTTGACGAAGTTATGGCATTTTGAAGTTTCGACCTATGCCCATATACTGATTTTCAGGCTATAATTTTTACTTGTCTTCCGACCTCAAATTTCGTTTTCAACTTTAAATGTACGATTGATTTAGGGGCAAAACTATGATCAAAAAGCCCTCGCTTTTGAAGATAAGTTGAGTTTTGACGAAGTTATGGCATTTTGAAGTTTCGACCTATGCCCATACACCGATATATCGATTTTCGGGCTATAATTTTTACTTGTCTTCCGACCTCAAATTTCGTTTTCAACTTTAAATGTACGATTAATTTAGGGGCAAAACTATTATCAAAAAGCCCTCGCTTTTTAAAATCAGTTGAGTTTTGACGAAGTTATGGCATTTTGAAGTTTCGACCTATGTCCATATATCGATGTATCGATTTTCAGGCTATAATTTTTACTTGTCTTCCGACCTCAAATTTCGTTTTCAACTTTAAATGCACGATTGATTTAGGGGCAAAACTATGATCAAAAAGCCCTCGCTTTTTAAAATCAGTTGAGTTTTGACAAAGTTATGGCATTTTGAAGTTTCGGCTTACGCCCATATATCGATGTATCGATTTTCAGGCTATAATTTTTACTTGTCTTCCGACCTCAAATTTCGTTTTTAACTTTAAATGCACGATTGATTTAGGGGCAAAACTATGATCAAAAAGCCCTCGCTTTTTAAAATCAGTTGAGTTTTGACGAAGTTATGGCATTTTGAAGTTTCGACCTATGCCCATACACCGATATATCGGTTTTCGGGCTATAATTTTTACTTGTCTTCCGACCTCAAATTTCGTTTTCAACTTTAAATGCACGATTGATTTAGGGGCAAACCTATGATCAAAAAGCCCTCGCTTTTTAAAATCAGGTGAGTTTTGACAAAGTTATGGCATTTTGAAGTTTCGACCTATGCCCATACACCAATATATCGATTTTCGGGCTATAATTTTTACTTGTCTTCCGACCTCAAATTTCGTTTTCAACTTTAAATGCACGATTGATTTAGGGGCAAAACTATGATCAAAAAGCCCTCGCTTTTTAAAATCAGTTGAGTTTTGACGAAGTTATGGCATTTTGAAGTTTCGACCTATGTCCATATATCGATGTATCGATTTTCAGGCTATAATTTTTACTTGTCTTCCGACCTCAAATTTCGTTTTCAACTTTAAATGCACGATTGATTTAGGGGCAAAACTATGATCAAAAAGCCCTCGCTTTTTAAAATCAGTTGAGTTTTGACGAAGTTATGGCATTTTGAAGTTTCGGCTTATGCCCATATATCGATGTATCGATTTTCAGGCTATAATTTTTACTTGTCTTCCGACCTCAAATTTCGTTTTTAGCTTTAAATGCACGATTGATTTAGGGGCAAAACTATGATCAAAAAGCCCTCGCTTTTTAAAATCAGTTGAGTTTTGACGAAGTTATGGCATTTTGAAGTTTCGACCTATGCCCATACACCGATATATCGGTTTTCGGGCTATAATTTTTACTTGTCTTCCGACCTCAAATTTCGTTTTCAACTTTAAATGCACGATTGATTTAGGGGCAAACCTATGATCAAAAAGCCCTCGCTTTTTAAAATCAGGTGAGTTTTGACAAAGTTATGGCATTTTGAAGTTTCGACCTATGCCCATACACCAATATATCGATTTTCGGGCTATAATTTTTACTTGTCTTCCGACCTCAAATTTCGTTTTCAACTTTAAATGCACGATTGATTTAGGGGCAAAACTATGATCAAAAAGCCCTCGCTTTTTAAAATCAGTTGAGTTTTGACGAAGTTATGGCATTTTGAAGTTTCGACCTATGTCCATATATCGATGTATCGATTTTCAGGCTATAATTTTTACTTGTCTTCCGACCTCAAATTTCGTTTTCAACTTTAAATGCACGATTGATTTAGGGGCAAAACTATGATCAAAAAGCCCTCGCTTTTTAAAATCAGTTGAGTTTTGACGAAGTTATGGCATTTTGAAGTTTCGGCTTATGCCCATATATCGATGTATCGATTTTCAGGCCATAATTTTTACTTGTCTTCCGACCTCAAATTTCGTTTTCAACTTTAAATGTACGATTGATTTAGGGGCAAAACTATGATCAAAAAGCCCTCGCTTTTTAAAATCAGTTGAGTTTTGACGAAGTTATGGCATTTTGAAGTTTCGACCTATGTCCATATATCGATGTATCGATTTTCAGGCTATAATTTTTACTTGTCTTCCGACCTCAAATTTCGTTTTCAACTTTAAATGCACGATTGATTTAGGGGCAAAACTATGATCAAAAAGCCCTCGCTTTTTAAAATCAGTTGAGTTTTGACGAAGTTATGGCATTTTGAAGTTTCGACCTATGTCCATATATCGATGTATCGATTTTCAGGCTATAATTTTTACTTGTCTTCCGACCTCAAATTTCGTTTTCAACTTTAAATGCACGATTGATTTAGGGGCAAACCTATGATCAAAAAGCCCTCGCTTTTTAAAATCAGTTGAGTTTTGACAAAGTTATGGCATTTTGAAGTTTCGACCTATGCCCATACACCAATATATCGATTTTCGGGCTATAATTTTTACTTGTCTTCCGACCTCAAATTTCGTTTTCAACTTTAAATGCACGATTGATTTAGGGGCAAAACTATGATCGAAAAGCCCTCGCTTTTTAAAATCAGTTGAGTTTTGACGAAGTTATGGCATTTTGAAGTTTCGGCTTATGCCCATGTATCGATGTATCGATTTTCAGACTATAATTTTTACTTGTCTTCCGACCTCAAATTTCGTTTGCAACTTTAAATGTACGATTGATTTGGGGGCAAAACTATCATCAAAAAGCCCTCGCTTCTAAAATTATGCAAATAAAACATTCACTAAAAAAATTTGAACATTAAATTGTAATATTTTATTCACAAAAGCGAACAACGGTTTTCTATATATTTAAATTAATTGCCCAGCGACTGCGTGAAAATGGCGAAATCATGTGACGAATTTTAATACCTTCATTTACAACACGTTGCAACAACAACAACTGCAACAATGCTCAGGTGTTGCAAGCTCGCAGTTAAAAATAAGAAAATTAATAAAACACGTCCATAATGCTCACAGATGCGACTATTTAAATCGTTAATATTCTGTCCATTTATCATATTAAATAGCCATTTAATTTCGATGACTGCAATTGCAACAGAGGTGCGCCAATAAGTTATTGATACTCATTTACATATGCATAATGCACATTTAAATCTCAGCATGCGACCAGCAGCGTGGTACTCTTAAAGTAGATGAATGCATAAATTCATTTTTGTGCTTATCTTTTGGCAGAATCAAAATCGACATATTGAACCAGGAGTACACAGTTTATTACGTGGGCACCAATCTGGGTCGCATCTACAAAATCGTGCAGTATTATCGCAATGGCGAATCGCTGTCAAAGTTGCTGGACATATTTGAGGTGGCGCCCAACGAGGCCATTCAGGTGATGGAAATCAGTCAGACACGTAAGTCCCTCTATGTCGGCACCGATCATCGCATCAAGCAAATCGATTTGGCCATGTGCAATCGACGTTATGACAATTGCTTCCGTTGTGTCCGTGATCCCTACTGCGGCTGGGACAAGGAGGCAAACACGTGCCGGCCATACGAATTGGACCTCTTGCAGGTAAGTGTGCCATAGTCAGACAAAGTTAATGATATGCAAGCAAAATACTCAAATAAACACTCAACACGCAACACAGGATGTGGCCAACGAGACGAGCGACATATGCGACTCCAGTGTGCTGAAGAAGAAAATCGTCGTCACATATGGCCAGAGTGTGCATCTGGGCTGCTTTGTCAAGATACCGGAGGTGCTGAAGAATGAGCAGGTCACCTGGTACCATCACTCCAAGGACAGGGGACGGTGAGTCACAGCGCTCAACATGAAATCATATAGTAATTAACAATATGCACCCATATTCGAAACCCTGCCAGCTATGAGATCAAATACAGTCCAACCAAATACATTGAGACGACGGAACGCGGACTTGTTGTGGTGTCGGTGAATGAAGCCGATGGGGGACGCTACGATTGCCACCTGGGTGGTTCGCTGTTGTGCAGCTACAACATTACCGTCGATGCACATAGGTAAGTTACCCCTAAAAAAAAAATGGAAAAAAGAAAAAGGAAATAAATTTGGTTACCCTTCAATTGACTGTTAATTACCAATGGTTTTCTCCGTCCACTTTCCTTGTAGATGCACGCCACCAAACAAAAGCAATGACTATCAGAAAATCTATTCGGATTGGTGTCACGAATTCGAGAAATATAAAACCGCCATGAAGTCCTGGGAAAAGAAGCAAGCGGTAAGTTATTATCCTGATTGAAATTATCACCCGCAGGCGGCGCTAATGAGCGCAACACACACACACACACCCACAGAGTGTGTGACAGGGAAAGAGAGAGAGAGAGAGACACCCTTGGGGGCAGACACATGCCATAATAAATGATTTGCCTGGCAATTATTTTAATAGCCTGCTGGCTAACTGACACCACAACGGTCAAATCACAAACAGTGTAAAGTAGTTAAGCTGTCATTATCCAAACACCGCCACCAGCGGCTACCAGTCAGGTTGTCAGCCTGCCAACCTGTCGACCAATGTGGCTTAGAGCGGTTCAGCAGCGGTCTCAGCCTGGTCTCAATATGGTTCGATATATGTGCCTAGGCGGTTAGGTGGCTAGGTGCGACCTCAATGCCTGATAATTGCCTATATGGTAATGGTGGTGCTAGTTGATGTTGTGTGTCAGGTATTGGTTGTCGTTGTTCCCGGAACAAGCAATTAAAATGCAATCATACAACTAATTGTCTCTGTCTGTCTTCCCGTCATATGCTCAAAACATAATATGTTTATAATGCTCATCGCAGCTGGTTACCACACGCATTTAATACAACATTTGTCAATTACAATTCTACGTTTCTTACAGCAATGCTCGACACGCCAGAACTTTAGCAGCAATCAGCACCCAAATGATATTTTCCGCAAGAATAATGTTTGATACGACGACGATAGCTTCATAGTCACCATGCCAACCATCCATGTCCATTAAACGTTTCTACTAATTCCTGAAAGAAGTTCCCAGCATCAACATACCGCATCAAATTAACTCGGAGCTGACAAAAAAAAAATAACTCAATAGATCGTCAATCTTCGACTTAAGCTGCCGCATAGATCAATCAATCAATCAACCAATCATTCATCCATTGGCGCTAAACTGATAAACTTAAGCAACTGCAGCAACAGCATACTCGAATCCTAGAAAACTGCATTTATACGAATATCAACGTACATATGTATAGTGAACCACTTCCAGTACAGTGCATTTATTCAACTCTACTCAAATAATCGTGAGAACTAATAAGGTTTATTAAAAGTAAAACAATTTGTCTGCACAATAATTAATATAAAGACAGATCGTTCAACAAATAGCTAGCTACAAACAATTTAAACAAGAAAACTGCCGCTCGCAACGCAAACAATATAAATATAACAAGGACAAAAAGAAAAAAAATCATTTCATATCGTTATTATAAACATATAAATCTAATAATAATAATTACATTTTTAAGCATACTTACTGCAACTTAAAGTGACGCAATGTTTCAACATGTTAATATGTAATTCTATCAAATACAACTATAAAAGAAAAACAAACAAGTATTAAAAGTACATACATAAATACATAAGCAAGGCACACACACATTTCATGCATTTTAATTGAAAATAAAATCAAATAATACAATATCGAATTGCATTAAATAAAACTATAAACTCTAAAGCGTATATTAACCTACATGTAATTGGAGAAGCAATGTGATGTTAAGTTTTGATAAATTTATTAATTGCCTATTTAAACGATATTCACACAAAACAATTAAACAATTAAACCATACATAAAAAGCTAATCGCATACAGAATGAATAGAAACCTGTATGTTTTAGCAGCCGCATTGAATACGCACAAATTCATAGATGCATCTTAGTATAAATATTGATGAACATTAAACATTAGATCTGCTATTAAGCTAACTAATCAATACACTCGTATAAAAATCAGAAAGCAGAAAGACACTTCAGCTGAATTATACATAATAATAAAGTAATAAATATAGCAAACAATTTACATCAAATCGGTCCATAGTTTATATACGACATAATATAAATAATAAACAAATATTAAATTCATCATTTCGTCAACTTCATGTTAATCATTTTTTTCGACTCTTTAACAATGTTTTTGTCTGGTTTATACTCGTATGTGAAATTGTTTGGTTGTGTTTTTACGAATTTTGATTTGAATGTGGTTCCATTTACTTGCCAAGACATGAAAAACAAGCAAAAGATGAATTTTTAGCATACTTCTCTATCTGTATTTAAGTTAAATCAAAAACATTTTAGTTTCTAAGCGTTTAGTTGTAAAATAAAAATTAAATTTTAATAAAAAATTATCTATAAAGTAAAAACGTTGTGTTTTCTTTCGATTACTTTTCTGCGGTATTTAAGAAGGATTAAGATAATAATCATAATTTTTGATTACATTTCAAAATACTCTGCTACCCAATGGAAGTAAGAGTATATTTGGTGACAAGCTACTTGAAAAATAAATGTTAGTAAAATTCTACATCCACTTCCCTCCCCATATTTAACAATGACATTTTTCATCTGTTTTTATAATACTTTCGCAAATAGAACAAAGTATATCACAGTCGAACCTTCTCTTCTGCCTCTCTACAAATTGCTACCACAAAAAACACCCCAAAAGTGTGCATAGTCATTCCTAACTACCCTGAATTGTGACTTCGCAACACTTGCACAGCAAAAATCAACAGCAGAATTATAAAGGCATAAGCGAAGGAGAGAAAAAGTTAAGTCGCAAATAACAATCACAAAAGAATTAGAAAAGTTGGGAAAAGAAAAATTAAATCAGTACGTAAAAAAGAAATGAAATGCTGAAGAAATATAATTTTACACGCAATGCTGAAAATGCTTCAAATAATTTGCTACAGGAACTTTCACGCCACCACAAGCTTGAAATGAACCCAAAAAAAAATCTATACATATTTTAATATGTCCTTAACATGCCTTAGGGTCAAGAGCATTCTTTTTGGTCTGTCGCTTGCTCTTAACCCACTTTCGTCTATATCAAATTAAAGGAATTTGAGCTTTTGATTAAAATTTTAGAATCGATGTTACACGTAAAAAAAAGGTGTCTGTATTAATAAAGCGCTTAAGCTAGCGCCTTGGACAGAGCTAATTAAAGCTAAGAGCAATATTTGGCTTGAACAAAGGTCGCGATGGGGGGAACAACTCAAAGAAAGGAGAATATATATTTGGTGAGATATTCCCACTTTGGCCTTTTGCGCGGCAGGCTGGCTAAATTGCTACGAAAATGTTCGTGTCTTTGTTCTTTAAAATTATCGCGCAGCAAATAAATTTTACTGGAATCTGCGCCTGTCATTGTCCTTGTTGCTGTTGCGTCCCTGCCAGTCGTTGTAATTGTTTTAGCATCCTTTTGGCCCCGGCAGGGTGCCGGCATGGCACAGTGCCTGCCAGGCAGTGCCTGTCTGCCTGAGCATATTACCAAAATGGTTGTCAACACTTTGGCGCAAAAGCTTTTAGAATTCATTTGGCCACCATCCACTCTGGGCCCGGTTAATGGTGCTCGCGGCCATTTTTCCACGCTTTGTGTAATTTGGTGCTCATTATTTTATTGTGTCCATCGTTTCGGCCGTCGCACGTTGAATATCCAAATTGCAAATTTTAGGAGCCCCAAAGCAGTTAATCTTTTTGTGTTGGTTTTTTTTATATTTTCTTTATATTATTTTTTTTCTGTGTTATTTCGATTATACGGAAAATACCATTAAAAAACAATTTAAAGTTTATCGCACGCCATTTGACCGGCTATTTTGTGGCACATTTCATTTCATTGAAGGGACTTCTAATTGTTTCATGTGGTTAGTTCGAACTACTGTTTGCTTCTAAGATATCAAACTCTTGGGCTCAATAAGGAAATCATTATTAGATCTGTAAGTTAAATAATCAATCAATACCTAACTAACCAATCCGATCTGACGTTAAAGTCTTCCGTTTATCCTCTTATTTTTGGTTAAGCATAGGTAAGCTTCAGACAAATTAATCTGTACTCTGTACAAATGTATAGTTCTAAGATGTATATGAAAAAATCACAAAGAAAGCAGTTTATATGGAGGATATGCGAAGAGTTTTGCTTTCGCTCAATTATCACTAGATTTAGAAACCCATTGACCTATCAAACAAACATATCTTAACCAAACTCTAATTATTTTGACACGAGCAGATTAAGATCATTCGGACGCAAGTCTGCAGGGGTGTGTTAGTTAACTGTTTTCTTTAGCTTTTTGTTTTTTGTCTGCTCTCGCATCAGGTACGATTAATTCGACAGCCACAGGATTGTTGGTTGGTTAGTTGGTTGGCTGCTAAACCATGACTAGCAACTGATGCGCAACAGACCGTAAGTGTTTGCCTGCCCCATATGTAGTACACTGAAATTTACTTAATGGCAACACACAAGCACAGTTCCTCCTTATACCAAATAAGCCTTAGGGCTCACACACACACACACACACACACTCAGAGCAGTCTATGTCATATTGCGCATACGCAACGTGTCGTCTGTGTGTTGTATGTGCCAAGTGCAGTGTTGTTGTTGCTGTTGTTGCTGTTGTTGCTGGCTTGTACTCTTCGACTGTTGCCGTGCAGACAATTAAAATCTGGCAGCATTTTACTTGTAAGCCGCTTAATAGGATTGCGAACTCCTTTCGCACAGCTGCAGCGCCAAATGCCCGACCCGAAAATGTCTTCAAGCGTGAGCAACACACACACACATATACACACACACAAACACATACACGTAGCAAGGGGAGTCACAGGCCAGGGGTCAGATGGGGGGAGGGGGTTAATGTCGGTGCTGTATGAGAGCGTGTTAACTGAGGCTAGACAAAGTGCATAGCCAAAAGTTGGCACAAGCCTAGTTAAGTTATGGCTAATGCCTGGCCCAAATGAGCAAATTAAAGCACCACTTGAAGAGCTGATTATATGGACACTTAGAATATATATATATATATGGGCATTATCGCTGGAAAAAATTCAACTAGAATGCTTTTACTTAAAACCAATTAAATGCACAACAAGTAAAAATGTAAATATTAAATGAATATGTTTTTAGATATTGCACGACATGCAGACGGTCCTGCTGTAATGTGTGTGTGTTCATTGGAAATGTCCATGTTTTATATATTGTATATATATATATATATAGATATTTGAAACCTGATGCAAAAGCCTGCGCAAATACTAGCAAAGATTGCGGTTGGGCAAAACGTTTGAATTTCGCTTATCGGCGACCACATTGCATAATTCCAAGCGAGTGAGCAAAGACAAATGTTAATTTAAAATGAAATACTTTGAACTATTCAACTTGGGCAAATATTTTATCATCCAACAAGGAGACATTTATGATTGTCGCACACATTGCCAAAAGTGTCGGGCCAAAAGCTAAACCACAAGTATTCTGGCCAAAGCTTGGCCGTTCAAGCCGTCTCTCAGTTGTCCCTTTTGCCTCTGTTTGCATTTGCACTGTGTCTCTACACGTGTGTGTGTGTCTGTGTGGGTGTGTGAGTGTGTATGGCTGTAGGGCATTCATTTGCTGGATATTTGCTGCTGTTTCTCCATACCCGCCTCCGTTTCCGTGCTGCTTTGGTCGTGTCTGTCTTGGTCGGGTCTGTGTTATCAAGCGAGCAGGTCAAGCGCAAAGGTGAGAAATAACAAAATTTCAAAATTTGGTTTCGGGGCATTTCAGCTGCTGCACTGCTGGATTATTGGGTTAATTTGCACACCTCACTCTATACCCCTATCTATCTATCTATCTATCTATCTTACTATGTTTCCAACCCACAAGGCAAATACGTTGTAGCAAACACTGCAGTTGCACATTCGTATTTCCATTTGAACTCTTGTGCTTGTGGCAGTGGCCAGTTGCAAGTTTGCCCAGTTTTGCCATTTGACTGTCGTTTATTCAAATTCAAGCATAATGCCCAAGATAAGTTCACACTTTGGAGAACTTAAATTGAATTGAATTGGGCATGTGCAGGAAGATAAGTATAATTAAAACAACAGATTTATATGAATACAAACGATGTTGGTAAAATTGTAATTGCGAATTTCCAACAATATATTTGTTCTCGCTCAATGGCATTTAATCGAAAAATGTTAAAGTATTACGTCAATCAATTTTAAGAGCTTCGATAACGAGTAACGGTGTATTTCAATACTTCATCAATACTCGATGAAGCATATCTAATGAAAATCAATTAATTACGCTTGACCGAATCAATGGGCATCTGTAAAATGCATCTTTAGCACACACCTATTAAATTACAAATTAAAATTAATATTCATAGTGATAATGTGATTAAACAACCGGATGAGCAAAACACGGCTTCTTTGGCACCACAACTGAATAAGGAATCTGGAATCTAATCAGTTTTTGATTTGTCATCATTTTTATGCACTGGCCTTGCCTCAAAATTGCCAGCCAGGGTATCAGCTAGTCGAGTTCTCTCCCTCTCCCGCTCTCCCGCTCTCTGTCTCTCTCTCTCTCTCTCGACTAGAGCATTCCTACTGGTTTTATACATACTTCTTGTTTGAGCTTCTCATTTGCGCTTAAAGCGCATTTTTTCGCACCAAAAAATTAAGCCCAATTATCCTTGATTCACTGGCTTGGAAAATTAATTATGTGCACCTATTGTTATTGTTGCTGTTGTTCTTGTTGTTGTTGTGACTGTGCACTTGGCCAACGGATTCCGGCGCATTCCCGCGACAAATTAAAATTCATACGATATGAAATACATACATATATAAATATATGTACATACATATATTTTACAGTTTTTATTGTTGCTGGTGCTGAAACTGCTCTGCAGTCTACATATTAAGTGCCAGTCCTTTTTTAATGTTGGCTAAGCGGCTTAAAGCTCACAAAACGGATAAAAAGTAGCGCAGCTGGCTCATAAGTAGCTTGTACGTATTTATGACTAGCAGGTATTTATTAACCGCAACCAGGTTGGCCATGCTTGGCAATTTATAATTAAATACTTATTAAGTTATTATATATTGAGAGCTGCTTTTCATTAGCCAATCTAGCAAAACTTAAAATAGGCGTTGCTTTATCTGTCACAGAAATACTCATTTCCATTTTGTTTGGCCTGAGAGATTTCATTTTAGACTTACTTGCCGTACTGAGCAAATGTATTAGCTTCTGAAAATAGGAAATATTTGTTTCAAATTTCTCTGTTTGTTTTTTTTTTTTTTATATAAATACCTTAAATTTTTTGTAAATCTAAATCGAAATTTTCGTCTTATTTTTGGATATTGAAATTTTGCGAAAATGCCTGTTTTTCGAGAAATCCGCATGTTGAATTCGGCTAGACGTCTGCTCGGAGTTCAGCAGCTTCGTCGCACCTTTTCCACCAGGTGCGAGGATCCCAAGGGCGCTGTCGTTGGAGTTTACCAGAAGGATGGCGACAAGCCGATCAAATCATCGGAAAGCGGCCAAATGCTGGACGATGATCTTGGCGGCAGCCTAATGAGCCTGATCCGTGAACGTGGCATGGACGGACGACCCGGCAAGGGACTGCTCTTCAATGGTCTCGATGGTGAATACTCGACGGTGGCCGTTGTTGGCATGGGTCCGGCGGACGCCGGCTACAACGAGAACGAGGAGCTGGACGAGGGCATGGAGAATACACGCATCGCAGCCGCAACCGGAGCACGTGCGTTGCAGATGCAGGGCATGGTGGAGGTGCATGTCGATGGCATGGACTATCCAGAGCAGGCGGCCGAAGGTGCCGCATTGGCCATGTGGCGCTACAACGTCAACAAAGTGAAGAAGAACCGCCTGCTTATACCCAAGCTGCACATGTATGGCAAGGGCGACAACGATGCCTGGGTGCGTGGCCTGTTCAAGGCGGAATCACAGAATCTGGCGCGTCGCCTATCCGATACTCCGGCCAATCAGATGACGCCCTCGATATTTGCACAGGCTACGGTCGATGCACTATGTCCCTGCGGCGTCTCTGTGGAGGTGCGCTCCATGGACTGGATCGAGGATATGAGTCTCAACTCGTTCCTGATGATTGCCAAGGGATCCTGTGAGCCACCCCTATTGCTCGAGTGCACCTATTGCGGTACATCACCGGAGGATAAGTCTGTGCTGCTCCTGGGCCAAGGATTGACGTTCCACAGCGGTGGTCTCTGCCTGAAGCCAAAGTCGGGCATGCACAAGTATCGTGGCTCCATGTCTGGCGCCGCTCTCTGTGTAGGCGTGCTCCGCGCTGCTGCTGCGCTATCTCTGCCCATGAACATAACAGCTGTGCTGCCGCTCTGCGAGCACATGCCATCTGGCATGGCTGTGAAGTGTGGAGATGTGGTGACGCTGCTCAATGGCGTCACGCTGGGCATTAAGGATGTGGGCAAGGCACCAGTGGTTATGATGGCGGATCCCCTGCTCTATGCGCAGGCCAACTTCAAGCCCAAGATGGTCGTCAGCATTGGCAGCGTGGCCAAGGGAGTCAGCTATGGACTTGGCGGCAGTGCGACGGGTCTGTGGAGCAACTCTACGTATTTGGCCAAGCAATTCAAGAAGGCGGGCAGCATTACTGGTGATCGTATCTGGCGCATGCCACTGTTCCGCTACTTCAAACAGATCGTCACAAAGAATACCACTTATGACATGTCCAACTGTGGACGCGGACCGGCCTCTTCGTGCCTGGCTGCGGCCATTCTGCATTCGCTGGTGCCGTGCCTGGATTGGGTGCATCTCGATATTCGTGGCACTGGAATGCTTACGCGGGTAAATCCCTTGCCCTATCTGCTGCGCGAGTCCATGACGGGTCGTCCCACACGCACAGTCATCCAGACCTTGTACCAGTTGGCCTGTTCACAGTCCTAAAAGAGTTTGTCCAGGCTGAACACGTGACGAGTAATTTCCTGTATTTTCCTGTTTGACTCCACGAGAATCATTTGTATAAATCGCAACACTGTTAAGAATCCAAAATAAAACTAAAATAAAATACGATCTGTGAAAAGTATCCGTTTTATTATTATTTTCAAATTTGTGTTTTTGCAGCGCTGTCTGTCTGCCTGACAGCCATTTTCAATTTGCGGAGTAAAAGATGTGTGCAGGTGTTGATTGAAGCGCAAATCGAATTTACGGCCCTAAACGGTTCAGCTTTTCTTAGACGATGTCTGCGACGCGCGCAAATGTATGCTATGCAAATTGTGTGTGTGATGTGTGTGTGTGTGTGCGATGTGTGTGTGTGTGTGTGAGTGGCAAGAGAGCACAGCTTGACAGCTCTATTTCTATTTTTGATTTGAAGTTGCAGCCATATAAATGTTGTCTGATTAGCGTGTGGCAGCAATTGATTTTTACATTTGATTGAGTGTCTTAAGCTGTGCCTGATCACACCCCCACACCCCCACACCCACACACACACACAGACATACAGTTGTGTGTGTGTGAGTGTGTATTTTTGTTTGACTGCCAGCTTACGTCTACATTCAGCTCATCATGTTGGCAAAGCTGTCAATGCCAGCCAGTCAATCACTTTTGAAACTTTTTATCAACGTTTGATCTGTGATGTTAGCTGGTCTTATTATTTACCATAAATTGTACTGGAATTGTTGAGAATGCAATCAGCTTTAAGTCGAATGTTTAAATCAATGGTTGTTTATTGGAGTGAATTGATTGCATTTATGAGATTCCCTTAGAGGCGTATTTGTTTGTACGGCTCCACGATGCAGCCATGCACATAACATTAGGGCTAATCACAGTCAGACTCGAAGTCGGAATGGGAGTGGGAGTGGCAATTGGAGGCACACAATCACCAAAAAGACCAAATGCCTGGCTCAATATTTAATTTGCCCAAATACAAACAGTGACATGTATGTGTTGCAGTTGCATGTAGTATTTGCTAATGCAGATTTGGATGCACAGCATTTGACTGCAAGCAGCTGGCAATTGCCAAAGGTTTACAAAGCCAAATGGAGCAGTTGGAGCGCGATGCTAAATACGTTGTCCTTGCCACCAAAATTCTGTATGCCATGTGTATGTGTGTGTGTGTGTGTGATATGTGTGTAAGGCTGTGGCTGGTAGCATTTGTGCACAATCAAATTTAATCTCGCTTTCAAATGTCAAATCAGCAACGGCTTGATTACACATTGAAAGGGCCCTCCTGCAGAAGACGCTCCTACGGCTGCGTTCAACCACACAAGCAAAAACAAACTGATGGTTTTATTTATTTAATGACTTGGCTGCTGCTCACCTTGGGCAAATCTGGCTTACAAATTCATTTGCTACATTGATTAATTAATGCTAATTTACGAAAATTCCATTTGGCCATTAGACGCAACAGACACAGGTTTCCATGCTGTTGCTGCTGCTGCTTCCGTTATCCGGCCGTACTGTGTATTTAATTTAGTGCTTTGGCAAGACCACAGACAACACACGACACATGTATCCAGTTATGTAGTTGTGCAATACAAACAGTGCCACAAATTTGTGTCAAGCTCAAATGCGTCTAGATAACTGCTGCTAGATAACTCAATTGGAGAGCTATTGACCACTAAACTAATCAAGATTAAACGTTGCAAGCAGAAACAATTTTAATTTCAATATGTTTAATGTCGAGCATATGCCAAAAAGTTTGGGATGTGGTTTGTAGTAATTACATTTAACTGATGTATTTTGTTATAAACATAATTAATATTGAGCATGAGCAGTCTGCTACTAAAGACTTAATATTTACCCATTAAATATTTAACATAATTTATATAAATACTTATTAAATACTATTGAAACAATGTTATTCTAAGCATGCATAGTATTAGTATTTGTTTCAGTACTTGTACTTCATAGTAATGTCGAGAGTCATCTTTTAGCAATGACATAATATTTGCCAATGGAAACTGATGCAAGTGTATCCATTAAATATTTAATATCATTTATATAGATACTTATTTTGAATGGATTCGCGCGACTGTGTGTGTGTGTGTGTGTAAGGATTTTATTGGCCATTTGGTGTGCATAAGGACATCAATGAAGGCAAATTAAAAAACATGCTCCTTGCGAGCAACTCACAATTGGCTAAAAACGCAAACGGCAATTGGTTCAAGGCGCATAAACGGCTTCTTTGGCTGCTTGGGCTGCTTGGGCGGCTGCTCCTGTTACGGGTTGGACGCCGAGAGAAATGTACGGATTTTATTGCTTATTTGTTAAATGACTTGAAAAAGTTAATCAAGCGTGATTTTGATACGCCCCAGAGATAACGAATTATTGTTGCTATAAGTGTGAGTATGTTGCTTGACTTGACTTGTTTTGTTTCGTTTCGTTTTGTTTGCATTTGCCGTGCATTGTTTCTGCTTGCCACTTGGCCAGCACAGTTCTGTGATACTTATTTGCTAACAAAAATTTCAATTTTCTTTGGTTTTTTTTGTTGTTGTTTGTAAAACATGCTGCGAGTATCTGGGCACACTTGGGCCCATAAAAGTAACAGTAAAGCACCAACATATAGCAAATCGTCGACGACACCTGTCGACGCCATTTTATGAATTAATAAAGGAAGCCATAGCCAGGACACCCAAATCTTCTAGATGTATGGTGGGGGTTGCAAGTTGAGGCCAATCTTAAAAGCAGCAACAAGGCGTCTGATTGTGCGTTGAGCTTATTAAACGCATTTTTACAGCACGCTTAACAAGAATTTTCACTTTATATGCAAACATGTGAAACACTATAAACAAAGGACGCCAATTTGCAAGAAACACACACACAACGCACACACAACACACAACGCACAACACACACCCACAACCATATAAAGTCACATGCGCCAGTTGTGCGAAAAATTTCCTTTCTATTAAATTTTACAGTAAACTGAATTTACATCCACGAAGCAACAACAACATCAACACAAACAACAACAGCAGAAACATCGCGTTATTAAACAGCATGAAAATTGCCAAAGCACTGAAATTGAAGGGCGAAGGAAGGAAGCATCCAGCTTGCCAGAGCTCTTTTCTGGTCTCTCATATTGCCAATGCCAGAGACTCTGTGTTATAAACAAAATGGCACAAAATGGCGACACCTGCTGTTGCAAATTAGAAAAATAAGATGTTTCATAAAAAATGAAATGTCAGAGGCGGAACGCACAACAACAACAACAACAACACGTACAACAGGTGAAACTGACAGCGGTTGGGGTTCAAGGCAGGGCGACTGTGGAGTGGCATGAGCCAGGCAGCAGGGGGGCTCTGCCACATTAACAAACAAACTGGAATCCAAAATATAAATATGAAAAAGCAGGCTGTCGACAGGGCTTCTATTTTATTTTATTTTTTTCCTTAAATGTGTTGCCCTCAAATTATTAGTTGTTGCTCAAAATTGAACTACTTCCACAGAACTTAACTCAAATGAATGAATGAAACTCAGCAGATTAAAATAGTAAAGACAATTAATGAACAAACGATTTGTTAAATAAAATTAATTAGAAATTCAAAATTAATTTGCTATTTTAATTACTTGCAATTTTCTTTGGCATGCTAATTTAGCTTTAGATATTTAGAATATTTCACAAAATTTAAATAATTGCTTTTATTTTGCATATTATTGATTTAATTTTAATTTTTTTTGAATGTCATTAAATTCTAGCAAGAATTCGGTGATTATAGTTTAGAGGGCATTTATTGACATATTATACTACCCAAATAATTTGATATTAGGGGGTTGGGTCAGGTGTCAGCTGGGGTCATTGACTGCAACATTGGAATATAAGTCATGCTAAGCGCAGTCAACAACTATGCTCGACCCCTGAACCTGAAGTCAGAGCTTTGCTGCCTTATCAAGAATTGTGCTTACAGCGATTGGGCACAAAAGTCATTTAAAGTTAGCCAGGTTTGTGTTACCGCTATTCACGTTCGTTGCCTCACTGCAGCAGCGACTGACAAGAAGAACTCGGAAGTTGCAGGAACAGCAGCAGCAGCAGCAGAAGTATCAGCAGCAGAAGTAGCAGCAGAAGTAGCAGCAGCAGCAGCAGTAACGGCAAACAAACAGAGCAAAGGAAACAAATCTAATAAAATCAGCAGATGATGGTCATTAGACCGAAAAGTAATTTCATTTATTCGCAAACTCGATTTGTTGCTTTGTAGACCGGAGAGCGCACGAGTGCGTCTTTCTCTCTCTATCTCACTCTCTCTTTCGCTGCCACTCTTTCTCGTCTTCGCTCTCTGTCCAAGTAGTAATCGGGAATTGGAAACGGGAGTCGCTGACGTCGCAGGTCCCTGGGTCAGGGCAATGCCAAAGACACTGGGCAGAGGGCAACTGGAACTGGAACTGAAACTGGCAAATCAAAGCAGCGAAGCGTTCAACCAACGGTCGCGCATAAAAACAAACAACGGCTGCAACAAAAGAAACCCGAGCCAGACAAAGTGAAAAATCGCAGGGGAAACAGCAATGCTCACACACGCACACACACTCACAAACACACACACAAACACACACACAAACACACACACACAGTTTGCTTATAGATTCCTTAAGCAAATTGCAAAAGATGCGTCGTTAAAATTTTCGGCACTAAAAATACAGACGGATTAGTGTGGCAGGAAGCGGATCAGAAGTCTGAGAGGCACGCTACGTTTGGGTCATAAAAATCGTTGGCAGCAACAACAGCAAACAAACACACACCTGAAATAATGGCAAAACAATAAAATTGCTGGCAGTGCGCAACGTGAGCTGCTGCTGTTCCTGATGTTGGCCAAAAAGTTGTTAGCTCAAATTTCAATGGCAACATAAATGGACAAAATGTAAATGAAATGCTTTTAAAATGAAATTTACTGCTCAACTCCAATACTCGAATGGCACCAACTGCTCCATTGTTCTGCCTCGTGGACCAAAAGATGACCAGGTCGGGTGTGTGTGTGTGTGTGCGGGTGTTTTGTTGGGTGCATGCCATTTGTAACGGCACTTAAACGGAAATGAAATTAAGCGCAAAATGCGGCAGTTGCCAGTTGCCATTTGCCATTTGCCAGTTGGCAGTTTGCTTTTTATACAGCTGCCCGTGTGTAATTGAAATGTGCGCTTCATCAAATGCTTCTAGGATTCGCATCTGTCAATCTCTACACACTTACATACGCACACACACACACACACATACATGCTTGCATTTGTGGTTGTTCATCAACTTTCACTTGGCTCATTCAAAATGCAACATGCACTCAGCATTTGAGGAAGTTCTGCTGTTGGTTTTTCATTTGCTCAAAAATCAAGCACAACAAAATTACACACACCCACACACATACCAGCACGCACATTCACGAGAGTGAATATTACTTATGGTCGTACACATGTTAAGTGAATTTGTCAAATATGCTTCACTGACTCTTTCCGTCTCCTCTCTCTGTCGTTTTTGTGTGAAAGTTCTCAAGTAAAATTTGTCTTTGGTGCTTTCTACCTGCAACTTGTAGCATTCCCTTTTGCCTTGCACATGATTTGATTAGCAAGTTCTTATTTGATTTACAAGTGCTGCCCCCTAAGCTGATGATCATTTAATGGGCAGTGGACAGCAGAGTCAGTTATTAAAAGGGGTCCATCAATATGGGGACAGTACATTCATAAATAATTGTCTGCAAATGGAAAAAAAAAAGAAAGAAGAAGAATAATTGCATTACGCACACGAAAGCGTATCGTTAATGGCATAGCTCAAGTCTTTTGCCGATGACCGGAGACCACCCTCAGCAAAATATCACACTTTATGAACAATTCACGCTTGCAAACCAAAGAAAAGCGCAACGCAAAGGAAAAGTTTAGCAGCGCAGCTGGAACGGGAAATGAAGCTGAACAATGTTGAAGATGGGAAAAAAAACTAACAATATCTTTTCTTTGTAGAACAGTTACGAGTGCTGCAGCATCAATCTGCTGGCATTGACATCCCAATATACCCTAAACATATATATTAATGAAACAAGTAGAAAAAGTCATGATCATAATTGAAGATATATTGTACAAGTAATGGCAGATTGCAAACTTATAATAATTACTAAATCTGCTTATATGAAATGATGGTAATATCATCTTAAAGCATTCCCAAATCAAATATGCCCCACTAAAAGAGCTACACTTCTAGTTTGTGCTCCTTGTCCGCTATGCACCATTCACTATTCGCTATTCGCAGTTCGCAGTTCGCTGTTGCTATTTTGCCTCGTCGCCCGCACTTCTATTAGCGGCATCCTTTTGGTGTGCCTCGGTTCTTTTGCGGCGGCTCATTCATCCATTCGTTATGGTCGCACAGCAACAAAGCGTGAATTACCGCCATTTTGTGCACTTTGAACGCCATGTTGCCGTTTTTATCGTCCTCGTCGCTTGCAAGGCATTCAGCAAAGTAATTGGCTGGTGCCAAAGCTAGCCTGCAGCCTGCAGCATGCGGCATGCAACCAGCAACCCAGCTTAGTGTAGCGTCTTATTGAAACTGATAATTGATTTATGTACTTATTTATGCTCATTTTTTAATTAATTAATACGCTTAGCAGAAAACGTCGCCTGATGCAATTTTCCTATTTTGCTCAAGGATATTAAAATGTTGTACTATAAAATGTAAAGCCATAAATCAAAGAGCCATGATTGCGATTTTATGCGATTTTATGTTAAAGCACTTGTCTAGCCCATGGACAACAATTGCAGATTTGAAATGCCACACACGCAAATGTGGCTGGCTGCAGTCAAATATGCATGTATTTTAAATATTAACTAAATACGCGGTCAGGCAAACAGCAATAAAATTGTCAATAAAGAACACTACTAACCAAAGAAACAACAACAGCAGCAGCAGCAGCAGCAGCGTTGGCAAATCAAGTGCTGCAGCAAAAATGTACTCATCAAAGTTTCATTATTCATAATTAACAAACCGCAGTCGCAGCCAAGAGCCAGCGAAATGAAACGACACAAAAAGAAGTGCAACAAATCCAGAAATGAAGCAAAACCACCAAAATCAAATTATAGCCATGCTTTGCGGATGTGATTAAAATGCAGCCAGTCTGACCAGATAAACCAAATATTCGTTGTTCAATGCATAATGCTAAAAAATGTTCAAATTTAATTAATTTCTGACAAATGCAAATTTGGAAAATTATCTCGCTGATTTTAATGTCAAAATCCAGTCCTGTACCAAATATTATAATTTCTAAAATTTTTGATTGAATTTTTTTAGCTCAAATGAATATTTAATAAAATTAATTTACGATTCATGAAAAATTTGGAATATGACAAAAATTAATTTTTTTATGCAAATATATTGCCAAAATCTACGATTAAATCAATTTTTGGATATCATTATTATAAAATGTCCTGGTAAGTATAATAATATTATTTTCCAAAAAATTTAAATTTAATTAAGTGGTCGAGTGTGTTTTGTATTTAATACTACGATATATTTCGAATACCCGAGTTTAAAATATTTTCCTTGTAAGGCCAGCAGAGTTCTTTAAAATGTATAATACTCTAGCTCAAGAGCTAAACGAAAATTGATGAGCTAACACTACTAGAGCTAGCTACAGAATGAATCTGCCATAATTTTGGATTGCGAGCGCTTGTTGGCAGTTGCTGCTAATGAATACAGTTGAAGGACAACGTTGAAAATCAGTTGCAAAAATATTTGCGTATAACTCAGCGGCATAATGTGGTCAGCTGAACAGGATATGGCAAACGACAGACCGACAAGATGGACACGCACGGGGTCAGATGGTCAGAGTTGAACTATTTCAGTTACGGCCGTATTGTTCAATTCTGACTAACGAATGTGCACATAAACTTCCATTAGCAAGGCTCGCGCTCTTCTACGGAAAAGCATTTGTACTGCTCCACTACTACCATATGTATGTTCTTATATATACATATATATATACATATATATATATATATGTATACATCATATCGCGCATGTTATCGTTGTGTTTGTTATTGTTTTTACCCGTAGCGTGTGTATGAAAATTAAAATCGTTGACAATTGTCATTTCTGTTTTTATTTATTTTTTTTTGTTACATTTGCTGCTATTGTTGCTGCTGTTCATTGTGTTGTCAGCGCTGTTTTACCGCGGTTTCGGTTTTTGCTGTTGTTGGTGTTGTCGCCCGATGCCACACGCAACTAACCGCATTTTGATTGCCATACATTCGCCCGAATCGTGCTCCACGACAAATTGAATGCATTTTCCGTGCAGTGGATGAAAATAACGCCGCGGGCATTGCATGTGTGGCATCAGAACTGCTGCTGTTGTTGTTGCCACACGCACGCAGTCCCTGTTAGTAATCTTCAACTTCAAGCTCCGACTTTGGCTTGTGCTCTTCCTGCGAATTCTTGCAGCTTATTCCATTTGTGGCAGCTCTTTGCACATTTTGATAAGACACAAAAAAGAAACATGCTCAGCGTTATTCAGTTCAATTAAAATCAAAGCCAGCATGAGTGACAAATTTGGAGACGAAAAAAAAAAAACATTTGCAAATGAATTACCATGGCTTTTTGTGGTTTTTTGGTGTTTGTGTGTCTGTACGTGATTTATGGCATCTGGCCAACAACAAACACCTCCGCCCCCGTTGGCCAGCTCATTACACATTACACATATTTAGGCTTTGACTGCATAAAATACCTAAATAGTGCCATTTGCATAGTGTGCCCGCTTCTGGTCAAATATTTTGATAGCAGTGGACGTGCTGCGGGCCAGCATTGCGGTCGCACAATCAAAATATGTACATTCATTCGGGTTTGCGGCGCCACTTGCTTTGGCCTCAAAGCATGAAAGCGTTTATATAATATACTGTGAATTTATTTAGTGCTTAGCTGCCAAACCAATACCAATCACAGCCAATTGAAAATCACAATTATTCATCATGTCGCTTGGCTAACTCAATTGATTTTCATACCAAACTTCAATGAAGCGGGACTCGAACATAATTACATTCTTCTATATGCTACATCAAGCATAGATTTTTAGAATATAAAAAAAATCGGATAGAAAAATTAAAAAAACGCCGCTGGACATAGTCTTTTTTCCAGAGTGCAAATATCTTAAAGAAAATCCTACAGGAAAGTTGATAATGTGAGCAGGAAAACCTGATCTTAAGGCTAAAAATACTTCCTTCATATAATTTAAAATTCAAAAAAAAAAGGATGTGAATGGAAGTGTGGGGAATATTCTGTCTATATAGAATATTGTTATAGGAGATTCCTTTCATTATTTATTTTTTTTGTCTGCTTATCTTGCTTTAGCTGAATAGGAGAAAAGAATGTAAGATCTGGTGCTTGATTCATGCTTATGTTTTCCCACTGGGTAGGCGAAAAATGAAAGCCTGGCCACAGATATAGTAGAGGACGACACGATACGTTGAGGCTGGCAGCGAGCGCTCTTAAGTTCATTAGGGCCACAGAATATAACATAATTATTCACTTACAATTTACGCCACGACGCCTTAGTTTCAGCTTGTTTACGTATATGGCGTATACGTAATTTTATTTGGATGCCTGAGAGTTCCACCTCTGAAAAGATTGAAGCACACACAAACGAAGAGTGAAGAGTGAAGAGTGCATTTTGGCTTTAACGATGACGCATTTGCAAAGTCAATAACAGTCTCAACAAAGTCAACAGGCAGACTGCTAATGCCATTAAAAGACCTCAAACCACCCGGAAAATTCGCATAGAGCGAGTGCGACCGAAGGGAGGTGGCGGGCGAGGTAAAGACAAAGAAACAAAAATGGTGAAATGGATGAAATGTTGGCTTGTTAAACCGCAGCTCATTGCTAGTAAAAATAAAACCAACATTGGCTCAGGACCCGGCACAGGCCCATAAATTCCAACATTTGCCAATAAGTTGAAAGGCTAAAGTTTTACATTGGTAACCGAAAAATATGCAAAGCAGTCATAATTTTACTTTGCAACGAAATATTTTTTGTATAAAATTGTTAGCAAACAAACTTTTTTATGCTTCAACTAATTTCAATCAGCTAACAAAAATGTGGTGTGCTCCGTCTCTAACTCCTCCATTCGAAATCGTGCCCCGTCCTGCCCCGCTCCGCCCAAACTGAGAAAAACACAGGACGCACAACTTTTGTCAATAATGCCGACGCCTTAAACCTAAAAACCCCAAACCAGTCCAACCAGAGTCCCAGTGTCAAGACAAAGGCACAAACACAAAGAGCACAAGCCAGAAATGATCCATGCACCTGTCGGGCTGCTCTGGCCACTTTCTGCAACCCCTGGCCAGCTGCTCCAGCTCCAGCTCCCATCTCCTTGGTAGAGTTTATTAAGTTGGATGTCACCTTTTTCGGTGAACTTCTCTCTCAGCACATTGCAGCCCTCGGGCCATATTTTTTTGTATGTTTGCAACTTTGTCTGCTTGTTTTTGTTGTCACTTCATCAGCACGGCGCCTCCGCTCGAGGGTGTCGTCAAATTCTCACAAATATCCCTAAGACAGATGGTAACAAGTATTTCTGAATGCCAACAACTTAGTATATGCGAAATGTGAATGCGAATGTGAAAACGGGATCTTTTCAAGTTTGGTGTCACCTTTTGCATATTTTGCTTCTTTTTTTTTGTCGTTTTGCATAATTGTCAATTGCCATCAATAAAGTGTTTATTAAAAAGTTTTCCCGTCCAAATTCATTGTTCATTTCATGTGTGTTTTCTAGTTCAATTTCAGAGATGTCTGTCTGCATATGTAAATGTGATTGTAATGCTCAATCTTTTGAAACTTGTGCCAGTCTCTGTGCTAACTCATTAATTAACTTTGCCGCCATTGTTTGCGAACGCTATTTATTCTTGGCTTATCACTTGGCCCAAAGTGCCCGCTGTGCCAAAAGGAGAGAATGCTTGCCTGGCTCCTGCCCAATAACGAAAACAATAACAAGTGTGGGGGCTGCTGCTTCGAAATCCCAAAGTTTTAATGAGCAGAAAGCAGACATACACAGGTAAGTAGGCTCACAATCTAATTAACATTTAACGAAAATTCATTTAACTTTTCACATGCCCATATATCATTGAGAAATAGTGTTCTCATTACTAGATGGCTCATCAACTGCTAAACTTATGTATACACAAATAGATTAGCTCATTGATAAGCAACCCGGATCAATGGGTAAGTATTTAGTATCTAATTTCCTGTTCATTAAAGTAAGTCATTTATAAAGTACAAAAATAATAAGCGCCATCTGTGTGCAAATTTTGGTAACTTACGCATGGAACTTAGCCTTGTCGCAAAAGCGCTTTTATCCAGTTTTGTTGGCTTAACCTTAAATTATATATTCACTTTGATTTCTTTGCCTTGTGGTTCTTAACATTGTACACGTCAAATAGAAAAATAATATATCTGAAGTCTTCATTCTGAAAAATAATTAGCTTTGATTACAACGACAAAATTTGGTACTACAAAATGTAAGAATTTGCTATAGCTTTCATAAGTCCCAAAAGCTTTGAAACACTGCTCAAAATTTTTAGTACTAAGCTTTAAGCAGCGGTACTTTTAGCACGGGAATTAACGGGACTTTTACCTGGCAGGCACGTACAACTCTTCAAGTGTTGCACAACGTTAACTTTCTCATAGAATTATTTATTTCGTGCATAATTATAAATAAAATCGAATGCGCAAGCAGGGTGGCAACGCCGTCGCTACTAAGCATGTGCTTGTGTGCATGGCCTGACATGTGTCTGTGATTGTGTATGTGTGGGTGGGTGAGCGAACCAACGAGCGAATGAGAGACAGAGAGAGACTTTTTGTTTGAATTGCTCTCTTGGCACGCATTTGACTTTATTCACAATTGAATTTCAGTGCGTTCGCGAACAGCCTTTCAAAACGTTGCGCTATCGGCCGAAGCGGATGGCAGAAAACAAATCAAGCTAAAGAAGTGAAGCAAACAGAGAAGGAGAACAGCAAGGAAAACAGTGACAAACTAAAAATGTTAGCATACTTTTTCGAGTTGTTGCTTACCGATTAAAAGATTTAGCACTTGTAACCTGACAATCAAAAATCAAATAAAACTATTTTGCAGAAATGTGACCCAATTTAACATTTGTGATTGAAAAGAAAGGAAAAAAACGGAAAAGAAAATAAACGCCATAAATGCATAATTTGCATTCTCGCGTTGAAATAAAAATATTTGCGACACACACGAAATAAAAATAGCAATAAAAATGTATAATTTTCATGTGCTGTGTGCTGTACGTGAATTGCTCAACTTTGTGCATTTGTCGCACTTCAACAATTAAAAAAAACATAAATACCCCAACTATATGTGTGTCTGTGTGTGTGCGTGTGCGAGTCGAGCAGCACCCCCAAAGTTTCCTTTGCCTGGCTGCTCTTTTAACCAACCAGCCAGCAGCACAGCTGATTGTCAACGGTACTCCGACTGAGAGCCAGCTTGTTTGGTTTAAGAGTCACAGAGAGAGATAGATAGATAGAGAGAGAGAGTGAGCGAGCGACCAACACCATCCTCCACCGCACCACCCCGTACCAGCCTCAATCGCATACAGTGAGTTTTGCCTGCTGGCTAACGTAACGGGTTTCGAAACACGCACGCCAAAGTACAAAGTACACGTAATGTAGCCATAATCAAAGGTAGCCCCCGCCATAGCCATAGCCATAGCCATAACCATCGCCATAGCCCAGGTCAACAGCTCGAAGCTCTCGGATTGGCACGCACGTGTGTCTGTGCCTGTGGCTGTGTGCGTGTGTGTATTAGTGTGTGTTTGTCTGTGGGAAGTGCATAAATTGTATCATCTCTCGATGGTACTTCGGAAGTTTTACAGGCCAGCGAATGAGCTCAAATGAAATATTTATGCGTTTGGGGTAGCGTATCTCTGACCCACGACTCTCGTCACAGCTTCTCATAAGACACTGCACTTGTTGTAATATAAATAAATTCGGTTCTAGAATTTAAAATCTTTTTTGCAAGCGGACTCAATTTTAAAATGCCTTAAAATGCAGAATATGTTTTTGACTTAAGTCGGCTCTAGAATTAAGAGTTTTTGATTTTGGAAACCAACAATCCCAAAAATATTGTGGTTTATTCCACCTATTCCAACTCTTACTCTTAAGCCACTGTTCCAACAATATATATTACTAACGTCTAGACATCTGCTAAGTGGAAATAAAAAACTAATCTCAAAACATTCAAATTGCCTAAAGAGCCACAATTCTTCCACTTTTTTAACATTCTAGGCCAAAATTAAATATCATGAAATGCCTTGTACTCTCTGCCTTACGCTCGGTTGTCAAGCATTATTGCATAGATATCAATTATAGTTACTGGGCAACCATTGTTATACATACATATATTGTGTATAGAAGTTCAATTCTCTGAAATTGAAAAATCATATTGCCATTGCACAAACATTCATATTTGTTCATTCATATTTACATTAATAGCGGCTTGTGCTCAACATACACCTGTTTTCCCCATAAATGCTTTTGTACACAGGCACTCAAATAGATTGAGGGGATCTGCTTTCATGCTCAATACGAATATGCGCCAGCTTGTGGATGTGTGTGTGTGTGTGTGTGTGAGGGTAGTGAAAGTGGTGTGCCCGTACGGCAACCTCATACATATCAACCAACACCTCTCCGCCACACACAACTATGCAAACATGCGAGCATGGACATATGCACATACATACATACACACACATATTTATGTATTTATGTCGGCACTTGTGCTGATGTTGCTCTTGTTATTCCTGTTGTTATTGTTGTTGTTGTTGTATTATTCATTCCATCCAACCAGCTGCAGCCACACTCCAAGCATCCATCCACGCAGAGCACTTAAAGTGCTGCGTGTATGCTTTCAGTCATTTGTAATACTTTTCAAATTTTCCGGTTGCATATTTATATTCCGTTATAATTGAAAACATATGTACATATTTATGAATACATATCGACATATTTCTATAAATATATATGCATAATGTTAAACATTTACTACATTTGTTGACCACATTGTGTCAAATTTTGTTGAAACCCTAGAGCATATAGAGATTACATAATCTATATAGAATACCCAGCATACATACATATATGTAACAGAATACAAGAACTGAAAATAGATAGATAAAACATGCAACTTATCGCTTAGCATGCAGGATATCATGTACTTAAGCACACACAGCACACACACTAACACACACCATGTGATGTGCTTGTGTGCGTAGTTAACTAGGTCGAGCCATATATTGCAAGTCGACATTCGCAACTAATTAAAATCTTAGTTAACGCTGAGCCAATCGGCTTTCAATGCACACGATTAGTTTGAAAATTCAATAATTGCAAATGGCAAGGGATTTGGTGTCAATCAGATTTCAGTTGGCTTAGTTGTTAAAACTGTTGCCATGGCAATAATAACTGGTAAATAATAACTGCCTGGTGTGAATGTTTTCGGTGTCTCTGCCTCTCATATGAAATGCCCTGCAACACTTAAATATACATCGTTATACACATATATATTAGCCTCCATTTCTTTTACTGATTATAACCTTTTACGTATGTTATGTTTACGGGGTATACAAATGCAGACCCTTTGAGCATTCAAATTACCATACTCTTACGATAATCATATTTTGTGCTGGTCCCAAAAGTAATTTGCCTGCTAAAATTCATTTATAAATAAATATTATTTGACTAGGCATATTGACAATGTTTGCTCGACTTGTAGGCAACTTTGGTAAACAACAAAATATGAAGCTCTCGGACACAATGGCGACGCCGATTGAGGAAAAACTCGATCAAAATTTAAAGGTACGCCAAAAAGCACTTCAAGACTTATTTCAATGCACATTAATCATCCTTTTCTCCCTACACCAAAAAAAATAAACCCAAAAAAAACTAAGCAACAGGTTCGCTCGGGTATGGTTCACGTCAGCGATGGCAAAAGTAGACCAGAACCACTCCGACTTAGCCTAACAATGGAATTGTTGACCTTGCAGAAGTTGGAAATTGTTACGCCAACAAGCTCCCAGCTAAATGGACCTCCAATGGAATCCAAGGTATGCTAATAAACTTTGTATGCCGTAATTAAGATGAAGAAGTAGAAACATCGAGCCAAAAAAAAAAACACTTGCGTATTTCAGGAGCGCATGGTGCAAATAACGAGACAGAAACAAGGCGGATTGGGTCTGAGCATAAAGGGGGGCGCCGAACACAAATTGCCCATATTAATATCGCGCATCTACAAGGATCAGGCGGCCGACATCACAGGTCAACTGTTTGTGGGTGATGCGATTATAAAGGTGAACGGTGAATATATAACGGCATGCCCCCACGATGATGCCGTCAACATTCTGCGCAATGCCGGCGACATTGTTGTCCTCACTGTGAAGCACTATCGCGCCGCAACACCGTTCCTGCAAAAGCAATGTGAGCAGCGCCCCACAAATGACAACATGACTTCACATCAAACTGGACAAGACATGACACGACATGACTAACGAATTTTATTCAAATCAATCACTCATTCGTTGCTTCGTTCCATTTGTAGTAACAAAAGATACTCCTGACTCGGACAACGATGTCACTTGTGCCGAACTCAAGGCAGATGAAGGATACAAGTCCTCAGTTAATAGCGGCACCATAAGTCGCAGCTGTAGTCGACCAATGTCAATTTGCTCGGAGCCAGAGAAGCGCTGGGCCGACGTTGTGGCAGGTATATTCATATATATAGATATATATCATCTCAAGTGTCGTAGCTTAGTTATTTTTGGCATTTGCAGTGCCGCTAATGATGGCCTATGTGACTCGCTACATTTACGGCACGGACAAGTTGCGTCCGAATGCATTCGAGGTGCGCGGCTTGAATGGCCTCAGCACCGGGGTCATACACTGTGATGAGCTGGCGATACTCAGTCAGTGGCTCAAACTGATAACCGATAATGTTGTGGGTCTCACACATCTGCAGGTTGGCATCCACATAATATAATATTAAATCAATTTTCATCCATCCCAATTAATATATTTATTAATTGCTTTTGCTTATCTTTTTTAACAGATGAAACTGTACAATCGCAATTTCGCTGTGGGCGAACGCATCGAGTATATGGGCTGGGTGAACGAGGGTGTTATCAACAACAACATATCCTGGCAGAGCTATAAGCCCAGATTTTTACTACTCAAAGGCACCGAAGTGATGCTCTTTGAAACGCCACCAGTAAGTTGCAAATTTATTAACTCACATTTGTTCATTTATTTTATTTATTTATTGTTGCTTTAAATTTGTAATTGAATTTCTCCCTTTGAATTTTATTAAATTCGTAACTTTAATCTGAAATTATTTTGTTACAGCATTTCTTAGCCCACATTGAATAAATAAATAAAACTAAAACGATTCTCAAAAGTCATTAGTCATTTCATAGAAATATTTTTCTAACTATTTACTTTGTTCAAAACATTATTAACTTCGAGTTTTCTATTAAAGAATATAAAATTACATCCCCATTTTGTGGCACTTATGTAATTTGATATGAAAGAATTTGCAGCAGTGTCTGTGTGTTCATTTTGCCCGAAGTTGTTCAAAGCGAATGCAGTTGCTATGCTGCGCTAATTTTATGTGTCAAGATTTAACCCTACATGAGTTAGATACGACACACAACCAACCCCAACACACACACACAGACACACACACACACACACACACACTCACAAAGAGAGACAGAACAGACAAGCCAGTGTGCAAAAATATAAAAATTGTACTTTTTGCTCTAATGAGCAGTCTTTGCTTAGCAAATGGAACTTGGCTGCAATGTTGGCCCACGGGCTTATGAGTTGATTCGGCACAGATGCACTGCACCACTCCACTCCACTTCACCTCACCTCTTAACCCACCTGACAGTGCATAGTTGCCCTGCGCTTTGATATGATGAAGAGACCCTTAGCGTGCTTGATAATTAGATGAGATTTTGTTAATCTTATTTAAAATTGGACTCGTTTGCCAATTGTGCAAATTGTTAATCCCATTGCAGCTGAATGTGGCTGGCATAAGCAAGGCCTTGGTGGTCTACAAGGTATACCAGACCATGTTTCGCATTGTGAAGGAATCAGAGACGGTGGACAGTCGACAGCATTGCTTCTTGTTGCAGAGTTCTGGACACGAGCCGCGATATTTGAGCGTGGAGACACGACAGGAGTTGCTGCGCATCGAGAACAGTTGGAATGCGGCCATAGTAACCAGTGTTATTAAATTGGGCGTAAGTATGCCACACACACATACACACACACATACAAATGCAGGGATTTTGTATCTGTGTGTTTTGCTTTCCGAATTTCGCATGTTTGTTTGTAATTAGCTGCCCGACTGGTCGCAATGCAAACGACGAGAATCGTGATTGCCAATTGCTTGTTAATTTATAAGCATATAGAGCCCACTCCCTCGGGCAGCCTTGAACTGAAAGGTCACGGCTGCTGACCTAACTATGAAATCGATATACCGCACTTTGAAAGCCACACTTGAAGCATTTTACATTTTTGGCTTGCAGACAAATATAAGTGTTTGCAACAAGTTGTTTTCACACCTTGAATTAGAGTATTTATATTTATATATATATATATATTATATGTAAATATTAGACAAAGAGCATTGACTATTCATTTCAAAAGTAGATCCTACGCAAACGCAATTTTCGATCAATTATTCCTTCTAAAATATTTCTCTAAGAATCGATTGCCGAATCGCTATGTAATAATAGAGCAAACATATAGATATATATATGTATAAACTGGCCACATTTTGTGGTGCCGAAAAAATTGAACACCCAAGAGGACCTTTCACTGAACTCTTCTCACCAATCAAATCGCATATTATTTAAGAAATTCGCATTAAACTCAAACTCTGAAACAAAGTTTTGGTATCCGCTGTGAGATACTGCCAAAAGTGTGCAACTTTTGTTTACACACACACACACACTCACATGTACAAGTTGTGAAAAAATACACACACAATGTTGGTAAGCTGTTTGAAAGTCACAGCCAAGCCAATGACCGACACAAATGGCGCACAAAAAGAATTTTGCCTGTGCTACGAATCGATACAAATTTGGTGTGCAATTTGGAGCATTTAGTCGAGCAGACACAGACACAAAGAGATTGTTGAACTTTTGTGTCAGCTATAGTAGTAGATGTTGGATATTGATGTTGCAGTCGCGTTTGCTATTAGAGATATCGCGTATATGTAAAATATATTAAAAGTCGATTTCAATCAGCGTAGCCTGCCCCTCATAAATGTCTAGTGTGAATAAATAAGTTCACTTACACATGCAACCTAAGTAGTTATACATCTATCTATGTTTATATCTACATCACTCACAATGTAGCGCAAGACCTTTGCCGTTTCACATCAAGGCAAGAGTGGCGGACTGACACTTGATTGGCAGGCGGGTTTCTCACTGACAGAGGGAGCCGATGCCACAATGGTCTGGCAGTATAAATTCTCACAGCTGCGCGGCTCCAGCGATGATGGCAAATCCAAGTTGAAACTACACTTTCAGGACAGCGAGACGCGGGCCATCGAGACAAAGGCAAGTTGTACTTCTATTTGTAGGAAACCTTAATTGGCTAACCCTAGTCAAAGTTAATTTCAAGTGAACCTAACTGATCGAATTTATATATACTAATCATTCGCATCTCTTTCATGTCGTAATCATCACATCAAATAGGAATTAGAATGCCAAGTCCTGCAGAGTTTGCTTTTTTGCATGCATGCGTTTCTCACCGCCAAGGTTGCTTCAGTGGATCCAGCATTCTTGAGCTCGATACAGCAGACCTAAGCTTGGCTAGCAAACGCATACTGAGAATCAAAAATTTTATAGGCTAAGTGAACTAATAGTTGTATTTCAAAAATACGCAACAATTACATAAGTAATTTACCAGCTATAATAATTAAGCAAGTTACAGATACAACATTATTACAATGCGAATGTATGTAAGTAATTGGAATTAGTTAAATTTGACTAGCTTAAAATACGGAGTTAGATTTGATATACTTATATACTACTTATTAAATGTATACATCAACTTGCATACACACATAAATAACATAATATGCATATATATACATATACATATATATAATTGAAATGTAGAACGAAACTGAATGATAAACTTAAAGTGAAATCTCTTGGTGCAACACATGTAAATTTAAGCGTGCTCTAGGCTTCTTTTCCTATATAATCAGATCAAGTTGTCGATATAATTGAGCGCACTGTCTACATATGTGTACATAAATATACATATATATATAAATATATGTATATATGTATGTATTGAGCAATTAGACAATTACACTTGGATACGTATGTATTTATTTTATCAGAAACTTAGGCATTATGCAATTACTAATCACAAAACGAAAGCTACTACGTCATCTGACATCGAGTAAATTCGAAATGAGCAAAAGCCCATTATAATTGTCAACTACAACATTATAAATGAATGTAAACGATGTGCATTATAGTGAAAATTTAATTTTCAATTTTAATGAAGATGCTATTGTTAAAACTAGGTATTTATTCGAATAAATGTTGCGCTTTTTAAATTCAAATCCCTTATTTATTTACTATCTAAGCATGTCAGACAAACGAGTTTCAGTTTCAAAATATTCTCTATTTAAATACCGAAATTTTATTATTGACAAAAAAAAACAAAACACATAAAACGCCACCGAAATTTGCATTCATATTTTTATTAGATTTTACATGAGGATCGCGTCTACTTTCAGACTATATTGTAAATACATATACTCGTACATGTAAACATATGTATATCATGCGTCAATTCAAATGTGTCTTTCGATTGAGCGATCACACCAACATACAACAAACAACAAATGACAAACATAACAGTAGAAACACGACAACAACATTTTGCTCATATACATTAGGCATTTCTAATGGAACAAATGGTTGATTTATTGTACCGTATATGTGTACACAAATAAGTTAAAAATACATCAGCAGCTTAATAATATTAAAATATACTCAAATATCTATGTATATTCATCGTCGTTCTTGTAAGGACGCAAACAGGCCAGAAACTGTTAACGCAACTCATCAACGCAGTCATATCAAATATATCAATTATCAAGCCCACGTAATCACTTGTAGATGTACACGCATATATGTATATGTATTTGAACCAAAAACAAAGCTAAATGTGACACAATATTACACAAGATTAACAGAAATTATTCATGTGAATACTATTTGTAAAACAGAAAAACACCAACGTAGAAAACTTCGGTCTGCCGAAGACTTAATACCATTGCAGATCATTCACATTTTTCCAATTGATGTACTTGATGTACAAGTCTTAACCATTTCAAATAATACGATCGAGAGTGTTAGGCCAAATAATTCACATACAATAATTATATCCCATGGAGTATAATTGTTTATGCTTATAAAAATTAACAACAGTCTTGATTTGTCCGACTCTCCGAATGTCGAAATCGATCTCAAGGATTAAATGAGCTTCAAATAAAATTGTATAAGTGAAACATCGATTAAGTTGCACATAATAATGTAATAATATAATGTGTTTATAGTGTAACACTCTCGAGCTAGGCATTTATGGCTAGTCTCTGGTCCGTCCTCTGCTGTTATTGCCAAATGATCATAAAACACAAAAATGTCCGTAAAATAGTTTCAATTTCTTCTCACAATTCTGCACAGGTATTTAAAGCAAACAAACACACTAATTATACACACATTCATACAGGCAACATAGACTATTTACGTAGAATGCAAATTTACAAACACAAAACCAGCGAAAAAACCTTGCACCACAAACCAAACAATGTATAAGCGCTATCTGAACGATCAGATATAATAATAAACTACACACATATTTACAAAATAATTGTACTACTACTCTATACCAGGTTACATCAGTATATATATATATATATATATACATACATATGCATCAGCATAAATATCTAATAGAACACATTCAGACACTCAACTGCTGCTTTAAAAATCGCGAACAAATTTAGAAGGCCGTTGAATTCACAGGGACTCGAAAACAGTCTGAGTAGCTGTGGACTCTGAGGAGCTTTAGAATTGATTCGAATAAGGAAATTCAGTCGATTTGTGTATTTATTCTCCACTTCAAGGCACCTAAACAGACCAAAATACGTAAAATGCACTACAAATAATACATAAACAATTAATCCAAAAACCAAAGCAAACTATTTTTTAAAAGC
Source organism: Drosophila nr. perissopoda 5 BK-2023a (assembly GCA_035044105.1). Classification (NCBI taxonomy): domain Eukaryota; kingdom Metazoa; phylum Arthropoda; class Insecta; order Diptera; family Drosophilidae; genus Drosophila; species Drosophila nr. perissopoda 5 BK-2023a. The sequence goes on along the minus strand of JAWNMK010000639.1, from coordinate 69,054 downwards.
ATACGCAATGTAATACAATATTCCCACTTCGGAATGCCAATGATTAAATGCTCTTGCAGGCATTTGACAGATGTTCGATGGCTCAAACGTATTCAACCAATCTTTAAATTCTTTATAATTATTAAAGAAAATAAAAAAAAGAATTCTCTGCAAGGGTATAAGAACACCACCCATACGAATACCAAAACAAATAAATAAATCTGTGTATACCATATACATAAATCCATAGGATCATATATATATATATATATACATATATAGCGCACATATTATTGCTGTCTAACTGAATAATCAAAAGTGCATTGCTGGATACGCTAATGATGAGTTTACAGCTATATAATATCTATCTCAGAAATGTATTGTTAATTTTAAATGTAACGCAACAATGAAATACATCAGAATCAGATACATTTACATTTACATTTACATACTACATACATCAACATACGATAAGCTTTAAATATGTACACAATTAACTACATAATATGTAGCACTTATAATTCTGTTATGAAAAAATCATTGCCACCCATTACCAATTACTTTATATACTTAGCATTTATAATTGATTTGCAGTTTTTATATTCCAAATATATAATATATATATATTTATATATGTATTCGTTTGAAATAAAGTTAGGCGAAAACAAATACAAAATAATAACAATAAAAATAATGCTCTTAAATATGCAAACTAATCAAATTGTTTTTATTATTGGTTAAAAGTGGAAGGACCAAACTCGAGCCAATATTAGTCTAATCATATTATTAGTTAAAAAATGAATTATACACACAAAGTGACAACTTTGAGCTATTTTTAGGTTAATCATTCATTTATAAGAATTTTTTTTTACAAATTTACCTTTGCATTTTCCTTAGGACACCATCTCCAAATTAGATTCAAATTTTAAGTTTGGAATGTTCCCATCTTCCTGCCCAAAAACCAGTAAAAACACATTTTTTTTTTTGTAATACCAACTTAAAATACAATCGTTTAATCAAATATAAAACAACTGAATAAAATAGTTATTTTGTTTGGTTTTCTTTTGATATTTTGATATTTGTTCATCACATTGCACTTTTACATGGCTGCGTAAAAATGCATTGAAACTCACTACTTAGACGACAAGTTGTTCAATTCAATAATAATAATAATAATAATAATAATAACGTTGTAGCAAAGTTGATGGCTGGCAACTTTGCTTTAGTTTATATTTTGTAACGGTAACACTTAAGATTTAGTTGGCAAAAAGTATCCAAATTGAAAACGATTCACAGAATGAATGTTGAAGCTGTTCTAAACCCTCAATTGTTTTGGATTACAAGATATAAATGTAAAATTATTCAAATTCCATAGGCGTGTCAAAATCTTTTTATGGCTGTGTGAAAAAGATTTTGATTGCCTCAAGTTCGGAAAGGGTTTTCTTTTTGCAACATGGTAACACTGGCTATTGACTGCCTAACCTTATATACATAACACATTCCGGTTAAAGCTTCTGCTAGACAGATATTCTAGATACGCACTATGTAATAAAGCTATGTAAGTATGTACATATACAAGCTCCCATATCCATTTAACGGTCTTGAGAGTTAATCGTACCTTAAATTCCCTGTTGCATATGCACACAAATTACGGTTTTGGTTTTTGGTTGAAAGTTGGCCTAATACAGATACCAATTACCACTTACCAATTACAAATTTTTGACTTAAATATTTCTGTATTATCTACACAGCGTTTGGTAAATATACAAACATACTTGTGTGTATGTGTATCATATAGTATATGTATATATTTATGTAAGTAGGTTGTGCTATTATTATTATTATTAATATTTGCATTACTGTAAATGCAGCGCATTATCAAACTACTGGCTAGTCTTAACTGTAGACTTATGGTTTTGAGCTACAACATGATTTTTCTTTAGTGTCGAAACCTAAGTAAGTACGTTGTATGCGAAATTTGCATTAGATTCCTAAGGGCCTTTGATGCCTTAGAGCTAAGCTAAAACGTTTTTTTTTTAAACATAAATCAATTCAATCTGCAGGCCAAACTACAAAATGCACACATACAATTCAAAAGTTGATGTTGAAGTTATTTTTGCTAAACGTAATATATTTGAAAACGCGCCATCGGTCGAACTCAGACATCGGTTGCATCGGTTGCCTCGGCGTCTGCGAGGCGGACGAGGGTCACCGTCACCTCGGTGGCGACTCCGTTGACAGCCAACTGCTGATCCCGCCACGGAGTCGTCAGCGTTCGTATACGCTGCCTAAAGCTGCCGGGTGTAACAATTAGCTTGTAAGTAGCCAGCCCCGGTATCATAATGATCGAGGAGCCGGCTATGCACCAACCCAGTGCGTTCGCCCAATTGGGATACACGTAATCCCCATACGTTAACGGCTCATAGCCAAGCAGTCCGTAAACCGTGATAAAGAGCAGAAATAGAGGCGCCACAAAGCGCCAGCAGACCACCCAATAGCGACCAGGTGGAAAGCCAATCATGTCACGTATATCATCGCTAAAACGCTTGGTGCCATATATCCAGGACACAGCGATCGCCTCAAAGAACACCGCCACCAGTATGGAGTAGCCGGCTGCATAGCGATCCAGCAGATGAAAGAAATAGAAGCCACCTTGGGTGCAGCTGGCCAGGCCAACGACAAAGTACAGCGAGAAGAGACCGGCCACAAACAGTTCCCGGTTCCTTTTGATCTTAGGGAACTCATCGCTTAACGCAGTGATTATCGCCTCCGAGCCGCCAAACTGTCAAAATTAATAAAAAATAAAAGTTAAATTATAATAGTAACAATTTTAGCCAATTACTTGTAAAAAACCATATATAAAAAGAAGAGTTTTTTTTAGCTCAGAGACAATATAAACTACTCAACAAAGAAAAAGTTTACCGAGCTGTCCAATCCGAGAGTTAGCAGCATCATGAAGAAGATTAACGCCCAGAAAATGCTGCCCGGCATGGTGGCAATGGCCGCTGGATACACAACAAACACTAGACCCGGTCCCTCGGTGGCCACATCCTCGATCCTGACGCCGGAAGTGTGTGCCATGTAGCCCAGCACGGAGAATATCACAAAGCCCGCCACAAAACTCGTTGCAGAGTTTATAAAACTTGTGAGCAGGGCATCTCTGTAATAAGTTAATTAGTTAATCAATAAGCCATAAAAATCAAAAGCCAAAAGTTCTTAAGGATTTCAATTTATCTTAGAAAACATCTTTTATTAAAAATAATTTCTGTCTATTACTATTTGGAATTTTGATCTAATAAATGTATAACGAATTAACTTACTTGTAGACATTGTTGTGATATTTGTTATATGAGGCATAGGCCAGTAACACACCAAATCCGGGACCCAATGAGAAGAATACCTGTGTGGCGGCATCGACCCACACCTCAGCCTTGTAGATGGCATCGAAATTTGGACTCAAGTAATATTGAATACCCATCGCAGAGCCTGGCAAGGTAATGCCGCGTATCAGCAGAATGAGCAGCACGGCATAGGGAAAGAGTGCCGTGAACCACACCACTTTACCCGATGTGCTGATACCCTTCCACAACGAGAAGTAGCAAATCAGATAAACCATCAGCAAGCAAAGCGCCATATCCCAGCGTATGTGGCCCAGATCATGAATGCCCTCACTATGATTTAGCTCAAGTATATAGCGACTGTGAAGAGAAAAAAATTTATATTATATATGTATGTATGCATACACTTAGCGAAAAGCGCTGCTAAAAATTAAAGTACAAACTGGTTAGAGTTCCAACCATTTTGCCAAATTACTTTCAGATTTGTATATAATTTAATTGGTATTTAATTTCATAAATTAATTTACATAAATTCTTTTATTCTCATAATCTTGCGCCACTTACTTAAAGTATTCGGATGCCGCCGATTGGAATCTCTCCACAGGCACAACTGGTGCGGCGCTCGCAAAGGTAACATTCGTATAGGATTCATTGGCAAAAAAGAGACTCTGATTGTTGAACGCATAGAAATCGCTCAGATTGCCAACAACAGGACGCGTATTCTGACCCTCAAACTGTAAGTGGTAATGATTATTAATAATAAGGTTGATGTATTGTGGAAATCTGCCTCAACTGGCATTTACCGGCTTGCAGTTGGGCGTATTCCACGCATTGTTGCACGACGTCCAGGGCAGCACATTGGTGAAGGAGGCGAAGAAGAAACGCAGTGACCACGCAATAATCACATTGTAGTAGAAGTCCACATAGAAGGCGATTAGCACCACCGCATATCCTATGCCTAAGATTTAACTCCTTGCATATCATATTCCCAACTGGACCATTTTCCTTACTTACCCTTAAAAAGCGGTACCAAACGTCCCCAGCACGTAATTGCGCCCTTACGATTGTGCTGTCCCAGGGCCAGTTCCATATAGAACAGAGGTATGCCGCCCACAACCAACATAATGCAGTAGGGCACAAGAAAAGCGCCTGCAAAAATAAATAGGTTTTATAATTTAGATGACTTTGATGTTATAACCAAATATGGCTGTAGAAAATTACTAACAGAAACGCATCGCTTTCAATATAGATTCAATGTTGACAAAGTAATGACCAATCTCTTATTTCCCATATACATTTCTATCGATTTATACCTATCATTTCAATCCTAAATGCGTTATAAATCTAGATGCCAAACCATTATTCAAAATATTGAAAATCGTATTTTGAAAATCGAAAATTGTAATATTCATCAGGAGCTTATTTATTTGCTAAATGCTAATGCGATTCGGATGATTTCGTTGTAAGGATTTTCCTAATAATAACAGTTCTAATTATAATAATAATCCAGTCAAATTTCAATTGCTGATCCTTAGAAGAGGTGCTAATAATTTGATCAATAATCGCTGCATTGTCCACCAAAAGCAATTTCTCTTCTACTAACTAATGAGTGGCCAGTGTCATTATGACTAAAGCGCAATCAAACTTTGCAATATTTTAAAACACCCGAAGCACTTTAAATATTATGATAAAACAATGTGTGCTGGGTGCTTCTAAGCGATTGCCTGTGTGTGTGTATGTGTGTGTGTGTGTGATTGACCCATGTCAGCGTCTGTTTTTGTCGCTCTATGGCTTGCACATAGACATCGGCACACACACACACACACAGGTACACACAAAATCAAATTGTTTCACAAGTGCCACTCTAAGGACATTTTAAAAACATTAACAGCAGCGCATCCCGGGCTGGCAATGGGACAAGCATACATATATAAGGACACAGAGACATGGACAGACACAGGGACATAGGGACATAGAGACATAGAGAGAAGCCATGGACCGCTCTGCTCCGGTTCAGGCTCGGCTGTCTCATGCAGCCGTCGACGTCGGTTAGCCTCCTTCTCCTTTGTTCTCTGCTCCCTGCTCTGGCAATTGCTAAAGTGCCATCGATACTTTGTTGAGTGACAGAGGGACGTTTTATGATTTGATTATGTCTATTAGCAGGCAAAGTGGGCGACAAAGTCGTTGACAACTACGACGACGACTACAGTGACAACGGCCATTATGCATACTAGTACACACACACACACACACAAACATAAATTGGTAAAAAAAAAAAATAATAAAAAAAAGCAGAAAAAAGGCTCTTGAACACTGAGCTGACAATGATGTTGTAAAATGTAAAACAAAAAAGTCCAATAATAATACCAGACGAGATAAGGATCTTAAAATCAAATGCAGCTCTGGTGCTGAAGCTGTAATTTCCGTTGCTTTGCCCCAACTCATTTCCGGTTTGTCACTGTCTATTTATAGCGCAAAGTACCACGGCAAATTATTATTTCAAAGTACATATTTATCAAGCCAATTAAACAGCTGGCATATATACGAATTGCCAGATCTCAATTAAGCCATAAAATCTTTTTTATTACTTAATAATACGCTCATGATAATTGCCAAGTGAATTTCAAATGAAAAGAGTACGTGTTACGAAAATAAATGTGGTATTAAATGTAAACAATTTAATTTCAATACTCACCTTGAAAAAAATCAAATTTTTTATCTTACATTTGTTGAATCTATATACAAAATTGATCTTAGGATATTTGTCGACCAATTTTTGGCAAGCAATTCTCATCAGACTGTGGCATTTAATTGAGTAATTTATGAAACAAATATTATATAAAATTAAAATTAAATAAGGTACAAAAATCACAAACATACATTTTCATTTTTTAGATTTATATTAAATATAATTATTAAAAAATTGTAAATGGAGAAACGCAAATTTAACTTTAACAAAGTTAAGACAATAAACAGTATAAACAATGCATTTGAAAGCATGAAAAACCTTCATTTACAATTTATACATTCAGAAAACATGATGTACAATTTATGTCAAGCTACTGCATCTAAAGTCGAGGAATTTCATTTATTCAGTAGCTGGGAATAAGAAGAAGAAAAAAAGGGGGAGAGCGAAATTAAATGCCCACTAAGCTGGGGGGCATTAAAAGCTAATAATCGCAACCTGTGGTAACTGTCACAACGATGACTCTAACGGTAAAGTTAAGCCTGGCAACGCCAGTAGTCAGCCGCACAAAATAATATAAAATGAAAACTAAGCTGTCACTGATTGAGTGCAATGAAGCGTATGAAATAACAATTTATTTTTTAAGACCACAGGGGAGAAAAAAAGTTGTGGCAAAGGGCAGCACAACAGCAACAACAACGACAAAATAGTCATAAAACTATAAAGGAAAAGGCAACCAGCACACACACACACACACACACACACACACACACACATCCTGATTTACGAATGAAAATTCATATCAACGACTAAGTGCCGCCGTCAAAAAACGTGTGCCGCACATGAATTTCAACACAATGCGTATAAGGATACACATTCATACGCACATACATACATACAAATAAAGAAATATGTCCTGATTGTGATGTGCATAGCCCAGTAACAATAAAAGCCTAGAAAGCGTTTCCTACACTCGCCCCCACGCCTCCACCCTTTGCGGAGTGATGCTTACTCACTCGCTGTCAGATTGTGGCAAAGGAGGTAAAGGAGGCCAAATGCGATTATGACTGCCAGATTTAGTTGTCATACAAAAGCACTTAACTTTGAAATTGTTTTGAATGATGGCGTTGCCAACAAAGATCACAAGTCCTAAGCATATGTATCAACTTATATAAATGTGTGTGTGTGTGTGTGTGTGTGTGTGTGTGTGTGTGAAGTCGCACGTCTGGACTCTGGGTAATTTCGTATAGGAAGTACGCACTTAGAGCCGCAAGATTTCTGCCCCACCTCACTCACTGCCCAGTTAATGGGAGCACTTCGCACGCATTTTAGCCAGCACTTGTCAAAGTGTTAACAAGGCCAAGTCACTTGTTATGCGGCAACTTGAGTGAGTTTCTTGGGCGCTCAATGATGTGTAAAGCTTTATAAATGCCACAAGAATTCTTGTGGCTTTGTGTCTCTAATTGGCACGCGACACTCCTCCCTCCCCAATCAGAAACAGATAAGGAAAAGATTTTTTTTTCTTTCTATTTAGTTACTTACCACCGCCATTTTTGTAGCACAAATAGGGAAATCTCCAGACGTTTGCTAAATCGACGGCGAATCCAATAACCGATAATAAAAAATCCACCTTGCCGCTCCATGTTTCACGCTGATCGTTAATGCTGCTGTTATCGTTGGTGTCGTGTGGCGTGGACGTCTTTGCTATTTGTCCTGTAGGTGACATCGCCGTGGCGACGATGCCCGTGTCCTTGGCCAAAACGTCGTCGTTTTAGTTGCCAACACGCCAATCAAGTCTACAAAAATATATATATATATATGTGTATATCATGTAGATGATTTTACTTATTAATTGCAATGCTGCATGCATTAACCCCCTTCAGTTCAAACAGTTCAACATATTGCATGTTTGTGGCATACGACAATTTTGATGCGCTGCTTGAGGACTTAAGCCGACACTTGATGCCCAATTGAGATTAACGTGTCTGTGTGTGTGTGTGTTTTGGTGTGTTACTGAAATGTCCATAACACTTGAATTCTGTTTGGCCACGACATGCTCTCTAGCCCTTCGAGTGTTTGTCCGTGTATTACGCATACGACGTGTGGTGACAAACACTTGACAATTACAGCACAAAAACCATGCGCTGTGGTTTGCTCATCGACAAAATCTGAATTTCCTTTAATACATTGTTACACAGCAAATAGATACACACATGTATATATGTATATACATATATATTTATGTATTGTTTCATTGTTTCTCTCATATGCGGGTAACATAATTAATTGCTCCACTTTAAAATGTCCGCGCATTAGCTTAATTTAACTCGAGAAATGTGCTCAATTAACAGCGCAGTTCTCAAGCAATGCTCAAGATTCAATTAAATAATTTGCGTGAAGCTCAGTGAAGATCTCAGTGCAAACTAATTTGGCTTTTCAAGTGCTACTTTATTTACATACAATTCAAGACTTTGTCTCATTTCAAAAAATTTCATCTTTTTTTTGGTTTGATTATGATTATTTTCATATCATTATTCATGCACTTAATAATAATTTTAGATTCAAAGCAGCTTGTCTTGAATATACAAAATATATATGCCAAGCATAAATTAAGATTCAGTTTAAGTTTAAGTAAAAAATAACACAATGGACACATAAATTGTGCTATTTTTTACATATTCAAACAATTATCGTAAGCTCAGTTCGAAATACGTAAATTTTTTTTTATTTGACTATGCTTTGTTTGGTAACTTATATTTACATTTAACTACGTGTTTCGCTGTTCAAGTTTTTTTATTTATATTTTATTAGATAATCCATTTCTTAAATATGCATATCCCACAAAATATTTAACTGTAGCGCAATTAAACCGCACAAGTTGTAATATTTGTATTTTCACAGTTTCGCTGGCGCCCATTAATTTACACAATGCAAGCAAATTTAAGATAATTTGTAGTGTCATTAACTTTGAGACGGGTGCTGAAAAGTTTATACATTTTGAAAAATGCACATGTGTAGAAAATTATGAAGAACTATTATATTATTTTTATAAAATACCATAGGAAAAATTGAATATATTTTAAGCTGTGTCTTTTTCTTCTGCTAAGTTTAGCATTATTTTCTTTAAATGCAACTTTACTAAAAATTGGTTTTTGAGCACCAATTTGATTATTGTGTAGAATTAATCACTCTTTAGATTGTGCATACATACCTGCTATATTCCAATAACCTAAATCAAAATCTTTTGCCAATCCATTTTAAAGATTTCTCGAATTCTCAAATAAATTATGCCAAAAATGTGGATTAACAGCTCACACACACTCTCTATAAGCGCCAACAGCCCAAAACTTGTCTCACTTTAATTGGCAGTTGCACAAGCCACACATACTTTCACTTGCCTTAGAACAGTTGGCCTAATGTCTCAATATTAACTAAAGATTTGGGCAACACCAAAAAATTCAGTTGTTGCGCTAACAGTAACATTCAAACGTATGCAGGCAATTTCTCTATGCCAGTCACTTTTATAGCCAGCGACAAGTGGTTGACTGCACCTGCACCCTCCCAACAGACACACAGACACAACCCTATGTGTGTGTGTGTGTGTGTGTGTCAAACGCAGCAACTGCTGAAGTTAAACGTCGCATGCGCCAAGGAAACGTCGTCCAAACGGAAGTGACCAATTAGAGTTGCCTTTGTGCGTATGTACGGATATATGTGCGTGTGTATATGTTTGCTATATATACTTTTACATACGTATGTGTGTCACAGTAAGCTTTTTGTACATTATGTTAAGCAATGAGCTTGTGCCTGTCTGCAGCTGAGCTTTTCTGTACAGCGCTCTGCTAACCAGCTCTTTTGCAATTTATTGCCATGTTAAACTAAATGCAATGATAAATAAAATATGAATATAAATGAAAATAAAAATCAAATAAATAAATAAACACACAAAATTAAAAATATAAAATGCAGTTGCAATTAACAAAATTCTCATCTCATGCTGAATATATGTTACTTAACAACTGAAAGCAAACACAAATATTTTGGTCAATGTGTAACACTTTCAGGTAAATTGGATTATATCGAAAGTTTTGCAATATCATTTTATATATATCAATGAAAGTAAAGCGGCAAGAGAACTATGTATGCCAAACTTTCTCTCCCTCTCTCTCTGTCTCTGAATATTCTCAAAAAGCTCTCGAATATGCTTCGAAAACTTTAAAATATATATTTCGAAAATGCTCACAGATACATTCAAAATTCAAATGAAAACAGCGTAAACAAAATGTCTTTTTTTAAACATCTTCAATACAATTTTCCTGGCCAGCGACAAGATCGAGAGAGTCGAGAGCAGTTGCCAACGGGTTTTCATCGAATACGGCCACGGGGCAAGATGCAGTGCTAAGAAAAAATAGAAACGCATTGTGACCAGTGCAACGCATCTCAATAAAGAAAATTAAAGAAAATTCGTAGAGTGACAGAATATCAATGTGCTCGCCGATCCTACAACTACAGCTATAACTATAGTTAAGCCGTTATTAATAACAGTTAGTGAAACAATCAAATGCACACTTGTATCTTGTATAAAATAGTATATAGTCTCGAGTCGGTTTATGTTTTTATATAAGAGGCAACGAGCATTATTTTTAATTTCGCTGTTGATAATATGCAAATGTGTAGGCTAAAGAATAGAAAAGAATTGAGAATTTGTACGAAAACCCAAAAAAAAATAAATAAAACCAGGCAACAACACAATCTGAACTAAACAAACTAAATAAAATATTTGCAAGCTTTACAAATTGTACAACATTGTGAGTGTGAGTAATGTGTGTGTAGAAGTGTATGTGTATGCGTGCAGACTGCCAGACGGCTCAATTAAATATTTGTTTGACAACAAGAACAAGAACTATGGCGAACAGGAGCTAAACTATATATATACTACACCGAAATGCGAAATAACATTGAACTTAAGCCGATTGGCACTTAATGCAATCGGTATTTTCGGATACGGCGAACAATGTGTTTTATGGTGCATCTCAATAAAGAGTTTATAAATTCAATTAATTGGCGTATTTGGCGACCATTTTCCAGGAAGTGAACAATAACAATGAAAACGCATTTGCGCCAGCGTGTGAAATGAAATATGTGAGACCAAATACATATATTTGGCATTTTTTTAAAACAGATGCAGATGCAAACGCGTGAATAAAGATGCAAGAAACAAATGTAAAATAGGCCGACAAAGATGCATACATATACAAATACATACATACACACCATAAATTTGTATTTATGTATAGATTGCCTTTGTGCAGGCCGCTATAAATATTTACAACGCTGCTGCTGCTGCTGCTGTTGCCGCTTATACGGAAAACCAAAATACACATTTCAACGATTTACGATTTACGATTAATAAAGAATTCTATTTATTTAGTGCATAGGTCGAGCACATGTTTTTAGCTGTGCAATGATTTAAACAAGAACTGATGTGAATTAACTTAACTGAATCACAGACACTCCAAGAACATTCTCAATAATAATAGCAAATTATTCAACACATGTAAAACGCAACTCGACGGCAAACTGAAACCTTTGAAAAATGTCGAAAAAACCACGAGGGCATATACACAAAATTCGTGAATTCGAATTGGAAAAGGTAATGCCTACAATCTTACTAACTCAATTCCTAAAATTATTCCAAAATTGCATATGGTTAATGATATATGAATAATCGACCCCCCACAAACATTTTTATGGTTGCATCTTGAAAATCATAAAATTTGAGACAAAGGCAACAATTGCTATTTTGTCGAATTTCACATTTGCTTATTATTATGGCAGCTACATAGTTATGTGTATTTATTATGCATATTTGTTCATACATATATTGCACGCCTTTGCCAGAATTAACTTCCTTATGTATTTTGCTGTTCTTGGAACCAGAACATTGGGGTAGATTTCTAATTAGAAAAGATGAAACAGTAAGCAGGCGGAAAGATTCACCAAACATGATTTTATTAGGAAAAAAAAACACACTTTTTTCCCCTTCATATTCTTTTTATGGGATCATTCAGTCCCTTTTCGAATACCCTCTGTCTGAGTAGAACATCATCCTATACGATCTGGACCCAATTAAAAACAATAATTATTTCTTTGGTCACGCGTGTTCCTCCCAACATTTTCCAAATATTTATGTATATTATTTGGTTGAAAAATTGGTAAGAATGCTATTGTGTCAGAACAATGATCGAATTCAATACAAAGAACTCGTGTTGAGTAAATCAAAGTAAATCAATGAATCAAAATTATAGAAACAAAAATAATTTCACGAATTTTTATAGTCATGATTATTTTCAATGTAAACACATGTCAGCTTACGGCTTACTTGATTATATAGGTATATAAATTGAATACCTAATTTAATTCAATAAATATCTAGGGTATTTGAACTTCGGTCAGGCAATTATTTTAAGTTATTTTCAGTTGGCATAAGTCCAAAAATCTCTTCGCTGATCTAATAGTTAACGCTAACGTTAAGAAATAAAAAAAAATACTCATTTTATTGGGCAGCAATCAGAGGCTGGGCATTATGTCAAAAATAGAGTTACGTTCAATATGTCTCGGCGTACGTTTATCCACATTTAATATTTATATACACAAGTAGACGAGGCAGGTGTTTATAAAGCAAATCAAAAATAATAAATATCATTAACCAAAACAGATTCAACTTGTGGATGAGTTTGATATCATACAAATTGTCGGTGAAGGATGGTTTGGCAAGATATTGTTGGTTGAGCATCGGGGATCTCAAACCGAAATGGTACTGAAGGCGGTTCCTAAACCATACGTGACTCTGCGCGATTTCTATCGCGAATTTCATTATGGACTCCACTTGGGTGTGCATCGGCATATTGTAACCACATATGATGTGGCCTTTGAGACGGCTGGTTTCTATGTATTCACACAGGAATACGCACCACTGGGTATGTTGTGTACAACATTTACTTATTTAGCCATCAAATATACTTTTCATTACGTTTATTTCAGGGGATCTTACATCAAATGTGACTGAAACTGGTGTGGGTGAAGTTTACAGCAAGCGTATAGCTAAACAATTGGCATCCGCTATAGATTACATGCATTCAAAGTAAGTAACAAAAACAGGTCTTAAATGTTTTCTAATTGAGGAAAGAGCTTATTGTTGAACTGAAAATCTCATTGATAAGAGATATATATGAAAAATTTTGCTTATGGAGAGAGTGATAGAAATATAGACAAAGAGAGAGAGTTAGAAATAAAGAGAGGCAGAGACTGGTAGAAATAATATTAAATATTACGCATTAGAGTAAGAGAACAGTGGAGCTACAATTCCCAGTCTCATTTCCACTTTTTCGCTCAGCCTCTCTGTCTCGCTATTTATATCTTTGTATCCTTATATTTGGTATACCCTATGCAAGTATTCAAATCACTGAAATAATCATCAAACTGTGCAAGCCTTACTTTTAATTTTGGGAATATAAAAGTTATATTATTAGATAAAAAATAAATAAATTTAATTACACGATCATGTTGTTTGTCCATCTGGTTTCCCTCGCTAACAACTTCTCTGTTTCTATTTGTGTAATTATATTTCTTTTATTTTTATACCTTATGCACCATTAACACGGTTTTTATTACAGAGACATTGTGCATCGAGACATTAAACTAGATAATGTGCTCATATATCGGTCGGATTTTCAACGCGTCAAGCTTTGTGATTTCGGCGAATCATTTCAAACTGGTACCACAGTGGAACGTCGCAATGAATGGTTGCCCTACAGTCCACCCGAAGTATTAGAAGTGAAGCCAGAAGGCACCTACAAGTAAGATAGCTAAAAACTCAGTTTCAAACTTACATTTATAAATTGCATTAAATATATCTGTATTTAAAGAGCCGATCCCAGTCACGATGTCTGGCAGTTTGGCATTGTTATATTCGTCTGTCTGACTGGCTGTCTGCCCTGGCAAAAGGCATCCTCCGAGGATCCACGCTATGTTCGCTATATGGTCTGGCAAGGCAGCATAATGATGATGCCCCTACGACGAACACCCAAACTATTTAAGGTAAACCCTTTGTTGCAAATAAAGTAAGGCATATCTTTATATATATATATTATATAGCTGCTCACATCGCGCGCTCAGCGTATGTTTAAACGGTTTCTGGAGCCACGCAGCGGGAACAGGCCAAAGAGCTTGGGTGATTTAACCAGATTTATGGATGATCGCTGGCTGGCTAAAACGGCGGAGAAGGAAATGGCAGAATATGAGACAGACGAACTGTGCCCCTCAATGTATTCCTTTCACAGCAGCCCCGACGAGAAGAACCGCCTGCTGTACACATTGGCGGATTGTGGCATCGAAACCAATGTCGATCGCCAGCAGAAGAAGAATCGCATAAAAGACTGGATAGAGTCGTCCATAATTACGGAAGAGGATGAAGTAAGCCACATAAATGTTTCACTATATATATGTTATATATGTATATATTTAAGAACTAATCATACCAATTTGTGATAATTACCTTAATATTTTAGGAGGAGAATGAAGAAACCAACTCGGCCTCGCCGTCTTCATCGATATCACGCGAACCGGTGCCCGGACACATCTCTTCCATTCGACAGCCGCAGAAGCCACAGCCGGATAAGCCCAAAGAGATAAAAAGCACATTGAAAGATGCGACACAGAAGCACTTTGATCCCCGAACGGGTGCACTGCAGCAGGGGCCCAGCGAAATGGGAATGGCCATGCATTCGGCTCGATCAACGACTATCGCTTCCACATCGACGCTGAACAATGCCGACAGTATGCTGACCTTGGGCTCGCGCCAGGATATGCTGGCGAGCAATTTGACCATTTATAATTCAATGGAAATGGAGCTGAATCGCTTAGGTAAGGATCAGATGTCACTTCTGCAAGTCGGTGGCTTTCTAAACCAGTCACAGAGCAGCAGCAGCCTACTAACCGCACTTGTTGTGCCGCCGCCAACGATGCACGTCGTCCACTCTTCCACCAACTCCATCGCACCTGCCAAGAACTCAATTGGCGTCGGTACACGCGGTCCCACCAAGAGCATCCTGCAACGCACCAAATCCGATACACTACAGTCGGCCATGTACAACAGCATGCCGACCATTGACAACGCCCACTCCTCATATACAGCCGCTTTTAACACCAACAATAATCTTCATCTTAATCAGGGCCTGCAACCATTGCAGACCAGCTATGCGCCGAATGGCAGCGCCTACTTTACAAGTGGTAATAATAATCAAATTGGTAACCGAACTAATCCAAACAACAAAACTGTGACTTTTATGGGCTTGACTAATGCCTTTCAATCGCTTGCTCAACTCCCAATGCTGCCTAACACACTTGTCCCGGCACCGACAACATCGGTGGTGCCAGCTGTGAATTATTTTAATCGCTCCCACAATGATTCTCAAGTCAAAGACAGCGCTTACGGATCGACGGACGTGAACGAGACGCCTATGAGCCATTTACTGCCACCGCCACAACATGGCAGCACCGCAACACCCAGGCAGATGGTTTACAATGGCACTAGAGATTCATCCCATCAAACAAATATGAAAGATACGGCCTACGATCGGACGGTGGTCACCAACAGCAACAGCGTGCGAAAGCGAAGGTAGCTTCTATCCATATCCACAATAAACTACATAATATACAATTTGCAAGTTCCAATAAATATTAAACGTAAAATTTGTTAACATTTTTTCTGCTGGTGGTTTTACTTAATTGAAAAAGGCAGCTTTACGTTCTTAAAAAATTACGTTTCCTTTATTACGCGCGTAAAAATCCAAAAACAAGCAGCAGACATCGAGTCCGATTGCGTCTACTTGAGGGGAATAAAACGTGAACTGTGCGTGGCACCGATACCGGGACGACCGTGCTTGACGGGCTTATAAGTCAACGCAAATTCACCCAAATAGTGACCGATCATCTCGGGCTTGACCTCAACCTGTCAAGGGGGAAAAGAGAACACACGTTGGTAAACGCAATTCAATATTAATAAAGTACAATTTCTGTGGCTCACCTGGCCAAAGTCCTTGCCATTGTAAACGCCAATGATGGAGCCGGTCATCTCGGGCACAATGATCATGTTCCTCAGATGGGTCTTCACAATTTCGGGCTTCTCATTTGGCGGTGCCTCCTTCTTGGCCTTGCGCAACTTCTTGATCAGTGCCATCGGCTTGCGCTTCAGTCCGCGCGAGAAACGCCTGCGGGCGCGGCTGTGCATCAGCTCCACCAACTGATTGCTGCAACCAGCATAAAATTAGGTTAGTTTTATTTCGGGGGACGCCGAAGTGGATTTTACTCACTTGGGCATATCCAACAGCTGGTCCAAGTCCACACCGCGGTAGGTGAACTTCTTGAAGGTACGCTTCTTCTTAAGAGTTTCATCGACTTGCTGTTTGTGTCAGCCAAAATATAAAAAAACATAAACCAAAATGTATATTAGCTAAATTTGTCGTCCCTTATATTTATGTGATATAGCACATAAAACTCTAAAATAACATTGGCATGCATGTGCAGTTTATTGTATAGGCTAAATCTGATATACTGTAGCCGTTCTGCACGCGGATGTTCAATATTTTCTTAGATTTTTACACAAAATTTACATCGGCCATCTTGACGTTTGCAGTCTGGGGAACGGAAAGAAACACAGAACGAAGCGTTGCCACCGGACTCAAAAAATGGCGCTGCCAGCATGTACGACTTTTGGTTAAATATTTGGTCACACTGATAAAAACCAAAGATGCTCTTGTTATTTTTGGAACTAGTTGTGAGCGTGTTAGCGACAGCTCAACCGCTCAAGCGCTGATCTGTCACTATTCTTCTGCTAACTCACTTTCAGTTTCAAGAAATTCGCAATGTTTACAACGTTGACAAAGTATGGCCATCCAAAGTTCCAACAACTGTACAGTGTTGAAAAAAGCAGCTGTTATTGCAACTTGCCGCAGCTTTTGAAATCATTTTATAAATCATACCATACTTGTAAAGTAAGCATAAAATTATTTACTAATTAAATCAACATATTATTCGCTTAACGTGAGTCGTGAATCTCGCCGCTGGTCACGCGTACATCACCACAAAATCAGCTGTTCAGCGGCGGTCGCGCGGAAACCCAAACAATGCTGACGTTACCAAAAAGATGTTTTAAAAGACACAAAAATTGCACAAATGTGAACGACGTAAAAACACAATTGCCAGCCCTCAAATAGTATTCAACGCACTTTCAAATAGTATTCGCCGCCAAATGTGAGCCACAAGCCACATAAACCCTCAGCTTTAAGTTTCTTCGACTAATTCATTTATTGCTGTGATTTTGTGTTTTCTTTTTGCTTGCGCAAGTGGCGCCTTTTGCATCTGATTTTTGTGATTAAAACATGTAAGTGTGGGAGTGAATTGCCATCAAGCTATCTCTTTGTTTAAGTGTGTTTCCTTTGTTATATATATTTTTTTGGCTTACGCACCTAACAACTTGGTTTAACTCATCCAAGCCAGCCACAGGTGAAAGCAAGAGTTTTTTTTTGGTTGCAGCCATGATGTTCTCGCATTCGGGCCACGTTATGACTCTGGCCAATAGCATAATTGGCGTTGGAATTCTGGCCATGCCCTTCTGCTTTCAGAAGTGCGGCATTATTTTGTCCATTTTGCTCCTGATACTCAGCAATTGGATAACGCGTGTCTGTTGTCATTACCTGATAAAAACATCGTTGTTGACACGTCGCAAAAGTTTCGAAATGCTTGGCCTGCATGCATTTGGCGCTTCCGGCAAACTGTTGGCAGAACTCTGCATCATTGGCTATCTAATTGGTACGTGCATAACGTATTTTGTTGTCGTTGGCGACTTGGGGCCACAGATCGTGGCTAAGCTGTTTAATCTGGACATTGCGGAGTATCATCATCTGCGCACCGTGGTCATGTGTGCCGTAACCGTTTGTTGCATTGTGCCGTTGGGCATGCTGAGGAATGTGGATAGCTTGTCTACGGTGTGCACCGCATCAATTGGATTTTATGTTTGCCTCATGCTGAAGATTGTGCTCGAGTCTGAGTCGCATATTGTGGCCAACGATTGGACAGAGAAGGTTGTCTACTGGGAACCAGCGGGAGTTCTCCAATGCTTACCCATCTTCAGCATGGCATTGTCGTGTCAAATGTATGTTTTCCCTTTAAGAATACATCGATAATTAATTATTAATTAATTAATTAATTAATGTGCAACTCTTCGCTTGCAGGCAACTTTTTGAGGTCTTTGAGAGTATCAACAACCAGAGCCTGGACAGACTGAATGGCATTGTGCGCAATGCGACCTGGATATGTACACTGGTCTATATAGCTGTTGGTTTCTTTGGCTACGTGGCCTTCTGTACGCATAGCTTTTCCGGTATTACGTCAATCACAACTCAACAACCTACGTAAACATTATTAAATACTTTTTTTTATTTTAGGTAACATTTTAGTCAGCCTGTCGCAATCGTTTGGCAATGACATCATTAAAGTTGGTTTTGTGCTATCGGTGGCATTCAGCTTTCCCCTGGTCATATTCCCCTGCCGAGCAAGCATCTACTCCTTGTTGTACAGAAAGGTATATGGATTACGATTACCATTTCTAAATTGAAATAATAATTTATGTGTATTTCCAATTACAGCATGGACACATAGAGAGCAGCAGTTATATACCCGAGCAGCGATTCCGTTTAATTACACTCTTCATCGTGTTCTTCTCGCTGTGCGTGGCGCTTGTGATTCCATCGGTTGAGCTGATTATTGGCCTGGTAGGCTCCACAATTGGCGTGGCGATTTGCATCATGTTTCCGGCATCGAGTTTTCGCCAAATCATCCAAAAGGAATCCATGGAACGAAAACTGGCACAATTTGTGTTTGTCAGTGGCTTCTGTTTGATGATTCTAGGCACATATGCCAATTTAAATGCAATAGATGCCAAGAGTTCGGGTCCACAATTTGATGGAGGAGTACAAGTTGTCACACCTCTATTGCCCAACGATAAACCACTGTTTGATGCACTTCAGGACGTAAAGAAGCCTGGGCCACTAAAACATATAATGAAAACCCCTAACGATGTGGAAGTTAAAGAAATATTGGAGAAACAGGAAGTTGGCAAGCGGAAAACTAACCAGGATAGCAATAATCTTGTCGAGAAGTCAAATATTTTAAGTGCATCAGCGGACAATCCACCGATGCCGCCGTTGCCCGTTGATGAATCCCATGGCGTGGAACTGAAAAACGATTCACCCATGGACAACTTGGAGAGCTTGCCAAAACCAGAAGCTAAAGTTGCTGAAGAAGTAAAAGAAGTTAAGGAAACGCCAGCTGTAAGGAAAAACTTGACCAAAGGCGAAAATTCCGCAGCAGCAGCAGCAGTAGAGCTGCCTGCCAAGATTCTAGAAGCATCTCAGACATTAGAAGGAGGAGCACAGCAAACAATTGATGGGGCTGCCATTAAAAAGGAAGAGGAAATTACGGCTGAGGAGCAAAAGGATAAACCAAGTGGCGTCGAGCTGCGCGAGCAGGAAAAGGAGCTCAAAGAGAAAATGCGGAGTCTGGAACGCACCGTGGTCAAACTAAACGAAGAGTTGGCTAAACAAAAGCCACAAAGTCCCGCTACTATGAAACTCTTGGAGCGTAGCGTTGATAAGCTGACCCATCAATTGGAAAATAAAAACCCAGTTATTCCAAAACATTTATCTGTTGATGAACTAGCCGATGCACTGAACCAGGTCAAAGAAACCAATCGTTTAGATGAGCAGCAACAAAAGTCGGAGCAACTGCAGCCACTACCACAACCACAACCTCAACCATCCAAGGATTCTGTCAAAGAACGCAAACCAGTCTCACTGATGGAGATGCTGACAGAAAATGCGCATGCACGAGAGGAGCAGGAAGCTCATGATGGCGTCTTTGAACCACTCTCCTACAAGACGGGCGAGCTGCTCAAGAATGCATCCTTGGCGGGGGCACCAATGCTGGACCAACGACTTCCACTGCCTCTGGCGTTGCTTGCCAATTCCACACAGAAAAAGCCAAACCAAACCTTAAACGAAGAACTGGCACATAACAAATCCAGCGACGTCGACAATATTGAGGCGATACGACGCGAATTGTTGCAAATACAAGAGCAGCAAGTCACGTCTGAGTCGACCGTGTTGCGCTTCAAACGCGACACCGATGTCAACAATAAAGAGAACTGTCTTCCGAAGCCCCAGCTGAATGAGATGGAATCTAATGCACTCGTCGGTCTCGGCCTGCAAGCTGAAAAAATGGGACGAGAATTGAAATCCATTAAGGATGAGGATTACGAGACGACGACCACGACGACGACACCACCCACCACAGTACTTGATAAAAGCTAACAAGTGCACTGATCTGAACTGAACTGAACTGCAAGCACTGCATTAACCCAAAAATATGATATACATATATATAATAATACCTAGCTCGAGCGTAAGATTGTTCACGGGGCCCAAAAAGCTTTATGTACATATACTATACATATATATATATATATATAACTTATGTAACTTATTTTTATTGATAAAAGTGTATTTATTTTATTGATAAAATTGTATTTATAAAGTGTCTGGCAGGCGACACGCAAATATGCTAAGCAATAAACCATAAGTTAACAATGAAAAAGCGATAAAATTATTAATAGAGGTCTCCGAAAACTATTGGTAAGTAAAGCTCGATAAAGTAAATAAATCCTTACATAAGCCCATTTCATATATATTATCAATTGTAATTATCCGATCTGATCTAAGGTTCATTGAGGTAGCAGGTAGGCTTTAAAAATTGTGTGTCATATTGGAATTAATTCATCAAAATTGTTCAGTTTTTATATTTGGAAACATGGCAATAGTATTGGATGTTGTGCAAGAGATTGTTTTGCATGGCATATACGAGTTGACTTGTTCAGCAGCACTTCAACTATTCAACAGATACAGGATCGTGAGTTAAACCCATATAGAAAAGACGTAACTGCAAATAATAATGAATTCATCTCAAAGTTGGACCGAAAATCAACTGACAACTATGCAGATCGGAGTGAAAACGGCGTAATCCAAAACAAGGTAATCGATATTCAAGTAGCAAGTCCAAGAAATAGTTTAGAGTTGGAGACAATGACCAGTGCCAAGGATGTAGAATCAGGCAACGTGATCTCAGAACTGGACGAGGCTTACATAAGCACCAGATCAGTGCCAGAGTTGGTCGAAGATGTCCATGAAATGGAATCACGTTGCGTAATCACGCAATGGGACAAGAGTAATGGACCCATTTGTCCACCAATGACATCCTGCATGCGGGTGACCAGAAACAGCTACTTCTCGTAGAGGATTAAAGACACAAAGCCGGTGTCGTAGGATGCAAGAACTTTAATAGAGAGTACGGATGAACTATAACAATTGTGTAACAAATTGAACAACTATATAACTTGATGGATTGGTGCACATTAAATGTATCCTTGAATCCAAATCCTTGAATGAAGTGTGTATTTCGATTAAGATTTTTTTTTAATTTCGATTAATAGGATCTAAGATCATCCAAAATATTGATTAAGATTGATTGATTACACATTAAACATCGGCGCCAAGCGCATGCAAATCGTTCAACACCTCGAGGAGTGTGCCAATGCTCCAGGCCTGCGTGCGGCAGGAATCGTTGCAATAGCTGCCATTGTCGTTGGTCAGCTCGGGCAGGCCGCGCCAATGGGATGTCTGCATCTCACGGAGATGGGCACGCAATATAGCCCACGTCTCCTCAATGGTCTCGTCCAGATAGCCGCACTTCTTGGCAAAGATGAGACGAGCGCGCAAATAAAAGCCAATTGGCCAAACCCATTCGGGTCCCTGATGATAGTTGGCGCCATGGGCCACAGTGCAATCACCCGAATCATTGGAGTTATCATAGTTGGCCCTGTAATTCCAATCATCCGGATCCAATGTCTTCATTCCCAGCGGTCCGAGCAGATACTTCTTGGCCTGCTCCAGTGCAGCCCAGGCGTTCTGCGGATTGCATAGATCCGGCGCCAGTGTCAGCGCAATGGGGAAATTGCAACGCAACTGGAAATCTGTCCAGTCCTGTGTGGCTCCCACACTGTCCTTATAGATGCTCTTCTTGTTGGCCACCTTGGTGCGATCCGTTTCCTTAACAAAGAACTGCGCATCAAAGTTATTCTGTATGCGATCGGCCCAATCTTTGTAGCTCCACTTGGTCACCTCACCAGACGGACCTTTGCGCTCCACACCACTGTATGGGATTAGTTTTTTCTCACTGATGCCCTGCAAGAAACGCAATACGGCATATTGCAGTCCAATCAGCTCGACAGCGGAACCATCACGTGGTGTGCTCGGACGACCACGATTGCCCGCCTTCTCGGAGGAGCCCATTTTGTCCATCCAGGTGCCGCAATTGGCGCTGTTGCCGCCAAAAACGAAACCCGTCTCCGGATGCACACCAATGTGATTGTTAAAACCCTGATCCGTCATGTGTGCATCGATTTCGTGGCCAGCATTGCGTTCGCGATATTGCAGACCCTGGAAATGGACCTGCAGAGCCTCCTGCATCACATCGTACAGCAGCTGATCGAATTCGCCCGGTGCATGTGGCTCCGAATCATCGTAGGGGAATATACGCGACACCTTATCCTTAAGTATATCGCCGCCCTTTGGCGCACCCTGCACGTATTGGGCGATGCTGTGCAACCACCACCAGACAGCATCGCGGCAATTGAAGCGCGGCTTGGTGCCATTGTCCAACAAATTTGGGATCAGGCCATGACGCATCGCCGATGCGAAACCAATAATGATATAACGTGCCTCATTAAATCGGCCAGTAAGCAGCATCAAGCCCCGCAAGGCGATGAACGTATCTCGTCCCCAGCAGCGCATATACCCTGCCAAATAAATACAGACAATCAATAGAAATATTTATTTATGTTGTCCACTGTGCTCACCTGTGGAAAAGTGCGGCAAGCCGGCAGATAAGGTGACGCACAGCTTGGGCGGTTTTGGCGGGCTGATCGCCAAACTGAAGCCGGGCAGATTGGCCGAGCGACAGGCAGCGAGGAACTGCAGCGTTGCCAGCGCCAACGATTGAGTAAAATGATGCCCATCGCGTATGAAACTAAAAGATAAACAAATAATTGTAGTATCTGTATTATATATATATACATATATATACTCACCTGGGCATCAATTGGTTGACCTGGTTGACGAGTACATTATGCACACCGCTGACAATGGCATCAAAATAACAGGGTATGAGATAGCGCGGCACGTTCTTCAGTGGCTCAAAGGTTGCCTTCAGCCACACCGAAAGCGGCTTCAAGTCATCAAAATTGTTGAGACGATCGGCAATGTAATCTGGTTAAGAGAAGACCCATAATATATCCATGATAGCTTCAAAGTTGCACGCAAACTCACCCATCATCCAGTCGCCGTCACGCAAGTTGTTGCACAACGGATGGCCCAAATCATCGCGTGGCGATATTTCCGTTAGCAGCGAGACGAAGCCCTGCAAGCCACAATAGACAAGTGGTCCAAAGTTGGGAATATCATAGGCGGAGCCACCGAGGCCCATGTCACGCTCCTCCTGATCGCCGCTGAAGAGCGCACGGCTCAACGCATTCAAATCCAGTTTGTTTACAATCGCTTGGAGATCCTCACACTGTGATCCGGACTCCGAGCGCAGGGCATTTGTCACCAGCTGCAGTCGATCGAAACTCTTCCGGGCATTGGGATGCATGGAGACGCGTATGGCGACCACTGTGCCCGGTCGCAGATTGGCAAAATTGAGCTGCGTGTTGTTGCCATCCTGATATTGTTTCGTCTCGAACACCTGCGTCTTACTGAGCGGTATATGCTCCTGCAGATGCAGCTGGAACTGTTTGAAGCCATTTAGCACATTTTTATCCTTCGTAAACGGTGCCGGAGAATCGAATGGCTTGTCGCTCTTCATCGTCAAATTAGCCTCCAATATGATCTCGTCCAGTACGCCCTCGAAACGCAACGGACGCACATTGGTCGCCCCCGCATTGGGATGTGGATAGCTGAAGGCAGTGTGCGCCACCAGGATGACCGTCTGATGAGTGGTGGGCGAATGGCGAGTCACTGCGACTACATTGGGATCCATTTGATCCACATACACCTGAGTGAAACCCTCCTCCGCCAGCTGGCCGTGGAGTATGTTCAAAGCGCGCTTCGCGGCAACGATGCCCGTTTTAAAGTCGACAGCCTTGCCCCACTCCTGATACGGACGCTCCTCGTCCACCACATGAATCTGTGAAATAAATATATATATATAATAAACAAGTATTTGGATGGCAATTGGGACTCACATGATGCGGCACGAGTTCATCGTATCCGCGATTGCTGCCCGTGGCACAACAGGCCATGGAAACCAGTGCCGATGAGGGCAAGAGATCGTAGACGGTGCGTTTCTCCACCGCCGATGGATTATCGTGGGTCAAATCCATGAAGAGAGCATGCGCCACACTGGAGGCAACATCACGATTGGGATTCGCATAGAAGCCGCCAACGGGTGCGCCACCATACCGATACACAAGACGACCCTGCTCATGGGAATCCCATGCGGAGAGCGCCTCGCGTATCAGCGACGTGATGCCCAAGCGATTGACGAACACATTGTCGGTGGCATCGGAATTGGTGAATAGCTCAGCGACGACATACAGCTCCGGATTGATTTTGCGTGCCGCATCCAACAGATACTCGGCCACATGCAGCGGCGTCGCGTGGCAGTTGTCCAGGCGAACACCATCGAAAATGCGAGCCGTTGTCTCCACATACTCGGTCATGTGGCGCCACAAATACGGACTATCCTCCGGTCGCTTGCCAAAGCGCAACTTCACACTGTCGCCCCAGGCGATGAGTTCGCGCTTCAGATAAACATTTGCACGCGTCGGCTGCTGCTCGGCAAAGTCCAGCAGGGGATCACTGGAGCCCATCACCCAGCCATTGTGAGCCATAAGGAATTGGCCCACCTTGCCATACATGTCCTGCTCGATCTCCTTGAGCGTCTTGCCTTCCGTGCCCGTGTGCGTAAAGTATGTCATGAAGACGGCATGCTTTATGGAGATCTCTTTGACATGGGGTCCATCGTGCTGGACACGCTCGTAGCGCACACCAGCCAGACAATTTTCAATGGCGTAGCCGAGATAGCCCTGAATCTCTTCACGCACACGCTCGTTCAGCCAGTCGAGATGGTGGCGCATTGTCTCCGCACACTTGCGGAAACGGGCCTCCTCATCGAAACAGTCGCCATGGAAAGCATTAAAGATATCCAATGCCAGCTCAAAATCTATGGTGCTACCCAGGCGTCGATATGCCGGATCCTGTATCAGTTGGATCTCCTGGAAGCGTTCATGCTTCGTCACATTCTTGGGCGGCTCACGGGTGCGTACTTGAGTCATGAACTCGTTCACATACCGCATCACATCGCACTGATACAGTTCGTGTATATTGACCCCGGATAGGTAAGCGTTATGCAATTGGTACTTTAAAGCTTCCAAATGGCATTCCTGATCGATGATTACGGGCACGCCCACATGCTCCAGCTTGCCGGCTGCAATATCAGCGCCGCATTGCGCCAGGGCCGCATCCAACAGGAATGCGGGACGCAAATAGGGGCATGTGGCACACGAGTAAGTTGCATCCGGATGCTTGAGCAGCCACTCCGACTCGTTGGCAGTGTGATTGAGCACAATATCGCAAATGGAGGCAACCTGGCAAAAAGGGATTACAATTCATAAAATACTTAGGAATAATTTGGCGTACTTACGCCCCATTCCTGGCGGCACTTTTTAATCGTTTTCTCCACATCATCGAAGGTTACTTTATCGCCCTTCTTAGCTGCAAAATTTGAATTGACACTGAGCTGATCACGCAGCGAGTAACCAGAACGAGAGCCACCCAGCTCCTGGATGGGCGTAAAGTGGATGACATTGTAGCCCGACTCCTTGGCCACGCGCAACTTGGCCTCCCACGTGTTCAGTGGTCCCAGCAGCTTGGTCATCACCGTTTGACAGCGCACCGAATTCAGGGGTATTATCTTCTGTGCACCCACGGGACCCACATTCAGCGTCGGCTCCACCTGCACATACAATGCGCCATCTGGTGGAGCATCTGCTTTCCTTTCACTGCCAGAGAAATGGAAATTTGCTTTAGCAAATGCAAAGTAATCAAGCTAATACAGTGTTCGCTCGAATAAGTGAACTTTTAGTAATTGGATACATATTTTTCGCTTAACAAATATCTTTCTTGCAAAACTTCTGAATATAGAATTTCGAAGCACCTTTATAGAATTTAAATTTTTTAGCTGAACTCACCGATCGGCAAATGTAAAGTAGAAACGGAACGTGCCCGAAATCTTCAGCTGCAACTCGCTGTAGATGTCTGTATCCACGACATGGACTTCCGGATGCTTTTCGCTGGTGATCTGCTTGCCATCCTTTGACTGCCAGTCGAGAATTCGATATTCGGTGCGCACAAATTTCTTGCCCTCAGCAGGGTAGTTGGTGAGCAATATGATTTTACGGCCCAGCAACGAGACATCCGGATGCACGCCCAACTTGGAGCCACGTTTCAAGCGATACAAAACATGCTCAGCATTTTCGCCCTCCGCAATGGGTATGCTGTGCGATTCGATGTCCTTGCTCATTGTCAATGCCTGCTGGGAGTAGTAAGTGATTCTATTTATATAGGTATATATTATATACGCATGAGTACATAGATTACCACACAGATATGACTGCTTTATAGAGAGCTTTGCGTTGAGGCAAACAATTCGATTCGATTGGATTCAATTCAATTCGTTCTCAATGTCACCCCAATAAAAAAAAATGAGAATACAGTTCAAAAAATGTGCAGCTTCAGTGACATTCATTAAGATTTGTTAAGCCGAAGACAAGCTATTTTATTAATTAAAATTGATGGTTAAAGTATGTCTTTTTAGCCAGTAAACAACTGTGAACAATTCTTAACCGGTAAATTATTTTTGTGCACATCAAAAAACATTTAAGGCCATGTTATACCAAATATGCGTACTACAGTGTTTTTTATTTTTTATAAATTACAAATTGCATTAATTGGAAAGAGTATTTATGCTTTTAAAAACTTCTAATTATAAAATTATAACCACTGTACTTATTTAATTAAAAGTAATGAGTTTTCGACCCCTTTAGTTAATGAGTTTAATGAGGCAGGCGCCAATCTATTTTAAGTGAAGCTAGGTTTAGCGATTACAACAGTACAGATTACAAGAAGCACACACATACACACACAACCGCAGACAATGCAGTTCCAACACCACAGCAGAAGTAAATTACAGAATTACAAAAATATAGAAAATAGAAGCGTTAGCTATATATATTTAGTAACTATGTGGATAGAACACGAGGAGAACACGGCACAGACTGCAGCTTGTCACCAGGTTTTTATTAAGTCTGTGCTATGCTTTTCCAGCACAATCAAATAAACATGCAAATACATACATACGTACATATATATGTCTATATAGATGTATATGTGTATGTATGTGTGTATGTATGTATGTGCACATTTACTACATAATTACAATCAGCGATTGTGATCATCATACCTCACTGTGGTGTTTTCGTAAAGATTGGCTGCTGCGATCGCGGTTGCTGCTGCTGCTGCTGTTTTTGCTGTTGCTGCTGTTGCTGCTGCTGATCTGGCTGCCTGCATTCCCCATAACTGCTGTGGCACTAAGCTCATTCGCACTAATCTTTACTGGCGCCAACTCAGTTGGCACAGCTGTTGCTGCTGCTTCTTCTTCATCAGCATTCGCTTGCTTATCAGCAGAAGATTGCACTTGTTGCATTTGCATTTGCATCTGCATCCCGCCATTTAGCGCACTAATGAGCCAGCGAAACAGCTGATAGCCCATCAATATGTTCAGCAGCGCATTGAAATTGCGCCTAGTGCTTGTAAGCAGCCACTTGATACCCTCCGATAGCATTATTATAATTATTATGCGTAATATTTATTAGCGGGCCTTGTTCTCTAATTTCGTGTGAGTTTTGGTGCCGGCTGCTGTGGCAAAGCTACTGAAATCTGCCCTTAGACAAAAGCCACTTGCAAGCGTTAATTAAGCATTTTAAAAATAATCAAAATAATGATGTATGTATGTATGCAATATGTGTGTGATTTCATACATACATATGTACATCAAGACATGCACAAGCTTTCAAACGGAATGAAGAATGAAGATTGCATAGACAACTTTATTAAAGCTTTTCTCAAAGCTTACATGCTAACGGTAAAGTTCGTTGGGTCATATCGATTTGAAAACTCATCACTGATATCAGAAAAACCACAAACACAAAACTCAATAAGTGTGCTATGACATTTTTGAGAATTCTCTGAATTTAATTCCTAATTACTAAGCTAACTTAACACTTTTTCAGTATACACGTTTTCCTAAATCCTTAAGCCAGTTTTGCTGATAACCGGGCAGAAAAGCTTTTATCTACCGGTACCGGTTCAAATTCACATACATACAAATAATATATATGTACATGAACATGTCTGTATAACAAAATAGCATTATTTTACACTAAATTTGAGTTTGTTTTTGTTGTCGTTGGTATAAAGTTTTCATTAAACATTTTTGGCAAATAGTTTAAAAATAGAATGAAAATAAATTGCGTCCATTGACCTACATACATATGCATTATATTAACTTTACATATGAATAATAACCCTGATAGAAAATTACAGCTTGTATAAATGAAAGAGTCCGAATACTGATCACATATGTATTAATCACAAAATATATATGTATTTTCGATGTAAACACTTAGATAATATTTGTTTGTGGCACTGAAATATTGTTTAGCCTTAAAAGTATTCCCATTTGATTTAATTTAAATTATTTGGCTATATTTTCAACAATAATTTAATAAATAATGCACTAACTATTTTATTAGAATTTTTTCACCAATAACTATGATCTGCAACTCAATAAAACGTTACCAGCGAATAAATTCCTCGATTCGTTTTTTTTATTGAGCTCAAGGTGACCTTTCAAGTTTTCGTGCGCGCACCAGCTGTTTCGGCGTTAGAATGTCGCACCCTCCACTGGTGCTGGTAAACAAAAATCAGCTGTATCTCCACATAAGTGATTTCTCCTCTCGTTGTATTGCCGCTCATTGATGTACACGTGCAACCTGTCTGTGTGCCTGCCTCTATGTGTCTGTCTGCTAGATTGTCGTCAGCGCACAGATGGCAAACGCCTAGCATGAATGAATTTAATGTTTACGCCAGCAATTATTATCACTTCATATATCCAACCAGCACAGTGTTCATTGCAAATGAATATTTAACGATGTTGCACGTATTTTCATAGGCAGAGCTTTAGAATATAACTAGTCTTAATTATTTTTGCTGCACTGCGGTAATACAAAATGAAGGAAAGCATTTTTGGAAGCAAACAATATAAAACTGGACCCAAGAAGACTAACATGACTATCGATAACGATAGTTCACAAGCTATCGAATCTAGCTTTTGTGTAACGTAAACATTAACGTTAACGTATATTACGCTTTCGCTAAAGCATTTGAAAATAACGGAATTAAAACCGGCAGTTAAATTAAAAAGAAATGCAACTTTTGAAATTTTGTTTGTAAAGCTTTTTATTACTTTTAATTGTCTTAATCGTCATATGCATACTTTAATGTATCCCAGTGCGCATATTAAAGTTATTACATAGTATTAGTGTACACACTAGAACAATATCTATATCAACATATTACAACAGTTAACAGGGACACACACATACGAGTTTTTCGAAACTAATCAGCCTAATTGTGACTTAAGTTAACTGGCACTTAAGTAAAAAGCACATATTGAATCTTAGATTTGTTATTCTAGTTGTTGCTGCAAACTGCAGCAGTTGCATTTCTTATCATTTGCGCACCGTAAACACCAATGGTGCCGACTCATCCTCCTGCTGCTCGAGTAGCGTTGTTCTAATCGCATGTATAGTCTGATGATGCTGTGCCTCAATATCATCGTATTCAATGGATGAGGAGCGCAGCAGTTGAAATTGCGGCGTTGAATCATTTTTCGTAATGATCAGCGATGCGGGTCGGGGACCTGGGAGAAGGAATAGATTTGTGCTGTTAATCGTGAAATTAATTTGAAATATAGTTTTGAACTCACCTGATGGTGGCTTGGTTGTTAGGCGACCCTTGCTAGTACTCGCCTGGGCAGCAGTTAACTCCATTTGACGCTCCGACACGTAATCCACATTTGATGCTAGCTTTGCACTATTGTTATTGTTATTATTGTTGTTTATTAGATTTACTAAGTTGCTGCCGCTGGGCGTTGGTTTGATCGACACTCGCTTCTCGGATTTGACGCTGCCTTGTTGTTTCAAAATCGAGTCTCGACGCTGTTGTATCGGTGACCCCGAGCTGAGCAACGTTGGGGTAAACATTGCTCCAGCACTGGACAAATCGATGTCTAAAAGTTACATTGACGAATGGGGGAAAAACAACATTAGATATTTACATAGTACAAATAAAAAGATAAAGGGGGAAACACAAAAAAAAAACAGATATAGTTAGCAGCCAGTTGCTTTTGGTTTTTCACACAGATTTGGCATTATTGTTTTAAGAATATTTCGACGACATGATGGCAGACCTCCTTTTCCACCATACTTTAAATACAACTTACTTATATGTGCCGACACCATTGTTAATTATTTTATTATTTACAAACTAATCAATGTAAAGCGCAAATTTGTATTATCATGCAACAACAAAGTAAAAAGATAAATCAAACCACTTTTTATCCATTGAAAAAGCAGGGGGTAGTAAAATGTATTCTAAGCAATATGTTATATATTACAAACTACAATTAAAATGCAATTATAAAAAGGTTGTTCGCATGATTATTTATTTGATATTTTCTTATAAAAGTTATTAACCCGGTCCTGGGAGCTGTTCGTCGTTCTTGGAATTATGATTTAAAACTAGTTTTAAATAATCGTGCAGTCAGTTTTATTTAATACAAAACAGATATCCGTAAGAGTTACGTTTTGGATATCTGTGAATCTTTTTGCTAATCATTAACATATAACAACTAAAGCAATAAAAAAAATATGCAAAGTTAATAGCAATGTTTAAATCAAATTTGTAAAGCGTTTAAACTTTTGAAACCAGCACCAGCAGCATTAAAGTAGTTGCTCTCAATGACACATTTGCATTTATGATTAGTAAGTGGTTTTAAAACTTATAATATGTACTTAGAACTATGCCAGACCTGAAGTTATAACATTAATTAATACTTTTATTATTTATGCTATTTTATGTTAATACTTTTTAAAGATATTCTACACACAGATCATGCATATATATTATTTCAATAGTTTTGCCTTCGAATTTTGCGGCTTTACAGGTGTTCGTTGGTTAAGTGAAGGAAGCTCATTTTCTTAATACAGATATGTTTGGTTAGTATGTAAATGTAGTATGCATCTAGTAGAGATGATCAATTTATAATTTGGTATCGTCGTAGATTATATCACTGTTGGGCACCACCACCACCGTTGGCAACGTCATAAATGCCGCCATGGGCTCATCGCCAATGGAAGTTGGACGCGTTAAACTATGTGGACTATAATAACTACCACCAGCACCACCACCATCACACACATTTATCAATTCAGTGGCACTGCTGCCATTACCCAGACGCATTTGCAGTCCACCAGCGGCGCCGCCAGCGCCAGCCCCAAGACTTTGCAGCGAATTCGAGCTGGCGCTCCGATTGTATTCAGTATTCAAATATTTAGCACTGCCACTGGCCATATTGTTGTTGCTGCCACAGTTGTTGTTGTTGTTGTTGTTGGTGTTACGCAGTAAATTTGTAATTTTAAGCTCATCCGATGGCGAACCGAACTCGGATGACTCACGAATGGGAGCTAATTGCAGCTGTGCGGCAGCAGCTAACATCTCACCTGTTGGCATACCAGTTGGACTGGGTCTCTCACTGCTCGCCACATCCTCGAAAGCCTCCTCGTTCAGCGTTTGCAATGCGCCACAAATCATTTGCTCCTCCAGCGTAACCTGTCCAACAGATAAACTCATTACAAATCATATTCAAACTTAATCAAAAGTTAATGATAAACTGGCCAAATGAATATACCTGCAGATATTCATAATCATGGATTTTCGACTGTTTTCGGTAAGCATGATTCAGAGACAAAAATAATCACATTTATGTAGGGCGTAATTCATTTCTAATTAGCCAATTGTTGTTAACTGACCTGTTTCTCCATATGACTGACAGAGTTTCGACGCGATTGCGAAGGCTGAGCATCAGTTACATCCCTGATTACGGGTACATTTGGCACCGTCTCTGCAATTGCGGGTTGTGGGCGTATTTTCCGTGGCATTCTCTCAACGTCGCGCAACGTTGTGATTAGCAAACGAAACAGCTCCCAATGGCCAAAACTCAGGCCCAGCACCTGCAAGCCGGAAATGGTTAATAAACTTGAACTTTCCTTTGTAGATTTGTGTTTTCCAATTACCGCTTTCAGATCCGTCAGCTCACAATGCTTGAGGACGCGACCGTTGATTGCATTTTCGCGCAGGATTGGCGCCAGTTTCTGTAACGTTGGCTTCAGATCCTCAATGCGCTCCAGCAGAACGATGACGCCCTCAACGGTGAGGTCCGTGATCCTCGTTTGCAGTACATCATCCTGTTGTAATATTAAAATAATTATAGTGTTTGCGAAATGACACGTCAAATTTTTACGACTTACGCCAAAGGAATCGCTGGGCGATGAAATCAGCGGCGTCTGTGGCTCAATGGCCAGATTACGCGATCGCAGCTCATTGGCAACAAACTCATTCTGCAGTATTTGATAAGGCGGATAGCCTTGGGGCGAGGGTACATAGGTTGTGGGCGCTGGATGCGAACGAATGTTCTGGGAAATGCTGGGACGCGTCTGCAGCACAAGCGAGCCTTCGTCCTCAATGATTTGTTGATCCTCTGTAAGAGATGTCATCATTTCAAGTAGGTTGCTTAAGCAATCAATCAGTGCTTACCTTTGAGCACCTTGCGCAGATATGGATCGAGATTGATTGTGAATGGCAAGAAAATGCGCAAATCCGCAACGAGTAAATCGGATTTATGCAGTTGCAGAAACGCATCCAGTTTGCGCTCATCCCGATCCAATTCCAGCAATGGCGCGGCCTCACGCAAACAAGTCAGTTTTGGACGCACCCTGAAGGAAGTAAAAATTAATAATAATTAAACTGTGAACCGCATTTGATTCATGGGATTCGCTTACTTTTCATAGACGCTCTGCAGCGAGATGTTTTCATCGGCATTGGTGTCCATAAACTGATCGTGATGCAGCACAATCATGCTGGCGCGCAGTGGCCACTGTTCGGTGAGATTAATCCACGAGCTGAGCCGATACCAGCTAAAATCAATTTGGAATGCTTTCAGCAGCCGCACCGTAATATAGATGACATTCATCAGGCGGCGCATGCTACGCGGATTCACATCGCTGAAGTAGTCATCGGTGAGCACAATGCGAGACAAGTCAACGACGCCCTGCGGATTCTGACCGAGTCGATGCAGATTGGAACCAATCGAACTGGCCACGGATTCGGATAGACGCAATTTCTTGCCAGCACCACCGCCGCTTCCTGCGGCGCCACCAGCACCACCGCGTTGTTGATTGTGTGGTGCGCGCAGCTTCTCCTGGCTAGACATGATCTCCGAGGCATTGGACAATCTACGCGCCGACACCGAATGGCCCAGTGTGGGCAAATCATCGCCCTGATAATCTGTGCCGCTGCGCTTGAACAACAGTGCCGTCATCTGGGCACGCTGCACCTTCCGCAATCCGGAGTTCTGCAGATAAACCGGCAGATGGACCAAATTGCGCAGAAAATCGTGACCACCAATACCGCCCTCGGTGAACAGACGTCGACTATTCGCCTCGGCTGCCTTCGCAATCACATGCGGATCCACCGAGATGAGCAGCACAAACGGTCGATTCGGCGCCGAGAGAAGCGTCTGGACAGCATTCAACAGGGTCAAGATGCGCTCCGTGTCACAAGAGTCCAGGGCATCGATGACGCCCACAAGGCGACTCTGCTGATTCGTGAAGGCATCCAAGCACTTGACCATGTCCGTCAACACGGCCACCTCGGCGCCGAGCATGGTCAACGGTGCATTCTCATTAGAGCGCACTGCCCGCTTCAGTTGTCGTTTGTGCGAGATGAACAGCGATCCACAGATTTTGGCCAGCACATGTAGATGCGTGCAGATGAGCGTCACCAGCACCGCAGCAATCACGTAGATGGCAACCACAATCTTCTCCCGCTCAGCGGCCGTTGCATACGTAAAGTAGGCAATTGTGAGGGATATGCCAGCCACCAGGGTGATAAGACCCAGTTCGAAGAGCAGCACAATGGGCAAACAGCACATGCGACGCCAGCGCCAGCCCACATCCATCTTCAGGCATTTGGGACGAAAGGCACGATACAACCGCGTGGACAGCCAGCCATAATGCGACTCTGCAATATGCAATTGAATGGGTTA
Organism: Drosophila nr. perissopoda 5 BK-2023a; assembly: GCA_035044105.1. Taxonomy (NCBI): domain Eukaryota; kingdom Metazoa; phylum Arthropoda; class Insecta; order Diptera; family Drosophilidae; genus Drosophila; species Drosophila nr. perissopoda 5 BK-2023a. Next base: position 34,377 of record JAWNMK010000639.1, on the reverse strand, counting down.
TAAATAAATATGAACTTCTAAAACAAATATCGACTCATCATCATAATCCTCACCTATTGCCTCCAGCAGGGCGGCCAGCATGTGAGCAACGGCGCCATCTCCAGTGGGTGAGGCGCTGCTTGCTTCCGCAAAGTGGAAACGCACGGGTTTGGGCTGCGAGTCCGCCTGTGGTCCGGGCGGATGACAGAAGGCCACCTGCATTATCAGGCGCAGTCGTGTGATGCGCTTCTGCAGACCATGCAACACCGAATAGGCCCAAAACATGTCCATTTGATAGTTGAAATATTTGATCGCCGCCAGCAGTATATAAGCCAGAACCAAAAGGAGTACGGCAGCTAATATGCCCCATAGCGCTGACCAGCTGCCCAAACCCACAATCGTTCCGATCAGCAGCGATATATGCAGGCAGACGATGAAGAGGAGGCCGCTGGTCTTCGCTGGTGGCTCCGCCCACTGTTTGGCAAAGTTGTTCATCTCCTCGCGCAGTTTGTTGAGCAGAAAACTTTTCCCACTGCCCCACTTGGCGTAGAGGCCAACCGTAATCGGTGTGGTCAACGTGGGCTCGCTGAGCACATCGGCTAACGCGGAGGAATACAGTTCATAGCCGAGCATGCCCTCAGAGTCCTCGTTGGTGTTCAGGCGTCGGGCACCAAACACCTGACCGAGTATCGTCTTCTGGTGCAGGGAGTCAATGTTGTACGGTGTTTCGCCCGCCTTGTTCGCGCGATAGAGCAGCTGGCTGTGTTTTGGGTTGCGCAGCAGCGCCTCCACAATGGCCTTGGAGCGGGCACGCATCGCAATGTGGAGGCAGGTGTCGCCACGCTTATCGCTAGCCGTCACCTTGGCCTTGCGATCGAGCAGCATGTGCACAATCTCCAGATTACGATTGCGCACAGCACGCAGCAGTGGCGTGTCGCCGTCTTTGGTGGATGACTCCAGGTCGGGATTCGTTGAGAGCAGCACTTTCACAACCGCTGTGTGACCCTTCTCCACCGCCGTATAAATGGCCGTCTTGCGATCCTTGCCCTGTATATCGACATCGGCGTGCTTCTTAAGCAGCGCCTCGACCACAGTACGATGTCCACCCTTGATGGCATGTATCAGTGGCGTATCGCCACCACGATCCTGTATATTGATGTATGCGCCGGCGGCAATTAGTGATGCTGCAATATCCTGGAATCCCTCACGACTGGCTATGCTTAGCGCAGTCATGCCATCCTTGTCCAGCGCATTCACATTTGGCTTCTTCTCCAATAAGGAACTGACACAATCTGTATGCCCGCCGGCTGCGGCGACCAACAGCGGTGTCCACGAGTACATGCCAGCGGTGTCCACATTGGCGCCAGCCTTGAGCAGCGTGTCCACAATCTCAACGTTGCCCCGGCGGCAGGCCCACACCAGCGCCGTGGTGCCATATTTATCGCCCACATTCACTTTGGCGCCGCGTTGCACCAGCAGCTCCACGACGTCCTTGTAGCCCCGACCCGCTGCCCAGAGCAGCGCGCCGAGATGATAATTGCCATGCGCATTGCCATCCGCTCCCTTGTCCAGCAGCAGACGCACCAGATCCGTGTGTCCCCGATACGAAGCCCACATTAGTGCAGTCCAGCCGCCCTGTCGAAAAAAAACAATTGTGAATTTCACATTTTGCTAAGAAATGGCGAGGCACTCTTACCATATCACGATGCTCGACGTCGGCGCCATGGTCCAAGAGCAATTGCACCACATCCAAGTGTCCGTTGCGTGCGGCACACAACAGCGCCGTCCAATTGTCCAAATCCTCCGCTTGCACATCAGCACCACGAGCCAAAAACTCACGCACAAATGGAGTCAAGCCGCGACCGGCGACCACCATAAGTACCGTTGTGGAGTTCTGATAAAAAAACAAAGGTTAAAGATTAAAACTGGAATATTTTGTTTTCATTTGTATTTTATTTATTATTTATTTACTACTGATTTATCATTTATTTATTTATAGAAGCGCTACAAGTATAAAACTTTTAAATTATTGCGCACGTCAAAAGAAAGTTTAATTGAATCAGATAGAAATAAAAATAATGTTTAATAAGTATAAATACAATAAATTTATAATTTAAATGTATTTGACTATTAATTAATTTAATTGACTTATATATCTTGTCTTTGTTGTTTTCATTTAACAATTTAGTAAAAAAATTTAGCATTAGAGGTACGAATGCTCTAGTCGAGACCTAAACCTATATGTACCTATCGTATGTAGTACATGTCTTAGATATTCATCACAACACATTGAAAACGCATGTCGGCTAGGTACATATGTACCAAAGGTCTGCATGGCTGCATTCTAAGCTGAGCGTCTCTATTGAATTGAAAAATATATATTGAATAATAATTTAATACACTGAATATCATTGAGTGCTAACGGAGGGAAAGAAAGAATTCAACGACAAAACAATCTGTTTACTCAGAATACAATGAATGCGGAATTAAATGGCACAGGTGCGGTGCAGTTTTCTGGCAAAATGACAAGAAATAATATATTTAGACAATATGCTAAAACACAGAAGCATTAAAAAAAATTCAAAAATAAATAAAAACAATAATAAAATAATAAGTAATAAAGGCAAGAGGTTAACAACAAACTTAAATAAGTTTGAACTGCACTTGGTAAACGATAAATTTCATTCCAAATTGTCTAGTCCTTATGGCTAAGGCACCTCGATGATTAATGTGTTCCAAATTGAAACGGAGATTTTACATAACCTTATTACATCCATAACAGTCATTTTCAATATTTTAGGTTATTAAAACCTTCAGGCGCTAAATGCTGATCAAAGAGTGCTTTTGTAATAAGACAACAAATCCAATGTTAATAAAATAATTTCTCGGATATTGACTGACTGACAATATGACACTCAATTTTCTCATATTGACACTAATAATTAGCTGTCGATGCGCGACAACAAATAAATTTCAATACATATATTCTTTAATATCAGTTAAAAACGCTCTTCAGATCGATGTGGATCAAGGTGAATCTTATGTCAATTTCGTTGAGATAGCTGCCAATCACTTACCTCATCGCGATCATCGATGGTTAGATGGCGACTATCGAGTATGGCGCGTAGACCGGATATATCATTATTATCAATGTACTGGAGCAGTGCGCGATGTCCGAGCGAACCCATGGAATCTCCGTATCGATTGATATTCTAAATGCAGACAGAAATGAAAGTTAAGGCTTGTCAAGTAATTGTTTCTTTTATGTTTGCAAATAATTAATAAATAGCATGCAGTTCATTTTCCGAGATTAGTTTTTGTTCAACTTAATTGGGTTGTGTCGGGCAGAGTGGCAGGGGTGTCTGTGTGTCTTTTCAATAGGTTACATCAATGCAAACATATGTTAATAAATTTTAATCAGCATACCAAAAGAACTTTCATGTCTGATAAAAAGAACACAATTGAACTACACTTAAGAACTTTTAACTGTGATATGCACATTCAGAGAAGGTAAGCAATAAATAGTTAGACTAACTTAGTATTCAAAACACGGGTGCACTAATTACTTATTAAAATACATTATTAGCTAGCTGAAAACATGAAATTTTGAGTATTATGATACAAAGATTATTATTTGTATGACTTTTTACAAAGCAACCAAAAATCTATTGATTTGTCATTACCCTAGAAACAATGTCATATTGATATGAAATATCTCGAAGGGCATTTAATTTATATGTTTGCATTTCATTGGGATAACTTGGCCTGTCAACACGCTCAGAGCTCAAAGCTCAGACAGCGAGCTGTCTACATTTTAATGCCTGTGTCTCGAAAACCCATGATAATAAATAAATAAATCTTAAAAACTAAAAACGTATCCACACCACACCACACACTTTTAAATTCGTTCTCTTTTGGTTTAGATATGTTCGTGAGCTTATGCATCTTTTATGATAGCGCTGTAAAGATTAGAGTATTTGCCATGGTTAAATAAGCATCCATCCACTCACGTATTGCAGTAGCTTTTAAGACACATACGCTTTCAATTTTTGTATGACCATGCTCTAAATCAAACAAACTAACCTGTCAACTGAGACAGTTCTAAAACAAAACCGGTGATTTCATGGGATTGCCAACGGAAATGCCGCAGAAAAGGTCGCATCTTAAGTGCATCAATTCGATTTGGTAGTTTTGTGTGAGGCCGGTTCCCACTGAGTAAACGTGTAACCAAGACTGTTAGCAAGTACTTCTTTCTATATATTCAATGGTGTTGAATGCCACGCACTTAAGACTAACTGGCGACCGATAGTAAACACTTTTCTTATTATGGTACTTGTGCATTTGCAAATATCAATAAAACCTAATGTCTATCTGAATTTATGACCTCTAGAGATGTTTACATCAGGTTTACATTAATTATTGCGACATTAACTTTTGCATATTTTACATTGAGTATACAATTTTCATTTTTACATTTTTACATTTTTTATGCACCTTTGGATAATGAGTTTACCATAAGTGGATTCTAAAATGTAAAAAGTATAATTTTTGATTTTCTTTTTTCAAATATTTGCACAGTTTTCAAACTCAAAATAAAAAAAAATAAAATAACACACTTTTTCCAACCACTTTGTGCGGATTCCAAATCCAGATCGGGGTGTAAAAATGAAAAAATTATTAGCCTAGCGCCAGCAAAGGACATATTTAAAAAATAACTTAAAACTTATTACAAAATGATTACTAACACTTTTTGCTTTTTTCTTTGTTGGTGAGCGCAGATTATTTAAACTTAAACGCGATGCGCTTAGAATTAACTCGTCCAAACTTTTGGACAGTTTCATTTTGTTAACTAGTTTTGTGGGCACTGCAACGCGAGCTGCTTTAAGCAGCTGATGATGATAAATATTTGTTTAATGTTTTATTTATTGAAGACAAGATAAAACACAAGATTTACAAAAAGTGCAATGAATGTTGTGGCACCAATAAAAAAAAACTAGATACACGTAATTAAAATTGTCGCTACACAACGCGTGCCTTTCAATTAACACAAGTTACATGTTACATGTTAAATGCTTTACGGTTTTTTTTGTTTTTTAATTTTTTAGTGCTGTTTATTAATTTGTAACTGAAAGAATGCTTCTGCGCGCCACAAGCGATGGCCTTTGAATGCGCGACGAACGGAGCTCAGAGCGCTCAGCAGCTGAGCAGCTGAGCCATGTGCAAGCTGCTGCTGCTGCTGCTGTTGCTGTTGCTGCAGTTGCTGCTGCTGTTGTTGCTGCTGCCGCCGCTGCTGCTGTTGGTTTGGTCGGTTTTTGGTCGACTGCTGCTGCTGGGCTATAGTATCGGGCCTGGTATCGGGTATCGCATGACGGTGTTGCTTATCAACAAACCAAACTGCCGCCACACGCCTCCCCTCTCACTCACTCACTCTATCACGTCACAAACGGTGCGAATTCAAGCGGGTACGTAAAAAAAAAAAACAACATCAAAAATGTAAACTTAAAACTCGAAACGCGGCACTGATTACAACTCCAACTAAGAGGCTCACAGCGAGAGCGATGGGGGCAACAAATTTAACTACGGAGTTAAGTAGATACGTGGATATATGATTGTTGGATACGCTTTGTGCGGCACTCTATGAAATGCTGTAATTTGTAATTTTAGTGTGTGTCTGTTCCGCAGCCACACACAACAAACTTGTTTGCCAATTTGGCTACATTTAGGCTGCATCAAAAACGTAGATTTCCTTAGCGTTTAAATAGCCGTCATCAAATGTATTTTTCCTTAGCCTCCGCACACGCTCTTAACTTGAACACGCACCGCCACCGACTGACTGTCTGACTGCGGAAAAACAAAATAAACCACACACACACACACACACACACGCACACACTGTGAGTAAGACCAAGTGACCAATGACCAATGACCAATGCAGTTTAGCTGGAATTCTACTCTTTAAGCCACAACTGCAGCCTTTGAGTTTTACACAACTGCGCACATAAAAAGTTTCACTGGCATTGAAAATGGCCAACTGCAGTTAACAGCCAGTTGGCTAACACCCCACATTAGTTGCATTTTAATTGATTTAAAAATTTTCCTTCAGTTTTCCGCTGTTGACCATTAGTTAATTGAAAGTTACGCTGTGTGTAATTTAGAAGATAAACGCATGCCATAAATTCAAATAACTGCCTAACTGAGTAAGTCTGATTACTTATATGCTGTGTGTATATTTTATCTCATTTCTTGCAGTGAAATTGGGGATTTTTTTTAGCCGTTGTGTTTAAAAAAATCGCCATTTATTTGGGTCAACTGCATTAAAGCGTCCCTTGATTAAAGTTGGCAGCATGCAAGAGTCAACTCTCTGGTATGCAAATGTGAAAGCAAGTTTATTAATTCTTGATCAGCCAATTAGGTTAAATTTGTATTACTAAGCCTCGCATAACTCTAATAATTAAAAAAAGAAAGGTATATATAAAGGTATAATTTGTATTTTCCTTGTTTACTTTTAGGTAATACATTAATGTCCCTCTAAGAATTTCTGATAGACACTTAGCGATATTATACAGATATTTCATAAACGATTACCAAATTTGAAGTTGATTTAATGATTCATTTTATCTATAGCATGACGCAGTCAAGTATTCGAGTAGATTACTTTTCCGGCAGCACGCAATTGAAACATTAAGTTGCAATGACTATAAAGACGCCAGCCAGGGATAAAATAGGACTGGTCATTTAGAAACGTTTTTGTTAATTCTAGTTAAAAGTATTTGTTATTCGTAGACAACAGACTTAAAGTTGCAAGACAGAGAAACCCACAACAACCACAGGCATGGAAAGAACATTTAACTTTTCGCATATGAGAGCTGAAGACAAGGTAAAAATAACAACAAACAACAAACGAGGAAACAACAAAAAGTAGCTTCGCATGTTTATTTTTAGATGGAAATACACGAGCGGAGAAGAACCAGGCCAGGACAGGTTACAGGCGAGCTGGACAGGCAAGCAAGGACAAGGGTTAGAAGCAAAGCAGCCAAACAGCCAAACAACTGAACTGAATATCTGTTAGACAGGTAGTTGTATTAGTCGTGGTAGTGGTAGTGGTAGTATATAAAAATAGATTTGATTGAGTATGGAGTAGTACATGTACATGGATGTGGGAGAAGCGACGCAGCGCCAGATTGAAGTGACTGAAACGTCGTGTTGTGTTGGGTGTTGTGCTCAAATCGTGCTGAAGATCACTGCCGCTGACGCTGCCACTGCACGCATCCCCATTTAAGTGCTGCGGGCCAAAGCGTTCTGGGGTTAGCGAACGTGCTCGCGCTGGCGAAGGCGATAAAGTGCCTGCCACACTGCAACTGCCACTGTTGTCCGTCGACGACGCGGTCGTCGTCGTCTCTGTTGGTGCATCGGCGTTCTCAAAGTTGATGACCAGGCGCGGCAACGAGGCATGTGGCGCAATCTCATTGAATCTTCGGCTGCTGCTGCGCCTGCACTTCTCATCGACGCATTCGAGCAGCGGCCGATGCAGCGACTGCAGATCCGTATCATGCAAGCCACGCACCAAGGCGCCAATCGTGCGCTGCTTACTTGCCACTTTGGTCTCTGTTGAACTGGCTGCTGCTGCTGCTGCTGCTGCATTTGCATTTGCATTTGCCATCGTCGTCTGTGGGTCAGATGATGACGTTGATGTCTTTGTTGTTGCTGTCGCTGTTGTTGGCCTTTTGATTTTAAGCTTGAACAACGCTTTATCATCCGACTGCATGTTGCGTGCGCTCTTCTGCAATCTTGCTGGTTCTTTGTATGCCGTGCGAACACTTTAAGTTTATCTCGCAAGACTTGCGTTCTGTTTATGACTCGAACAACAATATTGAGCGAAACCCCCCTCTGCCTGTGTGAACAGAGAGAGAGAGAGAGAGAGAGAGAGAGAGAGAGAAAGAGAATGAGGGATAGAGAGCGAGGCAGAGAGCTGGTCGAAACTGATTAGTTATTATGTATTTCAGTTTCATTATGTTAACTGTGTTTGTTTTCATATTTCTTTTCGTATACCCTGCATTAAAGTCTCATTGATTTTGCAGTCGTTTCTCAGTAGAATTAGTTACTTTGACATGTTTAATTGACTGAAATTGTGGACACATATCAGAACAATTGTTGAATGGACAGTCACTGTGTGAGAGTAATATTGAAACCGCTGATGCTGCATATACACAACTCTGTACACATGAATCAAACATAAACAATTACTGAGAACTGATTGGTTGGGGAATAAGAGAGTTAATTAAACAATATGTATGTGGACAGGGACAAAGATTGCCTTATCTGGTAAGGGGGAAACCAGACAACTGACTCTGATTTTGAGAGAGTCAATTCTTCATAAGAAAAGTAATAAGAGTAATAAAGGAAATATAAATAATAATAATAATAAAAATAATTATATAAGCTAATAATAATAATCATAATAATAATATAAGCTAATAATAATAATCATAATAATAATATAAGGTAATAATAATAATAATAATAATAATAATAATAATATATACGATCAGCAAATAGTTCACTCAATAATTAACTTAAAGATAATTATTTCTTTGTACATACATATATCTACATTGTACTGAATAATTTATTAAGCACACGTCTTTTGCATCTTATGTAAACATAACATATATGCTTATCGTAAGCGAAAAAGTCTTAATCTTTACACCCATACTTTAAGTAACAGTGGAATAAGTGCAACAAAAATCACACAACAAATATACATACTAAATACTTTAAATAGTTTTGCTTATGATTATATCACACACACCTCGGATTCGCCCGGATGCGTTTTTAAACGGGCTTTAAACATTTTTGTCAAACTCTCGCCGCTAAGTTCCGTTTTGAAGGAGTTTTACTGAAACACTATATTGAAGCTATTATCTGGTCTCGACCGCTTGTAAGAGGCGTTGTATAGAAACTGGCGGATTTAGGCCGCTCGCAAGCGCCATATATGTAGAAATTGCACAAAAGCTAAGCAAGTTTGCGCTTTACTTTTAATTAATAGAATAAACATGTGTCTCACAGCTCCACCGATAAGCCCGCGCAGATAGGCAGCGGATATTAAGCGGAGTGGTGTATAAATGTGTACTTCCTATTTGCCAATATGCAAACTTTGACTTTAACCAACCGATTTATGCTTTATCTTTTTGTACTTATTTCATTCCTTTCCTATTATTTTCACAGTTACGCGAACGTAAAAAGCTCTGGAATATCCACGTCGACGCGTTCCAGGCTACGACTCAAATAAAACTGAATCGAAGACTGTGACTTTGAGTGAAACGGCCCGTGGAGGGCATTTGCTCAGAATGCCGACTTTAATTATGACAGACCCACAATATACTTTATTACGACTGACAGTGTGTGTCAATGGTAATTTACGGCCTGCTAGACGGATTCAAAAATATGTAAGCTGATACACTATTTATGTATCTCTAATTTAGTTAATATTAGAGTACACTTTATTATTTATTTAGTATTAATGGCAAACCATGATCGAAAAAATATTGCTTTGCAAAAGTTTGGAACAGTCCACAATTAGTATTTGTGGGTAAATTCCAACCCCCGGAATGGATATCGATCTATCTCGATATCAATTGAAATGCAGTATTTATCTAGAGACCAAGCCGTGCATAAAAATATATCGCTTTTGCAAATCGGTTCACTTTTGACGAAGTTATGGCTGCGGATTATAGTATTGAGCCGCCAAAATTATTTTTTGGAATAGAATTTTATCATAGATTTCGATACCGAATCGCATTTTGCAATTTAAATGCACTTTTAATCTGGAGACTAAGCCATGACTAAAACAGTATTGCTTATGAAAATGGGTTCACTTTTGACGAAGTTATGGCTGCGGAAATGCATACTTTTGGGCTGTTTGAAAAAAGATATATACTTTCAGGTTTGACTAGCAACAGATTAATTTACTACATTCACTCGCATTTCTCGGGAAGATAAACTGACATAATAAACACGGTTACAAAAATACATTTGCATGGGTAGCAAACAGATATGAATAATAATTAATATACAAACAGAAGTACATAGTTGTAATGTGTGTGTATATAAAATGATTCCAGGTCTGCCGCTATATAATTTCAGCTCGTAGAATTCTATCTTACTAACTAACTATATACAGATGTGTACACACATGTCTGTATAAACATATGTTTATTTTGACTGCCGACTGTCTGGCTTCCCATGCGAAACAAAAATACTTTGTTGTTATCAGAAAACCCAAACAGTTCATATTAAAACATATGTGAGAGGCAATCTTTGACAGAAACCCACCTGAATGGAGTTACCATTGCGGCCAAAAGAGCCGCGAAAGAAGCCAAATGGAAATATGCTTCCATAGCCAGCAGAATCGTTGCGCTCGTGACCTGAACTCGTTGTCGGTGGAGTTGTGGAGCGGGCCGAGGGTGGGGGATTTAGCGGCGACATCTCGGAGTAGGCGCGACCCAGTTTTTTTAACTTGGGCGTGCGACTCATTTTGCAATGTTTGTTTTAGGTTTGCAATGAAAATGTTTATACACAACACAACAGTACACAGACAAATCGAAACTTTAAATTTATCGTATATATTTATATAAATATATGTATAGTTTCCGTTTAGCGCAGATTATTCAGTTGAGCGCAATTATTTCCATGTGCTGATCAAATATTGATTTACGTCTGATAACCCAGATGAAGCTAATTGCGTTTTTTATTTCTTGCCACTGCACCGATTCGACGGAATTAAATATTAATTATTTTTGTTTTGGTTTTTAATTCCGCTTGTAAAAGGCTTGGGATTTGTCGAGCACACGCCACGCGCACGGAAGGAAAACTAACCGCAGGCAACCAACCGTGCCGACTTTCTGGACAGACAGCGACAACAGCAGCAAATGCAGCTAAAAAAAAAAAAACAAAAAAAAACACATTTGCCTAGGCACTCTCCTCACTTATTTATACCCTCTTACTGACGACACATGTGTTTAGATTTTTGCTCATGTGTAAAATATTTTATTATATTTCCGAAGATAAGGTCGCTTATAGGCTGTATGCGTAATTAACACAGAGATTAATGCCTTTAATGCTTCCACTCAACAAAGTTTAGACTTATTTAGAGGGTATCCGCTATTCGTCAATATTCTTCTTAGGCATTCTCACGAGTGTTTTTTTCTGATTAAATACAACAATTTAGCGCAACATTAACGGCGCTTATATACAAAAACACATATGCAGAAAACACAAAAAAAAAGCACAAACATACACACACAGGCACACACATATGCACAGCAACTAAATGACTAGCGCCAAAAATGAGCAATCACAATGGTTACTAAAATACGTTCATTTGTACTTGGTTATCGTAACAAACAAGTGTTGTACGACATCAATTCACAACTCACAGCACCTTTCTCTCTCTCTCTATCTCTCCCTCTTTCTCTCTCACACTCTCGCTCTCTCTTCATCTCTCTTTTGTATTTGCACTACACTCTCTGTTTAACTGATGTCCCAGACTGAAAAAGATCTCGTTGACTGATAAGAAAGCCGGGTTACTGTCTGGCATCGTAAAACACACAAATAAGGAAAAAGAAGTACAGAGAGTACAATGATATGTAGATAGCTGGGTATGTTTATTATTTAAACTTCTTGTTTATGTTTATAACGTAACCATAACAACAGCAACGCAAGTACGATTGAGCCTCCAAAATGGAAAGAAGGCGTACCATTCTCTAAACACAATAATCTTTTCCAGTGAATGCGCATAGTTGCTAGATTATGACAGGTAATAAAAAACCTAAATGTTAACACATATTGTTAGTTAAGTCTTTCAAGAAGCTATCAGAAATCTAATAATTAGAAAAAGTGTGTTCGGGAAACAACTAGTTTCTATGAAAACGGAGCAGATTGTGTAGGTCAAGCAAAAAGTATAATTTGCTGTTGCTTGGCTGTGACTTCAAGGATGGCAATTATAAAAAAACTGTAGCATACTTTACGGCGGGTACAGAAAAACCGCAAACTTGAGTTTGGTATGCGGAGCTCTGACACAACAAAGAAAATCTATCGCTGTCTTTGGCTTAAATAGAAAAATAACAACAGCAATAAAATTATGAATGTAAACAGTTCCCAGACTAGCTGAGACAGACACAATTCAGAAGCAAACAATCATTTCGCTTAGATGCTCTGTCATTAAAGCGCATTTGTTGAGTTTTTGTGTGTGAGCATTCCAAGAAGTATCGAGTAACAAATGCAACTACAATTGTTGACTCATTTCTAGTAATTTAATAGATGAGCATGGAATAAAACTCACTTGCGTCATGAATCTTCCATCCGTTCTGTGTGCTACATGGGGTTCCACAAACTGTGAAATGGAATAAACTGGCACATTTTTAAACATATTTATAATTTACTTGAAAGACTCTCAACTAACACTCGGGCGGACATCAATTATATCTGTGACACTGTCAGACTTTCGTAGCTAACTGCAAAATATTTTGGCCAATTGCTGCCTACAGTTAATATAATTTATTAGTCTGTAGACTTGTGAACACACAAATTAACATCAATTTGTGGCGCATTAATTGTATTATTACAACTGATCGACGCAAAAATACCCTTTATATAATTATTATTACTACCCGTTGCTTAACAAATGTTAATAATAATAAGAAAGACTTGTCATATTCAAAAGTACATCATGGAAACCATATTTTGATGCAGACGTGGAAACATTTCCAAAAGCTTCTGATACCAATTATAGATAATAAATAATGGTTCAAATAAAGAGCATATAACCTGTCTATACTATTCATGCAGACTACTTATTTGTATGTACTTGAAATTAATTTGATAAATAACAAAATAAATTAGCACTCAAAAGTAAATAACGACAACTTTACAACGACTGATGAAGGTAAATTTCAGACTAAAGGAAATGTTTGATGACACACAAAACTAATTTTAAATTACGCATATTATGGAAACTATAATAAATTGATATCGACAAAATATTGATAGTTGGCATTAATCACAGAAGCACTGCAATCTTTTGGCAAATGCACTGACAAGATGCCATAACAAAATTTATATTCTAAACATATCTAGACAACAAACTCGCTTATCAACCAATTTCGTTGATAAGCTCCGTGAATGAGTGCCAACCACAGTCAGTTGGTAAATACACAGAATGCCACAGACAGAAATAGTGGAGATTAAGTGCGCTTACTTTCAAGTATGCTCGCATTATGACAAATTCATTTCCATTATGACTGATTACAAAGACACCAAGCCCCATCATTGTATTTATATAAGACCGAACTGGTTTCATTATTCAATTCCGCCTATTAAATACTCATTAACTCAGTATGCACTGACAAATGAATTGTTAACTAAATACTTTTTAAATGAAACTACTGCAAATGAATTGTTTTCTAAATACTTTTTAAATTAAGCTACTTAATCAATGTTAAAAATAATTTCATATATGTTTTGCATATAAAAAAAATTATATACCAAGAAGCAATTCAGCATTGCCAGTGATTTACAGATCTTACAGAGCGATTGTAAATTTTCATGAATTATTTATGCTTTATTTGTTGATATTACATAAGATATGATATAAATAAATAAAAATATACATATAAATAAATAAATATATACATATAAATAAATAAATATATACATATAAATAAATAAATATTTATCAATCACACTGACTCTGCAAAAATTGCTCCAGTATTTTTTTAATTTTCATTCTATTTTACAGTTCCAAAAAAATGCAGACAAGCAAATTGGTTGTTCACATAATACAAAATTAGCGCCTCAGCCAAAAATCATGACGACGCATAATTTTATATTAGTTAGCGGCCAATAGACGACAATTGAATGGGGAATTCATTTTCTAAGGATTCACGATTATACTAAACACTAAGTCAAATATAAAATATTAACTTATATAATTGTCGATTTACTGCAAAAACAAAAATGTTGAATTGAATAAGATGCATACTAATTATCTAATTAGTATGATTGTATGATGTTATATATATACATCCAAAGTGAATGACACTCACCAAGTGGATCAATCAAGGATTGTTGTTGTTTTAGAAGCGATACACCGATACACAAAAAGTTGGCGCGAAAAACAAAACAATATCGCCAGGATCAAACAGATTGACAACAAACGACAGCTGAGCGAGCACAGCTGAGCGCTGCCCTGTATCTGTATCTATATATACACTGTGTTTATATGTGAGTATGTGTGCACACGCACGTGTGCTCTTCTTGTTGTATGCGAGTTTTGTATGTGGCGACAATGAAACGTCGATAAAAGGTGATTATTTGTTTCACTCGCGTTTTCTTTTTCACTAGTCTCTTAAACATAAGCACTTTCGATAGTAGTAGTTAAAATTATATAAGTTGTATGTAAATATTTTAAATAAACTGTCACGAACACACATAAAACTATATGTATAATTAAATACATATATTCACGTACAATTTTACAATGTACATATACATTGGCAGAGACACCAAGCAGCACTCGCAGCACACTGCGCGAAAAGCGTTTCGTTCACTGTAATTCACACATTTTGCACTGTTTGTATAAGTAAATCTTGATACAATTATGAAACTATGCGCTACATGCTCTATTATAATGTGTACTATTATTAAATATAAATTACATATATGGCAACCGAAACACAATTCTCGATGTTCGCTGCGGTTTGCTACCCAACAAACAATAGCCAATGCATTGAAGAATTTTCATTCAATCGAGCAGTTGCCGAAGTGTTTGCTTGGCACTGGTCTGATGCCAAACGTTGGAAACGTTGCCAGATTGCCAAATAATAAAATGTGCTTAATTTTGACAAACGAGCCATGGCAAGCAGTCTTGTGATTATCGATATACGATGTTTGTGTAGAAATATGTGCCAAAAGAATTTCGAGTTTTGATTTGTAAGATATATGCGCTTTAAAAAGCTAACAACATATTACCAAATTGTGACTTTTATGCCTCTTACATTTTCAAATAACCGCAATATACAAAACGATAAACATTGATAGAAATTTGTGTAATTTCGTTAAAAAGTTGTTCCTTTTATTCTAAGACACGATTTTTAACACTTGTCGACAACAGCAACAAGAACAAATATCGAGGCGAGGAATTTACAATTTAACAGGCTTTGGCTTGCCCTGCTGGCTGGCGATGCGTTCCTTGTAACGCTTAACTGCCTCCTCGCGGGACAAGTTGCCCTTGCGAGCATAACGCTGATTGATCAAGAATTTTACATCCATCTGTGGAACGATAAATAAATTGTTAATTGTTTTCATTTTGGATAGATAGAAAGATAGACTTACGCCCAGGCAGGACTCGTGGCGTTTGCGCATTGGACGCTTGATGCCATTGCGATGCGCCTTTTTGTTCTGGTTGTGATTTGTATGATTCTTTGACTTGGCCATTGCGAATTATCAAACTGATGTTGCACGATGAGAGGCGTTCAGCATAACATGAAAACAGAAAATATTCATTAAAGCACACAATACATAGCCCATATAATTCATTAATAATTGCAAAAGTTGCAGATGCATTATTATAATATGTTTTTTTTGTAGATTTTTAATTGATATTTATTATATTGACAACCTACGTTGTTGACAGCTCAGCGGAAAAGAAGATGAAGAAGCAGCTTCGATATCGATAGATGTCAACAAGTCGCAGTGTCCTATCGATATTTGAACCCTAAACAGCTGATTATGTTGTTCAAAAAAATGTGGCAACCCAATACCCATCACTGAATACTAAAAACCAATTTAATAATACGCAATTTTATTGCCGATTTCGAATAGTTTATAAAGTTAAATTCGTAGCAAATACGTATAAATGATATTATTATTTGTTGCATTATACATATAATAATAAATTTTGCATAAATTTGGTAAGTGAAGCAGCAGCATTAAACGACATGTTTGTAAAAGCTTGCAATAGTATTTGTGTGTGTGTGTGTTGAAGCTGGTGGCGGGTGAGAGGCGTTGAGGCAGCTATGATGAGTCATAATCTAAAACAAGTTATCACGAAAACAGCTTTGTTTTTGTCTCCCTCTCTCTTTCTGTTTTTTTTCTGTAATCAGTCTGACGTCATAATTTAAAGGAAAAAAAAATGAAAATATCTGCTGCTTCCGCTGCTGCGCTCGCCAGCAACACAATCAGTAATAATTCCAACGCCGCAGCGATCATACCGAAAACGGAACCGGAACCAATCCCTGCCGAAGACTCAATGGAATTTCAGACACCCAACACCAACAACTCAACGCCCAACATCAGCAAACGTCCCGCATTCTTGGACCTTAACAAGAAGAACAAACGGGCTGTGGCGCCTCTGCTTATCGACTCACCAGATGTGCCTGGCAAGACACTGAACACACCCGATCTAGAGAAAATCCTGCTGTCGAGCACAATGATGCAAACACCACAGCCGGGTACCGTGTTCCCCTCGAAAGTGGGCGCCATCACCTCCGAGCAGGAGGATTTTGGCAGGGGCTTTGAAGTGGCGCTGCAGAATCTGCACACTAGCAAAAATAGCCAAGCGCTGCTGGGCAGCAATGGCAACAACATTGCTGCGGCTGCTGTTGCTGCTGTCGCTGCTGCTGCTGCAGCTGTTCCAGCCAGCAATCCGGCTGCAGTGCCAACCACCGCAATGACAGCCGTTAATAATGGCATCAGTGGCGGCACCTTTACCTTCACCAGCAATGGTCAGTTGTTGCACATCATCATTCAAAGTTAATCTTATTCACGAGTTTTATTTTGTATTTTGCAGATGGCTATCCCGTCATCAAGGATGAGCCGAATAATATACTTAGTTCGCCAACGGTTAGTCCCATCGATATGGCCGATCAGGAGAAGATTAAGCTGGAGCGCAAACGTCAACGGAATCGTGTTGCCGCCTCCAAGTGTCGCAAACGCAAACTGGAACGCATCTCAAAGCTGGAGGATCGTGTCAAGTCCCTCAAGGGCGAGAACAGTGATTTGGCAGGCATTGTGAAGGGACTCAAAGATCATGTGGCACAGTTGAAGCAACAGGTCATAGAGCATGTGGAGGCCGGTTGCAGTGTTCCGTCCATTACCAATGCCGTACTGATGGCGGGCAAATAACATAGGGAGCTCAGCGCTGAGGCGACTGTGCAGCGTTATATGTCCAGTTTAATATCGGACGACAATGACAATGACACAGATGCCGAGGAGGACGCGGAAGATCAGGACAACATTATTGAGGACACTATCGCAACGCCCGTCGACACTGAAAATGGTGTTGTGCTGCTCTCAGCGGTGGCCATGGAGCAGGAGATATCATTGGAGCTACTACTTAATGCATCATCGAACACATTCGATTTGGACACGCTGCCAACAACTGGCAATCATGTCGTTATCGACACAATAGATCACTTAACCGACTGCAGTGAGTCCACGTGCTAAATATATATATATATATATATATATATATATATATATATATATATGTACAAAATAAATATATATTTATATATTAGCAAATCATATTAAGCAGCGAGTGCCTTTTTCATCAACACCAACAACAAAACTTTAATTATTCAACCTAAACTTAAATTATACTCTCAATGTGCACTGCTTTATTTGCACTTGATTTAATTGCTTTTGAAAAGTGCTTTTTTATTTAGTTTTAGATGTACATACGCTTATATATATATGTATATATATATATATAAGGATTGTACCCCTATATATATATTTTTAAGATCAAGTATTACTACGTGTTTTGAATGTACGCAAAAAACAATTGCTGACAAATAATTGATTGTTCTGTGGAGCAGTTATTGCAAAATCTTTATTTGTAGTGTTTATATTTATATATTTCGATTTGAGTTTTATGATTTTTAGTAATTGCATTACTTAATAGTATCTATCATTTATATTGAAGAATAACACTTTTATCCAAATAACAAATGTATATTATATGCTTTAATATTTAAAACCTGCAAATTTTTACATGGTTTAACCTTAAGAATACATAAAATATTTATATAATATAAATATTGGATATAAACACTTGAAAGATTATACACATCTGTATAACCAACCCTATACAAATTCTACTTGAATGTTTATTGTCACCATTTTGCCTTAGGCTATTTTATATTATTGTCACGTTACTTCGACTAAGGCACGTAATGGTGCATGACACGCTTTCATCTCTTATCCAGATGCACATTGGGTCGAGTCTATTTTTCTACTAACAAAAGATACAATTTGCATAAATACATTAAACTTCCCAAAATAAACAAAATGTACCCTTTAAGAAAAAATGTAAAAGTGCTTTTTCCAAAATGTACTCAAAGTTCAAAACGATAAACTTTTTAGCATAACAAAAGCCACAAAATTATGGAAATAAAAAATGTTTATTGCAACTGCGCCAACAATGTAAATAAAAATGTGATGGAAAAAATAAACTAGATTTTGCTACTTTTAAAATATTCATGACATAAATCACGCCTTGGAAATTATTTGTGCAGTGGAAATCCATCGATTAGCAGACTCTTCTCATCGCCCAGCTGGCTGGGACCCTCGCCAATCTTTGTGTGGATTATGTATTTGAGCGTATTTCTGCCGTTGATGTGGTAAACAGAAGCGGAATCCTCCCCAGAGCCATTCTTTATAGCCACAGCTGGCACTGGAATCCCTTTGAGATATTCGACACTCTGCTGGGCATCATTGGGAAATGCCAATTGAATGGCGGCCAAAAGATGAGGCACATGCTCAGCGAGGACATAGAGACAACCATTGGGACCCGCATCAAATGTGTATGCCACACGCAGAGAGCCCGCCTCCTCGTTGTACTCGTGCACGAAATTGACAATGGAGTGGGAGACATCGTTCATGTAGACACACGGTGGAAAGGTGTCCAAGGCGATTGCGTGCAACTGATTCGAATCCTTCATTGTGATTGTGGCAAATGCATTAAAATCACGCTCCTCAATGGCCACCATCAGTTCCTTAATGCGTTGTGGCACCACCTGCGTAGCACGATGCTGTATTAAGGCAGAGGTTTCAACGGCACGCTGCATGCCACTTGTGGAGCCAGTTTTCTTGCGTGCATCATTCACAACCAGAATCAGCATGTGCATATTCGGCCAATGCGATGCAGGCGACAGTTGCACAGCAATCGAGTCGCTGCCATCAGCCGATGAACCACGTTGCCAGTGCACAAATCCGCCGTATAAACTACGGCAAGCTGAACCTGACCCCTGTCGTGCAATTGTCGTCAGCTGCTCGTCCAACGGTACATCGTACAGGCGTGCCAGTGTGTACACAAGGCACGCATAGCCAGCCGCACTGGAGGCGAGTCCAGCGGCTGTTGGAAAATTATTGTGCGATGCAATGTGCACTTTCCACGAAAGTGGAAATCTGTGTGCGCCGCCATGCGCAAGAGCGAGACCCTGTACACCTTCCAGGCAGCGCTGCAGGCGGGCATTTGACTGGAACGGCTGCTCGTCGCCATTGAGCCACATGCGATTCTCCTTGAAGCTCTCCGAAACGGCTACTGTTGTCTTGGCGCACATCTCGTTGGCGTCCAGTGTCATGCTGATGGAGTCATTAATGGGCAGTATTAGCTCTTCGTCACGTTTGCCCCAGTATTTGACTAGGGCCATATTAACGGGCGCCACGCATGTTGCCGCAAACATATTCCTCGTTAGCACCAAACTAAACAATGATCACATTCGAGTTTGAATATTACTTTCGCCAGCTTTCACTGCAAATTGTGGCAGCCCGTCGATAGATATTTGAACCGATAAATCGATAGATAGCTCTATACAGATCGTCAGTTTCTAGTATTTTTGGCATTTTTGGCGCATTTGCGTGTAAACAATTAAGTGTCATTCCAGCATTTGTTAAATTCATAAATCAAACAAATCTATATAAGCAAACGAATAAATAAATAAAAATATGCCCCTAACTGCGGAAAGTGCTGCACAGCAAATTCAGGTGGGTATTTATAAGATGCTAATGTTGAATCATTTTGGATGCAATTTTTTAATTTATTTTAGGATCGCTTAAAGGACATTCAGCAGCATATTCACAAAGTGGACAATGAGCGCCGACGTGCGGAGAGCTCAATTGCCAGCCTGGTGCGTGCCCAGCAAAATCAGACAGCGAATCCCAAGTTGAAAACACTGCTCCAATCCAAGATTTTGGAGGCAACACAAGAGGAAGCCACAATCCGAGCAGCCTTGGCCAAAATTCACGAGATTCGTAATATACGCAACGAACGACGTATTCAGGCAAATATTTAAAACTAAACTAATAATATATACACATATTGCAATTATAAACAAATCTGCAACATTTTCTATGCAGGCTCGCAATGCTGGCAACAAGGAAGCGATTCGTCGTGGAGCTCTAATGAAAATGGTTCAATTGTCAGCCCAAACATTGCCCTTATTCGTAGGCAAGCCGGGCGAGCGTGCGCCGGCCTTGTGTGGCGCTATTCCTGCGGAGAGCAGCTATGTGGCCAAGGTGGGTGACAATGTGGCTGCGCTGGCCAAGGGCTCCGACGAGGAGGAGAACTGGATTTTGGCCGAGGTGGTGCAATTTCTGCACAGGCAAAACAAATACGATGTCATCGACATCGATGAGGAGCAAAAAGATCGACATGTGCTGAGCAAGCGCAAAGTGATTCCATTGCCATTGATGCGCGCCAATCCCGAAACGGATGGACATGCGCTGTTTCCCAAGGATACAGTGGGTAAGGAAGCTAACAATCGAAACAGATTAGGTCTTGTTATATTTCCAAATGTCTGCCTTTTAGTCATGGCTCTCTATCCACAAACGACTTGCTTCTACAAGGCCATCGTGCATCGTCTGCCGCAGATGGCAACGGAGGAATACGAGGTGCTCTTCGAGGATTCATCGTACTTGGATGGCTATGCTGAGCCTTTGCCAGTGGCTCAACGATATGTCATTGCTTACAAGCCCACCAAAAAGGGTGCGGGCAGTGGCAGCGGCAATCTCTCCTCGGCCTAAATTAGTTAACAAACATATTTATAACAGCTATATAGACATATATATATAATTATATACTTAATTTCTAAGTGAAATCTTAGCTAAACTGTTCTCATTCCTCGTCATCGTCATCATCCTCCTCCTCCTCCTCATCCTCCTCCATGGCACTCTCTGCTGCCTTGTCTGCCTCATCCTGCTCCTCTCCTTCCGCCTCCTCCACATTATCCTCAACGTGCAGTTGAAAGCCATCGTCCTTGGTCCAGGAACACTTCATGGTCAGGCGAAACTTTGCCATTGGTTTGCCCAGCAATTTGAGGATGCGCGCCTGTTCGGGTTTCAGAATTTTTCCCTCTTCACACACAGTATAATCACTGTAGATGGTCACCACGCCCTTCTCCAGTTTCGTGGGCAGACCCAGCGAACGCAAATGCGGCTCCATCGAATGCGCAAATTCCTCCAGCGGACCAGCTGGCAAAGTTACCGTCTCCGTTGCCGCAAAACCACTGCGTGCGTATTCCACAGCCCAATAGTTCTCGGCCCAGGCGAGCACATCTGCTTTAGACTTTTCTGTGAAGAGCAGACCCACCTGGCCACTGAGCCGTTTCGATACCTACAAAAGTATTATCAATTATACATTTCCATTAATATTTAAAAACATACTTTATGAATTCCCGTTTCGACTTCTTCGGCTTTTGTGCGTCCCAAAGCGATTTGCATGATTCGATTTTTACCGAATATGAAACGGGAATTTTGCTTCCATTCTTGGCGCAAATCCTTCAGCAGATTATTGCGCATATTTTGCACCTGGAACACAAAGATATTGGGATATTTCCCCACGCAGAAGCGAATGTCGTCGATGATGCGCTGCTTCCAAGCGAGACCCTTGCGATCCGTCTTCGTCAGCGAAACTGCGAACGGTGAGGAGGGAAACTTAACAAATTAAACACAAAATATGCATTAATACACACCTTTTTTATCACGTTTGGAGCGAGGCATTTTTCGTATTTATATCTTATTCCCAACTCAAATCTTGACCAAATTTAAACAGCGGAATAAACACGTGCGACCGCTATACGATATATATATCGAGGTACCGATTGTTTTGTGGTGCTGCCAACTCGTTTAGCGCCAAGCCGCAAGCCTGTTGACTACAAAATAAGCATTTTAATGCTTGTGTAGCCTGGTCATACTGCAGAAATAGCCGACGGAAGGTGTGTTTACGTAGTAATTTTACAAATATTGGGTTACAAATCATAATTAAATTACCCTAGTGCATTACAAAAAAACCAACAGCTGTGCTTTGTGCAAAACATTTGTTTGTTTCATTTATAATTTGTAAATTGCGCAGTGAGTAATTTCAGTGTCCTAACAAATTATGGCACACTTGGATCAGCGCCATGTTGTCGGCGAGACAAAAAACCGCATTTTTCTCATTTATTGATTCTGAAACGCTAAGTGAATTAATTACCACCATTAATGCAACACGTATAAAATGTGGATATAAAGTAGTTGTGTAACATTCAAAGCAAAAAAATGAATTTCTGAACTCATTCTTAACAAAATGTACAAATTTCAAGTAGGACGCCGATGACGTAATCCTAGTGAATTCACCGAGTGAAACTCTGTGCGGAGCATTGCCAACAACAAAACTTTTCTTTCTTTAATCAGTTAGAATTCAAAAAGTCAGACTGCTCCCAGCAGCTCTAGTCGGATATGATTTTTTTTTGTGCTTTTGTGCAAAAGCAATAATTGTACTAAAGCAATAATTTTTCTAGGGCTTATCAAAAGCACATAATTGCTGATAAGCTGCCGTCAGATCCAGTTGAAGTTGCAAAAAAAAAAATGTTTAATCAGTGTGCATGACGGGAGATAAGAGCTTTGAAGGTTCTCAAAACAGGTATAATTTTGAAAACTTAGCCCAAATCCTTTCAAGTGGTTATTGTGGAAAAAATGTCTAATTATAAATTTATTATGTTTACAATGCTCAAATTGTCGCACACAAGGCAAGGCCGTCAAATAACAATTTGTAATATTGGAATTCAGAACATTTAACATTTTACACACAAGCCGAGTACGATGCTGAGTCCGATTCTCATTCAAATTACTCAATTAAACGAGACAATTGCACACAATTGACAGCAACAAAGCTCCGCCCCAACATTTCTATGGCATGCGTCACACACACACACACTCATACAACTATAAAAAATATAGCTTATAAATGCCAACAACAACAAGAAATACCTGCATACAAGTTTATTTTGCTTGCTTAATAATAATTTATAAGTCAAATGAACTCTTTTGTCAACAGGTCATTTGAAAACTTAACGAACCCAATTCACTTGTGACACACCTGGCAACTTTATTTTGCAGCCAGGTTGGCAACACTAACTGCTATTCACACACATTTTTTCTTACCTACTCTCCGGCTCTTTGTTCGCTCTCTCGCCCTGTATCATATGCTGTAGCGGCATGCGCTGCCGCCTGTCTGTGTGTGTGTGTGTCTGTTTTATGAAGAGAAACTACACACAGATACAGCGCTCGTCGCTTTTACTGTGTGTGCAACATTTGCCATCACTTTAGTCGTTCGCCGTTCGTTGGTAGTCGTCGTTGTCGTTTCGAGTGAATCGAATGTAAGGTAACCAACCAATCTGCATTAGTAGTAATAATATGGGGCGAAATATATATGTGTGTACATTTATATCAATTATAAAACCTTAACTTAAGTGAATAAAACACGTGCACATTCTCCTTCGGTAAATTTATACATACATCATTTTCTCGACTCATATCGAATGTAAAGCGGGGCGAGAACATGTGCAAATGCCGCATACTGAAAAAAAATTTCTTCTACATGCTTCCATGGAACGATCGATAAAAATACTACGCAAAAAGAACTGTGAATTTGTGCAAAAATACATATGCGTTCGCTCTGCATTGCCATTGGTACATTTTGTATCTGTGTGTATACATGTATATATACATATGTATATATATAAATATATATATAATACATATATACATTTATATATATTTGTATATATGTATGCGTAGTAGTAGCGAGATTCGTCTGTAGCTTCGTATTTTCAGTGCTTTCGGTTGATTGTTGGCGGCCGTGGCAACAACTGACTGACTTGGCTAATGCAAAGGCAGGCGAATTTCTGCTGCTCTACTGTGCTCAAGTGTGTTCTGGCTTCTGGCTGGTCGCTAAGCATTTTAGTCGTCAATAGCTCAACTACACACACCCACAGACATACACGCATACACACATATATTTGTACGTGCTTATGAACGAATGTATGTAAGTAAATATGTATGCAAGTCAGAATGTATTACGCATATGCACAAAAAGAGCTTTAGCTTAATTTTTTTCCCTTGATGTAAATGTAAATTGTTTTGCGATGAGTACTCAATTAAAAAAATTTATTAATTCCCATGTACGTTATGTACATATTGATGTACGGTGCAGTTTTAAATTTTTTATTGGATTTGCTGTCGCAATTCACCATGCATATGTGTGTGTATATGTGTTGAGCTACATATATGTATGTAATAATAATGTACATGTGTTTGTGTATATCTGAAAAGATAGGTGAACATTTTTTTACGTACGTTTAATGTATGTATGTGTGTGTGTTTAAGTTGTCGACACACGCGGTTACGTGTGCTTTTTATGCCGCACTGCTCTCGCTGCCATCGCTGTTTGCTTGTGTGTGTGTTCGTTCTCTGTGCCGTTTGCTCTCTCTCCCTCCGGTGGGATTATTTTTATACTTTTTGTTGCATGCTCTTCACCTCCTCCACCCTATACCTCCTCCCTCGCACACTTGTTTCTTGGATTGCTATTGTACACACATACATGCAAACATAGTTACATAGATAACTAAATGTAAGTTATTTTATTTGTAGCCTTTTCAAATCAAGAATTTACAATTGTACATTAAATATCGCTCTATGCAAAAGGACATATTTATGTATTTATATATGTGTGTATGTATGTGCGGCAGAATGTTGTTGAAAGCTCTCTTTTCGGTTGTCTATTTCTTAAAACTTTGTGTATTGGAATTTTCGTTCTTATCTGCATTTCTCTATAGTCGTATTTTTTCCGTCTACTGCGCATGTAGCCGCAATCGAATCACCGCTGTCGCGACGACCTCATGGGGCCGGTGTGGTGAATTTAACATTTGCCGCCCGGTATGGTGTATTTCACACACTTACACACACACACATGCTTATGCACTGGCAAAGCAGCGCTGTTTTGCACAGTAGTCAAAGTTGCCGTCATCGGTTTCGAATTTTATTTTTGCCGTTATCCATCCACAATCTGTAATACACTGACCAAAGCCAATGCCGTAGTCTTTCTTACTTTACCTTTTTACCTTTATAACGCACACTTGCACAAATGTATGAGTGTATGTGCATACATTTACATCAGAAATAGTCTGTGGTTGCCTCTTGCAGTTGTCTCCGTCGCTACTTCCTCATTATAAGGCAAATCCAAAAAAATGACGCAGTCCATGACGCATACAGTTGACTTCACGGCTGCGAGTTGATTTTTTGGGTTACACTCTATAAAGAGGAGGGAGTGGCTGGCCTGGCTGCTGCTGAATGCTATTTAAACACAAACCCACCCATACACCAAAACACATTTGTGTGTGTGCGTGTGTATGTCGATGAGTTTAGAAATGAACAAAAATCATTTCAATGCCTCCAACACCGTTGCGGTCTACTTAGTTTAAGTTATTTTCTATTTTATTTTGTTTTTTGTCAATAACTGTACGAAAAAGACGTCAATTGACCTAAAAACGAGCAGCGCCAAAAAAATACAAACCATCTATTCTTACATACAAAGTATACTCTATATCTATCTCTCTATCTTGATATATATATATGTATATAGATATATTTACTTGCACTTGTTTGCAGCCAAAGGTTCAATGTTTCTACATTTTGACGGTCGATTCAGATTAGATCGCTTGTAGACCAAATATGTATTATAGCCAACAAGTGGGTGAATGTACTGTTTTTAATTCAATAATATAGGCGGTTACAATTGTTCAGTTATAGCTTAAAAGTCGTCTAGTATTACTTATTTTGTGAACACCTCAAAAATATTTCCAAAATTCTGAAAATTTCAACAGACTTGTTACCATGTTGAGATTTGTGCATTGGTGTCATTTGTGCATTTATCTTTGTCATTTGGATGGATACATTCAAGTAATATGCTTGTGCCTAAATACATATATGCATATATGTATTTGTATCTGTATCTGTGCTGTACGTGCTTACTCATACAGATACACACACTCACACACATAAAAAGCCACAGATTTCTCTCTTTATTTTATTTTCAATTTTTATTCATGGTTTATTTTTAACTTTTCTCTCTGTGTGTATGATGCTTTTTTTGTGTTTCTTTTATTTTCATTTCATTTGCCTGTCGTCGCCGCTGCTAGTTTTTTTTTTGTGTATTTTCTTTTTGTTTCTTTCCATTGATTTTGTATCAGTGTGCATCAACTTGAAGTTAGGCCCTACTAAGCGAACCGAATTGTCAATTTGGCAGGCATGGCACGTGTGATGTGTGAATAGTGTTGGCAAACAATTCAAATCACAAGAACAAATTTCACTAAGAAGGCAAGGTGGCACACCACCCCTTGTCAGCCCCCTGCCATTGTGTACCTGTCAAAAGCACATTATGATAAAAGCTGTCGCTCGTCGCTAGCTGCTCTAGCAAATATCCTCTTGAGTAACCTTCTCTTCCGAATAATAATAATTTTGCCATTATTATTATTATTATGATTACGTTGACAGCTCAACCCCCCCTGTAAGGAAGGATAATGGAAAATGTATCAATCAGCCGCCGCCTCACTAAGCGTTTATTTATAAATAATAATCAATCAATATTTATGTAATGCCATTTATGCACACACAAACATTTAAGGTCATCTATGTGTGTGTACGTGTGGCTGGCAACAGGTTACCCTTTTGCATCATAATATGCACGTGTATTTGTGAGTTAAGTGAGTGTGTGTATAATATATGTTGTAATGAACAGAAGCGCGGAATGTATGTGTGGAATGTGACTCACAGCTGGCTGCTTAACTTAAATATGAAACGCAATTTACTGACAACTCAAGCAGTCAACAATATATTTGAATTTTTTATTAAGCGAGTCAACTTTTGATTTTTGTGCGCTCCCAAATCGTATGCAATAATGATTCATTCATTAGTATTCTTGTTTTTTGTTGGGATGCTAATTGTAATTGTGAACTCGAAACGAAAATGTTCAACTTTTAAATCATGTCTTTTTTAAAACCACATAAACAAACGTATATATATTTTTATTTATATCGAATCATAGTTTTATTATTATGGGATCGCAACATATCACAATATAATTTGTCGATTTTTGCAACGCGCAGCTGCTATTTATTGCGACTGTTGCCACTGTGTTGCCAATGCCAGCAAGCTTTTGTTCCTTTTGCAACAGCAACAACTCAGCCTTTTAGGGCATGTTCTCTTTTTAGTCGAGTTTTGGGCCTGGTCGGAAGAGCAACTCAGCAGCGGTTGATAATTATTCGGGCATTTTCCTCTTTGCGCAGCTGTTGTGAGTGTGCTTTGCGTGTGTATTTGTGCGTAAGCCGCTATCTGTATCTATATATACTATACATAGAGTATATATATATATATATATATGTGAGTGCATATAAGTTGGCGGGAGAAATAAACGAATTAATCGTAGCTTGCAATTTAGTGTGTGGTGATGGTGGCTGCTTGCTCGTCAAATATTTGATCAGATTGGCAATTATTAATATTGATTAATGCCGCGTGAGAATTTCAAACTAGAATTAGTAGCAAATGCGATACAATGCTTATTATGTGCACTAATTTTATATCTATTTGTATTTATCTTTTGTATTTTATAGATAACCAGTCACATATTGTGAGCGACGCTTTGAGCTGTGGATACCTCCTTACTTTAATTAATTTCTCTACTGTCTATCAACGGTAACAGTCGTGAACGTGGGCAAATTACACACACGAACACTGACACACACACCAGCCACACACACACACATACAAATTATTATTAGTTTGGTCAAGTAACTGAGAAAGGAAGAAAAAAAAAAACAACAGCAAAATGTCGACAGTCGATAAGGAAGAACTGGTCCAGAAGGCAAAATTGGCCGAGCAATCAGAGCGGTAAGTTATAAGTGCACCACATAAATAATTGAATTTGCATATTAATTTTGTGGTTTCCCTTTCGATTTTGTTTCTCTTTGTATTGTTTAGCTACGATGACATGGCCCAGGCCATGAAATCAGTCACAGAGACGGGCGTCGAGCTGTCAAATGAGGAAAGAAATCTGCTCTCTGTTGCCTACAAAAATGTGGTTGGAGCGCGCAGGTAAATTTACCGCTCAACACTTAATTAAGATATATATTTATATTATATATATATTTGTGTATTTCAATTAAATATAACAACAGGTCATCGTGGCGCGTCATTTCCTCCATTGAGCAGAAAACCGAAGCCTCCGCCAGAAAACAACAGCTCGCCCGCGAGTACAGAGAGCGTGTGGAGAAGGAGCTTAGAGAAATTTGCTATGAAGTTCTGGTACGTATCTACAGCAGCTGCTATAGCTATGCTCTCCCTCTCTGTCTTGTTCTCTTTTAGCGCATTTTTTTTTTTTGCCCATGACCATGAACCTTGTTAGCTCCTATGTATATGCATACATATATACCCCACACTCATTCTCACCACACGGCAATAAGCAAATTATGATGAGGACAAACTGAATTTAACACAGCGCCCAACTGTGGCGGCTGTGCACTGCGCAAGTGCTCTGTGCCCGAGCATCCATCCTCCTTTTGCTTGTACCAATACCAATATATATGTATATACATTTATATTTATATATATGTCTATATCTATGTGTATATTGCCGCGTCAGTTGTTGTTAAGGGCTTGTCTGAAATTACAAACACCGCATTATTACTATAAATGGGCTTCGATGGCCCACTGTGCACCCTGCTTTCTTTGTGTGCCTGGGTGTGTGTGCTTGCTTATGTACTTGTGTGTGTGTGTGGGCTAGCGACAAATTGTATTACAATCAATAAATCTATTTTTAAAAAGAAAATTTTCCAGACATGTTGCTGCTGCTGCTGCCACACTGCACATCCATCCAATAAGCAATACACACACACACACCCTCCACACACCTATAAATTCTAAAGCACACACTCAATGAAACACGCAAGATATACTCTTTTTTTTTTTTATACACTCCAAAGATAAGATAGCCTCAGCAACAACAATCAAATCAACTTGCCTTGATTAATGCCAATTTAATTACAGTACTATTTTATTTCGTCCACTTGGCTGCCTGCACCTAACAATATTTTAAAACGTAAGACAAGCTTTTGACCTATTAAGCGGAATTGTTTTTAATGTCAGTTTAAAAATAAGTCGAAAAGTCTAACGATTACTTGTGTATATTGAAAACAGTCCCCAATGAAGGGGGTGGTGGTGGGTGTTTGGCTTTCTCTCTCTCTCTCTGGTTACAAAATCGATAATACTTTGAAGTGCTGTAGTCAACTGTAAAATTGGCATACATATATAACATATACACACATATATAGAGCTATTTATATTTGTAGCTGTATACAAAGTGGCATAAGCTGTAAGCCCTGCCTGACATAATATTGGATTATGTGAGCTTAGCAATCACGAATGTTTATTTATATGATGGGTGTTGTGCTCTGATTTACAGGCAATGTTGTAACGTGCGAAGCTTATGTTTTGAGTATAAAAATGTTTTTTTTAATTTCACTTGATGTTCTTTTTGCTCAACAGGGACTTCTGGACAAATATCTTATTCCAAAAGCCAGCAATCCAGAAAGCAAGGTTTTCTACTTGAAGATGAAGGGAGATTATTACAGGTATTTAGCTGAGGTCGCCACAGGAGACGCACGCAACAGTAAGTACCATTCACCATCGAAAGATGATGACATCGCCCAAATGTGCAAACTTATTAAATATAATAATACGAACGTTAAACAAACCGTAAACCTATATTCTCTTGTGTGTTCATCAAAATAATGCAGCTGTTGTCGACGATTCCCAAACCGCTTACCAGGATGCATTTGACATTAGCAAGGGCAAAATGCAGCCAACACATCCCATTCGCTTGGGTCTTGCACTTAACTTCTCAGTCTTCTATTATGAGATTTTGAATTCTCCAGATAAGGCTTGCCAATTGGCTAAACAGGTTAATAATACAACACACACACACACAACAAACCAACCTCTTGTCAAAGTGTCTGGCAAGCAAGCAAAACAAATGCAAATGCAAAGTGCAAAAAAAAAAAACAGAAACCAATTTCAATTTAAATTTATTTTAACTCGTTCGTACATATAAGCAAAAATTGTTCATTTATCGTTCTATATATGAAAAAACAAAAAACTAATTGTGAACTTTGCTTGTTTATTTTCTTTTTTGTTTCATTTAAATTAACGTTACCATACAATTAATAAGACGTCGTTGAGGACTCGAAAAAAGCTTATCAGGAGGCATTCGATATTGCAAAAACTAAAATGCAGCCAACACATCCAATCAGATTAGGTCTTGCACTCAACTTTTCCGTCTTCTATTACGAAATTATCAATTCACCAGCGAGGGCTTGTCATTTAGCTAAACAGGTTCAGTCTTTTTTTTTTTTCGTTTCTCTTGTTTTTTGTTTTCTTACACAATATTAAGTTATTTAATTATTTAACTATTGTTGTTGTTTGATGTGACTAACATCCGTAACGTGTCTGCTTCTAAATTAACTCATAGTTTGAGAAAACCCACGCCACACACACACACACACGCATACACATAGATACACATTATATATATGTGGAGAGCTTTGTAATTCGCATGTTGAAAGCGGCTTTAGTTAGTTAGCCTGGCTTATGTGTTCGCTGCTCTTTCGTGTGCTGTGCCTGTGTCCAATAACCACAACATCCACATAAATCTTGCTGGTGAAGTTTAATGATTATTGTAAGAGAAAGTGCATTAACCGTTAGGTCATATACATTAGTTTTTTTGAGTTTTTTTTTAGTTCTTTTTTTAGATAAATATGTTTATTTATGATTTTTGCTTAGTTTTGCTAAATGAAACAAAAAAAAGATCGGTATTTATTTACAATCCACAAATACTAAACCAATTTTCAAATCTATATTCCTCTCTAATTGAAAATGAATTGCTTCCGTTTTGGCACTTGAACAATAAATAAATAGAATTTGCATTTACCTCTTGCCGGCATTTTGCATTGTTATATATATATATATATATTTATTCTTGGTAATCAATTGTCTAATTAACACTAAATTCTATTCATTTTATGTTTGCAATACAAATATAAAATACAGGCGTTCGATGATGCGATAGCCGAGCTGGACACACTGAATGAGGACTCATACAAAGACTCAACACTCATCATGCAATTGTTGAGGGATAACCTGACTCTTTGGACCTCCGATACCCAGGGTGATGGCGATGAGCCACAGGAGGGCGGTGACAACTAACCAAACAACTAAAATGTTTCCTTTTTGACTATGCAAATATTATTCAGTAATACAAAAACCAACAAACAAACAAAACAAAACATAAGCAAGATATATAAAAACAAACAAACAAACAAACAAATCTTTGAAGTCGAAAGCAGCAGAGAGCAGTAATGTAATAATAAAAGCAACATCAAAACCAACATCAGCATCGACACAAAACACAAATCCAAACAAAAAAACAGAAACAAAACAAACAACAAACAGCAGAAGAATACTTGATTCAGCTTCTTGTGGCTGTGTGATGATAGTTTTGTGTGAGTGAGTTGAGGCTAAGATGGGCAGGAGGAACTATTGTCATGCATACAACTGAGGAGGAAGAAGTAAACCAAACCTGGTTTATAGACAGTTTAATATGTGTATACGTATGTGTATTACGTATACGTCTTTTGCAATTGAGGGTCACATACAAGAATTGTTCCAATTGTTTTATGTATGTAATCGCAGCAAATATTGTGAAATTGAGAGAACAAATGCCGATTAAAGTCTAAAATGAGAATGATAAGAAAATCAAACGTCTTAATTTGCTTCACATGCCGTTCAATTTGTCATTGTTTACAAAATAGTATGCTCTTGCAGAATTTGCATATTCGAGGTCAATCTAACGGAAACTACTTTATCAGCCTATCAAGAATAAGATGAATATGTGTGTGTGTGTGACGGCAAAGATGTGAATTTTGTATTGTGTAGCTATTTACTATTCCGCTATTTCGGCCAACTGCGTACACTATACATATGCCTAAAAGTAATATTATTTATTATAATTATGTTTTAATAAATAATTACATTTTGTTTTATATTAACATACAAGCAAACAACAACAACAACAACAACAGAACACAAGACACAGTCAACAAAAAACTATTATGTCTTTTATTTTTGTTTAATGCGCTGCGTCGCTTTCCTTAAAAAAATACAAACAAACAAACAATAATAATAAACAAAGGCTAATTGGTTTACACAACATATGTAATTACAAATAATGCCCATATATATATTTTTCGTCGTCAAAGAAGAACAACCTCTGCATAACTGCAGAGCTCAAGCGAACCAAAAGAAACAAATTATGTATTATTTGTAATTCTTTTTTTCTAAAATACAAGAAATAAAAAAAAACCAAACATAGACCCAAATTTTTATTTTTACCTTTTCACCCTTTTTTTTTTAGTTTTTTGATCAGTTTGAAGCGGAATTAAATAAATAAATTTGAGCTACATAAATGAAAATTCACAATTAGAATGAAAAACACATGTGAAATGTTTCAGGCGAGAAGAAAATTACTTTCGGATTGTATATCAAGGCATGAGTTCTATTGTGCCTGTTTTAAATATATTTTATTCAATATACTCGAGTATCCTTGTATGTGTATATGTAAATTACCTATATTGGGTGAATATCGAAGTGAAGGAAAGATAACATTATAACAGGTCACTTTGGCAGCTGGATCATGTATATGAATAATTCGTATGATCTATGCGATAACTATTTATAACGTACTTATATAAAAATACTTACTATATATACAATTATGCAGAAGCAACAGCAATACCAGTATCAATGTGCAATTGTTATATACTTAAATGTCTCAGTGTTTTATTTTTATTATTATGATCTATGTGTTTTCGATGTAAACCCTCAACAAAAAAAAAAAAAATGAAAACAAAAGAAAAGCAAAAAAAAAAAACCCCCCAAAACCGGTGTGTGAAGCAAGTGAATACATTAGAAAATCGAATTTTATTTTTTGATCGATGCCGATTGTTGGCATTGGCTTTAAAATGCTAAGTACTAACTTAACTCGTCTAATTCAACACCTTGCTTTATTGTTGATAAATATGTATTTACGTACATATTTAGTTTTGTTTATGAAGGCGTTTCCTTGCAAAACTCCATCAACACAGGCAGTAAAAAAAAAAACATAAATAAATAAAATAACAAACAGGAAATGAAATAACTAATCAAAAATACAAATACTTATATTGAAAGCAAAGTATAATTATTTTCAATTCAGTGAAGGCGAAAACAAAAAGCCCGGTAATATATACACATATATATATATATATATATAATTTTATTGTCCAGGAAATGATAAATATTATACAAATATGTATCAACATTTGCATATATATATATATGTATATGTGTATATATATATATAGAAGAACAGTAACTGTATATTTTCGCAATTGAATTTACGCTTACAATATACATAAATAAATGTGAGGCATTTGAACGGTTTTTGTCGCAACGCTAAACAAGTCGAATAATCAAACATATAAATAAAACTGCAATACATGATACATAATACATTATAAAAAAAGAATGATTCAAAATGAGTTATAAACAGTGAGCACACATTAATTGTATGCTTAAAGGAGGCAAAGATTGATGTGCAAATTTAAGTTTATTGAAATTACAGTTTCTTAATTACCAAAAAAAAAACAAAAAAAAACCAAATAAAAATAATAAAAAAAAAAACAAAGAGCTATGCTGTTTGACTTTTATTTTTAGCTCTTAATATATTTGGTATCAGACAACCTTGCTCCACTTGCCATAAATATTTGCAAATTTCAAAATCAATCAATTTGGGATGTACGATTGATTAAGGGTCAAAACTATGATTAAAAAGCCCTCACTTTTTAAGATCAGGTGAGTTTTGACGAAGTTATGGCATTTTGAAGTTTCGACCTATGCCCATTTGCCCATATTCAGATTTTCAGGCTTGCATTT